>CP106729.1:32691617-33941617 GCA_025506655.1 Gossypium rotundifolium
CGTAGAACTTAAGGTATTAGATATCTCTTCTCTTTTAAAACCGAAACTTACAAATTTCAAATAAAAAACTTACTCTTGGGGAATTCAAAACGTTGTGTCCTAACTTACTGGATATGATGTTTTGAGCCTCGAGGTGAGAATTTTCTAAAATAAAGGCGTGCCTAGTTTCGAAATCATGAGATGCTATATCCTAACTTACTGGGTATAGTGTTTTATTTCTCTGAGATTGGTAAGTCTAGGTTTTTTTTTCGTTCTTTTAATAAAAGGATCATTTTTTGAAATTTTTCAAATTTTCAACATTAGGACATGATTTTATCTATTAGGTACCAATTTTGGGCGTCATGAGGGTGCTAACCCTTCCTCATACGTAATCGACTCTCGAACCCATTTTTCTTATTTATCATGGACCAAAATCAGTATTTTGAAATAAAATGTTTTTTAAGGTGATCCAATTACACTTAAGTAAAAAGGATTGGTGGCGACACCCATTTTCGTTTTTAAAGTTGATTCCTCGTTTTTAAATCAAACTTTAAAATGGTTTCGACATTATTATTAAGTAGTTTCAAACAATATATTTCCTTATGAATTGTATGTTACTTTTAAATAAATATTTGTGCTTTAAGTTTGTGGTGTCCACACGCATACGCGTGTGATAGGGTTTCTAGTTGTATTTAAAAAGAATTTTTATTTTTGACCATTAAATATAATTTTATTTCTTATTTCTTATTTTAATTTAATTTTAGAATTGCTTGTTCTGGGTGTTTGCTTGTTATAAAACCGAGTATTAAAAACAACTTTACGATATTACCAACTTTCATTGACTATATAATCCATGTGTCAACAAGACTTCAACCCCAAAATGCATGCAATAGAAAGGTGAAGGAGTCTTTACCGTCTAAGCAACACCTACCTTTTAAGAAAAATAGAGCCTGAAAACAAGTAATAAGTTTGTCATTACTCAATTGAGTGTTCATAGGCATTGTTGCCTATAGCCCATGAAAATATATTAACTTTTTAAAGAATTTTTTGAATTTTCTTCAATGTGGTATCCAATTGTTCTAGTAGCTTTGACATGAATGATTTTCTACAATTTTGGTATATGATACATTGTTCGATGCTTATAAAGTTTTTCTTGGCATTCTGATTTACCAGAATCAACATGCCCCTTTTGTTATAAATTATTTAAAAATAAGCAAATCTTGTCCTTTTGTTTGGTAAATTTGAAATGCAAATAGCCCTATGCGTTGTTCTTGTTCGTCATGGAATGTTCAATAAATGCGGCATGCAATAATAATAGTCATACTTCCCTAGCATAAGAATATGTGAAAAAAATATAACATCGGTAATAACAATATATCGCAAAGAAAAGAGAAATAAAATTTAAAGAACCCACAGATTTTACGTGGAAACCCTTTCCGAAAAAAACCACGGGCAGGAGAGAAGAATTCAAGAGGTGGAGCTAATTATATGCTAACTTTTATTGATGATTTTTTCCGAAAAGTTTGGGCATCTATTGTTCCCTTCGTGTTATGGATTCCTCTAGTGAAGCGAACTCTCTTTTGCTTCCCAAAAATGCAGTGCTTATAGAACTTCAGTTTGCAAATTCCTTGTCCATCAAGAAGTCCTCTTTTGCTCAATTCTGCCATGCCATTCTCACTCATATGCCCTAGGCACATATGCCAAAGTTTAGTAATATCATCATCTGACAAGGAAGAGGAAGCGACAGCTGCATCACTAATAACAGTAGAACCCTGCAAAACATATAACTTGGCAGTCTTTCTCTGCCCTTTCATCACAACGAGGAAACCTTTGGAAATCTTTAAAATCCCACTTTCAACTGTGTATTTGTACTCTCTTGAATCAAGAGTACTCAATGAAATTAAATTTCTCTTTAATTCTGGAACATGTCGTACGTCACTAAGTGTTCTGACAACTCCATCAAACATCTTAACTTTAATTGTTCCAACACCTACGATTTTACACGAAGCATTATTTCCCATCAAAATAACACATTCAGACACTATTTCATAATTTGTAAACCAATCCCGATTGGGACTCATATGGAAGGTACAACTCAAATCAAGTATCCACTCCTCGTTCACTTTAGAATTGTTGACAGAAGCAACTAGAAGCTCACCATCACTGTAGTCTTCTACAATATCAGCTTCACCAAAATTTTTTGGTTGTTTTCCCTTTTGATTCGTAGCCTCCCTTTTAATCTTGTTCTGTAGCTTATAGCACTCAGTTTTAATGTGTCCTTTCTTCTTGCAGAAGTTACAATTTTACCTCTGTTTGAAGACTTCGATCTACCCTTAGATTTATCACAAGGATTTGTTCCTGTGTCCTTCCACGATCATCATCAGCATTTCGATCTTGTCTCTCACGAACAATAAGACCCTCTCCTTGAGAGTCGGGTTTAACCACAAGATGCTTCATCTTATCATACGAGGTCAAAGAATCATAAACCTCATCAACTGTGAGAGACTCGCGGCTATATAAAATCGTGTCTCTGAAGGTTGAATAAGCCGGGGGCAACGAACAAAGTAGAATCAACCCTAGATCTTCCTTATCATACTGAACCTCCATAGCCTCCAAGTTTGAAAGAATTTCTTTAAACACTGTTAAGTGTTCGTGCACAGACGCACCTTCCTCCAAACAATGAGCATAAAGACGTTGCTTCATATGCAACTTGCTAGTTAGAGTTTTCGACATATATATTTGTTCTAGCCTCTTCCATAATGCCGTGGCGGTCTTCTCCTTCATTATATCTTGCAAAATTTCGTTAGACAAATGCAGATGTAACTGTGTTAACGCCTTTCGATCCTTGCACTTTTTCTCTTCCTCCGTCAATGTTGGAGGCATCTTATCTACCCCTAGCAGGGCTTCCTCTAAATCCATATGTGCAAGAACTGCCCGCATCTTTATTTGCCACAACACAAATTTGGTGTTGCGATCCAACAGTAGAATTTCGAACTTTAAAGACGCCATTACCGTGATCGAGATGAAAAAAACTCGAAAGCTTTGATACCAATTTGTGAAAAAAATATAACGTCGGTAATGGCAATATATCGCAAAGAAAAGAGAAATAAAATTTAAAGAACACACAGATTTTACGTGGAAACCCTTTTGGGAAAAAAACCAAGGGCAGAGGAGAAGAAAATTCACTATGTCGAATTTGAATCAATTACAAGAGAAATAGACTATGTCTATTTATAGGCTTGTAAATCCATATTCTAATAGGAGTGTAGTAAGATTGAAACTCCTTATTCTAACCAATATCAAATAGATGAAATTTAATAAGATTTAAAAACCTTATTTAAAATAAAATAAAAGAAGTGTAGTTCTATAGGGATTATTCTTTTATTTTATTTTACCATTGTATTTTATTTAAATAAGGATTCGGGTCACTTAATTCTAATAGAATATAAATTGAAAAGTACTTGTAGAAATGTGCAAACGTTTAGGGCAAATTTTGGAATTGTTGATTCCAGATGTTTGCTTGTTATAAAACCGAGTATTAAAAATAAATTTACGATATTACAAAGTTTCATTGATGCATATTACAAAGTTTCATTTTAAGTTGGTCATGAAATATTCAATAAATGCAGCATGCAATAATGTTTACAATGCAAGAAGAAAAATAGAAGAAAATCTGAAGACAAAGGAAATTTTCATTCATTGTTTAAACAATATGCACAAAAATAGAAAAAAATACAAGTCATTCCACCTAATCTTTGAAAATACAACAAAAACCTTGTGAATCCAAGGCAAATTTAGAAAAAACTAAAGGTGTAGTATTTGGTGGTAGAGGGTGTATGATTTTCAGCTTTGTTTGAGACTCAATATTAGGTAGAGGGGTTACCATTTGAGACTCAATATCAACTTTGTTTGGTGGTAGAGGGGTTCAAAAAACTTATTATTTCTATGTTTTACCACAACGAAATAAGTAGAAAAATCAAAAAACACAATAAACAATAAAGCCAAGAAACTCTATACCAACCCGTTAAGATACATCATGTAACATCCTAGATTAGGGGTTGTGCGTTTGGAGCATAACTCAAGTGTTAATAGGCTTGAAGTGTGGTTGGTGATGTTTTAAAGGTTTTAAAACTCTAGGATTAAAAGTGGGATGCATTGGAAATTTTGAAATTTTAAGTTAAAGCGGAAATTAAGGCAATGTGGCCTTAAGAGAAAAAGTATGTGAAATTTGACACACAAGCAGGCTTGGAAAAGTGGCTGAAGATGCCACTTAGGGCCTCTGAAATGGCGCCACATGCAAGGGTGTTGGGCCTGAGTTCGAGTCACATGGGAAGCAAATAAAAGAAGTTTTATTTTTGCTTCTAGAAGCACGAGGGGAATGCAACAAGGCTCTTAAAAGGGAATTTTATTCTCTTTAAAATTCGGTTAAATAGGATAAATGATGATTTATCTTAAGTATTTTAAAGAGATAAATAAGGGATTTATTTATCATTATTCCCATGAGATAAAGGTCGGATTAAACTCTTTTATTTTATGATAATTAAAGGATAAAGCTATCAAATAGAAGAGTGGTGGCCAAGTAAGGATTCCTTAGATGATAATTTCGTCTATAAAAGGAATGAAGGAGGCTACTCATTAATTTTCTTCCTTCTCTTCTCTCTCTTGAAATTCTTAGGGTTCTCTTCTCTTCTCTTTTCTTTTGTCTAGTCAATTCCTAGCCTCCTCTCTTTTTATTCAAAACCAAAACACAATCCAACCTAGTTTGAATTCTTCATAGCACCAAAAGCGAAATTCGCCAAAGTCGAATCTTTGTTGTAACAGAAGAGTGTTGCCGATTTCATCCAAAAGGTAAGATCAACTATTATTTGATTTTCAATCTCTCTTTAGCGAAATATAGGAATCTAACTCCTTTAGAATTCCATGGCGAAATTTGGAAGGTTTTCTTGGGATCTAGTAGTTGTCGACTACAAGGAGCGGTTTAAGATTTAGATCCGTAAGGTAAGCGGTAGTGATTTTCGCCATAGGCCATTTTGGTATATAATGTTAGCCGATTCGACTTAGGTGGTGTAGGAAGGAGTTCTACAATCGCAAAGGTGCAAATCGTTAGACGTGGGTTTGGGATTTAGTCAATTGTGCTATTCAAAGCGTAGTTATCGCACTATTCTCCGTTATTGCATGTTGTTAAGTATGTTTGATTATGATGTGTATGTTAGCTAGAAATAATGGCTAAGATGGTGGATACCGTAGTGGGTAATCGATTAATCGGTCGTGCTCTATTTTGCCTATGATATATGTGTGATATTTGTGGTGAGCATGTGATAAATATTTACTTTGATTGTTAATCTGACATGATACACATATATGCATGGGACTTGGGATGTGAAAATTGAAGGAAAGGGTGTACATCATTATGTACGTGGTCTAATGCTAGCCTCGTGCTACATTAGCACTGATGTTAGCTATGTGCTTCATCAAGGGAGGTGTTGGCTAAGTGCCCATCTCGGTGGTTGATAGTCATGTGCATCACAGTGGGTGATTGATATGTGGGATCCTATAGGATCGGTGGCTCGACCACGACCTTGAGCAAAAAGTCCGCCAAGGTAAGATATGTGGATCATTATGTGATCGGTGGTGGATTAGCCACGGCCTTGAGCGAAGTGCCTGCCAAGGTAGGTGTAATGGATGGACCCTAGGTTGGGATGGGCTTCATAATTGCATTTTATGTGTATGGATTTGTGTGGATATGGGCCAAGCCCATATGTGGAGATATGTGAAATGACTATGCACCGAGTCGATTTGACTCACCCAATATTTTAAACCTTTCGGTGATGCGTAAAGCTTGGACCGGGTTGGAGTGGATACAAAGGTGGCCATGCGAAGCAAATTTTAATGTAGAAAGATATTTTAATTAATTAAGCATTTATATCTTGATGCTTTTGATTATTCAATTATTGTAATAAGGCCCCTAAAAGTATTTAAAGTCTGTTTAAGTGTTTCTCATTAAGTTTATTATTATGTTTTATTATGGATTGACAATTGAGGAATTATTTGCAAACGATTTTTATTTAAATCTATATATACTAAAGTTTTAATCCGGATATTTTTATAAACACCACACCTTACTTAAGAATTTTAATGAACACTGTTTTCTAAACTTAACAAAATTTTCATGTTTTATCCTTAAGTTCAAATTTGTTTCAAACGTTTTCCGCAGTGGCATTTCAAATTCGGTCGTAGTGAATGGGCCGGGTTTGGGGTGTTACAAATTGGTATTATAGCCCAGTTCAAAACTCGGCTTGAGGGTTGTGGGGCCCAAAATGTTTTCAAAATGGGCTTTTCAAAAAATGGGCTTTTTAGAAATTTTTTAGGTTATTCTAGCATGGCACCTAAGTCTCAGACCCATGATCCACCGGTAAGTACCTAACTATCTCGTATGATTATGTGAATTATAGAAGGGTAGAAAAGGATGGAGCGTAGAATAGCATGATAGGAACTTAAACCCTAAGATTAGTCTACTCAAACACAAATACATAAGACTTAATGCACTAAACAAACCTATGGCTAAGTCAATCGAGTTAGGGTGTGGAAACCATGGTGCGCATGTTCAGGATTGGGTCCGGAAGAGCACGGTATTTAAGCGGTCCTAGTGACTCACCTCCTCTTGCAGAATCCTACAGTGCGTAGCTTGGTTCACCCTAACCCGTAAGACTTAGTGGGTGTGGCAACCTCTCAAGCATGTCTAGGAATGGTTTCATGGGAGCTTGGTATTTAAGCGATCTGTGTGACTCACCTCCTCTCCACTCGAATCCCGCCTAGTACGTAGCTTTAGTTCACCCGACCAAGAAGACTCGGTCATAGCTAAACTCAATAACTAAAACCCGAAAGGGAACTAGCCATGTTTTTTATAAGAACCATAATTTTAAAACTCTTAAAATCATTTTTCTTTAATTCGTGGAAACTATCTTTTCTACACAATTTTTCGAAAAACTTTTGATTTATAAAATTACTAAAATACCCTAGTGGTAAAATTACAAAATGCCATTGGTTTATAAAAATGTCTAAAATACCCACGCTTTTAATCAACATTATTTTATAACAAGTTCAAAAAAAAACCTAATTTCCAAACTAGCAAAAATACCTTGATTTTGGAAGAACTACAAAATTGCCCCTAACTTACAAAATTACCAAAATGACCTTGATTTCCAAAATTTTGCAACTTCATCGTTTTGGAAAATAAATTTCTCAAAAGAACCCTCAAAGTTTTGCAAATTTTGAAATATCCTGAATTATTAAACTTTACAAATTTACCTGGTTTATTACCAAATTACCCCAAATTAAAAATTACCAAATACCCTAGAATTTCCAAATTTACCAAAGAACCACAGGACTATAAAATTTCAAATCCTTTTGACAAAATTATCAAGGAACTTTATTTGAAAAATTACGAAAATATCCCTGTAGGATAAATTACGCAAATACCCCTGGGTAGTGGAAAAATAACAACAATGAAAACTACAACATATCTCTGAATGAACGAAGGTTCATAATTGGTTGATGGATGTATGAATGAATGAAAAGACTGTATGCATGTGTGAATACGAAAGAACCACTCCTAAATTCCTTTTTATAAAATTTCTTCGCGAGTAATCAAGTGAAACAAAAGTACTAATTCATAAAACTTTCTCAAATCAGATTAAAGCGCACAGTTAGATATGAATTCTAGAGGACGCGGTCGTCGTGGATGCGGTAGAGGTAGAATGGCCGTGTCGAAACCCGTTAGGTCGGGTCAAGGATCTGAGAACGGGGTACCACCGCCACTACCACCAATTTGTTGGTGTGGAGCAAAGCAAGCAAGACGGGGAAGATCTTGTGTCGCAGTCAGTCTTGCGAGTTCTTGAGTTGGTGGCTGGTGCAGGAGAAAATTTAGGAGCTCGAAAGTCTATACCCGAGTGACTCCGAGCCAACTGAGTGAGGTGTTTGAGGCGTGTCGGTGTGGCACCCAGTACGGTGAATATTGGTTGGAAGCAACCGAGCAAATTATGGATGAGCTCGATCGATCACGAGGAGAAAGTGAAAGGAATGGTGGCGTTGCTTCGTGACGAGGCATATCAATGGTGGCTAACAGTTCGGGATAGTGCCACGGTAGAGGATCTCACACAGAGTACGTTAAGCGGCGTAGCGAAGAAGTATGTCGGTACTCATTATATTGATGCACGAGGAAGGCGTTTAGAAATTTGGTTCAAGGAACAAGTCCGTAGCGGAATCTGAGGTGAATTTTTAAGGTTAAGCCGATATGCTCGAGGGTAGTTGCTACGGAACATGAGCGATGTGTCCGGTTCGAGGGCCGGATTAAGGGACGACTGAGGTTGTTGATAGCTCCTCGTCGAACGGAGTTCATTGTGTTAGTCGAAAAGGCTAAGGTAGTGAAGGATTAAGGACTCGTGAGCGTAACGTAGATAAGGAGAGGAATCGGGATAAGAGAAGTTTTAGATCGTCGAATCGTCGAGAACTTTCGAAAAGACCGAGGGTCGAGAATTCATTCGTGTTGCTAAGCCACTCTTCGAATTCGGACGATCCATGTACTCAATGCAGAGGTATCATGTTGGCGAGTCTTTGGAATCAAAATCGGAGTGTTTTAGATGTAAGTCTAAGACTCATTTGATTAAAGACTGTCCTCAAAATCCGAATAGGGTTCAGACAGAAGGTCAAGGAGGAGTGTAGTCGGGCAGGAATGGTCAGCAAGCGACAAGGGGTCGTGGTCCGAACCATGGAGGAAATGGTTCGGTAGAGGTCGTGGAGCACTAAATAGAGGTGAAGGTGCGATGCAAGGCGACCAAGGTTGGTTTATCTGATCGGTACCGTCGAGGGGGAAGATGTGCCCGAGGTGACAACGGGTAAGTTTCTTATTTCGGATTATCCTTCATTGCTTTGTTCGTTATAAGGTCGGTTCGTTCTATGATTGCTAATGAAGTGTATGGAACCTTGATTGCGAACTTAGAGAATGTGCCTAAGTAGTAAAATAGTTCTTTAAGATCGAGTCTTGTGATGGAGTAAGTGGGGTAAGTTAGGATGTACGAATGCTCGTTAGTAAATAATTTCGAGGACAAAATTATTTTAAGGAGGCGAATCCGTAACATCCTAGATTAGGGGTTGTGCGTTTGGAGCATAACTCAAGTGTTAATAGGCTTGAAGTGTGGTTGGTGATGTTTTAAAGGTTTTTAAAACTCTAGGTTTAAAAGTGGGATGCATTGGAAATTTTTGAAATTTTAAGTTAAAAGGGGAAATTAAGGTAAGGTGGCCTTAAGAGAAAAAGTATGTGAAATTTGACACACAAACAGGCTTGGAAAAGTGGCCTGAAGATGCCACTTAGGGCCTCTAGAAATGGCGCCACATGCAAGGGTGTTGGGCCTGAGTTCGAGTCACATGTGAAGCAAATAAAAGAAGTTTTATTTTTGCTTCTAGAAGCACAGAGGTGGACGGCAACAAGGCTCTTAAAAGGGAGTTTTATTCTCTTTAAAATTGGCTAAATAGGGATAAATGATGATTTATCTTAAGTATTTTTAAAGAGATAAATAAGGATTTATTTATCATTATTCCCATGAGATAAAGGTTGGATTAAACTCTTTTATTTTATGATAATTAAAGGATAAAGCTATCAAATAGAAGAGTGGTGGCCAAGTAAGGATTCCTTAGATGATAATTTCGTCTATAAAAGGAATGAAGGAGGGCAACTCATTAATTTTCTTCCTTCTCTCTCTCTCTTAAATTCTTAGGGTTCTCTTCTCTTCTTTTCTTTTGTCTAGTCAATTCCTAGCCTCCTCTCTCTTTATTCAAAACCAAAACACAATCCAACCTAGTGAATTCTTCATAGCACCAAAAGTCAAATTCGCCAAAGCCGAATCTTTGTTGTGACGGAAGAGTGTTGCCGATTTCATCCAAAAAGGTAAGATCAACTATTATCAATCTCTCTTTAGTGAAATATAGAATCTAACTCCTTTAGAATTCCATGGCGAAATTTGGAAGGTTTTCTTGGGATCTAGTAGTTGTCGACTACAAGGAACGGTTTGATTTAGATCCGTAAGGTAAGGCAAGAGTGATTTTCGCCATAGGCCATTTTGGTATATAATGTTAGCCGATTCGACTTAGGTGGTGTAGGAAGGAGTTCTACAATCGCAAAGGTGCAAATCGTTAGACGTGGGTTTGGATTTAGTCAATTGTGCTAATCAAAAGCGTAGTTATCGCACTATTCTCCGTTATTGCATGTTGTTAAGTATGTTTGATTATGATGTGTATGTTAGCGAAATAATGGCTAAGATGGTGGATACCCGTAGTGGGTAATCGATTAATCGTGTCGGTGCTCTATTTTGCCTATGATATATGTGTGATATTTGTGGTGAGCATGTGATAAATATTTACTCGATTGTTAATCGACATGATACATATATATGCATGGGACTTGGGATGTGAAAATTGAAGGAAAGGGTGTACATCATTATGTACGTGGTCTAATGCTAGCCTCATGTTACATTAGCGCTTGATGTTAACTATGTGCTTCATCAAGGAGGTGTTGGCTAAGTGCCCATCTCGGCGGTTGATAGATGTGTGCATCACCGTGGACTGATTGATATGTGGGATCCTATGGGATCGGTGGCTCACCACGACCTTGAGCAAAGAAGTCTGCCAAGGTAAGATATGTGGATCATTATGTGATCGGTGGTGGATTAGCCACGGCCTTGAGTAGGGGGTCTGCCAAGGTAGGTGTAATGGATGGACCATAGGTTGGGATGGGCTTCATAATTGCATATTTATGTGTATGGACTGTGTGGATATGGGCCAAGCCCATATGTGGAGATATGTGAAATGACTATGCACTGAGTCGATTTGACTCACCCAATATTTTAAACCTTTCAGGTGATGCGTAAAGCTTGGACCGGGTTGGAGTGGAAACAAAGGTGGCCATGCAGAAGCAAATTTTCATGTAGAAAGATATTTTTAATTAATTAAGCATTTATATCTTCAGTACTTTGATTATTCAATTATTGTAATAAGGCCCCTAAAAGTATTTAAAGTCTGTTTAAGTGTTTCTCATTAAGTTTATTATTGTGTTTTATTATGGATTGACAATTGAGGAATTGTTTGCAAACGATTTTATTTAAATCTATATATACTAAAGTTTTAATCCGGATATTTTATAAACACCACACCTTACTTAAGAATTTTAATGAACACTTTGTTTTCTAAACTTAACAAAATTTTCGTGTTTTATCCTTAAGTTCAAATTTGTTTCAAACGCTTTCCGCAGATGGCATTTCAAATTCTTACCGTAGTGAATGGGTGGGTTTGGGTGTTACACATCGCTTACTAATCAACTTAAACTGCAAGAGATAAAAAGAGAACTAAACAAGAAAGAAGTAACTGCTTGAATTCTTAAACAATAAGTGAAAGAGCTAAAGAGTAGTAAAACTTACAAAATAGCCTAACACTTGGGGTCGAAACAGATGCAAACGTTGAAAGGAGACTTAAATAGAAAAAAAGAGGAGAGAAATGCAAATCAAACAATCAATTTTAATATACTTAAAAATTAAAAGAAGGACAAAAATGCAAATCAATCAATCAATCCATTTAATGTTATTCGGCAGGACTTTTTTATTTAATATTTTAATTTAATTTTAATATACTTAAAAATTAAATTGGATAAGGCTTACTTGTAAAAATGTGCAAACGTTGAGGGCAAATTTTAGAATTGCTTGTTCCAGGTGTTTGCTTGTTATAAAATCTAGTATTAAAAACAACTTTATGATATTACCAACTTTCATTGACGTATGTAATCCACGAGTTTGCCTTAAAAATTAATGTCGACATTGTTTGTGTGTTATTAAAACAAATCAGAAATGAACATTTCATGTGGCATGGGCACGCCACATGGACTTGTTCCGGAATTGGCTTGTTATAAATCCGAGTATCAAGAACAACTTTACGATATTAAAAAGTTTCATTGACGTATATTACAAAGGATAGTCATCCTTCCCCCTGTTGAAGTATGTAATTATACTAATAAACCAAATATGTAATTAGTCCCGTTTGAAGTACATAATTATAATAAAAAATCAAATATGTAAAGTATGTAGGAATAGAAATAGTCATTATTTGTAACACCCCACACCCGGTCTAGACGCCAGACCCGAGTGTGTGATGTCACAATACCTCCACATGCAACTCACGTTACCATTGCAAACATTCATACATTCAAAACAGTCATTATTATAAGCAATAATCTAACACAATTAATCACATTCAAATATGTATTAAACAAATTCATTTCGCAAGTATACTCTGGGGGTTTCAGTTTAGGTTTTCTTAAACGACTAATATTTTCATTAAACTTTAGCACTGTGGTCTCGAGACAAGTATGGTATGTCTCGAGACAACCCTACTTGAAAGAAAACTAATTAGCTTCAATGTTGACATGTCTCGAGACATCCTCAAGATGTCTCGAGACTTGACCTCACAATGTCTCGAGACCAATTTCCTCTGTTTCCTATTATTTTAGTTTCGAAGTTTTAGTGTCTCGAGACTAAACTCAACTTGTCTCGAGACCTGATTCCCCTGTTTCCTTATTTGGCTACTAACTTGTTTTGTCTCTAAACAAGGCCCAGTTATGTCTCGAGACACAATTCCCTTGGGACACAAGTTAAGCTTTGAAGTTTATCCGGTCTTGAGACAAGACATGACTCCTCTTGTCTCGAGACCTACTGTTTAAATGGTCAAAAACTAGCCTCTATTGCATTTTTATGTTCTAGATAAATTTCCAATTGTTCAAGCCTAACATTTACCAACTACTACACTATACAAATCAACCACATAACACACACCATCATCAATCATTCATACCTATCTAACCAATTTAAACAAGTCAATCTCCACTCAAATGGTTCATCACACAAAATAAACCTATTGCAATTGGCATCACCACAACCATTAAGCAAAAATAGGCTAATTCATACTTCACATATATGCCATTATATACATACCAAAACACATAACTTTTGACCAACCCTAGGTACATGCCATATTACCAAAAGTGTCAAAATAAAACAACTTTACGATATTACCAACTTTCGTTGCCTTAAATATTAATGTCGACATCGTTCATGTGTTATTAAAATAAAACAGAACTAAACATTCCATATGTCTTGTTATAAATATGAGTATTAATAACAACTGTACGATATTAAAAAGTTTCATTGACGTATATTACAAAGGATAGTCAACTTTACATATTTGATTTACTATTATAATTACATACTTCAACCGGGATTAATTACATATTTGGTTTATTAGTATAATTACGTACTTCAACTGGGGTTGTAATAAACGCCAATGAAACTTTTTAATATGGTAAAGTTGTTCTTAATTTTTGAATTTATAACAAGCCAACTCCTGGAACAGGTCCATGTGGCATGCCCACGCCACATGGAATGCTCATTTCTGATTTGTTTTAATAACACACAAACAATGCTGACATTAATTTTTAAGGCAAACTATGGATAACATACGTCAATGAAAGTTGGTAATATCATAAAGTTGTTTTTAATACTCAGTTTTATTTATGTTTATGGCGCGATAGTTTATCATTGACGTATATAATCCATGAGTTTTCAAGTAAGCCCTTATCCAATTTAATTTTAAGTATATTAAAATTAAATTAAATTATTAAATAGGAACACAAACTTAAAGCACAAATATCATTCAAAAGTAACATACAATTCATAAGGAAATATATTGTTTGAAACTACTTAATAATAATAATAATACGTGCAATATGTACATTTTTAAAATGAAAGATATAATTAATATTATTTATCGTGTGTTGTCATCAATCTTAAGTCGACGTCAGATTAACTAATTGTGACGTCGACTCAATCAAATACATTATTAATAAGAAACCCTATCACATATGTATGCGTGTGAAAACCACAAACTATCTAATTGTTTATCCAAAAGAAGTTAGCATTATCCAAACCAACTTAGCATTATCCAAATGAAGTTATGGAACTAATTATTGTGGTTAGTTATTTATCATTCAAGCAAATCAGTCATACTAATTACAAATCAGTCATACTGATTACTTCAACCACCTCAAAGATTTAGTTAGTTTAATTCAGAATTCAGTTTTCTCCAGCCTCTTTCTCCCATCACAGACCTCTTTGGTCTTTGGTATGGTTGAATCAATGAAGGATTCTAGAAAGTGGGTTAAATCTCTTTTTTCCTACCACTCTCGGAACAAGGGGTCATCCTCTAGAAGTCTCTTTCCAACGATTTCACTTAACACTGAATAGAAAACAACAATAATACATCCAACTGCAAGAGATTTCGGACCTGTTCATATAGATTGGGCTTCTTCTGTAAGAATTCAAGCTGCTGTAAGAATTCAAGTTATTATTCGTGGCTATCTTAAGTCGATGTCACAATTAGTTAATCCGACGTCGACTTAAGATTGATGACAACACACGCTAAAACAATTTTAATTATATTTTTTGTTTTAAAAATGTACATATTGCATGTATTATTATTAAGTAGTTTCAAACAATAAATTTCCTTATGAATTGTATGTTACTTTTAAACAGATATTTGTGCTTTAAGTTTATGGTTTCCACATGCATACACGTGTGGTAGGGTTTCTAGTTGTATTTAAAAAGAATTTTTATTTTTTGAGTATAAAGTATAATTTTATTTCTTATTTAAAATTTTAATTTAATTTTAGAATTGCTTGTTCTGGATGTTTCCTTGTTATAAAACTGAGTATTCAAAACAACTTTACGATATTACCAACTTTCATTGACTATATAATTCATGTGTCAACAAGACTTCAACCCCAAAATGCATGCAAGATAAAGGTGGAGGAGTCTTTACCGCCTAAGCAACACCTACTTTTGAGAAAAATAGAGCCTGAAAACAAGTAATAAGTTTATCATTACTCAATTTAGTGTTTGTAGACAATGTTGGCTGTAGCCCATGAAAATATATTAACTTTTTAAAGAATTTTTTGAATTTTCTTCAATGTGGAATCCAATTGTTCTAGTAGCTTTGACACGAATAATTTTCTACAATTTTGGTTTATGATATAGAGTTTTTCTTGGCATTCTGATTTACCAGAATCAACATGCCCCTTTTGCTATAAATTATTTAAAAATAAGCAAATCTTGTCCTTTTGTTTGGTAAATTTGTAATGCACATAGCCCCATGCATTGGTCTTTACTTTCCCCTACCTCTTTGTTTGGGATCTCTAACGCGAATTACATTCCATTCTTCTTTGGTATGAATAAGAGTTTTACAGAATTAACTTGCCTTTCGTAGACTGATTTCATTTCTGATCTACCGTGATGTGTGATGATTCTCTTAAGTGATGGCTCCAAGTCAACCTAAAACTGGCCTAATTTGGGAGGTTGCTGGTTTCGCTCCTTATGAGAAGAGGATAACTAAACTTCTCAAAGTTGGGAAAGATAAGCATGCTTTGAAGGTGGCAAAGAGAAAGCTGGGCACTCACAAGCGGGCCAAGAAGAAGCGTGAGGAGATGTCCAGGGTTCTCCGTAAGATGAGGTACTTATTGTAATGATGATAACAAGATAAAAAGAATGGAATAATATTTATCGGGCCAAGGTTTTATAATATGTTTATGCATTTGTCGTGTATTTGTAGGTCAGTTGGAGGTGGAGAGAAAAAGAAGTGAGTTATCCTGCGACTGTGCTTAAAAGCAAGTATTGAGTTTTTTAGATTTGTATTTCACTGAACTGCAATGAAATGAGAATCGGCCTTCATTTCTTTTTTAAAGCAGAATGTATGACTTTTGGGTCAAATATCAACCATACTATAATGATCATGGTAAGGTTTGTCAAGAGAAGAAGAAGTATGTTTAGCCTTTGCCCTTTGGGTTTAAACCAAAAAATGGTGTAAGGCTTTTGGATTATATATTCTCATTGGTACTTAAATTTTGTTTTTGGGCCAAATATGCCTATATATTTTGATACAATGAATAGGATAATATATAATTTCTTCCAATCCTTAAAAAAAAAAAAAGAGAGAAAAAACGCTTTAGCGTTCTCAAACTCATGAATTTTATATTGATAATAATGCCGATGCTAATTGAATTAAGACTCAAACAATCTCTAGAAAAATATTTTAATATTCAATAAAAATATGCTAGACGTCATGTTTTTATGGGTAATTTTTGAATAAATTAAGATAAAAATAATAATTCAAATATCAAAATTAAGAATATAATTGGGGCAAAAAATCATTTACTTAAATAGGGTGTTGAACCTAGATTTTAGGTAATTGCTTACCCCGTCATTCAAACCATTTTTTCTTAAAGAAATTGATTATATTCTATTTCTGATGAGGGGGAAAAACAACCCATCGTTGATGAGGATTAATTTCAACGCTTATTTTCTTCCTAGATTAGTTGAGATTCAATGTTTGAAACTACATCCAATTTTTTTTTCCTTAAAATAAAATAGGGGAATTATTAGATTATTTATAATCATGCATACGTCTACCTAAAGGTTTCTAGTGGAAGCAAACATCCAAATTACCATCTATTAATTTCACCTTCATAATTAAATTAAGGATAACATCTCTTTTTCATTTTAATAATTCAACCGTTGAATTTATCTATATAATTGTACTTGTCATACACGTCAATTTTTGAACTGATTTAATATCTCTATAATATTAATTATATATTAATATTTATTGAGCGATTGAAAGCTTTTAACATAAATCATAAAGTATAACAGTTAGTTCGTTAAAATGTTAATCGTATAAAAAAATAAAGAATGATGTAAAATCACTTTAGTTTTACACCAATATAAATAAATTCCTCTCTCTTAAATTAAATAGAAAATTATTGAATAAAATTTTTTAAGAGTGATATATATATATATATATATATATACTTATTTAATTTATGGTGTAATAAAAAAATAGATATGTGTGGTAATTAAAATTGCTTTCTTTTTATTTATTTATAGAAACACGGGTTGAATTATTAAAATTTTAATATAATAGATATGACAGTTCAACGTAGCAATTTAGGTATACTTTAATTTTAGCATGGACAATTTTCTTAAAAGCTTTTATGAACTTTTTTAATTTTAATTTTAATTACTTTTTAAATTTTTATAAATTATACGTAGATTATCACGAGATTGATCACATCAATTTCATTAAAATTCTAATAGTTTAATCAATTTTTTCAAAAAATAATTTGACTAAAATTTTAAAATTAAGAGTCAAAATGATCCAAAAGAAGAGATCAAAGTGGCATAATGGATAAACGTCAATGACTAAATTTATTACTATATCTTAAATAATTTAATAAAGAATTTTTAAGGTCCTACATATTATATTCATGGTAGAATAAAAGAAATAAAGAAATAAGTTTTTCTTTTAAGAAAATGGATATGAGAGTACATCAAAAAGGAAAAAAAAAAAAAAATACATGAGTCAAGCCATGAATTTGATTTGTTTTGAGGTGGAAAAAGTCATGAATTCCTACATGAGGGAAGACGTGAGAAAGATTTGGGTACATATCCCTTATTTTGTTTGGTTGAGGTGAAAGTCATCGATTCTTACATTAATTTGATTTAAACATAAATTTTCATGTAATCATCCATGCGAGTGTACTCCACTTGGGGATAAAGCTTTGAAGCTTCTTCACTTCCGTCTCCTATTTCAAAGTTGGTTAAGCAGCCTTCGTAGAATATGTGGTAGAAATGGCCTACACCTACCTGCCCTGCCAAGTCAAACCCTGCATTCATTGCACACATCACATCAGTACTATTATCTCATACATGCATACACACATACATTCCGTACCTTTCATGGATGCTAAGAAATCATCTGCAGAAATGCTGATTTTGTCTAGTTTGTTCCCAGTGAGGGTCTCCCATTTCTGGATTAGCTCGGATTGTGTGAGGATGTTATGTGGGGGCCTTATGTACAATGTTTTGTTCAATGTTGTGGGATCATCTATTGCTTTTATCGTGTATGTGGCAACATCCTCTTCGTCCGTAAAAGCCACTGTATTTATATGTTGATTGATTGATTAATTAATGGAAGTGTTTGTTGCATTCAATAAATAAATAAAGTACCTTTAACATTTCCGTCACCGTAAAGATAAACCTTGTCCTTAGGAGGAGTGAGCCTTCCAAGCTGAGAAAGGTTGCCCACAAAGTAACCGGCAAAGCAGTTGGCGATAACGTAGGTGAAGGGGATGTTGGCCTCTTCAATTGCTTTTCTCACTACCATTTTTTCATCAAATGTTACTCTTCCTGGTTCAAGTGCATGTCCCATCCGTGCTGGATCCATACCAAACTCCGATGGCAAAAATCGCTGCATTTACATATTATATTCTAATTAATTTACTATTTCATTCGCTAAATTATAGTTTATGTTGCTAAACTATTAGCAAATTTATATTTTAATCACTTAAATTTAAAAAATTATAAAATAATTATTAAATTATTTAAAAAATTATTTAAGTAATTGAACTATTTAAATTTTTTATTTAAATTTCTGAATTGTTGAATATTTTAAAAAAAATGTCCGACTAGCGAGCTTCAAGTCGGGATTCAATGATTAGTGTGGTAAATCAATACTCATCAACAAATAGAAAAATATACATTTGATTCAAGTCGATCTGACAATTAATGTCGCATATCAAAGAAGAAATTTATTTAAATTTTGATTTACAAATTCGTGACATTTAAAGTTATTTTATGAAAAAAATTAAATTGTAAAAAAAAAAGTAAAGGTGAAAATTAAATACCTTAACATTCCCGGCTTCTTTGATGGCTTCCACAAGCTTGAGCTGCAACAAAATATTGTGGCTGCGAAAATGCACACCAGACATGGTGCAAATAACAACATCAACTTGCTTAACAGCGTCGACCAAGCTTTTATGATCATTAAAAGAGCCCTCGATTAGGTGAGCCCCTTGTTTCTTGAAGGAGAGTAAGATCTGCAGCTTTTCAATGTCCAGTCCAATCTCTGGGCGTTGAAGGACATAGGTTTCATGCCCCTCTGCCAAGCTTGCCTTCACGATCCTCCGCCCAATATACCCTGTTCCCCCCACCACTAGAACCTTGCTCTTCCCCATTTTGTATTTATATATGGTCACTCTTTTGTTTCTCTTGCTTTCTGCAAAGGGCTGTTGTATATATAATGGATTGGGAGTCTTATCCTTTTATTCTTGTTTCTCACTTCCATAAAACAAAGATGGGAAAAATGAGGTCAGCTTCATAGATTTATTACCCATGCCTTACGTCTGAAGTTTGATTTGGCTTGTGATATATCACACCCTATGGACTTTTATCAAAGTTTTACCAATGATTGATTGCGACAGCAAATGTTTTAAGCATACTCCTTCCACGTATTATATATCTTAATTTTTCTTATATAAAAAATTATCATATGTCTTAATTTATAGCAAAAGTTGCTTTTACCACTAAACTATAATTTAGATTTAATTATGGTATTGTTTATTAATGGTGAGGGGGTTGGTGTGTTAGGTGCTGAGTGCTGACCACTTGGATTGCAATTTCTGTTGAGATCTTAATTCACCCTTAATTAGGGCTCAAGTTTTCACTCATTAATCCTTTCAAAGCAATCAACACATGCTTTGAAAAACATTTAGTCAACCACCAAACCCCTTTCAACCTTAGCCGCGCTGCTTGATTTTGTTCTTCAATTTTTTAAATTATCTATCAATCATACTTTTAAGTTACATTTTCTCATTTTATATTATAACAAATATTCATTTTTATCTCTAACAGCACTTCCAATAAAATTTAAATAAATTATTTATTTTATTTTATGATTTATGTTTGAAATTTATGATTATTCTTTTTAATAATATTATCTCTAAAATTTAAATTGTATTATTTCTTTAAAAATATTGTTACTCTTTATATTTAGTGATATTAAATTATTTATTTGATAGTAAAGATTCTAATCTTAAATATGTACCCAAATAATAATTTCAATTTGATACCATAAAACATTGGATTTTTTTTTTAAAAAAAAGGAAATTCATTAATAATGAAAGCAATTAAAGGTTGGTGAGAAGTCTTGAAGCCTACTATGATAACTAATCCCATGTAAATCAGAATTTATTAGAAAGGCGGTCGAGGATTGATAAAAAGTCTTTGGTATCTCGAAACTTTGCGTCACATACATAGTAATATTTTCTCATTTTGCCTCAATTTATGGAAAAGTCTTATCATTTGACTCTAAGAATACTGTACCAATTCTATTTAGTTTGTGCTTGAGTATTAGTTGAGAGGAGGACCGCAGATTTACTAAAACTTTTTTTTTTATAACCACATATTTGGGCTTTTTATTAAAATAATATAAAAAATTAGACTTTTTATTAAAATAATACAAAATAAATATTTAAATACTTAAATGATATGTCAATATTATTATTTACCAAAATAATATGTTTACAACAGTGTTGAGATGGAGGGCATGGAGGAGGCAACACCACTTTTTTTTTTTTTTTGATTTAATTATGGAACCATCATCACTAAATGATATGTATTAAAATATATATATATTTTAAAGGTAGGGGGAGTGAGAGAGGCAGCACCTGTATTTTGTGCCTATACATTGGTGAAACCGGATAAAAATACGAGTTAAAGGGGTGTAGGTTGATTAAGAGGTGACACCAGTGGAGGGTTCCTGACAGGCGGCACCCAATGGAGGGTGCCTGACAGATGGCACCCAATGTTGAACCCCTATTAAAGCTGTGTTTTCTTGAACATTGTTGAAGATAAGAAGAGAAGAGGAAAAAAATTGGTTGTAGAATAAGATAAAATAGAGAAGAATTCGTAAGGTTGGTATATATATATATATATATATTTTTTATTTTCAGTAATTTTTTTGAAATAAAATATTAGGAAATTTAATTATTTTTATAGATATAGTATTGAAGATGGATAATCAACTTTTTATATGTGTTTATTTCGATGGAGTATTTTTGACGACAACAGTTGGATGTATATTTGAATGTCGCCAACAAATAACAATGAATTTAATAGAAATGTCTTGGTTAATGATAGGAAAGAAAGGATCAGTGCAAAAGTTGTTAGACATCGTGGGAGGAGGATCTCGAGACTATTCTACAAATTTCCAATTTCGACAAATCCCATCAAATTCACTGATATGGAACTTATAGACGATGAAGACGTGGAGACAATGGTTGCACTTTATTTCCAAAATCGAAGTCGCCAAACTGATTTGATTTAGTTGTTTTCTGAGTTAGCTAATGTGGAGCCAACTAAATATTTCACTCCATTAGATGAAAAACATGGAGTTTAATATCCATGTATGGTGGTTCCGAGAGCGTACGTTGATAGGCAATCGACTGTACACAGTATCGACATCGATCTTAATGCTCCACCTGTGTTTGAGAACTTTAACCCTAGTCCCCGTTTACAAATACATCCGGTGGTGACTGAGATCGATGTGGATGGTGATGTGTCTCTAACTAACTATGATCACAATAATGGCAAGCGCACCTATCGTTTAATAGTATAGTTATGGTAAGACCGAAAATATCGAATCCACAAGGACCAAGAGTACTAGTAATTACTATCTTCCTATTACCTAGCCTAAGAATTGGAGTGCTTTCTTTTAAACTAAAATTAATTAAAAGCATGACAGAGAATGAATTGGGAAAATACTTTTAGACAACTTTATGAAAGAGGCAATACTCAAGGAAGAATCCACCTAGACTTCACTTATTACTTCTGATTCATACGATTTATTCACTTGACTTAATCCATAGAAATCCCTAATTTATGTTAATATCTCCGTCGAGACTAAGAACAACTGACTCTAGGTTGATTAATTGAAATCTCTTTCTAATTAAAACCCCTATTGTCGCATTAACTCGATCTATGGATTCCCTTATTAGATTTGACTCTAATCCTACAGATTTACATCGTCCTATGTCTAGGATTGCATTCAACTCCGCTTAATTGTGTTGATCTACTCTTAAACAGAGACTTTTGCTCCTCTAAATAAGCACATTTGACTTGAATCAATAACCTAAATTATTAAAGCAAGAATAAGAACTCACAATTAAGAATAAGAACAAGTATTTATCTTATAAATCAAATAGTAATAAGATCCATCTTAGGTTTCATCCGCTCAGGTATTTAAGGGATTTAATTCATACTGATAGAGGGAAACATCTTAAACTAAGGAAAACTACAAAACATTAGAAAACCCAAAAACTTCAAGAGAATTTGATAGGAGATCTTAAATCTTGATGGGGATCCTTCTTCCAAGCTGCTCCCAATGGCTGTCTTCGAGTATTTTCTACTTTCTACTCTGTGTGTCCTTTTAGGTCCTCCCCTAGGGTGTTTATATAGGCTTTGGATCACTTTTCTTGGCCCACAAGTAGTTTTTTCCGAATAGAATTAGACTTGGGTTTGGCAAGGACACGCCTATGTGCGATAGCTTAGGTTGTGTTTGATTCTGCTCGTCACACATGGTCGTGTGGTCTACCCGTGTGCGATAGTCCAAGGCGTGTTGATTTTTGAGGTAGGCCCATTTTGTCTCTTTTTGGCCCGTTTCTCGTTCTTTTCGACTTCCTAAGCTCTCCTGAGTGTACAACATGAACTTAAAGGATTAAGAGCATCGAATTCATCAAATCTAATGAAAATTCATCCAAAAATAAGTCAATCATGGGGTCAAAATATGTATAAATTATGGTTTATCAGATGGTGTTGATGGATATGATAATAATGGTCCTTCTGATCACGTGGTTGAAGATTATAGAGATCACGATCTAAACAAAGTCTCGGATGATATTGATGACGAAGGCGCGAATAACGATGAAAATGTTAACGCGTCTTCAGTCGGGAACTCGAGTTGAGGCATTGTGATACGCAATGATCCTGAGGCACACATGTCAATTATAGATTTCAATGTGATGCATGCATCCGAGTCCCCAAAGTACCCCGATATACTACCTACTCACTGGTTTGCCGCAGATCCTAAACGTAAGGAGTTGTTTGTGAGCCAAAAGTTCATAACCAAGGAAGACTTGTATTTACCATTAAGCAGTATAGCATGAATGTGTTGGTTGACCACAAAGTCGTCGTGTCTAGACCGGCATTATATATTGGGGAGTGTTAGTGGTCGACAGGAGGTTGCAATTGGCGGGTACGAGCTGCATTTATCCAGAGGTCGCAAATATGGGAGATCCAAAAATTTATTAGGCCTCACACATGCACTTCAACACGTATAACGTGATATCACTGCAAACTTGATGCCAAAACTATTTGCAACTGCATCATGCTAATGGTGAAGGACATGCCCATCATTCATGTTTTGGTACTGATTGTTGAAATGCAAAAACGGTTCTAGTGTGTCATACTGAAAAGCATAGATAGTTAAATAGATGGCTATGGAGTAGTTGTACGGAGATTGGGATGCATCGTACAATGAGTTACATGGGGTGGATAACTACTATGTAGGAGTACGTGCTAGAGACTGTCATTGAGTTACAGACACGACCTTATTACGACTCTGATGACCAGCTACAACCGGGAATAATTATTTTCCAGCGGATGTTTTGGACATTCGATCCATGCGTGTGGGTCTTTTCCCACTGTAAGTTGCTTGTGCAGTTGATGGAACTTGGTTATACAAAAAATATATACAGATATTACTTATTGCGGTTGTGCAAGATGAGAACTGGAACTTGCGAATGTATTTTGTTAGAGACGAAAATATTTGCATAATATTCGACAGATCGAAGGGAATAATTGCCTCGATTAGGCGTTTCGGTGTTCTATAGTGATCCGTTTACTACATTCGACACATCGCGACTAACTTCCACCGAAACTACAAGAATGCAAACTGGCAAAAATAAGTTATGAAAATGGGTTAGAGCTAAAAGTAAAGAAAGAAGAAGAAGAAACAAAAAAATTTAGTAGGGCTAACATATTTCTCATATTTTCCTCATCCAAAGGACAAAAGAAAATAAAAACAAAAACTGCCCAAGATAATATTAAGCCAAATTTGTAACATCTTGCATGTGAAACTAATTTCTTATTTTCAGTTTTCAATTTTTCTAATTCAGCTCATGCCTTCTTAAATCTTTTTCCCACACGATCATTTTGATCTCTTAGGGCGACAATTTCAGCACTAAGGGTTTGAAAATCTTCACAGCTCTGACTATCTATTTTAAGGGACTTAACATTGCTCGAGTTAACATTAGCATCTTCACAACTAAAGCTATTATCGTTAGTTGAATCCTTCACCCAGTTAAAATATTTACACCCCTGACCATTCTATTAATTGTTTAGAAAGATGCACCACAAGTGTGAGTGGATGTAGACAGACTAGGGAATAATAGTTGTAATGTATGGAAAGGAATATGACATCTAGATGAACTACACAATTAATAACATCGTTATAATAGCACAAGTCAGATAAAATAAATAAAGTAATTGCATGTAATGAATATTAGTAAAAATTACCCCCTCATCGGCATATGTCTCAATCATCTGGTGGTAAATTAGAAGCGTATATGACCTCCCGATACTCGGAGAAGAACTCTATCTATGAAAAAGGTAAACTTGTTAGAACAAATTTTCATAAAAAAATGATAACATGTTAATTTGCATGACATTTTGTATTTAATTTGGTTTATTTCAATTGATCCTTGCTAAATTAGTGTTTTTATGTTTTAATCTTGTCGGGGATACAATTGGAACGCTAAGAGACAAAAGCAGTGAAAAGGACCAAATTGAAACACAATCAATAAAATGGGGCCAAATAAAAGATGTGGAAAACCAAGGACTCATTAGACTTTTTGACTTTGTAAAGCCAAAAATAGAAAAAAATCTTATTTGATTATTTATTTATTATTTATTGGATTTTATGTTAAAGTGGTTAAGACCAAAATTAGTAAATTCCATGTATATAACTAGGGCCTTAATGTACTTAGGAATGACACACTTAATTTTACATTCGACTTCAATTTGGAATTGAATAGAATTATTTTTCTTTTCCTTTCAATTTGGCAAGATAATTACATTACTTTTATGTCAATTTCTTTGTTCTTTCAAAATTAGTCCAATTGCCTTCCAAGTCCTTTTATTCCCCAATTTTCTCCATTATCATCAAACCACCTTTCATAACCTAAAAGCATGATTAAATCCATGCTTCACTAAATTCCAACTTAGCTTTAGGCTGTTGTTCTTTTCGGTCGAGAATCGTGAGATATGTATTCATACTTAAAATCCTTCCAATTAGTATTCATTTTTTTCCTAAGTATCAGGATAGACAAATCATCCCTTAAAGTTAAACTCGATTTTAAGTCAAAGTACACGTTGGGTTGGAGTCATGTTTGCTGATAGTTGGAGAAATGAGTTGGCCGTGCTGTATTCAGATCTCTGAGAACAAATCAAGAAAAAAATGATCGGGTTTAAACGACCCACGCAGTTGAGGCCATTTATTTGAGTTGGGTTCTTTAGAGCGCAAGGCTACCAGAATCTTGAATCAGGAGCACGTGTATCTCGGTTAGATAATCGGTAAGGGTTGGTTAGCAGGTCGTACCCGGACTAGCTACGAGAGGAAGAATTGGCAGTTAGGATTTTCTTTGTAACACCCCTAACCCCAACCCGTCATCGAAATAAGGTTACGGAGTGCTACCGAATCGATCTGACAACTTTACAATTAATACACAATTATTATCAATCATAATATAAAATAATCTTATAGTCCCTTATATGGATCTTCAAGGTCCAAAAGACGAGTTAGGAATGGTTTGGGACTAATTCGAATACTTAGAAATTTTCAAACATTTTAAAAATTTTCTCAACTACAATGCTCATATACTCAACCTATTCATTACCTAGGTACATGCCACCATTATCAAAGAAAGGTATATTACTCAAAATTTTCTCTGAGGTCGGGATTACTCTGGATGCTGGACCGGACACTGATTTTCACTTAACCTACGCACGGAAACAACCGTACGTTGAGTAAGGGTATACTCAGTAGTATTACCATAATTTAAATTATATAATAACTTATATACATTCAATTTATGATACAATTACTTAATAGTTATTGTTGTAACCATTTTTTTGGAAAACAACAAGGGGTTCGACTTTGGGTTTTAAAAATGAGAAAAAACGGGAGTCGCCACCAATCCCTTTTTGTTGAGGTGTGATCGGGTCACCTCGTAAAACGGTTGTTTTTAATAAACAGTTTGATTTATCAAAACAACGATTTTGGTATACGAAATCCAAAAAACGAGTTCGGAAGTCGATTACGCAGAGGAAGGGTTAGCACCCTCGATACGCCCAAAATTGGGACCAAAATGATTAATTAGTGTCTTAATGTCGGGAGTTTGAAAAGGTTTTAAAATACGGATCCTTTAAAAGGTATTAGGATATTTGAGATTTCTTTGTTCCGAGAAGGTACAAACATCACATCCAGCACGTTAGGACATGATATTCCTAACCTTCGTAATCAAAGCTATCTCATGATTTTACGAAGTTTATCAAAAGGATGTTTAGTGATTTAGTCAAACGGAAAATCGCAACCCAGCATGTTAGGGCACTATTCCCCGAATTCCTAAATACAAAACATTGCCTTTATTTTAAAACCTTTAAATGGAGTGTAGCAATTTTACAAAATGCCTCCTATCGGATCAAATCAAGAGAAGGCTCGAGTCAAAACTTGAGATTTCTTTATCCCGAAAAGATATAAACATCACATCCAGCTCGTTAGGACACAATGTTTTAATCTCTCGTAATCAAAGTCGTCTCGTGATTTGCGAAACTTAGTAAAGGGATGTTAAGTAATTTAGTTAAGCGGAAAATCGCAACCCAAAGACGTTAGGGCACTATTTTCCGAATTCCTAAATACAAAACATCACCTTTATTCTAAAACCTTAATATGATAATTTTACTGAAATGTATTTTGTTTAACGATGAACATGTGTAAAAAGACTACTAATAATGATGATGACAATATCGAATAATAGTAATAGCAATACTAATGAAAATAGGATAATGATAATAATGATAATTAAACAATAAAATAGTAAAGTATAAAATAAGGTGAGAATAATGATATAGCGATAGTGAAATGAGAATGAAAATAATATATTAATACTAAAGATAATAATAACAATGTTATAATAATAATAATAATAATAATAATAATAATAATAATAATAATAATAATTGAATAATAACAATGAAAATATAAGTAACACTAATAATATGTAATGTATAAATAGTAACGAGAAATAAAACGAAAGATGAAATGATAATAATAATAATAGTAGTAATAGTAATGATAATAGATAATAAATAATAATGGTAAAGAAATAATAGTGACAAGAATAATATTGATCAATAATACTAAATAAGCAAGAGTAATAATAGATAATAGTAAAATAAATAATAATATAATAATAGTATTAATAATAAAATAATAATAATGGTAAATAATAATAATAATAATAATAATAATAATAATAATAATAATAGCAATAAGTTTTAGCTAAGTTAAAAATATTGAAACAATAAAAATAGGACTAAATTAAATTAAAAGTAAAATTTGGGGCAAATTTGAAATAAAAGAAAGATTAGGGGCCTATTTACGCTGAAAAGAATTTGGAGGGACCAAAGGGTAATTTTTCATAAGTTAAAAAGCGTGTCGAGGAGGGATGAATCGCAAACCGCATGAAATTGCTGGGCCAATATTGCAATAACTAAAGATTTGATTTTAAAAACACAAAAATGCGGAAGGGCCATTAGCGTAATTTCCCCCTTGGTTAAAAAACACGCGGATCCTGAGGCGGGTCGGGTCGATCGGATCGGGTCAAGGCCAAAACGACGTCATTTTGGGGTTAAAGGCCAGCCCCCAAAACGACGTCATTTCAGGGGGCTATATAAGGCCCAAAACCCTGAAAAAAATTCATTTGGGCTGTCAATTTAAAAAAAAATTCCTTCTTCTTTTTTTCTCTCTGCAGAAGGGGGAATCCGGCGAGTGGGCCGCCGTACACCATCGTCGGCCAAGGTTCTAATCGCTTCACTACTATGGTAGAAAAGGTAAAAATTTTATTTTTTTATGTTTTTTTCCTTTTTTTAGATTATTATTTATATATACATATATGCGTGTGTATATCAAAAAAAGTAAAGCCGAAAAGTTCGAAAACGCAAAAATTTACCTTTCCCTCGGCCTTTGTTTTCAGTAGGTTTTATATTTTTTCTCTGCACTTTCGGATCTCTGTATTTGAGTTTAAAATTTCACGAATCTGTTTCTACTTTGCTTTGAATCTATTTTTGGTATTGATTGAATCTGTTTCTTTTCAAATGATTGCGGAAAAAAGGGTCCCTTTACAAATCTATTAATCGGCTTTTATAGCCTTTTCAAATTGCTTGCTGTCGTTTCCTATTTATTGTTTGCGGTAACGCCATGTGGCGGGCGGTCTTCTTGGTGGCTTCCGCAGCAAGTGGTCTTGGCAAGGTCGAAGGCCGAGTCGAGGCTGAGGCGGTAGCTAGGTTTTATTTT
This sequence comes from Gossypium rotundifolium, assembly GCA_025506655.1. NCBI lineage: Eukaryota > Viridiplantae > Streptophyta > Magnoliopsida > Malvales > Malvaceae > Gossypium > Gossypium rotundifolium. The sequence goes on from CP106729.1 coordinate 32,720,211, forward strand.
TCTTCTTCTTCTTTTTTTTTCCTTTTGGTTTGTTTGGGTGGTTAGGTTTTGGGCGTGGTTGGTTTTGTGTTTTAGGTTAATTGGGTTTGGGTTTAGGGTTAATTGGGTTTGAATGAGTTAACGGGTTTGGGCAAAATGGGTTTGTATGTTGCCCTCTTTGCTCATTGTCGTAAACGACAATAGAGCAAAGACATAAGAAAGACCCATTTTGCGTGTCTCGATGGGCCTTAACTTCTTTTGGTGCTCTTTTCTTGGTAGCCCCATTCAGTCCATCAGATCTGGTCGCTTTCGATCCTATTCCACCGTTGCTTCGGTGAGATAGGACCTGTAACTTCAATTTTTTCCTACTGCAACTTAGAGGAGATGAGATTTGTAATTTATATCTTCGATCTGTTCCACTGCAACTTCAGGGAAATAAGATCTGCTATCTTCAGTCTGCTTCCTGTTATTTTCAATCTGATCCCTGCGAACTAGGGGATCACCAGACTGATGTCTTCGATTTGCTTCCTGCAACTTCAGGAATACCAAACTGATCTCTTCGATTTGCTTCTTGCAACTTCAAGAAGGTCAAATCTGCTATCTTCAATCGATCCTCGCAAACTCGGGATCACCAGATGAATCTTCGATCCGCTTCGCAACTTCAGGAAGGTCAAATCTGCTATCTTCAATCTGATCCCTGCAAACTCGGGGATCACCAGACTGATGTCTTCGATCTGTTTCCTGCAACTTCGGGAAGGTCAAATCTACTATCTTCAATCTGATCCCTGCAAACTCAGGGATCACCAAACTGAATCTTCGACCTGCTTCCTGCAACTTCAGGAACGTCAAATCTGCTATCTTCAATCTGATCCCTGCAAACTCGAGGATCACCAGACTGAATCTTCGATCTGCTTCCTGCGACTTCAGGAACGTCAAATCTGCTATCTTCAATCTGATCCCTGTAAACTCGGGGATCACCAGACTGAATCTTCGATCTACTTCTTACCCCACGGGAACTTCGAGGAAGTAAGAATTTAGGGAGAAGAGATTCGTAGTCTCCATCTTCTCTACCAAAACTTCAAAGAAATAAAGACTTATCCTCATTGTTAACTCAGGGAGACGGGATTTGTAATCTCAACCTACTCCACTAGAACGTCGAGGAAATAAAAATTCAGGGGGAAGAGATTTGTAATCTCCATCTTCTCTATTGAAACTTCAGAGAATTAAGGGTGTAACCTCATTGTTAACTCAGGGAGACGAGATTTGTAATCTCAACCTACTCCACGGGAACTTCGAGGAGATAAGAATTCAGGGAGAAGAGATTTGTAATATCCATCTTCTCTTACTGAAACTTCAAAGAATTAAGGATGTAACCTCATTGTTAACTCAGGGAGACGGGATTTGTAATCTCAACCTACTCCACGGGAACTTCGAGGTAATAAGAATTCAGGGAGAAGAGATTTGTAATCTCCATCTTCTCTTACTGAAACTTCAAAGAATTAAGGATGCAACCTCATTGTTAACTCAGGGAGACGGGATTTGTAATCTCAACCTACTCCACTGGAACTTCGAGGAAATAAGAATTCAGGGAGAAGAGATTTGTAATCTCCATCTTTTCTTACTGAAACTTCAAAGGAATAAGAATTTATCCTCATTGTTAACTCAGAGAGACGGGATTTGTAATCTCAACCTACTCCACTGGAACTTCGAGGAAATAAGAATTCAGGGAGAAGAGATTTGTAATCTCCATCTTCTCTTACTGAAACTTCAAAAGAATAAGAATTTATCCTCATTGTTAACTCAGGGAGACGGGATTTGTAATCTCAACCTACTCCACGAGAACTTCGAGGAAATAAGAATTCAGGGAGAAAAGATTCGTAATCTCTATCTTCTCTACTGAAACTTCAAAGGAATAAGAATTTATCCTTATTGTTAACTCAGGGAGACGGGATTTGTAATCTCAACCTACTCTATGGGAACTTCGAGGAAATAAGAATTCAAGGAGAAGAGATTTGTAATCTCCATCTTCTCTCTCAAACTTTAAGGAAATAAGAATTTATCCTCATTGTTAACTCGTGGAGATGGGATTTGTAATCTCAACCTACTCCACGGAACTTCGAGGAAATAAGAATTGAAACTTTTCAATTTGCTTCCCTACTATCTTCGTGAAGACTTCAATCTTTAGTCTACCCCTACCATCTCAAGGAACAAAATCAACTTTCCAATTTGCTTCCTTACTATCTTCGGAAGACTTGACCTTCACCGCTCCACTACCATCTCGAGGAACAAAATCGAACTTTCTAATGTGCTTCCTTACTATATTCAGGAAGACTTCAATCTTAAGCCAGCTCCACTGCCATCTCGAGGGAACAAAATCTGAACTTTCCAATGTGCTTCCTTACTATATTCAGAAAGACTTCAATCTTCATTCTGCTCCACTATCATCTTCTAGGGAACAGAATCTGAAATTTGATATTGCTACATTGTTCTTTGAGGAACCCGTCCTGTAGAATAAATTTTATGTGCTTATGCTTATGCAAATGATGAGGATGTTATGATCGGAACGACTCAAAGTCTCCTAACTGCATGTGTTATGGACGACACTTGCATGAATGCAGAATGTCATGAGAATGGTCTTTTTACAATGATTTAGGATGCAAAGATCAGAATGAATCGAATGCTCCTAACTAAATGACAATGGATGACATTTGCATGAATGCAGAATGTCATGAGAATGGTCTTTTTATGATGATTAGGATGCAATGATCAAAATGAGTCGAATGCTCCTAACTAAACGTGTTTTGAAATGATGTATGAATGCAAAATGAAATGATCCCTTTTTAAATGCTTGGGATCGTCATTGCTCGTAGTTCATTAAGGTTCTATCACTGATGCATTATCATGCTTTCTCATTCAGCCAGTATCTTTGATAGAAAACCCAAAAAAGATCATATTCATTCAATAAGCTTGCCCGTAGTGATTTCGAGTCCCTTCCACTGCATTCTTCGGGACATAAAGTTTGCATCTCTCATCGCAACTTTAAGAGAACAACATTTGGTTTCTTCTATCCATCCCATCAGAACTCGAGGTATAGGATCAATTTGATCTGTTACACCATTCACCGTGTAATGACTAGATGTGTAGGCACGATATGTGCATGAATGCAGAGTATTATTTTTCTTTCTCGAGAATGATCCTTTGTACCGCTAGGTTGACATTGCTCGTTATCTCAAGGTCGTATCACCGATTTAAATGTATTGTCTTTTGTTCAACCAATAAAAGTCCAAAGAGATAATCATCTTTCTCCAATATTTCCAAACCTTGAAATGAGTGAGTTCTAAACAATAGTCTTGCTTCAGTCCTTGTATTATTCGAAGCTTCCGAGTAATATGCAAAACTCCTTTTATGAAAGTATTATTAGTCCACTAATCGTTATTTCAATGCAAAATGCCTGAAAAAGATTGTAACAATGGACAAAAAGGAAATTGATTGGGAGCATAGCTCGAAACAAACAAGTTAATCAAAGCTAGCGAATGCAATTAAGAAGGAAATTTATCGGTGGTATTTTGAAAGGAATAAAATAACCACAAGTAACAAAAATGGGTAAAATGGAAACTAAGTGCCCCAGATATCGCAGCTTGAGCTTCCCTGTTCCAACTTCTTGAGGACCATTTTGAGCTTAATATGTGTTTAGGGGATCCAGAGTACTTTGTCGATGCCCCAAGACGTAACATACTTCTTCGAGCGTAGCAAGACTCATCAGATGCCCTACTTTCGATCAAAATTTTGAGCTGCCCTTCTCGGGTTTTCAACTCAAATACCCTTTGGTCTCAAAGCGCCTTTTGCGGGTTTTCGCCTTGGCCTCTCCTTTTTCTTTTTTCTTTTCCTTTTTCGTGTTTTTCGTTTTTTGTGTTTTTGTTTTTTTGTTTTGTTTTTGTTTTGGTTTTTTTTTGGAAAACTTTTTATCAAATTTGAACTCACCGGATTAGGCGTGTCCTTGCCATCTATCTTGTTTAACACCCATTTTTCCTAGAATGTGCCTTCTTTCTTTGATAAGGCATTTATTTTTTCTTTGGAGTTCTTTTGGATAAGAAGAATCTTTCTTAATGTTAGGTCCTCTTCCGAAATTCTCTTGAGCGAACCTTTTGTCATAAGCCCGTGTCCATTTTGGTACATTTGACCATGTTGAATACTTTCAATCAAGCTTACTTGAGGCATTCTGCTTCATCTAATTCAATCCAAGCTTGGAGAAAAGGAATCTCATCTTCCAACAATTGTTTCCTTTCATAAACCAATGGGAAAGATGCCCCGACAAAAGTCCCGCCAACATTCAAGGAACTTAAAGGGTAAATGGTAACTTCTCTATGCCAACCTTTACAAGTCTCACCATTTTTCAACAAAATCTTGAATGTTTTTTGAATTTGATGACTACCGCTTTGTAATTTTAGCATATGAAGTGACATTCACCTCTCAAATGAAGTAACCAACGACCATGAATATGAATCGATGTTGGCTAAAAGCTTTTGAGGAGACTGGCTTGTTAACATCCATGCTTCATATAGGGAAAATAGAGGAGGCACAGTATTTCTCGATTTGGCATTTCATGGCATAACAGATGCAATTTCCCTTTCTTGGTGAACCAATAGCTTGAACCTCTTGATTAGCTAGGCTGTTGTAAAATATGGGTTCTTTAAACCCCAACCTTAACAGCATACCCATGTTTTAGTAGTTTGGCATGTCTTGATATGATCGTGCGAAAACATCTTGAATTCTTGAAAATAGCTCAACGATGCCTTGCCTTATTCCCGCGAAGAGCTATCCTTCCATCTTCATCTCCTTCGTTAGTTCATAGCGTCTGCTGACACTTCATAAGGTAGGATCTACCATTGGGAAGTAAGTTGCAATCTTTGTCATCTTCAAAGCCCTTAGATCCTCTAGATACATATCTCACTAAAAAGGGAGTCGAGAATACGTCGCTCACGTCATTGATATCTGGGGCCCATTGTGGGTGAAATCCAAAGAATAAATGATCCTAAGGATGATTATTCGTATGACATGGTCATGAATAAAAATTGAAAAATATACTAATAAGATGTAAATAACGAAAATATTTACTTAGAAAGATGCATTTGATTGAAATAAAATTCGGACACAAGCTCACTTCTCAAAGAAATATTATTGCTTCGGGCTTGAAGCAACAAGTGTGTTTTACACATTACTCTAGATTAACTTTAAAAATACATATTTCTTCCACAGTCTCATTATTCAAAACACTCCCAAGTACATAAAGGCAGATGCTTAGAAAACTTTTATTCTTCGGTTCTCTTCGGGTATACCATTGCTCCGTCATCGAACTTCATAATACCCATGTTGATGAGATTTTCCACCAATTTCTTGAAAGTAAGGTAATTTTCTATCGAATGGCACGTGATCCCGTGGTACTCACATCGAGTGTTTGGGTCATACCATTTTGGGTATGGAAGTTGCATCGGTTTTGGATATTGGGGACACAACGTGTGCATCAAATAAACTTTGATACAACTCCTTATACGTCACAGGGATTGACGTAAATTGGAGTTTTTCAATGTTTTTCCTTGTGCGAGATTCTTTCCTTGATGAACCTTGATACTCAGTAGTCACCATTTTTGGCTGATTAATGGTAATTAACTTTGGGTCCCCCATGTTTGTATTGTTCACCTCGTCATCCTTTTTTCTAGGAGCAGGCCTTCTAGTGGTTTCTCCTACTTCAATCTTACCGCATCTGATCGCATGTTCGATCATTTCCCCTGTCATTACCATGTCGGTGAAGCTCTTAGTGGTACTCCCTATCATATGGGTTATGAAAGGAGCCTTCAGGGTGTTGATGAAGAGCATGGTAGTTTCTTTTTCTAAGAGGGGTGGTTGGACCTGCATGACGACCTCCCTCCACCTTTGCGCGTATTGTCTGAAACTCTCATTTTGTCTTTTTCCATGCTTTGCAAAGTAATTCTATCCGGTGCCATGTCCGTGACATGATGGTATTGATTCATAAAGGCTTGGGCTAGGTCTCTCCAAGAACTAATATTAGCACTACCGAGTTGATTGTACCATCGGACGCCTTGCCACTAAGCTCTCTTGAAAACAATGAATCAAAAGTTGATCATTGCTCACGTAGCCAGTCATCCGTCTACAAAACATAGTGATGTGGGCTTGAGGACAGCTGGTCCCATTGTACTTCTCAAATTCTGGCATCTTAAACTTATGAGGAAGCACTAAATCGGAACCGGACTCAAGTCTTTTAAGGCCAATACCATGGTGGTGATCGATATTTTCAAAGCCTTGAACTTTTCCTCCAACCATCTACAACGATCCTCTAATTGCCTCGATGATTCAACTATTGCCCCGTCCCTCTCTACTATATTCAAATCGGGATTGGCTGGGCTATCTCCTGGATTGGATCCTGAGCCAACGCGGGAGTTCGTGGGTGGTCTAATATCATTTTGCCCTTGTTGAGGCCTAATCGTGATAGATGGCCTTTGGGGATACTCTTCATACTGTGCTGGCGCATGTGGTGGGGTAAAACCCAGAGGAATGCCTTCGCTCTCTTCTCTTGTAATTTTCATGGGACCTTTTCCTTTGTCCATTGCCCCACTCAGCATTTGGGCCATTTGAGCCATCATGCTCTTTTGAGACTCCAACATCTGATCCCTCATCTCTTGTTGGAGTTTTGCCATTTGCTCTTGCATCTGGTCTTGCAGGTCTTTCTGGAATTGTTCAAATCTTTGATCCATTTTCTTTGTCTTGGCACGTGTCTTTGCAATGGTTTTCGTTTCATTTTCCTTTTCTCTCCTCGTATTAATTTTAACTAATTAGGCTCTCTCTATGGACTTAAATACATATGATGTGATGTAATGCAAATGCATGAAATGCAATGCAAATGCATGGAAGGAATGCAAAAAGAAAGAGAGGCGTTGATTATGAATTCAATTCCATTAGAAGAACTTTTCTAGAAAATACATTTCTTTACATAAAACGGATTGCATATATGGCTTTATCCTCATAGTCCAGGTGAAAACACCTATCCTCTTTTTCGTATCCGGATGTTATGGTCGTGCCCCGTGAACTTTCTCAATGGATACCTCTTCTAGCTTCTTGTTGCTTGGTTCAGGCCGTACCTCTTCACTCACTTATCTTTCCCGATGTTTATAAGATTCTTTTAGAAAATAGAGACATGATGACTCTCGAATAATCTTTGTCAGCTTGAATCCTCAGGCAAAGCCTTGTATTCTTCTATGGGTTATCAGTCCTCTCTCATTGTTTACCTGGACTATGTTCGAACGGCCGTATTATAATCCACTTTATCAAGTAACACATTTCCTTATGATCAACTCTTCTATTTAGCAATCGAATATGAATCAACACCTCCTTTCTAAGATGATGCGGTGTGATGCAATGCAATGCAATCACAAACAAAACAAAACACGTTAGAACAGGAGAAATAAACAAAATAGAGTACTTATCCAGGTGACCACTAGGGGCTTAACATAGTTCTACCTAAGGTGGGTCCTTAGGGTTCACTACATGTGGTTTGGTTCTAAGGTAAGGGTACCCAAACTAGCAGATTCCTCGATCCTCACCCATTATAGGCTCATATAGACCGAGTTCAGTTCAAGGGAATACATTTCCCTATGGCTGCACGGAGATGAAAATCTCACGAAGACATAGGTACGGATGTATCCCGAAAGTGATCCACTATCCTGCACCGAGGTGAAGACCTCACGAAGGAGTAGTTTCTCACTCCCACTTAAAGGTGCGACCACAATGGTCATGCAATGCAATGCCGAAATTAAAACAACATGCAATAAAAGGATCGTAATTCTCAAATCTAACTTTCAAATTTCCGACAAAAGACAAAAAATAATCAATTTATGGCTTGACTTTCTAAATCAGGTCCCCAGTGGAGTCGCCAAGATGTTGTAACTATTTTTTTGGAAAACAACAAGGGGTTCGACTTTAGGTTTTAAAAATGAGAAAAAAACGGGAGTCGCCACCAATCCCTTTTTGTTGAGGTGTGATCGGGTCACCTCGTAAAACGGTTGTTTTTAATAAACAGTTTGATTTATCAAAACAACGATTTTGGTCTCACGAAATCCAAAAAATGAGTTCTAAGTCGGTTACATACGAGGAAGGGTTAACACCCTCGATCGCCCAAAATTGGTACCAAAATGATTAATTAGTGTCTTAATGTCGGGAGTTTGAAAAGGTTTTAAGATACGGATCCTTTAAAAGGTATTAGAATATTTGAGATTTCTTTGTTCCGAGAGGGTACAAACATCACATCCAAACATTAGGACATGATATTCCTAACCTTCGTAATCAAAGCTATCTCATGATTTTACGGTTTATCAAAAGGATGTTTAGTGATTTAGTCAAGCGAAAATCGCAACCCAAAGACGTTAGGGCACTATTCCCAATTCCTAAATACAAAACATTGCCTTTATTTTAAAACCTTTAAATGGAGTGTAGCAATTTTACAAAATGCCTCGTGTCGGATCAAATCAAGAGAAGGCTTGAGTCAAAACTTGAGATTTCTTTGTGCGAAAAGATATAAACATCACATCCATTTCGTTAGGACACAATGTTTTAATCTCTCGTAATCAAAGTCGTCTCGTGATTTGCGAAACTTAGTAAAAGGGATGTTAAGTAATTTAGTTAAACGGAAAATCGCAACCCAGCACGTTAGGGCACTATTTTTCGAATTCCTAAATACGAAACATCACATTTATTCTAAAACCTTAATATGATAATTTTACGATATGTATTTTGTTTAACGATGAACATGTGTAAAAAGACTACTAATAATGATGATGACAATATCGAATAATAGTAATAGCAATACTAATGAAAATAGGATAATGATAATAATGATAATTAAACAATAAAATAGTAAAGTATAAAATAAGGTGAGAATAATGATATGAGCGATAGCGAAATGAGAATGAAAATAATATATTAATACTAAAGATAATAATAACAATGTTATAATAATAATAATAATAATAATAATAATAATAATTGAATAATAACAATGAAAATATAAGTAACACTAATAATATGTAATGTATAAATAGTAACGAGAAATAAAACGAAAGATGAAATGATAATAATAATAATAGTAGTAATAGTAATGATAATAGATAATAAATAATAATGGTAAAGAAATAATAGTGACAAGAATAATATTGATCAATAATACTAAATAAGCAGTAGTAATAATAGATAATAGTAAAATAAATAATAATATAATAATAGTATTAATAATAAAATAATAATAATGGTAAATAATAATAATAATAATAATAATAATAATAATAATAATAATAATAATAATAATAGCAATAAGTTTTAGCTAAGTTAAAAATAGTAAAACAATAAAAATAGGACTAAATTAAATTAAAAAGCAAAATTTCGGGGTAAATTTGAAATAAAAGAAAGATTAGGGGCCTATTTACGCGCGCGAAAGGACTGGAGGGACCAAAAGGGCAATTTTTCCATAAGTTAAAACGCAGCGTCTGAGGGAGGGATTGAATCGCAAACCGCATGAAATTGCTTGGCCAATATTGCAATAACTAAAGATTTGATTTTAAAAACACAAAAATGCGGAAGGGCCATTAGCGCAATTTCCCCCTTGGTTAAAAAGCACGCGGATCCTGAGGCGGGTCGGGTCGGTCGGATCGGGTCAAGGCCAAAACAACGTCGTTTTGGGGTTAAAGGCCAGCCCCCAAAACGACGTCGTTTCAGGGGGCTATATAAGGCCCAAAACCCTGAAAAAAATTCATTTGGGCTGTCAATTTAAAAAAATTTCCTTCTTCTTTTTCTCTCTGCGAAGGGGAATCGTGAGTGGGCCAGTACACCATCGTCGGCGCCAAGGCCCTACCCTTTACCTGGTGGTAAAAAAGGTAAAAATTTTATTTTTTATGTTTTTTCCTTTTTAGACTATTATTTATATATACATATATGCGTGTATATCAAAAAAGTAAAGTTTAAAGTTCGAAACGCAAAATTTACCTTTCCCTCGGCCTTTGTTTTCAGTAGGTTTTATATTTTTTCTCTGCACTTTCGGATCTCTGTATTTGAGTTTAAAATTTCACGAATCTGTTTCTACTTTGCTTTGAATCTGTTTTTTGGTATTGATTGAATCTGTTTCTTTTCAAATGATTGCGGAAAAAAGGGTCCCTTTACAAATCTATTAATCGGCTTTTATAGCCTTTTCAAATTGCTTGCTGTCGTTTCCTATTTATTGTTTGCAGGCGCTTGGGCGGTGGCGAGGGCGGTGCTGCAGGTGGCTTCGGCAGGCAAGTGGTGCTGGCAAGGTCGAAGGCCGAGTCGGAGGCTGAGGCGGCTAGGGTTTTGTTTTCATCTTCTTCTTTTTTTTTTTCCTTTTGGTTTGTTTGGGCTGGTGAGGTTTTGGGCTAGGGTTGGTTTTGGATTTTAGGTTAATTGGGTTTGGGTTTAGGGTTAATTAGGTTTGGGCTGGAGTTAATTGGGTTTGGGCAAAATGGGTTTGTCTGATTATTTCATTCTTTAAATCAAATCATCTAATATAATAAGCATTATTTCATGGCTTGTATTTAATTAGATTCATACATTATTTCACTATCCAATTTTCATTGAATTTTTTTCCCACATCTCATTCCATTAGTTCATTTCATATCATATGCAATTCACTAAATTTTATCCTTTATTAAATAGTAATTCTATTGCAATTTGTGTTTACTAAAGTTATATCTCAACAATAACAATTTCACTAATTGAATTCTTATATCATCACTTTAAATTTTATTCAATTCATACACCTTTGGTCCATATTTTAAATCTCATATCTCAATTTCATTTTCTCATATCAAATTCACACTCAAAATATATAATGCAATTATATTGTTCTTTTCAATTAACATCTTATATTATTTATATCATTTCAAACAAAATTATGAACTTTAGTTTCATTTCTCCATCTTATATAATATTTCAATTCACAATTCATCTTTGAACATTTCATGAACCTTTGGTTCATGCATTCAATTTCATATCATAAATCTCATTTTATATTTTATTTCACAAATTCACTTTCTTATTTCTTTCAATAACTTAATCACATTTATTCAAAATTTATCATTTCACTTATTTACCCCTATTAACTTGACTCGGACTTTGGCGGATACACGGATCCAACCCAACACACCAGATTGGCACCCAAAGCCTCACCGGATAGTTCAAGCAATATAGTGACACCAGTGTCTCATTGGTCTAGTCAAGTAAAGTGGTACCCAAGACCTCATCGAATCTATCCAAGCAAAATAGTGACACCCAGTGTCTCACCGACTCGAGGTCAAAGAATCCCTGAACTCTTCCAATCCTATGGCATGCCAACTATATCCACCCTAGCCCGACTAGGGAATAATATTTGTAATGTATGGAAAGGAATATGACATCTAGATGAACTACACAATTAATAACATTGTTATAATAGCACGAGTCAGATAAAATAAATAAAGTAATTGCATGTAATGAATATTAGTAAAAGTTACCCCCTCATCGGCGTATGTCTCAATCATCTGGCGATAAATTAAAAGCGTATATGACCTCCCGATACTCGGAGAAGAACTCCATCTATGAAAAAGGTAAACTTGTTAGAACAAATTTTCATAAAAAAATGATAACATGTTAATTTGCATGACATTTTGTCTTTAATTTGGTTTATTTCTGAATTGATCCTTGCTAAATTAGTGCTTTTATGCTTTAATCTTGTTAGGGATACAATTGGAACGCTAAGAGACAAAAACGAGGAGAAAAGGACCAAATTGAAACACAATTAATAAAATGGGGCCAAATAAAAGATGTGGAGAAAGCCAAGGACTCATTAGACTTTTTGACTTTGTAAAAGCCAAAAATAGAAAAAAAATCTTATTTGATTATTTATTTATTATTTATTGGATTTTATGTTAAAGTGGTTAAGACCAAAATTAGTAAATTCCATGTATATAACTAGGGCCTTAATGTACTTAGGAATGACACACTTAATTTTACATTCTGACTTCAATTTGGAATTGAATAGAATTATTTTTCTTTTCCTTTCAATTTGGCAAGAGAATTCTGTTACTTTTATGTCAATTTCTTTGTTCTTTCAAAATTAGTCCAATTGCCTTCCAAGTCCTTTTATTCCCCAATTTTCTCCATTATCATCAAACCACCTTTCATAACCTAAAAAGCATGATTAAATCCATGCTTCACTAAATTCCAACTTAGCTTTAGGCTGTTGTTCTTTTCGGTCAAGAATCGTGAGATATGTATTCATACTTAAAATCCTTCCAATCAGTATTCATTTTTTTCCTAAGTATCAGGATAGACAAATCATCCCTTAAAGTTAAACTCGATTTTAAGTCAAAGTACACGTTGGGTTGGAGTCGTGTTTGCTGACAGTTGGAGAAATGAGTTGGCCGTGCTATATTCAGATCTCTGAGAACAAATCAAGAAAAAAGTGATCGGGTTTAAACGACCCACGCAGTTGAGGCCATTTATTCAAGTTGGGTTCTTTAGAGCGCAAGGCTACCAGAATCTTGAATCAAGAACACGTGTATCTCGGTTAGATAATCGGTAAGGGTTGGTTAGCAGGTCGTACCCGGACTAGCTACGAGAGGAAGAATTGGCGGTTAGGATTTTCTTTGTAACACCCCTAACCCCAACCCGTCATCGAAATAGGGTTACGGAGTGCTACCGAATCGATCTGACAACTTTACAATTAATACACAATTATTATCAATCATAATATAAAATAATCTTATAGTCCCTTATATGGATCTTCAAGGTCCAAAAGACGAGTTAGGAATGGTTTGGGACTAATTCGAATACTTAGAAATTTTCAAACATTTTAAAATTTTTCTCAACTACAATGCTCATATACTCAACCTATTCATTACCTAGGTACATGCCACCATTATCAAAGAAAGGTATATTACTCAAAATTTTCTCTGAGGTCGGGATTACTCTGGATGCTGGACCGGACACCGACTTTCAATTAATCTACTCACGGAAACAACCGTACGTTGAGTAAGGGTATACTCAGTAGTATTACCATAATTTAAATTATATAATAACTTATATACATTCAATTTATGATACAATTACTTAATAGTTATTTCATTCTTTAAATCAAATCATCTAATATAATAAGCATTATTTCATGGCTTGTATTTAATTAGATTCATACATTATTTCACTATCCAATTTTCATTGAATTTTTTTTTCCACATCTCATTCCATTAGTTCATTTCATATCATATGCAATTCACTAAATTTTATCCTTTATTAAATATTAATTCTATTGCAATTTGTGTTTACTAAAGTTATATCTCAACAATAACAATTTCACTAATTGAATTCTTATATCATCACTTTAAACTTTATTCAATTCATACACCTTTGGTCCATATTTTAAATCTCATATCTCAATTTCATTTTCTCATATCAAATTCACACTCAAAATATATAATGCAATTATATTGTTCTTTTCAATTAACATCTTATATTATTTATATCATTTCAAACAAAATTATGAACTTTAGTTTCATTTCTCCATCTTATATAATATTTCAATTCACAATTCATCTTTGAACATTTCATGAACCTTTGGTTCATGCATTCAATTTCATATCATAAATCTCATTTTATATTTTATTTCACAAATTCACTTTCTTATTTCTTTCAATAACTTAATCACATTTATTCGGAATTTATCATTTCACTTATTTACCCCTATTAACTTGACTCGGACTTTGGCGGATACACGGATCCAACCCAACACACTAGATTGGCACCCAGTGCCTCATCGGATAGTTCGAAGTAATATAGTGACACCCAGTGTCTCATCAGTCTAGCCGAAGTAAAGTGGTACCCAGTACCTCATCGAATCTATCCGAAGCAAAATAGTGACACCCAGTGTCTCACTGACTCGAGGTCGAAGAATCCCTGAACTCTTCCAATCCTATGGCATGCCAACTATATCCACCCTAGCCCGACTAGTTAACAGGGCATCGAAATCACATATCCATATCACTTTCACTTTCAATTGATCATAATCATTCGGATTCAGTTCAATCACAATAACAAATTCACAAAGTCACATAAATTCACTTCAAGTCACATTTCAACTCAATCACTTCCTCATACTTTCAATCCATGTACATTTCAAATAATTACATTCAATTCAATTTGATTCAATTTCAAATCGCTTTCACATTTCCATTCCATTCATTTATATATATATTATATATCATCAATTCAATACATTTTCCACTTTCTAATCAATATATCATCATATGCTCATACATATTCAAACTTCATTTCAATTTCATTCAAGCCACAATTTAATTCAGTTTTATCTAATTCAACATCAATATTAACCTTATTTCTATTTACTAAACGTATTATTCAAAATTCAACAATTACTAATAATAAATTCAATTCCAATACATATTTATCACTTAATTCATTCTTGACACTTACTTCAATTTGTTTATCATATATACATATATTAATTTAAAATTTAGCAAATAATCAAATTTGAATTATAGTAATACTAACCTGAATTTCTTGTTTTTACTCCTCATTTGTTTTTCTTTTCCTTCCTTGCTCAATGTCTCAATTCCTTGTTTGCTACGGAAATAATAATGATTTACATTATTAATTACAACATTAAATTACAAAAATAATTGAATTTTATTCAATTCCTACTCTTCCTCTTCATTCCTCATTCTTTATACACAATTCTATTATTTACTTATAAGTTCTTTCAAGGCTGTCTACCTGAGTCATTGTCACTAAATTATCTATATCTTGAGTTACAGAATTCCAATTTAAGATCCGTAAATTTTCTATGAAACTAGACTCACATATCTTCATGCCATAAAAAATTCAAAATTTTTGATTAAGCCAATAAGTACAGTTTATTCTTTAAAAGCACCCCTGTTCTATTGTCTGACAGTTCCGGCCACTCTTCACCAAAATTTAATTATCTTTTTGTACAGAATTCAAATGATGTTCTAGTTTGTTTCTTCTAAAAATAAAGTAATTAAAGAATCTAACCATATAAATTATGTCCCAAAATTATTTTTTTACAATTTTTATTGATTTTTACAATTCAAAACAGGGATTCTCGAAATCACTCTGAACCAGTCTCACAAAAATTTAAGTATCTCAAAATACAGAAATTCTTTGATTTCTCTGTCTCTTTCATATGAAAATAGACTCAATAAGATTTAATTTCATATCTCACCCAATTTCTAATTCCATTTCTACCATTTTTGGTGATTTTTCAAAGTTACTCTACTGCTGCTGTCCCAAAACTATTTTCTTATAGCTTATTTTGCAATTTAAATCCTTTACCCAATTCTAACTTGAAATTCTTTCAATTAAACCACTAATTCATTTTTTTGTTCATCATATGTTATGTTCAAAAACTTTAAAACTTCAAAAACCTCAACTTAAATTCATCAAAATTTTGTCCTAAAACTTATAAAACATCAAAATTAAAAGAAAAGGGCTAAATTGACTTAGCTATTAAACATCCAAGCTTTAAATCATGAATTTCTCCTTTTTCTTTTCTTTCGTTTCTTTCTTTCTTTCACGTTTGCTCTCTGTTCTTCTTTTCATGTTTTTGTTTCTTTTCTTTTCTTTTATAATATATATATATATATATATATATATATATATATATATATTAGTTTATAATAATAATTTTTTATAAAAATCTATTTAATAACAAATATAATTAATACACTTGTACAACTATATAATTTACATTTGTCTATTTTATCACCTCACAATTGTCAAAATTATAATTTTTATGACATAAAAATCTTATTATACTTATTTAATATAAAACTATAATAATAATTAATAATATTAATAATTTAATATACTAATTTTAGGTATAAAAATCTTAGATTTTTATACATTACACCGCCTTCACCTATACAAAATGGTTTAATTGCCATTTTGGTCCTTTATAATTTCTTTTAATCTATAATTTAACTTTTACTCCTATTTCAATTTAGTCTTTTTTTTTACTAATTGCTCTAAATTGAGCTAAATTCACTTAATAAAAACTTGATTAAACACACAACTAACTTTATAAATATTTACGAGTCCGTTTACTAAAAACGGAGACCCGATAACTCATTTTTCAATATCCATACTTTTGAGGTCGTTACATTCTTAACTGTTATAACCAACTTATCGTTTGGAGGAGAAGATCAATTTTCAAGGATCGATTCTTAATTTGGAATCTACCGAATCTAGGGCTAAGACTTATTATCTCTGTTTACAAAAATTCAAATTTATTTCCGATTTAAATATATTTTCAATATTAATGAATTGTTTTTTACTACTGATTCAATTATTTACTTTCTAAACATTTTTTCAAAACCCCCTGATTTATTTGTTTATTTTTTAGCAGGTTTGTTTGGAGTCGTAGGCACGACTTTTGCCACGACTTTCGACATGACAAAAATTTTGATCACAAGTTAAACACTGAAGTTGTTTATAACATCCAATCCCTATAGATTCGACCATACTACCACTCTTTACTACTATTTAGAGTTTATTTTGATGGTTTTAACACCCATCATAAAACAAAATTTTTGTTGTAATGGTTAAATTTTATCACATATTCCCGAGTGCAAAGACATATGTTTGGTGAGTTGTTGTAATGGTTAAATTTTATCACATATTCCCAGTGCAAAGACATATGTTTGGTGAGTAATTGATGCTAAGAATGACATCCTATAAAGAACTCATGACTATAGCAGTACCAGACACCTGCCTATGTCTACGGTGTTGAGTACGCCTTATATTTGAGTAAAATTTGTTTTGTGTTCAATTGTTGTAAATGTTATAAACTGGAAATGAACTGATTGCAAAATTGTTTTGTGTTCAATTGTTTGCAATTGGTCTGTAAGACTAGCTTAATTACAACGGCAAATTGGTGTTCACTGAATGAAAATGGAAGTGAACTGAAGATGCTAAATTTACTATGATCAACATTACATGTTGGGAAATGAAAATGCAGTTGGAACTTACATAACTTAACAATCAGATCATTTGGCACCACCCAAGTTTACTGTAGACCATATTAAATACCAAAATAAACCCAAAAGCCAACAGCCACATCATCTATAGACACACACTATGCCTTTTGAATCAAAGGCAAATTTATGAAACACTTTAGATGCATCCTTTAGTTGTAGATGGGCTATAACTCTCGGCTGTCTTTGAGACTAAAGATCGAATTGTTCAAATTTGATTGGCTACACTGAATTGACAAATTCATCATTTCTTAGCAACGGCATAGTGGCATAAAATGCCAAGGAAAAGAAAAATGGAAACGTCAAAATGATGAAAACCAATGAAAACAAATTTGCATGATCCATCTAAAATTATGAACAAAGAAACATAAATTAGAATGAACAAGATCATACCTAACCTGCAAGAGAAGAAAGAAAATGTTAGAGCTAGAAGTAGACAACGAAAAAGAAGAAACAAAAAATTTTAGTTTTTCAAGTAGACTAACCATTGCAAAGTAAGAGGGAAAAGGATATTTATTACCTGAGTTGGGTTTGGGTTCTCAATCTTGCTGCAACAGCGGAAGCAGGTGATAGGTGTTGAAAGAGATGAAGCAGAGTTTTTGACAATGGATTTGTTCAAATTTTCTCATCAACCAAATATGTAAAAAAGAATGAAAATAAAATGGAAAGTGAGACTCCTCGAGTTCTCAGTATTGAAGCGACAGAGTAAGAATGTAAAGCGACAAGGATTAGGATGAGGAAATTTAGAGGGTCGATACATGTGGATGTATTATATAATTTTCTTTTATATTTCCCCTTAAATCAACAATCAACTCGAATACTTGTTTTGCTGCAGTATGTGATGCTTGAAAAATACTTCTCGCAATCGCATTTAATGCACTTGCTTTCTGTTTTTTTTTAAATTAATCCAAAATTATTAATTAATTACAAAATGACCCATTTACAAAATTTTGTATTCAAATTCCCCAAATGCAAATTGAATCTCCATTCGTTGTGAAACAATATATTACAGTTATGGTAGGGCTAACATATTTCTCATATTTTCCTCATCCATATAACAAAAGCAAATAAAAACAAAAACTTCCCAAGATAATATTAAGCCAAATTTGTAACATCTTGCCTGCGAAACTAATTTTTTATTTTCAGTTTTCAATTTTTCTAATTCAGCTCATGCCTTCTTCAATCTTTTTCTCACATGATCATTTTAATCTCTTAGGGCCACAATTTCATCACTAAGGGTTTGAAATTCTTTACAGCTCTGATTATCTGTTTTAAGGGACCTAACATTGCTCGAGTTAACATTAGCATCTTCACAAATGAAGCTATTATCATCAGTTGAATCCTTCACCCAGTCAAAATATTTATACCCCCTACGACTGTCCTATTAATTGTTTTGACAGGTGCACCACAAGTGTGAGTGGATGTAAACATACTAAGGAATAATAGATGCAATGTCCGGGAAGGAATATGACATATAAATGAACTGCATAATTAATAACATCGTTATAGTAGCACGAGTCAAATAACATAAATAAAGTAATTGCATGTAATGAATATTAGTAAAAATTACCCCCTCCTCGTCATGTGTCTCAATCATCTAGCGATAAATCGGAAGTGTATATGACCTCCTGATACCTGGAGAAGAACTCCATCTATGAAAAAAGCAAACTTATTATAACAAATTTTCATAATAATAAAAAAAACAAAATTCTTGTTGTAATGGTTAAATTTTATCACCTATTTACGAGTGAAAAGACATATGTTTGGCGAGTAACTGATGACAAGATTGGCATCCTCTAAAGCGTCCAAGACTGTAGCAATACCAGACACCCACCTATGTCCACGGTGTTGAGTATGCCTCATATTTTTGTCAAATTTGTTTTGTGTTCAATTGTTGTCAATGTTATATGTCGAAACCATTTTTTTTTATTTTGAAAAAAATAGGGATTGACTTTAAAAACGAAAATGGAGTCGCCACCAATATTTTTTTGAGGTGTGATCGGGTCACCTTGAAATTGATCATTTTAATAAAAACATTTTGATTTATTAAAACAATAATTTTGGTCTACGAAATTCGAGAAAACGGGTTCGGGAGTCGGTTACGCATGAGGAAGGATTAGCACCCTCGTAACGCCTAAAATTGGTACCTAATTGATTAATTAATGTCCTAATGTCAAAATTTTGAAAAGATTTTAAAATACGATCCTTTTGATTTTTAAAACTTATGTCCTTTAATTTTAAATAGACATTCGATTATTTGGATTTTAAAAGAAAAATCGAAACTCAGTAAGTTAGAGCACGATCTTTCAAATTTTTCAAACACCGAATATCCTTTGCTCTTTAGAAATCCTTGCCTCGAGATGACAAAACATCGCATCCAGTGAGTTAGGACACAACATCTTAAATTCCCGAGTGTCGAAACCATTTTTAAGTTTGTTATAAAACGGGTCGACTTTAAAAACAAAAATGGGAGTCGCCACCAATCCCTTTTTACTTAGGTGTGATTGGATCACCTTATAAAATATTTTATTTCAAAACATTGATTTTTGGTCCACGAAATACAAGAAAACGGGTTCGGGAATCGGTTACGTACGAGGAAGGGTTAGCACCCTCGTAATGCCCAAAATTTGGTACCTAATTGATAATCTCATGTCCTAATGTCGAAATTTTAAAATACGATCCTTTTATTTGAAAGAAAGCTAAGACTTCCTTATTTCAAAGAAATAAAATGTCACAACCAATAAGTTAGGATACAATATTTCAAAACTTCAAAACTAAGCTTGCCTTTATTTTGTAGAAAATCCTTACCTCGAAATATAAAACATTACATCTAATGAGTTAAGATATAATATTATGAATTTTCGAGAATAAGTTTTAATTTGAAATTTGTAGGTTTAAAAAGGATACTTGATACCTTAAGTTCCTGAGAAAAATTAAAACCCAGTAAGTTAGGGTATAATTTTTCTAGAAGTCCCCAAATATCGTACATCGCTATGTTTAAAAATATTTGAATAAAATGCATCAATTCAAAATGTGTTTTTATAAAAAAAATGGTTTGAGTAAGATATTGCATGAATACGTTACAACATACATACTAAATAGCAATTTATCATAACTACAAATCATATTAACAATTACTACTAATGGATAATTAAAGAAAGAATAATACGAAATAATAAGTGATACAAATAATGTAATAATTATATTAAAGCGTAATATAAAATGATAAACGAATAAAATGAAAAGGATAAACAAATATATGATATAAAGCAAGAATAATAAAAGATAAAAAAAAATATTAAATAAACATAAAGCTTTACATGCATGTAAGATAAAATAACAACATAGGATGAATTATAATAGATATTGTAAATTAAGAAACATATGGCTTTGAATAAAAATGATGTGGAATAATAAAAAGTATGAATTAAAAATGAATTAATATGCAAAATGATGTGGAGTAATAAAAATAATATATATATATATATATATATTCATAAAAATAAGTAAAATATATTGTTAAATAAATAAATAATATATAACTTTAAATAAAATTATATTTATAATATAATAATCTAATACATATATATTTCATATAAACAATATAAATAATATATGTTATAATATAAATAAATTTTATACAAAATAAGATTTTAGAAGTAATGTATATTATAATATAATAATACAAAATTTTAAAAATGTATAACATATAACTAATACACAAGGGGAAATGATTGGATGAAACAGTTATGCCATGTCATCCGTGTCATTTCCCAATTAATTAATGACATGTCAGCTAATTTTTATATGTCATTTACACCTCATTTGATTATATTTTTTAATCATTTAATGACATTTCTCATTTACACCTCATTTAATTAGATTTTTTAATCACAAATCCATAAAATCCTAATTAAAAATTATTCAACCCTAATAAAAATTCTATCTTCCCTAATAAAAATTTTATCTTCACGTCTCGCTTCTGCTGCTCGCTACTATTATTTTTTTCGACAATCGCTTATTGCTTCATGTCTCGCCTCTTGTTATTTTTTTTCCAAAGAATCGCTTTGTTGCTGATTTGCTTTGGTTTCTATCTTCCCTAATAAAAATTCTAGCTTCACGTCTCTGCCCTGCTGCTATTATTTTTTCGGCAACTGCTTTGCTGCTTCACGTCTCTGCTTCACATCTCTGCCCTGCTGTTATTTTTTTCCAGCAACTGCTTTGCTGCTGATTTGCTTTGGTTTTTCAGCGTGGATACAATTTATTTTACAGGTGAGTTTTTTTTTTTCTATTATGCTAAAATAGATAGGAGAGCAAGAAAGTCAATGCTAGTTCCTAATAATTAAATGAATAATTTAAACTATTCTTGAGCAGAAAACAAAGATCTAATCTTTAGGCAACTTTTCATGTAATACAATATAATTAAATAGTTTTAGATAAATTTAGTGAATTCTAGCATTATGCTCAATTGGATCAACGTGTTAGGTTATTCAAGGCTGGTTGGGTGATTTAGTTTGGGATGTTAAGTATTTCCACTTGATTTTCATTTGTTTGAAATATAGTTCTATTTAGATTCTTTTGCAATAATTGTGATTTTTAATAATAATGACTTAGCATACTGAAAAAAAATTTATATGATTTTTGAGCCGTGTTTTTATTAGATTTTAATTGTTCTTTTAAATTTTTAACGATTTCTTGTATTATCATGATTTTTTATTATATATTAAAATTTATTCTTAGGTTTTGTTAATTTATAATTTTCATTTATGGAGACAAATCAAAATGAAATAGTTCATCTTGTCGGGAAACAAGATAATTCAGTTGAAGAAATAAAAGTGGGACTGAAAGTGCATTCCGAAGAAGAGGCTTATAATCTTTATAATCAGTTTGCTTTGAGTAAGGGGTTTAGTATTCGAAGAGGAAATAAGAGACGAAGTATGATTGAACCTATAAGCAAACGTGAATTTTTATGCTCAAAATCTAGGTATCATGAACACGAAGATAGTGGCAAAGTGAAAAAATTTAATCGTCTAGAGACAAGGACAAGTTGTCAAGCTAAAATTCGTTTTACAATAGAAAAAGGTGTTTGGGTTGTTTCTTACTTTAATGATTATCATAATCACCACATAGCAACTTCAGAAGAAAGAATTAATTTAAGATCAGGAAGAAAAATTTTGGAAGGACATGGAGATGTTATTCGTTCAATGGTTGCCGCAGGAATTAAACAAACAAGTTCATATTCGTTTCTCAGGAAGGAGATTGGGTTTGAAAATATTACATTTACCGAACGAGATTGTCATAATTTCTTGCTAATTGAAAGAGAGAAACAGATTGAAGCAGAGGATGCACAGAGCATTATCAATTTTTTCAAATATAAGCAAGCTCAAGACCCTATATTTTTCTATTCAATGCAAGTGGACCGAATAATCGACTAGCTAATTATTTTTGGAGAGATAGAAGATCAAAATTGGATTACGGTTGTTTTGGAGATGTTCTTGTATTTGATACCACGATAGAACCAAAAAAAAATTCACCAGTAAAATAAATTGTAGCATCCACGCCTAAAAACCAAAGCAAATCAAAGAACAAAGTAGTTGCGGAAAAAAAATAACAATAGGGCGTAGACGTGAAGCGAGTAATTGAAGCAAAGAAAATAGTTGCAAAAAATAATAGCAGATAAGGCGAGACGTGAAGATAGAATTTTATTAGGAATATAGAAACCAAAGCAAATCAAGAGCAAAGCGCTTCTTTGAAAAAAAACAAGAGGCGTAGACGTGAAGTAGCGAAGCGATTGCGAAAAAAAATAATAGCAAAGAGCGGTGGCAAAGACGTGAAGATAAAATTTTTATTAGGGTTGAATAATTTTTAATTGGATTTTAGGGATTTGTGATTAAAAAATTTAATTAAATGAGGTGTAAATGAGACATGTTATTAAATGATTAAAAAATCTAATCAAATGAGGTGTAGATGACATGTAAAATTTAACTGACATGTCATTACTTGATTGGGAAGGGACACAACGTAACTACTTCATCCAATCTTTTTCCCTCTAACCAGACCCAATAATCTCATCACTTACCCATCACAATATCCAATAATATGTTTCATCATTCACCCATACATTTTTATTTTAAATTTTTACCATTTTTTTTTCTCAACAATAGGTTAATATTATAAAATATAAAGAGGTAAAAATCCTGTGGTATCAAAATAAATTTCATATCCCAACATGGAGCAAAGTCATAAACATAAAAAACGATCATATTTTAAACAAGGAACATTGTCATTAATAGGCACCTAACCTGCAATAATTCTTCAAAACATGACAAAAAGATATCTGAAAATATTGATAGACTTTGTAGCTGACGTAGAAGTAAAAACATTACAGCTGATTTCAGCGCAGATAGGACATGTAAGAACGTCCAAGAATTATTGTGTTTTGTAGTTAAACTAATCTTGGATTTATTACGTAGGTCTTTATTAATGTTCTTCCATATGTAGTTCAACCTTAATGGAAAATGCAAATAAGAAATACTAATTTTCCTTTTTCTTTTTCAGTCCCTCACAAAATGATAACTTACTTTAGAAGAAAAGCGAGCCTTATCTTCTTAAAAGTTTCCAGTCTGGTATAGTCTTCGTCAGCTTACCAGCTGAAAACAGTGGATTTAACTATTTTATTCGAAAATGAAAAGGTTACCTCTTACCTGCTACGCCAAACTACAGCCTCATATATTTAGAGTATATTAATAAAACGAAGACATGAATGGATTGAAGCAAAAGCATAAATGTGAGAACCCAAAGTTAAAGGGAATTTATAAGAAACAAAAACAAAAGAGTTTCACTATTGTATAAAAACCGTAAAACAGATATCAGAGAAGTCATGCAAGAGATCAATAATTAGTGAGAAAAAGGAGAGAAGAAAGATCATAATCATGGCAATGAAAAGCAAAGTGCTCATCGTTGGGGGAACCGGCTACTTGGGAAAGAGGCTAGTAAAGGCAAGTTTAGCACAAGGCCACGAAACTTACGTGCTGCACAGGGAGGAGATAGGTGTGGATATTGAGAAGGTGCAAATGCTGCTATCGTTTAAGCAGCAAGGGGCTCATCTTGTGACTGGTTCGTTTAACGACCACCAAAGCCTCGTCAAAGTGGTGAAATTAGTAGACGTGGTTATTTGTGCAATATCCGGTGTTCATATCCGTAGCCACCAAATACTGCTTCAACTCAAGCTTGTTGATGCCATCAAGGAGGCTGGGAATGTT
Source organism: Gossypium rotundifolium (assembly GCA_025506655.1). Taxonomy (NCBI): domain Eukaryota; kingdom Viridiplantae; phylum Streptophyta; class Magnoliopsida; order Malvales; family Malvaceae; genus Gossypium; species Gossypium rotundifolium. The sequence goes on from CP106729.1 coordinate 32,744,572, forward strand.
CAGGTATTATACTATTATTAGCTAATTTTGATGTAATGAATGTGAACATTGATTCCTGGCGTTTGGATTTGATGTAATGAATGTGACAGAGATTCCTGCCATCGGAATTTGGAACTGATCCTGCAAGGATGGAGAATACAATGGAACCTGGAAGGGTTACATTTGACGACAAAATGGTGGTGAGAAGAGCAATTGAAGAAGCCGGAATTCCTTTCACATATATCTCTGCAAATTGCTTTGCTGGTTACTTCCTTGGTGGGCTGTGCCAACCAGGTTTTATCCTTCCTTCAAGGGAACAAGTTCGTTTGCTTGGAGATGGCAATCAAAAGGGTAAGCCAGTCCATGATTTACAACTAATTTCTTCCTTTATCGGTTTGGAGAATATTATAATTATAAGGCTGAAATTCACCATACAAACAATTCTTTTAACACATTAGGCATATATGCAGCAATTTATGTTGATGAAGATGATATAGCAACGTATAGCATCAAAACAATAGACGACCCTCGAACCCTAAACAAAACAGTGTATATAAGGCCACCCCAAAACATACTATGTCAAAGGGAAGTGGTCCAAATATGGGAGAAACTCATCGGGAAAGAGCTGCTCAAGTCTTCCATTTCAGAACAAGAGTTTCTAGCAATTATGAAAGGTGATTATTATGGGTATTGTTTAAACAATTAATTAATTAATAGTGAATATATAGTAATGAAATTTAATATGCAGAACAAGAATATGCAGAGCAAGTTGGATTAACACATTACTATCACGTGTGTTACGAGGGATGCCTTGCCAATTTTGAAATAGGTGATGGAGCCGAAGAAGCCTCCAAGCTTTACCCTGAAGTCAAGTACACAACGGTTGAGGAGTATATGACCCGTTATTTATAAACTATAACCCTGCCCCTTCTTTATTTCTCATCCATAATAAAAATGATATAAATTTCTGTATTTATATTTGTGTGTGTAAAATATTCCAATTTGGAGTGATATTTAAGCTGGAATATTGCTATCATGGCCCTTTTTTTTTAACTTTATTATGATTTAATTTTTTATCTTAAATTATATTAGATTGTGCTTATATGCCATCAACATTTTAATACATTATGTTTGCCAAAGCTAACTTAAAAATAAAAATAAAAATGCAGTAAGCTATATATATAAAAGAAAAACAAACCAAGAGTGCCGTAAGCTTATCTATAATCTGTAGCCCGATAATAAAAGAAAAACAAACCAAGAGTGCAGTAAGCTTATCTATAATCTGTAGACCGATAATAAAAGTTATCCCAAACAATGAGATTTCTCAACTTCAATTGTTAGTGGACGAGTAAGCTTAGAAATAAATAAAGATGTGAAGGGTAATTGGGTCATTCAATTTTGATATATATAATATTATATAAAGAGAAGAAAACAAAGTCGAAAAAATGAAAACATGAGAAATATATGTAAATTCATGTCCTGTTTTTATATAATAATTTCATAATATCTTATTTAGATTACATTTCTAGCTAAGTTGATATAATCAGCTCAACAACTTCTGATTTTTAGTAGACCTTTTAGTAAGGTTGGAATTAGATAAGGTTCTAATAATCTATTAGAAAAAGAAAAGAATGAATGAATATAAATTCTTCGATTTCTTCTGGAAAGATATGATTTTTTTTATCTACTTTTTACATTTTGTTAATAGCTGATGTTAGAATGATAGTTATTTGTTAACAATGGTAGTTAGCGTTAATAATGTTTAGCATTTGTTTCATTATCTGTTATCGTTGTTGAAAACTGCATGCTTCTCTTTATAAGCATGCACCAGTATGTACAAAGTTATCTTTTCATTAATGAAGTATCTCTTCTTGAAACTCTTGCTGTCTTTCTTCTCTTTGCTATAATCTTAACATGGTATCAGATGTCCATTACGTCCTGGGTTAGTTGCTCATGAGTTTGCTTTCCAGCCCGTGTGTTCACTCAGTTGCACCAGTAATGTCAAACGCGCTTCAAGATGAGGTTGTTGACAGTCGCTTCTTCTCCACTAAGAAGGTCAGTGTGCTTCTTGATGACAACAATTATTTGTTGTGGCGCCAGTAGATTCTTCTTGCCATCAATACGTTTAAGCTTCAGAAATATATTGATCCAAGGTTTGCTCCCTTCCTCCATCTGTTCTTGATGATGCTAGGGTCTCTCAAGAAAATCTGGAGTTTTCTCATTTTGAACAGCAAGATAGTGCCTTAGCTTCTTGGCTATTATCCTCAGTAAGTCCCTCTGTTCTACCTCATCTCATTCGTCTAGATACGAGTCTTCAAATCTGGAATACTCTTGTCAGTTTGTTTGGTAGCAAGACCACATCTCAGTTAATGTTTTATAGAAGAGCATTGCACTCTCAAAGAAAAGCTGATCTTTCTATGAAGGAATATTGTGATAGTCTTGCTAGTTGTGGGGAGGTTATAAGTGAACGGGAACATGTTACAGCAATTCTCAATGGCTTGTCATCGGAGTTTGAGTCGGTCCTCACGATCATCATCGCCAAATTTTAAGCCTTACAAAGTTCAAGGTGTGACCACTATGTTGCTTGATGTCAAGCTCGTCAACAACTTACTCTACTTGACACTCCCGCTCGCACACATGGTCACTCAACAACCTGTTGCTTCTGAAGATAACAATGTCTCTTCACCACCTTATAGACCATCTTCAAATAGTCGTGGTCGTGGGCGAAGACGTTTTTCAAATGGTCGGTTTCAATGTCAATTGTGTGGGAAAACTGGCCAGCTCGTTGATCGTTGCTATCACAGGCTTGATACCACATATAAAAGCACAGGCTATCGACCCCCTCCCTCTCTGCAGGCCAACATTTGCATGGCTGGTGCTGGTTCTTCTTTTAATCCTTGGATGGCACCTTCTATCCCTCTTGTGCCTCCTTACTCTCAACAAAGTTGGTTTGCGCACCCATCACATCTACCTACCTGGAGTAATCTTGTTACTGTTAATTCTATGCAACATGTTGCTGCACCTGCTTCAGGCTTGCCAACGTCTCACTCAACAACTTCTCCTCAAGCTCTACTTGCCACACTTGAGACTGTTGGTGATAATGCTTGGTACCCTGATTCTGGAGCATCTCATCATCTCACTCATTCCTCGACTTCATTATCTAATAGTATGCCATACAATGGCTCAGGTAAAGTGTATATGGGCAATGGTAATGCACTTCCTATCAAATCAACTAGACAGTCTTCTCTACTTACTCGAGCACGTCCTTTATTCATGAAGTCTTTATTGTTTGTTCCTGGCATAACCAAAAACTTGCTCTCTGTGTCAAAATTCACAAAGGATAACAAGGTAATGTTTGAGTTCTCTCCTACACAGTGGCAGGTTCGTGATTTGCAAACTAACGAGGTTTTGCTTCAGGGGTCAGTGCAAAATCGGCTATACAAGCTTGACTCATCTGTCATGACACATGCAACTGGTTCTTCTTTAGCTTTGCTTTGCTGCTACGACTTTTCTTCCTCTTAGTCTATGGCATTCTAGACTAGGACATCCTTGTACAGCTACACTCAAAAAGGTGCTACATAGTTGTAATATAGATATTGGTTCCTTAGCTTCTGTTGATTGTATTGCCTATCATTTAGGCAAAGAACACAAGCAACCATTTTCTAAGTCTACAACTACATACAATAAACCCTTACAACTTGTTGTTGCAGATGTTTGGGGCCCTGCTCCAATCTCTTCTAATGGTTTTCACTACTATGTTGCATTTACTGATGCTTATAGTCAATATACTTGGCTCTATTTCTTGAAGAAAAAGTCAGACGTTCTTCAAATGTTCATCACTTTTCATAAACAGGCAGAACGAATTCTTGGTTGCAAACTTCAAGCTCTACAAACTGATGGGGGTGGTGAGTTTTAGTCTTTGCGAATGTACTTGACACAACAAGGCATTCAACAGAGGGTTACATGTCCATATAGCTCAGAACAGAATGGGTTAGTTGAAAGGAAGCACAGGCAGATTGTGGAAGCTAGCTTGTCCATGCTTGCCCATGCATCTATGCCCTTGTCCTATTGGAACGATGCCTTCAGCAGTGTTGTCTACCTTATCAACAGATTGCCTTCCTCTCCTATAGGCAATATCTCGCCTCATGAGAAGTTATTTCAAGCTCAACCAAACTATTCTTTACTGCGAGTCTTTGGCTGCTTATGTTTTTCGAACCTCAGAACTTCAGTTTCGTTCCACACCCTGCACATTTCTAGGCTACTCACCCTTACACAAAGGCTATCGTTGTCGAGACAATACTGGCAAAATATACATTTCTAGACATGTTACCTTTCATGAGACGTATTTTCCTTTCAAAACCAGCACCTCTCATCCTAATATCATTACAACTACTTCTCCCTCAAGCTCTAGATTGCTTGTCATGACCCTTACACCCTCTTCTACCATCACATCTGAACTACCTACCCCATCACCAAACTGTACTAGTTCTACACCAACTACACCCTTGATTAATCAAACACCCTCTCAGACGTCATCCCCACCACCCTCTATTCCTAAAGTTGCCCCACCTACTGCTCGCCAACCACCCACTCAACCAACAATCTCTCAACCCAAATCCCATGCCATGATCACTGCAAGAAAGTAGGTGTTTTTAAACCGAAGGCTTATCTAACTAAGGCAGAATCAAGTGATACTCCTGATGATATTCATGATGCTATGAGAAATGAGGATTGGCAAGTAGTAGTCCACAATGAGCTACAAGCACTTCTTAAAAACAACACATGGACTCTTTGTGATCTTCCTTCTAATCGAAGAGCTGTTGGATGCAAATGGTTGTTTAAAGTAAAAAAGAAGGTCGATGGGACTATTGACAGGTATAAAGCTCGCCTAGTTGCCAAGGGTTTCTCTCAACATTCTAGACTTGACTTTCATGACACATTTAGTCTAGTGGTTCGAGCAGTAACCATTCGTGTTGTCCTTGCGGTTGCTGTCATAAAGGGATGGATTTTGCGACAGATTGATGTTAATAATGCCTTTCTCAATGGTGATTTGACAGAAGACATTTACATGACCCAACCACCAAGCTTTGAGGTTCTAGGTGCCAATGGTCAGCAGCTTGTTTGCAAACTTAACAAAGCTCTCTATGGTTTGCGCCAAGCACCTCGAGCGTGGTTCTACACTCTCAGGCAATACTTGGTTACTCAGCTTAAATTCAATGTTTCTAAGGCTGATTCCTCATTGTTTATTTAATCAACATCTGGAAATGTGGTACTGCTTATGGTATATGTCGATGATATTGTGATAACAGGAACTCGAATACTGAGTTAGATAGCGTGGTTCAACAACTTCACAGAAAGTTTGCTCTCAAGGACATGGGGCAATTGAGTTTTTTCTTGGGAATCAAAGTACACCATACATCTCTTGGGTTGTTCTTGAGCCAGAGAAATATATTTTAGAAATTCTTGCCAAGACTAGCATGGAATGAGTTGCAGCTACGCCAACGCCTATGGTTAATACTCCAAAACTGACCTTGTCCGATGGTAGCCCTCCATTTGCTGATACTCATTTATATCGCAGTACTATAGGGATGCTTCAATACTTGTATGTCACGTGACCTGAGTTGTCATTTTGTGTGAATAAGCTAAGCCAATATATGAACCTCCCAAGTGAAATGTATTTGTGAGTAGTAAAAGAGTGTTACGATATCTTGTTGGGACAGTTGACCATGATTTGTGTATCACCAAAGGACAAGCTGATCTTGTGTGTTACTTAGATGCTGATTGGGCCTCATCTATTGAAGATCGCCGCTCCACTACTGGGTACGTTGTATACCTTGGGCAAAACCCTATTGCATGGTGTTCCAAGAAGTAAAATGTTGTGTCTTGGTCCTCCTCAAAAGCTGAATATCGGAGTCTTGCCAACTGCATATCAAAACTTATGTGGGTTAAGCAGTTGACATATGAAATTGGAGTTTGGATGGATGTTCAATACCTATAGTTTGGTGTGACAATGCATCTACTATTTCCATAGCAAAAATCCCACACATCATGCTAGGATGAAGCACGCAGAAATAGATCATCATTTTGTACGAGAAAAGGTCCTAGCTGGGTCTCTACAAGTGAACTTTGTCCCTTCTACACATCAAGTTGCCGATGTACTTACTAAACCCATTACCACTAAGCTCTTTGAATCATTTCGACAAGCACTCAAAGTATGCACCAAAAGTGCTGCTAACAAATGTTCAACCATCAAAGAAACCGAGAGAATGTTAGAATGATAGCTGTGTTTGTAACTAACGTCAGTTAGGTTATTTGTTAATAATGGTAGTTAGCAGTTGTTTCTGTTAGCTGTTATCAACAGTTGAAAACTGCATGCTTCTCTTTATAAGCATGCACCAGTATGTATAAAGTTATCTTTTCATTAATGAAGTATCTCTTCTTGAAACTCTTGCTGTCTTTCTTCTCTTTGCTATAATCTTAACAGACATTGAGGAATATCGAGCAAGACACTTAAATTGTAAAATAAAAGCATCATGATAGGTTTTGAACTTAAGGCACATGAATTTTAAACTTTTTTTTTAGAGAATGAATTTTAAATTTTAACTTAACCATTTCAAATTTTTATAAATATATCTTTACATAGGTCTTTTTTCGCACAAAGGTTTACTTGAAATTTGGGAGAGTTTAAGTAAAAATATTAGGCCTGAATAAAATATAGGCCGAACTCGAGCTTGAACATTCAAGGTCCGAGCCCAACTCGGTCTATTTTCTAGTTTTGTGTGTGTGAATATATATATATGTTACCATTTACCATTTCGTTACTTTTTATACTATTAATATTTTAACAATCCAACCGTTGAATTATTAATATATTTGTACTTATAATGCTTACAAATTTTTAATTGATTCAATATCTTTATCGATGTATATAATTGTCTATATTAGATATTTAACGCTAAAAGTTTTTTTATATAAAACAAATAATTATTATTTTTAATTTATGTCAAACTTGGCATGCATGATCTACATGAATAGACCATGAAATATGACCGTTGGATTGTTAAAATATTAATAGTATAAAAGTTATAGAATGATCTAAAACCATTTAAATTTTACATGGGTGTAAGTGAATCTCTTCCCAATTTATATATATAACAAAAAAATTTATATCTATAGTTACATATAATACTATACGTAAACATTTAAAAGTGTTCGATTATCTACATATAAAATTGTAATAAAAGAAATATATATTTTTTTAAATTTTAAATTTTAAATATAATATATTTATAACAACATTAAAAAAATAATATGAGCGAACTTAAAATGAGATTGGGTTAGCCAGTAGGAGCATGTTTTCACTGCTTATTGTTTTGTAACCTTGAGCAAGGTTAAAAAGGATTGGTTGATTGACAATGGCTGAACTCATCATATGACATTTGATGAAGGAATGTTCAGAGAGCTTAACACCAGTTTTGTCTCTAAAGTCAAAATTGGGAAAGAAAACTTCATTGAGGCCAAAGGCAGAGCCAAGGTTGTATTCAACACACATTCAAGTAATAAGACAATCTCAGATGTCCTTTTTGTACATGATATTGACCAAATTTTGCTTAATGTTGGCCAGTTGATATAGAATGGTTATTCTCTTAATTTTAAGAACAAATCTTGTATGATTGAGGACTCATTTGGTCAAAAGCTAGTGACAATAGCTATGATTGATAGATTTTTTATTTTGGATGTAAATCAGCTAGATGTGAAAGCTAATGCTAGTTTAGTTGATGAATCATGCTTATGGAACAAAAGATTAGAGCATGTAAATTATAGATAACTTAGTTTGCTACATAAGTTGGATCTGGTTGAAGACATGTCTAAGGTTGATGCCAAGGATGAGGTTTATGAGGTTTGGCAGCTTGGGAAGTAGATCAGATTGCCATTTTCAGTTAACAAGGCATGGAGAGCTCAAGACAAGCTTTAATTGGTCCATACTGACATTTGTGGACATATGAAAACCTCTTCTCTAAGTGACAGAAGGTACTTTGTACTGTTTATAGAGACGATTGTACAAGGTTTTGTTGGGTGAATTTCTTGAAACAAAAATCAGAGGTAGTTGATTTCTTTTGTAAGTTCAAAGCCTTAGCTAATAATCAATCAAATTGTAAGCTTAAGGCCTTGAGATCAAAAATGGCACTGAGTACTAGTCAAAAAGGTTTCATAAGCTGGAATTTAGTATCAACTGACAACAATTTATACACCTTAGCATAATGGTGTTTGTGAAAGGAAGAATCAAATAGTGCTTGATATGGCTAGATGTCTACTGTTTGAGAGCAAATTTCCAAACAACTTTTAGGCTGAGGTAATGAATACTTCAGTGTATTTACTCAATAGATTGCCAACAAATGTTGTCAAAGACAAAACTCCTTTTAAGCTTGGTTTGGATACAAGCCATCTATTTTACATTTGAGAGAGTTTAGTTGTATTTGCTATGCGCTTGTCCCTGCTAAGAAGAGAAGCAAGCTTTAAAGAAAGTCAATGCCAGGAATCTTTGTTGGTTATAGCAGCACAAAGAAAGGGTATAGGGTTTTTTATCCTTCCACCAAGAAGATTGTTGTGAGTAGAGATGTAAAGTTCAATGAAGGCAGTGGATGGAAATAGAATGGTACTGATGCAAACTTGCTCAAACAAGACCAGCAAGATAGTGATCTGCAGCCAGTTGAAGATGAAGCTCACATTGAGGAAGGGTTTGATGATATGCCTATCATAGGTACAAGAACTATCACAGACATTTATCAAAGGTGTGATGTGGCTATACTAGAGCCTTCAATCTTTGATGAAGCTACTAAAGAATACTGTTGGAAAGAAGCAATGCAAGCAGAAATGGAGATGATACACAAGAATGACACATGGGAACTGGTTGATAGGCCAGTCCAAAAAAGAATTATTGGTGTAAAATGGGTATTCATGACCAAGTACAATGCTAATGGGTCACTGAATAAGCACAAAGCAAGACTTGTTGTGAAGGGGTACAACCAATAATATCGTGTTGACTTTTCAGAAACCTTTGCACTAGTTGTAAGGTTAAACACTATAAGGCTTTTATTTGCCTTGGCTACTCAAAAGTAATGGAAAGAGCACCAATTAGATGTTAAATTTACTTTTTTGAATGATTTTCTAAATGAGGAAATTTTTATTGAACAACCAGAAGGGGTCAAATTGATTGATGAAGAGCAAAAAGTTTACAAGCTAATGAAGGCCTTGTATAGCCTAAAATAGGCTCCAAGGGCCTGGTATGACAGAATCGATGCCTATTTGTCAAGGCTTGGGTTTGAAAAGAGCATAAGTGAGCCTACTCTTTATGGAAGAAATCTGATAATGAGACCTTGCTGATTGTGTCATTGTATGTGGATGATTTGCTAGTAACTGGTAGCAAAAAGGAGTTGATAGATGAGTTTAAGAAGCAGATGCAAGATATGTTTGAGATGACTAACTTAGGGGAGATGACTTACTTTTTGGTATGGAGATAAATCAGACTCAACATTTAACACCCCTAACCAGTATTCGTCACCAAAATAGGGTTACGAAGCATTACCAAAATATACAGATCAAGTAAATAGATATTTCATTTTATACAGTATTCATGTCAAAATCAAACATAAAGTCTCTTATATGAACCCTCGAGGTCCAAAACATGCATTAGAGACGAGTCAAGACTAAACCGGGTACTCAGAGAATTTTTCACAAAATCTCAAAATTTTTCCTAAGTGCAGGGGTCACATGCCTATGTGGTCAGGCCGTGTGGTTCACACGGCCAAGGGACACTCCTGTGTCTCAGGCCGTGTAACTCTCTAACTTGGGTCATACGGCTAAGCCACACGCCCAGTGTGCTAGGCCGTGTGTAAATACCTGGGCATTTTGTTTTGAAATTTAAAAGATGTAGGGGACACACAGCCAGGTGCCCATGTGCTAGGCCGTGTGTCACACACGGCTGAGACACACGCCCGTGTCTCTGCCCCTATCGACTAAAATAGACTATTTTTCAAGGCATATTTCTTACCCCATTTTGTCATCCTCTTACACCAATAATTTAACACATTCACAATCTATTATAGGTCATTTAACCCAACTCAAAATCAAGTCCTATACATGATATAATACCTCATATAATCAAGTATACACTCTTACTTAAATTACTAAGTTCACGTATATGCATATCTCATCAAATATGCTAACTTAACTCAATCATTAATATGCCAATATAATTTCTATCAATCAACCAATTTCAAACACATACCAAACATATCCATCACAAGCCATTCCAATGACTAGTTACAATTAAAGCATTTATATGCTTATATTGGCCAATTAACCTATACACGCCATTATAATCATAATTGATTTACCATATATATATATACTGAAATAGGCTGATGGATAGTGTGAGTGATCTCCGCCAAGCTTCCAATCCAACAAGCCTCCGAATTGCTATAGAATAGGGGAAAATAAACCAGAGTAAGCATGAATTGTTTAGTTTGTATAACACGGTAATTAACTTACCACTAATTTAAATTCAATATAAACATACAAGGCACATTCAATCAACTTGATCACGAGCCCTAACACATATCCTTATCACCCTTGTTAGTCATATATTTCATATAAATATCAAGAAACATGTATGGGCTCAACAATAATTAGATTTCCATGTACATATACTTTCCACATCATGTATTCATATAACATATACAAATCATATCCTTGTGTTTCAAGTAAATTTTCATAATAATTTGTCTCGAGTTCAGATTATTTCATGTTGGAACTTTGCCCATTAAATCATTTGAAATGTCAGTGTCACACGGGTAATATACTCAAGGTGTACAAATCTATAATCATGGATGAATATATTCATCAAACAAATTCCATGTTCATCTATTATCATTTCGTATTTCCATATATCATGTATCATCATTTTCATGTATTTCAGACGTGTATTAAATCATTTCATGTTCATATTTTCTCATATCAGGATTTTGCCTGTTGAATCATTGAAAACATCAATAGATACACAGGTAGTACACTCGAAGTGTACAAATTAGAAATCCGTCAATTCATATTTAGGAGTCCTCTTTAAAGCACATAATCGGAAATCCTCTCTCAAGCCATATAACATGAAGCTCAAAAAGAGCCATTAATCATGAAGCTCACAAAGAGCCTATTAGGAAGCTTATCCGGGTTATATAACAGGAAGTTCATAAGAGCCATAATCAGGAAGTTCACAAAGAACTTTTAATCAAGAAGCTTATAAAGAGCCTTTAATCAGGAGCTTTGGTAGCCATATATTGGGAAGTTCAATCGAGCCATATCAGGACGCTTACAAAGAGCTGCGTTTGTGTCCGCAATATATGCAGGATCACAACTGATCATATAACAGGGCGCTCACAAAGAACTGCGGTAGTCCGCAACACATGCAACATTACTACCGATCAAGATACTCGCAAGAACCATATAATGGGAAGCTCGAGAGGGCTTATAACGGGATGCTCATTGTGTCCGCAACATATGCAGGACCACAACCAATTGGGAAATCATATATCCATCGAATTCTATTATTTAAACGGGATTTAATATTTATCGAGCTTTGTTGAATATGTAACCAATTTCATATATTTGACATTTATACAATTCACATACACAACATTTAATTCAAGCATATAAATATACAAAATTTAGTTACACGAACTTACCTCGACAAATGTTCGTGTACGTAAAAGATACTAATCCGACATTCTCTTTTCCTTATTCTAACTCTGAATTTGGTCTATTCGAATCTATATGAATGTATTTAACATTAATTCATGTTCATTTAAATTCAATTCACATCTTAGGAAAAATTACCATTTTGCCCCTAAACTTTTAATGAATGACGATTTCGTCCCTAGACTCGAAAATGAAATTCATGCAATTTAATCCTTACTCCAAGCCTAGCTGATTTTTACATGTAAAATTTACAGCCCATGTGTTTCATAAAATTCAAAATTTTTCCATGAATTTTACATCTTTTCAATTTAGTCCATAAATCATAATTTCATCAAAATTCCCTTTACAAAAGTTGTTTATCTATCAACAACCTTTCATTTTCTACCATAAAACTTAATAATTCATCTATTTTCATCCATGGAAAACCCTAGTACCTTGATAACTTTGAAAATTAATCCCCGAGATAGCTAGATTAAGCTATTATGATCTCGGAAATATAAAAATCATTAAAAAGGGGCAAGAATACTTACCTAATCAAGCAAAATAAGTTTGCTTGAGCTTAGGTTTCCATGGCTAGGGTTTGAATGCTTTTAATTTGGGAAACATGGTATAAATGATGATATTTTTTTATCATTTATCATCCTTTATTATTTCACTTTCCAATTTCATCTGTTTCTTTATTTTATTTTCCATGGATGAATCATCATCCTTAACCACTAAGCATTTTCAATGGTTTATTTTCCATATAAGGACCTCATATTTTGATTTCCATAGCTATTTAATCCTTTTAGCTATTAGAACTCAACCTTTACACTTTGTGCAATTTGGTCCTTTATCAAATTAAACATGTAATCGATAAAATTTCTTTATGAAATTTTTATACGACATTACTATCATACTATAGACCATAAAATAATATAAAAATAATTTTTCTCCTGAAATCAGATTTGTGGTCCCGAAACCACTGTTCCGATTTTACCGAAAACGAGTTGTTACACAACATGCCATCTTTATAGGTCAGCAAGAATTTGCTTTGAAAATTTTGAACAAAATCTACATGACAAATTGCAAACCTGCTAACACTCTAGTGGCATAAGGTGAGAAACTCTCCAGCAAAAATGATCATGAAAAGGTAGATGAGAAAGGGTATAGAAGTCTTGTAAGTTGCCTTCTCTATTTGACAGCTATAAGGCCTGACATTATGTTTGCGGTCAACCTTCTATCTAGGTTCATGCACTGCTGCAATGTTGCTCATTTCAAAGAAGCTAAGATGATCCTAAGATATGTCAAAGAAAATCGTAAATTTGGGGTAAAGTTTGTGAGGATTGAAGAACTCAAGCTATTGGGATACTTAGATAGTGACTGGGCAGGCTCTATTGATGATATGAAGAGCACATCGAGTTATTTTTTCACTTTAGGCTCAGAAGTCTTTTGTTGGAGTTCAAAGAAGCAACAAAATTTGAATGAGAACCAAGACGAAGCAACCAAAATCAAAGTGGGTAATTAGCCAGTTGTTGCCATAGCAAAAAATCCTATGTTTCATGGAAAACGAAACATTTTAAAATCATATATCACTTTGTTAGGGAAGCTGAACAATCAAATAAAGTCAACCTGATCCATTGCAAATCAGAAAATCAATTTGCTGACATTTTAACCAAGCCTTTTGGGATTGCAAGGTTTAAGAATTTGAGAAGAAGTATTGGTGTTTGCTGCATAGAAGCCAAGGAGGAGTGTTGAACAATGGCTAGCAATGCAGCAACAAAGATGTTTTGGAGCTTTGCCATATCAACTGTTTTGTTTCTTTTTTGCAACTAGTCTAGTTCACTTTGTAATCAGTCTTGTTGATGCACAAAGACTATGTAACACCCCTTACCCGTATTCGATGCCGGAACAGGGTACGAGCATTACCGAGGAGTACGGAACACTTACAGATGATTTAAACCATTTATCGCTCAAATATCAAAATTGATTATAGAAGTTTCCTTTAACAGACCCTTGGAGTCCAAATCATGCAATGGGATTGGGTCGGGATTGAATCAGAATCGTATGAAATTTTTCGCAAAATCCCTAAATTTATCTCATTTACAAAGCTCCCGCGCCCGTGTGGCTCACATGACCATGCCTCTGGGCCGTATAACTCTTTGACTTGCGTCTATGAAGGAACTTGAGTCACACGGCCTTAGTATACGCCCGTGTTGCTAGGCCGTGGGGTAAAGTTAATTTTCACAAATTAGGCAATTTTCCAAGCCATATTTCTCACTCATTTGATCCTTATTCTTCACCCACATTTAATACATACAAAACCAATTTAAGATATTCAATGAGCCTTATACTTAATACCATTTGTTAGTCGTACACTTCATATAAATAACAAAAAATGTATATGGGCTCAATTCTCATTAAATTTCTCTTGTACTTATACTTTTCACACTATGTATTCATATAACATATAACAATCACACCTCAGTATTTCATATATATTTTATAACAAATTATCTTGGTTTCAAACTACTTCATATTTGAGTTTTACTTATCAAATCATTTGAAACATCATCTTTACACGATAGTGCACTAGAGATGCACAATTCTATAATTATGAATGAACACATTTATCAAACATATTCCATGTTTTTATATGTATAGTCTCATATTTCAATGTATCAATTACCATCATTTCCTCGTATTTTGACAAATACATGTAACAATTCATAAACATGTAATTCACTAATACTTCCTGCCAATCACAATTTAAAGTGACAAATCACTTATTGAGCCCAATTTCAATGTTCACTACAATCTATCATATAAGTTTGGATGTACGTATCCACCAATAAATTCCATGTACAGTATCATCATCTCATATTTCCACATACATTACTTTACACATTATGAACTCAAATAACATATACAAGACATACCAATGTATTTCAAATACGTTTTCATAATATTTCATTTAGAATTAAGATTATTTCATATTAGAACTCTTCTCATTAACTCATTTGGAATACCAATTCATACGGATAATAGACTCAATGATGTACAAATATATAATCACAAATGAACTCATTCACAACCAAGTTCTACGTTCATATCTCAACAACTCGTATTTCCTTATATCACATAATATATATATATATATATATCATGATTTCCATTCCCTTAATATTTTCCATATTTATCCCGTTGAATTTCTTGGAATTTTCGATGGATTTTCGAGGTACACTTTAGTGTACAAATCCAGTCCGTCAATTCATGTTCATGTGGGCACATTTCCATTTCAGAGCACACTCTCGAACCTCATCCTTACAATGGATTACTATCCAGGCTAAATCCCAGTGAAGAGAGCACACTCTCATGAAACTCATCCTTACAATGGATTACCATCGAGCTAAATCCTCATAATATAAACTCATAGAGTATTGTCGGATTATCATCCAGGCTAAATCCCGCAACGACAATTACTCTAATGAGCTTGGATCCAATTACCGATCAAGCTAATTGAGACCCTAATTCGGATTACCCGTCCAAGCTAAATCCATTTTCCACATATTCTTCGGAGGGCTATATCAAGATCACCCGTCCTGCTAGATCCTTTTCACACATATTCTTCTGGAGGGCTATATCGGGATAGGATCACCTCGGGCTAGATCCTTTTACCGTCAATTCCTTTTCGAGATCCATCGAATTTTCCTTTCATTCAACCGGATTTCTTCCCTTTTATCAAATATATCAATGTTTCATCAATTTTCATACAATGAACATTCAAATTATATTCATATCAATAACATACATTTCAAGCATTTAAGAAGATAATTCAAGTTACATGAACTTACAATTCGATTTTTATACTATAACGATAATCTTAGTTTCATAATAAATATTTGAAATAAAACATTATATCATTTCTACCTCAATGTTTATCAATTATAATCGAGCATGTGATCAATTTATACACAAGTCATTCATTTATTATTTTCCTCCTCCTCCTCTCATCCACATCCTTAGTATAAACAACTCACTTGTAAGTAACATTATCTATTATTTTCACTATTTACTTATGTGAATATTCAAGCTGTCCATCCGTGTCATAGTCACTAAATTATTTTTATCTTGAGCTCTGAACTCCAAATTAATATCCGTAAATTTTATTTGAAACTAGACTCACATATCTTCTTACCATAATATTTCCAAAATTTTGGTATGGCTAATTAATACAGTTTATTAGTTAAGTTCTCCCTGTTACACGCATCCTCTTGCTCGACCTCTCTTCACTAAAAATCAATTATCTCATAGTACAATTTTCATATAGTGTTTCGATCACTAAGGAATACAGACATATAAATTATAATGTATAATTATTTTTGTACAATTTTAGTGAATTTCTAAAGTAAGAACAGGGGCTCACGAAGTTATTCTAAACCAGTCTTACTAAAATTTAAATATCTTAAAATGTAGACTTCCTTTGCTTGCTCTGTTCCTTTTATATGAAAATAGACTCAACAAGCTTTAATTCTATATCTCACTCAACTTCTAATTCAATTTCTACCATTTTGGTGATTTTTCAAATTTAGACAACTGCTGCTGTCCAAAACTGCTTTAGTGTAACATGTTGATTTCTATTTTGTCCCAAATTCCACAATTCATACAATTAGGTCCTTGCTCAATTAACCCTCAATTGAGATAATTTTCTCATTTAATACTTTTCTCTATCATTTTAAACTACTTCATAACCTTTGAAAATCATAATTTTAACATTAGGCCTTAATTTCAACTCTTTCACAATTAGGTCCTAAAACCAATTTCCATCAATTTTACTTGATAAAATCACCATATATCAAAATTAAAGCTTCAATTCTATATTTATTCATCATATTATTCCAGCACTCATCCATATAAACTTTAAAAATTTTCCATAGAATCAAAAACTAATGACATACTAAGTTGGACCCAATTGTAAAAGTTCAAAAACATAGAAATTTCAAGGAGAAAGCAAGAATTAAACTTACATGAAGCCAGAGTATGAAAACCAGCTTGAACCCTCTTCCATGACTATTTTTCAGCTGATGAAAATGAAGAGAAATGAAGAGAATTCTAGATATTCCAATTTGGTCCCATATTTATTTAACTAATTTTGATAATTTTCCAATTTTACCCTTATTTCAGCCATTTCCTGATTTTTCTCAGCTATTGCCGCCCAAAATATCTCCTTTGGGCTTATTTTCACTTTAGGTCCTTCCACATTTGACAATTAAGCTATTTAATCCTTCTAGTAACTTTTACACCTTTTTCAATTTAGTCCTTTTTATTTTATTAACCACCCAAACGTCAAAATTTCCTAACGAAATTTTTATACCACTTATTGACATTCTATAAATATTCATAAAAATATTTTTGACTTGGTTTATAACACCGAGATCTCGATACCTCTTTTCTCGATTTCTTGACCAAATAAATCTTTATAAAACACAATTTACTATTTCAAAATCTTTTAAAAGCTACATTTGGCTCGTAAATATTAAATAATACAATCTATGAGTTCATTTTTCAGATTTGATGGTCTTGAACCACTATTTCTAATATAACTGAAATTTGGGCTATTACAGACTAGTTAGCTTATTAGTTTGACAATGTACTAATGTTTAGGTGTTGAGTTTATCTGATAAGTTAGTTCAATAATGTTAGTGAGAGTAGTTATGTATTTGGTAACTGTTTGTAACTTAAGGACATTGGTTTAATAAAAATCAGTAATAGAGATCATTTGATCATCTTCTTCAGTTTCTTTTCTTTCATTTTTCCTTTCTTTTGTTGTTGATAACCTCAACAGAACTCAACAATCTTCGATGGAGGGTGTTCCTGATTCTTCCAAACTAATAGGTTCCCATGGAACCATAAACTCCACAAGACCACCAGAATACAGTTCCACTGCAGACTACCAAGAAATGAAAAACCGAGGCAATGAAATCCTTCACAGACATCTTATACAATTGTCTTTAGTGATGTACCCTTTCTCTTTCAATCAGCCTTTGCAAGATATAAAATTGCGAACACACCTTCACAAGAAATCCTTCACCTTTGGTGGTAGCTTAGCATTCCAAATCGTTTGCCAAGGAAAATCCACAACATGTCAAACCGCAAGAGCATAATAGGACTTAACATCAAACACCCCATTCTTACTATAGTGCCAAATTTCCTGATCATGTTAGCCATAAAGACTAATCTTGGGCGCATCGTAAGGTGATAAAAGACCTTCAACAAGGGTAACATTCCAAGCTTTAACATTATCCGTGAGCAAATCACTAACTTGTAAACATTCTATATCCGATAAAGGCTCTGAATCAATAAAAAATTTATTGTCACAGGAATCTATGAAATGTCGCCCATCACCCAATCTCCATCATACTCCTTTAAAAAGCAGATGCTTTGTAATGAAAAAAAATACTCCTCTGTTATAGAAAAATTAATAAAACAATAAATAAAGAGGATGAAAAATACGAGAGAATTTCATTTTTTATTTTCATTTACAAGGTGCTATTTATAGGCTCCTTTACAATCAATAAATGCATTTAATTAACTAAGTTTTCTTAATTACTCTATTTAATGGTCTCTTGATTATAAATAAACTAAAGAGTTTTATCTCATTACTTTAATATGCTTAAGGGGTTATAGACATCCATTTAATTTACAACACTCCCCCTTGGATGTCTTTTAAAAAAAATGTGCCTCATTAAAACCTTTATTAGGAAAAACCTCTGGGATAAAAACCTAATGAAGGAAAAAGAGTACACAATATCCTATTACAAGTTGCCTCATTAAAAACCTTTACCAGGAAAACCCAGTGGGACAAAACCTTGGTTAAAGGAAAAGAGTACAACGTGTTTTAGACTCCCTCTGATGACGACATCACATTATGTCTTTGAGTCGATGCATTCCAATCTTGTTTCGTAGTCTTTCAAATGTTGAAGTTGGCAATGCCTTGGTAAAAAGATCTGCTAAATTATCACTAGATCGAATTTGTTGAACTTCTATGTCACCTTTCTTCTCAAGATCATGAGTAAAAAATAATTTTGGTGAAATATGTTTCGTTCTGTCACCTTTGATATAACCACCCTTTAATTGAGCTATACATGCTGCATTATCTTCGTATAAGATAGTTGGCATATTTTCCTATAAAGGCAAATTACATATCTTCTGGATATGTTGGGTTAATAACCTTAGCCAAACACACTCTCGGCTTGCCTCATGCATTGCAATTATTTCAGCATGATTTGAAGAGGTAGCAGCTAATGTTTGCTTTGTCGAACGCCATGATATGGCAGTACCTCCACATGTAAATAAATATCTCGTTTGAGATCGACCTTTATGTGGATCCGATAAATATCCAGCATCAGCACAACCAACTAATATGGATTTTGAATCATTTGAATAAAATAACCCCATATCAACGGTCCCTCTAAGATATCTAAATACATGTTTAATTCCATTCCAATGTCTACGTGTTGGAGAGGAACTAAATCTTGCTAATAAGTTTACAGAAAAAGCTATATCAGGTCTTGTGTTATTTGCAAGATACATCAATGCTCCTATGGCACTTAGATATGGTACTTCAGGACCAAGAAACTCTTCATCATTCTCACAAGGACGAAATTGATCTTTATTCACATCTAACGATCGAACAACCATTGGGGTACTCAATGGATGTGCTTTATCCATATAAAATTTATTTAAAATCTTTTTCGTATAAGTTAACTGATGGACATGAATTCCATCTTTTAAATGCTCGATCTGCAGACCAAGAAAAAAATTTGTTTTTCCGAGATATTTCATTTCAAATTCTTTCTTTAAATAATTTACTGCATTTTGAAGCTCTTCAGGAGTTCCAATAATATTTAGATCATCAACATAAATAGCAATTATCACAAAGTTTGATTCAAACCTTTTTATAAAAACGCATGGGCAGATTGGATCGTTTTTATAACCTTCTTTAACAATTATTCACTAAGACGATTGTACCACATACGTCCAGATTGTTTTAATCCATATAAACTTTTCTTTAATATGATTGAGCAATTTTCTCAGGAAACACTATATCCTTCAGGGATTTTAAATCCTTCTGGGATTTTCATATAAATTTCACTATCAAGTGTACCATACAAATAGGCTATAACAACATCCATTAGACGCATGTCAAGTTTTTCACATACTGCCAGACTAATAAAGTATCTAAACGTGATTGCATCCACCACAGGAGAATATGTCTCTTCATAATCAATGCCGGGTCTTTACGAAAATCCTTGTCCTACAAGTCGTGATTTATATGTTACGACTTCATTTTTCTCATTTCATTTTCGCACAAATATCCATTTATATCCTACCGGCTTTACATATTTAGGTGTTTGGACTATAGGTCCAAAAACCTCGCGTTTAGAAAGTGAATTTAATTCTGCTTGAATTGCATCTTTCCATTTTGGCCAATCTTTTCTATTTCTACATTCCTCAATAGATTTAGGCTCAGGATCCTCATTTTCTTTTGATATTTCAATAGCAACATTATAAGCAAAATTGTTGTCGGCAACTATATTTTTTTGGTTCCATCTTTTTCCTGAAGTAACATAACTTATTGAAATTTCTTCGTTATCACCATTTTCGTGTACCGAACCTCTTCTGGGGTTTTTTGATTAGTTATATCTTTGGCCTCTTCTGGGGCACTTGCCTCCACAATATTACCATCTTGAATAATTGATCCTTTCCTTTTACGAGGATTTTTATCTTTGGAACCGATTGGTCTTCCACGCTTCAGGCGTGGATTACTTTCTTTTGCACTAACAATTTCCTTTATTGAGATATCAATTCGTATTGGAGCATTTTCAGCTGGTATGTGAGATTTTGTAATTCTCTTTAGGTCAGTAAATGAATCTGGCAATTGATTTGCAATGTTTTGCAAAATTTATAATCCTTTGAACTTCTTGTTCACATTGACTTGTACGAGGATCTAATTGAGATAATGATGATCCATTCCATGTAATTTCTTTTACCACTTGTATTTTCTCTCCCCCTAATGTTGGGAATGTTGTTTCATCAAAATGACAATCAATAAATCGTGCAGTAAATAAATCTCCTGTTAATGGTTCAACATATTTAATTATAGAAGGAGATTCATAACCAACATATATTCCCAACCTCCTTTGAGGACCCATCTTTGTGCGTTGTGGTGGAGCAATTGGAACATATACTGTACATCCAAAAATTCTAAGATGGGAAATATTTGGCTCCTGACCAAAAGCCAATTGTAATGGGGAGTACTTATTATAACTTGTTGGCCTTAAGCGCACAAGTGCTGCTGCATGCAAAATAGCATATCCCCAAGCTGTAACAGGGAGATTTGTTCTCATAAGCAATGCTCAAGCTATTAGTTGGAGGCGTTTGATAAATGATTCATCTAAACCATTTTGTGTATGAACATGAGCTACAGGATGTTCAACTTTTATCCCAATTGACATACAATAATCATTAAAAGCTTGGGATGTAAACTCACCAGTGTTATCAAGATAATAGTTTTGATTGCATAATCTGGAAATTGTGCTCTTAATCGAATTATTTGAGCAAGTAGTCTCACAAACGCCAGGTTGCGAGTCGATAATAAGCTCACATGTGACCACCTACTAGATGCAACTATTAATACCATAAAATATCTAAATGGTCCACATGGTGGATGAATGGGCCCACATATATCACCTTGAATACGTTCCAGAAATGCTGGTGATTCAATCCCAACTTTAGCTGGTGATGGTCTAATAATCAATTTTCCTTGAGAACAAGTGACACAAGATAAATCCTTGAATTCAAGAATCTTTTATTTCTTTAATAGGTGTCCAATTGAATTCTCGATGATTTTTCGCATCATAATAGATCCGGGATGGCCTAATCGGTCATGCCAAATAGTAAAAGTATGTGGTTCTACAAACTTCTGGTTTGGAGTAACATGTGACTCAATTGCACCAATATGTGTATAATATAAACCTGATGAAAAAGCAGGTAACCTTTCCAAAATATATTTCTTTCCATATTCAACATTTGTAATATATATATATATATAAATATTCAACATTTTTCTCATTCATAGTCTCAATATGATATCCATTAAGACGAATATCTTTAAAACTCAATAAATTTCTTTGAGACTTGGTGGAATATAAAGCATCGTCAATGATAAATTTTGTACCTTTAGGTAATAATATAATAGCTCCTCCAGAGCCTTCAATAAGTTTTGAACTACCCGATATTGTATTAACATGGGCATTACTCATTGTCAAATGAGAAAAATATTTTTTATCTTTGAGTATCGTATGTGTTGTAGCACTATCTCGCAAGACACATGTCTTCATTGATTTTGGGTCCATAGAAATTTTGTTGAATATTCATATTCTTTATAAAACAAACAAAATATAATATGAGAAACATTGCAATTATTTATTAAATATATAAATTATTCTTTATGCAAGAAAATAAAATATACTTAAAACAACATAAAAATGTCAAAATAACATCAATTTTTCTAATGATTCTCAAAGAAATCTGCCACATCTAGGTGAGTTATATTATTAGGTCATTAAATTTATCATCCTCGTAGGCATGGTTAGTTTTATTATTATAGTGAATATCTTCATCTTTTGCCTCCATTTCATCATTTTGGGATATAAAATTTGTCTCCATATGCTTTCCCTTCCTTTTAATGGATGCTTGATAAAGTTTCACTAAATGCTCAGACGATATTCAGTACGTGACCAATGCCCCTTCATACCACATCGGTAGCATAAATTTTCAACAATCTTTGAAGGATTATTTTGGCCACTTCTTTCTTGTCTTTCATTGTTATTCTTTTTCTGGTGGTTAGAAGTATCATTATTATGACCACCATAATACCGATTACTAATACGTCCTCGACCACGTCCCCCACTAAGTCCACGACCACGGCCGCGACTTCTATATTTTCTATTTTCATAATTATTGTGTACTGCTACATTCACTTCAGGGAATGGTGCAGAACCAGTGGGACGAATTCCATGATTTTTCATCAATAGCTCATTATTTTGTTCACCACCAAAAGGCATGAAATCAATTGAAATACCTTTTAAAACCTTTTTCACGGTATTGCTGCTGTAGGAGCACATTACTAGCGTGAAAGGTTGAAAATGTTTTCTCTAACAAGTCCTCATCAGTTATGTTTTCTCCACATAATTTTAGTTGAGAACTAATTTTGAAAAGTTCTGAATTGTATTTACTTACAGTCTTAAAATCTTGTAGCCGTAAGTGCATCTAATCATAACGAGCTTTAGGGAGTATCACAGTTTTCTGATGGTCAAATCGTTCTTTCAAATTTTTCCACAACTCAAGAGGGTCTTTCACAGTGAGATATTCCACTTTTAATCCTTCATGCAGATGATGACGGATGAAAATCATTGCTTTTGCCTTGTCTTGATTAGATGCTTCTTTATTTGCTAATATAGTATTTCCTAGACCTTTAGCATTTAGGTGAATTTCAGCATCTAACACCCATGACAAATAATTCTTGTCTGAGATGTCTAAGGCTGCAAATTCAAGTTTGGCAAGATTTGACATTATAATCACTTGAATCAAAATAAAAAAAATATTAGTAAAATAGTAAGTATTCTCAATCATGAAATAATTCAATTATATATACCAAATTTGCTAAATAATAATATGTATATCAAATATTTGCATAAAGAGGAATAGTCATAATAATAACTTAACACAAATTAAATTAATTGAAATATCTTTTAATAAAAAACACCATGAATATATAATTATCATTATTAGATTTTAGTTGTAAAAATAAATGTGCAAATGTTACCCAAAGCAAATATTTTATCTAGAAAATAAAATAAAAGAATTATGAAAATATGTATACCGTACATAGTTTAACGGGAGTTATACGGGCAAATTTTATAAAGTCGAAATGACGTGAACTTCACTATGAACTCGTAGAAGCTCGTGCTGATAACGTGTTATAGAAAAATTAATAAAACAATAAATAAAGAAGATGAAAAATACTAGAGAATTTCATTATTTTATTTTCATTTACAATGTGCTATTTATAGGCTCCTTTACAATCAATAAATGCATTTAATTAACTAAGTTTTCTTAATTACTCCATTTAATGGTCTCTTGATTATAAATAAACTAAAGAGTTTTATCTCATTACTTTAATATGTTTAAGGGATTATAAACATCCATTTAATTTACAACATCCTCCATATAAATAAGAGATTATTCAAGGAAATCACAATGTCGAAAATATCTACCTTTCAAGATTCTACGGAAAATATCATCGTATTATTTTTATTATAATTATATTTAAAAATAAATTATATATTATATAATTTTGACTCGCTAATAATAATTATGCAACGTTGTCTTTTTTAATTATTAGTTTTTATTTTTATTTAATTATTTTTATATTATGATCATATCACATATTCATATTACGGCTAACATTATCGACTCTAATTCACCACATCAAGATAACTGATAAATTAGTAATGAATTATATTAAAATTCCTCAATAATAAATTAATTAATTAATTAATTTAAATATTATTAAATCTAAATGTAACTATTATCTTCTAAAATGTTATTTTGAATATTTTCGCAATGAAATGGTGGCATTTACCTAGTTCTAATAAAAATAAATTGTACAATTAATCACTTAATTATTAGCATATTTCTATTTTGGTCATTGAACTATAAAATTTTTTATTTTGTCATTAACAATATATTTTGTTTCTCTTTTAATCACATCCCATTAAATTGTTTGATGGAAATAGTGAGGTGACCTTTTTTACTTAATATAATAACATATTTAGTCTTCAACATTTGCTTATTCTATTAAATTAATTTTAATTTTAAATAATTCAATAAATTTAGCTAACAATTTAATTCTCAAACATTTATAAATTTAACCCTTTAACATTTTAAAAAGAGATAAACTACACCCAAAGTCACTAAACTATTAGTAAATTTACATTTTTGTTACTCAACTTTAAAAAGTTACAAAATGATCACTTAACTATTAGAAAGTTTTCATTAATTCATTGGGCTATTAAAATTACTAATGTATGATCTTTTCTGTTTGCATTGTCTGCACCAATCGAAAACTCCCATTTTCCTTTTCTTCTACAATTTGGTTTTTTTTTTGAAATAGTTTTGAACATCACGAATTTACAAACCAAAATCCAAACAGTTTTCTTTTTCAATCTCTAACATTGACCATCATATCAATTTAAATCTAAGATATGTTCTTTTACTCATACCAATCGTCAAATCTTTGCTTGGAGCTCTCTAACTGGATTTAAAAAAAAAAAAACTTAACAGCTTAATGACTTAAACAAAAACATTTGAATAATTCAATGACTTAAATGAAAACTTTCTAATAATTATTTTGTAATTTTTTAAAATTGAGTGACTAAAACTTTAATTTATTAATAATTTAATTACATTGGGTGTAGTTTCACCTTAAAATAAAAAATTAAATAAACTTTAAACGTATTTCATTCTAAGGATAAGTACTTGCATTAAAAGAGGATAATGCAGGAAGTAGAAAAACAATACTGAGTGGTGCACAACACGGCACGTCATACAGAATGCAGTGTGGCGATGAGAAAATAAAATAGAATGTTGTTCATCTAACAACGAACATAACGGTCTTTGTAGTTCGAAACCAAAAGAGATGCTGCTATCCAATCCTGGTTTTGCAGTGTCTTCAACCCCACATCGGATGGTAAACGACTCGCTTCCTCATCTCTTTTTTTTATGTTTCTTCGAATATTAATGTTCAATGCCCCCACACCACTCGAATTAACTCACTACCTATGAAAAGCTGTAACACTCTCTTTGGTTGGTTATTGATTTAGAGAAATATCCCATTTCTTGATGTATATAGATGAATACCTCTGAAATCATGTGGACTTTTTTGCGTAATGGTTAATTAGTTTCTACCACCAAATTGTAGGTTTTTCAGTCCAGAAGCCATTGGACTGAAGCAGAAGCCAACACTAATGCGGTTATAAAAGGGAAAATTGGTTTGCACCAAATAGTAGGTTCTTCAAGGAATCTCAAGTTTATATGTCGTTCAGTTTCTGAAGGGGAAGCCTTGACTGAATATGATACTCCATTCCCCAATGATTACATTGACCTTCTTAAACAAGTAAGCCTTGGGTATCTTATTTTAATGTTGCATCTTACATATATATATATATATATATACACTAATCTGTCATGCAATTTCTAAGATAATTTCTTGCAACTATCGCTGCTGTAAAATCTTATTATTCCTTTGGACAATGTGAGTCAAATAACAGGCAAAAAGGGCAACAGAATTGGCTTTGAAGGATGGCAAACAGTTGATGGTGAGATAGATAGCACTGTGTAATAATTGAAGAGTTTAAAGGCAAATTACATGGTTCAGTCTCAATATATAGTTAGTGACATACAAATATCTATTGCAGGAGATTGAATTCCCAACAGCTGGACTTGGATCTGTACCAGGTTCTTCTCTCCCCTTCCCATGTGTCTTTTCTCTTTTATTTTTGAACTTATATATATGTTAACTACACATACAAGGTGACGGTGAAGGAGGAAATGAAATGACTGGAAGTATGCAGTTGATTCGTGAATTTTGTGACATTTTGGTAGCTCCAGAGAAAGTTACACGAACCAGAATAGTAAGTGCCAATAGCAAAGTGTATTTAATGTGAAGAGGGAGGCACCGAAACAACTGTAAGGCCTAAGCTTGTTGCTTATATAATTCATAATAATTTATGTCTGCTGTTAAGTTTTCAGTTTTTCCCAGAGGCAAACGAAGTTAAATTTGCAAGACAAGTGTTTGAAGGGGCTTCTTTCAAATTAGACTATCTAACAAAACCATCCTTCTTCGAGGATTTCGGTTTTGGTGAGAAAGTGAAAATGGCAGATAGGGTAAAGCCAGAGGATGAACTGTTCCTTGTTGGTTATCCTTATTTTAACGTCAATGGTAGCTTATCGAACACCCTGAATTGTTTTCGATGTGTATTCCATGAAGCTTTTATGTATGGTATGCAATCCATTATGCAGAAATGATTGTGGTGGAAGAGCTTTACAAGGAAGCTGTAATGAACACCAGCAGGAAAATGATTATATTCAATGGAGAACTCGACCGTATCAGATCTGGATGTATCCTTTCCTTGGCAACTCATCCATAGTTTTTCAATCATTTAGATTTCAAATGATAGCTTAAATAGTTGTCCTTGAATGAATGAGCTAAGATTATCCATCTTTTTTCTATCCTAAGCTGGCAGCACTAACCAAATCCCTCCTGCCCATGATGGAGACTGTATATTACATACATAACTTCAAGGGACGAAATGGAGGGACACTTTTCAGGTTTGCTTCATAACCTTTTCTTTTTTCTTGCTGACTGAATTGTCTTGAGCTTTTTCACAGCTAAATGGAACAACTAGTGCTTCTCTTCAATTAGGTGCTATCCAGGTCCTTGGAGAGTGCTTCGAAGGATGGGGAATAAGTACTTTTGTGTGCACCAGCAGGAGAAAATGCCATCCCTCAAGGAAGTTGCTTTGGATATTCTCCCTGCTGCTTGAGATTTGGGAATTTCATGCTTACCATGTGGCATCAATTACACCCTCCACTAGCTATTACCACCAGATTCCATCACTACACGTATCCCTCCAGCAAGCATAGCATGATGTAAATATGACGGTGAAAATGTTCAATAAATTAATTTCTTTTCTGGAAGAGGAAAACAGTTAAAAACTTCATTTTGGGAAATAACAGCAGCCTCATCTAGCCTCCCTACTGGCTACTGGTTATTAATAAACATCATTCGTTCAGGTACTAAGTTACCCTCTTCTCTCTTTCTTCTTCTGCACATATGATACTACTTCGTTCCCATATGGCCATAATCTTTAAAAGAAAAGAGTTGGAAGAAGGGTAAAACTGACATTTGCTTGATATATATGTTACATTAAATGATGACTAACAATCTCATCATCCTTTCTTATCCTCTTCATCATCTTCCATTTTGTTCCGAAGATATTTTTGGATTTATTTTTTCCTTGACAAATAGCCCACCAGAGAATAAACGAGCTTCCTGACGTCAGAATTCCATTTTCCTTTCAGTACTTTGGAAAAAAGTATGACATCTTCCTGTAACTGTTAATGACAGAATGCCAAAGAGATTAATTTATCAGAACAAACGATTCGTATAAAATCAGCTGTGGTCAAAATAATCATGATGGATCCACATCAAGCTTTGGAACTATGGCCGACGATAGCTCTATATGTGAAGCACGAACTGCACCAATTAACCGTTCTGGCAGCTCATCCGTTGTGTTTGCCTAAGGGGGGAAAGAAGAGAACATGCAACTACTTTTAAACCAACATATATATAAACCAAGTGAATCATAAATCACAAATGTGAGTTAATGCCTCATGCCTAATTTCTAGCTACAATAAGTAATGGCCCTAGACAGCCCATTGACATGCCATTAATAATGAATACAATGTGTACTGCAACAGTGATTGCTTCAGCTTGTGCTGTTTCCTATTAAATCTCTTTGCTTGCAAGCCAGCATATATTCTGGCAATCAATAATAAAGCAACAAATTTTCTGATAAAGATTTTTGAGACAACTGATGTTTTAGAACCATACCTGTACAAGGAAAGCCATGTCAACCACCAATGTCCTAATTACACCAGTGACAAGCCCCAAAACTCCATTAGCAACGGTAGAAGAGCCGATGTCAATATCAACCTACAGTGAGAAAGAAACGAGAAAACCCATATCAGTAACAAGCACTAACAAGTCCATCGCCTATTTTGTATTAAAAAGAAGAGGGAAAAAAAGACATTTATTTAATGCTACATTGAAGTACTAAAAAATTATTAAGGATGCTTACTTCTAAGTACTTGGGACCACGGATATAATTGCAATCAACTGCTTTACCCAACAAACAAGGGGTGCTACCAACACTCTGCCGCACAATCCATGATCCCTGCAAGATTCGATGTGAACGATTTGAGAACAAGTTTCAAAGGAGAAAAGAGAGAAATAGAATTAAGGCAATGCCTAACGCTCACATTTTTTCTTCAGAAAAACTTAACCTCACTGGAGAGAATCCCACCATTTAATCCATAAACAATACCCACGTTCACATTTATGATAGGGCAAAGGTATTAAAGCAAATAGGAATGACGCAACTTTGGACAATTTTAAAAACCAAAGGCAGGTTTGGTCAACTAAAGAGAACTTTGCCCCGGCCAAAACTAAAGAACAAACAAAAACCAAAATACTCAATTTGGCTTAAAATTGAAATTGGAAAAGTAAAATCAGAATGGGACTTCAGGTAATGATACAGCACTTAACCCAGATATCTCCTCAAATAAACAAACAAAATAATTTACAAAATGTTATTTCAAATGGAAGTATTAGCAGGACCACTTGTTAAAGATACGGAACCTGTATAAGCAACGGTCTACTTCAAAAGACAATAATATGCCAAACTGTAATTTAAGGCAGCTACGCTGGAAACACACTGACCGATTTCTAATACACGCTTTCAAGGATGGTACACAGGCAAATTAGTTGTGGTTGGGTTGAAACTTTTATAAAGCAAAAGCACATATAATATGACCAATGCACCTTGTTATGACTTTAATGCGTACATATTCATGCTTGCAAACATAAAAGGAAATAAAAATTCTTGAGAACAAATTGAGAACATGAATAGGAACCGATGCATATTTATGGATCCATGGCATTCATCAATGCCAGGTCGGGGAACATGAAACTGAAAGAGTGGATTTGGATTCCACTTGCTAAATAAATTCTGAGAATAAAATGCACACACTATGTATGAATTAGTTATAATTATATATTGCAAAGATAGAAGATATTCTTCGAATTCACAAATTCAATACTAAATAGACATTCAATAACTCCTTAAATTTGAAAAACAATCATGAAGGTTATATTTGCATGCAATTTGTACACAATTTACACTATTCTTATGATCGAAATTTATTATTTAAAATTCAAGTTCTCAAATAGATTCTTATTGTTCATGAAGTACAGAAGCTTTTTTGAATAAAGTACTAATTGTTTCTAAGATGACAAAGTCTGGTGTGGCACCCTAATAGACAACCGTCAATGAAAGACAAGAATTATAGAGGCACAATTAGAATGAAGATTGCTTCCAACTGTCTCAATCACCATGATTTTAACATTTATCTGAACACAATGAAGAAAAATACCTTTGGCACTGATGGAATAAGCTTCAGCCTGCTATTGCGGAATTCATCATCACCATCAACAAATCGCTGCAAAAGAGATCCAGGTACTAATTCCCTCGTCACAAAATAGAATACCATACTATAGTGTGTCGAACCAGGAACCTGAAACAAGATCAACATTATCCACTCAACATTACCATTAGTCTAAAATACAATACCACCTGCATTTTGAAGGCTTACTTGAAAATTAAAGACCAAAGAGAAAAACCCCTTTTCTGAAGCAACCTACAAAGACAGAAACATCGAGGAATCAAGGACCCATAAAATACACTCCATATTGGATTTCCTACATCAATAATGTTTATAGCGACAAAACAAGAACTGAAGAAGTGAGGCTTAGGCTCTCACAAGCAACATAGGTGAACCGTCAGTTTAGATTTAACAAAACCAAATAAAGAAACTTGGTCAGGGACAAGCATGGTTTTGTCAGTTCAATGTGATTCCCTACTCATTCCCTATTTCCTCTAGAAAAAGGTATCATGTTCATAGTAGATAACTGGTTCAAGTTTATCCTTATCGTTTCCATCAAAAAGGGCATCCTGTTTAGCTTGTACAGAATCTGTCATGTATAATTTATCTAATCAAGAATGCGGATGTGTTTATACGTTGTGGATTTTATTCCCAATATGCTAGTAGATTGGGTGGGCAAAGGAACGATTTTGCAACCTAACCAATTGACCTAACAAGTAATTTTTGATATGCCACTGGCATACCCAAATACAATTTGAATAACTACTATGCAAGTTGTGGAGTTACTACAGCAAGGTATGCAACTCGAAAAAAAAAAGTAAACCAATCAGTTCCAGTGCAACCAGATCCCATGTGTAATAATATGTTCACCATGATTCCTATAAAGGCTTGAACGGCATTGCAGAACTGACAAACCATGCATATCAAATGGAGCAGGAATCACTTAATATACCGACCAGATACAAACACAGGCAGACAACATTAAATAGGTAACAGACTCACTTGTGCAGCACAACCTTGACGCCTGGCAACATGATCTATTCTTTTTGAGTCTTTGAACCAATCAACAGCAACAAGATCCATTAAATGCTTTCCTGCAGGAATCTTCATTGCATTTGGGGGGGAGGGAGATAACATAACAAAGACCTTAACATATCAATTTGGATGTAAAAATAGTAATCAGAAGAAACAAACACAAGAATGCGAACCTTTGTTTTGTTGTAACAAAAATGCTTGCTACGAACTCTGAAATTGTTACCATCTGATATTCTCCAACAGTCACGAGAGTTATCACGGTCATCACGTCGTAGATTACCAGAAAAGCATGACAAATCAATTTTCTCAATTGGTTCTTCTTCCAGGGCTTTCATTCATAAAAAATTTAATTAATTAATTATTAAATAAATAAGTTGTATAGTTGAGATGAGAAGTCAGTCTATAAGTTTAAAATTTTTTATCCAATCACATCAAAATGAAACAATTTAACATTATTAGGACCCACCTGTTCTTTTGACATAATAGTCACTTTTAGTAGGATATGGCTGAAAATTTGAGGGAAATAAGAACCCGTAGTTAGGAACAAGTCAAAAAGAAATTATATAAATGATTGTGGTAATACAAAACCTCTTGTTCTGCCTCGAGCATTTGTTCTTCGTCCTCATCAGAGTATTCATCCATCAACAAAGAGTTTCGGCTTGCAGCATTCATTTGATCAAGAGAGGGGGCAGGGGGAACAGAAAACTCATCTATCTTTCGAGTTTTCTTTAAGGAAACTGAAGATGAAGCCATATTGACCATAACTGGGATTCTAGGTGGGGCACCTCTTTCATCTGTTTGGGCAAACCATTCACGCAATCCTGTCATAAGAGATAAACAACAATCTTAAAAGGGGTAGATGGACGGAGACTGAAACAAACATGATAGGAGTGAAATTTTCTTAACATCTCCTCACACCCCTCACACGATTTCTTTTTTCTTCTTCAAGCTGTTTATTTGGACGGGAGTGGGAGATCAAGATGCAAAACAGACTGGTATCACAATAAAAAACAAGATCTTTTCCTTTTTCTTGACATTAGAATTAACAAGAATAAAATGAAGTAAACCATGGAAACAAAAAAGCATACTGTATTTCAATGGATGTCAAATTGCCAGAATGCTATGAATTTTTAACTGGCAATTTTTATAAAATAAATAAATAAATAAATAAAAAAGAACTCACCAGCAACACTATTTAACATCTGAAGAAGACAGTGTTGCTGAAATGCCGAAATACAACCCACACCCCATCCTTTTAAATCAATCTGCATGAGATGCTGCACCTGCGTTCTGGGCTTCCCATTTCGAGATTTCAGAGGTGAAATGTTGAACCCTCCACCTGAGAAAATTAGAAACAAATCAAATACTCATCTCTCTAGTCTCAGCACAACCAGTTTATTCACAAAGAGCTTACTCTCAACATGAGCCCGCACATATCCTGGTTGTGGACCGCAATTCTCATGCTCCCTAGAACGAAATAATACAACTGCACAATAACAAAAACAAGAAAAGAAAAGGGAGATTTCAGAAGCTAGATAAATAAGCATGCAGTTCAATATGTAAGTAAATCTAAATAGACTTACCATAACTTCCATCATCATTTCGGCGCCAATAACGCACATAGCAAAGGTCACGGGGCCAGACAAACCTGCAAAAAATGGAGCCATAAACTAAAAAAGTTGCCATACTTCATGAAGGAAGAAGAAATAAAAATTCCTTTTGGAAACTGAAGCATAATATTTAGAAACATTTTACAAGGTTGCATAAGTAATCCTCAATGAAGTGAACAAAGTTATAATAGACCTTGAACAAGACCAATAGAAGGTTCACTCCAATAACAGTAAATTTTCAAAACTTCCTTCTCTGTCATCTAGAAACAACCAATTTATGTACATATGAAGAATAAATTTTTGATGGAAAGATCATTAAGTCTTCACCAATCTTATTGACTGCTCATACTAGATTACTAAGCCAATACTTCTGCAAGTACCAAAGCTAGAGGGGCAACACCCATAATGCAAAAATCTTCAGTTCTTGTAAACACAACAGCACATCCTCGTCTCTCTCCACTCAATCCTTTTTCTTACTTCAGTTCTTGCTTGCTCAGTTGTTCTTCTTTCTTTTCATTGTATTTCATTGATGCGGTGATGTTTCATCTTTTCCAATTTCTTTTGATGCTTATACGCATCCAACAATACTAGACTTAACCAGTACATTTTGGGGATTTTCTGAATACATTGAATAGATGAAATATATTGGCAACAATCAAGGTTAGTATCACAACAAAGAAATATGCCAAAAGGGAGTCCTTTTGTGTACTCCTAACAAGTTTGGTTCCAAAACAGAACAATATGCTGCCACTGCTTCAAAAGACAAATTATCAATAAAATGAAAGCATAAAAATAAACAATTTAAATTGGGGAGAAAATATTACATGCTGAACCAGTCCAACTGAAGCCTGTGATAAAGTATAGCTGTATGCCCATCTACCTCCTCAACTAAACTACCGTACTGAAAACTACAATCCCACCTGCGGAAATTAGATACTATAAATATGAAAAATGGAAAGCTCACAAAATATCTAAAAATAAGAAGTCCCATGAATTCTTTTGATAAACAAAGCTTTGCATTTTTGTCTCAAGAAACCTACTCAAATCGAGTTCCATCCATGCTCATTACAAGACCAAATATTTCCTCACACGTAGCTTCCACAACACCTACAGCCCTCATAGCCTTACTACAGCTCCTTGGCTACATAAAGAAAATGTAAGTGATCCTTAACTCCTAAAACATCTTTATAAACGGAAAAAAAAGAAAATATATATAAATACAAGGCATGAGGCTTCGTACAAGGTAATCGACTTCAAGAAGCTCTTCAAAAATGCGAAGTCCTGTCATATCAAAGAAAAGGATCGGATTCAGCAGGATCCATCAACACCTCTGCAGTATTGAGATAATTAAAATACCCTTCCACCACAAATTTCTTTTGAGATATCTGTACCTGGATTTAACTTTACAGCCAATAAAATGGAATAATCAATAAAAAACTAACCGTTCTGGCATTGAAGGAGGCGCCAATGTTTTCTAGAAAATGCTTGGGTATTGGCATTTTGATTTGATAATTCTGAGTCAAAGCCCTGTGTCCAGTCCAATATTGAATCTGGAGGACCTGGCATTTTCATAGAAATGTTGAGTTTCTGATAATTGACCAAAATAGTGAAAAGTAGAAGAGAAAAGGAAATCAATTGAGAACCATTTCCAATTGTTGTTCTCCTAAGCAAAGTTTTTGGAGGAGCTTCATCTTCATCCTCCTGGGCACTGAACCTTAAGGGAAAAAAAAAAAAAATTAAGAAATCAAAAGTTTGGCCAAGGACCAGTAATCACTTCTCTTATTGTTAACCAAAAACTGAAACTTGGAGAATAAAACCATCTTCAGTATTTTCACCTTAGATGGATCTGATCTATGCGGGTGAGACTCCATTTATTTATGAAAAGTTGGATAAAAAATTATCTATGGAAGAAGTGAAAGGAGATGAGTGGCTGTTTTATTCAACAAGGCCGTTCAGACACCACATTATTAGGAAGAGAGAATAATTCATGGATAAAATTGATGGAATTTAAGTATAATATGGGGTTGATGATCAAATGGGTGTTTGGTTAGATGAACTTAAAATTTTATTAAGTAAAAGGTTTTGAGCTTATGAAAAGATTATTGGAACAAATTTGTTCTAAATATCCAATACATTATATAGCTATAAAATATTCATATTTTAAATGAATTTTATCCATTTGAAAAAACTTTAGCACATATTAGTTTTCATTCAAAAATAACAAAATTACTTAATATATATGTATATTTATATATTTATTATATTTTAAGTCTCATATCCATGTTGTGTTGTTTTCTTACTTTGGAAATTGATGTGTCAACATGTCTGTGCCATGGTGTACCCATGTACAACATCCGTATATGATACAGGATATGTTTAACCACTTTATAATCATCTATGTCCAGCAGATTATTTAAAAGGCCTGAGATGATATTTAAAATATGAAAACATATTTACCTGTTCCAACAACCACGAAATATTTTATAATTTATCTATGCTTCTACGAGTCGCAAATAAAACTTGGGACAATTTAAGATGTGTGAAATCCAATAAAACATAATACCTGTTTTTATCACAACTAATTACTCTGATCTTCCCCCATTCATTTATGACAGTTACTCACTACCCTGAGGATTTGATCCAAAGACTTCAAGGCACTGAGGTAGCTGGCCTATAGCCAGCCTGTCTCACCACTAAAATAATAAACATTCACTTCTATTGACATGCCTAGCCAATGGCAAATAGAAAAATAATGATAAAATTGCTACTTACTGACTTTCATAATCTGATGAAGAAGCATTCCTCCCATTATCCATTCCAGATTTATATTCAAAAGAAACGTATTTGTTGCCATTGGCCATTTGTGAATCTTGATGCTGAATAAGAAAACAAAATGTGACTAGCCAATTTTAATAGTCTGGGTAACAGATTAATACGTAGACACAATGTATTTAGTTCACCACAAAAATTGTGACCCTATACCATTCAACAGAAGTTGGTGAGAGAGAATCAACTTCAAACACCAATCTAGAACATGGAAAGAAAGCAGAAATTAAGTTAAAGAGTCAGAGATGCACCTGATCAATCGCAGACTCTATTTTTTCCTTCCAGATTAGAGCTTCCTGGATGTTGAATGCTGCCATCTAAAAAGAAGAATGCAGGCATGGATTTATTTTAGGTCCCCAAAATTCAAAGGCATAAGACTTTGCAACTGGATGTACGGGACACAACGATTGTGAAAAGAAACACATGGCTCAAAGAGGCCAGTGTAAGATATGCTAGCACAATGGGAGAGTAACACTGGATAGCGGTATCACTTCAAAAGCAGATATCACTCTAGTTCCATCATGAAAAGTTTTCAGTGCTATGCAACAATTATCCTCACAATTGAGAGGCTAACTTAATTAGGAAAAACCAAACCATCAAGAACAATCAAAGTGGACTCCAAGTATAGTCTACATGGTAAAACCAAGTGCAAAACCAATCTATGCTAATCCGACTTAAGTCCTTCAGCATATAACAGTAGGAGCACTGTATATTTGTCAATGTAGATGCAATAAGTAATTCACTGACAGCAAAGGGTCCATTTCTACAGCCTTCCTTCATAGTGGCAGCTAAGAGCATAAGAGAGAAGATGCCAAAACATGTTTCTCCAAATTGAATAACTCACCAGGCAAACTCAGATTATTATGCATTAAGAATACACATTCATTTACTATTCCATAGCGTAAAACAAAAAGTACAAACCGTGATTCTGCTGTACTTCTCTTTCTTGTTGTAAACTGACAAAACATAAACCATCTGCAATACATAGACCATAAATTAAAATGAAACATAAATGACAGTTCTATCTAAAGGAATACATTTCACTGTGTACCAGAGGATAAGTGCTACTTGAATATTACAGTGTGTAATCAGGATTACATGGACAGTCAATCATAAACTGATACAATAAGCGAGGGCCTGCATAGTCTCTTGACGAAAGAAAGAAAAGGAAACTGGAAGGGAGCAGTAAATGTATGAAATAAAATATAAACATTAAATTGGTGAATAAGGACACTCCCAAGTCACTGGATCACAAGAATAGAACACACAATAGTAATCATTGACAAGAGAATGGCTAGTTAGTTGTGAATTGACGATATGCTTATATATACACATGCAAATACATTTATATTTTACATCTATTTATATATGGTGGTCAACAGTCTCAGCTCTCAGCTACCAACAGCAACATTTTGCACTGTCATTACCATTACGTACATGCAAATATACACAAGGAGACACAACTCACATGTCCATGTTGGGTCTTCAAACCTCGATCCTCCACTCTACAATTTCCATCTATCAACAAGGTCTTGATAGGAACCTAAATTTAGAAAACGTGGAAACTTTTAATCATTAACAGCAGTGGATTCATTTAGTAATGGGATGCACACACTGCAGAAAAGCAAACGGTCAAAAGAAACAGAACGAATCCTTAAAGAAAAAGAAATAATACTTCTCTGCTTTCCTTTCCCTAAACAGTAAGAATCTACATATATCGAATACTTTTATCAACAAGATGCTCCTGATTTTATATAAAGAATTGCAGCATCGGCTGTTCCATTACTAAAATTAAAATTAAATCCACGGAACTGCATTTAATTTACCGTTCTAAAAGCTATTTTTCTCCCTTCTCCAGTCCAAAAAGAAAGCGAATTAAATCTAAGCGAACCATCAAATACTTCAAAAACATGTTTGATTTCATAAGAAAAATTAACAACTTTCAAACAAAAATAATTAAAAACCTGACTATCTTGTGGCTTTCTCTTGTAGTAAGCTAGAAGCCGATTTTCGAGCACGAAATATCGCATGTGTATGAAGGATCGTCCGATCTTCCTTCGACCATATCTCACCATCCATCCTTCGTACACCACCTTCGACATTCCTGCCCTCTCAAAATCCACCACCAACAATAGAATTTCCAACTCCTAAGTCCTCTGATATCTCGTCGTCCCTCACTTTATCGTCAAAATCGCGAAATCGGTAATTCCTAATTCTCAAATTTGGAATTGGAAGAGTCTCAGGATTCAATTTCAACAGTGCAGTGAACCCGAGAACCGCAAAAGAGAAATTTAAGTTTGTATACTACGATGAAGCGATAACAAAAAAAGAGGGCAATAAAAAACAGTTAAATGGAAAGAAGGAACAGCAGTAAGTAGGATCAAGTAAAGTTTTCAGAGGTGACTTGAACTCTATGAAGAAGAAGAAGAAGAAGAAGACGACGACGAAGAAGAAGGAGACAATAGAGAGCGAATTTTGAAATCAGAAACAATGAAATGATAATATTTTATTTTAATTTTTAATATAAATTTTTTATATACATACAAAATATGCCAAAATAAAATTAATTTTTTTGAAAAAAAAAAAAAAGAGGGAAGAGCCTAAGGTGATATCTAACGCGATGGTGCCGGCATCGACGATGGTTGGGAATAATGAATACGACGATGTAATTTAAAGTGAGGCGACGGTGCAATTGAGGAGACGGACCACGTAAGTGTGGAAAGAAAGGGCGCACGGAACTAGAAAACGCCACGTGGATGATTATGATTGGGTAAGTGCGGCAAGTATCTTTAGAACCGTGAAGCTTTGCCAAATCTGAAAGTAAAGATGGGGGGCCTGACTTCCATGTTTACTTTCAGTTTCTGGGCTGTATCTGACAATATAAATTATCAGTTCAAGAAATTAGAAATTTGCTTTGGTCCCTGCTGATGCAGTTAATTACAAAGAAGTCCTATCTCCTAAGCATGATGATGTTATTTAGGTGAAATTCTGCTATTAATCCTTATGCTATTTGTAAATCTCTGGTTTAGTCTCAGTCAGAGGCGAAGTCAGAAATTTTTCTTTTGTATATTTTTATGTAAGTTAAAATATAATTTTACAATTTTAATTTTTTATATCTTTATAGTTTTTAAAAAATTAAATTATAATTTTTATTTTTAAGTTAAAATGTAATTTTATCATTTACTAAATTAAAATTTTGTAAAATTTAAAGGGTCAAAGTTAAATTTTACTTTTTTAAGGGGGCAGAGCCTACGGTCCCTTGTCACCGCCTTGGTCCCTGTAATCTAACTTAGTCAATTTTAGTCTTTATACTTTTTTTTTTATTTTTGTAATTTCAGTCCTGACAACAATAATTGTTAAACTCGTAAGGATCATATTTTGTTATTAGCCTTGCACTATATACCAGTTGTGAATTTAGTCTATATTTTTTAATTTAGTCATTTTAGTTCATATATTTTTTACATTTTGAAATTTTAATTTTATCCAAAACAATAGTTATTAAATTCATTAATTAAAATGATATAAATTTTCTATAAATATTATGTGAAAATAATAAGGTAACGTGATAATATATTTATCGTATAAAATTTTTATAGAAAGGTAATTTTGAACTCCAAATTAGAGTGTAAAGATAAAAGTCTATAATTTACTCTTAGTACATTATATAGTAACCAATAACTGAAATTTGACTTACAAATAAATTCCTTGAAACTAGACTTCCAAATCTATTAGATATAATTTAAAAGGGACTTAAAATGAGATAAAACATTATTTAGTCTTTAAACTTTGTAATTTTTATCACATTAGTCTTTGAACATTTTTATTTCATATTAGTCTTAAAATTTAGTAACTTTTCTCAAATTTATCTTTAAACTTGAGTTAATTAAAGTGTGATGACCAGACATTTTAGAATTGAGTCAGGTCATCACTTAAAAAATTTATTTTTAAAATTATGATTTTAAAATAAATGTTTATATTTATATTATATTTTTTTGATAAATTGTATGGCAATATCACATTATCAATTTTTTAAAAAAATATCTCATACCCAAAACTAGAGGATCGAAATTGAAAAAAAAAAAAACTAAATATAAAGATTAGATATTAGTTTAGCCCTAGGAATTTGAATGGACAATATGATGATGCAGCCGCTATCCAAGAACATGTGCTAAACTTGTCATTTTTATATATAGACTCTTTTATTTATTTTCCAGATGAATCTTATATATGGTAGAATTAGGTAGATTTGTCCAAAAATTCCTAATAATACTAATAAATAAAGAAAAGTTAAATGGTCCAACATGGCTGAAACACGAGGCAGGGGTGGGTTGCTCTAGTTGTAGTTGAATGAATGAAAATTTAATAAAAACAGTTAATTCAAATCAACGTGTTTGCGAATGAGAAACGACAATTTAAGAAAGGAATAGGATGACCAAATAGTTGATGAAATTTTTTTTTTCTTAAGGAAATTGGGCTTTGATTAAAAACGAAACTAGTACAGAAAACAGTCCAAAAACAAAGAAAAAAAACAAATCCAAAAATAAATAAAAAAAAACCCCGAAAAACCCAAGCAAAAGTCCAGATTAAACGGCCCCAAAACAAAAGGCAATAACAACAATGCCAATTCCTAATTTTGAGTTGTCATCTAAACCTTCCAGAAAGAAACCAAACAGCTGAAGGAAAGCCACTGATGTCGACAGATAAGAAAATCTTCTCCGGCAACCGTTAAGAGATCGTCGAACCACTAGCTACCACATCCAAGAGGCTTGATTAACGAACGAGAACCTGCACTCCAACAGAGACGACCAAACTCTTCCCCAATCCCGCGGATCCCACAAGCCCTTGAGCTCCTCCTACCTCCAATCCCTACCCTCAAATTAGATCCCTGTAAAAAGACGCTTCATCTCCCACACTCATCCGGTCGGAAGGCACAACTATCATTATCCACTACCGTCGAAGCAAAGAGAGGCGCCCCTCCCGCCCGGTAAGCATGACCCCCTCCCCGTAGACCCGCAGCTGCCAACAGATGGGCCACCTGATTCGTAGCTCGGGGAACATGCACGAATCAACACCACCGAAACTACACAGCCATTGCATTGATTTCTCTTATGTAAGGCCCAAGGGCCGACGTATCATGAGAAGGAGATAGGATCTTGCGGATCACCGTGAGAGAATTACCTTCAAAAATAGCCTCATGCAACCCCAGCCCCAGACCCAGTCAAATCGCATGATAGCAAGCCAGGGCCTCTGCAGCAAAAGACGAAGATACGTGCGTACTGACCACTGATTGTGAACCCATCACCATGCCCAAGTGATCCCTAGTGACAATACCCGCACAGGAAGTCTTTGCAGGCGCATGGAAAACAGCATCAAAGTTCACTTTTACACATGTTAGATTCGGAGGCCGCCACCGCTCAACACCGATCAGGCAACCAGGTAACTTCTCGTTCACCGCGTCATATTCCAATAGATAGACCTGTACCCTGCGAACAATTAAATGCATTTGGATAATATCATTGTCATGAATCTGTCAATTCCGCGCATGCCATATAAACCACAAAGTACACACCATTTCCTGAATAATCGCACCAGTAGACACAGTGAAAACATACAGTAGCCAATCCTACAATGAGACATCCAATAATTCATTTGGCCACGTAATGTGTAGGGACTCCCAAATATCCAAAATCGAAGGGCAATTGCGAAAAATATGTTCCAGTGTCTCGGCAGAGACAAGGCATCGAGGGCACATAGTGGATGCCCGCAATCTTCAGTTATATAGATTATAGTAGCTAGGAATAAAATTGTTGAAAACTCGCCATACTGTAGTTTTGATTTTTGCCGAAAGTTACAACTTCCATAATTTGTTGTAAAATAGTTTATAAGAGTATGTTGTCTCAAAATAGTCCGAAGAATAAGGAGTCTATAACCACTATGGACAAAGAATTCTCCCGAAGCTCATCCCCCCAAACCAAGAAGTTTTCATGAGCATCCTGAGCAAGGGGACTACATAACACTCTATTTGCAATGGCTCGGCCCAGGACACTGGTAAGTCTTTGCTCGTCCCACTACCTTGAATAATGACTAATGAACTCCAAAACAAGTAAATCTGGGAACTAACCTTAGTTTGTTGCAAACATTTGTCAGGCAAGCCCGGAATCCAAACATCATCCCAAATCCATATATTGGATACTGTACCACGCGCCAACAAAGGCCCATATGCAACAACCCCTTAGTAGACCAAATACTCTTCCATAGTTAAGAAGGGTAAGCTCCCAAATTAGCATGCATAAAATCACAACGTAGGTAATATTTTGCTTTTAAGGCACGAGCTAACAAAAAAAATGGGTTTTTAATCAAACGCCAACCTTGCTTTGCCAACAGAGCAATATTAAACTTTGCCAAATCCTGGAATCCCAAGCCACCATCGGGCTTCAAATCGCATAGTTTAGGCTAAGTACACCAATGCATACCCCCTCGACCCCCATTCCATTTTCATCATAATTGACTAATTTTTTTTTTTTCCAAATCAGTGTAAAAAGATGCAAGTAATAGAAAACACGACATAGTAAAAGTAAGGATAGCTTGTAAGACGCTTTTGATAAAAACTTTCTTCCACCTTTAAACAATAGCCTGTCACACCAATTTTTGATTCGAGAGTGCATATAGTCTTTCAACCGTTGAAAAACTTCTTGTTTAGCACGCTTTACCATAT
Organism: Gossypium rotundifolium; assembly: GCA_025506655.1. NCBI lineage: Eukaryota > Viridiplantae > Streptophyta > Magnoliopsida > Malvales > Malvaceae > Gossypium > Gossypium rotundifolium. The sequence goes on from CP106729.1 coordinate 32,786,818, forward strand.
TAGGCAATCCTAAGTACCTCTCAAGCTCAGTATAGATCTGGACCCTAACTGCAAGAGACTCCTCAACATTGGTGTTGAGATAAACAATGAACTTGTCAAAATAGACATATTGCCACAAGGACCACTCATACACGGAAAGAGTTTACTTTAATATCGACGCACCCCCAATTATGGCCTCCTCAAAAAGTATACAATCATCCGCGAATAGCAAGTGCGAAATCTGTGGGCCTTTGCGGCCAATCCGAGCCCCACGAACCATATTATCATGTAGCGCTTGTTGCATAAGAGAGGACAACCCTTCACAGTATATAAGAAAAAGGTACAGACTAAATGGGTCACCCTATCGAAGTTCTTGTCTCGGGGAAAATCGACGGCTCACCTCCTATTCATGGTCACTGAGTAAGTAGCAGAGCGAACACAATGAAGAAGAAGATTCACCCAACGGTTGGAAAAGCCTATTTTCAACATCATTTGTTTTAGAAAATCTCACTCAACCTTATCGTAAGCCTTATTCATATCCAACTTCAAGGCAAAGTGACCTTTTGTCCCTTTACTTTTTCGTTAAAACACGTTAAGGATTTCATAAGCCAAAATAATGTTATTCTTAATTAGCCTCTTAGGAATGAACGCACTTTGAGCCTCATCAACACACAAATGCAAAACTGATTGAAATCTATTGACCAGGACTTTTGACATGATTTTATACGAGACAACACAAACTAATAGGTCGAACTATTGCATGCAGGTCGGATTCAAAACTTTCGGAATTAGAACAACATGAGTAATATTGATTGCCGCAAAAGACATGCCCTCGTTTAAGATACCAAGACAATATTCACCAACATCAAGACCAATGATATGCCAGTGACTTTTTATAAAACAAAGTAGGAAGCCTATCTAGTCCCGAGGCCTTCGTTGGAGCCATAGATTTCAAAGCAAAAAGAATATCCACACTCATAAACTAAGCTATAAATGCAACATTCATATTAACAGTAATACAATGAGCAACCCTCGCCAAGATACGACTCGGATCACCTTACTCCTGAGAAGTGAATAAGTCCTAAAAATACATAGTTGCCACTTCAAGCATATTCTCCTTATCCGAAACCAACCGACCATCCTCCTAAATTAAACAACCAACTCTATTAGCCCTCTTTGTTTGGGTGTTGGATTTATGGAAAAACCCTGTATTTCAGTTCCCCAACTTTAACCAATTAACCGAAGCCCTTTGTTTCTAATACAGCTCTTCCTTATTAACCTCCAAATTCAACTCAATTTTTGTACTCAAAAGCTCTAGTAAAGTCTCATTATATCTTCTCACCATGTTAACATTTGTTCAACGAGAGCGCATGCGACGCAGATCGCCATTTTGACCAGTGCACAAACCTACGGCCTATTGTTTCAATCTCTAACAAAACAATGATAGTCGGTGGGGAACTGCACCCATATTACTCTTCCACAAACGACGAATTTCCAATTCACAAAACTCTTCATGTTGGAATTCCTAAGATTAAGGACAGATTACTTACCTTATCACTAGGAGATCTCTTGTAAATAGAAACTAATCTCCGTTACTAATTCTTAGGAAGTTACTACTTTTTAGGGATTATTTCTTTCATTAGGTTAATTTATCTCCTTATAAACTGTAAGCTAACTAACAGAAGAATGTATCAATATTTTCTCTAAAATTTTACATGGCATCAGAGCTCTAGGAATCATTCGATCCCTATCATTCATCTCGAAAAATCTCTTCCTAAAAATCTCTCCGATTTAATTTTTTTACTCCTATGGGTGATCTCAATGAAACCCTATTCAAAACTGAGACCTCACAAATATCTCAGAATGTCAATCAAGGAATCATTCAAAGTGACCTCAATTTCTCACTGATAATTACCAGTCATCGACTAGATAAGAACAACTTCTTACAATGGTCTCAATCTGTCCTTATAGTGATTCGTGATCGTGGAAAATTAGGATATACTAATGGAGGAATTTCACAACCAAACACAGTCGACCCTGCTTATGCCACTTGGGAACTCAACAACTCCATCGTAATGGCGTGGTTAATTAATTCGATGAAAGGCCACATAAGCCGAACCTATCTCCTCTTCAAAACTACAAAAGACATGTGGGATGCAGTCAAAGAAAACTACTCGGATCTTGGAAATGCCTCCAAAGTATTTAAGATCAAACTTAAGTTAAAAGATATCTGATAAGGGACACTCAAGTAACTCACTACTACAACAATCTGAAAATTTTGTGGCATGAACTGGATATGTACTATGAAGCAGATTAGGGTGAAGGCTTAAAACGTACTAAGTTTATGACTCACCTCAACAATGAGCATCTTTATGAGTTTCTAGCAGGATTGAACCGTGAGTTAGATGAGGTCCGGGGTAGAATTCTGGGTAGATCACCTCTCCCAACCATTGGTGAAGCTTTTACAGAAGTGAGAAGAGAAGAAACGCGTCGTCTTGTCATGATGGGAGAACTTAAACCGATGATATCTTCGAAACCAGCCTACTGAATCCTCTGCTCTCATCTCCAAAGGTTCACATACACAAAAAAATGTGCTGGAAATGATTTGGATCAACCAGACCATGGTGTAACCACTACAACCGTGTTGGTCACACAAAGGAAAAGTGTTTCAAACTCCATGGTTATTCAGATAAAAAATAGAAAGATAAGAAGACTGTCATGTTATCCTCCAATGTTGCAGATGATGTACTCGATGTTCGCCTAACCAAAACTCAACTTGAAACTCTCCATAAGATACTTGGTACTTCTACTACTCATGGATCTCTAGCCACCCAAGGTATTACACTCGACATTGCCCTTGAAACTAATAACCAATCCTCTTGATCTCGATTCGAGTGCCTCAGACCACATGACAGGTAACTCCACTCTATTTTAAACTTACACCACTTGTCATAACAAGTCCCGAATTCGCATAGCTGATGGTTCATACTCACCTGTGGCTGAAGTAGGAAAAGTACAAATAACGAGAATTTTTCCCTTGATAAAGTTCTACATGTTCCAAACTTGTCCTGTAATTTACTTTCAATAAGTAAACTTACTAAGGATGGAAAAATGCTTGGTGAATTTTCTAAAATTGATTGTGTGATACAGGAACATAAATCGGGAGGATGATTGGCACTGCTAAAGTTGATGATGGACTATATGTTTGGAATAAAGACAGCACACAAGGGGGATTGGCTCTATCCACTTCAAAAGAGGACATGATTATGCTATGGCAGTGTAGGTTAGGGCATCTAAATCCCTTATATTTGAAAAACATCTTCCACTGTTCTTTCGAAATAAAAGTATAAATTCCTTGAAGTGTGAAATTTGTCAATTGTCCAAACATACCCGTGTACCATACCCTTTAAAATCATATATCCAATCCCAACAATTTTTATTAATTCACAGCTGACCTATGGGGAGCCAACCGAGTGAAAAATATTACAGGGGCTAAGTGGTTTATAACATTCATTAATGATCACACTAGGGTATGTTGGGTCTATCTATTAAAAGAAAAATCTGAAACACTCAAAGTATTCTAAAATTTTCACTCAATGGTTCGAACCTAGTTTAACTCTACCATACATACTTTCCACATAACAATAGGAAAAAATACTTTAACTTTATCCTAAGCCCATACCTTTCGGACCAAGGCATTATACACCAAAGCTCTTGTCCTGAACTCCACAACAAAATCGGATCCCCAAGAGAAAAAATTGACATCTTCTTACTGTGGCTCGAGCCATAATGTTTACCATGAATATCCCAAAATACTTGTGGGGAGAAGCTGTCCTTACTGCCTGCTACCTCATAGATCGAATGCCATCAAAAGTCCTAAATTTTCAAACACCTCTAAATACTCTTCTAAAATCTTTTCCCTATTTCGTTCTTAATTTTCTAGCAAAAATATTCGGTTGCAAAGCCTTTGTCCATAATCATCAACCAAATCAATCCAAACTTGATCCTTGAGCTCACACATGCATCTTCATTGGGTATTCCCCCACTCAAAAAGGCTATAAATGTTACTTATCAGTCTTACGCTGAATGTTTGTCTCTCGGGATGTTACCTTCTTTGAAAATGAACCATACTTTGGAGCTTCTCATCTTCAGGGGGAGACTTTCAAAGAAGATGAGACCCTTAATACTCTCCTCATCATACCTCATGATCCTACCACCACTATCACAAATACAAACAAACCTAACAACCAAGGTGCTACCCTCAATTTAGATATTGTTTCTCCTATGCGGCAAGAAGTTAGCACAATCCTACCCGATAATAATACCACCGCCGAACAGCCCACTGATCAAGAAAACAACAACAGCCCCCTAATCAAAGAAAACAGCAAAAGTAAATGCTTGAAATGCAAGTTTACTCCCGACGGAATCGCTTTCCTAAACCGATCTGAGAAGGCCAATTGTATCTCAATCGAAGACCGTTTTGAAATGAAGTCTCACCTCCGTCACCCTCCATCTATCTTTCAATTGCAGTTAGAAAAGGCACAATGAGCTGCACTCAACACCCTATTTCTCGGTTTGTATCCTATAGAAATTTATCTAAGTCTTACAAAGCTTTTTGTGACTAATGTTGATTTTGTCAAAACTCCAAAAAATATAGAAGAAGCACTTGAATCAGCTAAGTGGAGACAAGCTGTGATGGAAGAAATGAAGGCCCTCAAAAATAATGAAACGTGAGAAGTTTCAGATTTTCCTAAAGGAAAAAAATAGTAGGCTACAAATAGATTTTTACTACAAAATTCAAACCCAATGGCCATATTGACCGATACAAGGCTCGACTTGTGGCTAAGGGCTTCACCCAAACCTATGGTCTTGACTATGAGAAGACATTTGCTCAAGTTGCCAAACTAAACACCATTCGAGTCCTCCTATCTCTTGCTGCCAATCTTGATTGGCACTTGACTCAATTGGATGTAAAAAATACTTTCCTCAATGGGAAATTAAATGAGAAAGTGTACATGGATTTCCCACTGGGGTTTGAAGAAAGCAAGGGCCATGTGTGTAAGTTGAAGAAGTCATTGTATGGGCTGAAACAATCTCCACGGGCGTGGTTCAGCCGATTTGCAAAAGCTATGACTAGTAGAAATTACATTCAAGGACAGGTAGGCCATACCATGTTCTACAAGCACTCGAAAAAAGGAAAGTGTTGCATCCTCATTGTTTATGTGGATAATATAATAGTAACAAGAGATGATACAAGCGAAATTATGAGATTGAAAGAATTTCTTGGTACAAAATTCGAACTTAAAGACTTGGGGAATCTTAAGTATTTTCTTAGTATGGAGGTAGCATGGTTTCAAACAGGTATTTTTATCTCCCAAAGAAAATATGTTCTTGATTTACTATCAGAAGTTGGTTTGATAGGCTACAAACCAGCTGAAACTCCTATGGAGTTTAATCTTAAATTGGGAGCTAATGAGGATGGGGAAGAAATCGACAGGGGGAGATATCAATGTCTAGTAGGAATACTCATCTACCTATCTCACACCCGTCCAGATATAGCCTTCAGTGTAAGTGTTATCAGTCAATATATGCATGCCCCGAGGGAGAAGCACTTGGAAGCTGCATATCGAATATTAAGGTATCTAAAAGGGACTCCTAGTAAAGGCCTATACTTTAAGAAAAATGCCAACTAGAATGTAGAAGTCTATTCTGATGCTGACTGGGCAGGATCAATCAACAATAGGCGCTCTGCAAGTGGTTATAGTAGTTATGTTTGGGGTAACCTCGTGACATAGAGAAGTAAAAAACAATCTGTTGTGGCACGCAGCAAAGATAGAAATGAGTATCGAGCAATTGGCTCATGGTATATCTGAAGGAGTTTGGATACAAAGACTTATGGGAGAACTAAAAATTCCTTCTACTAAGCCTATAAAGATGTATTGTGACAACCAGGCAACTTTCAGCATAGCACATAATCCTGTGCATCACGATCGTACCAAACATGTAAAAATTGATCGCCACTTTATAAAAGAAAAATACACTCAGGAGAAGTGTGTGTCACCTACCTACCTACTAGGCAACAAGTTGTAGATGTGTTAACTAAAAGTTTGAACAAGAACATGTTTGAGGAACTTGTTGGCAAGCTTGGTTTGATAAACATCTACACTCCAACTTGAGGAGGAGTGTTGAAATTCCTAAGATTAAGGACAGATTACTTAACTTATCACTAGGAGATCTCTTGTAAATAGAAACTAATCTCAATTACTAATTCTTAGGAAGTTTCTGCTTTTTAGGGATTATTTCCTTCATTAGGTTAATTCATCTCCTTATAAACTGTAAGCTAACTAGCAGGAGAATGTATCAATATTTTCTCTAAAATTCTACCAAAATCCACCAAACCACAAACTGAAATACTTTACACTAGAGCATAAGGAATGCACAGTATCAATCAACAAAGGGTAGTGATTCGAAATGAAATGAAGCAAATGCTTGAGTGAAAAATTCAAAAAAGATCCCACCGCGCTGAATTGGCTACCCCCTATCCAACCTCTCCCAGATGTTGTTATGAGCAAAATTCCCTCATTCTCATGTAAACCAGGGACCAACAAACCCAAGATCGTCCAATCGATAATCAGAAATAACAACACGAAACTCTGACATGCCTTGTTCATCTCGAAGTACACCCATTTTTTTCTTAAATGAATAAAAGATTTCATTAAAATCACCACACACCAACCAAGGTAAACTCTAATCATGGCCTGACATACGAAGAGTGTCTTAAGACTCAGAACGACTCTTCAAATCCGGAGAACCATAAAAGCCTATAAATCTCTATTTTCTTATCGCATCAACCTCCTTGAGATCTTCATCATTATGAAACTGTGAAAAGTTGCGTAAGTCCACAATCACATATAGACGTCATCCCAAACTCAAACCTCCTCTAGAACTGTCAGTCACAACCTCGAGCCCATGAATATACCCACACCTATGTCTCACCTTTTCCATACGGTCACAATCTAACTTCATCTCCATGAGAAAGACAATATGAGGATTGTACAGTTTCAGCATATACCGAAACCTGCGAACAGCTCGCGGACTCTTTAACCCACGAAATTCCAACACAAACGTTTCATGGTTGCCAGTTGACTTGCCTTTGAACGGTCGCCGATAAATTCAATTGACAAGCCATAAAACGCTTGTCTCTAACCCTTACTAAATCCGAACCCTCAAAAACATACCCAGATGAACATACAACTCTTTGTCTTTTCTTCCATCAAAACTGGACAATTGGTCATCCTCCGAATCATGAAGCATTGGAACTGAGCTTCGCACACCCACACCACTCTCAGTCGTCTTCGAAACAACCCCTTCGAAATAGTTTATGAAATTTTAAGCAATTAATATATGTTTAACAAGTCCATACAGTATTATCCACATCACATGGATATTGTCTTTTCTATTTAAGTTATTTTACTAACACGTATATCCATATAATCTTACTTTTTATTTCATAAAGTTATTGATGTTGGACAAAAGGAGGAAAAATGAAAAATTGGAAGTAAACATGTTAATTTATATATGTTTACAAGAAATAACTTAAGAGAAAAGTAAGTAATTAATTACATATTTTTAGTAAAATCTTTTATCCACTTAACTAATTATAGAGATTTTTGTTGACCATTAACCACTAATATACATAAGAGAAAAATAATTAGTCAATTGATTCAAAGTTACAAACATCAAGTAAAGCTTTAAAATACGACAACTTTTATTTTGACAAAGCCTTTGCCAATAGTACAATCAAATCACAAATGAAATGATAAAATATGTGGAATGTGTTTAAAGAAATTTAATTTAGAAATTTGCAGTGAAAAATAAAAAAAAAAATATCGATTGTGTTATTTATAGCAATAAATCGTGATTAAATTAGTACTTGTGTTAGGCAATCTAAAATGTTTCTCGGCTTTCTACCAAAATGATCTTTTTGGCTATTCTCTAACTCTAATATGCTTAAAGCGTGGCTTTAGTTTCACGAACCGATCATACAGAATGAAAGCTTTATTAATATTCAGTGAGAATATTAATAAATCTCAAAGGCTAAAAACCGAAAAATGAATTCTCTCGAAATATAAAATTTATTTGGAAAATAAATCATACTAGATCTTGGCAGAGTATATGACACCCTACACCTGACCCGGTCATCGGATTCGAATGTTTGACATCACATTATGTCACCAAAGTGACTTAAACTAACTTGACATAAATTCATATGCATAGCTTAGAACAATAAACCCTTTCATAATGATCAAACACATGCATTTGTAATACATATGAATCAATTTCATCTACTTACGATGTTATAAAGAGTTAATATTAGAGTTAGGACTCAAATCCAAACTTGTAACACCCTAAACCTGGTCTGGTCACCAAACCCGAATATTCGGATGCTACACCACCGTTTCATGTCATACACAACAAGTAAAAGCTCACTATAAACAAAACGCCTTTCATATTATCATTTGTATAGGTTCTTGACCGAACATATTCTTATTTATCGATTATACATGCTGAACATACATTAAAAGGTTTTAAAATAATAATCAAACATGCATAAGGTCCATTTAACAAAATCTCAAAACTATCACGTAGGTATCGATATTGACACTGGGGTATCGATATTTTCGTTAAGTGGTATCAATACCACATGCAAAAATGATACCAAACTTGCATTTTGTTTGTCGATTAAAAATCCAAAGTCTCGAAAATTATCATTACCTGTCATGAAATATTAATACTTTAACCCCGAGTATCGATACTCAAGCAAAGATATCAATACCAAAATTTATTCTAACTTCTTGCACGTCTCAAAACATAGAGGTATCGATTTTTAAACCTGATTATCGATACCTCCACGTCCATACCTCAAAAATGCAACATACATAAGCAATTAATATATTCCAATTTAGTTCCTAAACATCATATTCGACAAATAATTATTCAACAACCTAATTAATAGTTCAATATCAAAAAATTATGTTCGAGCGAGTAACGTTAATCCCTCGTCATGTTTATGAACTCAAGCATAACAATAACATGCAATCCTTATAAATCAACCAAAAACCAACAAAATGTCTAGAAGTTAACATGGCTATATACAAGTCTACCACATTGCCTCATTTCTCAAAACGTAAATAAATTTAGAACATGTACGAAATAACAAATAGACTTGCTTGGATCACTTTCAGAACCACACCGCTCACATCGACACACTACTGATCTGCAATGGTTTAAAAAAAGTGGGTGAGCTCAACAAGCTCAGTGAATGCCTAGAATAACCATCATGAAATCAATTCATCAACATCAACGAAACAACCATATAGGACAACGTTAACGGTTCCAACTTTAGTGTCATTATATACTTGCTCGTGCATTATATTCTAGTTTTTTTTTTTTTACATGGTAAATATATTCACTTTTAAGCATATACCATATTTCACATATAGTCACCTAATATACAGGCATATATCATTATACTCATATAGTCTCATGACGTTTAAGCATATGTCATAATATTTGTAAAATCACATGACATTCAAGCATATACCATAATACTCTAAAATATCCTTACAGATAAATTGCATAATGATCACATGTCATATAAACACATATCACAATACACACATTCATAAGTTAAGACAATTTGGAACTTGAGCTATGAAACATAAAAGTGAGCTTTATCATCATTCATCGAATACACAGATCTCTGACACACTAAATATAGACTCATAGAGTCAAACATGTCCCAAAAGTGAAGCATAAAGCTAACATTCTTCTTATTTCCCCTCTCATGTCTTGTTGAATGGAGCTTAGCTCACATTCCTTTATCCCTCCAACATGTCACAGGGCTTCAACATCTAAAATCACTGTACATATAGGTGAGTACTCAAAATCCTATTGCATGCGAACTATATCCAACGGTTTCAAGATCACAATGCCAAAATATCTTAAATCAAACAAATATCACTTACCGATTATCCATGCACTATCACTGCATATTTGTATCTTTAGCAAAATATTGTCTATAACGCCCTAAATAATTTAATTGTGTTTCTGTGAAACTTGACATAAATGTGTATATGCTTCAGTGGCAAAGCGTTTTGGATGTGTGTATGAGGTCTTGAGTTCAAGTCCTACATTTACAAATTCTTTTATTTTTTATCCTAGCCTAATCCCTGTTAGGTGGGATTTTGTAATATTATTTGTAAACTCATATCAGAATGAGCCTGCTGGTTCGAGTGGTAAGGTGTTAGCTTGGTGGAGGTCTTGTGTTCGAATCCCCGAATGAGCGTCGGTGATAATTTTTATTTCGGTTGTTTGATAGAGATTTGGTGAAACTAAAATTCTAAGGTAATTGATAGTTAGTGGGTTAGTGGGGAGTGGGAGGAAAATTAGGGATATGTTGTCACATTTTTTCTTTTCTTTAATTTTTATTTTTATCTTCTTTTTCTCTCTCTCCTCTAAAAATTCCCAAGTTTGACTCTTTTTTTCCTGTTAATTGGAAAAATTTCTTTTTCCCTTTGCCTTATGAATTATGTCGCAATCTTGTCGTTTAATCTCGGTATTCCAGTTCTTCGGTGGTGCTGTGCGGCTTGGTAAGTGTAAGGGGTAAATTTTCGTGTAGGTTAAGGAATCATTTTTTAGCTGTTTTAAATTGATTCTATCCTTTTCTTTTCGGTAATGTGGTTTTAGGCTATTAGCAGTAAATCGTGAGGAACGAAATTCTCCTCCTGCAGAATCGTAGTCGGGTTTGTTCGAAAAGTTGGGTAAGTATCGAACACTTGAATTTTACTGTTGTCAGTTTTGTTGGTTCGGTTTAGTTATGGATTAAAACTAATTTTGGGAGCATGTGATGTCGATTTTTAGGTTCTGGTGGGCTCGAGTTTGCAGTAGCATCAAAATCGTACTAGGTGTGTACCCTAAACACGAAAAATTGAGGTTTGACGAAAGTCAAAAAAGGGGGTTGTCGACACCACATGAGCATGTGCCCGATCGCATGTAAGACACGGCAGTGTGAATGTCATAGGTGTGGCTGTGCGCGAGACACTATCGTGTGACAGTGATGGTGTGGCCGTGTAGGCCACACGGGTTAGGCCAGACTGGGCGTGTGAGCCCACAAGGGTGAGCCACATGGGCGTGTGGATTTTGGGCTAGGCCGTGTGGACCACATGGTTAAGGCCAATTTGGGAGTGTGGACCACATGGGCATGTGGGCTCAAAATTTTAAATTTTTTCTTAGGGTCGCACGGGTCATTTCGATCGATTAGGGGCCTACTGTAGGATTGGTAAGGGCTAACCAAACCCTAATTCGTATGATCTGATATTATAATAGTCTGATCTGAGTAGGAAATTGATATGTATGTCTGACTATTTTGTTTGAGTATATATCTTAAATGTATATGAGTATACTAAGCATGACAATTTTGTATTCTATATCTGTGTTTGGGGTGAAATTTGCATATGTGGATGAAGTGATCTGTACGACGACCTTTCACCTATTATCTAGCAGCTTGGCTGCATATTATTCTGTTATATGTCGTATCGACACTATATGGTGTGTAGGGATGGGTGAGTGTTTTTAACCCCACATGGTGTGATGGGACGAGTGGAGATGGTGTGTAGAGGATGAGGGTAAGATTCTGTATATCTGTTCTGTAAATCTAATCCTATCTATATCTGTTAAAGACTTAGGTCTGATTCTATTTCTATCTGCATATGAGATTCTGTGAAAATTGCATTACTATCCCTGTTGGGTTACACACTAAGTTTACAAAATTCAAATCTGTTTGTCTGTTCTGTTCAGATAATCCTTAGTCCTAGGCAGGTCGGTGCGACGGAGGCTCAGCTAGGGGTGAGTAAAATTCGATTCGATTTGAAAAACTCGATAAAATTTTTCAAATTTTGAATTAAATAGTTCAAGTTATTTGAGTTAATCAAGTTTTTTGGATCAACTCGAATAAAAAATTAAGTTTTTCAGTTTAAATCGAATGTGAATTACACAATTCAGGTTATTCGAAAATCCGAATAAAAAAAGGTAAAATTACACCATTTTGATAAATGTTTACCTTTTCTAAAGTTAAAAGTCGAAATCATTAAGTTAAAAGTTAAAATTACATTGTTTTGATAAATATTTACTCATTAAGTTAAAAGGTAAAACCATTATATTGTTTATGTAGTTAAATAACTTTATACTTTATTTACTAGTTAAATAATTGGTTCATGTAAATGCAACATTAAGTATAAATAATAGGATTCGTTAACTCGACTCGACTTGACTCGAAATTTTTTGACTCGATTCGATCCGATTTGAAAAAAATTCAAATTGAATTCGGTTGCGAAAATAAGATTCGCCAACTCGACTAACTCAAAATTTTTTGACTCAATTTGACTCGACTCGATCGAATACTCACCCCTAGGCTCAGCGGAAACCACTCGACAGAGAACTATTTTTATTTAGTAATAATGTGTTTTATTTTAAATTGTGGTTTTTCTTGAGAGTTTGTAACTTTTGGGAATCTCTGGACTATATGGTTTTAACTTTTGGGTTTAGATTTTGTTTTGCTTTCTTTTCCGCAACGTTGTCAAAAACACTTTACGCAAACAAATGGTTTTATCAAATAGTTTTTAGAAACACGAGCTTGGTTTGAATAAAATGATTTTCAAACTTCCGTTGCAAATTCTTGATAACTTAAAATGGTTTCAAATAATATTATAAACACAAGTTTTTTCGGATATTAAGACTTCGGTTGGTAAACTAATAAACAATACGTTTTAACTTAAAAGATTTAATTTAAAACCCTTCTTCGTAACAATCCCGGATTTGGCCATAACGTCTAAGCCGTGTTAGGGGTGTTACACTGCCACTAACATTTAACATATACATATCATGTACACATTTGCACTTTCACAACGGTTAACATAACCACATATCACATGTTATAGCATCTCATCTCAATTCACATATTCACAAACACATAAGCACATTGTTCACAAGTTAGTAGATGTATAAGAAAGCTTACACTCGAATTTAGAGTAGGGGTTTAAGCTACTACCAAATTCCCAAATAACACATTGAATCATGTCCACAATTATTCCAAACATTTACCAATTACACTTTCGCCGAAAAGCCTAAAGTTCAAACTAGTTTTTCCTTGCCTTTATCTCTATTCGTAGAAGGTTCTATCGAATCTGGAACTTCAACACAACAATTCACACAACAATGCATACAAAAATCAGTGAAAGACTCATTACAAGCATACAAAATATAAGCTTAAACTAAGTTCCCATGTAACCGAAACCTTTAACATAGCCAACTTAAAACTCAAATATCTCGATTTATACTCAATTTTCCTACCTAAAACCAATTACATCCATCTTATAATTCACCTACAACTAATTCTCAACCTTTAAACTACACAAAACTACTTAATTCAATATATCGACTTTTTGACATGTTTTATGGCTATTTTTCAAAATTCATTAAAACTCAAGAAATCTTTAACAAAACTTTAAAGTGAGTTTAGAAACCTTCTAATCATGTTAAAGCTAATTGAAAACACTTTGAAACCATGTTTTTATGGATAATCCCAAAATCCACCGTTAACAATTTAATTTTCAACTTTTATTCAAATCATGCAATTTAATGGCTAAAAACTTGGTTTTAAAGACTAAATAACATTTAAAACTAATAGGAAGATGAATCATTACCTTAGTTGACAAAAAAACGAGTGTTTGATCGAAAACTCGAAAAATCCAAAAGTTTGACAATGAAGAAAGCTATGGTGTTTTTTAGTGTTTTCTTGAAATTCTATGAAGGTTTAATGTTACAGGAATAAAAAAATCAATAAAATGAAGGTTTGGAATCAAAATTGAGTGATTGGGGTGTGGAGAAGCAAGGGACGGCAAAACATAGAGGGTGGGAGGAGCTATCATGGGTTTTATAAAGATGGGGAAAATAGGTTTATTTTTGAAGTTTAATTTAATTACCTCTTAAAAACTATAAGTTTTGACTCTTTTACAAATCAGTTCCTTTTGCAAAATTAAATGTATTTAGAACTCATTTTCAAAAATTGATTTAATTTTCTAAAAACCATAATTGAAATCATTATTGTATGACATGTTACAAAATTTCGAACACTTAAAGGCTAAAATTCTTAAAATACCCCTAAAATTCATAGGCCCTATTTTTGGGTGTGACAAAATTCAAATGTCAACTTTCAAGTTTATGTTTCGAGACAAGTCATAATTAATTTTGAAATTTTTAACTTTGAAGTTAATATTATTGGGAAATGTGTCCATATTGTAGTAAACATGTAACTATTATTTATTTATTTGAACGATGAATAAATAAATAAAGTTAATTTCATATTTCACTATTATGTCTTTTGTATTTCTATCTTTCATATTTTCCATGCATAGCGAAATTGTGATAACCAAATATTACCTCATTGATTGTCTAAGTTGAAACTGATAATAAGTGGCATTGTAAGAATGTTTACATTGTAAGAATGTTTACATTGCAAGAAAGACAACTTTCTTCAATAGATAATCTAAACGAGTCCATAATTCTGTAAAATAATCAAAGCGAGCATTTGATTCAAATACTGAGAAGGATTATTATGTTGTCTACAGTTTCGATTCAAATACTAAAATGATTACTATGTCATCTACAATTCCAATTGAGGAGATGGCTAGTCTTGGCTATCGGAGCATTTGACTCTATAGGTAGAGACATAGACATATTCATTGAAAGAATGATACATTGGACTAAACCCAAGATGAATTAATTCTGAATCCTTTTGTGAATTAATTCACTTGTGACATTCATGTTATGATTTACCTAAATCCTGAGTTAGTCACTGACCATGTGTATGTAACTTATGTGCTTTGATATAAGTAGAGGCTTATGCTCTAAAATGATCGAGCTGATAGCCGCTATGTTAGGTATATGACTTGTGCATGGCACGACTTTACTAGTAACAGTGGAATTCATAGCTCAACTAAAGAGTTAACGATATCCTCCTATTAACATTGTGTGTATTGAGAAATATGAAACGTGGTCACGGGTTGTTTATTCTCGAACAAGCAATTTATTACAGTCATTTGTTGGCAGTGATCATATTAATCATTAAGAAGACACAATGGTGATAATAAGATAAAATATGATTGTATTGAGTGAACGGATTTAACTCAAAGGAATTAAGGATATCATATGAGGGTAACACACACATGACGAGGTCATTGGACAAAGCAGTTGGATGAATTGCTTTCATAAAGAATATACAATAAGGAATTTCAATCGTGATACTTCTTGTGGGCTGACTCCATGATTAAGTAATCACAAATTATCGGAACGATGCTTCTAGACATAATTACAATTACTAGAGCCTAATTGTATATATCCAATTAGCCCTCCGCTAGCTCAACAAAACCTCGATCTGACTATGTTTGAATATGAAGGAAATTCTACGACTTTGGGAATTTCATTAAAGAATTTTCTTGAAAAATTAATTTGGAAAATCTAAGTGATTTTTGGAAAAATTAGTTTTAATCAAGTAAAATTAAATTCATCAAATTAATTAAAATTAATATGATATTTTTGGAAATTATTTTTCAAGTCAGACAATTGACCCAATGGGTAATTGAACTTGAAAATTAGACTTGAAATTGTAAATTAGGCTCAAGATCCCAAAATTGAATCAAGACCGAAAAAACTAGTCGAACCGAACTTGGTATTTGAAACCGGGCCGACCGAACTGGTTGGGTCATCACTGGCTCAGATCTAACCGGTAGAAACTGAACCAACTTAGGGTGCCGGCAGCTATAACAGTGGCATTCCGTGGCTGGCAAATGGTCGACAACGATGGGTCTTTGGTGGTTGAGCAATGGAAAAATTACACTCCTACTGGGACTTTTAGTAGAGAATTTGATTTCAGATTAAATATTTTAAAAATAATATGATTTTAATATATTTAATACTAAATTTAATTTAATACTTATCTTAATATTATTTTATTAATTTAATATTAAAGTGATTAAGTTTAATCATAATTGAATTATGAAAGCTCTCCTTATATAAAGGGAGCCTTGAGTCATTATTTACACACATTTGACTTCAAGAGAAAGTTGTAGAGAAAAATTTCTCTAATGAAATTATTTTAGAGATTTTCTAAAGATATTTTTCTTATTTACAACTTGGCTCAAAAGTTTAGAGAAATTGTGAAATTACCCTACTGGTAATTTTTTGTGAAAAATATTCTAATTCGAAGCGAGCTCACACTCGAGCAGACTTGAGCTTGAGGATAACGGAGAAGACTACTCGATCGAAGCGTTCACCCTAGATGAATCGAAAAGGTACAATTTTGATTAAGTGTTTATTACTTTAGATATCATAACCAAGTTCTTGTTTTGGATTTTTTTTAAAACTCTAATTTTTCCCTAAATTTATCCACTGCAGTTTCCAAACCTGATATTCCAACAAACATGTCTCAAGACACTATATGTTGTGGCTGGAGGCAAGGTCCTTTATGTATTGAGACTAGGTCGACTCGAGACCAATCTCTCGATTTTTTTTTTATTTTTGCTTCGATGGTTGAATGTCTCGAGACAAGGAGTTCTTGTCTCGAGACTTTGTAACAATTTTCATGAGACTATATAGATATGTCTCGATACCTTAGGCTCTTAAATGCAAAAATTAAGTGAAATTTGTTCTAACAATCTCAAGACATGTTCTTTTTGTCTCGAGACTAAATGACCAAATGGTAAAAATTTTGCACTTCTAAGTAATCAAAGATTAAGCCAAATGAACCTAATCATGCTTAAAACTTACCACAAAACAGATTCATCCAATTAACATATCTAAACATGTTCAAACATTATCAAATCATGACCTTCAATACATCATTACTAAACCAACCAATTTGCACAATGAAACCAACATAAACAAGCATAATTAACTAAAAGTCAAAAGATAAAATCCAAACTTTAAAACATTATGGGTCATTTACCAAAAGTGCCAAAATTAACGTAGACAATAAACATACCAACTTAGGTACATGCCATATGACTTTAAAACATATATATACATACAAAATATGATCGTAATGGCTTCCAAGCTGAGCTCAAAAGTTGGATGCTAGATCGTGAAACTTCTATGGCTTTTATCTGAAACCTACGCACGGAAATAAATAAATTCATACAATGAGTAATGGTTACTCAGTGATGCTAACAAAATTTAATTCAATTAAAAACATAACAAAATCAAATAGAAATAAGTAAAAAGGTAATTCGAGTTAACCAACCATATAAACATTAACATTAAGGATAAATATATACCAATAATTCGTTTATCATTATAACTTATTCACATAATGTTTTGCTCAACTACTTGATATAGTTTTTGATGCACCCTTAGGATATTTGCATCTAGTTTAACATATCAGATCATAAAAATTTCAACATTTTTATCTCATTTCAGTTACGCATGTATACAATAAGCAGTATTTCATTTTTTAATCGCTATTAACCAAATCCGATACAAGAACGATACTCGGATCAATCCACCATCACACCAAATACGCACCAAAGTGCTAATCGGGCATAAATGCACTGATCCCACCAATCACACCAGATACGCTTGTACCCTCAGGGTATTTGAGCTAGTGATATGTTCTTGACCCTTAGGGTATTAGAGAACTATCGTGATATGTATGCGCATAGTGCTAAATCTCTTACCTACCAAAATGAACCCTATGACATGCTAACTATACCCGTGACTCTATCTGACAACGTTAATAGAGTAAATTTATTAATTAATCATCATATAATATTAAGTAAACATAAACATATGCAAATCACATACCAATGATCATAATCACATAATCAGGTATATACGTACCTTTCAAATATACCTATTTTATTATTTTCGATCATTTGACAATTCAAACATATACAACTACTTATTTAACAAACTTAAATTATGAGAGCACAAACCAAAGTATTTATCCATTGAAGGCTTTTTATTTCCTTTTGTCCCGGGATGATCTTGCATCTTTTTAGCTATGAAATTAAATTCGAATACAGAAAATTTATTAATCACACACTTCAAACACAAATCAACACATTATATATATGAATGCATTAAATTCTATTTAGTCCTTAAACACCCTAATATTCAAAACATTCATATCTATCAACTTATTCGATCAAATCTAATTCCGACTACATAATTATAGTAGAGGGACCTCATATCACTATTATTCACTATCAAACCTCAAAGTTTTCATCCTTTTCAATTAAGTCCCTAACAACACATAATTAATCAAATAATTCAAACTTGATTCAAGCTTAATTCAACACTTCTTACTACATTTCTCACATTTTCATACCATAATTCTAATTAATAACTACATGCATGAATCTTTTCTTTTCACATTCAAGTTTTCTTAAGCTTTCAACAATAGTGACTTAATAACCTTATCAATTCTCATATCTAATACTTAGGCTTTATTTATCTATCATTATTATCAATATTTCAACTAAAATTAAAAGAAATCTTACCAAATTCCTTGTTTAAGTTGCGATAATAGAGGCAGATTGAGTCTTAACTCGATTGTCATGAGTATTGTTGCCAATGTAGGATGACATATGTTCGAGTGCGCTGAAGCGCATTATCCTCCTATTTGGGGGCTATGGGTAGTTTTAGGTATTGAGTAAAAAAGAGAAGATATGATCAGAACCTATAATGAGCAGATATCATTAATAATGATACTTGCAATTTAGTCTTTGAACTATTATTAAATCATTTATCTAATTTAATTCTACTTAATAGTTCAACCCGACAATCCTTTATCCGACACGTAATTATTTAATTCTAATTTATGATAAAATCAATTTAATTAAAACCAACCATGAATCAAATTTTCCAACACTAACGAAAATTAGATCTTTACAAAGTATCAACACTTAAGTGGAGTGCGTTTGACCTAAACAATGGTCTCTATATATAGAGAAAAATGTAGTAGTCTCAGTTGAACAAACAGTAAATAAATAATATTATTTTAATAGAAAACACACATATTCCCTCATGGGAATACATAGGGCAACTGCACCCCATTTTAGAATCAGGGTAGTTGTCCCTTGTTATTGAGATGAGCCTTTAGGCCTATCTTTCATATTAGGTATTAATTATATATGTTATCTAGTTTTTAATTCAACTCATATAATTTATCAATCTAATAATAATTTTTCTCAAAAATATTATTTATTTATTTATTT
This sequence comes from Gossypium rotundifolium, assembly GCA_025506655.1. NCBI lineage: Eukaryota > Viridiplantae > Streptophyta > Magnoliopsida > Malvales > Malvaceae > Gossypium > Gossypium rotundifolium. Next base: position 32,806,128 of record CP106729.1, read on the forward strand.
GTTTAAATTAAATTTAAATAATTTTCTAATTAAATTATTTTTTCAATCCAATTCTAATTCCATTAAAGTCATGACGACTTTGTCATACTACAGTCTATGAGTGAATGAATTTAATTAGCTTGTTCACTAAAACGTAGTGACTAATTAATTTAATTTTCACTTCAAACTTCAATTATTTAATTTCAATCAATTAAATAATAATTTGAAGAAATTAATTTATTCTTTAAGTCATCTTTTGCATATGGTGAGAAAACATATTTACTGCGGATAGCGATACATGTGATCTATTTCTCTAACTCCTTGTTTTCATTCATTCATCACACAGATTCAATTGCAAACCGTTCAGAGTTGGATTGAGTTACTGGAGGGACCGATTAAATATATATAATTAAGGCTCAAATAATTAGAATTAAGTTTCGGCTCTTTGTCTATTAATTACAATATTATTTAGTCATGGAGTCATTCTACTAAAGTATCATGACTGAGTTCTCCCTTATTATATACAATTACAAAACTACTTATTAAATGCTCGTTCAATAACCTTGCCATATGTGTGTTACTAGAGTTGTCCATGGGTTGAGTCGTGTTCGTGCTCGGTCGAGTAAAAAATTTAGGCCTATTTTCTAGGCTCGGGCCCAACCCGAAAAATGAGCATACAATTTTTTCCAAGCCCAGCCCAGATAAAAATGCTAAAAACCAAGCCCGACTCAGCCTGCCCGTATTAAAATTTTTATATTATTTTTATATAAAAATAAATTTAAAAATATAATACATCAAATACACTAAAAACTTTAAAATAAATGTTTCCCAACAATTGTAAATATATATACTTAAATATCACTGAGATAAATGCAACTTAGCAATTAAATACCTCTACATTAGTAGTAAAATTAATAATAAAATAAGAGTCATACAATATCCAAACAATAACAACAATATAATAGTGAAATGATAGCAAAACAATGAAAAAAATAGTGGCAATTTTTTTTTTCAAATTCGGGCTGGATCGAGCCAAGGCAAAAAAAATTTACTGAGGCCCGACCCGTTTAAAAAACAGGCCTTTTTTTATCCAAGCCCATTTTTTGGGCTTCTATTTTTATCCAAACCCTCCCACTTTTTGGGTGTGGCCTAACCCATGGATAAGTCTATGTGTTACCCTTATCGAATATTCTAAATCTCTTTGGGTTAAATCTGTTTACCTAATGTGATCGTACTTTGTTACATGGTAACCATTACATCTTCTTCAAAAAAAATCAATTACTAATAAATAATAATTAAATCATTCGACGTAGATAAATGACTCGTGACCATGTTACTTTTTCATCTATTATGTAACGTCGATGAGAGAATATTATTTACCTTTTATTGGACTGCGGATTCCACTATTGTAAGTGAAGCTATGTCATGCTGAAGTTGTATACCCAACGTACTAACTTCCAAATCTATTACTAATTGAGTTCAGGCTTTTAATACATTAAAGTATATGAATCATGCGCATAGAGTCCGTTACTTACTAAAGATTGAGATAAGTTACACAATGAATGTCATAAGCAAATAAATCAATAAACAGATCTAGAATTTATTATGTTCAGGTCTTGTCCAATGTATTGCCACTCCGTACAATCACATTTATGCCTCTATCTCTAGGAGCCATTCGCTCCGATGCTCAAGACAAAGTGTCTCTCTAATTGAACTTGATAGGCGACATAATAGTCTTTTAATGAACTATTTAGATTATCTACTAATATAAATTATCTTCTTGTATTACTATCTAACCATATAATACAACTTAATATTAGTTAAACGTTAAATAATCAGTGAATTAATATTTACTTACATTTTACTTCGTATACAAAAACAAATTTTAATGAGAATGATAGAATTTTATTAAACCAATATGTTTGAAAATTTTCAAATACATTTAACCATATTACTACAGTAAATACACTGGAGATCCCAATAAAATGTTAGGTTCTTTATCACAGAGATTGTTGTTTTGTTCTCACAAAATATCTTTATTGCTCCATTTGTTATTGTTGAAGATCTACTAACACCATTCTTAGCCAATAGCTTAACAAGTTGCTGAAGTTGCAGCAACATACTCTGCTTCTTAGGTTGATAATGCTGTTGATAATGCTGTTGTAGCTTGCTTCTTATAACTCCAAGTGATCACTTTGCTAAGGCATTTCGTGTATCATCCAACGGACTAGCAGAATTGTTGTCTATGAAACCAAAAAATCTGAAATCGGAGGGTTTTAAATACCAAATGTCATAACTCCAAGGTTGCTAACCACTAACACAGCAAAAAAAAAAAAATAAAAATAAAAATAAAAATAGAGGTTTTGAATCAATCTCTCTACAATTGATAATTATGTATATATATATATATATATATATATATGAAGTTGAGAGAGACTATATTGGTGATATATGTGTGTGTCTACGTGTGTTAATAACACATGCAAATGTGGATCTTTGTGGCATATTCCTTTTCTTTTTTTTAATACCTAGGGGTGGGTGAAAATGCTGCCGCCGGAGGTTGATACACATTTTCCTGAGAAATCAAGCATTAATGACCTGGAAATAAAATATGGAAAAGTATACGAAGACAACCTTTTGAAAGCTTTTTTCATTGAAGTGATATTTTCTTTGCAAAGAACAACAATGTGCGCTATTTCCATATTGATGTGCGTCTCAACCCAGTCCTTGTTTATGACTGAAAGGTGGAGTTAATAAGATTAAGGAAATTAGACTGTTTGATCATAAGAACACGACGCCTTCTCCCAATCCAAGAAGTCAACCATGGTGGATCACCCGAGACAACTCGATACCCTGCATTTGCGTACAACGTGCGAGCACCCAAGTCATCTTCGTAAGCCCGAAGGACAAGATACTTGAAACCCCATAAAACCGACAGCATCTCACAAGCTTTCAACAAACAACTACCGATCTTCCTCCTCCTGTTAATTTATAACCATAATAATTACAGCCCACGCAGTACTATGGCTAAGAAACAAACAAACATATATATGGTACGTACCGAAAGCGTTTGGAAACAGCGAGTCCCGAAACATAAAGGTATTCGTCAGCCCCCTGAAGGTGTTGAAGAACAGCCTCGTCTCTCAACGCCGTCACATCCACCACGCCTACTAGCTTTGTTTTCGATTCAGAATTAGCATCCGAGGGAGACTCCGCCACTAAACATGCATACCTATTCAATATATATACTTAATTAATTAAATTAACCTTCATATAATAATATGAAATTTTATTTATTTATATACCTGTTTGGAGGTGAGTTCCTAAGTTTGTACATGAGCCCTGTCAGTACCTCCGCCTGTTAATCAACAACAAGTGCATTGAATCTCTTAATTTGTTCTTCTTTCTGTTTTTTTTCTTTTCGTTTTTAGCAGTAAAACTCATTTAAATCCTTGACTACTTTCCTCATTATTTATTCCATTACATTATCGTAGCATATGTACTTTGAGATTTTCATGCTGTTGGGTACTCCTGTTTAATAATTCAGAGATATTGAGATTATTTATTAGCTACCTAATTAATTGAAGGTTAATTTTCAGGGCCACTTTTAGGGGTTCACATATTTGTCATTTTAAAAAATTCAATTATAATTTTATTTCAAAAGTCATATATTAACTTAAAATTTTATAAATTTCAAAATTTAAAACAACAATTTCCCATAATAAGGGCCTTGACCCGTCCCTTCACCCGGTTAATATTCGATTCTCTGATATTATTTATATATGGATAAATTACACTTAAAGTCACTAAATTATTAATTAATTTATAGTTTGACCACTTAACTTCAAAGATTATAAAACAACCATTGAACTATTAAGTCATTAGTTGTTAAGTTTTTTTTTTCTTTTCTTAATTTGACTAGTGAGCTTCAAACAACAATTTGATAATCGTTATGATGGATTAATACCCATTGACAAGTAAAAGAGCATATATTAGATCCAAATTGAATAACATTCAATGTCACAAATTGGAGAAGAAAATAATTTGAATTTTAATTTACAGATTTATAAAAATTATTTTATGAAAAAGTTGTAAAAGAAAAATGGAATAAAAGCTTTGGATTGGCATAGAGAAACTATTCACTAATGATTTTAATAATTGAATGACTTAAATGAAAAGTATTAAATAATTAAAAACTATTTTGAAACTTTTTGAAGGTAGTCAACAAAACGCACAATTTACCCTCTCTATATATTGATATGTTGTATAAGCTAACTAATTAATATAGTATATAAATTTGTTCAGTATCAATGGAAAATCTAGTTTTAAAATTTTTTATGATATGTGATTATCTTAGCTCACAGAATTACACAAATACAACCCATTAATTAAACCATATAGCTAATTTTACTCCAAAATACAAATTATGCCAAAATTTTAGTCAAGACAGTGGGTGAATCGAAGTATATGGCCCCGGGAAAATAAACAAAAAGGAAATCGCAAAGAACAAGAAAGATGTAGGAACAAGAATAGAAGGAAAATGAAGAGAACCTGGAAGAACTGAAAGAATAAATCATCAAAGAAGGCCATTGGTTGGTGGAATGCTTCTGCCTGAATTTCTGCAACCTTCTTAATCTCGGGTTGATCCTCCTCCAATCTCCTTACTTTCCATCCATACTCGCTTGCCAAATACAAAGGCTCCTCCTCTTCTTTCTCTTCCCATCTTCCATTATTATCTTCCTCCGCATTTCCAGTCAGCTCGACACCCGCCTTTGCTGCTGCTGATGAAGAAGAAGAAGTGCAGCACTGCACCACACACCCATTCCCGCTTGCCCTTCTCTTTCCATAAATTTTCCACCTTCCTTGACGATGATTGCTGAGTTTAATGGACGCGTAGGCTTGGTGGTACAGGCGAGCCTCAGTCCACACACTTGTTGACGTAAAGAGTGGTGCCTCAGTAAGTGAGCCATAAGACATCACACTGTTTTTCTGAGTGGAAACTTTCATGATGGAATTGGACTTTGTGAGCATTGTCTTACAACCACTATTTTCTCCGTCTCCTACAAAATTATTTTATGTATTAACCCTACTTTATTAAACGAAGGAATGGGCTTATCGAAATTTTTTTTAAGAAAAAACTTGAGTGCAAGTGTGTTGGTTCAAATCAATTGTATTTATTGTTACCATTTTAATTTTTATTTTTTTCCAATCTTCAGTTTATTTCGTGGCTGAGAGAATGGAAAAGTACAAAAATCTAACAGTACATTTTTTCTATATAATGATACAGATATATATTTCGTGCGTTGAGAAAAGGTTTTATATGTCTTAATAATTAAAGACTGAAACATTATCATACATAGAACTAAATAAATAATAGGTTAAGGGATAAGGTGGGTAGCATATACTAGTGGACCGAGGAGGCTTAGGACCATAATTAAACATTTTCGACGTGCTGAATTTTAAGCCTAACACGTGGAGATAGTTGAATTCGTGGTATTCACTAGCTGTTAGTGCAGGCCCGTTAATAGGTTGATATTAATAGCCCATGATCTTGACATGGGCTTCTAAACCCAAACACATCCGATTTAGGATTAAGATGTATGTCAGGCAATCCATCTGATTTTAGGTGGAGAATTCGCTTCAACTTGCTTGAGTTTGTCGAAGTAAGATATTGAAGTTAGACAACTATTAAGTGAAACAAGTAGAAAATAAGATAGTTGAGAATCGTAAAGAATTCTGTAAGACACCAAAGCTAGAAAGATATCATACGAAACAAGTAAAAAGTAAGTATAAATTTTAGATGCTCAACAATTAGATTTAGTAGTAATTGCTTGTAATTACATATAGGCATAGGCAAATCTAGGAGGCTGGCATGGGCCCTAACCCCCCTAAAATAAAAAATTACTATTTAGTCCTTTAAAAAATTTTAAAATTTTAAATTAGTAAAGGTAAAATTATACTTTAGTCCCCCTAAAATTATAAAAATTTGATTTAATCCTTTAAAAATTATAAATATATAGACTATAAATAAAATAAAATTTCATTCGCCCCTAAAAAATTATTTTGGCTTCGCCCTTGCACACATGTGACATATTTGGATAACCATTATAATTGATGGGTTCTACTGAATAGTCTGAATTGGGTATAATTGGTACACCCCAACTAATTTTTAGAGGGAAATGTGAGAATTTAAGTAATTACATGAGTAATTGCACTCAAATACATTTTCTTATAACTTTCTAAATACTCATACATTATTTAACTTTAAAAATTATTTTTATACAAATTTAAGTTATAAAATTCTTATAAACATGAGTATGTGTGAGTGTTTGGGATGGTTGTGGTAAAAAATTCTAAAATTATATTATCAATCCGAAAATTATATAATTTAAATCTTACAAAATTCTAAAGTTATGACAAAAAATATATTATAAAAATAATTTACGAGTTATAAAAGCGTTGCAATATACTTATTTATAAAAAAATTGTAGGTAAAATATATGAACATAACTTATTTATATGTCCATGTTGCTTATTATAAAAGAATTATATAATTATTTATAAAAGAGTGTTATAATTTTTGCCATACCTTATTTATATTTAAAGCTATATTATTTACAAGAAGTGCTATGAAACTTTTTGAAAGTTTATAACATATTTGTTATAAAAGTTATATATTATAAATTTTATATTATTTCTAACCTAATTTACATATTATAAAAAGAGTTATAACTTAACATAAGTCTTTCTTCAAATTAATTTTATATAAATTTTTATAACAAAGCTACGTATTGTTAGCAACATGAACCCAAAGATTATGTGATAGATGCTAAATATGCAGATACAAAATATTTTTTCAAACCATATCATGTGGTATGATATTATTTGAGAAAATAGAGCTAGACACAAGCACTAGAGATAGCTCATGAAAATTTTAATTTGAGACATTTAAAACTTCAAAATTTGGTTGAAAGGACATTTGTTGTTCTAAAAAAAATATTTTCTATATTAACAACATCATCTCAATGTAGCATAAAAAAAGAAGGTTAGATTGTACTAGATTGTACTTGCATGTTGCATATTCATAACTTTATTCGTAGATGGATTTGAGATGATCCATATTTTCAAGAGTACATGGAAGAAAGAGAATTTAATAATCTTATTATATAAACTCAGATGACGATGATGATGATGATGAAGTTAACGAACAACAAACGATGATAAGAAGTATTTGTTAAATGTTAAAGAGTGAATTGTTGGAAAAATCTGGTTAAGAAAACGATTTACAATTATAAAGAAAATTTAAAAAAATTCAAAACAAAGTCAGTTTGTAGCAATAAACTTTATCAAAAAGTACATGTGTTTTGTACAAGATGGATTCGAGTCGATCCAGACTTTCAACCAAACGACTTTTTCCGTTATCCTTGTACCCCAAATTGCGTCGAGTGTGGGTTCAAACAACACAAACCAAACACAAAACAAGAAATGATATTATTACTTTCAATAGGAAATTACTTCTCTTAATAGAAACAGAAGAATATCGTAATTCCTTGAAAATATAATTTATTCTAAGTAAATAAATTATTATTATTTTATAGCAGAATATCGATAACTCAATAATTAAGAAGTGTGTGTATTAGGTCAACTGGTGCCATCTATTTATAATGAGAGATAGAAGAAGACAAATGATTAATTGTCTCAAGACACGGTGCAAAATGTCTCAAGATAAGTCATTTATGTCTCAATGCCTTTAGCTCCAACGATCATATTTTTGTTCTTACTGTCTTGAGACAAGAGGTTTGTGTCTTGAGACACAACTATTGTAGACTGCATTAAATGCATGAAATAAATGCTCCTAACAACTTGAAACCTCCTCCAACGACTCCAAACATCCATAATACAATGAAAAGGTATAAATTTCATTCAAGGACATTCATATGAAGACAAGAAACAAGTACACAAAGATCAAGAGCTTAATTCCAAGCATTATTCTCATTTTTTTTGACACACTTGTGGATTAATTTGTTGTCCATTCTTTCAAGTGCTTTATTGATATGCATCAACCTTCTAGAGGTGATAATCCTTTCAAATCTTTATTCCTAATTTTTGTGAGGATTTACATAAGGTTTTAGGTAGAAAACCTTATTGGGAAATGACCCATCTTGCCTTGTGAAAACATAGAGATTGTAAAGGTTAAATATTATCCTTAAAAGGTTGAACTAGTGAATTTTGAAAATCATTAGTTTTGGTTGTTGGATCCGGTGCCCTAAGTGTAGTATTTTCATTTATGTACACTTGTAATTTTTTTAACAGATTGATTAATAAAATAATTCATGGATTACATTGGTATACTTTGTATAATGTCATCATGTGGTTTTTGCATTTAAAGCAAAATATAAGCAAATATTAGCTCATTGGTTGTCTAATGTTTAACTACTACTAAGTGATATTACGTGGTGGATCGTAATACGAAAAGACAACTTATATTAGTAGATGAACCTAAACATGTCCTTAGTCTAATTAGAAATAAGCAAACCGATTGAAATATCAATATGTCATCCATCAAGTCCAATAGGGGAGATTCCTTGTTTTGGGCATCGGAGCGGATGACTCCTAGAAGATAGAGACATAGATGTGACTGACTAGACTGACAGTACATTAGACTGGACCCAAGAAGAATAGATCCTAAATTCGTTTATGGATTTATTCACTTGTGACGTTCATAGTGTGACATACCTAAATCCTGAGTGGATGACAGACAATGTATGTGTGACCCGTATACTTTGATGTAAGTAAAAGCCTGAGTTCAAATAAATAAGGAACCGAAAGCTGGTTGGGTTCGACTTCTGCAATGTGTAGCGTCATTCACAATAGGGGTATTCATAACCCAAAACACGAGTAAATGATATTCTCTCATTGGCATTGCATGGTTGATGAAAAGTAAATGTGGCCATAGGTCGTTCATCTTTATGATGAATGACTTTTACATTGACATTCACAATAGTGGAATTCATAACCTGAAACACAAGTAAATGATATCCTCTCATTGGTATTGCATGGTTGAGGAAAAGTAAATGTGGTAATAGGTCGTTCATCTTTGTGATGAATGACTTGATTACTATTTGATAATAATTGACTTTTCATGAATAATGATTACCATGAGACAAAATAGGATCATATTGGTAGAACGAATACTATCCTAAAAAGATTAAAGATCTCCTATGAGGGCAACACACTTATGACAAGGTCATTGGATGAGCACTGATTGATTTGCTTTCGTAATGATATGTTGTTGGGAAAGCTCAGTCACGATACTATAGTGGAGTGACTTCGTGACTAAATGAGTTTATAATTAATAGGAGAAAAGCCAAAAATTAATTATAAATCATTTGAGCCCTAATTACATATGTCCAATCGGTCCCATTGCTAGCTCTTAGAAATCATAAATGAATTGTATATTAAATCAAAATGAACAAAATGAATAAAAATAGAGAAATGAGTTTCTCAAAAATGGAAATAGAAATGAAAATGAAAATGAAAAATGGTTCATTTGCAAATATGGATTACTAAGTAATGATCAGAAGAATGAGTTTATATTTTTGAGCAGATTTAAAGCCTGAAAATGAAAATAAATCATTTTGTCATAGTGAACAAATTGAGTTGTGAAATATTGAATATATTTTCTAGAAAATTTTACTAGAGGTAAAATCGTCATAATTTTTCCAGAGGTAAAATTGGGATGAGAAAATTATTTGATTGGAAAATTAATGTTTATTTTGGAAAATAGAAAAATATGTATTAGGCTGGATTAAATTATAAAGTACTGGTTTAAAAGTTTAGAAAACACATAAAAGTGGGCCCAATATAATGAGAGGCCCGAATCCTTATCATAATACATATGAGGGGAATCACACCTTATTAGTCCCTCTCCCTCTCCTACTAGCACCTTCTTTCTTTATAAATAGATGACACCGGAAGAGCTATTTACGCAACTTGAAAATATTATTACTCTATAGAAAAATAGAGAGAATTTATTTTCAACTGTTATATATATTTTTCTAAAATATTAATTATGTCGATTTCTATTTTGAAGAGAGAGTTTTTGTTTTCACCCCAAAATAAAGAAAACTTGTTTTAATTCTATGTTTTGATTCGATTGGTTTGAGCTCACACTTAAAGCAGTTCGTGGTACGAGAATAGCGAAGAAGATCATTTAGTTGAAAGTAGGAAAACATCAATGATCTATTTATCTAAAACACATGTATGATTTTGGTTCAAGGTTTATTGCTATAAATATCACAAATCGGGTTGATTTTCAAAATTTTAATTTTTCGTTGTGCAAGAAAACCATTTTCAAATCGATTTTTTTCCAACATTTACTCTGCTGAAAAATAGAGAGAATTTATTCTCAACTATTAAATATACTTTTTCAGAATAATAATTCTATCGAATAGAGAAAAGAAAACTTTTTCTAGTTCTGTGTTTTAATTCAATTGGTTCGAGTCTACACTCTAAGCAGTTTGAGCGGAGAAGATTATTTGGTTGAAAGCCAAAAAACATTAAGGATTCGTTTATCCTAAAACACAGGTACGATTTCGGTCTAAGGTTTATTGCTATAAATATCACAAACCAGGTTGATTTTCAAAATTTTAATTCTTCGCTATACAAGAAAACCATTTTCAAATCGAATTTTTCCAAAAAATTAGCATCAGAGCACTAAGTTGTGCTATGTTTATAGTGTAAACCGAGATTAAATCTCTTTCTTCATCTTGTTTGATTAGTATTTGATAAGTTGTGACATTCTTGTAATTATTCACATGTTTTGGGGAATTTATGTGAATGAATGTATATAATTATTTTATTGTTATGGATGATCAAGTAATTTTGCCAAAGTTGGGATTCCTAGAAATTTATCTATAATTTAATTTATTTTTTGGGTATGTACATTTTAGACCATAGACTATCATCTTTACGTAGGATTTTAATTTATTATTTTAGAATACAATATGTAAGCTGAAAATGAACATAGAAATTTTTGTAAAAGTATTTTCCAACTAAACCCAAGAACCGAGACAACACAACATGAACCTGAACCGGAGGGTGGCCGACAGTGGTCCAACAGAAGGAGGGTGTTGGTGCTCCTACGGTGGCCGACGGTGGTTTGACAATAGCCGACGATAACCCAACTTTTCTAGAGAATGGTTTAGAGGTGGTCAACGATGGTCGATGGTGACGATTTTAGTGACAGTAGACGATAGTTGGTGCGACCCAGCAGTAGTCGACGAGGGCGACAACATGGAAACAACAGCGATTGTCGATGATGATAGTAACGCGAATTGGTACCGCAACAAAAGTCTGTGGTGCCAAAATTGAAGACCCAAAGTATGCTTTGGGGTGAATTTTGTAATTTTGTAATTTTATTATTTTTCTAGAATGGAATTATAGAAACTCTGGATGGTCAGAGTCATTTAAATTTTATGCTTTTATATTTATGAGATAAGCATGATGATATCTATATAACTACGAATATATGTCCATGCATATATGAGATAAGCATGTCATATAGAATAGGGAAGAATGTCACATGTACTTGTCATGCATATATTGATCATTCATGATTGAAATCGAATTTAAAAACCTTGTATATTTTTTAAAGTATTGAGTAGGAGAAAGTTCCTAAACAAGACACATGACATCCATCAATGATATCTTGTAATGGCATGGCAAGTGCACTACCCTATAATAGGTTTGCCATGTGGGTTTCACTAAGGAGATTTCCAGAAAGTAAGAAGAACTATCTTTTATTCATATGATAGTTGGATCGATATATTTGGTAGGTATTATTATATGGAATAACTAGAAATTCTATACTCAAATAGGACAACTAGCCAAAGTATACTACTCGATGAGATTGTCCCATGATAACTAATTTGTGGTGTATGATGCAATATGTGTTGAGTTGATGGTTATACACTCAAAATCTTCTAGTTAAGTAACTCCTTCGGAGCTCTACTTAAGTTAGAATGATGGTGAAACGTTATACGATTATTAGCATGTGTAAATCCATAAGGACTTAAGTTTATGTACTAATTAGATGGAAATCCATGTTCTTACTAGTTGATACGATCACCTCACAGTGAACTTGATTAAATGGGTGTTGGAATTATCGTTGCAATGACTTACAAATGTTTTCAAGGTTTAATGCAAGACGCATGCATCATCTTATTGCATATTGTAATGTTGTAAAACTTTTTCAAGCATTTGCTCATACAAAGATATTAATAAATGAATGTTTTATTTCAGTTCAAAAAATGGCACCCACTCCCTCATTGAACATACTCACTGAAAACAAACTGAATGAAAATAAATATAAGGAATGGAAAAGGAACCTGATAATTGTCCTGAGCTGTGAGAAAGTTAAAACAGTTCTTGATAATAAATGCCCTTCGGCCACTAAAGCTGAGGCTAAAAAATGATGGGAAAAGTCTGATAAGATAACTCATTACTATATGTTGGTAAACGTGACCAACACATTGTGTAAACAACTAGAGAGCAGTAAGACTGCTAAAGTGATTCTAGATAAGCTAGAAGACATGTTTAGAGGCCAAGATACCTTGGCTTGATAGTCTGCTATAACTAGCTTGATGAATGCCTAATAAAAGCCTAATACTCCAATTAAAGACCATATGATCACTCTTATGGGTTAAGTTGCGAGTCTGCGGATAATGAGGCCAATTTGGACCAAAACACCCAAATTGAGATGGTGTTCAAAATCTTATCCAAAGATTTTATTGCCTTTCAGGCTGCTTATAACCTTGTAAACAAGAACTCGATGTTTACACAGCTTATGAAAGAATTAGAGTCTTATGAGTTGATGTTGAATAACGGTTAGTCGGTCCAAAGAGCAAAAGTAAACATAATTGTACCTTCTTCTTCAAAAGGGGATGAAAAGTGCACTAAGAACGACAAGACTAAGGTTTCTAGGTCACCACAAGTGGAAAGGAAGAGAACGATGAAGCATAAAGACTTATCTAAGTCTAAATGTTTCTTCTGTAGTAAAAAGGGCACTTCAAGGTGAACTGTAAAGAGTGGAAGGAATACCTGGCTACCTAGGGCAAAGGTCTGAAACTCTTAACTATAGAAACTTGTTTAGTGGAGGATTTAATAGACCACTGGGTCATTGCTTGGGAGCTACTAATCATGTTTAGGTTTCTCTATAAGGGTTTGAGAAAATGAGAGATCTTAAAGATAAGAGCTTATCTTTGCGGACCAGGAAAGGGAAAAATGTCGCAAATGAAGCAGTGGGAAACACACATCTTTATTTTGATAATTTAGGAAAATTATTTCAGTTGTATGTTTATATAAAGATGGCTTGATCATGACTTTTAATAATGGAATTGTAATATTTAGAAATAACAATATTATTTGTAATGGATGGATGTTAAATAATATCTATTTTATCAAACCAAAGATGTACACACTGCTTGAGACTGAAATATAGAATAAAAGACTTAAAACTTCTCACTTTAATGAGGTGTGCCTTTGGCATTTGAGACTTGGTCATATTAACCAATAAAGAATCACTAGACTTGTGAAATACAACATCTTAAGTTTGCTTAAAGAAGTTAATCTTCCACAATGTAAATCTTGCTTGGAAGATAAGATGATTAAGTGATCTTTTAATACAAAAGGAACGAGGGTGAAAACCTCTTAGAACTTGTGCATATTGACGTATGTAGCCTCATGAGTGTCAGTGTAAGAGGTGATTATGAGTATTATGTAATCTTTATTGATGACTATTCCAAGTATGAGTATGTATATCTAATGCATCGCAAAAGTGAAACCTTTGATTAATTCAAAGAGTTTCGTGTAGAAGTGGAAAAACAACTAAGTTTACCCATAAAGGCATATTGGTCAGATTGAGGTGTGGAATATTCATCTAATGAGTTCTTAGGGTACCTTAAAGGGGAAGATTTAATGATAATACTCTAGAAAGTCATATTTTTATGTGCTAATTGCATATTTATTTTGAGTATGATTCTACTAATTTGGGCTATTTATGGTATTTTATCTTGTAGGGACTAAATTGGAGAAAAAAGTGAAATTAAGGCCAAAATCGTGAATTTAGAGATAAAATGGGCCAATGTGCGACACAGGGAAAAGTTGGTGCCAAAAGTGCAAGCATGGAGCACACAAGGGTTAAAATGCAAAAATAAGAGTTTTTATTCTATTAGACTCTATTTTAATTATATTAGGATAATTAATATTAAGAGAATTATTAGGGATTATTTAATTTTAGGATTTACTTTATTTATCTTTGATTATTTGTATTTATCTTTTGGGAGTTTAAGTAGGATTAGACTATCTCCCCTAGCACTATATAATAAGAGGAGATGTGACTCAAATTGATGTTCTTCTTTTTTCTAAAAAATACTAGTTTTTTGTTCTTTCCATATTTTCCTTTAATAAAATTTCCTTTTCTATTTTTATAATTATTTTCTTTTACATCCCATCCATGAGCCACTAAAATCCATCTAGCCAAAGGTTGCCGAAAGTCCCCAAAAAGGGTTCTTGAGGTTTAGAACCCGTACTTAGCCTTCTCAACAGGGTATTCATCGTTTCTCTGCATTACGGGGCTAACGCTTCCGTCCATGTCCCTTAAAAAGTGATCTTTTCAACATGTGCAAGGAACGACTGCTTTGTATATTTTGAGAAGGTTGCACACTCGATTCGTTAGCTTACTGCGTCAGAGGTTGGCGAGCCCAAGAGGCAAAATGGTGTGGGATTCGCCATTTAGAAACGTTGATCTAGCATAAGATGATCCCACAAGAGCAATTGTTGGCTAGAGTTAGGTTCCAATAAATCGAAGTCTAAACCATTGGAGCTGGTGGTCTTAGGCATCCTCTTCCATTATAATTGGCTTATTCGATTTGAGAAGGATCATTTAAAAGCCAAGGATTGAAACCCAAGGCGGATCGAGGCAACCGGAGGCTAGAATCTCCCCATAAGAATTTCTTTATCTCAACTCTATTTCCTATTTTTAATTTTCACAATTTCAATTCGACTTCTCAATTCTATTTTTATTTTATTTTATTTTCGTTTCCAGATCAAAATTATTAATTCTTTTTTTTCTAGGAACGCAAGTTTTCTTGGTCAAGAAATTGTCCAGGATTTCAAGAACGAGCATTCGTACAATCCGATCGTTGAGGATTCGACCCTACTTCCTTTTACCGTTAATTTTATTATTTTACAGGGAATAGGATACTTTTGGTGCTTTCAATGACACATCAAATTTTGATTGGAAGTATTCTTATTCTTCGTATTACTATCGTCTTCTGATGTGATTTGTGTTTTCTACTTGAGGTTCCATTTTTTTCATTTTTTTTAAGAATATTCTGTCGCTTTTCATGCCCAAGAATTTGAACATGACTTGTGTTTGACCTACGTGCATGATTCTTGGCTACTGAGTTAGTTATGATTCTGTCTGTTGATTTTATCTCCACTTTTTTATTTTTATTAGGCTAAAAATAATTATGATTAATAAGTTAAATCTATCTTGCTTTTTGTAAAATTGATCAAGTTTAATATAAAGTGGACACTTAATACAATTGCATGCTTAAATTATGTTCATGTCTATTAGGTGTTTACTAAAACTTATTTTTGACACTTGATTATTTCTCTTAGGTCCTCCAAAATTAAAATTTCATGTAAATTTTGGTTTAATGACAATAAATATTTCCAAGGTTATGAGTGCAGCTTAGAACGTGACTGACTGAGTAACCGAGGTAGGGTGCTTGGGTTGTCATTCTACTTCACGTCAAAAGGTTGTGTGACGTGATAGGTAAAACTCCGCTAACCATGGTTATGAGTGCGGCTCAGAACGTGACTGACTGAGTAACCGGGGTAGGGTGCTTGGGTTGTCATTCCACTTGGCGTCAAAAGGTTGTGTGACGTGATGTGTAAAACTCCGCTAACCAGAAATAAATAATTTTTAGGAGTATGTTGGGCTAAGTAACCGGGGTGGGGTGCTTGGGTTGTCATCTCTCTTCGCATCAAAAGGTTCAATATATTCCTAAGTAAATAAATAATAAAAAAAAAAAAAAAAAAAAAAAAAGAAAAATAATACTAGTAAAATTGCAGTTGAGGACTAAATGAGGAAATAAATAGAGTGTCTTGGTAGGTTTGGTAATTTACCTAAATAGCATGAAATAATTCAAGATGATTTTAATTTTTGTGTATGTTAATTAGAATACTTTTTCTGTTTTACTTAAAGCAAGCATAGAAGTTCTCTTTATTTTTCATATGCATTTTTGACTAATTTTTATAAAACTTTGGAATAGAATTTCTTTCAGGATCTAATTTTCACAGTGGATAGGAACCATACTTGAAGGCAAGTATGGGCTAAGTAGGGGGAATTTGATAATACTCTAGAACGTCATATTTTTATGTACCAATTACATATTTATTTTGAGTATGATTCTACTAATTTGGGTTATTTATGGTCTTTTATCTTGTAGGGACTAAATTGGAGGCAAAAGCAAAATTAAGGGCCAAAAGCATGAATTTAGAGATAAAATGGGCCAATGTGCGACACAGGGAAAAGTTGGTGCCAAAAGTGCAAGCATGGAGGACAAAAGGGTTGAAATGCAAAAAGAAGAGGTTTTATTCTATTAGACTCTATTTTAATTATATTAGGATGATTAATATTAAGATAATTATTAGGGATTATTTAATTTTAGGATTTACTTTATTTATCTTTGATTATTTGTATTTATCTTTTAGGAGTTTAAGTAGGATTAGACTATCTCCCCTAGCACTATAAATAGGAGGAGAGGTGACTCAAATTGACGTTCTTCTTTTTCTAAAAATACTAGTCTTTTGTTCTTTCCATATTTTCCTTTAATAATTTCCTTTTCTTTTTATAATTATTTTCTTTTACATCCCATCCATGAGCCACTAAAATCCATCTAGCCAAAGGTTGCCGAAAATCCCCAAAAAGGATTCTTGAGGTTTAGAATCTATACTTAGCATTCTCAACAGGGTATTCATCATTTCTCCGCATTATGAGGCTGACGCTTCTGTCCATGTCCCTTAAAAAGTGATCTTTTCAATGTGTGCAAGGAATTGCTGCTTTGTATATTTTGAGAAGGTTGCTTAGTCAGTTCGTTAGCTTACTGCGTCAGAGGTTGGCGAGCCCAAGAGACAAAATGGCGTGGGATTCGCCATTGAGAAACGTTGATCTAGCATAAGATGATCCCACAAGAGCGATTGTTGGCTAGAGTCAGGTTCCAATAAATCAAAGTCTAAATCCTTGGAGTTGGTGGTCGTGAGCATCCTCTTCCATTATAAATGGCTTATTCGATTTGAGAATGATCATTTAAAAGCCAAGGATTGAAACCCAAGGTGGATCGAGACAACCGGAGGCTAGAATCTCCCCATAAGAATTTCTTTATCTCAACTCTATTTCCTATTTTTAAATTTTGAAATTTCAATTCGACTTCTCAATTCTATTTTTATTTTATTTTATTTTTGTTTCCAGATCAAAATTATTAATTCTTTTTTTTCTAGGAACGCAAGTTTTCTTGGTCAAGAAATTGTCCAAGATTTCAAGAACGAGCATTCGTACAATCCGGTCCCTGAGGATTTGACCCTACTTCCCATTTATTGTTATTTTTATTATTTTACAGGGAATAGGATATTTTTTGTGCTTTCAACGACGAATTAAATTTTGGCGCCGTTGCGAGATCGGTAACGTACTAATCTTCTTTTTTTTTGTTTTCTATGACCAGATCTGCTCCAGGCACTCTTGCGTTTGACTCGAAGATTGAAAAGACTACAAAAGCTAATCGCAAGGAAACAAAGCTAAGGAAAAAGCAGTCAGCGGTGGTTGAGACTCAAAGTAATCCACCGCCAAAATTAGAATCGACGATGAAGCAGAGTCTAGGGTTAAACCCTACTCAAACTTTTGATGGCAAAAAAGTAGAAGTCGATTCCTCAAAAGAAGTGCTTAACACTAGGGTTGACGAAACCCTAATTTAGCACATCAACCAATGGCTCAAACAATTCGGCAACTAGTCAAGCTCCAACAGAACAACCGCCATTGTGCATCACATATCCTACTATGGATACTTATTTCAAACTAAAGTCAAGGTTAATTCAGTTGTTGCCAACTTTTCGAGGGTTACAAAATGAAAACCCCCATAAACATTTGAAGGAGTTTCATATGGTTTGTCTGAGTATGAAACTGCAAGGCGTAACTGAGGATCAAATTAAATTGCACGCTTTCTCTTTTTCCCTAGCAGATTCAGCTAGGGAATGGTTATTTTTTTTTACCTCTTGGATCTATTACTACTTGGGCTGATTTATCTCGTTTATTTCTCAATAGGTTTTTTCCAGTATCTAGAGCAGCTGAGCTAAGAAGAGAGATTGTGAGAATAAGGTAAAAAGAAGCAGAGACTCTTTACGATTATTGGGAGCGGTTTAAGAAGTTGTGTGCGAGCTTCCCACAACACGGTATAACAGAGCAATCTTTCCTCCAATACTTTTATGAAGGCTTGAAGCCCATGGAGATGAATATGGTAGACGCCGCTAGTGGAGGAGCATTGGTCAACATGACTCCCCAACAAGCAAGAGACTTGATCTCCACGATGGCTACAAATTCTCAACAATTTTGAGCCAATACTGAACCCCCTAGAAGGGTTCACCAGCTAGTTAATTCAACCTTAGAGGATAAAGTTGATAGACTTACTAATATGATGAATTCTATTATTGTAGAAAAAACTAAACCAGCTAGGTTATGTGGAATATGTGCTACACCTAAGCACACAACTGATGCATATCCTAGTTTGTATGATGACTCTATGGCTCATTTAGATGCAGTGGGAAATTTTCCTGGCCCACCACAGAGGTGATACGACCTTTACACTGATACCTACAACCCAGGATGGAGGGATCACCCTAACTTAAGTTATGGGGGCTAACCCACGATATAACCAGCCATACCAGAATCAAGTTCCACAGCAGCCATAAGATTCAAGTAATTTCTTAGAAACCATGGTTAATAAATTAGCAGTTAATGTCCTTGATTTTCAACAGCAAACTCTTAATTTCTAAAGAGAAATAAAGGATTTTCAATAGAAAACTGAGGCGTCTATAAGAGAATTGACCATATCAGTTGAGAAATTGAACTCTCAAGGAAAGCTGCCATCACAAACAGAATCGAATCCAAGTCAACACGCAAATGCAGTGACGTTGCGAAGTGGAAAGGTACTGGAACCAATTCCTGATAGGAATCTTGGCCAAGAAATCGCCCAAAAAACACGAGAAAGACGAATAGGTCTGACCAAAACCTCCATTGCCTAAAATTCAACCTCCATTTTCAGAAAGATTCAACCAGTGTTGAAGAGGTAAAGAGGACAAGGAAATCCTTGAAACATTTAGGAATGTCGAGATCAACATTCCACTATTGAAGGCCATCAAACAAATATCGAGGTATGCTAAATTTCTTAAAGAGCTTTGCACCAACAAGCGAAAATTAACAGGTAATGAAAGGGTGAATGTTGGTGAAAATGTGTCTACAGTGTTACAGCGAAAAATGCAGGCAAAATGTAAGGATAGGGGCATGTTTGCAATACCATGCAAAATAGGTCATTTGGGAATTAAAAAGGCTATGTGTGATCTAGGAGCCTCCATAAATGTAATGCCATATTCTATTTATGAATCACTTAACACAGGTTTTTTGACAAAAATAGGTGTTATCATTCAATTGGCAGACAGTTCGTTGTGCATCCCGAAGGAGTCCTCGAGGACGTATTAGTCAAAGTCAATGGACTTATCTTCCCTGCAGACTTTTATGTGATAAAAATGGAGGAGGATAATGCTCCTCGGTCTTCAGACATCTTGTTGGGGCGACCTTTCCTTAGTACCACAAATACTAAGATTGATGTACGAAGCGGAACCCTCACGATGGAGTTTGATGGTGAGATCGTGAAGTTTAACGTTTATGGCACAATTGCCCACCCAAGTGAAGTCTTGGACGTAAACCGTGTCGACATAATTAACTCATCAGCAAAAAAAACTTTTGAGTCATCTTATGGAGATGATTCTAAAATGATGTTTGATGATTTTGAATCTATTAATAAACTATTGGCTCCTATGGATACCAAACTTCTACCTTCTGTTGTACAGGCATCAGATCTGAAATTAAAACCACTTCTCGAGCATCTCAAATTCACATTTTTAGAGAATGATGAGACCATTGTCGACTTAAAAAGGGATTAACCCCTTGGAGGAAAATATGAAACCAATGAAAGAGGCGCAAGGACGATTAAACCCAAATATAATGGATGTGATAAAAAATAAGAATTTCCAAGCTCACATGATTAAAAAGATTTATTTTGAGCCACCGTAGAACCATTTAAGTCGTCGAGCTAATGATATTAAACAAGCGCTTGTTGGGAGGCAACCCAATCTTTATTTTTCTTTTATGATTTATTTTCCTTTATTATTATTATTTATTATTTATTGTTTTCTTTTCTTTTCTTTTTAATTTCTTTTATTTAAATATTAATAAATTTCTCTTCTTTGCTTAGGTAAAATGGAGCGCATTGAGGCTCGATCGACACTTTTGGCCAGTAACTCACCGAACTCATTGCTATCCTCCGCAATCGACAGTAGCTACACGGGGAGTTTTTCTAAACTTTTCTACCTATTTATTTCTTTTGCGTTTACATTGAGGACAATGTGTTTTAAGTAGGGGGAAGTATTCTTCAGACATCGCTGCCTTCTTGATGTGATTTGTGTTTCTTGCTTGAGGTTCTATTTTGTCCATTTTTAAGAATATTCATCATTTTCATGCCCAAGAATTTGACCATGACTTGTGTTTGACCTACATGCATGATTCTTGGCTACTGAGTTAGTTATGATTCTGTCTGTTTGATTTTATCACCACTGTTTTATTTTTATGAGGCTAAAAATAATTTTGATTAATAAGTTAACTGTATCTTGCTTTTCGTAAAATTGATCAAGTTTAATATAAAGTGGATCTTAATACAATTGCATGCTTAAATTATGTTCAAGTCTATTAGGTGTTTACTAAAACTTATTTTCGACACTTGATTATTTCTCTTAGGTCCTCCAAAATTAAAATTTCATGTAAATTTTGGTTTAATGACAATAAATGTTTCCAAGGTTATGAGTGCAGCTTAGAACGTGACTGACTGAGTAATCGGGGGAGGGTGCTTGAGTTGTCATTCTACTTCGCGTCAAAAGGTTGTGTGACGTGATAGGTAAAACTCCGCTAACCAATGTTATGAGTGCAGCTCAGAACGTGAATGACTGAGTAACCGGGGTAGGGTGCTTGGGTTGTCATTCTACTTCGCGTCAAAAGGTTGTGCGACGTGATGGGTAAAACTCTACTAACCGGAAATAAATAATTTTTAGAAGTATGTTGGGCTGAGTAATCGGGGTGCTTGGGTTGTCATCTCTCTTCGCGTCAAAAGGTTCAATATATTCCTAAGTAAATAAATAATAAAAAAATAAAAAAAGAAAAGAAAAATAGTACTAATAAAATTGTAGTTGAGGACTAAAAGAGGAAATAAATAGAGTGTCTTGGTAGGTTTGGTAATTTACCTAAATAGCATGAAATAATTCAAGACGATTTTAATTTTTGTGTGTGTTAATTAGAATACTTTTTCTGTTTTATTTAAACCAAGCTTAGAAGTTCTCTTTATTTTTCATATGCATTTTTGACTAATTTTTATAAAACTTTGAAATAGAATTTCTTTCAGGATCTAATTTTCATTGTGGATAGGAACTATACTTGAGGGCAAGTATGGGCTAAGTAAGGAGAATTTGATAATACTCTAGAACGTCATATTTTTATGTGCTAATTGCATATTTATTTTGAGTATGATTCTACTAATTTGGGCTATTTATAGTCTTTTATCTTGTAGGGACTAAATTGGAGGCAAAAGCAAAATTAAGGGCCAAAAGCGTAAATTTAGAGATAAAATGGGCCAATGTGCGACACAGGGAAAAGTTGGTGCCAAAAGTGCAAGCATGGAGGACACAAGGGTTGAAATGCAAAAAGAAGAGTTTTTATTCTATTAGACTCTATTTTAATTATATTAGGATAATTAATATTAAGATAATTATTAGGAATTATTTAATTTTAGGATTTACTTTATTTATCTTTATTTATCTTTGATTATTTGTATTTATCTTTTAGGAGTTTAAGTAGGATTAGACTATCTCCCCTAGCACTATAAATAGGAGGAGAGGTGACTCAAATTGACGTTCTTCTTTTTTCTAAAAAATACTAGTCTTTTGTTCTTTCCATATTTTCCTTTAATAAAATTTCCTTTTCTATTTTTATAATTATTTTCTTTTACATGCCATCCATGAGCCACTAAAATCCATCTAGCCAAAGGTTTCCGAAAATCCTCAAAAAGGGTTCTTGAGGTTTAGAATCTGTACTTAGCCTTCTTAACAGGGTATTCATCGTTTCTCCGGATTACGGGGCTGACGCTTCCATCCATGTCCCTTAAAAAGTGATCTTTTCAACGTGTGCAAGGAACGACCGCTTTGTATATTTTGAGAAGGTTGCATAGTCGATTTGTTAGCTCACTGCGTCAGAGGTTGGCTAGCCCAAGAGACAAAATGGCGTGGGATTCGCCATTGAGAAACGTTGATCTAGCATAAGATGATCCCACAAGAGCGATTGTTGGCTAGAGTCAGGTTCCAATAAATCGAAGTCTAAATCCTTAGATCTGGTGGTTGTAGGCGTCCTCTTCCACTATAACTGGCTTATTCAGTTTGAGAAGGATCATTTAAAAGCCAAGGATTGAAACCCAAGGTGGATCGAGGCAACCGGAGGTTGGAATCTCCCCATAAGAATTTCTTTATCTCAACTCTATTTCCTATTTTTAATTTTCACAATTTCAATTCGACTTCTCAATTCTGTTTTTATTTTATTTTCATTTCCAGATCAAAATTATTAATTCTATTTTTTTCTAGGAACGTAAGTTTTCTTGGTCAAGAAATTGTCCAGGATTTCAAGAACGAGCATTCGTACAATCCGGTCCCTAAGGATTCAACCCTACTTCCCCTTTACTGTTATTTTTATTATTTTACAGGGAATAGGATATTTTTGGTGCTTTCAACGATGCATCATTTATCTAATGAGGTGGGGAAGATGCGAGGAAGTTAGACTCACAAACATAATAGTGCATGTTTGTAGGATACCCAAAGGGAAAAATGAGGGTTTGTTTTATAACCCGGAAGAGCAAACTATAATCGTGTCAACTCATGGTACTTTCTTGAAGAAAACTACATGAATGACCTCAAAAATTGGAGTAAAGAGAAATTGTTCTAGAACCAACTCCTAATAGTATACTTGTAAATGATCAGCAACATAGGGTGCTTCGTCATAGTGGGAGGGTCTCTCGTAGGCCTAAGTTCTTCTAATTTGGCAAAAATGTTTTTAATACTGAGTTTGTCGAATAGGAAGATGATGACCCACTCACATATGACGAAGCGATGTAGAATGTTGATTCCAAGCTCTAGGAAATAGCTGTGAAAGCTGATATGGACTCTATGTATTCCAATTTAATGTGAGAACTTGTAGACTTACCAAAGGGATAAAACCCATAGGGTGTACCTAGAGAAAAGAAATATGGATAAAAAAGTGGAAACTTATAAAGCTAGACTTGTAGCAAAAATTTTATACTCAGAAAGAAGGCGTCGATTACGAAGAAACCTTCTCTCCTGTTGTAATGCTCAAGTCAATCCGCATATTACTATCCATTGCAACGACTCTCGGTTACGAGATCTGACAAATGAATTTTAAAACAACATTTTTGAATGACTATCTTGAAGAAAACATATACATGATGCAACCCATCGGATATATAACTAAAAGAAATGAGCATAAAATTGCAAACTTCTTAAATCCATATATGGACTTAAGCAAGTATCCCTCTCATGGAATCAAAGATTTGATCAAGCGATCAAGACTTTTGGAGCAAAAAATTGATGAACCTTGCATTTATAAACGTTTAGGGATGAAAATGTGGTTTTTCTTGTTCCGTACGTCGATGACATTCTACTTATTGGGAATGATGTAGGGACATTGTCATTGGTTAAATTGTGGTTAACCAAAAGTTTAGCATGAAGGACTTGGGAGAAACTGATTTTGTTATAGGAATTCGAATCCTAAGGGATCGAAAGAATAAAGTGATGTGTAACACCCCGCACCCAAGACCGATACTGGGTCTGGATACGAGACATTACTATGCTTGAACTCACTGAAACATGTACTTACGGGCTATAAAATTTCGTTCCAACTTAAAAACTTCACTTTCTTAGTCAACATATATAACAAGGGCCTACGAGGCCTTTAACTCATGTCAGAAAACTTTCGGAATTAAAATCAAATAACTCATTTTTGAAGTAGGGTTCACACGCCCGTGTAACTTGGGAACACGCCCGTGTACCCTTAAGCACGCCCATGCCCTCAAACCGTGGGGAGCTACTGACTATTTCCACACGACCATGACACGCCCGTGGGCTTAGACCGTGTACTAATCCTTGATATACTGACTAAATCAACACGGTCTAGGAACACGCCCATGTCCAAACCGTGTGTCTTACACGGCATACACACACGGCCGTGGGATTTGCCCATGGCCTATTATGATTAATAATACTAAGGTGTAGGGTTAACACGGTCTTGACACACGCCCGTGTGTCCAACCGTGTGGGCATTTACAGGCTATTTACCAAGCCGTTAGCCACCCTGAAATAAAGATTATATCCATACACAATTCAACGATGCAATAACAACCCAATTTTATAAATAATACTACATGCTTCATTGATCTCAATAAACATACATGCTTAGTCAAATTTGGCCAATCACTTAGCCATATACAAAAAAATAATAAACTTGATAGCCTTTACAAAGGCCCTTCTTAAAACATGTCCACAAAATGAATGTTTCCTATACATGCCATATTTAGTAAAGTAACTTGGCTATACCAAAATAAGAGTTGATAGTGTGTTGTGAGCTCGACTTTAATGATCCACTAATTAGCTTGGGGATCGCATAGAAAGAAAGAATCATAACGTATAAGCATATAGCTTAGTAAGTTTGCATGTAACAACTCATAGCATCATCATTGCTTAATATAAACCATTTCACATAAACAATGGTATTATGAATTTCAGCTAAAGAGCTTACTTACTCATATAGATTCTTACATGTCTCATGACACTTACTATTATCATACTTGTAAGGTAACCATGATACCTGTATCACTTGATCACATTGATCAGTATACTATAATAACAACAATCATGATATCTACTTTCTCATTCACAACATGAATAATGCTCAACTTCATCTAACTTCATCTTGATACTAACTTTACTTTCTTAGCTTACTTTCTATCTTCTTTTAGCTTACTCATTTGCATGATGAATTTCTGTGAATAACCGAGGATACTAAATCTCTTCCCACATAATATGATGCCAAAGCCATATCCTAGACATGGTCTTACATGGGTTATCTCATCTTGGTTTCAAGGCCATGTCTTGACATGGACTTATGTGAAGTCTTGCTCTTGATATCATACTCAATGCCAAGCTTGACTCCTTGGACTTACATGATAACTTGCTTGCTAACTTGATCAATGCCAAGCTTGCCTTGGACTTACATGATAACTTGCTTACTAACTTGATCAATGCCAAGCTTGTCTTGGACTTACATGATATCTTGTTTACTAACTTGATCAACGCCAGGCTTGCGTTGGACTTACATGATATCTTGATCAATGCCAAGCTTACCTTGGACTTACATGATATATTGCTTACTAACTTGATCAATGCCAAGCTTGCCTTTGACTTACATGATATCTTGATCAATGCCAAGCTTGCCTTGGACTTACATGATAACTTGCTTACTAGCTTGATCAATGCCAAGCTTGCCTTGGACTTACATGATATCTTGTGTGGTAGATCGATATCTTGGGAAATTCATCTTCAATCGAGACTTGCTTGTACTTATCATCATGATTTCTTGATTGAACATAACATGATCATTTCATACGATTATTGTACATCATATTAAGCAATTTAATGATAATAATCATAAAGCTTAAAAATCATACAAACTTACCTCAATATACAAAATGTATGTAGATGTGCAATTTAGTCCTCGACTTTGTTCTTGCCTCGGTTTCGATCCGGGCTTCGTTTTTCTTGATCTATAATCATAAATAGATCATTTAAAACCATATTGACTAAATTGACTCATAACTCATACTTTGGCAAAATTACTATTTTGCCCCTATACTTTATAATATTTGTACTTTTGCCCCTAGGCTCGTAATATAAATTTTCATGCAACTTTCTTAAACTTCATGCTTAGCTGAATCATTTTCTCTACTATAAAAATCATCAATTCTCACTATTTCTAGTAGGTATGACCAATTTTATAACTGTTATAAAATGGTCCCTACTACTATTTTTCATGAAATTCATTAAGGAAAAGATGTTTATCTAACATCCAACTCTCTTAAACTTCCATAAAACATCATTTAACAAGCATGTCATTCAAGGGTAGAAATTTTGGACATGCATCTTAGCTCATTTAATAGCTAAAAATGGCTATTCATAATACGAGAACTTTGAAAATACGAAGAATATCAAAAATCGAGCTTAGGAGCACTTACTAGCAAGCTTGAAAAATTGAAGAACCCTAGCTATGGCTTCCTTCAAATTTTAGGCAATAGGGGAAGAAGATGAGTAGATTTTTCTCATCTTTTTCCTATTTAAATCATTTAATTCCTAAATGACCAAAATGCCCTTATCACTAAAAAATTCTATAACACCATCTCAAGGCCAATTTTTTTCCAAAAATAAAATTTTGGGTAAATTGATATTTGAGGGCTCCTAATTATTATTTTAAAGCTATTTCATGCAAAAAGCTTCTAGAAACTCATATTTTGTAACTTTTGCAATTTAGTCCTTTTTGGACCAATTGACCTCAACTTAATAAAATTGCTTAACAAAACTTTCATACTAGCATGCAAACATGGCATAAACCTGGAAAACTCATAATTTCACCTCGAGTTCGTGGCCTCGCACCACTATCAATTCTCCCCTTAGGGATTTTCGTCCTCGAAAATCTTACTAGCAAAAAGGTTTGGATACTGATTTCTCATACTCTCTTCTGATTCCCATGTAGCTTCTTCGATTTCGTGCCTTTGCCATAATACCTTTACTAAGGCAATACTCTTATTTCTTAGTTGTTTAACTTCCCGAGCTAAAATCTTGACTGGTTCTTCACCATAAGTTATGTCGGGACGAATCTCTATTTTCGAAATGGTAATTACATGCGAAGGGTCTGATCTGTAGCGTCGTAACATTGACACGTGAAACACATCATGTATCTTCTCTAATTCTGATGGCAAAGCCAAACGGCAAGCTACCGGATCAATTCTCTCCATAACCTCGTAAGGTCCAATGAAACGTGGGCTTAACTTGCCTATACGGCCAAATTTGAGAACTTTTCTCCATGGTGATACTTTCAAAAAGACTTTATCAACAACTTGGTACTCGATCTCTTTTCTCTTTAAATTCGAATAGGATTTACATGCTTGAGGCGACTTTTAAACATTCTCGAATTACTTTCACTTTCTCTTCAACTTTTTAACCAAATCAACCCCGTGAATTTGGTTTTCCTTGAGTTCAGTCCAAAACAAGGGAGTTCTGCACTTACGCCCATATAGGGCCTCATAAGGCTCCATCTTTAAGCTCGACTGAAAGCTATTATTATAGGCGAATTCTACCAATGGGAGAAACTTTTCCCAACTGCCTTGGAATTCCAAAACACAACATCTGAGCATGTCCTCAAGCACTTGAATTAACCTTTCTAACTGACCGTCAGTCTGAGGGTGAAAAGCGGTGCTAAAACTCAATTTTGTACCCAAAGCTTCTTGCAGCTTCTTCTAGAATCTAGATGTGAATCTTGGATCTCTATCCGATATGATCAATAAGGGAACTCCATGAAGTCTTACTATTTCTGAAACATACAAGTTTGCCAACTTGTCTAAGGAGTAATCCACTTGTACAGGTATAAAGTGGGCTGACTTCGTGAGTCTATCAACTACTACCCAAACAGCATCTTTCTTGCTCAGAGACAACGGTAAACCCGTTACGAAATCCATGGTGATACAGTCCCATTTCCACTCGAGAATCAAGATAGGTTGAAGTAAACCCAAGGTACTTGGTGTTCAGCTTTTACTTGCTGACAAATCATGCACTTGGTAACAAATTCTGAAATGTCTTTCTTCATTTTCGGCCACCAATACTGTTGCTTTAGATCATTATACATCTTGGTGCTACTCGGATGTACAGATAAACATCCGTTATGTGCCTCATGCAAAATTTTTGAAATAAGCTCCTCTTTTCTCGGAACACAAACTCTATCACTGAACATCAAGTATCCATCAGAATTAATCCAAAAGTTAGATTCAGCATCTGACTCGCATTGAGCTCTCTTGACTTGCAACTCACTATCTTCTTTCTAAGCTTCAAAGATCTCTTGAAGGAACATTGGTCTAGCTCTCAACTCAGTTAAAATAGAACCATCATCGGATAAAGATATTTTTGAATTCAATGCTCTCAAGGCAAATAGGGATTTTCTGCTTAAAGCATCGACGACCACGTTCGCCTTTCCAGGATGGTAATCAATGACCAACTCATAGTCCTTTATCAACTCTAACCATCTTCGTTGTCTTAAGTTCAACTCTTTCTGCATCATCAAGTATTTCAAACTTTTGTGATCGGTAAAAATCTGACATCGTTCACCATATAAATGGTGTCTCCAAATCTTCAATGCGAAGACTATGGCGGCTAATTTTAGGTCATGCGTTGGATAATTCTTCTCATGAGGTTTTAACTGTCTTGAGGGATAACAATTACCTTGCCTTCTTGCATGAGTACACAGCCTAATCCATTTAAGGATGCATCGCTATAAATTATGAATTCTTTCCCTACCTCGGGTTGTACTAAAACTGGAGCTTCTGTCAGCATTGCTTTCAACTTCTCAAAACTTTGTTGGCATCTTTCCGACCACTCAAACTTCACGTTCTTCTATAATAATTTAGTCATCGGGGTTGCAATCATAGAAAACCCTTGATAAATCGTCTATAGTAGCCGGCTAGGCCCAGAAAACTTCTAATCTTAGTGATGTTCTTCGGTGGTTTCCAGTCTATTATAGCTGAGATCTTACTTGGATCTACTCGGACTCCATCTCTCGAGACAATATGTCCCAGGAATCCCACTTCCTTGAGCCAAAATTCACTTTTACTGAATTTGGCATACAACTGATTTTCTCGAAGAGTCTCAGAAAACTATCCGTAGATGATCGGATGTTCATCCTCGCCTCGGAATAAATCAAGATGTCATTAATAAAAACGACTACAAACTTGTCAAGGTATGGTCTAAAAATGAGGTTCATTAAATCCATGAATACCGCAGGAGCATTGGTCAACCCAAAGGGCATGACTAAAAATTCATAATGCCCATATCTTGTTCGAAAGGCAGTCTTGGATACATCTGAATCCTTCACTCTAAACTGGTAGTACCCTAATCTTAAGTCTATTTTGGAGAACACAGTCGCTCCTTTCAATTGATCAAACAAATCATCGATCCTAGGTAATGGGTACTTGTTCTTCACTATCACTTTATTAAGCTGACGGTAATCAATGCACAATCTCATGGTGTCATCTTTCTTTTTCACAAACAAAACTAGAGCGCCCCATGGTGAACAACTTGATCTTGCAAAGCCTTTGTCATCAACTCTTGCAATCAGAATTTCAACTCTTTCAACTCTGTTGGAGCCATTCTATAAGGAGTAATGGATATTGGTATAGTACTGGGAGTTAGCTCAATGCTGAACTCAACTTCTCTAACTGGTGGTAATCCTGGTAATTCCTCAGGAAAAACATCCACATACTCACATACTATCGGCATTGATTCAATCTTTAACTCTATCTCTTTATCATTCAATACAAAGGCTAAAAATGCCTCATACCCTTTTCTTAGATATCTCTGCGCCATCATATAAGAATTATTACCGACGTTCTACCTTGCTCATCTGATTGTACATGAAGAGTATCCCCATTCTCACACCTCATCTCAATGTATTTCTTCCCACAATTTACAATTACATTATGAGTAGTCAACCAGTCCATACCAAGAATGAGGTCGAATTCATCAAAAGGTAACAACATAAGATTTGCTTTAAAGCAATGACCTCTAATAATTAACGGACAATCTTTACAAACTTTATCAACTAACATACTCTTGCCTAAAGGATTAGACACCTTAATCACAAATTCTGTGGTATCTATAGGCACACCCAAACCAGGTACTAATTTCATGCAAATGTAAGAGTGTGTGGATTCGGGGTCTATTAAAGCAATAACTTTGGTATTGTAAAGAGAAAAGGTACCCGTAATAACATCAGGGGAAGATGCCTCTTCGAGAGTGTGAATGGCATAAGTCCTTGCAGGCGCTCTACCCTCGGGTCTCACGGTCTGCCCTTTGGGGTTACCTCTTCCATTTGCCCCTCTTCCCGGGTTCCTCTGCGGTTTCCCTCTAACCATACTCCCGGATCTCGGGTTCTGAGTTCTCTCTTCTTTAGTCATCTCTGGACAATCCTTTATGAAATGGTCTTGGGAACCACATCTAAAACATGCATTTTCATGTGCTTGGCATTCTCCCAAATGGCGTCTGCCACATTGTGGACATTCTGGTCTGTTAGGTCTAAAATTCCCAACACTTGCAACTGAAGTCGTCTATGCTTTATTTTTCAAATACTGCTTACTCTTGTCCTTTCTTGAAAATCCAGTGGAAGTAGCTGATCGAGCTGGAAAATCTCTTGACTTCTTGGATGACGATTGGAATGACTTGTTCCACTGCCTCTTTCTAGAATCGCGAGACTCCATTTCAAATTTCTTCTTCTCTTTACTAGTTCTTCTGGCTTTGCAAGCCTTTCCACTAGCACAATGAATTTTTTAATTCGAGGACAAGAACAACCAGACAATGTCCTCATTTAAACCATCTTCAAACCTTTTACTCATAATGACCTCGGTGGACACACATTCATGAAGTACATTTGTTGAGTCGTATGAACTCTCGCTCATAATCGGTTACTGACATCTTACCTTACTTCAGTTCTAGAAATTCTTTCCTCTTCTAGTCTACAAACCTCTGGCTGATATACTTTTTCTTAAACTCTTCTTTAAAGAATTCCCATGAAATCCTTTCCCTTGGTACCACCGACACAAGGGTGTTCCACCATTGGTAAGCAGAATCTCTTAAGAGAGAGACTACACACTTCATGCATTCCTCAAGAGTGCAGGACAGTTCGTTAAATACTCTGATGGTATTTTCTAACCAGAACTCAGCTCTTTCTGGATCATCATCTTTTCTAGCTCGAATTCTTCTGCCCCATGCTTCTTGATCCTATCAGTTGGAGGTTTACCTCCTCTTACCACCTCTACTACTTGAGGGGCTACTGGAGTAGGTTGTGGAATAGGCGGGGGTGGAGGGGGTTGTGCATTCGGGTTCGCTCGAATGAACTCCGTGTACCAGACATCCATCATATAGAGGAAGGCTTCTCTAGCCTCTTCTCCTCCTCCTTCTTAACTCATTGTAGTGGGTCTATTCTCATTCTCATACGGCACGTCCCTTCTGCGGGAGCTGGTGCGTTACTTTCTACATCATCTACCTCAGCTCCTTCGGGATCCATTTACTATATGTATAAACATAATTTAAGTCGTCAGGAGTCGTCACACTATCATTATAAAAACATTCTTACGTATGGCATGTATAGCTGACTCATGCTCGTGCTACGTTAGTCCTAGAATCGACTAAACCATAGCTCTGATACCATTAAATGTAACACCCCGCACCCAAGACCGATATTGGGTCTGGATACGAGACATTACTATGCTTAAACTCACTGAAACATGTACTTACGGGCTATAAAATTTCGTTCCAACTTAAAATCTTCACTTTCTTAGTCAACACATATAACAAGGGCCTACGAGGCCTTTAAGTCATGTCAGAAAACTTTTGGAATTAAAATCAAATAACTCATTTTTGAAGCAGTGTTCACACGCCCGTGTAACTTGGGAACACACCCATGTACCCTTAAGCACGCCCATGCCCTCAAACCGTAGGGAGCTATTGACTATTTCTACACGGCCATGACACGCCGTGGGCTTAGACCGTGTATTAATCCTTGATATACTGACTAAATCAACACGGTCTGGGAACACGCCCATGTCCAAACCGTGTGTCTTACACGGCATACACACACGGTGGGATTTGCCCGTGGCCTATTATGATTAATAATACTAAGGTGCAGGGTTAACACGGTCTTGACACTCGCCCGTGTGTCCAATCGTGTGGTATTTACAAGCTATTTACCACGCCGTTAGCCATCCTGAAATAAAGATCATATCCATACACAATTCAACGATGCAATAACAACCCAATTTAATGAATAATACTACATGCTTCATTGATCTCAATAAACATACATACTTAGTCAAATTTGTCCAATCACTTAGCCATATACAAAAGAATAATAAACTTGATAGCCTTTACAAAGGCCCTTCTTAAAACATGTCCACAAAATGAATGTTTCCTATACATGCCATATTTAGTAAAGTAACTTGGCTATACCAAAATAAGAGTTGATAGTGTGTTGCGAGCTCCGACTTTAATGATCCACGAATTAGCTTGGCGGGACTGCATAGAAAGAAAGAATCATAACGTAAGCATATAGCTTAGTAAGTTTGCATGTAACAACTCATAGTATCATCATTGCTTAATATAAACCATTTCATATAAACAATGGTATTATGAATTTCAGCTAAAGAGCTTACTTACTCATATAGATTCTTACATGTCTCATGACACTTACTATTATCATACTTGTAAGGTAACCATGATACATGTATCACTTGATCACATTGATCAGTATACTATAATAACAACAATCATGATATCTACTTTCTCATTCACAACATGAATAATGCTCAACTTCATCTAACTTCATCTTGATACTAACTTTACTTTCTTAGCTTACTTGCTATCTTCTTTAGCTTACTCATTTGCCCGATGAATTTACGTGAATAATCGAGGATACTAAATCTCTTCCCACATAATATGATGCCAAAGCCATATCCTAGACATGGTCTTACATGGGTTATCTCATCTTGGTTTCAAGGCCATGTCTTGACATGGACTTATGTGAAGTCTTGCTCTTGATATCATACTCAATGCCAAGCTTCAGTCCTTGGACTTACATGATAACTTACTTGCTAACTTGATCAATGCCAAGCTTGCCTTGGACTTACATGATAACTTGCTTACTAACTTGATCAATGCCAAGCTTGTCTTGGACTTACATGATATCTTGATCAATGCCAAGCTTGTCTTGGACTTACATGATATCTTGATCAATGCCAAGCTTGCCTTGGACTTACATGATATCTTGATCAATGCCAAGCTTGCCTTGGACTTACATGATAACTTGCTTACTAACTTGATCAATGCCAAGCTTGCCTTGGACTTACATGGTATCTTGTGTGGTAGATCGAGTATCCTGGGAAATTCATCTTCAATCGGGACTTGCTTGTACTTATCATCATGATTTCTTGATTGAACATAACATGATCATTTCATACGATTATTGTACATCATATTAAGCAATTTAATGATAATAATCATAAAGCTTAAAAAATCATACAAACTTACCTCAATATACAAAATGTATGTAGATGTGCAATTTAGTCATCGACTTTGTTCTTGCCTCGGTTTTGATCCGGGCTTCGTTTTTCTTGATCTATAATCATAAATAGATCATTTAAAAACCATATTGACTAAATTGACTCATAACTCATACTTTGGCAAAATTACTATTTTGCCCTTATACTTTCTAATATTTGTACTTTTGCCCCTAGGCTCGTAATATAATTTTCATGCAACTTTCTCAAACTTCATGCTTAGCTGAATCATTTTCTCTACTATAACAATCATCAATTCTCACTATTTCTAGTAGGTATGACCAATTTTATAACTGTTACAAAATGGTCCCTACTACCATTTTTCATGAAATTCATTAAGGAAAAGATGTTTATCTAACATCAAACTCTCTTAAACTTCCATAAAACATCATTTAACAAGCATGTCATTCAAGGGTAGAATTTTTGGACATGCATCTTAGCTCATTTAATAGCTAAAAATGGCTAATTCATAATACGAGAACTTTGAAAATACGAAGAATATCAAAAATCGAGCTTAGGAGCACTTACTAGTAAGCTTGAAAAATTGAAGAACCCTAGCTATGGCTTCCTTCAAATTTTTGGAAATAGGGGAAGAAGATGAGTAGATTTTTCTCATCATTTTCCTTTTTAAATCATTTAATTCCTAAATGACCAAAATGCCCTTATCACTAAAAATTTCTATAACACCATCTCAAGGCCAATTTTTGTCCAAAAATAAAATTTTGGGTAAATTGCTATTTGAGGGCTCCTAATTATTATTCTAAAGCTATTTCATACAAAAAGCTTCTAGAAACTCATATTTTGTAACTTTTGCAATTTAGTCCTTTTTGGACCAATTGACCTCAACTTAATAAAATTGCTTAACAAAACTTTCATACTAGCATGCAAACATGGCATAAACTTGGAAAACTCATAATTTCACCTCGGGTTCGTGGCCTCGCACCACTATCCCGACTAGGTCCTAAATCGAGCTGTTTCAGATAGCATTATCTCAGGCTTTATACATAGACAAAATATTGAAGCGTTATTCAATGACCGATTTGAAGAAGGGAAGTCAAGCTTTCATTTTTGGATTTCATCTCTAGTAGGAAAACTATCTTAAAACAACGGACGAAAGAAAGAACATGAGAAATATTCCTTATGCTTTTGGTAGTAGGAAGTCTCATATATGCTATGTTATGCACACGCCTAGATATTTGTTTTGCAGTGGCGTTGGTGAGTCGATATCAAGTGAATCCAAGACCAAGACACTGACAAGCAGTTAAGCATATACTCAAGTATTTATGGAGAACGAGGGATTATATACTTGTGTATTCTGGAGGAGATCTTACTCCTATCGGATATACTGATTCTAACTTCCAAACGTGTCGAGATTCAAAAAAATCAACATCGGGCTATGTTTTTGTCCTAAACAACGGGTCCATAATGTGAATAAGTGTGAAGTAGGGTTGCACTACTAACTTTATTATGGAAGGCTGAATATGATGTATGGAAAAGCTATGGCATTGTAACAGTGCGAGTATAGCTAAAACTCAAAGAAACCACATAAAGACAAAACACATTGATACAACAGTGGAATTCATAGCCCAAAACATGAGTAAATGATATCCTCTCATTGACATTACATGGTTGATGAAAAGCAAACGTGGCCCGGATCATCCGTCTTTGTGATGGATGACTTGATCACTATATAATAGTGATTGACTTTTCATGAAAGAAGATGTAATAGTTACCATGAGATAGAATAGGATCATATTGGGAGAATGAACATTATCCCAAAGGGACCAAGGATATCCTATGAGGGCAATACACTTATGACAAGGTCATTGAACGAGCACTAAGTAGTTGCTTTTGTAATGATATGTAGTTAGGGAAAGCTCAGTAATGATACTATAGTGGAATAACTTTGTGACTAAATAAGTTTATAATTAATTGGAAAAAAGCCGAAACTTAATTTTAAATCATTTAAGCCCTAATTACATATGTCCATTCGGTCCATCCATTAGCTCGTTGAAACCATAACTGAATTGCGTATTTGAATAAAAATGAATAGAAGAAATAAAAGTAGAGAAATAGAAAATATTAAGAAATGATTATGATTTTCTTTGAAATGGATAAATGTAATAATTTGGAAATGAATGTAGTTTCCTCAAAATGAAAATGGAAATGAAAATGAAAAATAATTCATTTGCAAATGTAGATGAATTAGTTAAAATGATCGAGAGAATTAGTTTAGGTTTTGAACTATTTTAAAACCTAAAAATGAAAATAAATCATTTGATTATAATGAATATGTTGAATGGTGGAATATTCGATCATACTAAATGGTTTTGTTTAATTATCTTCATTTAAAAATAAAATACAATAATTTCAAAAAATGTCATTAAATTAAAATAATTATTAGAAAATACATATTTTTTTAAATTTTATTTCTTCTGTTCTAAAAAATTAAATAAAAAACGAGAGAACTTCACTTGTCGCATATATAACCTATCTACATTGTTATATTATATATATGATAGATTTATTTATACATAAAAACAAATTAATTTAAATTTTTTATTTATATAAACCTTTTAATCCTATTTAACAATTTATGCAACAATAAGTAAGTTTGATTTAAAATTCTATGCGGATCAAATTTGGGAGAAAATAGATTGTGAAAGGAGAGCTGTGATTGTCATTTGTCATTGTGGGGTTCACTCCATTTTAACTTTGACAAGTATATTTGAACTTCAACAGATTAAAGACATGGAAGCTTATATTTTAACTTTTCTATTCTATTCCTTGATTGCGTTGAATCTTCAAAGGTCAGTATGAAGCTATACATGACAACTCAATTTCCAAAAATTTCAACTTACAATACAAACACTAAACACTTTTTATTTACTCATTCTTTTAATGTGATTGTTTGATATTAATAATTATAATATATCTCAAGTAAATTAGGGGTCAAGTCAATATTCAATAGTTACAATTTTATCATCTACCGGGCAGCCAAAGCGAACCCTCAACAATCGAAAGTATTGTCTCTGGGAAGAGTTTTATCTTCCGTGCTTTGTTAAGAGCCAAAGTGTCGTGAATATCTGTCTTGAAAGTCTACTTCATAAAGTCGAGAATGTCTTGACTATATATAGACGTATGACCACCTATTAAGAAATGATGTGGTTGAGGCGTTTAAGGCTATGTGAATTAAACCCTCAATATTACCACTCTAAATAGAAAATGAAAAACAAAATCTTTTTCCGAAAAATAGTATATTCAGTTATTGAGGGAATGAGTCGATCGCCCCACGAAAAACACTTCCAATTTTTTTCCAAAAGACGGATCCATCAACAATAACAAAATTTTATATATAAAAAATCAGTTGAGATCAAACAACAAAACCAAATAAGTCATCTTAACAACCATTCATATCAATTACCCTTTTGAACGGCTTTTTTTATCTGCAGCCTTAACTCATAGCTCATCCCCATAATTAGCCAGCTTTTCCAAAATTTGGAACGCCCATGATTGGAAACTAACAGAGACCAGCGCTGTCGGCAGTAGGCGGGCCAATTAAGGGAACCGTGTCACCCTAGACAAGATTTAGTTCCATCAAACGGCCCACACGTGTTACGTCCCATGATCCAACGGATATCAACATCTAAAACTGTAGCGGTAGCCCTGCCAGTGCTAGATTACAGATGCAATGCCACTTCATACTCTAAACCCATTCTTTAATCCCAACACCACCATGGTTTTGGTTCCATGCAATTAGACGCATGGAAAAAAACACACACCATCACATGATAACTGGTATGATTGATTCCTTTTCTTATGATCTCCCTCCATTACCCTTTTTTCTTTATGCCTCTTTCTATCTCAGATCGCCACTCTCTATCTTCCTTTGTGTTTTTTTTTTTTGGCTTTCTTAATTTCAGTGAATGATTAATTTTGTTGACTTTCTCTTTTGAAGAAGATTTGGAGAACTCAATCATCTCTTGTAAGCCGTAAGTAACTTCTGTTTATTATTATTACTTCCTGTATCTTTCTTTTCCTTTTAATCAAAATTACCCATGAAGAAAAACTTACGTTTTACCAGTTCTATGGTTTTTCTCTCTTTTTTCTAATTATTTTTCCTTCTGTAATGATTTCTATTCTGACTTTTCAAGTAGGCAACTTTTTCCTTTCAAACTAATCCTAATTAACTAAAAAGATGGAAAATTTTCTTTCGACTTTTTCCTTTTGATGCAGAACCAATTTTTCAGATTTTTTTTATTCTGCTTGTACCTTGTAACGTTGACCGAACTTTCTTTTCTGTCAGAAAGTCTGTTCAATCAACTTGTTCAAAGATTTACAGCTCATCTCTTTTAAAGTTAATTATATTCAATGTATGAACAACAAAACTGTTTACCCTTTGAAGCAGAAAAGAATATATCTTGATATAATAACAAGAAGGGAGGAAGAGATTGTGGAGTTGTCGGCTGATTGTCTGTGAACTGGGAAGTTAAAGATAAAGCGACTGATAGATATATCAACAAAGAGATGGGATCTTTCAAGGGTCATGCTTTGCCTGGGACACTGTTTCTGATGGTGGGTGTATGGCACATATGGAGTTCCGTGGTTCGGTTTGTGTCAAACCCCAAGTCTTTTGAGGTCAGAGTATGGAACCCAGTTCCTGGTTTTAATGGGAAGTTGAAGCACTTGGAGCTATATGTTGTAGCCTTTGGTGCTTTCATTGATCTGTGTATTGAGCTTTTGTATTCAACCCACCTCAAGTTTTTTGTGGATGGAGTCTTGAATCCATCACACTTGAACGATTTTGAGCATTCAGGGATGCTTCTCATGTTTTTCCTCTTAGGCGCTATCGCTTTGCTTTCAGAGAAAACGAGGTTAGTCATGGTCTTTTTCCTTTTTAATATGGTCATGGACTTTCATTGTCATGTGATAGTGGTTTATGTTTTGTTATGCAAAAACTCTGAATGAAAGGGGAAGAAGAAGAAGTGGGAGGTGGATCAAAGGGACTTTCTTTTTTGCCTTTATTTTTTTGTTTGCTATGGAAAAATCGACACAATCAAAGATTCCTTTTTGTTCAAATCATGTGAAAATCATAGAGAACCTCCTTTTAGAGAATCAAATATGAACTGTGGACATTAATCAAGACAGCAAGAAAAGAAATTGCTTTTAGGGACAAATCTTTCTCTCGATCTCTCTCTTTTTTGAATAGTTTAATGCCTGTAATCATTAAAGTTGCTCCCAGTTGGTTCTTTTTATCTTTTATTTGCCCGCACTTTACAGTTTTGCCTCTTATTTTATAGGAAAACACAAGGAAACTAACATTACCCCTTTTTATTACTTGATGCAAAAGATCCTAAACCTCCATTAAACTGAGCAAAGATGAACTTAAATAGCATGCTTTTGACAGAACATGTTGTGTGAACTAGGCAATACCAGACTTTTTCATTGGAACAAAATGTTTTTGACAAGCTTTTTTTTATCAAGTTCTAATTGATTAGTTCTGGATAGGATTCTAGCCTGTCAGGGGACTGCTGCTGTCCAACTGGGAATGATGTAATGATGATGGTAATAATTTAATTAGATTACATGCATAGAATCATAAGGGATAGTAGGATGGAAATTATAAAAGGTTTTATAAGAAACAGACTTTGCATGGACTGCTTTGTCTTAATTCCTTATTTTTTTTTTTTTTTTTGTTTTGGGGAATGATTGCATCCCTAGTGCATTATTACGGAACAACAAAGTTCATCTCTAATTATAATTACTTTATAACTGAAATATTAGTTGTTTGAATACAGAATGTTCACTTTTATCTCATAAATTACATTTTCATCTCTTGTTGGTAGTTTTGTTACCTTACCACAAGGAGCCCTTTGTCTTATTGCGGCCGCAGCATTCACTGCAGAGTATCTGTTATTCTACTTTCACTCAACCACTCACAAGGGCCTTGAAGGATACTACCATCTTGTTCTTGTCCTTTTAATAGGACTCTGCATCTTGACCACGCTTGCTGGATCTCTCTTCCCAAACAGCTTCCCGGTTGATTTGTGTAGTGGAATTGCTATAACTCTCCAAGGCCTCTGGTTCTACCAGACTGCTTTCACCCTCTATGGCCCCATGATGCCCGACGGTTGTCAACTCAAGGATAATGCAATACATTGCCTTGCGGATAATGAAGTTCGAGGCCAATTGATTGCCAACTTCCAGCTCTTTTCTCTGGTACTTGGTGTCCTCATCGCCGTTGTGGGATCATACAGTTTCGTAGCTTCAAGATACGGGGATTCCGATCTTAGAAGCATGCAATCAGTTCAAAATTGATGAGGGTATGCAATCTTTAACTTTGGGTGTAAATTTAATGCATTTTCAATTTAGCTGGTGCTTGGTTTTGAGTTGCCTGTTATTTCACAGGCTGAAGCCGCATGAAGGACTTATGCTAAGGAGTTCACTTTTTTTTTTTTTTGAGTTTTCATTGTTGGTGAAATAGAATTTAGGTGGTTACTGTATTATTAGTTCATCAAAATCAACAGCACAGGGAACACAAAAATAACAATGGGTGATGTACAAACAACCACAGGAAAAAAAAAAAATTCCACAATTCCATTATTCATTATTGATTTGTTGACTATGGTTATTGTCTTGAACCACAAGCATTGTCATTTAGCCTACTGGATTCTCTTCCTTGGCGGAGGGACAATGCTTATGCTTATTTTAGCCCTGCATGCATTGTTCATCGTTGGGGCAGTTGTTTGTTTCGTGGATTAATTTAACTTCAAAACCAGCTGTTGTGATGTCAAGTAACTTTTTGGTTTTAATTATTTTACTCCCTGCCCACCTATGGTCCCTGACCCCTGGCCGCCTAACAGATGGATTTGTTTAAGAGATTGTTTATAGTAAAAAAACCTCCTTCCTTTTGTCAAAATTTTGGATATTAAAAAGAGAAAAGATTACAGATTGTTGAATATTTATAATTGCATTTGAGATATTTATAATAATATTTCACATTTAGATTATATTTAAAATTTAAAATTAAAAATTGTAATATAATAATATTAATTAATGAAATTTAAATTGTATGTTTAATAAAAATTACACATGTAATTCTATTTATTAAAGATTATTTTTATTTAATAAAAATATAAAATTTATATGTTTTATTGAAATAATATCGTAACGGTAAGAACTAAAAGAATTATAGATTGAACTATAGAGAAGAATAAAAAAAAAAATGAAAGAATGATTTAACTTTTACTTGAATACAATAAGCTTATACATGCCCTTGATCCATAGGGCTTCATAAGCTACAAAGTATTAAAGACAAACATTAAGGTACCCTATAAATGATTTAGGTGTTACAAGATAATAAATTTAAGGGTTATGGACATTCATTCTTTAGGGGTTATAATAGGATAAATTTGGGGGTTATGGACATTCATTTATCAATGGATTTACAACACTCCCTCTTAGATGTCTATAAATAAAAATGCCTCGTAAAAAAATCTATTAGAAAAAATCATATGAGATAAAAACCTAGTGAAAAAAGAGAGTATATAATTTATTTTTACAAGCTTCCTCGTTAAAAACCTTTACTAGGAAAACCTAGTGGGGCAAAACCTTGGTTAAAGGAAAAGAGTGCAATGTGCTTTTGACTTCCCCTAATGGCAACATCACATTACATCTTTCAGTCGACGCATTCCAATTTTGTATAGTAGTCTTTCAAATGTTTAAGTTGACAATACCTTGGTAAAAAGATCTGCTAAATTATCACTAGAACGAATTTGTTGAACTTCTATATCACATTTCTTCTCAAGATCATGAGTGGAGAATACTTTTAGTGAAATATGTTTCGTTCTATCACCTTTGATGTAACCACCCTTCAATTGAGCTATACATG
Organism: Gossypium rotundifolium; assembly: GCA_025506655.1. NCBI lineage: Eukaryota > Viridiplantae > Streptophyta > Magnoliopsida > Malvales > Malvaceae > Gossypium > Gossypium rotundifolium. The sequence continues at coordinate 32,847,867 of CP106729.1, forward strand.
TTACATTTCTTCGTATAAGATGATATCTTTTCTTGTAAAGGTAAAATACATATCTTTTGTATATGTTGGGTCAATAACCTTAAACACACTCTAGGCTTGCCTCATGTATTGCAACTATTTCTGCATGGTTTGAAGAGGCGACAGCTAATGTTTGTTTTGTTGAATGTCATGATATGATAGTACTCCCACATGTAAATAAATATCTCGTTTTAGATCGACTTTTATGTGGATCCGATAAATATCCAGCATCAGCATAACTAACTAACAGGGATTTTGAATCATTTGAATGAAATAACCCCATATCAATGGTCCCTTTGAGATATCTAAATACTTTGATGGGAAATAACCTGTGTATGCAACAAACAAGTAAACAAAGTAAAATTGGCAAGATCGAACACACAAATTTTACGTGGAAAAATTCTCAAAAGAGGATAAAAAACCACGAATAAAAGGATATTTAACTATAATAAAAGAAAGTACAAAAGATGAAGAGAATTAAAAAAACTCGAAACCTCAAAATAAAAACCCTTCAAAATAAAGAACAAAATTATCTCAATCTCAATATTTTTTATATATAAAACTTAGAGTAACTAAAGCCTATTTATATGTTAAAATTTGTAGCATATATGACTAGAATATCCCTAAGTTAATCAGAGTTTAAGTGGGAATATGAAAAATGTTTAATTGAGAGAAAAAAATCAAGAAACTTGAGAAACACGTCGCCTCTTCATGACATGGCATTCACGTCGTAAGGACGAATGGGCATCACGTCATCGGGATGAAGGCTCTCTTCTCGTGTGATGTCAGTTGTTTTTTAGGACGAAGAACACTTTCTCTATGTGACACCACACACTATTTAGTCCGAAAATGCGATGCATAACTCCACAAATCTCCACCTTAACAATAATGCCAAGCCTTATTATGGGTCTAATACAAAAAAAAATGCTCGAACTTGGCTAAAACACTTTGTCAACATGTCGATCGAGGTTAAGATTTTTTTTGTACATCCTTTGAATTATCACCTTTTGAACAAAGTGATAACAAATGTTGTAAAGTCAATACAAAGATCATTAAGGTTGTTATTTTTATTTTTTCTTCCTAAAACCCGAATTTTTTTTGAACTGAAACCTTTTCTTTCACCGAATATGCAATGACGAATTCTTATAAAATCTTTTGTATTTCTTTCGATTTTATTTTTAAAAAACCCCATATAATGTAAACAGAATAAAAAAAAAAATAAATAAAAATAAAAAGGCGAGGTTAAGAAAAAAGAAAAAATAAAAGATCAAGAAGTTGTTATTTTATTTTTCTTCCTTTTTTTCCTTTTCTTTCGAATATGCAAACGAATTTAAAATCTTTCACTTCTATTTTTAAAAAATCTATATGCGTATTTAAATAAACTGTAAAAGAAAAAAAGAAAAAAAAGTTACCTGTTTTTGAATTTCGATCGATCGTGGCATCGATCGAGCCTCGTCGAGTCTGGTGAAAATTGCGGAGGAGAGCAAAACAGAAAGCTCTCTTTTTTTAAGCAATGAGCAAAAATGATTTCTTGGGCCAATTTTTAGCTTATATAGCAATATAGAAACGACGTCGTTTTTGCTTAAGCCAATAAGTATTAAACGACGTCGTTTAAAGGAGCAAATCCGCGCGTTGACCCGAAACCCGGGAGGATCTGCGTGTTTTTTATAAATGGCAATTTGCCTCTTTGGTCCTTCCGCAATTTTATCATTTTTAATTTAGTTCAATTTAAATTTTCTTTTATTTTAATTCAGCCCTAAATTTTATATTTTCTTGCAATCTGGTCCTAGGGCTATTTTAAGGCAGAAAGGGGGAACAACGTCGTTTAGGAGATAAAGCATAATTGCCTAATAGGTCCTTATAATGTGACACACATTCTAATTTGGTCCTTTTACATTTTTACCCTGGATTTTTTTTTATATTTTTGATTTAATCCATGTTTCTTTGATTTTTTATCCTTTTATTTTCATTTTATTCTTATTTTAATTATTTAATATTATATATATATTAAATTATTACTATATTAGATTATTTTATTAAGTTTGATATTATTTATATATTATATAACATTTTTAAAATTTTAATATTATTTATTATAATATATATTTTAAAAATTTTGAATATTATATATTATTATATTATATTTGTAACATCCTAAATGTGGGCCTGCGCATTTATATGATAGTTTAATATGTTAAATTGAGATTTTAAGGATCGGGCTGATTTTTTTTATTATGGTTTAAATTAGTGCTCTGGGTATTTTAAAGTGATACATATTGGGCTTTAAAATTTGGGTTAGGTGGCTAATAAATGGTGTTAGCTCATAATTTAAGTAGATAGTTAATTAAGTGACAAGCTGGGCTTGTGGCCCAAAGATTTGAGGAGCTTTAAGTGGGCATAAGGTGGCGTCATAAGGGGGGAGGAGTTTGGGCCAAGTGAGGGCTACTTAGAGCCCAAGTTTTGGGTCAAAAATTCGACACTTAGGAGCCTTAGGAGTGGACGGCACACTAGCTACAAAATAGGGATTTTAATTCTTTTATTTTCTTGATGAATACGGAGATAATGAAGAGAAAGATGAGGGCTATTTTCAGGGAGATAAGGGATTAAGATAACAAGGAAGATAAAAGCTATCAGATGACAACAGAGTTGGCCAAAAATCCAACTCTGGGAGGGGGAGTGTATTGTCAAAATCTATATAAGCCAAGTAATCATCCTTTCTTTCAATTTTTCTCTCTTCTTCCTCACCTAGCCGAATTTCTCTTCTTCTTTTCTCTCAAAACCTTTTTTTTGCCGCAAATCTCCAAACACAGTTTACTTTCCCCTCTTCTCTTCTCAAAGCCGAATCTACAAGTGAAATCTCTATTTGTCGAAGGTGCACCGTAAGCCGTATACTCCTCTTTAATCCGGTGAGTTTTGGGATTTTTCCTTTTCTGTGATTCCTTTGTTTTGATAAACTCCTAATCTAAATCATTATTTCCAAGGCCCTTCGATTATACTCTTTACTCCTCGTTTAATTTGTTCCATTAAAGCCGATTTGGTGAAAAAGCCGAAGGTAGGTGGTGGTAGGTTTGGCCGAATGGCCTTCCATGATTCCTTTTTGGTTTGGCCGAATATTATTTGGGTTATGTTGGTTGTGTATATCGGTTGGTTTGATATTTGTTTTGGTGGTGGCCGAATATAGGTAGGGAGGTGACATTTCTTAGGGAATTTTGGGATTCAACAAATAAGGCTCTACATTAAGGATAATAGATTTTCGCGATAACAGGTGTGTAATACTTCCCCACCATCTAGATCTAATCATAAAATGCATGATCATAAGATTTATATGTTTTGATAATTGCCAACATCTCGGTTTATTGATGAAAGCCCAAGGAGGGTAAAAGCGGATCACCAGGTTAGTAAATAATCTGTTTAAATGTTATAAGTAAAATGCTTGTATGTGATTGCATGGGTTGGGTTGATGAAAGGAGGAAGTTATACATTATATGTGTGGCGGTTTCTGTGATCGATGTAGCGGCTATTGTCGTGAATTGTTATCTGAGCTTGGCCATTATATGCTATAAGGGCTTGGTCATCATATGTGGACGAAGCGGTATGATCGCGATCTTGGAGTGTAGCGATGTGGGTCGATTGTAGAAATCCCCAATGGTGTGAACGGTTGGTGCAGGCGTGTAGAGGATGGAAACCTAGGCAAACGGGTTGGGCCTTGCATATTATTTGTTATTAACTTTTATTATGAGTATTAAACTGTTTATTTTGTCTAATGGGCCTAAGGCCCAAAATCTAGTGGTGCATGAGGGTTGCACACTGAGTCTCGTGACTCACCCTTTTAATTAACATTTCAGGTGATACCTAGTGCTCGGACCGGCCGAGAGGAACATAAGGTGGCCATGCAAAAGAATATGTGGATCCGGCGGAAAGTCTCAACTAAATAGTTTATAAGATGTTTTATTTTATGGACTTTAAACCCCATTGTAATAAGGCCATGGGCCACTAGTTTATGTTTTGGTTATATTACGGGCTTGCTTTGTTTTTTTTTTTATATTTACTTCGTTTAAACTAAGGTTTTTTTTTTTTCTCTTTAAGTTTTAGGCTTTCAATTGTAAAGACCTATTTTATTTTATTTGGGTTTTCTAATAAACTGAATTGTTTTATAAATTTTTTTTAGTGACATACCAGATCCGGTCGTGGTGTTTGGGCCGGGTTTGGGGTGTTACAAATTGGTATCAGAGCCCGGTTCAAAACTCAGCTCTAGGGGTTTTTAGGCTCAAAATGTTTTCTAAAGTGGGCTTTTGAAATATACATGTTTTTAGATAATAACCGGTTTTAGCTCGGCATGGCACCTGCGTCTCCGGCCCAAGTCCTCCAGGTAAGTACTCCGAACCATTGTGTGATATATTTATGTGGGCTTAATGGGCTTTATGGGGCGTAGACTAAGTTAGAATTAGAAATTGATGGACTTTAGGCTTAGTACAAACTACTTCTTAAAAAAATTCATAAAACTTAATTTCACTGAACAAACCCGTTAACGAGCCGCAAGGCTAGGGTGTGGTAACCGTCATACGCATGTCTAGGAGTAGATCCGAAGGAGCTTGGTATTTAAGCAGTTCGAGTGACTCACCTCCTCTTCGCAGGAATCTCACCTGGTGCATAGTGATTGTTCACTTTAGCCATGACAGGGTGTGGCAATAGGCATATGTATGTCTAGGAGTGGATTCAGGGAAAGCTTGGTACTTAAGCAGTCCTAGTGACTCACCTCCTTTCCACTAGAACCCTACCTGGTGCGTAGTGACTATTCACCCTAGTTACGAGTACGTGTTGACAGGCCAGAACTACAATTAAAACCCGAAAGGGACCAGCCACCTATTTTTCACAAAAAAAAAAATAAATATCCTACTTTGAAAATAATACCTATAATTTGCGAATATACCCCGATTTATAAAGTCAACAAAATCTTTCCTTAGGAAACAAAAACAACAACAACAACAAAATATTCTTAAATTGAAAAATTACCAAATTACCCTTGAGTTGTAAATGACCAAAACACCCCTGATTTACAAAATGATCAAATTACTCCTGATTGGAAAAATTATCGAAATACCCCTAAATTTTTAAAATTATCAAAATACCCCTAGATTTTCAAAATTATCGAAATACCCTAGATTTTCAAAATTATCGAAATACCCCAGTTTCCAAAATTACAAAGTACCCCGGGAGTACAAAATTACAGAACACCCTATTTCACAAAATCACCAAGGACCCTATTTTGAAAAATTATGAAAATACCCACATGAGGATAAAATTACGAAAATACCCACGGTAGTGGAAAACAACAACAATGACAACCACAACACTTTTACGTAATGAACGCGAGTTCATGAATGTTGATAATTGAATGAATGAACTTGAGACCAGTGGTGTGTATGAATTGAAAGAACTACTTTTAGAACTATTAATCATAAGATTCACGATAAATCGGGGAAAGAAATAATGATTCATAAAATTCTTAATCAGATAAACGCAACTCGGAAGAATGAGTTCAAGGGGTCGAGGACATCCGCCACGTGGACGCTTGTAGGGTAGAATGACCGCATCGAGCCGATGAGGTCAGCCACGGGTCGGGAAATGAGATGTCGAATCTAGCTGGCTGTAGAAGGAGAATTTCGGGATAAGACGCCCGGAGATGATGTTGTATCTCAGGAGATTTGTTGAAGGGTTCTCATCAATAGCAGCACCTCTGACGAAGTTGTTGAGAAAGGAGGTACCTTTCGTATGGGTGGATAAGCAGCAGGAGAGCTTTGAGAAGCTTAAGAGAGTATTGACAGAGGCTCGATTTTGATTCAGTCGAAAGTAGGGAAAGACTTTATGGTATATTGTGATGCTTCCCATACAGGATTGGGATGTGTTCTAATGCAAGACGGGAAAGTGGTCGCTTATGCATCTCGGCAATTGAGGCCACATGAGGTTAACTATCCGACGCATGATCTAGAGTTGGCTGCAGTAGAAGTCGCTCTAAAAGTGTGGAGGCACTACTTGTATGGAGAAAGGTCGGTGATTTACACAGACCACAAGAGTCTGAAATATTTGTTGACCCAGAAGAAGCTGAATTTGAGACAGCGAAGGTGGGTGGAGTTGCTGAAAGACTACGACTGTTCAATAGAGTATCACCCGGGCAAGGCAAATATGGTGGCAAATGCCCGAAGTCGAAAAGTGGTGTCGGATCTGAGGGCGATGTTTGCATATCTTAGCCTTTATGATGATGGAAGTTTGCTAGCAGAGTTGCAAGTGAAGCTGACGTGGTTAAGTCAGGTAAAGGAGAAACAGTTGGTAGATGGAGATCTAAGTGCTAAGCTACGGCAAGTACAGGATGGGGAATTGGAAGGCTATGGTGTAAACGGTGACGGAGTACTGTGTTTTTGAGGTAAGGTCTGTATGCCGAAGGATGAGGAATTAAGGCAGAGAATTCTTCGAGAATTGTATAGCAGTCCATATGCTATGCATCCCGGTGGAAGTAAGTTATCTGAGGATCTATGGGATCGATTTTGGTGGCTTTGGTCTTCAGCGAGAAGTTACAGAATTTGAAGGGAAGTGTTTAACGTGTCAGCAGGTTAAAGCTGAACACCAAGTACCTTCGGGTTTGCTTCAACCAATAAAGATTCCGCAATGAAAGTGGGAGAGAATTACCATGGACTTCGTTAGTGGGCTTCCCCTTACGCCCACTAAGAAAGATTCAATTTAGGTAATTGTGGATCGACTGACGAAGTCTGCTCACTTCATATCGATTCGAGTGGACTTTTCTCTATAAAAGTTAGCTAAGTTGTACGTGGCTGAGGTTGTAAGATTACATGGTGTACCGATTGTCGATCATATCGGATCGGGACCCTAGGTTCACATCACGATTTTGGAAGGCTCTTCATCGTGCAATGGGGACAAGGTTAGACTTGATCATTTTTCACCCACGACTAATGGTCGATCGAGAGGTAATCCAGATCTTGGAGGATATGCTAAGGGGTTGCATCATCGATTTTAGGGCTAGTTGGGAGGAGCATTTACCCTTGGCTGAATTCGCATATAATAATAGCTATCAAGCTAGTATTCAAATGGCGCCATATGAGGCATGATATGGAAGGAGATGTCGTACTCCAACTTGTTGGATGGAGTTAAGTGAACGTCAGGTATTGGGTCCGGAACTAGTTTCGAAAATGGAGGAAAAAGTTAAGTTAATACGGACTCAATTGAAGGAAGCGTCTAATCGACAGAAATCTTATGCAGATCTAAAGCGGAAGGAGATGGAATTCGTAGTAGGAGACCAAGTCTTCTTGAAGGTATCTCCGTGGAAGACAGTAATGAGGTTTGGACTAAAGGGTAAGTTAAGTCTTCGGTTTATTAGGCCTTATCAGGTGTTAGAACGTGTGGGCCCCGTGGCTTATCGTTTTGAGTTGCCTTGAAAGTTAGAGCAGATACATGACGTGTTTCATGTCTCGATGCTGAGACGTTATCGATCTGATCCATCGCACATAGTGCCGATAAAAGAGATAAAAGTAAGCCCAGTCTTGTCTTTTGAGGAGGAGCCAGTGCAAATCCTAGATCGAGACGTAAAAGTGTTGAGAAGGAAGTCCGTTCCTTTGGTTAAAGTTTTATGGAGAAACCATGTCGCAGAAGAGGCGATGTGGGAATCGGAGGATGTTATGCGACAACAGTATCCCCATCTTTTCTGATTAGGCAAATTTCGAGGCCGAAATTTATTTTAAGGGGGTAGAACTGTAACGTCCTAAATGTGGGCCTGCGCATTTATATGATAGTTTAATATGTTAAATTGAGATTTTAAGGATCAGGCTGATTTTTGTTTTATTATGGTTTAAATTAGTGCTCTGGATATTTTAAAGTGATACATATTGGGCTTTAAAATTTGGGTTAGGTGGCTAATAAATGGTGTTAGCTCATAATTTAAGTAGATAGTTAATTAAGTGACAAGCTGGGCTTGTGGCCCAAAGATTTGATGAGCTTTAAGTGGGTATAAGGTGGCGTCATAAGGGGGGAGGAGTTTGGGCCAAGTGAGGGCTACTTAGAGCCCAAGTTTTGGGTCAAAAATTCGGCACTTATGAGCCTTAGGAGTGGACGGCACACTAGCTACAAAATAGGGATTTTAATTCTTTTATTTTCTTGATAAATACGAAAATAATGAAGAGAAAGATGAGGGCTATTTTCAGGGAGATAAGGGATTAAGATAACAAGGAAGATAAAAGCTATCAGATGACAACAGAGTTTGTAACACCCCAAACCCGGCCCATGAGTCCTGACCGGATTTGGTATGTCACGGAGTAAAATAATTTGAATCTTTTTGACTGTCTGGTGAAAACTTGTTAAAATGTGGCTAAGGTATTAAATCGGGGTTTGATAAAACTCAGTTGGGATTATTTTCATAAACATGGTTGGGTTGATGAACCCTTTTAAAACGTTTGATCATGTAAAACTTTAAAATTTGTCAAGGTTATAATTGACTTGGTGTAGTTTGTTACCCGATGGTAACATCTTTGAAAACCCGTAGAAGTTATTAAGTTTGAAAAGTTACTTTTAACCTGTTCACTTGACATTTATAAACTTCATTTGTAACATAACATAAGTAAAATAAAATAAACATCAAATAATAAATAGCGGCCTTATTACATCCCAAATTAAAACTTAGAAAAGAAAATAAATAAACTTAACGATAATAATTTAAATTCAAATCCTCGAATAAGCATGGCAGTCCTCTCTCGCTCCCTCTCCGCGATCTACTCATCTCAAAATAGTATGGGAAGGGTGAGTCACCAAGACTCAAATGTGTAAATCCCCACCCAAAATGTAACTCATACAGATTATTAATAAACATGTAAATATGCAACCCCACTAACCATCCGTACTCCTTAACTACCCCGTGTGGTCAAAACCACTGGTGACTAGTGTCACAATTTAAATGATGGGGCCAACCCATCGTGTGGTCAAAACCACTGGTGACTAGTGTCACAATTTAAATGATGGGGCCAACCCATCGTGTGGTCAAAACCACTGGTGACCGAAGTCACAATAAATCTGATGGGGCCAACCCATCTTGTGGTCAAAACCACTGGTGACAGTCCATAAAAATCATCCCCCTCCTCTCATCAACCCCACCATCATCATGCTTTCATAACAAACATCATATATCATGCATATGTATAGCATAGCATTTAACAGCATATGATGGCATACTCAATCATATTTCATAGACAAAGCAATAGGGGACTTACCCGAAATCCAATCTTATGCCACAAGCAAATCACTAGCAAAAAGATTAAAAGGCAACAATATGACAATGTTAATTAATAAAGTATGTAAAGAGTTTTACACACCTGTCACTACCAAATTCCTAGATCCAGAAGATCCGATCTCTGACGCTAGATTCTTGACCTATAATCGACCAACAATAGGGTTAGGGACTTAGGCCTATTCGCCAAACCAAATAATACCAAAGGCTCTTTTGACGGCACTTACCTTAAATCGATTTGGTTTCCAACAAATCCCAAATCGCACTTGATTAAGACTCTAAAATTCCTTAAACAACCCACAATAAAAATTCGGTCACCACTTAAAAATACATAACATGGCCTTTGGCCGAATGTCATAGCCTACATATCATGCTTACCTTAAATCCCGAAAGACCTCTCACTTCTCCTTAATGCTGGCTTCTAGAAAAGGGTTACAAATCCATGACCCTGAATAGGTTTGGCCATACACAAAAATACATGGTTAAGCCTCATGGTTTGGTACCGCCAAAACAATAATAAAAGAATTAAACTTAGAGAGATCCCTTACCACACTATTGAAATTGGCAGCACCTTGGTTATGGAGGATTCGGCTAACACAAGATGGAAGGCTTGAAATTTTGAGTAGAAGAGGGGGTAGGTTCGGCCAAGTAGAAGAAAAAGAAGCTGGAAATTTTGAACAATTTTGGCAATGTATCAAGGGAGAATTAAAGCCAAAGACTATTGAAGAGAGAAAAAGAAAAGAACTTGATGAATTTTGGCACTTCTTTGCTATACAAACCCGAATATGGATGGCCTCCCAAGGAGTCCTATATTCGCCAACACCCCTCCTTTTGCGATAATTTAGGCTTTTAATTATCACCTAACAATAATATTTATCTTCCTTTTTAATCTCCTAATCACCTCTTCAACAATTATAATGAAAATAAAATACTAATAATACTACTCTTCAGCCAAAAATTAAAAGGAAAACAATGCTTTATCCTTATCACCTTAAGAGTCCTACATGCAGCCATCAGCTCACCCTCCCATTCACGCCAGCTGCATAAAAAAATAAAATGCCCACTGCTGTTTCTTTGGTTCGAACCTGGAACCTAAATGAGCAACTACCGTAGCCTCCTTTTCAACGCCCCATGCCATTCCTCCCAATTGACTTTCATGTCATAAAACCTCACCATTTAATTATAAGGCCTTCCTAGGCCGATTCCTTTTCTAAAGCAAAAGAAAATAAAATTCCCCAAGGCGCAACCTCGGCAGTTCGAACCCAAGACCTGCCACCTCTAAACCCTTAAGTGGCACCCCAAGCCACTCCACCAAACGTCTTTCATGTCCATACCTTACCCACAAAATCTGTTAAGGCCTTCCTACTTAGCCCCTTTCTTTAACGTCCCAAAAAGCCCAAAATAAAAACACATCCTCTTGTAACTCCCAAGACTCGAACCTCCTCCCTTGAAGCTCCCTTTGACGCACCAAGCCAATCATGCCAATTAAATCCTTGTGTCATGTTCCTTCCAAACTTTTCCTTAACCCCTTATCTCACCTAGCTCCCTTCTTTTAAACACTTAAAAGAAATTTTAGTCTAAGTCGGGGCCTAGCTCAGGGTTATTTCTAGACCCTAGAACATGCCAAAAAACATAGTATTTATTTCTTCAAGCACACACATGGGAAATTAATTAAATTACAAACAGCCCCTAATTTAGGGTGTTACAATTCTACCCCATTAAAAAGAATTTCAGCCTCGAAATTACCTGGATCAGAAGAGTTGGGGGTATTGCTGCCGCATCACGTCCTTAGGTTCCCATGTGGCCTCCTCCGTACCATGGTTCCACCATAACACCTTTACCAAAGGCACTGACTTCCTCCTCAAAACCTTGACATCTCGATCCAAGATCTGTACCGGCTCCTCCTCGAAAGACAAGTCCGGATTCACTTCAATTTCCTCAACCGGTACAACGTGTGAGGGATCTGATCGATAGCACCTCAGTATCGAAACATGGAAGACATCATGGATCTGGCTCAATTCTGCTGGCAACTCAAGCTGGTAAGCTACCGGTCCCACACATTTCAACAACGTGTATGGTCCGATGAATCTAGGGCTTAGCTTGCCCTTCCGGCCAAACCTCAGCACCTTCTTCCAAGGTGATACCTTCAAGAAGACCTTATCGCCCACTGCATATTCAACCTCTCTTCGCTTAAGATCGGTAGAGGATTTACTTTGTCAACGCCTCCTTAAGACGATCCTGGATTACTCTAACTTTATCCTCCGTCTCTGCCACTAACTTTGGACCCAACATCTGTCGCTCTTTTAGTTCCGTCCAACATGTAGGAGTACGGCATTTTCGACCATACGGCGCCTCATACGGTGCCATCCGAATACTCTCTTGATAACTATTGTTATAAGTGAACTCTGCCAAAGGTAGGTACTCCTCCCAACTACCACGAAAGTCCAAAACACAGCCCCTTAACATATCTTCCAATATTTGGATAACCATCGGATTGTCCATCGATGTGGGTGAAATCCGTCTTTGAAATTCAACCGTGCCTAACTCGATGTAGAGCCTTCGAAATCTCGGCGTAAACCAAGATCCCGATTGAAATAATGGACACAGGTACTCCATGCAATCGCACTATCTCATCTATATAAAGCTTGGCTAACCTTTGGAGTGAATAGTCAACCCTTACCGGTATGAAATGAGCCGACTTAGTCAACCGATCTACTACCACCCAAACTACATCTTTCTTACTGGGCGTAAGGGGAAGCCCACTTACGAAATCCATAGTAATCTCCTCCCACTTCCATGTGGGATCTTTACATTTAATGACTCGATGGCAATTGATGCTCAGCCTTAACTTGCTGGCATGTCAAGCACTTGCCTACCAACTCGGTCACTTCCCGCTTAAGACCCGGCCACTAAAACTGCTCCCTTAAATCCCGATACATCTTGCTGCTTCCCGGGTGCATAGCGTACGCACTACTATGAGCTTCTTTAAGGATTCGCTGCCTCAACTCATCATCCTTAGGCATGCATACTCTCCCCTGAAAGTACAACACTCCATCACTACCCAAGCTGAACCCTTCGGCCTCACCATTCTGTACTTGTAACTTCCGAGTACTCAAAGCTCCGTCGGTCATCTGCCTTTCTTTGACCTCATCAATCCAAGATGGCTTCACTTGCAATTCTGCTAGAAGGCTCCCATCCTCATAGAGACTTAGATGAGCAAACATTGCTCGCAAATCCGCTACCACCTTTCGGCTCAATGCATCAGCTACCACATTAGCCTTCCCCGGATGGTATTCGATTGAGCAGTCGTAGTCCTTCAACAACTCAATCCACCTCCGCTGCCTCAGATTTAAATCTTTCTGAGTCAGGAGGTACTTTAGACTTTTGTGATCTGTGTACACTACCGACTTCTCCACATACAGGTAGTGCCTCTAGATTTTCAAGGCAAATACCACAGTAGCCAATTCCAAGTCATGTGTCGGATAGTTAGCTTTGTGAGGCCTCAATTGTCGTGACGCATATGCGACCACCTTCCCTTCTTACATCAATACACAGCCTAAACCAGTATGCGATGCATCGCAATACACAGTGAATTCCTTTCCCGCCTCTGGTGAATCAAGGCCGGTGCTTCATCAATATCCTCTTGACTTATCGAAACTTTCTTGCTTCTTCTCGGACCACAAACGGAACTCCTTTTCTCAGCGGCTTAGTCAGCGGTCTTTGCGATTAAGGAGAAATTTTCACAAATCTTTGGTAATATCCTCGCCAACCCCGAAAACTCGAATTTACAGAATCAGACCTCGGTGGTTTCCACTCCAATCTTGCCTCAATCTTACGGGATCCACCACGATTCCTCATTTGAAACAACATGCCCTAGAAAAGTTACCTCCTTGAGCGAACTCACACTTCATGAATTTGGCGTAAAGCTGCTTTCTCCTTAGAACTTGCGTAACCACATGAAGATATGCATCATGCTCCTCCTCCGACTTGAGTACACCAATATGTCGCCTATGAAGACCACGATGAATCGATCCAGATAGGGTTGGAAAACCCGTTCATCATGTCCATAAACGCCGACGCGCGTTCGTCAAACCAAAAGGCATTACCGAAACTTCGTAGTGCCCATACCGAGTACGGAATGTCGTCTTATGGACATCGACCTCCTTCTCCTTAAGTTGATGGTACCACGACCTAAGGTCAATCTTAGAGAACACCGATGCTCCCTTGAGTTGATCGAACGGATCGTCAATCACAGGTAAAGATCTGGGTTCTTTATTGTCAACTTGTTCATTCTGATAGTCTATACACATCCTTATTGTCCCATCCTTTTCTTGACAAAAAGCCTTTGGAGCTCCCCAGGCGATACACTTGGTCGGATGAACCCTCAATCCAACAATTCTGAATTTGCCCTTCAACTCTACCAATTCTTTGGCGCCATCCGATCACGGAGCTATAGATCTTGACGCGATTTCGTAATGATCTATACCAAATTCAACCTCACGATCTGGAGGTAGACCCGGAAGCTCCTCTGGAAACACATCGACATAATCCCTTACGGTCCGAACATCTCTCACAGCAGCATCCTTAGCTTCCAAAGTACAAACATGCACCACATAAGCTTCACAACCCTTCTTAACCATCCTTTCCGCCTTCAACGCGAAACAGTTAGATAGGTAATCTCTCCTTTTACCTATCATCACCACCTCATCACCTTCCATGTCTTTATTACCATGCGCTTAGTGCGCAATCCGAGCTAGCTCGATACTTTACTAGCCAATCCATCCAGGATTAGGTGAACTCCGAGCAGTAGTTCCATCAAGTCTGCCAAGAACACGACCCCTTGAAGTTCTAGGGGTATGTTCCTATAGAGTTTACTTACTTCTACAGAGTGACCTAAGGGGCTTAATACAGTCATCCTCCTAGAAGTAAGTTCAGAGTCTAAGTGCAGAGTTTCCACTATGCTACTAGCAATGTACGAGTGAGTCGAGCCAATGTCAATCAAAGTACTATAGGGTACACCAAAGATCAAGAACATACCGGTTATGACGTTCAGTGCGTCGCCCTCCTCTTGACGCCTCGTGACATAGACTAGTCCAGGTTGCCTAGCCTCAGTACCACCGGTACCTCCCCTCGGTGCCCCACGACCTCTGCCAGCACCATTACCTCCTCTTCCTGCACCACGACCCCTCTGTGGCTGTTGGTTATCCCTCCTATTTGGTGCACAATCCTGACCCTCTGATCTCAGCCTAGCTATTTTCTTCGGACAATCTCTAACTCGATGCTCTAAGGACCCACACTCAAAGCATCCCCGATTACCATTCTAATACTCTCCCGTGTGAGACTTGCCATACCGAGCACACCGTGGCGGCCATTGAGGATTAGCATGATCTGACCCACCAAACCTTGTCCTCTTCTACTAATTACCAGAAAACTTTGAAGGTCCGGAGCTGCTCTTATTCCAATTTCTATCCCGATTCCGTCTAACCAAGCTGTCTTACCCTTCAAGAACCTTGATTTCTCCACTAAGGCAATGAACTCCGGTTCTGTTGTGGAGCTATCATCATCCTCAGCTCATCTCTCAGCTCGTCCTCGAATCTAACACAGTATTCATGCTCGGTACCCACAATACCACGAGCATACCTACTCAACCGGAGGAATTTGGCCTCATACTCCGCCACTGTCTTATTGCCTTGAACCAGGTTTAAGAAAGCCTTTCGATGTGCATCCACGTAGCTAGTTTCGATATACTTCTTTTGATAGACATCCTTGAAGAATTCCCAGGTGAGATTTTCTACCACCGTTCCATCCCTTACAGTGAGCCACCACTGATATGACTCATCCCAAGCAAAGAAATTATACCTTCAATTTCTCCTCTGCTTTGTAAATCTAGGTCATCCATGATCCTTTCTTGCTTCCAACGATTCTCTCAAGACCGGGTGCCACTCAAAACTCCTCTAAACACCTACTTTCCGTTGGCAGAGTCATTTAACCACGATTCTGAGCTTACACCCACGTCGGCCTCAAAGAACTCGCTCCAACACTAGTAGTACGACTGGGATACTACGTCGTTACCACCGATGCGATCTTAAAATTGAGTTTTTGCATGGCCGATCCAAGCATCTCATTTCCAGACCCATGACCAGACCTTGTTGGCTCCGACAAGGTCATCCTACCTCTACCACGGCCACGGGGCGGATGTCCACGACCTCTTGAACTCATTTCTAACGATTGCGTTTATCTGTTTAAGAATTTTATGCATTAGTACCTTTGTTTCACTTGATTATCCGCGAAGAAATTTTATGATAGGATTTTTAGGAGTGGTTCTTTCGTATCATACATGCACACAGTCCTTCTATTCATTCATTCAAAGAGACGTTGTAGTTTTCATTGTGATTGTTTTTCCACTACCCAGGGGTATTTCCGTAATTTGTCTTACAGGGGTATTTTTTGTAATTTTTTCAAAAAATAAAAGTTCTCGGATGATTTTGTCAAAAAGTATTTTGGAACTCTTAAATTCCCGGGGTATTTTGAAAAATTTTAAAATCTGAGGGTATTTCAGTAATTTTGGACCTCAGGGGTATTTTGGTAATTTTCCACAAATCAGGGTGAATTTGTAAAATTTAATAAATCAGGGATATTTCAAAAGTTGTAAAACTTTGAGGGCTCTTTTTGAGAATTGCATTTTCCAAAACAATGATGTTGCAAAATTTGAAAATCAGGGTTATTCTGGTAATTTTGTTGGTTAGGGGCAATTTTGTAATCTTACTACTAGGGGTACTTTAGTGATTTTCTATAAAAAGGTTTCCAAAATTTGATTCTAATTGATTTCACAAAAGAAGGATATTTTGAAAATTTCCTATTTGGAATTTTTTTTCATACGGAGGGTATTTTGGAAATTTTTAAACCAGGGGTATTTTGGTCATCATTTTTTTTAAAAAAACAAAGGTTTTAATTACTTCAAAAACAAACGGCTAGTCCCTTTCGGGTTTTATTATTAAGTTTAGCTTGTGAGTGTGTCATCTCATTTAGGATGAACCAGTCACTACATGCACTGGTAGGATTCGAGTGAGTAGGAGGTGAGTCACTAGATCGCTTAAATACCGTGCTCCCATCGAATCCAATCCTGACATGCGTATAACAATTGCCACATCCCTTGCTCAAGTGACAACTCACGGGGTTGTTTAGGAATTATTAAATCTTATGCATGGTTTGTTGGGGTATGCTAACCTTAGGGTTCAACAATTTCTATTCTAATAGTCTACGTTCCCGCTTTACCTTCTACCCTCATCAAATATTCACAAAGAAAATAGATAGAATTACTTACCTAGGCGGATTGGTGCCGGGAGACTTCGGTGCCATCTTTGTTCAAGCCAAAAGCAGCTTCCCAAAACATTCTAATAAGGCCTACTAACATATCTGAGAATATTTTGGGCCTTGGGCCCCAGTAGAAGTTTTGAGCAGGACTCGATACAAAATGTAACACCCCAAACCCGCCCATGAGTCCCTACCGGATCCGGTATGTCACGGAGTAAAATAATTTGAATCTTTTTGAGTGTCTGGTGAAAACTTGTTAAAATGTTGCTAAGGTATTAAATCGGGGTTTGATAAAACTCGGTTGGGATTATTTTCATAAACATGGGTGGGTTGATGAACCCTTTTAAAGCGTTTGATCATTAAAACTTTAAAATTTGTCAAGGTTATAATTGACTTGGTGTAGTTTGTTACCCGATGGTAACATCTTTGAAAACCCGTAGAAGTTATTAAGTTTGAAAAAGTTACTTTTACCTGGTTCACTTGACATTTATAAACTTCATTTGTAACATAACATAAGTAAAATAAAATAAACATCCAAATAATAAATAGCGGCCTTATTACATCCCAAATTAAAAACTTAGAAAAGAAAATAAATAAACTTAACGATAATAATTTAAATTCAAATCCTCGAATAAGCATGGCGCCTCGAGTCCTCTCTGCTCCCTCTCCGCGATCTACTCATCGCAAAATAGTATGGGAAGGGTGAGTCACCAAGACTCGATGTGTAAATCCCCACCCTAAAATGTAACTCATACATGATTATTAATAAACATGCAAATATACAACCCCACTAACCATCCGTACTCCTTAACTACCCCGTGTGGTCAAAACCACTGGTGACTAGTGTCACAATTTAAATGATGGGGCCAACCCATCGTGTGGTCAAAACCACTGGTGACCGAAGTCACAATAAATTTGATGGGGCCAACCCATCTTGTGGTCAAAACCACCGTGACAGATCCATAAAAATCATCCCCCTCCTCTCATCAACCCCACCATCATCATGCTTTCATAACAAACGTCATATATCATGCATATGTATAGCATAGCATTTAACAGCATATGATGGCATACTCAATCATATTTCATAGACAAAGCAATAGGGGACTTACCCGAAATCCAATCTTATGCCACAAGCAAATCACTAGCAAAAAGATTAAAAGGCAACAATATGACAATGTTAATTAATAAAGTATGTAAAAAGTTTTACACACCTGTCATTATCGAAATTCCTAGATCCCGAAGATCCGATCTACGACGCTAGATTCTTGACCCTATAATCGGCCAACAATAGGGTTAGGGACTTAGGCCTATTCGGCCAAACCAAATAATACCAAAGGCTCTTTTGGCGGCACTTACCTTAAACCGATTTGGTTTCTAACAAATCCCGAAATCGTCACTTGATTAAGACTCTGCCGAAATTCCTTAAACAACCCACAATAAAAATTCGGTCACCACTTAAAAATACATAACATAGCCTTTGGCCGAATGTCATAGCCTACATATCATGCTTACCTTAAATCCCGAAAGACCTCTCACTTCTCCTTAATGCTGGCTTCTAGAAAAGGGTTACAAATCCATGACCCTGAATAGGTTCGGCCATACACAAAAATACATGGTTAAGCCTCATGGTTTCGGCTGGCCAAAACAATAATAAAAGAATTAAACTTAGAGAGATCCCTTACCACACTATTGAAATCGGCAGCACCTTGGTTAGGGAGGATTCGGCTAACACAAGATGGAAGGGTTGAAATTTTGAGTAGAAGAGGGGTAGGTTCGCAAAAGAAAATAAAATCCAACTCGACCGCCACCTCTAAGCCCTTAGGGCATCGCAAGCCACTCCACCAAACGTGTCCATTTACCCACAAAATCATTAAGGCCTTCCTAAAACGTCTATATCCCCTTGTAACTCCCAAGCCAAGTGATCATCCTTTCTTTCAATTTTCCTCTTATCTCACCTAGCTTCTTTAAACACTCCTACCCTAGCTCAATTTTTCTCTTCTTATTTATTTCTTCAAGCACACACATGGGAAATTAATTAAATTACAAACAACCCTCTCAAAACCTTTTCTTTGCCAAGTGATCAACTCTCCAAACAAAACCTTTTCTTTGCCGCAACTCTCCAAACACTTTACTTTCCCTCTTCTCTTCTCAAAGCCGAATCTACAAGTGAAATCTGTTTTTTGAAGGTGCACCGTAAGTCGTATACTCTCTTTAATCCGGTGAGTTTTGAGATTTTTCCTTTCGTAATTCCTTTGTTTTGATCAACTCTAATCTAAATCATTGTTTCCAAGGCCCCATCGGTTATACTCTTTACTCCTCGTTTAATCTGCTCCATTAAAGCCGATTTGGTGGAAAAGCCAAGGTAGGTGGTGGTAGGTTTGGCGAATGGCCTTCCATGATTCCTTTTACTTTGGCCAAATATTATTTGGGTTAGGTTGGTTGTGTATATCTGTTGGTTTGATATTTGTTTTGGTGGTGGCGAATATAGGTAGGAGGTGGCGTTTCTTAGGAATTTTGGGATTCGACAAATAAGGCTCTACGTTAAGGATAATAGATTTTTGCGATAACGGTGTGTAATACTTCCCACCATCTAGATCTAATCATAAAATGCATGATCATAAGATTTATATGTTTTGATAATTGCCAACATCTCGGTTTATTGATGAAAGCCCAAGGAGGGTAAAAACAGATCACCAGGTTAGTAAATAATCTGTTTAAATGCTATAAGTAAAATGCTTGTATGTGATTGCATGGTTTGGGTTGATAAAAGGAGGAAGTTATACGTTATATGTGTAGTGGTTTTACCGTGATCTGATGTAGCGGCTATTGTCGTGAATTGTTATACGGGCTTCGGCCATTATATGCTATAAGGGCTTCGGCCATCATATGTGGACGAGCAGTATGACTGCCATCTTGGCGTGTAGCGGTGTGGGTCGATTGTAGAAATCCCCAATGGTGTGAATGGTTGGTACGGGGGCGTGTAGCGGATGGAAACCTAGGCAAACGGGTTGGGCCTTGGATAGTATTTGTTATTAATTTTTATTATGAGTATTAAACTGTTTTTTTTGTCTAATGGGCCTAAGGCCCAAAATCTAGTGGTGCATGAGGGTTGCACACTGAATCTCGCAACTCACCCTTTTAATTAACATTTCAGGTGATACCTAGTGCTCCGGACCGGGCTGGAGAGGAACGCAAGGTGGCCATGCAAAAGAATATGTGGATCCGGTGGAAAGTCTCAACTAAATAGTTTATAAGATGTTTTATTTTATGGACTTTAAACCCGGTTGTAATAAGGCCATGGGCCACTAGTTTATGTTTTGGTTATATTATGGGCTTGCTTTGTTTTTTTTATATTTACTTCGTTTAAACCAAGGTTTTTTTTCTCTTTAAGTTTTGGGCTTTCAATTATAAAGACCTATTTTATTTTATTTGGGTTTTCTAATAAACCTGAATAGTTTTATAAATTTTTTAGTGACATACCGATCCGTTAAGTGGTGTTTGGTAGGGTTTGAGGTGTTACAATATTATATATAACATTTAAATTGTTTTATTCTTAATATTGTATAAAATTTTGTATATTGTATAACATATATTATGTTTATTTTAAATATGTAGTTTTATACATATATGTATTAAATTATTATATTATAAATATATTTTATTTAAAATTATATATTATTTATTTATAAAAATGTGTCTTAATTATTTTCTCATGAATATATATATTATTTTTAGAATTGGTTATTATTATTATTATTATTATTATTATTATTATATTTCTTTATATATATTATTCACCTTATTTTTATTTAATATTGTGTAAAATTTTCATGTTTATTCCTTAATTTTTTTAATTATCTGCATGCTATCTTTTAGTTGATCATTTATATTTTTAAGAACAAATTTATAATTTTATTTACTTTAGTATAATTGTTATATTTCTTGCATTATTTGTTATTATTTTTACTTAGTAAAATACCCTTTGAAATTTATGTTTGGTAATATACTAATGCGACATTTCATTCAAATCATTGTTTTAGAAAATGTATTTCATTTTTAATTGCAATTATTTATCTAGAAAGTACTTACTTAAATAAAATAATATTTGGCATTTGGAAGTCTCGAGGAAATTGTGTCCTAACTCACTGGGTTTCAATTTTCTTCGTTGAATTTACATAGCCAAGTATCCTTTTTGAAATCAAAATTGAAAATATTAAATAAAAACTTATGCTCGGGAACTCGAGATGTTATGTCCTAACTTATTGGATTTGATGTTTTGTGACTCGAGGTAATGATTTTCTATAAATAAAGGTAAGCTTAGTTTTGAAGTTTTGAAATGTTGCATCTTAACTTATTGGGTGTGGCACAATATTTCTTTGAGATAAGTGAGTCTTGGCTTTCTTTCGAATAAAAGGATCGTATTTTTCAAGTTTTCAACATTAGGACATGAGTTTATCAATTAGGTACCAATTTTTGAGCGTTACGAGGGTGCTAACCCTTCCTCGTATGTAACCAACTCCCGATGTAACATCCTGAATTTAAAGGCTTGTGCATTTTGTGTAGTGTATGCTTAAAAATATTAATTTAAGGATTTGAGGTGCAAATGGGGCTCAGGTTTGGGCTAAGGCTTTGATTAAATATTTTGTTTAGACACTCTAGGGACTTAAATTGAAGTTTTAGTAGTTTAATTGGCATATTGGGCTTGTGGCCCAGAGGGAAATGGTGCCACTAGGAGGAAGAGGAGTTGGCGTCACTAGTGCATGAGAAGGGCCCAAATTTTGGTTGCTTAAAGCCTAAGAAATTAGGTCAAAATTTGGCAGCCAAGGAGGGCTATAGGGGACAGCAACAAGGCAAAATTTTAGGGATTTTAATGTGGATAATTAAAGCTGATAATGGAGGGAAGAGTTAGAGTCAGTTAAGTCTTTTCAGGATAGGTGTTGTGATAAGGATAAGGGAAAGAAGGAGGGGCTATCTAGGAGACTAAGTGATGGCCAAAATTCCATCACCTAGAGGGGTGAAGAAATCGGCTACTACATGGGAAAAGAGGTGCCAAATTTTCCTTATTATTTGCTTAAGCTTTAGATATTAGGAAGGGCACTTTCCATTTTTAATAGGTAGCTACCAAAATCCTATAAATAGGAGAGTATCTCTTCAAATTTTGGCATTTGAACCCTAACTTCCTTCTCTCCCATTGTGCCAAAATTTTTGCTAAAGCTCTCATCTTTTCTCTTTTCTCTGCCGAAATTTTTACTCTATTCTTTCTCTCTTCTCTTTTTCTTCAGTTGGCCGAATCTTCAAGCCTCTCCTTGCTCTCTTTTCACTTTTCTTTTTAGCCGAAACCATATCATTTCATCCTTCTGGGATTTTCATAAAAAGCCGAAATCACTAAGATCTCACCTTCTGAAGTTGCTGAATTTTCTTCAGTGGAGTTTACTTGTGCCAAACCTTGAAGGAAACAATAGGTAAGTGTCGATTTCGAGATTCCAATATTTCTCCCGCTTTTAGAAACCTTAGCCGAATGGCTATTTGGAAACTAATCCCGAGTTCTTTTTCTTTTGCGGCACATCGAGATTTAAAGGAGATCTCAATCGTCAAGGTTTTTCACCGGTAGCGTTCAAACCATCCTACTTCTAGGATCTAATCAGTTTAGGTGAGGAGAATTGTTTATTTTTAAATACATAAAATCGGGTAGAACACTAACCATGGCCTAATATAGGAGAGGCCCTATTTTCACATCTTTCCGGCTTTTTGAGCAAAGTTGTAGATCGGTTTAGCAAGGGTATCGACAATAATCAGGTGTGTAACCTTTCACACTATTAGATTGAGTGCTAATATATATATGTATAAATCTACTATACTCTGTTAAATACCGAAATCCCGGCATTATGTTTGAAAACCCGAGGAGGGTAAAGGCTAATCATCAGGTTAGTGATTTCTGTCCTTCTTTAGTAATATGCTCTGTATGTCGATTTCTCTGTATGCTTGGGGTTGGATAATTGATGAAAAAGGGGAAGTACTCTGTTTCTGGTGGCTTATGCCATTTCAGCCTGGTGACTCTGTCACAACTCTGTTTCTGGTGGCTTATGCCATTTCAGCCTGGTGACTATGTTACAACTTGACGATGAGCAGCTAACTACAGCATGACTGCCATCGATGGTGTGTAGCGGTGTGGGTTGATTGTAGAAATCCTCAATGGTGTGATCGGCAAATAAGGGTGGAGTGTAGTGGATGGAAACCTAGGATTAGGTTGGGTTATGTATGTTATTTGCTATATTATGTCTTATATTTTGATATGTGGACTAAGGCCCAATCTAATGGTGCACGAGGGTTGCACACTGAGTTTCACGACTTACCCTATTATTTTAACAACTTCAGGTAGCACCTAGTGCAACGGACCGGGCTGGAGAGGAGAGCAAGATGGCCATGCAAAAGAACATTTGGATTCAACAAAAAGACCCTAATTTATTATTTTATATTTTTATTTAATGGGTTTTAAGTCTCGTTGTAATAAGGCCATGGGCCACTAGACTTTTATACCTTGTTTTGGGTTTTATTATGGGCTTTTATTTTTGGTCAGACACTTAAATTTTAATTAAACTAAGGCATATATTAAGATTTTGGTTTTTAATTCATAAAACAACAAATGAAATTTATAACTTAGTTAAACTTATCAAGTTATCAAGTTCTTCCGAACAAAAGATTAAATACAAGAAAAAAAATATTTTCCCAAAAATTTCGACATCTTTTACAGAATCTTTTTAGTGACATGCCAGATCCGGCTATAGTGTTTGGGCCGGGTTTGGGGTGTTACACCCGAACTCGTTTTCTTGAATTTCGTAGGCCAAAATCAATGTTTTGATATAAAACGTTTTATAAGGTGATCCGATCACACCTAACCAAAAAGGGATTGGTGGCGACTCCCATTTTGTTTTAAGTCGATCCCCTTTTTTTAAATAAATTAAAAAATGGTTTCGACAAATGTCTATGTGCTTTTTTCCTTTTGTGAAGCATATGGTATTTGGTGAGATGTATGGCACTTTCACTATCACAATGTATGATAGTTTCCCCTTTTTCACTTACCAATTAACTAAATAGACCCCTTAACCAAATTGCTTCTTTTCCCGCTTTAGTAATTGCCATGTTTTCAGCTTCAGTAGTTGATAAGGCCACTGTAGCTTGAAGTGTAGCTTTCCAACTAATGGCACAAATCCCAAAAGCAAATAGGTAACCTATGAGAGACCTCTTTCGATCTAAGTCTCCTGCATAATCTGAATAAATGAATTCGACTAAGCCCTTTTGGCTTCTACCTAACTCTAAGCACATGTTAAAAGTACTTTGTAAATATTTGAATATCCACTTAATTGCATGCCAACGTAACTTACCCGGTTTGGCCATGTATCTACTAACAACACTAACAACATGTGAAATATCAGGATAAGTAAATACCATTGCATACATTAAACTTCTAACTACGCTTGAATAAGGTACTTTTGACATGTACCTCTCTTCTTTTTCGTTTTGGGGAGAATTTGAAATTGACAATTTAAACTGTGCAACTAAGGGAGTACTTACCAGTTTTGAATCTTGTTTATCAAATCACTCAAGGATCTTCTTAATGTACCTTTGTTGCAATAAAAACAATTTCTTGGAATGTCTATCTCTTGAAATTTCCATCCCCAAATTTTTTTTGTTGTATCTAAATTCTTCATCTTAAACTTAGAGTTAAGCATTGTTTTAAGTTTTTTAATTTCGAATGGATCCTTAGCCGCAATAAACATATTATCAACATAAAGCAACAAATATGTAACACACGAAATTTGAATGTCATATCAGGTTTGGGGTGTTACCAAATGCAACATGTAACAATTTTAATCTATTGAGAATCTTTTACTGAACTAAAAATTTATCTCTCATTCATTCGAAGACATAAATAATAAGAAAAATAAATTATAGTACCTGAAATAATTTATTACAAAGCCTTTCCATACAATTCCCTTACTTTAGAAAAATACCTAAGAAATAGACTTTTAAAGACAACTCAACACAATAACAAAAAATACTATACGCCATTACCACAGCACTGTATGCATAATAACCCGATATGCCGTTATCCTTGGCGTAGTCTTGGCATTGTCCCTCCTGTCGCAACCTCACAATACTTAAACTTGAAACAAATCATATATCACAAATAAGTTCATAAGAACTTAGTGAGAGAACACCATTTACCTTAGTTGATACTTGGAATGACGGAAATGTGCAAGTGTACACAATTGCAACAAGTAATAAAGTGACAAGTAAATGTAGAGTTATCGTACCCATAGGGATTGTGAAAAGAATTATCTATGAATGCAATTTAAAACACTTTTTTAATACCCCCTAACCCTAAACCGTAGCCGAAATAGGGTTACAGAGTATTACCAAACTTTTCAGAACAATTACAAATCATTAAACAGATAATTAGCAAACATTTCATAATTAAATCATAATGCCTCTTTTATGGGTCCTCTAAGCCCAAAACACGTATTAGAAATCAACTGGGACCAATTTTGGTACTCTAAAAATTTTTCATATTTGATATTCAAATCAATTCAAATCTATCACATTCAATCCAATTCAAGTTTGTATCAAATTATGCCATATCCATAAGTTTATCATCTTATATTCATATATGTTGTATTTAACTATTCAAAGTCATAATATAACATCATTTACAAACATTTCCCTAAGTGACCTATACAACAAACCTAGGTACATGCCACACTACAAAGAAAACATACTTCACCACTTACTGAGTTCGGGATTAGTTTGGATGCTGGACTAGAATATTTGACTTTACCTAACTTGCATGCGGAAACAAACCGTACGCTGAGTATATACACTCAGTGATATTACTATAATTCAAATTCATAATATTATACAATAAAAATATGTATATTTAATTTACGACTATAATCTATCAATAACCATTTTATACATTAAATCAACTTGTTTCAATAATAATTATCTCAAAGCTTGAATTCAATTGAATTTATACATTATTTCACTATCTCAAATTCATTTCATATTTCACATCTCATTTCAATAACTCATTCCATTACATATATTTATTAAATTTTACCACATTAATCCTTCAAATTATCAAAATAAACTTTAACATTATATATTAAAATAGCTATCTTAGTTAGCTTTTCTTTACTTATTTTGTAACAGCCCATTTTTAGGTTAATCGAAATAGTGGTTCTGGGACCACAATCCGGCATTGAAAATTTTATTTTATTACTATTTTAATATTTACAGCATTATATTAGAGTTTTTGAAATTTTCGTAAAGAAATTTTATTGTTTAAGTGGTTAATTCGGTAAAAAGGACTAAATCGCGTAAAGCGTAAAAGTTGAGTTCTATAAGCTAAAGGTGTCAAATAGCTATAGAAATTAAAAGTGAAGGTCCTTATGTGGAAAATAGCCGATTTATGAGATAGTGGATGTTAGTGGAGTGGCATTTGGTGTAATTATTAATGTTTTTAAAGGGTAAAAAGGTAAATAAGTAATATAAGTTAATAATAAATAAAATAAAAGTCAAAATCATGTTATTTTCTTCATCTTCCACCCAATGTAGATAAAAGAAATAGCCATGGAAGCATTATAGGGTTCGACCCTTGTTGTTTTTAATTGAGGTATGATTCGAGCTTGGTTTGTGATGATTTTTATGTTTTTGTACCCTAATTTTTGAATTTTTTTGATGAATTTGTGAGTTTCCATTGATTATAGCTTGATTTTTTTGAGTGTTGATGATGGAAAATGAATAATTATTGATAGATTAATATGTTTTGTTAAGTGATTTTTGGTAAAAATGTCAAATAAGGATTAAATTGTGAAAAGTGTAAATTGAGGGGTTGAAATGTGAAATAAATTTAAATATGGGTTGAGAGTAATATATGGAAAATTTGGCTAGCTTGGGTTTGTGTTTAATTTCATGGATTTTTGATTTTATGTGATAAGAACTAAATTGCAAAAATATGAAATAATAGGGGAAAAAGTGTAATTTTGTCAAAATATGTAAATTACGTTTAATTGAATTAATTAATGATTAAATAGTTACTTTTCATATTAATTAGATTGACAAAAGTGGAATTCGAATCTAGTTCGAGGGAAAGTCAAAATATCGGATTAGTTGACTTAATTTGTCGTTACTACGAACGAGGTAAGTTTGTATTTTAATAGACGTTACGAAATCATGTTATAAATGCATATTATTTGTGAGATTGAATTCAATGCAGAATGGTAATGTAAATATATATGTATTTTGAAAAAGTTATATATATATATATTATGATATTGAATTGTTCGAGAAGCAGATTATATGAATACGAGAAAACATCGACAATATGATGACGTCTGAAAGCCCCGTATGAACCATAGGAATAGTTAGGATACATATGTCATGACATAGGATTCCGATATGTGTTATCGTGTAAGACCACGTTTGAGATGTTGGCATCGATTTGAGATTTACGTGTAAGACCATGTCTGGGATAGTGGCATCGATAATTGATTACATGTAAGACCACGTCTGGGACGTTGACATTGTACGAGCTTTTTGAGTTATCCGAGTATCTTATTGATTCTGAACGATTCAACGGGCGTTCCGAGAAATAAATGATTAAGTGAATGACATTCCGATTCAGGTATGTTGAAATGTAGTACAATATTTGATAATGAAAGGTAAGTATATATGTGCAAAGATTGTTATGTGTTGTATATGAAAATGAAATGTGAATATGTGAAATTGTCAGATACTATATAAGTGATGATAAGTGATTCATATGAGAAAGATATGTGATTAAGTATGTTATTTCCAAAAATGTGCTCATTTGGTTAAATGAAAGTGAGAATTGAATGTTATATTAGAATCGAATTGAATAAACCTATGAAAGCTAAAGTTAGTAAGTAATTATATTATCGAATGGTGATGATTTGATATGAAATCATGTTATAAACTTGAGATAAGTTGTGTTTTGGCATGTGAGATAGCATATTATGCTTATGACATGGAATTGAAATTATTTGTTATGTTAAGTTTATTAAGATACGAACTTACTAAGCTTTATATCTTACTTTGTGTTGTTTTTCTATGTTTTATAGTGATTTGGATGTTCGCTCGGGTTGGAAGTCGGCAGAGATCGCATCACACTATCTAGCTAATGATTTCGGTATTTATACCCTTTATGACTTGGTTATATGGCATGTATAGGCTATGGTATTTGATATTATGGTTGGAATGTATTTGGTCATTTGAGATGGTTGATTATGAATGTGGTTGTGGAATTTAGTATATTTTGATAAACTTGATATTGGCTAAATAGCTTAGAGTTGTTATGAGATTGACTTGATATGATCTAAGTGAATATGTCCATTTTAATAATGGTTTAAGTTATTCATATGATCATTTGATAGATGATGAGAATTTTCTTAAGAAATGCATGAAATTGAGTTGATGAATTGGTTCATTTTTGAGGTATGGATTGATGTTTGAATTGGGAAATATTGTACAATTGAAATAGGTTATATTGATGATTATAACTTGTGTATTTGGGATGTTCTTGGTTAATCAAATGGTATTTAAATGGTGTATAATGATATGGTTTAGGTATGCATGAGGAAGGTGAGAAATATGGATTAAACCAAGCCTAATTTCGTGCGACACAGTTGAGCACACGGGCTTGTGTCTCGACCGTGTCTCTTAAGATTGTAGTTCAAAACAAGTCAGACTCGAACAGGGGCCAGACACACGGGCATGTGACAGGCCGTGTGAATTAAGTCAGTGTTGCCCACGGGTCAAGCACACGGGCGTGTCTTGTGACCGTGTGGATAAGTTAGTATGTATGCCATGTTTTGCCACGGCCTAGACACACGGGTGTGTCTAATGCCGTGTGAGGCATATGGCCTACCCACATGGGCGTGTGACCTCTATAACTTTGAAAAATGTTAAGTTTTAGAAAAATTTGTATGTGCTCGATTTAGTTTTGAGCCTTTTTCAATGCATGTTTAAGGTCTCGTAGACTTTTTAAAGGGACACTATGTATATGATTTGCTATGATATGATGATGTTATACCTTATGTTTGTGAAATGATCGTAAAAGTTCTGAAATGTCTGATAACGCTTTTTAACCCTATTTCAGCGACGGTTACGGGTTAGGGGTGTTACATATTTCATTCAACATTTCACTATATCATAATCATTTCATGAAGCCATGGTTCAAACATTTCATTTCTATATCCCAATTCAATATCTTATTTTGTTTTCATATCTAAAATCTTACAACATTAGTCTTTCAATAATCAATTCAAACATTTAAGCCAACATATTTCAATAATAAAATTATAATCAATTCACAAGATTATATTCAATTAACTCATACACTATTTCATTATTTCCAATTCATTTTGTTTTCACTTCTTATTTCAATATCTCAATTTCAACCATATGTCATAACTTTAATTACATTTAACACATGAACATTTAGTTCATGCTTTCCATTTCCAATTTCAATTTCAATCCACAATTCAACTTTCTCATTTCTTTTAATATTTTCAACAGTACGATCAATCAAATTCATATAAATTTCTCATTTCAGTTATTCACCCTATTAACAATCCTGACTTTGACGGATACACGGATTCCAACCCAAACACACCAGTACGGCACATTGTGCCTAAAACGGTACATAGTATCTGATCAGTATACGACGCATAAGTGTTTGAAACGACACACGAGGTGTCTGATACGACACACGAGGTGCCTGAAATATGACACATAAAGTGCCAGATATACGACACATAAAGTGCTTGATCGGCAAAGCTGATTAATCCTATACTCTTCCAAATCCTATGGCATGCTAACTATATCTGACTCAGCTCGACTAGCTAATAGGGTATTCAAATCACTTTTCTATTTCAATTTCACTTTAAATTCAATCACAATTCAATTCAAATTCACTTTTTCACTTTCTAATCAATATACAATTCAATACCAATACATATTTCAAATGTTCACATATAATCATACTTTAATTCACTTTTATTCAATTCATATTTTTAATTACCTAATTTTAATCACTTTTAATTTCCAATTTGTTCACATCCAATTTCAATAGCCACAAACATTTTTGAATCAATTTCATTCAAATTAAAATCATCATTTCAACTGCTTACCTAATTTTACTTACTATGCATTTTAATTAAAATATAACAATTAATAATAAATAGATTTAAATTATAGTAATACAAATCATATTTCGAATCACTCCTCGTCAACTTTCTCCTTTCCTTTCTTTGTCGATGTTTCCGGTACAATGTTAGCTACAAAAATTAAAATAATTCATAATCATCAATACAGTATCAATACAATTACTAATTCACATCAATTACTTTAAATTTCTATTCAACTTTTACCTCAATTTCCAATTAAGTCCCTAAACCAAGACCAACTTTATTTCTTCACAATTAATCTTATATTTTCATACACATTCTGCTTTAAACTAAATTTAAACTAAATTTAACTCCCTAATTTCACACAATTTGATCCTAACATCAATATTTAACAAAATCACTTTATAATATCATCATACAACAAAATTAAAGCTCTAAACCCACTTAATATTGATAATTTCTTTCAATATATTAATTTAGAAAATAAACGATTCATTTCATGTAATTTTGTTATTTTATATTTTTACAAAATTACCCTTAAAGTTTTACTTTTATTCAATTTAGTCCTTGAGCGTAAAACTTGCAAATTAGAAATTTTAATGTAACCCATGTTAGTTAATATTCATATATATTTTCCTACTCTTCCTCTTCATTCCACATCCTTAATATATATATATATATTCTACTATTTACTTATATGTTCTTTCAAGGTCATCTACGAGTCATTGTCACTAAATTATTTATATTTTGAGTTAAAGAATTCCAAATTAAGATCCGCTTAATGTTTTTGAAACTAGACTCAAATTTATTTCTACCATAAAATTTTCAGAATTTATAGTTTATTCAATCAATACAGGAAAATCTTCAAACTTACACCTATTCTTCTATTTAACAGCTTCGACCTTTCCTTATTAAAATTATTTATCTCTTAATAAGGATTTTGGATGATGTTTATGTTTGCTTCTCTTAAAATAAAATCATTAAGGAATTAAAATATAAATTTAAGCCCTAATTATTTTTTACAATTTTTATGATTTTCTAAAGTCGAATAGGGATCCCAAAATCATTCTGACTTTGTCTCACAAAACTTATTATAACTCATAATTTACAATTCCATTTTTATACTGCTTTTTCTATGAAAAACTAGACTCGATAAGATTTAATTTTATATTTTAATATCCTCTAATTCGATTTTCAAAATTTTTGGTGATTTTTGAAAGTTGAACCATTGTTGCTGTCTAGAAACTATTTTAATGATAATTTTACTTTTCATGGTTCTTTGTATTAACTTTCACTTAGACATACTTAATTATTATACTTTAATTATTATCCAATTTAATCCTTATATTTTCTTTCTCCATAATTAACCAATTATACATATAATTTATTAACAATCCCTAAATTCTTAAATTTTATAAATTAACACCATGCTAATTTAATTTATAGCATTAAACTCCTTGAAAGCTAATACTAACAAAACTCATGGTACAAAATATTTTAATTACTCACTAAACCTAGTAGTTCAACTCAAATTTCCAGCACAAAGAACAATCCACCAAAACAGTCCCTAGATTTCACAAAATTAACAATCTAACCTCCAATTCTATTAAAATAACCCTAATTATTTCATTTATTCAACATAATCAATGTCTAGAAATTTAATAACTTTCAAAATTTCAACATAAACCATAAAATATTTTATTCTAAGTTTCTAAAACTCAAAATTACAAGAAAATAGATAAATTGACTTACTAAATTAACTTTGATCCTTGAAACCCCAAATTTTCCTTTTCTTTTTTCTTCCTTCCTTTCTTTCTTTCTTTCTCCCCTGTTTCGTTTCAATTTCATTCTGTTTCTTATGTTTCTTTACCTATTTATATAATAATCTAATCTAATATAATATTCTTATTTATTAAGTAAACATATATATATATATATATATTAATCATAAAAATCTTTATTTTTATGTGTATGCCTCCTCAACTATAAAGAATGACATAATTTTCTTTTTAGTCCCTTTAGCTTTTCTTTAATTTATAATTAAACTTTTACTTCTATTGCAATTTAATCCTTTTCTCTTAATTTCTCTTAATTAAGTCAAATTCACCTAATCAATATCTAATTAAACACACAACTAACTTCGTAAATATTTATTAAAAATATTTATGACTCCAATTTACCGGAACAAAATCATGGTTTCAATTTGGTCCTTTTTAATTAACTAACCATCGAAACGTTAAAATTTCTTAACGAAACTTTAATATCACCCTAATGACACTCCGTAAATACTTATAAAAATATTTACACCTCAATTTATAATATCGAGGTCTCGATACCTCGTTTTCGACCCAATTTACATTTTTAAATCACAAAATTCACTAATTCAAAAAATTTGTAAAATCACACTTAACTTATAATTATTGATTAACAAATTTTTCTAACTTTTTTGTCGGATTTAGTGATCTCGAATCACTGTTCCGACACTACTGAAATTGGGTTGTTACAACTTTGGTGAAGAAAAATATTTTGATTTGAAAGGTGATTAAAAACTAAAAAAAAAAACAAAGTAAAATAAATAAAATAAAATAAGTTTTAATGCACGATTTTAAAAGCTGATTTTAATCAAGATGACATAATTGTTTTAGATTAATTACATTTCTTAGCTTAGAATTATTAAACTCATGTTTATGTTGTTACGAATAAATTCACGGCAACTTGGTAATTTGCTAACTTATGAACATACTTACCTACTGATGTGTCTCTAACTAATTATGATCACAATAAAGGCAAGCACACCTATCGTTTAATAGTGTAGTTATGGTAAGACCAGAAATATCGTATCCACAAGGACCAAGAGTACTAGTAATTACTATCTTCTTATTATCTAGCCTAAGATTTAGAGTGATTTCTTTTAAACTAAAATTAATTAAAAGCACGACAAAGAATGAATTGGGAAAATACTTTTTAGACAACTATATGAGAGAGGCAATACCCAAGGAAGAATCCACCCAGACTTCACTTATTACTTTTGATTCATACGATTTATTCACTTGACTTAATCCGTAGAAATCCCTAAATTATGTTAATATCTCTTTCAAGACTAAAAACATCTAACTCTAGGTTGATTAATTGAAATTTCTTTCTAATTAAAACCCATATTGTCGCATTAACTCGATATATGGATTCCCTTATTAGATTTGACTCTAATCTAGCAGATTTATGTCGCACTATTTCTAGGGTTGCAATCAACTCTGCTTAATTGTGTTGATCTACTCTTAAACAATGACTTTTGCTCCTCTGAATAAGCACATTCGACTTGGATCAATAACCTGAATTATCAAAACAAGAATAAGAACTCACAATTAAGAATAAGAACAAGTATTTATCTTATAAATCAAATAATAATAAGATCCGTCTTAGGTTTCATCCCCTTAGGTATTTAAGGGATTTAGTTCATACTGATAGAGGGAAACATCTTAAAATAAGGAAAACAACAAAACATAAGAAAACCCAAAAACTTCAAGAGGAATTGATAGGAGATCCTCAGTCTTGATGAGGTCCCCTTCCAAACTGCTTCCAATGGCTGTCTTTGAGTATTTTCTGCCTTCTACTCTGCGTGTTTCCTTAGGTCCTCCCCTAAGGTGTTTATATAGGCCTTGGAACACCTTTCTTGGCCTACAAGTGGTCTTTTCCGAATAGAATTAGACTTGGGTTCGGCAGGGACACACCCGTGTTCGATATCTTAGGCCGTGCTTGATTCTGCTTGCCACACATGGTTGTGTGATCTTCCCATATGCTATAGTCCAGGCCGTGTTCGATTCTGCTCGTAACGCACGACCGTGTGGTCTTCCCGTGGGCGAAAGTCCAGGCTGTTTTGACTTTCGAGGTGGGCCTATTTTGTCCCCTTTTGGCCCATTTATCTTTCTTTTCGACTCTCTAAGCTCTCCTGAGTGTAAAACATGAAATTAAAGGATTAGGAGCATCAAATTCATCAAATCTAATGAAAATTCATCCAAAAATAAGCCAAGCATGGGGTCAAAATATGTATAAATTATGGTTTATCGCCTACCAAAATCCATTTATCTCTTGAATATATCTTTATGTTAATTCAATCGATTAAACATATTTTAATAAGCAATTGTGTTAATGCACATACATACTTATGAAACTAAAATAATCTCTTGTACATATCTCTATGCCAATTCAAACAATTAATTCAATCTCATCGGCACATAAAAGATTACATGAGGTAACAATATATTTTTACCTTGAAACAGTTTAATCACAACAATCTTGCAAGTTATACAAGGAAAATGTATCGTTAGATACCGTTGCTAATTCAACTCTCAGTTACCTTAGATGATTAAACATGCACTGGTTAAGTATTGTAACACCCCAAACTTGGCCCATGCGTTATGACCGGATCTGACATGTCACATGAGGAAAACATGTTAAATTAATTCATTATAATCAAGAAAACAAGTTTGATTTGAAATATTTGATAAAATACTACTAACTACGAAGGTTGATTGATAAATCGATAATTTGAACTAATGAACTTATAAAACCGTGACCTTTGAAAATATTATTGATAATTTGAAAGAAAATTTCTGAGTTAAAATATTTGTACAAGTTTGTTATGAAATCCATTTGTTAGTCTATTTTAGAAAACCTTTATTTTAGTTTTTATAAAAATTCCCATTTAAAGCAATTTAAGTAAAATAATAAGTACGTCAAACATAAAGCAAAAGTAAAATATTTCAAAGGCCTTATTACAACCCAAAAACCCAAAATAGTAAAAGTAATTAAGTGAACGGAATTAAAAATCTAAAGTTCAATATAAACACCATTTCTGAAGTATGGCCTCCACCGAGTCATCCATGGCCCAAGTCCACTTCACGGAGCATTACCTGCAAGGGTTAAGGAAATGGGGTGAGTTACTAGAACTCAGTGCATAATCCCCTTACCGTTGTCCACTGGGCTTGAACCCGCATAGCAATATCTTGGGCCTAAACCCATTTACATAACAATGTATGAATGAAATAAATATATGCAACCCAACCCAGTAATCCATCCACTACACACCACCCGTACCATCCCATCACACCTGTGGGGATCAAGTCAACCCACCCCGCCAAACACACCAATCGCAGGCAAGTTGCCATTTATAATATTTGTGGCTGAGCCACCAGAATCATATATGGTAATATAATCGGCATATAGCCTTAATCACGATGGCACAAAGCCATATTTAATTTGGCACACAGCCTTATCAGAATTTGTGGCAGTGCCACCAGACTACACTTCTCTTTATTCAATTTTCCCATCCCATGCAATATGTAGAGATGCAACATATATAATAACATAAAATATCCACATATAAATAACAACCATTAATCTATTGAATACTTTTAATGAATCAGCCCATAGGGGCATTTCGATAATTCGGCCTATAGGGGCATTTTGATAATTCAGTCCATAGGGGCATTTCGATAATTTACCCTCCAAGGTTATTTTGGTAATTTCGCAATCCCGGACTTAACTACTAATTTGGGACATAAAAATTGAAACTGTCCATCCGCGTCATATTGACTAAATTGACTATAGCTCGAGTTAGGAAACTCAAAATTTAGATCCGTAAATTTTCCTTGAAACTAGACTTATATATATTCTTACTACAATTTTTCCAGAATTTTTGGATTACCCATTTAGTACAGTTTATTCAATAAAATTTCCCCTGTTTCACTGACCAACGGTTCAGACCTCTCTTACCCTAAATTCAAATATATCATTGTACAGTTTTCATATGTTGCTCCCACTTGTTTCTATTGAAAATAGACTCACTAAGAAATCTATACATATAAATTATAACTCATAATTCACTTTGTACAATTTTGAATGATTTTTCCAAGACAGAACAGGGAACTACAAAGTCATTCAGAACCAGTCTTACTAAAATTAAAATATCACAGAATATAAAATTCTTCTTCCTACTCTGTTTCTTTCATAAAAAAAAATAGACACAATAAGATTTAATTCTACACTTTATTCACTTTCTAATTCCCTTTCTCCAATTTTTTCGTGATTTTTCAAAATCATATCACTACTGCTAACCAAAAATCTGTTTCATTGCAAAATATGATTTCCACTACGAACATACGCACGCCCATGTAGTCACAGATGCCAGTTTCTGGTTTTTCGATCTTTCCACCGAATCACAAAACATTTCATGAAAATATTTAGAGAGCTATGGGATTACACACCTGATTTGGATTTCCTAAAGAACCACTCTTCGTTCCCCCCACAATCGTGATCCTTCCCTATTAGGTTCTAAAATCCAGCCTGGCACTTTGGCTATTGCAACGAGTTCCTAAAAATAAATAAGTGATGTACCAAAGGGTTAGTCTTCATCCAATATTAGGCCCTTCCACAAGAGCAAGAAATTGATATCATCACCACAAAATAGAATCACATGAGCGGCGCAAAATATCGAAATAAAGAGTAACATCTTACCACCAATATTCGGCCTAATCACCCACTTACCAATCAACTTCCGAAACCAAGGCTAAGAGAATGATAAGTAGCAGCAAAGAATGGCTTGAAAGTTTCAGCAGAACAAAGGAGAAAGTTACACAATTTTGGCTCTAGAGTTTCGGCAAATGAGGGAAGAAATTGGGAAAAGAGAAAACTCAAAATGCTCCAAAGAAAAAAACTTTAAATGCCCCAAAACTTACAAAACTATATTGGCTCTCTTTTTCTCCCTACCAAAACCTTGTATCATCTTTACCAAAAAGATGAGTGTTGACCCAAAATATTCTTTCCAAAACATCCTCCACATAATAGGCCAACATGTTCCCATCTCTTACCTTTTTCCTTTGATTTTTTCCTTCATTTTCCCTTGTTTTCCTCCTTACCATATTCCTTAGCCTTCTTTCCTTAATTAAAAAGTCTCCCTTTCCTTTTTGATGCTATGACCAACACTTACTTTAAAGCAGAAAAAAAAATGCAAAATAAGTGCACTAGGTGGGATTCGAACCTAAGCTCTCCCCTCTGCCATTCACTCCACTTGCCACTAAGCCACAAGATCCTCTTGTGCTAGCAAGTTGCCCAATTATTCCCTTATGCTAGATGCCACTTGCCTTCTCCCCTTTAAATGCTTCAACACTAAAATTTTCCTATGGCCTAACTTGAACCCAGAACTTTCCAAAATCACCTTCCCAATAAGTCCAACTTGAAATAATGCCGTTCTATTGTTCTTAAAAATTTTAAACACTCTTACGCCCAAAGCCCAATGGGCTCAATTCTACTAGGCCCAATTTTAGGATGTTACAATTCTACCCTCCTTAAAGAAATTTCGTCCTCAAAATTTCCAACCAACTGCTAAATGCACGGCTCAAGTCACACCACTATGCTTTCGCTGCGCACTCTGATCTTAATAACACTAATGTACTTTTAACTTAATCTTGAATCCTCTTACACACAACCAAACATCTAACCAAAGAAGCAAGCAGTTATCTACCACTTATACCTAAAATTTCTACATTCAACCAAAACATACCCGACTTAATGGTTATGGAACAATCCCGAGCCCTATACTCCTTAGACTGCATCTCTGCATCTCAAACATGCTCCTGCCCTTCTCCAGTATTCACCCGGATGACGTCTTCTGCAATAATCGCAAGCCGAAAAGTTTGGATGTGCCTTGACATGCTTCACAGAACGAGACTATGACCCCAGAGAACTGCGATCTCTTTTCTTCTTATAGTTTATGCACCCAACCCAAAGTGCTTCACCGATTCCTTTAACCTCCTCCAATACCTCATTAACAAGCTGAGTTAACAATCAGCTCCGGCTCGGTCATGAGACCTGTCTCAGTCACTGGCGATGCCGATGCCTCCCTTTCGGGCACATGCCTTGGTGCTAAAGATCCAACTCTAGCACCTCGGCCTCTACCATAGCTACGTCCACCGCGTCCACGTCCTCTGGCGCTCATATTTACTAAGTCAATTTAATCTTATTAAGAGTCTTATGGATCAGTATGCTATTCAATGTTTATTAAACAATGTTTTATGGAGTATAAGAAGTAAAGTCGCTTTCACACAACGCATCCTAGAGTCTCAATCTCTATAGTTTCAGCTCCTAAAGCTAAAAGTTCTAGAGTATTTCTACGGCCATACCATAACAATCATAAAATAAAAACATAAACTTACTTGACTTGGTGCCGGATACCCGTGGTGCCATACTTCCTTTGGAACATGCATTTATAAATTAAAAATTTTAAACAACTTTGGAAAACGCTTTTGAACCCAAACCACAGTCGAGTTTTGCAACCGGGCTCTGATACCATAAAATGTAACACCCCAAACCAGCCTTATGCGTTATGACCGAATTTGACATGTCACATGAGGAAAACATGTTAAATTTATTCATTATAATCAAGAAAACAAGTTTGATTTGAAATATTGGATAAAATACTACAAACCACGAAGGTTGATTGATAAATCGATAATTTGAACTAATGAACTTATAAAACCGCGACCTTTGAAAATATTATTGATAATTTGAGAGAAAATTTCTGAGTTAAAATATTTGTATAAGTTTGTTATAAAATCCATTTGTTAGTCTATTTTAGAAAACCTTTATTTTAGTTTTTAGAAAAATTTCCATTTAAAGCAGTTTAAGCAAAATAATAAGTACGTCAAACATAAAGCAAAATTAAAATATTCCAGAGGCCTTATTACAACCCAAAAACCCAAAATAGTAAAAGTAATTAAGTGAACGGAATTAAAAATCTAAAGTTCAATATAAACACCATTTCTGAAGTATGGCCTCCACCGAGTTATCCATGGCCCAAGTCCATTTCACGGAGCATTAACTGCAAGGGTTAAGGAAATGGGGTGAGTTACTAGAACTTAGTGCATAATCCCCTTACCGTTGTCCACTGGGCTTGAACCCGTATAGCAATATCTTGGGCCTAAACCCATTTACATAACAATGTATGAATGAAATAAATATATGCAACCCAACCCATCCTAGTAATCCATCCACTACACACCACCCGTACCATCCCATCACACCTGTAGAGGATCAAGTCAACCCACCCCGCCAAAACACACCAATCGCAGGCAAGTCGTCATTTATAATATTTGTGGCTGAGTCACCAGAATCATATACGGTAATATAATCGACACATTTCCTTAATCACGATGGCACAAAGCCATATTTAATTTGGCACATAGCCATATCAGAATTTGTGGCAGTGCCACCAGACTACACTTCTCTTCATTCAATTTTCCCATCCCATGCAATATGTAAAGATGCAACATATATAATAACATAAAATATCCACATATAAATAACAACCATTAATCTATTGAATACTTTTAATGAATCGGCCCATAGAGGCATTTCGGTAAATCGGCCCATAGGGGCATTTCGGTAACTCAGCCCATAGGGGCACTTCGATAATTTACCCTCCAAGGTTATTTTGGTAATTTCGCAATCCTGGACTTAACTACTAATTTGGGACATAAAAATTAAAATTTTCTATCCACGTCATATTGACTAAATTGACTATAACTCGAGTTAGGAAACTCGAAATTTAGATCTGTAAATTTTCATTGAAACTAGACTCATATATTTTATTACTATAATTTTTTTAGAATTTTTGGATCAGCCATTTAGTACAGTTTATTCATTAAAGTTTCCCCTATTTCACTGACCAACAGTTCTGACCTCTCTTACCCTAAATTCAAATATCTAATTGTACAGTTTTCATATGTTGCTCCCACTTGTTTCTATTGAAAATAAACTCACTAAGGAATCTATACATATAAATTATAACTCATAATTCACTTTTTAAAATTTTAAATGATTTTTCTAAGATAGAACAGAGAACTACGAAGTCATTCAAAACCAGCCTTACTAAAATTAAAATATCACAGAATATAAAAGTCCTCTTCCTACTCTGTTTCTTTCATAAAAAAATAGACACAATAAGCTTTTATTCTATACTTTATTCACTTTATAATTCCCTTTCTCCTATTTTTCGTGATTTTTCAAAATCATGTCACTACTGCTAACCAAAAACTATTTCATTGGAAAATATGGTTTCCACTACGAACATAAGCATGCCCGTATGGTCACAGATGCCGGTTTTCGGTTTTTCGATCTTTCCACCGAATCACAAAACATTTCATGCAAATATTCAGAGAGGTGTGGGATTACACACCTGATTTGGATTTCCTAAAGAACCACTCTTCGTTGCCCCCACAATCGTGATCCTTAGGGTTAGCCTTCATCCAATATTCAGCCCTTTCACAAGAGCAAGAAATTGATATCATCACCATAAAATAGAATCACATGAGCGGTGCAAAACATAGAAATAAAGAGTAACATCTTACCACCAATATCCGGCCTAATCACCCACTTACCAATCAACTTCCGAAACCAAGGCTAAGAGAATGATAAGTAGCAGCAAAGAATGGCTTGAAAGTTTCGGCAAAACAAAGGAGAAAGGTGCACAATTTTGGCTTTAGAGTTTCGGCAAGTGAGGGAAGAAATTGGGAAAAGAGAAAACTCAAAATGCTCTAAAGAGGAAAACTTTAAATGCCCCAAAACTTACAAAACTATACTGGCTCTCTTTTTCTCCCTACCAAAACCTTGTATAATCTTTACCAAAAATATGAGTGTTGACTGAAAATATTCTTTCCAAAACATCCTCCACATAATAGGCCAACATGTTCCCTTCTCTTACCTTTTTCCTTTGATTCTTTCCTTCATTTTCCCTTGTTTTCCTCACCATATTCCTTAGCCTTCTTTCCTTAATTAAAAAGTCTCCTTTTCCTTTTTGATGCCATGACCGACACTTACCTTAAAGCACCAAAAAAATCCAAAATAAGTGCACTAGGTGGGATTCGAACCCAAGCTCTCCCCTCTGCCATTCACTCCACTTGCTACTAAGCCACAAGCTCCTCTTGTGCTAGCAAGTTGCCCAATTATTCCCTTATGCTAGACGCCACTTGCCTTCTCCCCTTTAAATGCTTCAACACTAAAATTTTTCTATGGCCTAACTTGAACCCGGAACTTCATAAAACCCCATAACTTTCCAAAATCACCTTCCCAATAAGTCCAACTTGAAATAATGCCGTTATCTTGTTCTCAAAAATTTTAAACACTCCTACGCCCAAGACCCAATGGGCCCAATTTTACTAGGCCCAATTTCGGGATGTTACAAGTATCGTGTCAATTAATTACAATTTCAATCCGTTTAAATAATTAATTCGTTAGTTACCTTACAATTATAATCCAAGAATAACTTAGTCATGATTTTACTTAATCAAACATCTTATCGAGACCTATAACAACATAAACACAATTTTAATAAATGAAGTAGATGAAATGCAATCAACCTAACACGAATTAAATTTAAGCCACATCAATTAATTTAAACATTTCAACATCACAAATATTCATAGACATGTTCATCATAACAACAACAAAAATTAAAAGGATAGGGAACAAGAATCAAATCCGGTGTTTCTCCGTGGCTTGACTGGTTTGCTCCACTCTTCCTTCTCCGCTTGTTCTTGTCGAACCGAGGTTTCTACGAACACTTTAATGCTGCTCCAAATGATGGATGGATGACTCTTTTTCAAGAGGTGAAATCGGAAAGAGAATAAAGGGAAATGGATGGGAAATGAAGAGAGAAAATTGAGAGAGCAGAGATGAGATGAGAAAGTTGAGGTGTGTTTCAAATGAGCAGCCAATGGGGGTTTTTATAGGTTGAGAGGGCTGCTAAAAATAGCCAAAATCAGAAGCCAAGGAGCCCTCCCATGGCCGGCCACACATGTGGCAAGTTTGAAGTTTTCAAACTTGCTATATTAAGGTAGGGGCAAATCTAGAAAGACACAAATAGTGGAGGGGTTTGTTTGCAATTTGAACAAGTCTTCAAGGGCCATTTTGCAAGCTAATTAATCAGCCAAAAAAGCGATTGGATCAGTATGTGGGACGGTTTTGGGCTGCCCAGAAATTGGTTGGTTCGATTTTTTCTCGGTTCAGCTCAACTAGGCCACTTTTCATAATTAATTAATAATAATTTATTTAACCCAAATTAAATTGGATATAAATTAAAATTAATTATATTATGAATTAATACACATAATTTGGACCGCCTTAAGCTGAATAATTAATGATGCTTCAAAATTGCTTCTCGGTTTTGCGCTTCTAGCAGTGTCT
Source organism: Gossypium rotundifolium (assembly GCA_025506655.1). NCBI lineage: Eukaryota > Viridiplantae > Streptophyta > Magnoliopsida > Malvales > Malvaceae > Gossypium > Gossypium rotundifolium. The sequence continues at coordinate 32,889,933 of CP106729.1, forward strand.
GCCGAGCCATTTTTTGCCATTTGTGCAAATCTGTCGAAAATAATCAAAATTAATTATAAAATTAATTAAAATTCATTATGTTAATAATTTAAGTAAAAAATAATTATTTTATAATAATTATATATTTTTTCGACAAGAATTTTATCAAACTTGCATGAATTTGGGTTAAAAAGGGCATGAAAAAGTGTGTATATTTTTGTGTTTCCAATACTTAGATAAAGTATATGATAGTTCATCATAGCGATCTTCTCGGTGCCAGTCACATGGTTTTGCTTCTAACGAATACTTTCCCTAAACTCAATCTTTCCTTTCAGTAAACACACTAATTACCAAGCCTTGATCTGTACTCATTTTTGTATTCAATTGATGACTTTAATTCTTCATAGATTTTCTTCACTCTTATTATTCATAAGTCTATGCAAATTTTCTTTCAAAGACCAATGCAACCAAAATATCACTTCATACGTATACTTAACCCGGAACAATGTACACAATCACAATCCATAGACGAATACCTACACAATTGGCAGAATTTTTTTCAGATATTTATATTCACACTTTTGTTTAAAACATCCTTCCACTATTATACCATTTCAACCCAGTATCTTTTTGGTCCATTAAATTTCATTAATGTCTTAACCATGTACAATGCCTAACATATGGTTGACTGATAATTTATAACAATGATTTAACTAAGCACACTAGAGAACCATACTGAATATGCCATAAAGTCTCATACAGAACATGCCACAAAAGCAATTCATTTAGAGTACGCCACAAAGGCATTCCTTTCACAATACACCACAAAGGCTAACAAGATGCCACCTAGGCACCTCAAGACTGTTGTGTTTGCTATCTGGATTTTCCTAAAATTACATCAAGTGAGGTTTGCCTATCATTGCCCTGGCACATACAGAGAACCCCATTAGATTAAAGTTGTTCAACATTTCTTTTTAGAGTGTGTCATGGTCATGGACTTTTTCCTTCAAAATTTCATATCAGAGTTTGAGTTTACTGTCCAGACAGACTTCTTTAGTTACCATGGCGGTGACTCGACTTACTTTACCAACTCTACAAACACATCCCAAACCCAACATTTCATATCACTATTCATGCATCCAATAGAACTTATTTTCAAGAAGACTAACTTATATTTTAATTTAAAAATAACTTTGTTCCTATAGCCGTATAAGTATCATAGTCATACTATACCATCCATGATTTCCAGATTCCAGTTTGATCACTTTTATATAAATATACTTCAGTATGAACAATGTACATGCAAGCGTCAGAGTAGAAACTCACCTGACTGATTTATACATTTCATTATTGGACTTTACATGCATACTCATCATTCAATTTCTTAATCCTGAAATACTTTCAAAAAATTATCTTTGCACATGTAACATCTTTATTATGTTTTTCTCGTTCACTAATTACTCAAATTTCATCATTATTTAAATTACTTACTTGTACTGTTCACATGTAGAAGTCAGAGTAGAGACTCACCTAATTCTCACTTACTGTAGTTCAAAACTCCAAATCCAGATATCTGTCTCGAGTTAGCAGCAACCACTACTTAGAAACATAATTTCACTATTACTACTTTTGTACATACAAATTACATATCACATTAATCGCTGACAATCTCATGTAGAAACCTTATACTTACAGTCTTATTATTCAATTTCCATATATGAATTTACTCATTCAGAACTTAACATGTAGAACTGAAATACTTACCCTGATGTGAAATAACCACTGATCATAAAAGAACCATAGCTTCTACATTATCAATGTAAGATACATTCAGGTTTAAGGAAGCAATCAGTAAATACCACTTAAGAAAGAGGAAGAAGAAAGAAGAACCCTTTCAGAATTCATCTCTCACATGTAAATATGACTCAATTTACTTAGTGGAATTTAACAAGCGTCATCTATTTTAAAACTTGCCTTCTTAATGGCTTACAATTTTTGAGAGAAATATAATAAAAACATTGCAATCACAACTATCCAGCTTGGCTATCTAGTTGGTTTCTAACCAAGTTACTTAAAATCTAACTCACATAATATTCCAAACAAATTAAACGTACTATACCTTTGGCAAATAATCATTCCATACATACCATTTGTCTCTTAACATAGACTTCTACTTAATCTAGTAGAATATCATGAAATTGAATTTTTACTAACTCAAGCGGCGGTTTTATACACCCAAAAATATATGCTAAAATAATTATTTGAGCAGATAACACTACAGCAAACAGACTATTTACTGTTATACGCCAAAACTTTAGACCTGGCAGATCGGGGTGCTACAAAATATGTGAATAAACCATCACCAAGACATTATGAATATAGAAAACTATCATACTTCATGAAAAACCAATACCTAATAGGAAAGAGTCAAACTTTTTATACCATTACCGACGAGACTACTTCAGACCGTTGACCACCTTTTAACATACTAACGTCTAGAGTGTGATTGCTGCAATAAAATATATAAATACGAGGCGGTATCTGTAAGTATAAAAGTTAAGTTGTAATATAGTTTTTACAATGGAGTAGGTGAGTACTCCAAGGATCGTACCCAACAGAGGTGAGTGATAAATCAATTTCAACCTAAACACTAAAAGATTTAATTAGTACTTTAAATTAGTTATAGTACGAAAACATAAAATAAAAGATTTTTAAGGTTTTTATAATAATAAAAATAAAATAACATAAAAAGATAAAAATTCATGAGACTAAAGAATAGAGTAAAGTAAATCTTGACTATGGGTGATTAGCTCGCTTCGGAAATCCCCATCAACTGTCTCTTTGGGTTCCTCGTCAATCAACTAGTCGTTACCCTAGCAGGATCTTCCAATCTTCCACTAACATAACGAGTTAGCAATGACTATTTATCTTTGGACCTTACAGTCCAGACTAGTTTAGGGTGAAGGTGTTCACGGATGGGCCATACCAATTTTGGGTGAATTCCCACCTTAATAACTTTCCGTGGTTGTCAAACCTAAGGTTTGTTTCATGTTCTTCCTTTCCCAAATAACTGATCTGTAGGGTAACCCTACAAAACAGTTAATATATCATACCTCTACTATTTAATCCCCTATGGAGGGATTGGTTCCTCATGACTTTCATAGGCAATATAAGATCAATATAAAGAGCAAACATGCTAAATAAATTTCCAGTATAGAGTTTACGAATGAGTTTGATTGTATTAAGAATTGATTGTGAATCCATAAATTTTGACGATCTCCCCAAATCAGATCTCTTGAAAACAAAGAACAACTGAAAATAAATTCTAAAAACCTAAGAAAAAAATAAAACTAAACTAAAATTAAAAGACTAGTTCTAAATTGAATGAATTAGTTCTAAATTGAATGAATGATCCCTATAACATGTGGAAAATGAGCCTATTTATAGATTCTCAATGGTCATCATTCTTAACCCTAGGTTAGCTAACATTCTTGAGTTTTTAAGTTTGATTATGTAGACCAAAATGCTCATGTTTCGTGTTTATCTTCTATCTAGAGTTGATGTCGCGCCCACCAGGACTTGTGTCGTGACATAGAAATTAGTGTACTCCTGGGATATCTTCCGGGGTATGTCACGACACCACTAGTCTATGTCATGACGTCGAAGGCAGTTTCGTGATTTCTCCATTATGCTTTCTATGTTGTGACATTGAACATTTCGTGCTACGACATTGCGACCAGTATCTATCTATTACATCTTCTAGTGGTCTCTTATACACTTATACATTTCATCAACTCACCCTTAGGCCTCATTCGGCCTCTAGGGTCAACTAAAGACTCAATTTGCACATTTTTTAACTAAATGGAAACTTTAAGAAAACATAATTAAAACTTAATAAAACACTTTTCTTCAAGCTCCAAAAGTGCGAAAATTAATTTAATCAGCTACATTGAATTACAGCAGATTAATTGTACTAAGAAGGAAAACATGATCTTCTTTACCTTCAGTTTTAAAGCCTTTTGGTTGCTACATGTATATTTCCTCCTCAAGGTCACCATAAAGGTCAGTAGTCTTTACATCTAACTACTTTAACTCAAGATTGTTTGATGCAATAAGAGCCAAAAGCGTCCAAATGGACGTATGTTTCACAACGGAGAGAAAACATAAAAAAATCAACTTCCTTCATTTGACTATAACTATTTGCAACCAATCTTGCTTTGTACGTAGTTTCATTTGGACTCAAACCTTTCTTCTTCTTAAGCACTTATTTGCAACCAACTATTTTCTTATCGATGGGTGGTTTTACTAGCCACCGAGTCTCGTTCTTTTAAAGTGATTCTATCTCTTCTTCTATAGAAATGAGCTATTTGTTAAAATTAGAAGTCTTAACTGCCTCAGAATAACACGAAGGGTCGATTGAATCAATGCTATCCGTAATGATTTGATCATATGCCACTAGGTTTCCTTCACAATACTTCTGTGATGGTCACAATTCTTGCCTTTTCCTGTCACAAGCCAACTTATAATTAGTCAACTGAGATGGTGAGGATACTTGAGGGTCTAATGAAGTCCTAAACTCATTCAAAACAATTTTAGTTTAGCAAGAATCATGATTTTGTTATGACATCACTTGTTTTCTCATCGGGACGATGACCCTTTCCGTCGTGATGTTGCGATGAGTCGTAACGTCACCTCTATTTCGACTTTTGACTCCACCTTACTTGAGAAACTCTAAGTTGTTGTGTTTTTAAAATGATAAGACCCATTTTCTGATCGAAACATGGCGGATTCATCGAATGTCACATCTCTGTTAACAATAATTTTGTTGGTTTCTAGACACCATAGTTTGAAACCTTTCATATTGGTAGAGAAACCTAGATAAATACACTTTACGACCCTTAGATCAAGCTATCCCTAGCTAACTTTATCATAAGAAGGACAAACAAAAATTCTAATATTAGAATAATTAGGATGATTACCTGACCATATCTCCTCTGGAACTTTACCGCTTAATGCTCGATGTGGAGATCGACTTATCAAATAGCTTGCTAAATTTACGACTGCAGCCCCAAACTCCTTTGCTTGTCCTACATTTGAAAGCATGCATCAGGCCTTTTTTAGCAAGGTTCTATTAATTCTTTTTACAACTCTATTTTATTACGAAGTACCTACAACAATGCTATGTCTCTCTATCCCTTACCGTTTTCAGTAGTCATTAAACTCGTATGAACATAGCTCAAGTCCACTATCCATTCTCAACCGCTTTACGGATTTCCCAGTCTATTTTCCTAATAGTTTTTTCCACTACTTAAAGATCCCGACAACTTTGTTTTTCTATTTCAGAAAATAATCCCAAATTTTCCTGAAATGGTCATCTATAAAAGTTAGAAAATATTTATTACCTTCTTTTGAGATGTCAGAAGTCGGACCCCATAGATTAGAATAGATATAGTTAAGAGTCCTTTTTTTCTATGAACTGCTGAATTGAAGTGTAACATCCTGGTCTAGGGGTTATGCGTTTGGAGCATAACTCGAGTGTTTAGCAGCTTATGGTAAAGTTGGAGGAATTTTTAGGGTTTGGAGAACCCAGAAGGTAAGGATGACTTAGGAAATTTTTGATATTTGTGTTAAGAAGGGAGCTTGGCTTTAGAGGTCTTAAGAGAATTATTTGGAAGGTTATGACACAAGAATGTCTTTGGTGGAGTGGCATGGAGGTGCTACTTGGGGGCTTTGGGAAGGTGACGCCTTAGGGTCTCATGTTCGAATCAAGGAGGCAGCAAAGTGGTTTTAATTTTTGGGTTTTGGCGTTAAAAGGAAGGAGGCCTTAAAAGGAGCTAGGGCGAGTCTATGACACAAGCAGTATCTTGGCAAAGTGGTTCCCATGCGCCACTTAGGAGCTGGAGGTGAAGATGGGCGCAGGTTCGAGTGGCTGGAGCAGCATTTTGCTTGTTTTATTTTTAGGAATGCGGTGATGGGCTGAAGCAGGGAGGTCTTATAATTAAATGTTGGGGATTTATGTCATGAAATTCAATGTGGCCGAGTGGCCTGGGGTGTTGGAGGAGAGGTGTGCAGTAGTGAGGTTCTAGGTTCGAACCAAGGAGTTGCGTTTAGAGTTTAATTTTATTCTTTTGGCGTGATTTGAAGGTGTTGGATGGCACATGGGAGCTTCAATGGATAAAGATTAAGCTGATTTTGTTTAATCCTTTTTGAATTCAGTGGGAGGTAAGTGATAGGGTTATGTTATTTTATTTATTCTAGATAATTGAAGGGTTATTTTATTTAGCTTAAAATTAGTAAATAGGAGATAATGGTTGTTATTGGTTTATTTTGAATTTGATAAGGGGATAGAATATGAGATAAAATAAGAGTTGTAATAGGGATTAGATAGTGGCAGATTGTAGGACTCTTGAGGTGTGCTATTCGGCCTTGAAGCTTTTAAGGAGAGAGCTGCCGAAAATTGGGTTTTCTTTCTTCCATGTGTACCGAATTTTAATAGGAGGGAGTTCATATTTTTGTTTGTTCTTTCCTTGATCTTTCCATTGCCGAAATTTTAAAGCCAAGAAAGTTCTTTTGTTCTCCTTTTTCTAGTAAAGCCGAATTTCTTTTTGTGTTTTTGTTCCTAGCCGAATTTTTAAGTAAGTTTACCTCTTTTCTTTCTTGAAACCGAAAACCCCCCAAGCAGCATATACCCTTGCTGATTTCTTCTTTGGCCATTTAGTCAGTTGTTGCTTTTTATTATTTTTCTTTTAATCTTTTTGGTAGCTGAAACTTCTCCTCTCCTATTAGTTTATACCTTGGCCGAGTTCTAGGTGTGGTGTGGATCTCTTCGGATTTTCTCTTTCAATCGTTGGTAGTCAGATTTGGTAAGTGGTGGTAGGGATCCATGTTAGTAATTATTCTTTTAGTATTCGAAAGCCGAAGGCTATTAAGGCTAATCATTTATGCGTTTTAGGGTGTGGCCAATTGTAAAAAGGGACCATTTCGTAGTTTTGAGATTTGATTGGAAATCAAATCGGCTTTGAGGTAGGAGTTATGTGTTAACCCTTTGAGATTCACTTGGTTTGGCCGAATGGCCTATGTTGCTAATCTCTATGTTTGGCCGAATAAAGGAGCAAGGATATTTAGTTTCATAAATCGATTCTCTGGGATTCGAGATATTCTGGTAAGAAATATTTAATTGGTTTCGGTGTTTAGATTTATGATTTCGGTGATTAACTGATTTATCTGATTAAGCGTTTTGATGGAGGCAACTACCAGTCAAGGTGGGCAAGGGAAAGCCCCTGTCCCGAAGTTTAAGAAAAGAGCTATCTCGAAGGTTCGGGATTGGCCACCGGGGTGTGGGCCAGCAGCAGAAAACTATAGGCAGATAGCCGTAGTCTCACTTAGCGATAGCGTTGGGATCGAGGGTCTAGAGCTTCAGGTTATAAGGTGTGTAGTTAGCCTACTGTTTTCGGGATTTATGCGATATTTGTATGTGTAATGTGTTTATTAACAAGTGCAGTGATAAATGTGATAGTTACCCTTAAAGGGTATAACGATGACCAGGTTAGTTCCAAACCTGTTGAGATGTGACTATTGATTTGTATATGTGTGATTATGAATAAACATGTGCATGCGTTATCATGACTGTATTTTATGTTGCATGTGCATGGGTGGGCTATGAAAGAAGGTACGGGTGTACTTCGAGTACGTGGTTGATGAGTAGCTATGTGCCTCATCGTGATTGATATCGGCTATGTGCCATATCGTGGATTGATGAGTGACTATGTGTCCCATCGTGGTTTTGGTGTTAGCTACGGCTACATCGTGGATTGGCGCTGACTGAGGTCACGTTGTGGATTTTGTGCTTAATTGCACGTGGATGGCATTGAATGCCTTTGTGGAGTTAAAAGGAGAGGGTGATTTAAATCCCCTAGTGTGTGGTAGGCTGGATAAGGGGGTGTGTAGAGGATGGACCTTAGGCTTGGGTCGGGTTTCATTATTGTATAATTGTGGTATGTGAATATATGTGCTTGTGGACTTGAATAAGAAATGGGCTAAGCCCAGTATGTGGAGGGTATGTGACTAATTACCCGGTTACTTGATAAATGTTATGAGTATGGGCCAAGCCCGAATGTGATATGATCTGAATATGATATATGATATCGATGCATGGGTTATTATGTGGTTAGCATGTGGGTGGAATTCAAGGTTAATTACACACCGAGTGATGTGACTCACCCAACTTTTAAACATCGCAGTGATTCGTGATTAATGGACCGGGTTGGAGTGGATACAAAGGTGTCCATGCGACTGATTTTCATGTAATAGATGTTTTACTAGTTTTAGTTGATTATTAATGATTTTTTTATATTATCGATATTTTGGGAATTTATTCGATGTAATAAGGGCCACTTTTATTTAAAGTATTCTATTCATGATTGTTGAAGTTTATATTATACTTAGAAATATTTTCACAAATGATTTATATTATAACAACTTATAATAACGTTTTTTTAAATTCGGAAATTTTCAATAAGCTTATACCATCCAATAATTTTAATGGACATAGTTTTCAAAAGTTAACAAAATTTTCAAGTTTTATTCTAAAGTCAAAAAGGTTTTTCAAACATTTTCCGCAGTGACATACCAAATTCGGTCAGGACTTGTGGGCCGGGTTTGGGGTGTTACATGAAGCTTACTCGCGTCTGCTTTCTGTAAGTGCAGTGTTTACAGAAACCTAACTTACCAATTCCTGTGTCTTCCAGAATGCCTTGTTTGCACAATGTTTCATACCTTTCTCGCTTATATGACCAAGTCGCATATGCTAGAGTTTCATTGAATCAAAATCTATAGAGAAATAATCACGTTGCGATGCTAGGTTGGTTCTTATCACGAAGTGGGAATGATTTCGACTCCTCTTCAATAATTGCAGTCCACCAATAACTGTTGACCATTGCAGAATGTATAGGCTACTCTTTTTCTGTCCTCTCATTAGATGAGAGCTCCACAAGAAACTTGTAAGCCATTTGACTCAATGACTATCATGCAATTGTTAAAATCTAAAATTCCCAATGATATAAGATTTTTATTTATACTTGACATCTAATAGTGTCTGAATTATTCCGTTGTGCAACCTGATTCGTACGGTTCTTATTCTGGTAATCTTACATGGAGAATTATTCCCCATTAGCACAACTTCACCTTTATATGAATTGTACACGGAGAACCAATCCTTGTTGGGACACATGTGAGAGGAGAACCTTGAATCTAGGATCCATTCGGAAGTAAGCTTAGAGCTTTTGCTTGTTGACACTAACAAGAAATCATTACCTCTATCTTCAGCTACACTAGCATCAATAAATTTGGCTTTATACTTATCTTTCTCGTCATTTTTAGCATCCCTTTTAATCTTAATCTGAATTTTGTAGCATTCTTCCTTAATGTGGCCTTTCTTCTTGCAGTAGCCAAAATTTTTTCATAGTTTCTGGATTTAGATCTCACCCTAAACCTGTTTTGATCTTGTTTTATAGATTGTTTTTTACCCTTTACAACTAAAATTGAGGCTCGCCCATCTAACCTTTTGTTGGGGCTTAAATCGTTGTCAAGCTTATCCTTGCTCAGTAGATTCCCCTTCACATCCTCAAATGAGAGATGATCTCTCCCATAAATCAAAGTTTCCCTTAAAGGTTTTATAAGAAGAGGGCAAAGATGATTTTCTTAACATAGCCTGATCCTCGTCACTAATTTCTACTTTGAGATTCTTTAGGTTATTTAGAAAGGTAACAAACTCACTAATATGGCTCTAAGAGACTCACATTCGGTCATTCTAAACGTGTAGAGATGTTGTTTTAACACTAACCTATTGGCCAATGATTTCGTCATGTGCAAGGCTTCTATTTTCTTTTATAATGTAAACATCGTTTTCTCCTTCCAAACCTCCTGTAACACATTATTTGTTAAAAATAATTGAATTGTGGATAAAGCTTTTTTATCTAACCTATCTCCTTTTGACTGTTTCATGTATACGGGCTTCTTCTCTATAAAGATATTCTCAAGATCACTTTAAATAAATATGGCTAACATACGAACTTGCCATAGACTGAAATTTTTTATGTTGTCAAAATTATCAATATCAAACTTTGATGCTGGCATATCTAAACGGGTTGGATGCAAAATTGAGTTAGCTCTGATACTATTTGATGGGAAATAACCCATATATGCAACAAATAAGAACAAAACTCCTTAAAAGATGATAAAAACCACCAAAAAAGTAGATTTCACTATAATAAAGGAAAGTACAAAAGATGGAGAGAATCAAAGGAAAACCCTAAACCTCAAAATAAAAACCCTTCAAAACAAAGAACAAAACTCTCTCAATATCAATAATTTTCTTAAATAAAACCTAGAGTAACTAAGGCTTATTTATAAGCTAAAATTCATAGCATATATGACTAGAATATCCCTAAGTTAATTAGAGCTTAAGTGGGAATCTAAAATAGTGTTAAACTAATAGAAGAAAATCGAGAAAGTTGAGGAACACGTCGTGTCATGCCCCAAAATATAGGGGGTTAATTGTAATGGTTAGCAATAAATGAATTAGGATTTAATAGGTAGGTGCTAGAAAGTTCTTCCTAAATACCCAAGTTTGAGCCAACTTCCTCCTATTTCTTTTCCTTTTATTTTCAGCAACGTAAACAAGAAATGGGTGATAGCCCAATAGTTAAGTGTTAATTTCTACCCCTTAGTGACCTAGGTTCGACTCACTCCATCCTTAAATCCATTTTATTATTTTAGCAATATTGGGTAAATTACTATATTGCCCTTAGGGTTCCCAAACACTAGGAATTTAGTCCTTCTTTTCCTAATTACACTTGGATTTTGCTTTCTTTTCAATTCCAAGTAGAATTTTGCTTTCTTTTCACTACTTCTTCTCTTTTTCCTTTTTCATCCTCTTCTTTGCATTATATTTTCTTTCCATTGTTGAAATTATTTTTGCTTCTCAAATCAAAACCAATCCCCGTTAAAATTGATTTTCTTACCGGTTGTTGATTTCTCCATTGATAGCATCTGTTTCTTTTCAACAAAGTTCGATAAGTACATTTGTTTCCAATAAGTAGAACTTGTAATCCTATAACCTCGATGTTCCACGACGATCTTACACTTGATTAATCAATCTTCTTTCGATTCTTGAAAAATGTTTCGATAAACTTGATAAGTCTTGAAATCAATCGTTAACTCGTGTGTAAATGTCATTTGAAGGACCTAATAATCAAATCAAAATCAGACGTGAGGAAATCGGTCTCTTGGTCAAAGGAGTGTGTTCCTTACCAAGTAAATCAGGGCAAATTGTTTGTAGGCTTAGGGTAACTCAATCTCCTACACGGGTGGATCACATGACCCCTCACACGACAATGTGCCTTGTAAACCCTAGGCTAATTCGTGAACCACACGGTTATGAACCTGCCACAAGCTCGTGCCTCTTCTGTAGGTTAATTTTTGCAAATGCTACACAACCACAGTCTGTTACACGGCTTGACCACACTGTTGTGTGTCCCCTGTTTATAGTTTTACCCAAAAAATTTAAATTCTTCAATTTAGCCCTTGAATAGTCCCCAGACTATTTTTAGTGCTTTATTCCATTCAAATAAGTCCCTAATAATATGAATAATGTTGGAATCCATGATCTGATTAACTAAATTATTATTTTATATGCATGATATGAAACTGTTAATGTCTATTGTCACTGTATTTTAGATAAACTATTACTGTTACACTTACCAATGTATTACTGGTTACATGTTTAGCATACCTATTGTTTACTGTTGAACCGAATACATGTTAAGCATGTCTGCTACTATGTGGAACTGAACACATTCTAAGCAACTTCATCTCTACTATTATGCACAACATATTTTAGTTAGCAATTTATTAGAACAACAGTTGTTTATCCACAATATATTTTAGCCGGCAATTTATCTGCATGACTAGTGGTTTATGCACAACGTATTTGAGTTAGCAGTTTATCTGACTAGTGGTTTATCCACAACGTATTTTAGTCGGTAGTTTATCTACATGATCGATGGTTTGACCACAACTTATTAGAAGCTTTTATCTATACCAGTTAGTGGTTTATCCATACCCTATTAGCAGCTTTTATCTGCACAGATGGATAGTTCATCGACCAATATTTTTATCATTAACAGTACATCTGTAATGATCAGTGGTTCATCCACAATGTGGTGTAAAGGTAGAGGAGTTTTGGGAACTCCTACCATGGTGTGTAGCAGAGTTAGGTAGGATCTTTTATGATAAATTGAAATTGCATTGCATCATAAGCATTTACGTGGCTGTGAAAACTGAGATATTATATTGATGAGTTGATCTAAATTACCAATACTATGAATTTCTATTCAATTGCAATTTGTTCTATAAGTCGTCATTCTGTATGATTTGTCTACCGCTTACACTAATTTCTTTGTGATTGAACTCATAATGAGTTTCTTAAGTTAATTCTCCCATTATTTCCATCTTTACAAATAACCTACCAGGTTAGGATGTGGACTCAGCATATGGAGGGCTCGACTCAGATTAATTTCCATTAAGAAGTATTTTAGATTTACTATTTCAATTTTTTACTATTTTGATAACTATATCGCTTTATTTGAATTATCACATACTTACTGATAAAAAAAGCTTGAAATATTTAATAACTAAAAAAGAATTGAACTTGAGGCAGCGATGGTGGCTCGAATTATTGAAATATCATGATTTCATTATTAATTATCATCCGGGGAAGGCTAATGTGGTCACAGACACGTTAAGTCAAAAATCACTGTTTGCTTTGAGAGTGTAAAATGCTTAATTGACCTTGAATGTTGATGGTTGTATTTTAGCGAAATTGAAAGCTAGAATTTTGTTTCTTTAGAAAATTCAGGAGTTGCAAAATGATGACTTGAAATTATTAACTAAACAAGAGCAAATTTAGAGTGATCAATCTACGATTTCAAAGTTGATACTGATGGTATGTTATACTTTCATAATTGATTGTGTGTTCCGAATAATCTGGAGTTAAAACGAGACATTTTATCTGTAACACCCCAAACTCGGAGTTAAATCGAGACATTTTATCTCGTGAAAACTTGTTAAAATATGATAAACATGCAAATATGCAACCCCACTAACCATCCGTATCTTTAACTACCCCGTGGTCAAAACCACCGGTGACTAGTGTCACAAATTAAATGATGGGGCCAACCCATCATGTGGTCAAAACCACTGATGACCATAGGTCACAAATATCATATTGTGGTCAAAACCACTGGAGGTACCAAACCACCGGACTTAGTCACAATTTAACAACAGTGTGGTCAAAACCACTGGTGACCGAAGTCACAATATCTTGTGGTCAAAACCACTGGTGACAGTCCATAAAATCACCCCCCTCCACTCATTAATCTCACCATCATCATGCTTACATATCATATATCATAATCCCATATATCATGTATTCATGTGTAGCATATCATACAACAGCATGTGATGGCATACACAACATATATCATAGATCATGTAATAGGGGACTTACCCGTAATCCATGCTTAAGCCCACAAGCAAATCGCTACCACAATGATTAACAAGGCAATAATATAGCAAAGTTTACTAATAAAGTGTGTAAGGAGTTTTACACACCTGTCACTACCGAAATTCCTAGATCCCGAAGATTCGATCTACGACGCTAGATTCTTGACCCTATAATCGGCCAATCACCAAGGTTAGTGCCATAAACCCATTTGGCCAAATTAGCTAAAACCCGAAGACTCACTTGTGGCACCTGCCTTGAAGCGATTTGGTTTCCAACCAAATCCCAAAGCCACACATTGGATTCCTTGCAATCGGCCAACCTTAGATCCATACAAGTGATTAGGTTTCGACTTTTCCAAGTATCTAATGGAAAGACTAAAAAAGAATCTCTTACCGTAGACTTACCAAATCGATTAGCAGAGAATGGAGGATTAGATCTACTGCTTTGAGAATCCCGGAGTTCCTAGATAAAATTGGTTTCAAATAGTGGTTAGCTGAAACATCAATAAATACCGGATCTCGACTTTTCTCTTCAACCAAATCGATAGAGAACAAGAGAATATAGGAGAAGAGTTTCGGCACATACTCACCTTCTCAAATCAATTGGGAAAGAAATCCCGAAGAGATGTTTACAAATCTTTATATTCGGCCAAGTGAATCTAATGGAAGAGAAAAGATTTCGGCAAAAGGGGTGGAAGGGAAGTAGGGGATTAATGGTGGTTTCGGTTTTGAGAAAGTAAGAAAGAACTAGATGGGAGATGGGAGTGTAGGGAGATTCGGCCAAAGGCTAAGAAGAAGCAAAGAAGAAAAGACTTCGAAAAATTTTGGCACTTCTGGACTAGAGAGAATTTGGCCAAGCAAATTGAGAGGAAAAGAGAAACAATTTAGTTGAATTTCGGCATACACTCCCTAATCACCCTTTCAAAACCGAAATTACCACTCCAAAGAGTCTTATAATCGGCCATCTCTCCCCTTTGTGATAAATTTTATCACTTCTTCAAATAGAATAGAAAAAATTGTTTATCCTTTATCCCTTATTAGCCAAAATCACCAAAAATAAAAGCTTATCCCTTTCTTTCCAAAGTCCCCACATGCCGTCAATTCGATGGCTTACAATAGTACGTACTCTATTCATTCGGGTATTACTAAAATGTATGATGATTTGAAACAAATGTATTGATGGTCGAGTATGGAATGTAAAATTTCAAAATTTATGGCTAAATTTTTTGTTTTCCAACAAGTGAAAGGTGGACATCAAGTTCTGTCTAGGTTATTACAGCCTATTATGATTTCCAAGTAGAAATGGGAGCGAGTTACGATGGATTTCGTATCAAGATTACCTTTGACACAGAGGAAGAAAGACTCGATATGGGTTATTGTTGATAAATTGATGAAATCGACTCACTTTGTTTTGGTCAGAGCTAATTATTCGCTTGAAAGGTTAGCCGAGTTGTATGTATCTAATATCGTTAGATTACTCAAAATTTCGATATATGTTATTTCTGATCAAAACCGATGTTCACCTTTAGATTTGGGGTAAACCTCATGAGGCTTTGGGTACTAAAATCAACTTCAATACATCATTTCATTCGTGGAAATATGGATAGTCAGAACAGGTAATCGGATTCTGGAGGACATGTTACGGTGTTGCATTCTTGAGTTTGAAGGTGATCTGCCATAATTCGGTGTAGCAGATTAAACTAGTTTTCAAACTTTAGGAGCTTGAACACAAGCATTTTGGTTAAGTTTTAATTATGTCTTCACAATTTTAGTTAAGTTTAATAAAGTGTGTAATTTGAGTCTTTTATTGACATTAAGGGCTGAATGAGGCCTAAGGGTGAGCTGATATACTTTGTGAGTGTGCAAGAGACCATTAAAAGTCATGCTAACTTGATAGCAATCTCTATGTTGTAACACGGAGAGCTGGATGTCACAACATAAGTTGCAGAATTGAATAATTTCAAGACTATCGTCAGTGTCACGACACAACCTGATGATGTCGCGACACACCCCTGAAGATACTCTAAAAATGAAGCATACTGCCCTCAATATCGTGACACATGACCTATTTTGTCTCAACATCACCTCTATATGGGAAATTATTACGAGCAAGAGGCATTTTGGTCCACACAACCAAACATTAAGCACGAGGATGGCAACTAACCTAGGGCTAAGGACGACAATCACTCTAAAGTCTATAAATAGGCTCATTTAACACATGTTATGGACAGCTTTCATATTGTATAATTTTCTTCCTAGTTTTAGTGTTTAGTTTTTCTCTTTTCCTAGGCTTTAAGTTTATTTCAATTTTTGTTCTTTGCTTTGCGAAAGAAATCAGATTTGGGAACGTGATCAAACTCTGTGAGGATTGGGCATTATATTTTAATACAAAGCAGGCTTTTTCTAAACTTTATACTCTTGAATTGTTATTCATGTCTACCATTTCTATGAAGTTTATATTGCTTATAAGATCCATGAGGATCTAATCTTTCTGTAGGGGATTAGCGAGTGGAGGTATGATTAATTAACTATTTTGTAGGGTTCTCTTAACGTATCAACTATTTTTTATAATCTCCATGAACTCCTTAGCCCTGAACTGGTCTAGACTATGAAGTCAAGAGATAAATAGTTCTTGCCAACTCGTTATTCTAGTGGAAGATCAGAAGATCCTGCTGGGATATCGACTAGTTGATTAAATGATCATTTTTTTGTCGAGTTTTAAAATTTATAATGAATGAAATCAAACCTAGAAACTAACTCTGACAACGATTAAAGGCAAGTGTACCTATCAAACTATAGTATAGCTTAGGCAAGACCGGATTGTCGAACCCAAAGGAACTAAAAGTACTAATACTAACTTTCTTTTTATTATTTAGCCTAAATTAAGTGAAGTTGCTTTAATCTAAATTAATGAGTACTAAACTAAAGAAGCAAAGACAAAAAGAACGAGTTGGGAAATAACTTGAAGAGAAACTCAGTTGATCACGACGATACCCTCAGGAAGAATCCACCTAGACTTCACTTGTTATTTAACACTGAACCATACGATTTATTCACTTAGTTTGATCCGTAAGACTCCTTAACGTATATTAAACCCTCTTTCGAGGCGAATAACATCTAACCCTAGGTTAATTAACAGAAATCTCTTTCTTGAATAATAACCCCCTAGAATAGCAATAAATCGATCTATGGACTCTCATATTAGGTTTCACCCTAATCTGGCAAAATCTCGTCACCCTATCTCTAGGCGTGCGACCAATTCCGCTTAATTATGCTAGATCTACTCTTAACCAGGGTCTATTCCTCCTCCACCTAAGCACATCAGATTTGGATTAAACACGCATAATTAAGAACAAACTAATTATTTATCATATAATTCAGAAAATAATAACAAGATTCATCTAGGTTTCATCCCCTTCAGGTATCTGAAGGGTTTAGTTCATAACGAATAAAGAAAACATCTCAAGAGAAAAGATAAAACAAAACATAAGAAATCCCTAAAACCCCCTAGAGGAATTGAAAGAGAAATCTGCCGTCTTGAATAGAATTTTGGCTCCTTGAGATGGATCCACTGACTATCTTCGAGTAATTCCCACAAATCTAACCTTCTGGCTCAGCTCTTTGGCCTAGCTAACCGCCCTTCCTGGTTACACTTAGGGTGTTTATATAGACTTTTGGAATGCTTTACTTGGCTTCTAAGTGTCCCAATTCAAGTATACCTCCTACTCGATGTTTGAATAGGATTTGGAATATGTTTCTTTGCTTCAAAGTATCCAAATCCAAGTGAAATTGCTCTCTCCCGCGACAGGGGCACGGCCATGGTACACTCCCGTGTGAATTTTTTTTAGGCCGTGTCTCGATTCTATCGATTGGTGTAACATCCTAAAATTTGAGTATTTATATGATGCATGTTTTGGTGCTTAACTTGTGTATAATTAAAATTTTGCATGATTAGTATAGTCTTGAGAAGACTTGAGAATTATTCGGAATTATAATAAATTTTAGTAAGGAGTATTTATTTGAAGTGGATCAAGTGACTTTGAGGTTTAAGTAAATTTAAGTGTCTAAAACTAGCATAAGATGAGCTAGTAGCAAGGTGATGGTGGCGCATGAGTGATTGCTTGGTGGGAGAGGTTCGAATCCCATGGATAGCATTTTGGTGACTTTTATTTTTGCACCTTTATAGCATGTGTCG
The DNA here is from genome assembly GCA_025506655.1 of Gossypium rotundifolium. Taxonomy (NCBI): domain Eukaryota; kingdom Viridiplantae; phylum Streptophyta; class Magnoliopsida; order Malvales; family Malvaceae; genus Gossypium; species Gossypium rotundifolium. The sequence continues at coordinate 32,907,670 of CP106729.1, forward strand.
GTCATGGATAAGGTTAAAGGATGAGTTGGATAACATTTTTGGCAAGAAGACCAAAGGAAAAAGGTAAGTAAAAGTTTAAGGAAAAGAAACTCATGATTTAAGGTGATAGGGGGACATAAGGCATGAATCAAGGGCTTTGTTTTGGAAGCTTTGAATGGCCAATTGTCCATGAACATGGACGGTTTTGTGGACTAAAGAGGGAGTTAAAATTTTGGTAGTAAGTTTTGGAAAAGTGGGTAGCTTGAGAGAATTTTCATTTTGGTCATTTGCTCTCCCAAAAACCAAATTTTTCTCTCATATTTTTCTCTTGGCCGAATGTGCTTGTGTTAAGATGAAAACCATCTTTGCTTTGTTTCTTTTGGTTATCCTTTTTTACCATTTGGTCATTTTTGCTAATCACTCAAAGTAGCCCATTTGGTGATCTCATCTAGTGCGTAAAACATCAAACACAAACAACATTTCTTTCTCCTCTCTCTTGGCCGAATGCACCATTGTTCGAACTTTCATCCTTTGTTTTTCTTTATTTCGAAAATTTAATCATAAACCTCTCATCCTCATTTTCTTCCTTTCATCATTTTAATTTTCTTTTCAAACATACTTTCAACATTTTCTTCTCCCTTGGACGAATGTTAGACTACCTCCATAGCCAAATCATTCCTTTCTCTCCTTTGTTTTAGCATAGCCGAATCTTCCATTCTCCATAACATATATTTTTTTGGATCATCGGTAAGTATCAATTCTTTGTCTTTTCTTTTGATATTTGGTCACTATGGTTGAATGTTAGAATGTCTTTGGAAGATACTTTTTAACCGATTAACCAATCATTATTCAAACATTTTCTTTCGTTATTCTTAGTGAAATAGTGAAAGGGTCGAATCATCATCTTTTCGGAGTAATCTTGAAGTTCATTTAAGATTTGATAATAACGTCCAATGGATTCTCTTGAGATCCTTCGAAATATTAAGGTAAGCCGATTTCACTCTTTAAGTCTTTAGTCTTAAGATTTTTGAATATTAGTTTGACTAATGATTCTTTGTCTTTAAAGATAATCAATATAGGGACGAAAAGGGTTGTTAATAGTGTTCGGAAGAGGGTGGTTCTATTAATCCCCCTAAATTCAAGAGAAGGATTGTTTTGGGAATCTGAGACTTTCCACTGGGTTATGGACCCTCATCCGACGAAAATCAATTATTCAAAGTCGTACGTACTCCCGGACCATTGTTTACTCGTGGTTCTGAACCTTTGATCGGAGAGAAATCGCAAATAGTGGTTGTTCTAGATTTTGAGGGTAAGGATCTAAATCGATAATCATTAGAATAGTTGTATATTAAATATTAGTGTTCTAATCCATCGTGATGTGTGTTTAGATATCGACGAGCGGGAAAGTGTAGTTCTCACCGTAATCAGGTGTGTAACTTCACACTTATCTCTTGGGTTATACCATATCGTAAGCGTTATAATAAAAATCGTAAAAATGGTGAGATTGAAAAATACGTTATACAAATTCTTTTATGTGAATGCATGAAACCAAAAATCAAGGATGTGGAAAATTACGGATTTTCCCTTAATGGGTTATTTGTGAAAGAAAGTGATATTTTGGGCCATGTGAATATTTTTGATTAATTGGCCAAGTGTGTAAATTGTGAAAAGGCCTCGTATGTTAAATGGGTTGAATTATGAAATGTCCCGATGGACCGGATTACGAAATGTTCCGATGGACTGAATTACGAAAATACCCCTTTATGGGCCAAATTTGAAATATGTGATTTTATGGGCCAAATTTAAAATATGTGATTTTAAAATTGAAATAAATTTATGGGCCAAATTTGAAATATGTGATTTTATAGGCCAAAATGCTATTTTGACTAATGGGCCAAATTGATAAATTGTAATATGGTTTTATAAAATTTACTTTATAAGTATTTTGTTATGCATAAACATGATTGCATGGGTTGGGATTATTGATGAAGAGAAGAAAGGCTGATGCCAAAATTCTAGATAGGTGACTCATCACGATGGCTGCTGCCCAAAATCTAGATCGATGGTTCTACCACAATTATTTAAAATGGCCTATTGCCACAAATATTATAATTGGCTTTAAGCCTACTATTGGTGTGTTGGCGGGGTGGGTTGACTTGATCCCCACAGGTGTGATGGTTGGTAGGGGTGTGTAGCGGATGGAAATTAGGTTTGGTTGGGAATTGCATATCAAATGCATTATTATTATTTTATACTTGATATATATATTATTAAACATTTGCAAAATGGGTTCAAGCCCAATAATATGTTTTTATGGTTTTGGCCAGTGAATCCGTAAGTGGGTTACACATTGAGTTCTAAGTAACTCACCCCATTTTTCTTACCCTTCTCGGTAATAATAATTGATGGAGACTTGGGTCGGAGATGACTTCGTGAGGAGGCTATACTAAAAATGGTGGTTTATAAAACTTTAAAACTTCTTTAATAATTTTTATTAAGAACTATTTTAATGGCGATGTGATAAGGCCTCTTAAATTATGAATTTTATTGCGTGGATGGATTTTATTATGTTTTAGTTTATTTAAGTTGGATTGATTGAGTTTTTCATAAATGTTTTATTTTAAACTCTTGCATGAAATAAAGGTTTTCTTAAATATTTTTGAAACTCAAGAAATTATTTTAAAACTCTTCGTTAAAATATTTCGATTAAATAAATTCAAATTTTAATCAATTACTACTCTATAGATCAAATAATAAACTCTTGTGTTTTTAATTATGTATTTCAAATAAACTTCGATTTTCGATAAAGTCATTCTTTTAATCGTTTTGAAGATTTGATTTCCTACATTGTTAATGATTTGAATGTACGTTTAATTTGTGTGGCATGCCAAGATCCGAGCTTAATGCATAGGCTGGGTTTGGGTGTTACAATTGGGGCACGGCCGTGTAAATCGTGGCATGGCCTTGTCTTAGTTAATTGTTGAGGCACGACCGTGTGGCTTGAAGTTCAGGCCGTGTCGATTTTCTCTTTGGCCCAAATTGGCCCGTTTTGAGCCTGTTTCTTGTTCTTTTCGTCCTCGGGTGCTTTCCTGAGTAAAAACATGGAAAGAAAGGATTAAGAGCACCTTTTTACATAAATCAAGGGCTAAATCATCCAAAAGCATACTAAATGTGGGCCTAAAATATGTTACTTTTACAGTTTATTAAATACCCCCACACTTAAGCTTTTGCTTGTCCTCAAGCAAAATTCTCAACTTATAATTAAAACGAACTTTCCATAATTAACAATTCCTATCAACAATGCCTCATCATAATTCACAGATAATTTATCCATGGATAATTTAACTCAAAGACTCTTAAAGGCTCAAACAATTCTAAGTCATAAATTTGTAGCATAAAAACATAGGCGCTTCCCCTTATCTAAATAATTACCTTTAATTCAAAACCGACAAGGATTAACATCCTCACTAAAGATTCACTCAAAGCACTTGAAGTGTTTAAGGTTCAAGAAAAAGCACTCATAAGTTGAACCTGAAAAGTTAATCCCATAGGCTTGCCTAAAAATCAAATCTCCACCACTATAATATGAGATGATACACAAATCAAAAGGTCTTTGACAGGGTTGTAACAGGGCTTAGGTTAAAGGTGTGGATAAAGGCTGAATTAGAAGGTTTAGAATCGAGATTGACCTAACCAATTACCTAACTAAAATAATGAACTTGAAAATAAATGATTATATCAATTGAAACTTCGAAACTAATAATACTACGAGCTTTTTCTTTGATAATTAAAATTTAAATGTAAAAGCTTACTTTTTATACTACTAATGCTGAATATACTTTGATTTTTTTTCAATTTTTTTTAGAACAAATCAAATAGAAACATAATAAATAAAACTTTATCAATTGAAATAAACTAATTCGGTAACTGATCAAATCAATTCTCGATAGAAGGGTAGTCAAGAGAATGGTGATAACAAATACAAAGGGTTTTGGGTTTATATTAGCGGGTAAATCAATAAAAAGGGTTGTTAGGATCAAATGGGTTCACTAAGTGTTAATTTGTGAAGGTAGGCTTTTTAGTGGAGTGAATGGGTTAAAACCTAGGTGCCTTTATCATCTTATTATATCAAATCATTAATGTGGTCTCGATATGTATAATCAAGGAAAGTTCTAGAATAACAATTCAATGTTGACACACTTATAATCAATAAAGTGAGCATGAAAAAAGAATATATGCTCTATAAGGCTCAAATCTCACAAAAATTATGGGTATTTGACATCAATCCTGTAAATTTCAAACTTCAAGGTAATATTCAAATTTAGTTCAACAACCTAGGAAAATTTTTATTCTTGAAAAATAGACTTATCATGCTTGATTCTCTAGTATTCTTCAAATTTAATCATCAATGCACAATTGTCAATGACTTACTCAAAAACATATCGATAAATATCATAAATCATTAGAAATTTCACCCTAATTAATAATATGAGAAAATTACTTAGGAACGAGACTAAAATTCAGGATTTTGGAATAATGCAAAAAGTTAGGTACTTTTATCCCCCACACTTAAAATGTACATTGCCCTCAATGTACAAAGATAGACAACTAATAATGTAATCAAAAGAGAAGGGGAGAAGTGACACTTCTTGAAGTTTGGATGATTCCGGGAGTTGGCAGAGGTCGTGATAGAAGGTGGTTGGAGGAGACAGTGGTGGCGTTTTCTATGGGCCTGGTGGGGTGGCTACCAAGAGCTTTGTGCTAGATAAAGAAATTGGCTAGCCTGCAAATATATAGCCAAGAAATCTAAAGAAACATTAATGATATACTAATACTATAATTAAAGAAAAATAAAATAAGGAGAAGGAGACTAAGAAGAAAACTAAAATTAAAAGAAAAGACTAATGGACTAAGGAGTCCTTATTGTTGGATGGTTCGCGGGGTGGGTGTGACCTCTAAGGCTGTGGTGCGTGATTCCCAAGCAGCCTTTTGAACCTGACACTAAGAAACTAAAATAAAGTAAACTAGATTAAGCAAAAGAGAAGTAACAATAAGGAAAATAAAGGAGATGAGAAAAATAAAATAAAAACTAAATAGTCACTAAGACCCTTGTCTTGTTGAGTTGATGAAGCTTTCAGCATGAACTCATGTGAATCGGTCTCCTTTGAGGAGACTGTGGTTGGCCTCTTACGCTTTTTCGACATAGCTTTGGTGTGGCTCAAGGGTTGGAGAGACTTGTGATGAAGAAGAAATTTGAGAAGAAGGAGGTAGAGAAGAGGTGGAAAGTAGGAGAATGGGGAGGGGGGAGGTTGGTGTTTAAATAGAGGCTTGATGCTGGTACATTCCCATGCCCGTGGACCGAGGGTATGTTGAATTACACGGCCGCATCGCACGGACCGTGTGTCTAGTAGTGTTGGGAGTTAAATGTCCGTGGTCAGATTGCCATGCCCATGGTTAATAAGTCAGTGTTTTCACACGGTCGCATCGCATGGCCGTGTTCTAGGTGTGTTGGTTTGCCACGCCTATTTGTCCAATGCCATGCCCATTTTTAAAATGGCAGTATTGGTCATCATTGCCCGTGTGGTAGTGGTTGGGTCCGTGACTTCAATAGTTGGTTAGGGCAGGCTTTGTACCATCTGTGCTATATTAGTGTAGAGATTTTGTACCTTCACACTGCCACGACCACGGTCGTGTGGTCTTGGAATCTTTACTTTCTTGAAATAATAAAAATAAAACTAAAATCACAAAATAAAAATTAATGTTAGTGCTCCGATTGCCTCCCAAGAAGTGCGCGTTTATAGTCTTAAGCTAGACTTTCCTCGACATTGGAAAAAAAATCAGGGAGGTTTAAAGGTTTGAATATCTTCCCTCAAGCTTATAGTTCTATTTTCTTGACAAAGTTCAAGTCGAGAAGCGTTTACCTTAGAGGTGTGGAATGTTGGGTTGCTTACCTCGACTATTCCATGTGGGAAGATATTGTGTACTTTAGGAAGGATTTCTCCCTTTGGCTTCAAGCCTATTGTGATGATGTGCAGATCTGCTTTGTCTAACAGTACCTGGTCTCCTATTTTGAAGTGATTGGATGTTCCTACTAGCTTTTCTGGTGGTTCCCCTGGTTTTACTTTGTGTGGTTCTTCTTTGACGTGTGTCTTCTGCTCTTCTAGTCTATCGACCTTAAGGTTTTGATCCTTCTCTTTGTCGGTTTGGGTTCTATGATTTGGCTCAGGTTTGTCTTCATGTGGTGTTTCCTGCGATGAAGGTTGTACAAATTGATTATCAACTGAATTGTCCTTCTTACCTTCATCGATTGTTGTCCTGGCCGAGTCAAGAGCTTGAAGATTGATTGATTTGTCACCTACACAAAGTATGAGTTCTCCTATGGCAACATCAATTTTAGTCTTGCAGTTGCTAGGAAGGGTCTTCCTAAAATTAAGGGGATTGTATTATCCTCATCCATATCTAAGACAACAAAATCTACTGGGAAAACAAATTTATCGATTTTGACAAGAACATCTTCGATAATGCCCCTAGGAATTCTAAAAGTTTTATCAGCTAATTGTATACTCATCCTAGTTTGTTTGGGCTTCCCTAGACCCAGTCGTTTAAATAATGTATAAGGCATGAAATTTATGCTTGCCCCTAAATCAGCTAACGCATTATCAATAGCTAAACTACCAATTAAACATGGAATTGTAAAACTCCCTAGATCTTTTAGCTTTCGTGGTAGTCTGTTCTGTAACATTGCTGAGCATGCTACGTTCAATTCCACGTGGTGTTCTTCGTCTAATTTGCGTTTGTTAGTCAAGAGTTGTCTTAAAAATTTCCTAGAGTCTTCCATCTGAAAAAGAGCTTCGAGAAGAGGTAAGTTAATATGTAATTTCTTTAAGAGTTTAAGAAACTTATAGAACTATTCTCTTTTCATCGTTTCGGGATAAGGTATGCGAGGTTGGTACTCCTTGATTACTGGTTTTGGCTTTTCTTGTGTTACCTCTACCTTAACTTTGTCTACCTTGTTTTCTTGTATTGGAATGCATTCATCTAAACCCTTACTGTCATAAGCTGAGATGGCTTGAATTTGCTCCTTTGGGTTAATCTCGGTGTTACTTGGTAGACGTCCTTGCGGTCATTCTGACATTAGCTTTGCAAGTTATTCGACTGCATTAGTGACTTCCTTGACTAACTTAGTGAGTTCCCCAACTCGATTCTCGTTGCTTTTAATTATTTTCTCAGTTTCTTGGAAATAATTTTCTATGTTTGCCATGAATTTTGTCAGCATCTTTTCGAGGTTTGGCTTCTTCTCTTGCACATATGGCTGATTTTGGAAATTTTGAGGAGGTTGTTGTCTTTGATTTCCTTGGTTTCCTTGGCCTCCCCATGAAAAATTTGGGTGGTTCCTCCAACTTGGATTGTAGTTATTACCATAAGGATTATTATTGGATCTAAAATTATTACCTATATAGTTCATCTGTTCGCTCTCTGCGCCCGACCTTCTGGCTCGGCTCCTTGGCCTAGCTAACCGCCCTTCCGGTTACACTTAGGGTGTTTATATAGACTTTTGGAATGCTTTACTTGGCCTCTAAGTGTCCCAATTCAATTATACCTCCTACTCAGTGTTTGACTAGGCTTTGGAATATGTTTCTTTGCCTCAAAGTATCCTAATCCGAGTGAAATTGCTCTCTCCCGCGGTAGGGGCACGGCCATGGTACACACCCGTGTAAATCGTTTTTAGGTCGTGTCTCGATTCTGTCGATTGCCGGCATGGCCGTGTCTTAGTTAATTATCGAGGCACAGTCGTGTGGCTTGAATTTCAGGACGTATCGATTTCCTCTTTGGCCCAAATTGGCCGGTTTTAAGCCTGTTTCTTGTTCTTTTCGTCCTCGGGTGGTTTCCTGAGTAAAAACATGAAAAGAAAGGATTAAGAGCACCTTTTTACATAAATCAATGGCTAAATCATCCAAAACCATACTAAATGTGGGCCTAAAATATGTTACTTTTACAGTTTATCATTGAACAAGAAAACCTTAAGCTATAGTTGATTATGATTACCGAAGTAAGCTAATCGCCCATGCTCAAATTTGATAATTTACTCTTTGATTTCTCATTATTTCTTTATTTCTTTCCTTTCTATTATTATTATTATTAATCCTAAAAACCTTTCTTTTTATTTGATCTTAATATAATTTATCTAAAGTACTAATTAGATATATTTGTGCTTAGGCTAGATTTAATCTAGTTTGAATTAAAAAAAAAAAAGAGTTGGTTTGAGGTGCAATAATAACAAAATCACTTTTATACATGGAATGGTGGAAATGTGCAAGTGTACACAATCGTAAAAGTAATAAAGTGACAAGTAAATGTCGAGTTATCGTACCAACAGAGACTATAAAAGAATTATTTATGAAAATGATTTCAAACACTTTGGTGAAGGAAAAATATTTGGATTTGAGAAATGATTAAAAACTAGAAAACAAAATAAAATAAACTAAAGTTCTAATGCACGATTTCAAAAGCTGATTTTAATCAAGATGATATAATTGTGTTGGATTAATTACATTTCTTAACTTAGAATTATTAAACTCATGCTTATACTTGTTACGAATAAATTCATGGCAACTCGGTAATGTGCTAACTTATGAACATATTTACAAATCAAAAATCCATTCATCTCTTGTATATATATGTCAATTTGACCGATAAAACAGATTTATAAAGGTAAACATGTTATTGCACATACATACTTATTAAATTAAACAATCTCTCGTATATTCCTATGTCGATTCAAACGATTAATTCAACCTAATAAGCATATAAAAGACTATGTGAGGTAACAAAGCATCCTTACCTTGAAATAGTTTAATCACAATAATTTTGCAAGTTATGCAAGGCATATATATCGTCAAATACAATGCTAATTTAATCTTCAGCTACCTTAGAAGAATTAAACATGCACTAACTAAGTATTGTGTCCATTAATTACAATTTCAATTCGTTTAAATAATTAATTCTTTTGTTATCTAAACAATTATAATGCCAGAATAACTTCAGCATGATTTTACTTAATCAAGCATTTTACCGAGGCCTATAACAGCATAAACACAATTTTAATAATTTAAAGGGAGGAAATGCAATCAACCCAACACGAATTAAATTCAAGCTAAGCTGATTAAATTAACCATTCCAATAGCATAAATATTCATAACATGTTTGTCAAAACAACAACGAAATTTAAAGAGATAGGGAATAAGAAGCAAATTTGGTGTTTCTCCGTGGCTTGACTGATTGCTCCGTTCTTCGTCCTCCGTTGTCCTTGGCTATCAAGGTGGCTTATGAACACTTTAATTGATGCTCAATGATGGCTTATGAGGACCTCTTTCCCAAGAGGAGAAATCGGCACTTGAAAAAAAGGGGAAATGGAAAGGAAAAGTTAAAAGAAAGTGAGAGAGGAGAAGAGAAAACGGGAGTGTGAATGAAGGATGAGGGATGAGGGATGCTTTGAATGATCAGCAAGGGGTGTCTTTTATAGCTGATTGTGGCTGGAAAAATAGAAAATTCCATCAGCCAAAGAGACCCCCCTTGGCCGGCCATCTATGTGGCAAAGTTGATGGCTTCAACTTTGCTAAATATAGCATGGGGCAAATCTACAAAGCCACTACTTGTGGAGGGGTTGAATGCAACTTTGACAAGTCTTCAAGGGCTTCTTTGCAAGCTTAATTCATAAGATAATAAGCTGATTTGGGCCAGAATATGGACGGTGTGGGCTTCCCAATTCTTTGCTCGGTTCGGTTCAATCGGTTTGGTTCAACTGGTGCGGTTCAACTGGGTACTTTTTCCATAACTACTTAAGATTAATTTATTTAGCCCAAATTAAATTGAGAATAAATTAAAATTAATTTATTTATGATTTAATACACATATTTTGACCGTCTTAGGCTGGAAATTATTTCGCCTTGTTACTCCGAAAATTGCTTCTTGGTTTTGTTCTTCGAGTAGTGTCTGCCGAGCCAATTTTCGCCCTTTGTTCGAATCTGTTAAAATTGTCAAAATAAATCAAAATAAACTATAAAATTAATTAAAATTAATGATTTTCATATTTTTAATACAATTTAATTATTTTATAATATTTAATTATTTTTCGACAAGAATTTAACCGAAATAGCATGATTTTAAGTTAAAAAGGGCATGTAAAAACACGTAAATTTTCGTGTTTCCAATGCACAAAAGTACCTAAAGCCAACAAATTTTTATTGAAGGAAAAAGAAATAGTCCCTTATCTTCCTCTATTTTCCTTGAGGGAAAAAAAATTCAATTGTAGGTCCCTCATCTTCATTTGTTTGTTTTGCTTGGTAAAAAATTTAAAAGCTTCTTTTCAAATCTCTAACCTCTATCTGTTTGTTTTGCTTAGGAAAATCTTTTAAAGCTTCGTTGTAGAAAGCCTTTTGCTTCTTTATTTCCAAAACTTATTTCCTTAAATTTCTATTTGTTTAAGTTGAAGTTCATCAAGGCTTAGGAGATATCAAAAAATGAATGAACATAAAAAGATGAAGTTTTATGTCATTTTTCATGAGAAGAAACTAGATATTTATAGTTCATGGCATGAATGTGCTCTTAACGTTACTAGAGTAAAAAAAAGGCCTTTACAAGTCATTTGAAACTGAGATGGATGTTGTGGAAGCCTTCAAGATATTTGTAAGCTCTAGTTCGAATGAGGAGGGGAGGTTAAGATATGTAGTTTCTTTATATTGTAATCAGAATATGAAGTATGCATTGAGAATCCAATAAACAATGTGAAATCTTCTAATGAAGGAATAGTTCATGCTAGTAGGGAAAAGATGGCGTGACATCACTGTTTCATATAATCCTTTCCCTATGCTAGTATGATGTATGCATTTATTGCAGGTTGTATTAATGGTAGAAAGAATGCGAAAAAAAGAAGTTGTTATTTAATTTCCCTGGTTTGATGACCGCCTCCAGACGTACTAACGTCCAAAGTGTGAATACTACAGTAAAATATATATCAATGAGGTGATATCTACAACTATACGGGTCCAGTTGTAATATAGTTACAACGAAGTAGATGACTACTCCGAGGATAGTACCTAATGAAGGCTAGTGCTAGATCAATTTTTACCTGAACACTGAAAGATCTAATAAGTACTTTAAATCAGTTATAGTATGAAAACATAATAAAAGGAGCTTTTGAGAAAATATAATAAAGAAAGAAATAAAACTCAAGAGATTCAAAAATAGAATAAATCAAATTTGATTATTGGTGATTAGCTCGTTTCAATAATTCCTATCAATTTTTGCTTCGAGTTCCTTGTCAATTAACTAGTCGCTATCCCAACAGGAACTTTCGATTTTCCACTAAAATAATGAGTCAATAAGGACTACTTATCTTCCGACCTCACAATTCATATTGGCTTGGGGTGAAGGTGCACGGATAGGTCATACCAATTTTGGGTTAATTCGTTCGTTGATGACTTACTAGGGTTGCCAGGCTTAAGGTTTAAGTTCTTCCTTTCCCAAATATTTGATCCATTGAGTAACCCTACAAAACAGTTAATAGATCATACCTCCACTTGTTAATCCCCCATAGAAGGATTAGTTCCTCATGGTTTTCATGAATAATATGGAATTGATATAAAGAATAAACATAATAAACGAATCGAAAGTATAGAGTTTAAGAAAATGTCTAATTTTTATTTAAGAAGGAAGTGAATCCACAAGTTTGATTGTATTCCACAAATCAAAACTTTCGAGGTAAACAAATAATAACTTGAAAATAAATCTAAAACCTAAGAAAAAAGAAAAGCTAAACTGAAATTAAAAGAAGAATTCTAAACTAAGCAATTGGTGTCCATAGCATGTGACAAAAAGGGCCTCTTTGTAACATCCCGAAATTGGGCCTAGTAGGATTGGGCCCAATAGGCCTTAGGCGTAGTAGTGTTCAAAATTTTTGAGAACGGCATTAATGCAAGTTAGACTTATTAGGTAAGTGATTCTGGAAGGATAAAGGGCTTCTATGAAGTCCCGGGATCGAACTTTGGCTTTGGGGAAATTTTGGTTTTAGGTGAAAAAAAACCTAGAAGTTGCCAGGTAAGCCTTAAGAATAAAATGTGGAGGAAAATGACACAAGTGGAGTGTGTGGTGTAGTGGCAAAGTGATGCCACATAAGAGACAAGGGGGTGACGCCACAAGGAAGGAAGGAGGTCCAAGGTTCAAGTCTTGGCTTTTGCATTTTGGTTTTCTTTTACTTGGACCTTAGAATTTGGCTATAGATTTATATTTAGTTAGCATGGTTAAGACACAAGAGGAGCTTGTGGCCAAGTGGTTAGCGGCGTGGATTATGTTGCAAGGGAGCACAGGTTTGAATCTCATGACAAGCAATAGAGTATTTATTTTGCGGATTGAATGGCAAGAGTTTCATTAAATTTAAACTCTCTTGACAGAGGATCCACATCGAAAAGATACAAAGAAGGAAGGTGAAGAGCTAGCTATATAAAGAGCATTTTAGGAGGAGAGTTAACATACCTTGGTGGGCGTTTGGGCGCGGAGTGGTCGTGATCAGGTTTAACACCGACTCCTATCGGTGTGTAACTCTCTTTACTCTAGTATGGCGACAAATGCCAAAGTGTCGATCACGGCAATAGTAGCCACGAGCGTCTTGGCCTTGCGTGTGGGGTTTCAACGCGATAGTTGAGGCCATCGGTAGTATTCTTGTGGGTTGAAATTTGCTTGGGTCGCGATAGTGAAGTGGGCCCAATGGGCCCGTAGGCCCAATTGAATAAATTGCATGATGATATAGTATATAGTGAACTAGATTAGGTGGAACTTATATACGTGGCTAGATGTATGTTAGGTGGGCTACACGAGTGTGTGGGCCCAAATGGGTCAGAATCTGGTTTTAGGCCCAATAGTCCGGTACGACCAGAAATGGTAGCTGAGTCACTCTGGGCGACATTAGGCCTTCGAAAAGGCCATTGTAGGTGTGAAATTACCAAAATACCCCTAGTTTATGAAATTACCAAAATAGCCCTGGTTTACGAAATTACCAAAATACCTCTGGTTTATGAAATTACTGAAATACCCCTAAGCGATAAAATAATCGTTGTACTCTTGTGGTAGTATTAGCATTGTATGTGTTAATCGTATGGTTGATTATGGTTGAGATGCGTTGCTTACATGGATTGGTAACGAGTAGAATTACCGAACTACCCTTGTAGGGTGGAATTACAAAAATGCCTTTGGTAGGTAAAATTACGGTTATACCTTTAGAGGTTGATTAGTTTGATTATGTCGTATTTGTTATTCTGATTATAATGGTAATTCGTTTCATACGTTATCTTTGATATACCCTCGATTTACAAAATTACCAAAATACCCCCGATTTATAAAATTACTGAAATACCCCCAATTGTTAAATTACCAAAATACCCCCAATTTGTAAATTTACCAAAATACCCTTGGGTTGCAAAAGTGCTAAAATACCCTCGAGTTGTAAAATTACCGAAATACCCCAAGTTTGTAAAATTATCGAAATACCCCTAAGCGATAAAATAATCGTTGTACTCTCGTGGTAGTATTAGCGTTGTATGTGTTAATCGTATGGTTGATTATGGTTGAGATCGTTGCTTACATGGATTGGTAACAGTAGAATTAGAACTACCCACGTAGGGTGGAATTACAAAAATGCCTTTGGTAGGTAAAATTACGGTTATACCCTTAGAAGTTGATTAGTTTAATTATGTCGTATTTGTTATTCTAATTATAATGGTAATTCATTTCATACGTTATCTTTGATATATAATTTGCATACATGTCATACTGCATACACGAATTATTATGACTGATGAACATGGCATGAAAATGGGTATGATGAGAGGAGGGAGAAGGATGATTTAGACTGTCACCAGTGGTTTTGACCACATAGTGGGTTGGCCCCGCTTTCCTTATTATTTGTGACTAGTCTTAGTGGTTTTGACCACACGGATATTATTTGTGACTACGATCACCAGTGGTTTTGACCACACATGGATTATTGTGACTCGTCCTAGTGGTTTGGTACCACAGTAGGTTGGCCCCACATGTTGATTACGGGATTGTCATCAGTGGTTTTGACCACACGGTGGGTTGGCCCCACCATATGATTTGTGACTACGGTCACCAGTGGTTTTAACCACACTTATATGATTTGTGACTACGGTCACTAGTGGTTTTGACCACCAGTGGTTTTGACCACACGGGGTAGACACAGGAGTTCGGTTGGTTAGGTTGGGTTTGCATGATTTGCATATTGACATATCAAATGTGTAAGTACCTTGTTATTATCGAGATGGGGATTTACACTGAGTCTCGATGACTCACCCTTTCCCTTACATTTGCGGATGAGACATAGATCGCGGATGTGGGCCGGATGGACTCGAGGTGGCCATGCACTATGTTTTCGGTTTTATTTCAATTACTATTTTGGGTTAATTTACTTTTAAATTTGGTTTTGTTATGTAATAAGGCATTGGGGTATTTTATTTGGTTTCACTTTCAATTTGGTTCTTGGTTATTATTAAATGATCAATATGGGATTTTCCTAAAATAATAATAAACCGTTTCTTATTCAAAATTACTTAAACTCGATTTCTCGCAACAACTATAAAGAATACGAGCTTTTTAACGAACATACGCTTTTAGACATTCCTTTCATGTGACATGCCAGATCCGGTCATAACGTTTAGGCCGGGTTTGGGGTTTTACACTATTTATAGATTTCAGGTGGTCGTCATCCTTAATCCTAAGTTAGCTGACGTTTTCGAGGTTTAAGTTTGATTGTGCGGACTAAAGCGCCCCCTAGCTCATGTTTAATTCTTGTCTAAAGTTGATGTCACGACACACCAAGACCTATGTCGCGACATAAGGGTCAGTATACTCTTGGGATATCTTTAGGGGAATGTCGGGACACCCTTAAGCTGTGTCAAATTATCGAAGATAGTCTCATGATTTCTCCATTTTGCTCTCTATGTTGCAACATTGATCGTTCCGTGTTGCGACGTAGTGACTAGTATTGGTTTAGTACGCCTTCTACTGGTCTCCTGCACACTTACAAAGTTTATTAGCTCACCCTTAGGCCTCATTAAGCCCCTAAAGTCAATGAAAGAATCAATTTTCATATTTTATTAACTTTAAGGAAACTTATAAAAACATGATTAAAACCTAAGAAAAATGTTTTCTTTCAATCTCCTAAAGTGTGAAAATTAGTTTAGTCTATTACACTGAATTATGGTAAATCATTTGATATTATTAGTTTTCATTTATTAGAATTATTTTGTTACAATATGATGTTGTACAAAAATTAAAAAATATTAAAATCAGATACCTATATTTATAATAGTGAAGGAGAAGAATATTTAATAATAAAGTAATCAATCTTCCAACATGAGTAGGTTAAAGGTAACTTTTGCAAAGACTTCAATTTTGACAAAAAAAAAAAGGTCATGTTGTTAAACATATATGATAGCTTGAGTTTTTCATAAGTGTCAAAAGATAATAGTTTGAAAAGAAAACCATGTACCTCTAAATGAAGAATAGATTGCCATTGTTGTTTATATTTCCTCTGTCATCAATGGGAACAATCAGCTCACTTTAATAATTCCTTCCAAACCCACTTGAATATACTGTACATAAGAGCTCTTTACAACTGCTCCTCCCATAAGAGTTTAGTCTCACATTTGGTCTTAATATTATTTCATCAAACCTCTGTTAAGAAATCTTTCTCATGTTTTTTTAATTAGAGCCAACACGTACCGCTTCACAAAGTTCTTGAAGCACTCCAGTTATTCACGAAACCATTGAAGTAAGCACACACCTCTCGTTTTTTTTTTGTGTGTGTGTTGATTTCATTGCAACCTAAAACAGATGACTCAAATAAATAGGAACCCATCTTTGCCTTTTTTTTATATGACTTGATTAACCAATCATTTTCTTCCAAGCCATATTTATTCTAAAACTCACTCCACTTGCTTTCGAATTCTGGAATAGTAAGACTTTCTTGAACAATGACCTTGAATTCATTTTCAACTGATGCATATTCAACCTAATGCTTAAGCTTGTTAGGCAACTTAATATAGATGTGTCATATGTAAAATCTTTTTATTATGTTTGGCATCAATTATATGTAAAATCTTTTTATTATGTTAGGTAAATCCATGGGTTTTATTGTGAATTGTTGGTAATTATGGTTTTTCCAAGGTCCTTTGTAGCATTGGTTAACATGGATTTAGGTTAAAAGGATTAATATTCAAGTTATGTGCTTAAAGACTAAATTGTGAAAAGTTAAAATATTAGGGGTAATTTTGTAATTTTACATAAATATGAATTTTGGATTGAATTGAATACTTGAAATACTTAATTCAGTGAAATTACCTACTTAGATCATTATAAACCACAACCGAACTTAAATTGGGGAAAACTAAAGATTTGGACTAGATTCAACTCGACTATTAGGACCATAGTTATCGAGGTAAGTTCGTATGAATTGTAATCGTATTAATGATAGCTAAATCAATTATCCGTTATATTGTGTTAATATAAATGGACTTTAAAATGCATATATATTGATGCTTTGACTAATTGACGGATAAATAATCCTGTTTGAACTTTAAGAATTCATAGGATACGAATGACATGTCATTAGGGATTTCATGTTTCAGGTGCTGGTCTTGAATGTCCTATCGATGGCTGAGGTTCTGCATTTGTTGCGGGTTCTCCATAGCTCGTGTGAGTAGCATCGTGTAGTTAACATTCCGTCTGATGTGTCTCTAACTAACTACGATCACAATAAAGGCAAGCGCACCTATCGTTTAATAGTATAGTTATGGTAAGACCGGAAATATTGTATCCACAAGGACCAAGAGTACTAGTAATTACTATCTTTTTATTATCTAGCCTAATATTTGGAGTGATTTCATTTAAACTAAAACTTAATTAAAAACATGACAGAGAATAAATTGGGAAAATACTTTTAGACAACTTTATGAGAGAGGCAATACCTAAGGAAGAATCCACCTAGACTTCACTTATTACTTTTGATTCATTCGATTTATTCACTTGACTTAATCTGTAGAAATCCCTAATTTATGTTAATATCTCTTTCAAGACTAAAAACAACTAACTCTAGGTTGATTAATTGAAATCTCTTTCTAATTAAAACCCCTATTGTCACATTAACTCGATCTGTGGATTCCCTTATTAGATTTGACTCTAATCCGACATATTTATGTCATCCTATTTCTAGGGTTGCAATCAACTCTGCTTAATTGTGTTGATCTACTCTTGAACAGGGACTTTTGCTCCTCTGAATAAGCACATTCGACTTGAATCAATAACCTAAATTATCAAAACAAAAATAAGCACTCACAATTAAGAATAAGAATAGGTATTTATCTTATAAATCAAATAATAATAAGATCCGCGATCGTGTCAAACAGTCGAGTGTTAATATTTATAAAGAATGATTGAACCTGTAGACTAACTATGACAACGATTGAGGCAAGTGCACCTATCGAACAATAGTATAGTTTAGGCAAGACTATTTATCAAACCCAAAGGAACCTAAAAGTACTACTACTCACTTTCTTTCTATTATTTAGCCTAAAATATGGAGTGATTGGTTTATTAAACTAATGAAAAACTAATGAAAAACTAAACTAGATGCAAAGACAAAAGAATGAAACTTTGGGAAAAGACTGTGGAAAAACTCAGTTGATTACGACGATACCCTTAGGAAGAATCCACCTATGACTTCTCTTGTTATCTAACTTTTAATTCACATGACTTCTTTACTTAGCTTGATCCGTGAGACTCCCTAACCTATATTAAACCCTCTCTCGAGGCAAATAACGTCTAACCTTAGGTTAATTAGTGGAACTCTTGTTATCTTATAATAACCCCTAAGGAAGCAGTAAATCGATCAATGGACTCCCATAATAGGTTTCACTCTAATCTGGCAAAATCTCGTCACCCTATCTCTAGGCGTGCGATCAACTCTGCTTAATTATGCTAGATCTACTCTTAGGCAGGGTCTATTCCTCCTCCACCTAAGCACATCATATTAAATTAAGCAACATAATTAAGAACAAACTAAGTACTTATCATATAATTTAGAAATCAAATAACAAAATACATCATAGGTTTCATCCCCTTCAGGTATCTGAAGGGTTTTGTTTATAACAAAATAAGAAAACATCTCAAGAGAAAAGATAAAACAAAACATAAGAAATCCCTAAATCCCCCTGAAGGAATTGAAGAGGAGATCCTCTATCTTGAGTAGAACTCTGGCTTCTTGAGATGGATCAATGGCTATCTTGAGTAATTCCACGAATAAAAGCTCGTAGAAAACTCGCCTAAAACTCCTCTCTCTGTTTGACCTGCATGAACTTCCCTTTTTAGTTCCTCCCTCTCCTGTCTCAATTCATCGATTGGGGCACGGCCGTGTAAATCGTGGCATGGCCGTGTGAAGTAATTTGATGAGGCACGGCTGTGTGGCTTGAAGTCCAGGCCATGTCGATTTCTTGGGTTGGCCCAAATTGGCCCGTTTTAAGCCTGTTTCTCGTTCTTTTAGTCCTCGGGTGCTTTCTTGAGTATAAACATGAAAAGAAAGGATTAAAAGCACCTTTTTACATAAATCAAGGGCTAAATCATCCAAAAGCATACTAAATATAGGGTTAAAATATGTTACTTTTACGGTTTATCAAATACCCCCACACTTAAGCTTTTGCTTGTCCTCAAGCAAAATTCTCAACTTACAATTAAAATGAACTTTCCATAATTCATAATTCCTATCGACAATGTCTCATCATAATTCATAGATAACTTATACGTGGATAATTCAACTCAAAGAGTCCTAAAGATTCAATCACGATAAGTCATACCTTTGTAGTACGAAAACATAGGTGTCTCCCCTTATCTAAGTAATTACCTTTAATTCAAAACCGACAAGGATTGACATCCTCTCAAAATATTCACTCAAATCACTCAAAGTGTTTAAGGTTCAAGAATAAGCACTCATAAGTCGAACATGAAAAGTTAATCCCATAGGCTTGCCTGAAAATCAAATCTCCACCACTGTATATGAGATGATACACAGATCAAAAGGTCTTTATCAGGGTTGTAATGGGGCTAAGGTTAAGGGTGTGGATAAAGGCTGAATTAGAGGGTAAGAATTAAGATCGAATTGACTAATTACCTAATCTAAAAACAATGAACTAAATATGAATATTTACATCAAATGAAACTAATAATACCACTATTGATAATTACTCTATAATAAAGAGTATTTTCATCACTTAAAATTTGATAATACTTTAATACGAGCTTTTTCTTAAACAATTGGAATTTAAATGCTCTAAGCTCTTTTATATACTACTAATATTGAATATACTTGAGTTTTTTTAAGAACAAACTAAAATATTACATCATAAATGATAAATGTAACTCTTGACCTAATATAATTCGGTAACTTAATCAAATCAAACCTCGATTAAAGGGTAGTCAAAAGAATGGTGATAACAAATACAAAGGGATTTTGGGTTAATATTAGTGGGTGAGTAAATAAAAAGGTTGTTAGGATTCAACTGGGTTCACTAGGGGTTAATTTGTGAAGGTAGACTTTTTATGGAGTAAGTGGGTTAAATCCTTGGTGCCTTTATCATCTCTGTATATCAAATCAAAAGTGGTCTCGATATGTATAAACGAGGCAAGTTCTAGAATAACAGTTCAAAGTTGACACACTCATAATCAATAAAGTGAGCACGAAAAAGAATATATGCTCTATAAGGCTCAAAATCTCACAAAAAATTATGGGTGTTTTTGACATCAATCCTTGAAAATTTCAAACTTCAAAGTAATACTCAAATTCAGTTCAACGACCTATTAATTTTTAATTTTTGAAAAATAGACTTATCATGCTTGATTCTCTAGTATCCTTCAAATTTAATCATCAATACATAATTAACTATGACTTACTCTAAAACATATCAATACAAATCATAAATCAACAGAAATTTCATCCTAATTAGTAATATGAGAAAAATACTTGAAAACAAGACTAAATTCAAGATTTGAGAATAATGCAAAAAGTCAGGTACTTTTACCCCCACACTTAAGATGTACATTGCCCTCAATGTACAAAGATAGATAAACAATTATGTAATAATAAAATCAAAAGAGAAGGGGAGAAGTAACACTTCCTAAATTTTTGGATGAAGTCTATGAAAAGAAACCGGATATGATTGGAGGTGAATGTGGGAAAGCGACTCGAACCGCTTTGAAATTAAATCCTCAAAGTAGCCAGCTTGGTTTTATTGTATCCTAAGCTAAATCTAAATGCCATTGAGAAAAGGAGAAAATAATAAAGGAAGTAAAATAAAATAAAAATAAAATAAAAATAAAAATAAAAATAAAATATGAATAAAAGTAAATAATTAAATAGAGATAAGGTCCACGCCATGTGCCTAGTCGTGGTGTCCAGACGGCCACGGCCACTACTGCAGTGCAAGGCCGTGTGGTATGGAAACCCATGCCTAAATATGAAAAGAAATAAAACCAAACTAATTAGTACGGTTAGTACTGGGTTGCCTCTTGAGAAGTGCTCGTTTAAAGTCTTGAGCTAGACTTACATTGTGCGCACAATCATGGTGGTTTGAGGAGGTGGAAATCCTTTCTCATGCGATCAACTCGATTATGGATATAAAGTTTAAGTCGAGTAATGTTTACCTCAAAAGTGTTGAATTTAGGATTGCTTACCTCGACTGTGCCATATAGGAAGACATTAAGTACCTCAAAAGTGATTTTTTCATTCGCCTTGAGTTCTGAATTGGTGATTCGATGGTCTTCCTTATTCAACAATACCTGATCCTCTATTTTGATGTGATTTGTTATTCCTATTAGCTCATCTGGGGTTTCCTTGGGTTTCACTCTGTGTGGTTCTGGTTCCTCATGTAATTCTTCTTTATTAGCACGAGGTTTATGATTTGGCTCAGGTTTGTAGCTTTGTGGTGTTTCCTACAATGAAGGTTGAACAAGTTGGTTATCAACTGAATTTACTTTCTCACCTTTATCACTTGATTTTCTGGTCGAGTCAAGAGCTTGAAGAGTGACTATCTCGTCACCTACATGAAGTATGAGTTCTCCTGCATAGATATCAATTTTAGCTCTGGCAGTTGCTAAAAAGGGTCTTCCTAAAATTAAGGAGATCGTGTTGTCCTCATCCATGTCTAAAATGGCAAAGTCTACTGGGAATACGAGTTTATCAATTTTGATTAGAACATTTTCTATTATACCCCTAGGAATTCTTATAGTTTTATCAGTTAATTGAATGCTCATCCTAGTTTTTTTGGGTTTCCCTAGACCTAGTTGTTTAAACATTTTGTAAGGCATAACATTGATGCTTGCCCCTAAATCCGCTAATGCATTATCAATAGATAAACTACCAATTAAACATGGAATTGTAAAACTCCTGGATCTTTTAATTTACGTGGCGCTTTATTATGTAGAATTCTTGAGCACATTGCGTTTAGCTCCACGTGGTGCTCTTCGTCTAATTTGCGTTTGTTAGTCAAGAGCTGTCTTAAAAATTCCTCGAGTCTAGTATCTGAAAAAGAGCTTCAAGAAGAGGTAAGTTAATATGTAATTTCTTTAAGAGTTTAAGAAACTTACCGAACTGTTCCTCTGAATCGTCTCTTTTCAATGCTTCGGGATAAGGTATGCGAGGTTTGTATTCTTGGATTATTGGTTCTGGCTTTTTGTTTGCTACCTCTATTTTACCTTTTTCTTCCTTGGTTTCTTGTGCCGTGGTGGGCTCGTCTACCTTTGTACCTTCTTGAGCTGTGATGGCTTGGATCTGTTCTTTTGGGTTTATTTCTGTGTTGCTTGGTAGACGTTCTTGTTGACGTTCAGAAATCAGCTTTGTGAGATGTCCCACTGACCTAGTAAGTTCTCCAACTTGATTCTTGATCCCTTTAATCAATTTTTGTTTTTCATCAAGTGCTGCTTCAGTCTTTTGGAAATGAGAATCTGTGGCTGCCATGAATTTCGTCAACATCTCTTCAAGATTCAGCTCCTCTTCTTGTTGGTAAGGTAGTTGTTGAAAATCTGGAGGAAGTTCCGTTCTTTGGCTATTTTTATCATCTCACGAAAAATTGGGATGGTACTTCCAACCTACATTATAAGTGTCACTATAAAAATTATTTTGATATCTAGAATAGTTACCGGTATAGTGAGCTTGCTCGTTTTCCATGCCATATCCGTATGGTGGGTACTCAGGATTTGCCACGCCTCCTAGATTCAAATCATATTGTATTTCTGGATATACATGCGAGGGACTATACCAATCATCAATCTTTTTATTCATCATCTCCACCTGTTTTGACAGCATTGTTACTGCGTCTATGTTAAAAACTCCGCTAATTTTTTCGGTTTGGCCTTTGTAATTTGCCATTGATACGTATTCAACGACATCTCTTCAATAAAGTTGTAAGCCGCTTCAGGAGTTTTGTTATTCAAAGTTTCACCGGCTGATGAGTCAATCATTTGCCTCGTTGAAGAATTCACACCGTTGTAAAAAGTTTGGACTTGAAGCCACAAAGGTAATCCGTAGTGTGAAATCTTCTCAGGAGATCCTTATATCTTTCCCATGCATCATATAATGTTTCTGCGTCATTCTACACAAAAGAAGATATGTCATTCCTAAATTTGGCCGTTTTGGCTGGTGGAAAGTATTTTAAAAGAAATTTTTCAGTCATTTGCTCCTATGTGGTGATTGACCCTCGTGGTAATGAGTTCAACCACTGCTTTGCTTTTGTAACATCCTAAAATGGGCCTATGCATTTTTGATTTAATTATACGAAATGGCATGTCTTATGTATTATGAATGTATGGTGAACATTTTGGAAACTTGGAAATGTTAAGTTTAAAAGAGGAAAGTGAACATTTTGGAAACTTGGAAATGTTAAGTTTAAAGAGGAAAGTGAACATTTTGGAAACTTGGAAATGTAAGTTTAAAAGAAATGTTTTAGAAATGTTAAGTTTAAAAGAGGAAACTAAGGCAAGGTGGTCTTAATAAAATTAATAGAAGAAATTTGACACAAGAACGGGCTTGGAGAAGTGGCTAGGAGGCACCACTTAAAGCCCGATGAAGTGACGCCACTATCAAGAGGGAAGGAGCCAAGGTTCGAGTCATGTGGGAAGCAAATAAAAGAGTTTTATTTTGCTGCAAAGAGCAAGGGAGTTGGACGGCACCAAGGCACTTGGGGAAGAGTTTAATTCTTTTTAAAATTTGGCTAAATAGGTGGATCAATGATGGATAATTATTGTTTAAGAGATAAGAGATAATTAAGGGATTATTTCCATTAATTTTTAATAAAGATAAGAGAAGTGATTGCCAAGTAAAGGAGTCTTGGCCTAGTAATTTCGGCAAAAGGAGGAAAATAAGGCTATTCATCAATCTTCTCTTTTCCATTGAAGTCTCTGCCAAAATTTCCTAGCAAACTCTCTCCTTTCTCTCTTATTTTTTCCATAGCCGAAATCTTTTCTCCATAAGTCCACCATTACCGAATCCCTAGTGACTCTTTTCCTCTCTTTTATTTTGATAAACCGACAACACGATAACCTTTAGCCGATTTCTTGTTAAGTTCCAAAAGCCGAAAACTTGCTATTATCAAGACCGTAGCCGAATAATGCTAAAGGTTCAAACAAGGATTGCCGATCTCTAAAGTAAGGGTAAGATCTCATTCAGTTTCATCCTTTTTCTTTTAAGATTTGCCGAAATCTAGGACTAACCCCATTAATATCTTGTTGCCAAAACTTTGAATAGATCTTTCGGGATTTACTAAGTGTCAACTACAAGGAAGGAGAAATTCTTTTCCGAAGGTACACCATAGGCGCGTGTTCCCTAGTTATTCGGTGAGTTTGAGATTTAAAATCCACAAGGTAAGTATCTATAGCATTCGCCAAGGCCATGTTGAGTAAATAGATGTGTTTCATTAATATTTAAAAGTGAAACTAATCTATTCAAGTAATCTAGTGATTGCCGATTTCAAGAAAGAAGATTACAAAGTTTTCGGTATTTGATTAGACATCAATCGGCAGCAAGGTAAGGATTTAAATGTACTAATCCTACTAGGATTTGGATTTATGGCCGAATGGCTCTTTACTAAGTATTAAATGATTGATTAAATGTAGAGGTTTAAGATCTAGGGCATTAGATCAAGCTTTTCGGGATTTCAGTGAATTTGTTAAGCGAATCAGGTGTGTACCCCACACTAAGTGAATTTGTTAAGCGAATCAGGTGTGTACCCCACACTATCTTTTAACAAGAATTATGGCTAAAATTTAATATGAGCATGTTTATAAGAATGTGAATATGGCTAGAGTACCATGCTATGGTACAAAGTACTCAGTCGTTCCTACTCCTACTAGGATTATGTTAAATATCCATTACGACACACATATGACATTATAAGAATGTGAAATAAGAATTTGGCATGTTAATGCATGATATGTATGATATGGGGCATATGGGTTATATGAAAAGGGAAGTGAATGTGGTGACCTAAGACCACGATAAGCGAATGTGGTGACCTAAGACCACGATATCCGAATGTGGTGACCTAAGACCATGAATTTTATAAGAGGCGATGAGCACGTCATTGCAATGACTACCTTCGATGGTGTGTAGCGGATGGAGGTTGACTTAGTAGTCCCCACGATTATGCGAGGATGGTACGGGTGATGTGTAGCGGATGGCATATAGGTTTGGGTTTGGGTTGCATCATTATTTCCTATCTCATATATGAATATGCATGTAATATGTGAACATATGCCTAAATTGTTAAATTTTAGTGTTGGTTACACATTGAATCTGTTTGACTCACCCCTTGTGGGATTATTTTTCAGGTAACGATCAGTAATGGACCGGGTCGACAGGAGCTTAAAGGTGGCCATGCACGGCAAGGAATTAATTTAATTTGGAATTTTTATTTCCTTAAGTACTTTGAATTTATTTTTTTGGGGGAATTATTTGATGTAATAAGGCCATAGTAGAACTACTTTGCTTTTATTTATTAAGCTTACAAACTTTTATCTATTAAAAGATTAAGTAAATTTATTTTAAAACAAAGCCTAAACGTTTTGTCACCTAAAGTAAAGGTTTTAGTAATGAAATAAACTTGTTTTCAACTCAAGCCCAACCCAAAACAATCTTTCTTTCAAAATACACAAGTTTTTCCTAAGTAACAAAAGAATTTGAAATAGTTTACACCGGGAACATACGAGATCCGGTCAAGGCTCGTGGGCGGGTTTGAGGTGTTTCAATTTGGTATCGAGCCAGTTTTAAACTCTCAAATTTGGGTTTAAGGCCCAAAACATTTTCAAAGTTAAGCCCAAAAAGAATTTTTGTGAATTAATAGGATTTTACGGCATGGCCCACTAAGTCTCAGGCAAAGTCCACTGGTAAGTACTCAGATCTTTTATGTAATTTATATTATGATTTGTAGAAGGGTAGAAATGGAACATAGAATAGAGATTAAGTACTTGAACCCTAGGACTAGTATACCCAACAAAAACATAAGACTTAAATGCCTAACTAAACAAACCTATGGTTAAGTCGCTGAGTTAGGGTGTGGTAACCATGGTGTGCATGTCTAGGATTGGTTTGGTGGGAGCTTGGTATTTAAGCAGTCCGTGACTCACCTCCTCTCCACTCGAATCCTACAGTGCGTAGCCTCGGTTCACCCTAACCAAGAGGACTTATACAGCTAAACCTCTAACTAAAACCGAAAGGGACTAGTAGTATATTTTTTATGAAAACCCTAGTTTTATAATCACCAAATTACCCTTGAATAGTAGAAAAACTTATTTTGGAAAATTTTCCAAATATTTTCGATTTATAAAATTAAAAAATACCCTAGTGGTAAAATTACAAAAATGCCCTTGGTTTATAAAATTTTCAAAATACCCACAGTTCTTATCAAAATTTCACTACTTTGCTTAAAGGAACCCTAAATTTACAAAATATCAAAATACCTTGATTATGGAAAGAAAAAAATTTACGAAATTACCCCTAACATGCAAATTACCGAAATACCCCCGAGTTATAAAATTACCAGAACGACCTCCGACTTCAAAAAAAAATTTGCAACAACACTGATTTGGAAAACAAATTCTCAAAAACAACCCTTAAGTTTTGTAAATTCCAAAGTACCCTTGATTTATCAAGATTTACAAATTTACCCGGGTTAATTACCAAAATACCCTCAAATTTCAAAATTTCCAAAATACCCCCGGGAATGTAAAATTTCCAGAATACCCTTATTGACAAAAACACCAAGGAACCTTATTTTGACAACTTACGAAAAATACCCCTGTAGGACAAATTACGAGAATACCCCTAGGATAGGAACGAACAGAATGTCCGAAGAGTGAATGTGTATGTGAGATGCTATGGAATGGATGTGCTTTTCTGTGAATTAGGATAGAAGACTTGAAACTTTGAATGATCGAAAGAGCCCCTATTAAACTTCCTACCATAAAACTTCTTGTGGATAATCAGTGGAATAAGGGCTAATTCATAAAATTTCTTAAACCAGACTAAAGCGCGATCGTAGAAATGAGCTCTAGGGGATGTGGTCGCAATGTATGAGGACGCGGTTGAGGTAGAATGACCGTGTCGGAACCCGTTAGATCAAGACAAGGATCTGAGAATGAGGTACCACCGCCACCACCACCACCACCGGTTGTTGAGCAAAGATCGGCGGGGATGACGTAGTGTCTGGCGATGTTGCGGGTCTTGGAAAGGGTGGCGAGGGCGGTGGAGGCATGAGAGCTCGAAAGTCGATTACTGGCGACTCGAGCCAATTTGAAGTGTTAATGGTATATCGGTGTAGCACCAATCTGCTGAGTATTGGCGGAGGTGGTGAGCGGATTATGGATGAGCTCGACTTAACCGCGAGGAAAAATTTGAAAGGGTTGGTGTCGCTTCTCGTGATGAGTCATATCAATGGTGGCTCACGGTGCGAGATGGTGCTACGGTGAGGAACTCACATGGGAGTATGCTAAGGCGACATACCGGAAGAAGTATGTGGGCACTCATTATATTGATGCCCGAAGAAAGGCTTTTCTAGAACTGGTTCAAGGGAACAAGTCCGTGGTGAAATCTGAAATTTGAATTCCTAAAATTTGAGCCGTTATGCACGAGCATAGTGTCGATTGAGCATGAGCGGTGTGTTCGATTTGAAGACGAACTAAGAGATGACCTAAGGTTATTGATAGCCCATAGCAGGCGGGGAGTTCTTGTATTAGTGGAAAAGGCCAAAGTGACCGGGGGTATTAAGGAGTCCGTAAGGAGAACTCCGTCGAAATAAGCGAAGAGAGAATTTGGATCGTCAAGGCCATCCAAGAATGAGCAAAGAGGCCTAGAGTTGAAGGGCAGCGAGATCGACAAAGTCGCTACTAGAGGCGATACCTACTTGTGAACAATGTGGGAAGAAGCACTTAGGTGAATGTTGGAAAAAGACGGAGAATGTTTTAAGTGTGGGTCAAAGGACCATATGATTAAGGATGTCCGATGAGACGGATGGGAATCAACGGTAGCTTAGAATGTTAATCGAGTGGTAGAGGTGGACAATGACCTCGGTGGTGGTGGTCCAAACCATGGAGGAAATGGTTTGGTAGTAGTCGTGGAGCACCAAGCGGAGGTCTTTGAAGGTTTAGATGCAAGGCGACCAAGGTTGGTTTATGCGATCGGTAGTCACGAGGAGAGTGATGTGCCGGATGTGACAACGGGTAAGTTTCTTATTTCGGAATGCCTTTATTGCCTGTTTATTATAAAGCTAGCTCGTTCTTGTATTGCTAGTGAATGGTATGAAACCTTGGATGTGAACTTTGGAATTGTGCATAGGAAATGTGTTAGTTTTATTAAGATCGAGTCTTGACAATAGCATAGTGTGGTGAGTTAGATTATACGATTGTTTGTTAGTAAGTAATTTCGAGGACGAAATTATTTTTAAGGGGGTAGAAGCGTAACATCTGAAAATGGGCCTATGCATTTTGATTTAATTATCTGAAATGGCATGTCTTATGTATTATGAATGTATGGTGAACATTTTGTAAACTTGGAAATGTTAAGTTTAAAAGAGGAAAGTGAACATTTTTGGAAACTTGGAAATGTTAAGTTTAAGAGAGGAAAGTGAACATTTTGGAAACTTGGAAATGTTAAGTTTAAAGAGGAAAGTGAACATTTTGGAAACTTGGAAATGTAAGGAAATGTTTTAGAAATGTTAAGTTTAAAAGAGGAAACTAAGGCAAGGTGGTCTTAAGAAAATTAATAGAAGAAATTTGACACAAGAACGGGCTTGGAGAAGTGGCTAGGAGGCACCACTTAAAGCCCGATGGTGGCGCCACTATCAAGGGGAAGGAGCCTAGGTTCGAGTCACGTGGGAAGTAAATAAAAGAGTTTTATTTTGCTGCAAGGAGCAAGGAGTTGGACGGCACCAAGGCACTTGGGGAAGAGTTTAATTCTCTTTAAAATTCGACTAAATAGGTGGATCAATGATGGATAATTATTATTTAAGAGATAAGAGATAATTAAGGGATTATTTCCATTAATTTTAATAAAGATAAGAGAAGTGATGGCCCGAGTAAAGGAGTCTTGGCCTAGTAATTTCGACAAAGGAGGAAAAAAGGCTATTCATCAATCTTCTCTTTTCCATTGAAGTCTCTGCCAAAATTTCCTAGCAAACTCTCTCCTTTCTCTCTTATTTTGCCATAGCCAAAATCTTTTTCTCCATAAGTCCACCATTGCAATCCCTAGTGACTCTTTTCCTCTCTTTTCTTTTGATAAGCCGACAACACAGATAACCTTTAGCGGATTTCTTGTTAAGTTCCAAAAGCCAAAAACTTGCTATTATCAAGACCGTAGCGAATAATGCTAAAGGTTCAAACAAGGATTGCCGATCTCTAAAGTAAGGTAAGATCTCATTCGGTTTCATCCTTTTCTTTTAAGATTTGCCAAAATCTAGGACTAACCCATTAATATCTTGTTGCCAAAACTTTGAAGAGATCTTTTGGGATTTACTAAGTGTCGGACTATAAGGAAGGAGAAATTCTTTTCGAGAAGGTACACCATAGGCAGCGTGTTCCCTAGTTATTCGGTGAGTTTGGGTTTAAAATCCACAAGGTAAGTATCTATAGCATTCTTCCAAGGCCATGTTGAGTAAATAGATGTGTTTCATTAATATTTAAAAGCGAAACTAATCTATTCAAGTAATCTAGTGATTGCCGATTTCAAGAAAGAAGGATACAAAGTTTAGGCATTTGATTAGACATCAATCGGCGACAAGGTAAGGATTTAAGTGTACTAATCCTACTAGGATTTGGATCTATGGCCAAATGGCTCTTTACTAAGTATTAAATGATTGATTAAATGTAGAGATTTAAGATCTAAGGCATTAGATTAAGCTTTTGAGATTTCAAATGAATTTGTTAAGCGAATCGGTGTGTACCCTACTATCTTTTAATAAGAATTATGGCTAAAATTTAATATGAGCATGTTTATAAGAATGTGAATATGGCTAGAGTACCATGCTATGGTACAAAGTACTCAGTCGTTTCCTACTCCTACTAGGATTATGTTAAATATCATTACGACACACATATGACATTATAAGAATGTGAAATAAGAATTTGGCATGTTAATGCATGATATGTATGATATGGGGCATATGGGTTATATAAAAGAGAAGTGAATGTGGTGACCTAAGACCACGATAATCGAATGTGGTGACCTAAGACCACGATATCTGAATGTGGTGACCTAAGACCACGATATCTGAATGTGGTGACCTAAGACCACGAATTTTATAAGAGGCGATGAGCACGTCAAGCTGCAATGACGCCTTCGATGGTGTGTAGTGGATGGAGGGTTGACTTAGTAGTCCCCACGGTGTGCGAGGATGGTGCAGGTGATGTGTAGCGGATGGCATATAGGTTTGGGTTTGGGTTGCATCATTATTTCCTATCATTATATGAATATGCATGTAATATGTGAACATATGCCTAAATTGTTAAATTTAAGTGTTGGTTACACATTGAGTCTGTTTGACTCACCCCTTGTGGGATTATTTTTTAGTAACGATCGGTAATGGACCGGGTTGTGAGGAGCTTAAAGATGGCTATGCACAAAGAAGGAATTTATTTAATTTGGAATTTTATTTCATTAAGTGCTTTGAATTTATTTTTTTTGGGGAATTATTTGATGTAATAAGGCCATAGTAGAACTACTTTACTTTGCTTTTATTTATTAAGCTTACAAACTTTTATCTATTAAAAGATTAAGTAAATTTATTTTAAAACAAAGCCTAAACGTTTTGTCACCTAAAGTAAAGGTTTTTAATAATGAAATAAACTTGTTTTCAACTCAAGCCCAACCCAAAACAATCTTTCTTTCAAAACACACAAGTTTTTCCTAAGTAACAAAAGAATTTGAAATGGTTTACACCGGGGAACATACCAGATCCGGTCAAGGCTTGTGGGCAGGGTTTGGGGTGTTTCAGCTTTATTACTTAATGAAAAGGGAAATAACCGAAGATGAATAGTATCATCAGAAACCTTTTATTTTGAAAGTACCACAAAACTCTAAAAAATTTGCTATATGAGTGTTTGGGTCTTCGTCCTGCAAACCATCAAATTGAACAAATTGTTGAATCATTTGTATTGTGTTAGGCTTTAATTCAAAATTATTAGCAACTATAGCAGGCCTAACAATACTAGATTCTACTCCTGTCAAATTAGGTTTAGCATAATCATACATAGTACTCGGAGCATTCTGTTCTTGCACATTTGGCGGTGGATTGTTTTCGTCCATCCCTTCAGTAGGATTGGATCTGTCTCGTTCTTCTCTTTGGTTGAAACACCCCAAACCCGGCCCACAAGCCCTGACCGGATCTGGCATGCTCCTTGAGTAAAATGTAGTTAAGTTTCGGAATGACATTTTGAAAATCTTGATGGTTCTGAAGAATATAAATTTGGATTGTTCTCAAGTTAAAATCGGGTTGTAGTTTAGTTTTGTACTAAAACGATATTTTCATATTTCAAAAGTTACAAGTTAAAAGAAATGTCGGATTTTAGAGTTTATTATTATTAACTTGAAAACCGTAGGTGTTTGGGTTTCAAAACAATTGATGTTGTTTTACGAAAATTGTTTAATCGTTATGTTCGATATTGTTCGCATCATAATAGAAATTTAAAACGCATAAATAAAACAGTTAAGTAATAATGGCCTTATTACATCAAAACATAATCCAAAATAAACTTAATAAGAAAAATCGAAAAAAAACTGAGCTGTGCATGGCCACCACTAAGTTCCTGCCGACCCGATCCATTTACTGAGTGCCATCTGCAAAAAGTTAGCCCACGAGGGTGAGTCAGCAGACTCGGTGTAACAACCATCACAGACTCCCAAGCAGTCATAACATATCATATCACATACGAGCCAATATAAACAATGATACAACCCGAACCCACCTAGATATCCATCCTCTACACATCACCGTACCTACCAATCACACAGTGGGATTATTAAATCGACCCTCCATCCGCTACACACCATCGAAGGCGATCATTGCGATCAGCGCACATCGCCTTTATAATTGTGGCATAGCCACGATAATGTGATGAGTCACAGATTCATAATATGTGACATAGTCACTAGATAATGTGGTAAAACCACGGATCACTTCCCTTTAACATAATCACCCATATGCCCATGCAACATACAAAACATGCTATTTATCATGCAATTTACCTTACCCCAAAATCATATAGAATTCCACATTTTTTCACATCAATGTTGTTAAACATTATTCTGAGTGTTAAGGGTAACATACCTAAATACAGTACCATTAAATGGTACAAAAGAATCCGTTGGCTACAAAGAATCCGAAACCCACCTTCATGGTTTCGCCAAAAAAACATAAGGGATTAGAGTCCTTTATTTTGGCTAATCAAAGGGAAAAGGAAAGAAATTGGAATAGAAGAACCCTTACCAACTAGTAGATCGGCGGAATAGAGTCGTGGATTCGACCAACACTCAAGGAGATAAGAGAAAAGAGTTGAGGATCTATGGTGTTTCGGCTATGATCTTAGCAAATAAAGAGAAAAGTTCTTCCCAGCATTTGAGAATGGAGGAATCAATGCAAAGAAGAAGAGGAAGGGTTGATGTCTTGTATGGTTTTCGGTTTTTGCAAGATTAAGAGAATAAGTTTAGGCTTTCAATCAAAAAGAAAAAGAAAAGAAGAGAAGAGAAGGGGTAAGGGTTTCGGTCAAGAGATGAGTAGAAAGACTAAGCAATTTCGGCACTTAGCTCCCCTATACAGAACTGAATATACCCCTCTCCAAAGTCCCCTCCATTTAGCCAACTCTCCTTCTCTCCATTCAATCCCCCTTTTCACTATACCTTAGCCGAATCTCTAAGTTGTCAGACCCAATCTATACTTCCTCCATCAGAGTCCTTATGCCGTCCACCACTACCTTTCCTTGCTGAAAAATAAAACTCCAAAATGCTTCCCTTGCTGCTTGAACCTAGGCCCTTCTCACTCCCTATGGCGTCACCTCACAAGGCCCTAAGTGGCACCTCTTTACCACCTTACCACTGGGGTATTCGTGTTTTAAACCACACAATAATCTCCTTAAGGCCTAGCTCCCTTAGTTCCCCTTTTTGGGCTTAAAAATCTAATAACCTCTAAGGCTCCTACCTACATCCCAAGGTTCTTGAAGCCCCCAAATCACATTCAAATCACACATACAGGCATGCAATCACATACGTTCAAATAAAAATGCATAGCCCCTAAATCACGGATATTACAGTTCTACCCCCTTAAAATAATTTCGACCTCGAAATTACCTGGCTAAAATAAATGAGGGTATTACTGTCGCATTGTTTCTTCTGACTCCCATGAAGCCTCCTTTGATCCATGGTTATGCCATAACACTTTGACTAGAGGGACTGATTTCCTCCGAAGCACCTTCACATCCCGTTCCAGAATCTGAATCGGCTCTTCCTCGTAGGATAGATCTGGTCTCAGCTCCACCTCCTCAACCGGTATTATATGAGATGGATCCGATCGATAACGACGTAGCATCAAAACATGAAACACATCGTGCATCTGCTTCAACTCAGAAGGTAATTCTAAGCGATCGCTCTTGGTCCAACCCGCGAGAATCCAATAAGGTCCTATAAACCTAGGACTTAACTTTCCTTGCAACCAAATCTCATCACCTTCTTCCACGGTGAAACTTTGAGAACACATCGATCTCCTTCCGCTTAAGATCTCAGATATGACTTTTGTCCGCGTGATACCTCCTTCAACCATGTCCGAATCACTCTAACCTTTTCTTTCGATTCTGCCACAATCTCTGGACCCAAAACCTGACGTTCCCTCAATTCTGTCCAACATGTAGGAGTGCGACACTTCCGTCCATATAAGCGCTTTATGCGGTGCCATCCGAATACTTGCACGATAGTTGTTATTATGCATAAATTCGCTAAAGGCAAGAACTCCTCAACTCCTCTCAAGTCTATCACGCAACCTCTCAACATATCCTCTAGCACTTTCGAATTACCCGCTCAAATTGGTAGTCCATTGTGGGTGGAATGCGTCTTGAAGTCTAACACGGTGCCTAAAGCTTGATGTAGTGCTTTCCAAAATCGAGGCGTAAACCTCGGATCCCTATACGAGATAATCGACCTTTGGTACTCAAATGCGACCTCACGATTTTTGCTACATACAACTTTGCCAATTTACATGAGAATAGTCAATTAGCACTAGTATAAAATGTGGACTTAGTCAACCGATCTACTAGCACCCATACCGAGTCCTTCTTAGTAGGCGTGAGGGAAGCCCACTAACGAAGTCTATGGTAATTCTCTCCACTTCCATTCTGGAATCTTTATCGGTGAAGCAATCTGACGCGGTGCTTGGTGTTCAACCTTGACTTGTCGACACATTAAACACTTCCTACAAATTTTGTAACTTTAAGCTTAAGACCAGGCCACCGTAATGTTCCGTAAATCCTGTATAACTTACTTCCTCTAAAATGCATAGCATAAGGGCTACTATCGATTCTGAAGAATTCTCTTCCTCAACTCCTCATCCTTGACATCTGAGACCTTGCCCCGAAAACATAGTACTCCATCACTATTTACACCATAGTCTTCCAACTCCCCATTTTGTACTTGTAGCAGCTTAGCACTTAGTTCACCATCTACCAATTGTTTCTCCTTTACTTGACCTAACCACGTCAGCTTCACTTGCAACTCCGCTAGCAAACTTCCATCATCAAAAAGGCTCAAATGTGTAAACATCGCCCTGAACTTCGACACCACTTTTTGACTTAGGGCATCTGCCACTGCATTTGCCTTGCCCGGATGATACTCTATTGAGCAATCGTAGTCCTTCAACAATCCACCCACCTACGCTGTCTCAAATTCAGCTCCTTCTGAGTTATCAAATATTTCAGACTCTTGTGGTCCGTGTAGATCACCAACCTTCCGTGTAGATCACCAACCTTTCTCCATACAACTAGTGCCTCCACACTTTAAGAGCAAAAACTACCACAGCCAATTCTAGATCATGCGTCGGATAGTTAACCTCATGTGGCCTCAATTGTCGAGACGCATAAGCGACCACTTTCCCGTCTTGCATAAGAACACATCCCAATCCTGTATGGGAAGCATCACAATATACCACGAAGTCTTTCCCTGCTTCTGGCTAAATCAAAATGGAGCCTCTGTCAATACTTGCTTAAGCTTCTCAAAACTCTCCTGCTGCTTATCCGCCCATACGAAAGATACCTCCTTTCTTAGCAACTTCATCAAAGGTGCTGCTATTGACGAGAACCCTTCAACAAATCTCCTATAGTAGCCTGCTAACCCCAAGAAACTACGAACCTTAGCCATAGACTTAGGTGGTTTCCAATCTAATATTGCCTCAATCTTTCGAGGATCCACCCTTATTCCTTCGGCAGACACCACATGCCCTAAGAACGTAACTTCCTTCAGCCAAAATTCGCACTTGCTGAACTTGGCATATAGCTTCTCTACCCTTAACACTTGCAACACAACCCGAAGATGCTCATCGTGTTCTTCTTCAGACTTGGAATACACTAAGATATCGTCTATGAGCACAACGATGAACCGATCTAGGTAGGGTTGGAAAACCCAGTTCATCATATCCATGAACGCAGCTGGGGCGTTTGTCAATCCGAACGGCATTACCAAGAACTCATATGCCCGTACCTAGTCCGGAAAGTCGTCTTATGGATATCTGCTTCCTTCACCTTAAGCTGATGATATCCTAACCTTAGATCTATCTTCGACAATACCGCAGCCCCCTTAAGCTGATCGAACAAGCCATCTATCCTTAGAAATGGATACTTGTTCTCGATGGTCAGCTTATTCAACTGTCGGTAATCTATGCACATGCGCATAGTCTTGTCCTTCTTCTTCACGAATAGGACCGGTGCTCCCCATGGAGACACACTAGGTCAAATAAACCCACGATCGAGTAACTCTTGGATCTGAGCTTTAAGCTCTACTAACTCCTTTGGTGCCATCCGGAATGGAGCAGTTGACACAGGAGCTGTACCCGGCAGTAAATCAATTTTGAACTCCACTTCCCTGTCCGGGGGTAACCCAGGCAGTTCCTCCAAAAAGACATCCATAAATTCTCTTACTGTTCTAACTCCTCCTACAGCTGCTTCCTTAGCCTCTAAGGCACTGATCAACATCAGAAAAGCTACACACCCTTTTCTCACCATCTTCTCTGCCTTAAGGGCAGATACCACATCCGACAAGCAATTCTGCTTCTTGCCCATCACCACAACCTCTTTGTCGTCAGAAGTTCTTAACGACATGCTCTTAGTAGCACAATCCACATTCGCATGGTACTTCACCAACCAGTCCATGCCTAAGATTAAATCAAATTTCTCGAATGGCAGCTCCATTAAGTCATTTGAAGCTGCGCCCTCGAACTTCCAAAGGTGCGCCTAAAGAGTTTGTCTAATACTCTTGATTGCCCTAAGGACTAAATACGGTCATCTTCCTAGAATGCAGTTTGAGTTCACATGCGAGTTCGGACACCTTACTAGCAATGTATGAATGAGTTGACCCAATATCTATCAACGCAACAAAGGGTAATCCGAGATAATGAACATACCCATTATGACATCAGTGTGTCACCATCCTCCTCAAACGAAATCGCATACACTAGACCCATTTGTCTCACCTCCGTGTTACCAACACCTCGCGG
This sequence comes from Gossypium rotundifolium, assembly GCA_025506655.1. Classification (NCBI taxonomy): domain Eukaryota; kingdom Viridiplantae; phylum Streptophyta; class Magnoliopsida; order Malvales; family Malvaceae; genus Gossypium; species Gossypium rotundifolium. The sequence continues at coordinate 32,943,999 of CP106729.1, forward strand.
CGTTCTCAACCTCTTCGGAGGCATTACCTCGCCATCCGGACCACGACCCATGCGTTGTTCTTGTCCACCCCATTCCTACTGATTAAAACCACGACTGCTTTGTTGGCTCCCATCTGCTTTTCATAGGGCAGGTCCCTAATCATGTGATCCTTGGACCCACACTTGAAACATCCTCCGTCTTCTTCTAACACTCTCTCAAGTGCATCTTTCCATACTGAGCACAAGTACGGTACTGTCCTCCCGTAGTAACTTGCTGACCTCGCGACCCATCCGTTCTAGGCCTTTTTCAAACATTCTCGGATGACCCTGATATTCTAAAACCTCTCTTTTGCCTATTCTTGTCCGTGTTCTGTCTCACAGACTCCTTAACCCCTTGACTACCTTAGCTTTCTCTACCAACACAACAAACTCCCACTCTGCCGTGGAGCAATCAACAATCTCGAGTCATCCTCGGTGCGTCCTTGAACCGGACACATCGTTCATGCTCGTAGCCACAATACCTCAAGCGAATCGGCTCAACCTTAGGAATTACGCCTTGCACTCCGCTACTGACTTATTCCCTAACCCGACCTCGAAATGCCTTCCTCTGCATCAATATAGCTAGTCCCAATGTACTTCTTCGATCGTCGCTTAAAATATTCCCAAGTGAGATCATCTGCTGCGGCACCATCCCGAATCTGTGAGCCACCATTGGTATGACTCATCACGAGAAGACACTACCCTTTCAATTTCTCCTCGGCGATCGGTCCAAATCATCCATAATTCGCTCCGTCTCCTCCAACCAATACTCAGTCGTATTGGGCGCCACACCAGATATACCTCGAAATACCTCAGCTCCATTGGCTCGGAGTCGCTCGGGTACAGATTTCTGAGCTCCCATATCTCCACCTGCTCTAGCCACCCTCTCAAGAACTCGCAGCATCGCATGCGATACTACATCATTCTCCGTCTGATCCTGATATTCCATACCAGCAGCTGGTGGTGGTGGCATTTCATTCTCGAACCCTTGACCAGACCTAACGGGTTCCGACACGGTCATTCGGCCTCTACCACGGCCACACACATTACGACCACGTCCTCTAGAACTCATTCTTAGAGTTGCATTTATCGATTAAAAATTTTATGAATCATTATTTCTTCCCACCGATTTATCGCGAGCATCTTATGTTTAATAGTTCTAAAAGTAGTTCTTTCAATTCATACACACTACTGAGTCTCAAGTTCATTCATTCAATCATCATCATTCATGAACTTGCGTTCATTCTGAGAAAAAGTGTTGTGGTTGTCATTGTTGTTGTTTTCCACTACCGAGGTATTTACGTAATTTTATCCTACAGGGGTATTTTTATAATTTTCCAAATCAGGGTATTTTGAAATTCCGTAAAATAGAGGTTTCTAGGTATTTTTGCAAAATAGGAATATTTTGATAAAAAGGAATTGGGGTAGTATGGTAATTTTATAAACTGAGGGTATTTTTATAATTTTACAAACTAGGGGCATTTCGGTAATTTTGTAAAATATGGTTCCAAGTGATTTTATGAAATAAGGAAAATTTGGAAATTTTCAATTCGAGGGTACTTCGGCAACTTTCCATACCGAGGGTAAAAAAAATTTTTATTAGTTAGGGGTAATTTGGTCAATTTGCAAATCAGGGGTATTTTGGTCATTTTTCAAATCGAGGATACTTTGAAATTTTATAACCAAGGTTTGACTTTAGGATTGTACAAAACAAGGTGATTGGTCCCTTTCGGGTTTTAATTATTAAATTTAGCCTGTGATTAAGTCCTCTTGGTTAGGGTGAACCGTCACTACGCACCAGGTAGGATTCGAGTGAAGAGGAGGTGAGTCACTAGGACTGCTTAAATACCAAGTTTCCCCTAAATCCAATCCTAGACATGCGCACAACGGTTGCCACACCCTTAACTCGGCGACTCACTCACAGGTTTGTTTGGTTAGACTTTAAATTTTATGCAATTCTATGTTGGAGTAAGCTAATCCTAGGGTTCATTAACTCCTAATCTACTAATCTACGTCCCCGTTATACCCACATACAAATCACACAGTGGTTAGGGGTACTTACCTGGTGGACTTCGGGCTGGAGACTCAGGTGCCATGCCAGAAAACCTGCTCATTCTTTAGTAAAACCCAACTTCAAAATAAGAAAAACGTTTTGGGCCCAAAAGCCCTCAAGGCTGAGTTTTGAACCGGGCTCTGATACCAAATTGAAACACCTCAAACCCGGCCCACAAGCCCTGATCGGATCTGGCATGCTCCTTGAGTAAAATGTAGTTAAGTTTTGGAATGACATTTTGAAAATCTTGATGGTTCTGAAGAATATAAATTTGGATTGTTCTCAAGTTAAAATCGGGTTGTAGTTTAGCTTTGTACTAAAACGATATTTTCATGTTTCAAAAGTTACAAGTTAAAAGAAATTCTGGATTTTAGAGTCTATTATTATTAACTTGAAAATCGTAGGTGTTTGGGTTTCAAAACAATTGATGTTGTTTTACGAAAATTGTTTAATCATTCTGTTCGATATTGTTCGCATCATAATAAAAATTTAAAACGCATAAATAAAATAGTTAAGTAATAATGGCCTTATTACATCAAAACATAATCCAAAATAAACTTAATAAGAAAAACCAAAAAAAATTGAGCTGTGCATGGCCACCACTAAGTTCCTACCGACCGGTCCATTTCTTGAGTGCCATCTCAAAAAAGTTAGCCCACGGGGTGGGTCAGCAGACTCAGTGTGTAACAACCATCACAGACTCCCAAGCAGTCATAACATATCATATCACATACGAGCCAATATAAATAATGATGCAACCCGAACCCACCTAGATATCCATCCTCTACACATCACCCGTACCTACCAATCACTCCGTGGGGATTACTAAATCGACCCTCCATCCGCTATACACCATCGAAGGCAGTCGCTGCAGTCAACTGAACATCACCCTTATAATTGTGGCATAGCCACCAGATAATGTGACAGAGTCACTAGATTCATAATATGTGACATAGTCACCAAATAATGTGGTAAAAACCACCAGATCACTTCCCCTTTAACATAATCACCCATACGCCCATGCAACATACAAAACATGCTATTTATCATGCAATTTACCTTACCCCAAAATTATAACGGAATTCCACATTTTTTTTCACATCAATGTTGTTAAACATTATTTACGAATGTTAAGGGTAGCGTGCTGAATACACAGTACCATTAAATGGTACCCTTAGCCATATTTATTAAGTCACTTCACTAACACATGATTAACATAATTATTATTAAACTATCGAGAATTTAGTGTGGTTACACACGATTTCTAATGCGATTCTTGAATCCCAAAATTTCGAATCTAACGCACTAGTTCCCTTTTTCCTACATTTGGCCAACACTAAGCATATTAGCAAGGAGGCCATTCGGCTAAACAGCAAATCCCGAAGGGTTAACGCAACCAAAATCCTTCCAAATCCCGAAACTTTGTGATGATTTCCCCTTGCAATCGGCTAAGCACTAGTACACTCAAATGGTTAGTTCTCGGCTTTTGAATGAATAAGAAACGGATCTGAAACACTAGAATCCTTACCTAGATTGCTTACCCAAACCACGAAGATCTGTCAAAGACTCCCTAAAACACCATAATTAGAATCGGCATAGCCTTTGAACAAGTAAAAGTGGCCCTTGGCCGAATAGTATGCCTTGCTTACCTTGGATCTTAAATCCCGAAAAGATCTCCTTCTACCGTCGGCTACAAAAGAATCCCGAAACCCACCTTCATGGTTTCGGCCAAAGAAACATAAGGGATTAGAGTCCTTTATTTGGCTAATCAAAGGGAAAAAGGAAAGAAATTGGAATAGAAGAACCCTTACCAACTAGTAGATCTGACGGAATAGAGTCGATGGATTCGCCAACACTCAAGGAGATAAGAGAAAGGGTTGAGGATCTATGGTGTTTGGCTATGATCTCGAAGAAATGAAGAAAAAGTTCTTTCGGCATTTGAGAATGGAGGAATCGATGCAAAGAAGAAGAGGAAGGGTTGATGTCTTGTATGGTTTTCGATTTTTGCAAGATTAAGAGAATAGGTTTAGGCTTTCAATCAAAAAGAAAAAGAAAAGAAGAGAAGAGAAGGGGTGAGGTTTGGTCAAGAGATGAGTAGAAAGACTAAGCAATTTTGGCACTTAGCTCCCTATCTTGAATCAATATGCCCTCTCCAAAGTCCCTCCATTCAACCAACTCTCCTTCTCTACTCAATCCCCTTTTCACTCTATCTTAGTCGAATCTCTAAGTTGTCGGACCAATCTATACTTCCTCCATCGAGTCCTTGTCTTGTCCACCACCGCCCTTCCTTGCTGAAAAATAAAACTCCAAAATGCTTCCCTTCTTTGCTCGAACCTAGGCCCTTCTCACTCCCTATGGCGTCACCTCTCAAGGCCCTAAGTGGCGCCTCCTTGCCACCTTACCACTGGGGTATTCGTGTTCTAAACCACATAATAATCTCCTTAAGGCCTAGCTCCTTAGTTCCCCTTTTGGGCTTAAAATCTAACAACCTCTAAGGCTCCTACCTACATCCCAAGGTTCTTGAAGCCCCAAATCACATTCAAATCACACACAGGCATGCAATCACATACGTTCAAATAAAATGCATAGCCCTAAATCACGGATATTATAGTTCTACCCCTTAAAATAATTTCGACCTCGAAATTACATGGCTAAAATAAATGAGGGTATTGCTGTCGCATTGTTTCTTCTAACTCTCACGAAGCCTCCTCCGATCCATGGTTACACCATAACACTTTGACTAGAGGGACTGATTTCCTCCGAAGCACCTTCACATCCCGTTCCAAAATCTGAATCGGCTCTTCCTTATAGGACAGATCTGGTCTCAGCTCTACCTCCTCAACTGGCATTATATGAGATGGATCTGATCGATAACAACGTAGCATCGAAATGTGAAACACATCGTACATCTGCTTCAACTCCGAAGGCAATTCTAACTGATACGCTACTGGTCCAACCCACTTCAGAATCCGATAAGGTCCTATAAACCTAGGACTTAACTTTCCCTTGCGACCAAATCTCCTCACCTTCTTCCACGGTGAAACTTTGAGAAACACCTGATCTCCCATAGGAAACTCAATCTCCTTCCACTTAAGATCGCATATGACTTTTATCATCCGATGCCTCCTTCAACCGTGTCCGAATCACTCTAACCTTTTCTTGGATTACGCCACAATCTCGGGACCCAAAACCTAACGTTCCCCAATTACATCCAACACGTAGGAGTGCGACACTTAGTCCATATAGCACTTCATACGGTGCCATCCGAATACTTGCACGATAGGCAAGTATTGTGCGCAAAATTCGCTAAAGGCAAGAACTCCTCCCAACTCCCTCTGAAGTCTATCATGCAACCTCTCAACATATCCTCTAGCACTCGAATTACCCGCTTAGATTGGCTTTCCGACTGCGGGTGAAATGCCGTACTGAAGTCTAACCTGGTGCCTAAAGCCTGATATAGTGCTTTCCAAAATTGAGACGTAAACCTCGGATCCCTATCTGAGATAATCGACACCGGCACTCCATGCAGCCTCACGATTTATGCTACATACAACTTTGCCAATTTCTGCGGAGAATAGTCAATCTGCACTGGTATGAAATGTACAGACTTCGTCAACCGATCTGCTATCACCCATACCGAGTCCTTCTTAGTAGGCGTAAGGGGAAGCCCACTAACGAAGTCCATGGTAATTCTCTCCCATTTCTATTGCGGAATCTTTATCGGCTGAAGCAATCCTGATGGTACTTGGTGTTCAGCCTTGACTTGCTGACACATTAAACACTTCCCTACAAATTCTGTAACTTTTCGCTTAAGACCAGGCCGCTAGAACTGTTCCCGTAAATCCATTTATAACTTACTTCCTCTAAGATGCATAGCATAAGGGCTACTATGCGATTCCTGAAGAATTCTCTACCTTAACTCCTCATCCTTCGGCATACAGATCTTGCCCCAAAAATACAGTACTCCATCACTGTTTACACCATAGTCTTCCAACTCCCCATTTTGTACTTGTAGCAGCTTAGCACTTAGTTCACCATCTACCAATTGTTTCTCCTTTACTTGACCTAACCACGTTGGCTTCACTTGTAACTCCGCTAGCAAACTTCCATCATCAAAAAGGCTCAAATGTACAAACATCGCCCTTAACTCTGACACCACTTTTTGACTTAGGGCATACGCCTTGCATTTGCCTTGCGGATGATACTTTATGGAGCAATCGTAGTCCTTCAACAACTCCACCCACCTCTGTTGTCTCTAAAATTCAGCTCCTTCTGAGTCATCAAATATTTCAGACTCTTGTGGTCCGTGTAGATCACCAACCTTTCTCCAGACAAATAGTTCCTCCACACTTTAAGAGCGAAAACTACCACAGCCAATTCCAGATCATGCGTCGGATAGTTAACCTCATGTAGCCTCAATTGTCGAGACGCATAAGTGACCACTTTCCCGTCTTGCATAAGAACACATCCCAATCCTGTATGGGAAGCATCACAATATACCACGAAGTCTTTCCCTGCTTCTGGCTGAATCAAAACCGGAGCCTCTGTCAATACTTGGTTAAGCTTCTCAAAATTCTCCTGCTGCTTATCCGCCCATACGAAAGATACCTTTTTTCTTAGCAACTTCGTCAAAGGTGTTGCTATTGACGAGAACCCTTCAACAAATCTCCTATAGTAGCCTGCTAACCCCAAGAAACTATGAACCTTAGCCACGAGACTTAGGTGGTTTCCAATCTATCTTGCCTCGATCTTAGGATCCACCCTTATTCCTTGGTAGACACTACATGCCTAGAACGTAACTTCCTTCAGCCAAAATTCGCACTTGCTAAACTTGGCATATAGCTTTTCTTCCCTTAACACTTGCAACACAACCCGAAGATGCTCATCGTGTTCTTCCTCAGACTTGGAATACACAAAGATATCATCTATGAACATAACGACGAACCGATCCAGGTAGGGTTGGAAAACCCAGTTCATCATATCCATGAACGCAGTTGGGGCGTTTGTCAATCCAGTTCATCATTCCTAGGATGTTTAAGCAGACTTAGAAATGTGTTTTTTTACCTCCAAGCATCCAAATCCGAGTGAAATTGCTCTTTCTCGTGGCAGGGGCACGCCCATGGCACACGCCCGTATTAATCGTCTTTAGGCTGTGTCTCGATTCTGTCGATTGGAGGCACGGTCGTGTAAATCGTGGAATGGTCGTGTGAAATAATTTGATGAGGCACGGCTGTGTGGCTTAAAGTCCAAGCCGTGTCAATTTTTGGGTTGGCCCAAATTGGCCCGTTTTAAGCCCGTTTCTCATTCTTTTCGTCCTCGAGTGCTTTTTTGAGTATAAACATGAAAAGAAAGGATTAAAAGCACCTTTTTTACATAAATCAAGGGCTAAATCATCCAAAAGCATGCTAAATATGGGGTTAAAATATGTTACTTTTACGGTTTATCAATTCGTCTTTGATTTCATCCCCTTAGGTATTTAAGGGATTTAGTTCATAATGATAGAGAAAGCATCTTAAAATAAGGAAAACTACAAAACATAAGAAAAACCAAAAACTTCAAGAGAAATTGATAGGAGATCTTCAGTCTTGATGGAGATCATTCTTCCAAGCTGCTCCTGATGGCTGTCTTCGAGTATTTTTTGCTTTCTATTTAGCGTCATCTTTTAGGTCACCCCTTAGGGTGTTTATATATGCTTTGAAATGCCTTTCTTGGCCCACAAGTAGCCTATTCTGAATAGAATTAAACTTTGATACGGCAGGAACACGCCCGTGTGACATGCTCGTGTTTGGTATATTAGACCGTGCTCGCTTCTGCTCTCCACACACAGCCGTGTGGTCTGCCCGTGTACATTGATCCAGGCCGTGTTCGATTCTGCTCGTAACACACGGCCGTGTTTGATAGCACAGGCTGTGTTGGTTTCTATGGTAGGCCCATTTTGTCCCTTTTTGGTCCGTTTCCGCTCTTTTCGACTCTCTACGCTCTCCTGAATGTAAAACATGAAATTAAGGGATTAGGAGCATTGAATTCATCAAATATAATGAAAATTCATCCAAAAATAAGCTAAGCATGGGGTCAAAATATGTATAAATTATGGTTTATCAAATATCCCCACACTTAAGCATTTGCTTGCCCTCAAGCAAAATCCTCAACTCACAATTAAAATTAACTTCCTTAATTCATAATTTTCATCAATAATGTCTTATCATAATTCACAGATAATTCATACATGGATAATTTAACTTAAAGATTCCTAAAGATTCAAACAATCTAAGTCACAAATTTTTGTAGCACTAAAACATAGGTGTTTTCCCTTATCTAAATAATTACCTTTGATTCAAAACTGAAAAGGATTGACATCCTCACTAAGGATTCACTCAAATCACTCAAAGTGTTTAACGTTCAAGATAAAGCACTCAAAAGTCAAACATGAAAAGTTATCACGATAGGCTTGCATGAAAATCAAATCTCCACCACTATAAAATGAGATGATACACAAATCAAAAGATCTTTTAAAAGGGTTGTAATGGGGCTTGGGTTAAAGGTGTGGATAAAGGCTGAATTAGAGGGTTAGAATCGAGATTGAATTGACAATTTACCTAACTAGAGAAAATGAGCTAATACTAAATAATTACATCAATTGAAAACTTATCACTAATAACACGAGCTTCTTCTGAAAATGTGAAATTAACTGTTTAAGCTCAAATAGCAAAGAACTAATAATAAATATATTTCCAACTTTTTTTTTAAGAACATACAATAATAAGAGAGAATTTTAACAACTAAAATCAAGAACATAGTTAGGCAACTGCTCAAATAAAATCTCGACAAAAATGAGCTAAAATAATAGGAAAAAATTCTCAATGAATCAAAAAGAGTGAGTCTTGTTTTAATATTAAGGGTAAATCAATAAACGGTTCATTTGGATCATAGGGGTTCACTAGGGGTTAATTATAACGGTAGGCTTTTTGGGGTAAGTGGGTTAAAACCTAGGTGCCTTTATCATTTCAGTATATCAAATCAAGGGTGTGGTCTCGACATGCATAATCGAAGCAAGTTCTAGAATAACAAATCAATATTGACACACTCATAACCAATAAAGTGAGCAAGAAAAGTATAGCTCTAAAAGACTCAAAATCTCACAAAAATTATGGTTTTTGATGTTAACCTTGCAAATTTCAAACTTCGAAGTAATATTTAAATTTAGGGAAACAACCTAATAAATTTTTAATTTTGAAAATAGACTTATCATGCTTGATTCTCCAATGTCTTAAAGTTTAAATGATCAATGCACAATTACCTATGAATTAATCCAAAACATATCAATAAAAATCATAAGTCAATAGAAGTTTCATTTTAATTAGTAATATGAGAAAATTTACTTAAGTAAGGCATAATTCAAGAATTTTCTAATAATGCTATAATTAACCTCCCCACACTTACGATGTACATTGTCCTTAATGTACAAAGATAAATAATGACAAAACGTCCTGAATTTTGGACGGAGCCAATGAAAAGAAACCTGATAAATTTGGGCAGAGGTGAACGTGGGGGAGGATACTCCAGCAGCACCTCAAACCTTTTGAAAACGAATCAATGAAGCATCCGGCATGAACTTATGGTACCCTAAGCTAAATATAAATGCATGAAGAATAAGAAAATAATTAAAATAAATAATGGAAAATAACTATGAATTCAAAATAAAGGAGAAAAAGAGTGACCAACGGTGGCACGGATGGTGGCTGGTGTGATGGTGGTGTAAAGAAAGAATAAGAGAAAGGGGAAAGGGGAGGTAGAGAGAAAGAGGGAAAGAAGAGGGAAGGGAAAGAGTTTCGGGTTGAGGGAGAAAGAAAAAGGAGGAAGGAGGGTGGAGATAGAGGCGGTGGTTGGAAAGGGGTGTGGTGGCTAGGGTTTGGGGGGAAAGAAGATTTGGGGAAAAAGATTTGGAGAAGAAAGTGAACAGGAGAAGGGGGTTAAATAGAGATTGGGACACATGGTCACGGCCCACGCCTGTGTGCTTGGGGCGTGTTGGCTCACACGATCGAATCACCCAGATGTGTGATGCTTTGTTCGCTTCTCCTACGCCTGTGTAGAGGTTCGCATGCCCATGTTAATTAATCACTATCGACCATGGCCTTTAGGCACGAGCGTGTTGCACACCCGTGTCATTTACTCAGTATTTCCCACGGTTTTAAGGCACGCCCATGTGGATTTATAGCTTCCGTGTTCTTTAGTCAGTGGCAACCACGGTCGCATCGCACAGCCGTGACACTTTGTCGTAGCCCATTTTTTAGGGGAAGTTTTTGTTCTGTTCTCGCACGGTCTCCGCCACACCGGTGTACCTACTTGTGATGTCCACACGGCCACACCTGTGCAAGGCCGTGTGGGTTGGGAAACCTGAGCCTATTAATTTGGTTAGTTTTTAGTTAGGTGCTAAAAATCAAAACTATGGACATTAATGAGATTAGTGCTCGAGTTGCCTCCCAAGAAGCTCTTATTTAGATTCTAAGCTTGACTCACCTTCCATTCTTATATTCATGGTGGTTCGAGGAGTTGACACTCCTCTTTCCTGCTATCAGTTCTATTATCAATATACAGTTTGAGTCGAGTAGTGTTTACCTTAAAAGTGCCGAACTTAGGATTAGTTACCTCGACTGTTCCGTATGGGAAGACATTGAGTACCGTGAAAGGGATCGCTCCATTTGTATTAAGGTCTGAAGTGGTGATTCTTGGGTCTATTTTATCTAATAGTACCCGATCCCCGATCTTAAATTGGTTTGTCCCATCTTTAAGCTTGTCACGGAGTCACTTTGGTTCATCGTGTTTTCTCGGTTTCTCCTTAACGTGTGTCCGCCATTCATCTAGTTCATCGATTTGGAGCCTTCGTTCTTTATGAATAATTCTGTCCTCAGTATGAGAGCTAGACCATGGCTTTGTCATCTTTTTCTGAGGGATTTCCTGCACAGAAGATTGAACATTAAGTTCACTTACATTAAAAGGACTAATATCATCTTGATCACTAGATAATCTGACAGAATCATGTGCTTAGAGTTTAATCATGTCTTCACCTACACGAAGTATTAATTCCCCTGTATCAACATCGATAATGGTCCTAGCAGTTGCTAAAAGGGTCATTCTAAAATTAAAAGAATGTCACTATCCTCATCCATGTCTAAAACAACAAAGTCTACTGGGAATATGAATTTATCAATTTTTACTAGTACATCTTCAATTATACCCCTAGGAATTCTAATGGTTTTATCAGCCAATTGAATACTCATCCTAGTTTGTTTGGGCTTCCCAAGACCTAACTGTTTAAACATTTTATAAGGCATAACATTGATACTTTCCTCTAAATCAGCTAAAGCATTATAAACCACCAATTAAGAAAGGAATCGTAAAACTTCTTGGATCTTTTAATTTGCGGGGTAGTTTATTTTGTAAAATTACTGAGCACATTGCATTTAGCTCCACATGCGATGCATCGTCTAGCTTTCGTTTGTTTGTCAAAAGCTCTTTTAAGAATTTTTCTGAATTATTCATTTGTGAAAGAGCTTCAATAAACGGTAATTTAATATGTAATTTCTTTAAAAGTTTAAGGAATTTACCAGTTTTGGTTTACTATAGCTTTCCTCAACCTTACCTGATGTGTCCTCAAACTAACTACGATCACAATAAAGGCAAGCGCACCTATTGTTCAATAGTATAGTTATGGTAAAATCGATAATATCGTATCCACAAGGACCAAGAGTACTAGTAATTACTATCTTTTTATTATCTAGCCTAAGAATTGGAGTGATTTCTTTTAAACTAAAAACTTAATTAAAAATGACAACGAAAGAATTAGGAAAATACTTTTAGACAATTTATATGAGATGGTCAATACTTAAGGAAGAATCCACCTAGACTTCACTTATTACTTTTGATTCATATGATTTATTCACTTGACTTAATCCATAGAAATCCCTGATTTATGTTAATATCTCTTTCAAGACTAAAAATAACTAACTCTAGGTTGATTAATTGAAATTTTTTTCTAATTAAAACCCTTATTGTCGCATTAACTCGATCTATGGATTCCCTTATTAGATTTGACTCTAATCCGATAGATTTTTGTCGCCCTATTTCTAGGGTTGCAATCAACTCTGCTTAATTGTGTTGATCAACTCCGCACATTTGATCATGTCAAACAGTTGAGTTTTAATATTTATAAAAAGAATGATTGAACCTGTAGACTAACTATGACAATGGTAGAGACAAGTGCACCTATCGAACAGTAGTATAGTTTAGGCAAGAATATCTTATCGAACCCAAGAGAACCTAAAAGTACTACTACTCACTTTCTTTCTATTATTTAGCTTGAAATATGGAGTGATTAGTTTATTAATCTAAAAACTAATGAAATACTTAAACTAAATGCAAAGATAAAAGAATGAAACTTTGGGAAAAGATTGTGGAAAAACTCAGTTGATTACGACGATACCCTCAAGAAGAATCCACCTATGACTTCTCTTGTTATCTAGCTTTTAATTCATATGACTTCTTTACTTAGCTTGATCCGTGAGACTTCCTAACCTATATAAAACCCTCTCTTGAGGCGAATAACGTCTAACCTTAGGTTAATTAGTGGAACTCTCATTCTCTTATAATAACCCCCTAAGGAAGTAGTAAATCGATCAATGGACTCCCATATTAGGTTTCACCCTAATCCGGCAAAATCTCGTAACCCTATCTCTAGGCGCTCGATCAACTCCGCTTAATTATGTTAGATCTACTCTTGGGCAGGGTCTATTCCTCCTCCACCTAAGCACATCAGATTAAATTAAGCAACATAATTAAGAACAAACTAAGTACTTATCATATAATTTAGAAATCAAATAATAAAATCCGTCATAGGTTTCATCCCCTTCAGGTATCTGAAGGGTTTAGTTCATAACAAAATAAAAAAAAATCTCAAGATAAAAGATAAGACAAAACATAAGAAATCCCTAAAGCCCCCTAAAGGAATTGAAGAGGAGATCCTCTTTCTTGAGTAGAACCCCGGCTTCTTGAGATGGATCAACTGGCAATCTTCGAGTAATTCCCTAAATAAAAGCTCTAGCAGAAAACTTCTGCCCCAAAACTCCCTCTGTTTCGGCATCTGCCGAACTCCCTTTTTAGCTACTACCTTGGGTGTTTATATAGGCTTTGAGATGTTTTACTTGGCTCCTAAGTATCCTAATTCAAGTAGAATTCCTCCTAGGATGTTTAAGTGGACTTAGGAATGTGTTTCTTTGCCTCCAAGCATCCAAATTCGAGTGAAATTGCTCTTTCCCATGGCAGGGGCACGGCCATGGTACACGCCCGTGTAAATCATCTTCAGGCCGTGTCTTGATTCTGTCGATTGAGCCACGGTCATGTAAGTCGAGATTCAGCTCGTGCTTCAAGTCTGTCGATTAGGGCACGGCCATGCAAAGCATGCTTGGGCATGTATTTGAATGATTGGCGAGGCACGGCCATGTGACTTGAATTTTAGGCCGTGCCAATATCTTGGGTTAGCCTAATTTGGTTCGTTTTAAGCCTGTTTCTCATTCTTTTCGTTCTTGGGTGCTTTCTTGAGTATAAAACATGAAAAGAGAGGATTAAAAGCACCCTTTTACATAAATCAAGGGCCAAATCATCCAAAAGCATACTAAATGTGGGATTAAAATATGTTACTTTTACGGTTTATCAACATTCGACTTGAATCAATAACCTGATTTATCAAAATAAGAATAAGTACTCACAATTAAGAATAAGAACACGTATTTATCTTATAAATTAACTAATAATAAGATTCATCTTAGGTTTCATCCCTTAAGTATCTAAGGGATTTAGTTTATACTGACAGAAGAAAACATCTTAAAATTAGGAAAACAACAAAACATAAGAAAACCCAAAAAATTCTAAAGAACTTGATGGAAGATCTTCAGTCTTGATGGAGATCCTTCTCCTAAGCTGCTTCCGATGGCTATCTTCGAGTATTTTCTGCCTCCTATTCGGCGTCTCCCTTTAGGTTGCCCCAGGGTGTTTATATAGGCTTTGGAACACCTCCCTTGGCCCACAAGTGGTCTATTCCAAATAGAATTAAAGTTTGATATGGCAGGGACACACCGTGTGACACGCCCGTGTGACACGCCCATGCTCGACTCCTTAGACCGTGCTAGATTCTACTCGCCACAGACGGCCGTGTGGCTGACCGTGTACGTTGATCCATGTAAGACCTCTAACCCGAAACCATCACCGAAATAAGGTTAAGAGGCATTACTGAACAATCGAATCATTTCACGTCCCAATTACGACACAAAGTCAATAATCATCATAACACATCAAGACATAATCAAATAGTCTCTTATTGAGGCCTACAAGACCTCAAACACATGCTAGAGAGGGGTCAGGACTAAACCGAACACTTACAAAAGTTTTAGAAATTTCAAACATTCAACAAGTCCGTTGAGACCACACGCCCGTGCCACTAGGCCGTGTGTCTCATACGGTTACCAGACACCCCCATGTGTCCAGGCTGTGCCAAAACAAAGCAAGCATTCTGACTTCTCCACATGGCCACCAAGCATGCCCATGAGTCATGGTCGTGTGCTCTTAAGCTATCTACTGACTTATGCCTATGGCTAGTTGACACGCCCGTGTCAAGGCCATGTACTATTAGGCTAGATCCTATCATTCTCCCATAGTCATTAGGCACGCCTGTGTGCCATAACCATTGTTGGCAAAACAAGCCATATGCAAGGTCAATTTTCCACCCACACAAGGGTCAAACCTATAAGCACATTTAAGCATAATCCCACACACAATTTGGCAACCAATTTCATATCAAGTGATCAACATATCATCTCATACAATCTTATTTCTAATCAAGTCAACTTATAAACTAAAATTCACCACTTGAACACATTCAATACCAAACATGATTCCTCCTCAATTCACTAGATCATACTAGCATCAATCTATCACCAAGATTACCATTTATAAGACGTATCCATTGTCATCAAAACATACCAAAACTCACCTCACATACCAAATCCACACAAGCATATTTCAAACATTTATCTAGCCACTTCACTTGGCTATTTACTCATCTCAAACATAATTTACATATCTAGCCTATACATGTCATATTTCAACCATGTACATCTTTTCCAAAGGTACCAAAATAGATTGTCGATAGTGTAATTGAGATGTTGACGGTCCCTAGATCTGAGCTAGCTTTACTGACACTATAAAATAGAGAAACAATCACACAGTAAGCTTTCAAAAGCTTAGTAAGTTTGAAATACAATACAATTATCTCATTAAATCATACCAATGAATATATATTAAACCATCACATAGATAATTTACATTTGATACACAAATTCAACCATATCAAATACTCACATAACATTCAATTCATCTACTTTCAATCTCATCAACCACATAGGTATCATACATACCTTTGCCAACACTTAGTTACTCACCAATCATGCTATTCAACAACTCGACTTTACAATCCAATCCACCTTTGCTATTCTCTTACTTTGTTCGCACACATAGTGCCAATTCATAAACAAAACGTAAATGTCATCGCACAATTAATGCCAAATCATTAAATCGAGATTATATCGGTATCGCACACACAGTGTCAATTCAATAAGCCGAAGCTTTTATCATCTCGCACACACAGTGCCAATCATCTCTATTCCGCTTCAAATTTCGCACACTTAGTGCTTCTAATTCAATTCCGCACATAGCATTTCTAATATCATAATTATATAGATATTCATTCAATTCATATCACATAGAACATAAGTTAACAACATGTATTATATCCAAACTTACCTCTGATGTCGAACTATCAAAACGGTCGATTAATCGAGCACTTTATATTTGCCTCGATCTCTATCCAAACCTCTCCTTTCTTGGTCAATACACATTCAAATCCAGTCCATTCAATCACCAAATTATTCATTTTAATCCAAACACACATATTTAGGGCATTTTACAAAATAGCCCTTATATTTTCACATTTCGACACTTTAGTCCTTTATTCATAAAATCATCACATACATATAATTAGCTTGCACCCATGCCTAACTGAATTCTTACTATACTCATACAAGTCCACATATTTCATTTATTTCATATTTTAGTCCTTCAAAATGCTATTTTCTTAATTTTGGCCCTAATTAGCTAAATTCATAGGACAAAACTTACCCATTAAACATATATTTTTCATTTAACACCAACACTCATCACAAAATTCACCATTTCATCAATGGCACATTTCATAACCATCATCAATTCAAAAAAAATTTAAGCATGGGTTTTGTAGAGCACAAAGCAACGATTACAAAAACGTAGAAATTATCAAAAATGGATTAAAAACTAACCTTGAATCAAGCCAAAACCATGGCCAAACCCTTGCTTACTCTTTCTTTCTTTCCTTTGATATTTTCGGTCAACAAAATAGATGAACCATGTCTATTTTCATGCCTTGTTTTCATTATAACATTATTATGCTATTTACTAAATTAACCTTTTGAATTAATAAGTAAAACATATTAACATTAAGGACATACTTGTCCTTTGTCATCCACTAATTCAAATAATGGGCTTATTGCCTTTTAAGGACTCCATATTCAAAAGCCAACAATAATTAAGCACTTAACATTCAGTACACAGTATTTTACACTTTATGCAATTAAGTCCTTTATCACAATTCAACACACAGTGGATAAAATTATCACACAGAAATTTCACATAGGCTAAATCACATACTATTCACACGAAATAATATTAAATTATCATTCGACCTCAAATTTATGGTATTGAAACCACTATTCTGACTAGGGTCTAAACCGGGCTGTTACAACTCTCCCCCTTAGGGATTTTTGTCCCTGAAAATCTTACCAATGAATAGTTGTGGATATTGCTCTCTCATAATGTTCTCAGGTTCCTACGTAGCCTCTTCAACTCCGTGTTTATGCCACAACACTTTAAATAAGGAAATTCTTTTTTTTCTCAACTCTTTGATCTCTCGTGCCAAAATTTGGATCGGTTCTTCTCTATACGACAAGTCTGGCTGAATTTCAACTTCAGTAGGAGCAATTACATGAGACGGGTCTGATCTGTACCGTCGAAGCATTAACACATGAAACACGTTATGAATCTTTTCTAACTCAGATGGAAACAACAGTCTATACGCAACTGGCCCAACTCGTTCAATGATCTCATACGGCCCGATAAACCTCGGACTCAATTTGCCTTTTCGGCCAAACCGAAGTATTTTCTTCCATGGAGACACTTTCAAAAATACTTTGTCACCAATATCAAATTTGATATCTTTCTGTTTCAAATCTGCATACGATTTCTGAAGATTGGAGGTTGCTTTCAAACTATCACGAATCACTTTCACTTTCTGCTCAGTCCCTTTTATAAGATCAACCCGTGAATCTTATTCTCACTTAACTCAGTCCAATACAATGGAGTTCGACATTTTTTACCATAAAGAGCCTCATATGGTGCCATTTTAATGCTATATTGAAAACTATTATTGTACGCAAACTCAATCAACAGCAAATGTTTTTCCCACATACTCTCAAACTTAAGTATACAACATCTCAACATATCTTCAAGAATCTGAATAATCCGTTCGGACTGTCCATCTGTTTGCGGATGAAATGCAGTGCTGAAATGTAATTTTATGCCTAAAGCCTCTTGCAATTTCTTCCAAAATCGTGAGGTAAATCTCGGATCTCTGTCAGATACAATAGATAGTGGCACCCTGTGCAATCTCACAATCTCAGCAATATACATTTCAGCCAATCTATCGAGTGAATAATCTTTCTCACCAGAACAAAATGAACTAATTTCTTCAATCTGTCAACTACAACCCAGATTGCATCTTTCTTTCCCAGAGATAAAGGCAATCCCGATACAAAGTCCATCGTGATTCTTTCCCATTTTCACTCAGGAATCATAATCAGTTGCAACAATCTAGACGGAACCTGATGTTTAGCTTTAACTTGCTGACAAATTAAACATTTCGACACAAAGTCATAGATGTCTCATTTCATACCATGCCACCAATAAAACAGTTTCAGATCATTATACATTTTCGTACTCCTAGGATGGACAGTTAATCGACTATTATGAGTTTCTTTCAAAATCGTTTGAATCAACTCTAAATTTCTCAAAACACAAATTCGATCTCTAAATCTCAAACAATCATCACTATCAACTCAAAATTCTGATTCAGCATTCGATTCACATTTAGTTCGTTTAGCCATCATTTCAACATCACTTTTCTGAGCATCACAAATCTGATGTACAAACATCGGCTTTACTTTTAACTCGGCCAAAACCGCACTATCATCACACAGATCTTTCTGAGCATTCATTGCTCACAAAGAACATATAGACTTTCGACTCAAAGCATCAGCTACAACATTAGCTTTACCCGGGTGGTAATCTATCACAAGCTCGTAGTCTTTCAACAACTCTAACCATCTTCTCTATCGTAAATTCAATTCTTTCTAAGTCATCAAGTACTTCAAACTCTTATGATCAGTATAGATGTGACATTTCTCCCCAAACAGATAGTGGCGCCAAATCTTCAATGCGAACACAATTGCAGCCAATTCAAGATCATGCGTTGGGTAATTCTTTTCATGCGACTTTAACTGTCTCGAAGTGTAAACAATGACTTTCCCTTCGTGCATCAGCACATAGCCCAAACCACTAAACAAGGAATCACTATAAACTATGAATTCTTTTCTCGATTCTAGTAGAACTAACATTGGCGCCTCTGTCAACAACACTTTCAACTGCTCTAAACTCTGCTAGCACTTTTCTGACCACTCGAATCTAATATCTTTCTGTAACAACTTCGTCAACGGAGTCACAATCATCGAGAAACCTTTCACAAACTGCCTATAATTTCCCGCTAGTCCTAAAAAACTACGAACTTTAAACACATTTCTCGGAGGCTTTCATTCTAATATAGCAGAAATTTTACTCGGATCAACTTGTATCCCGGCAGCTGATACAATATGCCCCAGAAAACCAACCTCACCAACCAAAATTCACATTTGCTAAACTTTTCATACAACTATTTCTCACGCAGAGTTTGTAGCACGATTCTCAAATGCTCAGCATGCTGCGTCTTATCACACGAATAGATCAAAAAATCATCAATGAACACCACAACAAAGCGATCCAAATACGGTCTAAATATCTGATTCATCAGATCCATAAACACTGCAAGAGCATTTGTTAATCCAAAAGGCATCACTAAAAATTCGTAATGTCCGTACCTCGTTCTGAAAGTAGTTTTTGGTACATCAGACTCTTTGACTCCTAACCGGTAGTATCCCAATCTCAAATCTATCTTAGAAAATATTGTAGCTCCTTTCAATTGATCGAACAAATCATCAATATGAGGCAACGGATACTTGTTCTATATCGTCACTTTTTTCAACTGTCGATAATCAATACACATTCTCATATTACCATCTTTCTTTTTCACAAATAACACAGGAGCTCCCCAGGGTGAGAAACTTGGTCGAGCAAATCCTCTATCAATCAACTCTTGCAACTAAGACTTTAACTCTTTCAATTTTGTCGGTGTCATTCTATACGGAGCTATTGAGATAGGGGTAGTTCCTGGCACTAACTCAATATTGGAGGTAATCCTGGTAACTCTTTAGGAAACACATCTGGAAACTCACAAACTATAGGTACAGATTCAACTTTCTTTTTTGACACTTATGTATCAATCACATATGCCAAATAGGTTTCACAACCCTTTCACATATAGTTTATAGCTTTCACTATAGATACAACAGCCGGTAACCCTTTCATATCACTAGATTAAATTCAAACTATATCACTGTTCTCACTTCTCAATTCAATTCTCTTTCTTTTACAATTCACAATAGCATTATGCAAAGTGAGCCAATCCATACCTAGAATTATATCGAACTCATCGAAGGGAAGCAAAATCAAATTGACCGAAAACATAAATCACGAAACATCAATGGGCAATTCTTACACACCTTATCCACCAAGACACACTTGCCTAAGGGGTTCGATACTCTAACCACAAATTCAGTAGATTCAATAGGTAGAGTCTTACTCGATACTAGATTCACACACACATAGTAATGAGTTGATCCTGGATCTATTGATACAATCACATCAGTATCGAATAAAGTAAAAGTACCAATAATGGCATCTGAGATGACGCTTCTTCTCGCGCTCGTATAGCATAGGCTCAAGCAGGAGCTCTCGCCTCCGATCTCATAGTTGTATCGGTTGTCCCTCTCTGGCTTTCGCTCACATTTCTGGTGTTTTTGGGTGGTCTACCCCTAGCCGTCACATTACTCGGCCTTTCATTCTAAATATTTTCTTCCTCAACCAGCTTTGGGCAATCCAGAATAAAGTGATCTCGTGATCCACACTTATAACATGTTCTATTATTATACTTTCCCAAGCACTCTCCCACATGTTGTCTCCCATATTGTCTACACTCAAGCTTACTACTTTTAACGCTGCCAACACTTGATTCAATCGGAGCTTGAGTATGTGGACCAGTACTTTGTCTCGAATGATATTTACTTGGATGTCCAAACAAAGCATTTGAACGATTGCTTGCATCTCTAAATATCTTCTTCGAAGGTTGAGAAAACTTACTCATCGATCTTTTTCTTTTATCACGAGCTTTAGAATCAGCTTTCTTCTTTTTTTATTGAGCTCATCGGCTTTGCATGCTCTTTCAACTAGCACAACAAATTCGTTTATATCGAGTATCCCAACCAACAACTTAATGTCCTCATTCAACCTTTCTATAAAGCGTTTATACATAGTAGCTTCGGTCGAAACACATTCCTGTGTATACTAGCTCAATCTCACAAATTCCTGTTCGTACTCAGTAACTAACAAACGGCCTTGTTTCACCTCTAGAAACTCTTTACATTTTTGATCAATAAATCGTTGACTCATATACTTTTTTCTGAACTCAGCTTGAAAGAAATCCCAGGTGATTCTCTCTCTCGGAACCACAGATATCAACGTCTTCCACCATTTATAAGTTGTATCCCTCAACAATGAAACAACACATTTTATACATTCGTCTGGAGTCATTGACATCTCATCAAATACCCGAATCGTATTCTGGAGCCAAAACTCAGCTCGCTCAGCATCATCATCAGCTATGGCCCTAAACTTTTCGGCCCCATACTTTCGGATCTTATCCACGGAAGGTTTATTCAATCGAATTAGATCTATCATTTGTGGTATAATAGGTACTTGTAGGGGTAGAGGTTGTGGAGCAGTCGGATCCGTTCGAACAAACACCGTAAACCACTTGCACATTATTCGGAAGAAGGTTTCCTTAGCCTCTCCTTCCTCACTACTTTCATTGGCCTAGATGCGGTCGGCGTTGTCCTTTGAGCGGGGAAGCAGGCGCATTACTCTCTACATCATCAGCAACTACTTGATCGGGATAATTACTGTATGAAAACGCATTTATAACTGTCAAAATTCATCAAACTATCGTAATTTCATTTATGGCATGTATAGCTAGACTCACACACGCTACGTTAGTCCGAGAATAAACTAAACTATAGCTCTGATACCAATAAAATGTAACACCCCTAACCCAAAATCGTCACCAAAATAGGGTTGAGAGGCATTACTGAACAATCGAATCATTTCACATCGCAATTATGACATAAAGTTAATCATCTTCATAACACATCAAGACATAATCAAATTGTCCCTTATTAAGGCCTACAAGACCTCAAACACATGCTAGAGAGGGTTGGGACTAAACCAAACATTTATGAAAATTTTAGAAATTTCAAACATTCAACAAGTCTGTTGAGACCACACGCCCGTGCCACCAGGCCGTGTGCCTGATACGGTTACCAGACACCCCATGTGTCCGGGCAGTGCAAAAATAGAGCAAGCATTCTGACTTCTCCACACGGCCACCAAGCATGCCCGTGTGCCATGGCCGTGTGCTCTTAAGCTAGCTACTGACTTATGCCTATGGCTAGTTGACACGCCCGTGTTAAGGCCATGTACTATTAGGCTAGATCCTGTCATTCTCCCACGGTTATTAGGCACGCCTGTGTCAGAATGCAGTGTTAACAAAACAGCCATATGCAAGGCCAATTTTCCACCCACACAAGGGTCAAACCTACAAGCACACTTTAGCATATTTCCACACACAATTTGGCAACAAATTTCATATCAAGTGATCGACATATCATCTCATACAATCTCATTTCTAATCAAGTCAACTTATAAACTAAAATTCACCACTTGAACACATTCAATACCGAACATGATTCCTCCTCAAATTCACTAGATCATACTAACATCAATCTATCACCAAGATTACCATTTATAAGACATATCCATTTTCATCAAAACATACCAAAACTCACCTCACATACCAAATCCACACAAGCATATTTCAAACATTTATCTAGCCACTTCACATGGCTATTTACTCATCTCAAACATAATTTACATATCTAGCCTATACATGTCATATTTCAACTATGTACATCTTTTCCAAAAGTACCAAAATAGATTGCCGATAGTGTAATTGAGATGCTGACAGTCCCCAGATCCGAGCTAGCTTTACTGACACTGTAAACTAGAGAAACAATCACACAGTAAGCTTTCAAAAGCTTAGTAAGTTTGAAATGCAATACAATTATCTCATTAAATCATACCAATGTATATATATTAAACCATCACATAGATAATTTACATTTGATACACAAATTCAACCATATCAAATACTCACATAGCATTCAATTCATCTACTTTCAATCTCATCAACCACATAGGTATCATACATAACTTTGCCAACACTTAGTTACTCACCAATCATGTTATTCAACCACTCGACTTTACAATCCAATCAACCTTTGCTATTCTCTTGCTTTGTTCGCACACGTAGTGCCAATTCGTAAACAAAACATAAATGTCATCGCACACTTAGTGCCAAATCATTAAACTGAGATTATATCGGTATCGCACACACAGTGTCAATTCAATAAGCCAAAGCTTTTATCATCTCGCACACACAGTGTCAATCATCTCTATTCCACTTCTAATTTCTCACACTTAGTGATTCTAATTCAATTTCGCACATAGCATTTCTAATCTCATAATTATATAGATATTCATTCAATTCATATCACATAGAACATAAGTTAACAACATGTATTATATCCGAACTTACCTCGGACATCGAACTATCCAAACAGTCGATTAATCGAGCACTTTATATTTGCTTCGATCTCTATTCGAACATCTCCTCTCTTGGTCTATACACATTCAAATTCAGTCTATTCAATCACCAAATCATTCATTTTAATCCAAACACACATATTTAGGGTATTTTACAAAATATCCCTCACATTTTCACATTTCGACACTTTAGTCCTTTATTCATAAAATCATCACATACATATAATTAGCTTTCACCCATGCCTAACCGAATTCTCACTATACTCATACAAGTCCACATATTTCATTTATTTTACATTTTAGTCCTTTAGAATGCTATTTTCTCAATTTTATCCCTAATTAGCTAAATTTATCAAAACTCCAAGGACAAAACTTGCTCATTAAACACATATCTTTCATTTAACACCAACACTCATCACAAAACTCACCATTTCATCAATGGCACATTTCATAAACCATCATCAATTCACAAAATTTAAGCATGGGTTTTGTAGAGCACAAAGCAATGATTACAAAAACGTAGAAATTATCAAAAACGGATTAAAAACTAACCTTGAATCAAGCCAAAACCATAGTCGAACCCTTTCTTACTCTTTTTTTCTTTCCTTTAATATTTTCAGTCAACAAAATAGATGAACCATGTCTATTTTCATGCCTTGTTTTCATTATAACATATTATTATGCTATTTACTAAATTAACCTTTTGAATTAATAAGTAAAACATATTAACATTAAGGACATACTTGTCCTTTGTCATCCACTAATTCAAATAATGGGCTTATTGCCTTTTAAGGACTCCACATTCAAAAGCCAACAACAATTAAGCACTTAACATTCAACACACAGTATTTTACATCTTATGCAATTAAGTCATTTCTCACAATTCAACACACATTCGATAAAATTATCACACAGAAATTTCACATAGGCTAAATCACATACTATTCACACAAAAATAATATTAAATTATCATTTTGACCTCAGATTTGTAGTCTTGAAACCACTGTTCTGACTAGGGTTTAAACTGAGCTGTTACAATCCAGCCGTATTTGATCCTGATCACATCACACGGTCGTGTTTGGTAGCCCAGGCCGTGTTGATTCCTAAGGTAGGCCCATTTTGTCCCGTTTTGGCCCGTTTCTCATTCTTTTTGACTTTCTAAGCTCTCTTGAGTATAAAATATGAAATTACGGGATTAGGAGCATCGAATTCATCAAATCTAATGAAAATTCATCCAAATATAAGCCAAGCATGGGGTTAAAATATGTATAAATTGAGGTTTATCATTACCTTTGTCTACCACGTTTTCTTGCCTCACTTTTGGTTCGTCTAACCCTTCACTATCGTGAACAGTAATAGCATGAAGTTTCTCCTTTGGGTTAGTTTCAGTGTTGTTTGGCAAGCTACCTTGTGGTCGTTCTGAGATCAACTTATCAAGCTGACCTATTTGGTTCTCGAGCCCTTGAATTGACCTTTGCTAATTTTTGAGTGTTGTTTCGGTGTTCTAAAATGGGTTTCTAACACCGAGATAAATTTTGTTAGCATCTCCTCAAGGTTCGACTTTTTTTCCTGTAGATAGGTTTCTGTTGAAAGCCTAGAGGGGGTTGTTGTCTCGGGTTCGTTGACCACCCCATGAGAAGTTTGGTTGGCTTCTCCAACCTGGATTATAGGTGTTACTATAGGGATTATTCTGAAGTCTAGAGTTATTACCCATATAGTTCATCTGTTCGCTTTCTATGCCAGGGTTGTAAGGTGAATATTCTGTATTGTTCGTCCCTCCTCCATGTGTATCGTACTACATCATTGGATGTACCTGCGAAGAACCACACAAACCATCAATCTTTTTATTTAAAAGTTCTACCTGGTTTAATAGCATAGTGACTGCGTCGAGGTTGAAAACACTGGCGGCTTTTGTCGGTTTTGTTCTCATGACTTGCCACTGATAGTTATTCAGTGACATCTCCTCTATAAACTCATATGCCGCTTCAGGGGTTTTGTTATTTAGAGTTCCACCGGCAACTGTATTAATCAATTACCTAGTTGAGGGGTTCACACCATTGTAAAAGTTTGAACCTCTAGCCATAATGGTAACCCATGGTGAGGGCACCTTCTCAGTAGATCCTTGTATCTCTCACATGCGTCATAAAGTGTTTCTAAATCCATCTGCACAAAAGAAGAGATATTATTCCTCAACTTAGATGTTTTAGCCGGAAAATATTTGAGTAAAAATTTTTCGGTCATTTGTTCCCATGTAGTAATTGACCCTCATGGTAACGAGTTTAACCACTGTTTAGCTTTGTTCCTCAACGAGAAGGGAAATAATCGAAGGCGAATGGCATCATCAGAAAAGCCATTAATTTTGAAAGTATCACAAAACTCTAAGAAATTGGCCAAATGAGTATTCGGGTCCTCATCTTGTGAACCATCAAACTAAACAAACTATTGAATCATTTGAATAGTGTTAGGTTTTAGTTCAAAATTATTTGCGCAACAGCAGTAGGTCTAACAATACTTGATTCAGTTCCTATTAAAGTAGGCTTAGCATAATCATACATAGTATGAGGAGTAGGGTTTTGATTCACCGGATTTGCTACAACCACAAGAGGTAGCAGATTATTATCAGTCATCTCATCGGTAGTATTAGTATCTTCCTCTTGCTCTTCCTGTATGTATGTAGACTTCTCCTTATTTCTCTTTGCTTTCTACAAGCTGTACTCTCAATCTCACTGTCATAAAGTAGAGGTCCTAATGGGTTTTTTCTAGTCAAAACTAGAGACACCTACCAAAAGCAAAGAAAGTGTAAAATTAGAAAAGTAAAATAAAATAAAAAAATGGCTAAAGTAATAAAAATTTAGCGTTCTTAATATATTATTCCCCGGCAATGGCACAAAAAACTTGATGTGTCTCTAACTAACTACGATCACAATAAAGGCAAGCGCACCTATCGTTTAATAGTATAGTTATGGTAAGACCGAAAATATTGTATCCACAAGGACCAAGAGTACTAGTAATTACTATCTTTTTATTATCTAGCCTAATATTTGGAGTGATTTCTTTTAAACTAAAACTTAATTAAAAACACGACAAAGAATAAATTGGGAAAATACTTTTTAGACAACTTTATGAGAGAGGCAATACCTAAGGAAGAATCCACCTAGACTTCACTTATTACTTTTGATTCATACTATTTATTCACTTGACTTAATCCGTAGAAATCCATGATTTATGTTAACATCTCTTTCAAGACTAAAAACAATTGACTCTAGGTTGATTAATTGAAATCTCTTTCTAATTAAAACCCCTATTGTCACATTAACTCGATCTATGGATTCCCTTATTAGATTTGACTCTAATCCGGCAGATTTATGTCATCCTATTTCTTGGGTTGTAATCAACTCCACTTAATTGTGTTGATCTACTCTTAAATAGGGATTTTGCTCCTTTGAATAAGCACATTCGACTTGAATCAATAACCTGAATTATCAAAACAAGAATAAGCACTCACAATTATAAATAAGAACAAGTATTTATCTTATAAATCAAATAATAATAAGATCCGTCTCAGTTTTCATCCCCTTAGGTATTTAAGGGATTTAGTTCATAATGATAGAGGAAAAAAAATCTTAAAATAAGAAAAACTACAAAACATAAGAAAACCCAAAAACTTCAAGAGAAATTGATAGGAGATCTTCAGTCTTGATGGAGATCCTTCTTCCAAGCTGCTCCCGATGGCTGTCTTCGAGTATTTTCTGCTTTCTATTCTGCGTCCTCTTTTAGGTCACACCTAGGGTGTTTATATAGACTTTGGAACGCCTTTCTTGGCCTACAAGTAGCCTATTCCAAATAGAATTAAACTTTGATACGGCAGGGACACGCCCGTGTTCGATTTCTTAGACCACACACGGCCATGTGGTCTACCCATGTACGTTGATCCAGGCCGTGTTCAATTCTGCTCGTAACACACAGCCATGTTTGATAGCCCAAGCCGTGTTGGTTTCTAAGGTAGGCCCATTTTGTCCCTTTTGGCCGTTCTCGTTCTTTTCGACTCCCTAAGCTTTCTAAATGTAAAACATGAAATTAAGGGATTAGGAGTATCGAATTCATCAAATCTAATGAAAAATCATCCAAAAATAAGCCAAGCATGGGGTCAAAATATGTATAAATTATGGTTTATCACCGACCCACAACTCGTATGAACAGACCCATTTCGTAGCTTGTGTGAGCACCATTAAAAAGGAAAGGTTACGATTATATGGAAAGGCACACTACATGTGAGCATTTCCAAGTATCCGATGTAATTCTAGATGGTTCAACTGATAAGTAAAGGAAATGGCACGGTAAGTATACAATTGAAATGGTTCATGATCCTATGAAAAGGTTGATAAGTTAAATGATGTGTATATGAAATCTACTTATTATATGATTGAACTCATATGTATCATGGATGAATCTACTAACTTGTGAGTTTGATGGTTTCTATATAGGCTTTTACTAAGCTTATGGTCTTTGTAATGATATTATGTTTGTTCTATAGTTTCTGCTAAAGAAATGGTAAGTTATGTTTGAGTTTATACGAGCTTACTAAGCACTAATTGCTTACGTTGTTACTTTCCTTTATTTTATAGATTATCGGAAGCTTGATCGGATGGAAACTCATCAGAGATATATCACACTATCCAACAAC
The DNA here is from genome assembly GCA_025506655.1 of Gossypium rotundifolium. Taxonomy (NCBI): domain Eukaryota; kingdom Viridiplantae; phylum Streptophyta; class Magnoliopsida; order Malvales; family Malvaceae; genus Gossypium; species Gossypium rotundifolium. Next base: position 32,972,036 of record CP106729.1, read on the forward strand.
CATTTTGGTAGTTTTGAGCATTTTGGCCAAGATTATAAATGGCATGTATAGGACTTTGTGTAATGGTAGTTCTTAAATGTGTTAATGGTCAATTTGGTATGTATTTGCTTTTGATGATCATGTTTGGTTTAATGGACTTTAATGCCTTACCAAGTTATGTCATTTTGGCCACTTTTAAATGCTTGTATATAAGATCCTTATTGGTATGCTTGTGATAATATGTAAATTTTATATGAGATTTTATTTGGTAGTTAAATAAACTAGGTTCTATGCTTGAAATGTGCCAATATTGCTTTAATTTGATCATTGATGTTTTGATATGAATGTGGTGCCTTTGAATGGCATATTGGTTAGATGAAATAGGATGTTTGAAATGGTATGTTTATAAGTGTTTGAATGATGCTTAGGTCAATTGAATGTGTGCACAAATGGGATGGATGGTTAGGTGTGTTTTGGTCTTGAAATGACTGGTTTTAGGGTCAATTTATGGATCACACGGCCTACGACACAACTATGTTTCACAATTCAGAGAGCCACACGAGTGGAGACACGGGCGGGGACATGGTCGTGTGTCCCTTTGTTCAATTTTTACACGGCCTGGGCTATGTCACACAACCTGGCCACACGGCCGTGTGACCCATGTTTTCAAATTTTGCAACTTTTTCCCAAATATTTTGTTTTGTTTCAAATTAGTCTCGAATTGCTTCTAAGCTATTTTTAAGGTCTCGAAGGCTCGATTTAGGGATCAAATGCATATTTTTATAGGTTTTTAATGAGATTAATTTATTTAATGTTATGATGTTAAATGTTGTTTCCATTGTTCGGTAATGCTTCATAACCCTAATCTGGCGACTGAGATGTGTTTGGGGTGTTACATATGTTGTGTCCAAACTAACATCATGAAAGTCCTCATAAGCAACTTTACATTAAGGATGGATCCAAATAATATTCTTAACCTTCTAAAACCATCAAGGTTAAACTGGTGGAAGAAATCCCTATCTTTATTTTGCATTGTGAAAAAAAAAATCCTCAAATACTTAACATCTCCCTCTTGCATGATCAGTCTCCTGTTACTATGTATATAAGTTCTGCAATTTTTTGGTAAACACTCCATTTGATCGGGCCTACTTTATTGAACTTGTAGCAATTTAATATTCTTGCAAATTAAAAGCTCGACCATATCATTTGCCTCAAGAGTTCTTTTTAACTAATTAAAAACATGCCTATATCCAAACATTAGGCTTGACATGTCTGGCAAGAGTTCATGTAAATGAATTGTGATTATGCTACTAACAAGCCACATAGTGTCACCTCTTAAAACAACATTCACCCTAATAGAACAAAATATTCTCTTGCTCTTCTCCCTCTCATTAGATTTTCCACCTTTATCACAAGCTAAGCAAAAATAATTAAGGACGTTAGAATTTTTCCAACTCAATGATCACCTCACCACACTAAACTCTTTCAACTTCACATGTAATTGATAAAATCTAAACAATTCATTAAGGCTTCTAAATCTCATTCTTTCGGTTGGACCAATTGCTAATTCTCTATCATGATCAACTTTTATTTATTCTCATCAACATTGGAACCTCTTACATTAGTATCATAAGACCCTGAACATCAACATCTTAATCATCAATTCTTCACATTGAATCGAATCAACATTGTTTGTGTTTGAACCAGAACCTCCATCACATGATTTGTCATTTCTTCCTTCTCTGTTCAATAAATTATCATCATCAGAACCCAAACAAATCATTCAAGATTTTATGGACATCACTATTTTGGTTATGGTCGCGACTTTCTGATTCTTCAATTCATGAATTAGCTCCTTTTACATTAACTATATAAGCATTTTGTATTTTGTTTGACATTTCGATTTCTTCAACAAAGCTTTCTCTTCGAAACTCTCAAATTTCTAATAAATTTGAATGAAAAACAAGAACTGACAATGAAAAGGCCGCCGAAAGATGAAGTAATGTGACTTTACTTATGCTTGATAATTATTTTCTTAATTAATTATTTTACTCTTTATTACAAACTGCAAAATTGATAATGAAGGTTGATAGTCAAATTTAATTGAGTATGTCGGTGAATGGCTAATTCACATTACAAACATATAACAATAATTAAACAAATGAGAGGGAACTAACGAAAGAAGGGAAAAACAAATCTGCTAAAGCACTCAGGGGATGAATGTCTTTTTATCAATTGTATACAAAATCTATACAAAAATGACATTTTTTACATTCATCTTAAATATTAATGCCTTGTTTGGCTATTTACTGTATTAACTCAAGAAAAAAATTAATTAATACATAAGTACTAAAACAATTTGTTATAATAAAAGAAGGCTTAAAATTCCTCAAACTTTTTCAAAAAATAATTAAGTCCCTATTTTTTTGCACTCATTTGGGTATTTGAACTTTTAAAATGTATCAAAAAAGTCCTCAAACCTTTTTTTATTATTTAAAAAGCAATTAATTTTTTTTTTGCACTCAATTGGTTACTTGAACTTTCAAAATGCATCAAAAGACCTTCAAACTTTTTATAAAAAAAAATTAAGCCCTGCTTTTATTAAAAATTATAAAAAAATAAAATCAATAAAAGGTATAAATATTTTAATTTTAATAAAAAATTAAAATATTAAAATTAGAAAAAATATTAAAAATTGTAAAAATATTAAAAAGTCGTAAGAAAATTCATACAAAATGTAAAGAAATATAAATTTCATAAAAAATTTATAAAAAAATTATCGTACCAAAAGAAGCATTTTATAATTTTTCTATAATTGTTATTTTTTTATTTTTATCATTTTTCGTCACATGTCACAATCGTGTTGCGACACGTGATCACTTTAATTGAATAAAACTATGAGTCATTAATTTTTATAATTTTATAAAATTTTACAATTTTAGTTTTTACGATTTTTATAAAAATTATAATTTTTATATATTTTTAAATTTTAATAATTTTCTAAATTATTATTTTAATTATTTTATAATTTTTCTAATTTATAATAAAAGCAGGGGCTTAATTGCTTTTTTTGAAAAATTTTGAGGGTCTTTTTTATGCATTTTGAAAGTTCAAGTACCCATTGAGTGAAAAATAAAAAGCAGGGACTTAATTACTTTTTTTGAAGAAGTTTAAGGATTTTTTAATGCATTTTAAAAGTTCAAATGTTCAACTAAGTGCAAAAAAAAAAAAAAAAAGAAGAAGAAGAAGAAGAAAAGGAGGGTTTAATTGCTTTTTTTTTAATTTTGAGGATTTTACACCCTTAAAGTCTACAAAGAATAATTAATATTGAGTAGAACTCTAGTAAAAAAAAAAAAGCCCTTTTAAAAAATAAATTGTATTATCAAGTGAAATTAGTTTATTGCTAATTTATGTACTAAGATGTAAAAATATATATATACTACTACCAAACATAGCTTAGAAAATTTCATAAACTGTTTTTTTTACGAAAAAAGGAGTTTAAGTCATGAGTTTTAACAATATAAAAACATAGAACAAACATATTTTCCGCTTTTAAATTTAAAGTTTATGCTTAATTTAAGCCTTGTATTAAAAAAAAAAATTCAGACCTTAGTTCTAAGATCAATCTGGAAGTAAGTGATCCTTTATGGCAAACAAGTAGTACTTTGTAGCTATGATCAAGCAAAAGCAATTTAACAGCATAATCTTGTATCTTTCCATTGAATTTATTTCCACCAAATAACAAATCGCAATCATTTAATGGAAACTAAGGCTGTGATTACTTCGTAGTTCGACGAGTTATGAACTTAATTTTTATTTTAAATATATAATTAAAATTTTATAATATTTAAAATCATAATTAAATAAAAAACACTTTAATCATAAAAATAATATTTTAGGGTCAATTACCCAAAAGCTGTTAGCGCTGCATAAATGCTTGATTTAGGGCTAGGCTTCCAAAATGAAGAGGAAAAGAAAAACCAACAGGCTTACTCTTGCAATATTTTAAATCCAAGGAATATGTCATATGGATTTGCATTTATAACATAGAGAATATAGACACTTAAAATTTTAAAGTCACATACTAATAAAACAAACTTTATTACTTTTGGAACCCCTAAAATAAAAGTCTATATCAGGATCTCCATTCTCCAACCCCCCTGCATATATGTATATATATATTTAGAAGGGGACTATGATGGAATCTATGAGCTCTTGGAGTGGAGCCAACTCTTTCTTGTCAATCAGCCCAAATTCCTGCACATGGTAACAACAACAGCCTCATTTGACCTTAACAACTTCCTACTCAACTAACCATTCTTGCATATCCTAGAAAGCATGTTTCAGATGCAAAATAAACCAAAACAACAAACAAATTAACCTAAGGCTCAACTCAGGTAGTTGTTAGTTTGAGGATTGGGGTAACTATCTTAAACTTGAGCAGTAGTATAACCTCGTGGTACTCGAAACAGGGAACACAAGGACACAACTAAAACCGTGTTCCAGATTCGTTCTTGAGAACTGTGATACATGCATACATGAGAAGAAATCAGGACTGCTTGGCAAAATTAATGGTAAGTTTACACTTATATCCTTCGTGGTTTAAAAAGATAAGTCTCTTAGATAAAAGAAACATTCAAGACTACTCTTTTAGGGGGGGGGAGATTTAATGAATAGAGTGAAACTAATTATATTTAAGCAAGTTTGAAGTAGAATCTTCGGATTTTGTTTAGATTTGTATAAAATAGGCAAATAGTGGAAGAGGCCAGCCTTGAACAAGAGGACAGAGCATAAAAAATTAACCATAAAGCAGAAGAAGACTTACACAAGTAAACAATATGAAGTGCTTGAAGCATGTATTCAGATGAGCTTCCTCCTTAAGGCTCACAATTTTCTGAAAGTGAGAGTGATAGATGTGGGCATATACACGGAAGAGTCTTTTGAATATTGTCTTCACCACCTCCTTGAAATTCAGAGGAAATGGTGCGCCTAGCAAATTTGGAAGATGCAATTTAATATAGAAAAGTATTGAGCATGATACAAGTAGAAAAAAAGAAGTATTCATCAGTATCATCATTGTACATAGACAAACAGCTACCTTTCTCTAGTGACAGTATGTCAAGACTTCACCATAGAGAATTAAAAGATGATTAACCACATGACTAGTGAAGGATATTACCAAGCTTTTGAGGAAATATGGATTCATCATCAAGCTGTGATTCGATCCAGTCCATTAGATATTCAACGTACTTTGGAGCAGAAACTTCGATAGGCTTCTTGATTTGCACACCATCAGCCCATCTATATTCATACCTGTAAGTTTGTAGGACAACAAATAATCAACTCCAGAAAACCCAATATATACAATTTGAAAGAATTTTAAAAAATAAGTACACTAAATTACAAAGGAGAACAAGTAGTATGGAATCGTTGAATTAATTAACTGAAAGCAAAAGGTAGAAGAACCAAACATAATAAGAAATTTTACAGTAGTTTGGGGAGAAAAGAATCAAAGTTCCATAGTTACATGGCACACAAATTATAATCGTTGAACAAAATCACACGACTATAAGGCCTTTGACTCTTAAGAATAGTTTTAGCTTTAACATATTTGATGTCTTTCTACTGACATTTAAAATATGGAAAAAATCAAATTATTACAAAAGACAAAGGCAAAACATAATAATAATAATAAACATCATCTCATCATAACCTAGGACTATCAATATAAAAGAAAACATGATATAAAGTCAAAACTCTCATCCCACTAATCAGCCAAGATTATATGATATACTTTGACATCAAAATTCAAAAAAAAAATGGCAGATATATATAACTTTAACAAAAATAAATTAATACAGTATCATCTAGCTCAAAGAGATAAAGAGCCTAAATTCAAGTCGAGGGACTTTCGATTTATCTAGATCCTTAGAGACTGAACACATGCATTGTTTGAGAGAAAAGCTTTCAATACCATCAATGGATCCAAGCACGACAGAGGTCATGAGGGAAAACAATAATATTTAGGAATTGTACGCCCAATTTATTGAAAAGGGCAAAAGGAATTTAGTTTATATCTCTTACTTAGGTCCTGCAGTCATTGTAGGGCAATTCTCAGGAGTACAAAACTCAGTGAGGGTACCATAGAGCAGATTCACCTGATTGAAAAAATCCACAGCTGAAAAAGATCCAACAATTATGCGTTAGCAATGAGTTTCAAAGAACAATCGATGGTAACCTAGAAATAGGGAAGAAAGTACTAAAACATTCTATGAAAAATAAACTAATAAATGGAATACAAGTAAATTAGTTGTTATGGAAGTAATGACAGCAAGGCCATACTACAGTAGAAAATACATGGATAAATTATATCCACAATTTTTTATTTTTTTATTTTTTGAAAAAATAAGGATTTATTCAAACTGTGAGCATATGTGCTTGGGGGCAGATGTAAGAAAGAAAGAGAGAAGCCAGGTATACTATTGACTGCGAGCCATTCATTTAAATCCTCCCCAGGAGGTAGTCTAACTGCTTCCCTTAAGTTTCCACTGCCTAAGGTGGCATCGATGTGCTTTTTAAGCTGTGCACCCTGCATTATGTCAAGATAATACTATGATGAGAACTGCAAATTCTGCTAAACAACTAATACAGCAGAATGAAGTCCAGAAAGCATTTTATATGATGACATTATAGAGAAGCCAGCTCTAGGAACTGGATAGAAACCTCAACAAGGCTATTCAATTATTATCAAGCACAACCGAACAGCAGTACTAACCATGTTTAGAAGTGGATCCCTAATTAGAAAAACAAATTATCACATTTATTATGTGCATAAAATGCCCTCTAACATCCATGACTAGATTCCACAGGTGGGGCTGTAGGACCATCACATATATCAGTGGAGCATTGAAGTTTGTAGTATTTCAACTTTGCCACTGAATTTTTTAGTAAAACATAGTAACATGAAGTTATTGTTTTAATAAGTGACACCAAAAGCAATAAAATTTATTAAATATAAATAATGGTTAGTGAGCCTTTTTTCTTCTTCTCTTGGATGCATTCTTAGGTGTTAAGTTGTGCTTGGCTATATTTTGTTTCTCTTTCTGGACACTTTCTAGCATACTTCCAGTGCTAAAATTGCATGCTCGCACCCAAGAACTTCCTTTTTTCTTTTGCTTTTTTCTGATAGTTGAAGTTGCCAAGGTTTGATCCTTGGACACTGGAAATAAGAGTCCAGAACTCTCCCAACAAACAGGCAAAGGAAAGAAGATCAACAATGAAAAGATTCAAGCACATTTTAAAAGAATGAATCACATCAACTTCTAACAAGCAGGCAATGGACAGTGTTAACTATATTTTATTTAAGAAAAAAGAGTAACCAACCTTACTTCCTGAAGGTGCACTTTTTTTTGGACGGAATGTTCGCTGATTTCTGTTTCCAAAGCAACTTAATATCAGCAAAAATCATCAATTTGAAAAAATACACAAATAATTACCAGCTCTGCTGCTCAGAATTGGGAGTGGGAGTCAGAAATATACAGATAATCTAAGTAAGTTAAAATTTTCTCAAGTATTTCGGTATATTTAGAGATCATACACCCAAAGTTTATATCCATTGAAATTATTTTATATGTTTACAGCAAGTATATTAGGATTTAAGTTAAAGATTCAAAGTAGCATAGTGCAAACGAATTCAATCCAAGCGAAAAATCAAATTAATTTTTTATTATAAAAACTAACACATAACTTCAGTAGATTAATTGTGCATTCTAATCAGACATGCATGGACTCTTATAGCATGGCAGAGAGCAAGATAGAAAGCCAGAACTCTCTCTAACTGAAAATTGTGAAAGATCAAAGATGATTAATAAATTGATTTTTGGAAATATTAATTAGCCTTAGACTAGATTTGGACATTCCTTTTTTTCTTTCGCTCCAGTTAATTCAATTTTTGTTATCATTCTGCCACCACGAGCCTTCTAAAAATGGCTGAAAATTGTCAACAGACCTAATTTGCAACTTAGTCAATAAAGTTCAGCTTCAAAATGCAAAGCTCAACCTTATGAATAATGGCCATATAATCTTTAAGGTCAAAAACCAATAATTTAGCATACCTTTTTCAACCTTTCTAATTATGCCAGTCATGAAAACTACCTGATTTGCATACTAATTATAAGCAATCAGAAGAAGAAGAAAAAAAAACCCCATTAATTGCGTAGAAATAAAAGACTAGGTCAACATGCATCCAAGATTAGAAACTTTCACAGCAAGAACAATAATTAACGACGATAGTTAAACCGTCACAAATGACTCCAAGATTAGAAAACAATTGGATTGCAAGCACAGTTTAAAAAAAAAGAATCGAGGCTTAAAATTAGTAAGAAAGATGAAAAATTTTCCAGAATTCTAATCAAAGCTTTAAATAAAAGCCCAAAAAAAAAAAAGGAGTTGATAACTGATCTTGAATCACAAAAAAGCTGCAGAATTACAACGGATCCGACACAATTTATCAACGTAATATAGCAAATAAGCAATGAAAAAAAAAGAAATTGAAGGAAAATAATAAACTAATTTACGAGAAAATTATATAAAGAAGTGGAAATTACAAATTAGAGGTCACCTGCCCAGACCGAAGAGACTCATGGTTAGAGAGAGAGAGAGAGACTTGGATTTTCCTTTCTTCAGGTGGAGACCTCAAAAAGAAAAAAAAACCTTTTAAGGATCCTTTTTATTAGTAGTATTTAAAAAATATATATATAATATACCCCCAATATATTTATTCCTTGCGTAGCCTTTCCTCGCCTTATTTATTAGTGGTAAAACTATAAAGACAGTTAGTGCGCCAATAAGAGTGCCTTGTTATTTGACTCGTTTGTTAGGGAAATAAAAGGTTACATTACAAAGTCAGTTTTAAAAGACCCATTTCAATTCAATCTCTACTGATCTTCTAGCTCTTCAAAATCTCAGTAGTCACTCAAAGAAACAAACCCTCCCAAAAATCATGTCGGATGGTATCGCACGCAGTCGTCTTGCAGAGGAACGAAAAGCCTGGCGCAAAAATCATCCCCATGTATCAACATTCTTCTCTTCTCTTCTCACTCTTTTTTTTTTTTTTTTTTTACTATATTATAGTTTTTTTTTTTTTTTGTGGTGATTTTGAAGGGTTTTGTGGCTAAACCTGAGACAAGGGCAGATGGGAGTGTTGATTTGATGGTTTGGCATTGTGTTATCCCCGGCAAAAATGGGGTCAGTCTACAAAAAATTTTCTTTTAATCAAAGTTTGGACCTTTGAAGTTTCTTATGTTGTATGTAAGCCTAGGATTTATTTGCATTGAAATTTCTATGGTTGTTTATTAGTTAATCACAATTTTTTTTTAAATGTTTCAGACAGATTGGGAAGGTGGGTACTTTCCACTGACACTCAACTTCAGTGAGGAGTACCCAAGCAAACCCCCTAAATGCAAGTTCCCAAATGGATTCTTCCACCCTAATGTTTATCCTTCTGGAATTGTGTGTTTATCTATCCTCAGCGAGCGTCGTGTAAGTAACTTCCACACCAATCTTTTTTATTTAAAATGCCATTTTTGCTAAAGCAAAAACCTTGTTATTCCTGCAAGGGATGGAGACCCTCCATTACAGTGAAACAAATCCTAGTGGGGATTCAAGATTTGCTTGATCAACCCAATGCTACCGACGCTGCACAAACAGAGGGACATCAGCTTTACGTATCGGTACGTAACAAAAGTTTAGCCTTTACTTATTTCTATTGTTCTATAGTTTTGTTTTCCGATATGCTATCTTTGCTAATACAGAACCCAAATGAGTACCGGAAAAGAGTTCAACAACAAGTCCTGCAATATCCACAGTCTCTCTAGTCATATGCTACATCATCAGAACTGTTCACTGTTATATAAGTCGTATTATCGGATCGGTCTTTGCATATGTCAAGTCGGTTCCATATTTGACGTGGCTAACTTTTTACAAGGAAATTTGTTTGGTATTTAATAGAAATCGTGTGTTAGTTTGAAATTTTTTTATATTATCTATTTTATTGATTTAAGAAAGCCCCAATATAATTAATTTAATATAATCTCTTTTAATCATTTTTAATCCAATTTTCTATATATACTTTTTAAAGATTATTCATTGACTTTTGAGTATGAATGAATCATATTTAATTTGCGGGCTATATTTTATTTTGGTATTCTAAGGCTATGTACAGGTAATTCTATTTACTCTCATTATTAAAATTTGGTCATTGTACCTATAACATGAGGTAATTATATCAGTTTTAGTAGTATAAATAGATGTAATTTTTTATAAGAAAAATTAATTTGCTCCTTAATTTAACATATATTTTTTAAGGGCAATTGACAAAATACAATTTAATTTTTAGTACAAGAACTCTCATTGTCCTTTTACTCCTTTTTATTGATTCTAATGATGCATGTGAAGTAAATAAAAATTATCTAACTATTTATCTTAAATGTAAGAATTTCAGTTGTTAAATATATTAAAATATATAATATATTGGATTGATGTAGTAAAGATACGAATTGATTTAAAATTTTACATGTATTATAATTATGATTATATCAATAATTATAATACATGTAAAACTACTATAGTTTTATATTAATGTAAATGGGTCTCTTTTATATAAATATATTGATTTTATGAGTGAATTTTCTTAATAAAGAAATAAAATGTGAAAAAAAGATGAAAGTGGTTTTTAATATTAAAATATCCACATAATTATTTTTTTTTTTGTAAATTTCTCTTTGTTTTGTTATTTTTAATTGAACTGGATTTAATTAACTAATCACATCAATTTTAATATTAAAATCGACGACTTGGACCGAAAATGAATTTAGATAAAGAAAATAAAATTCTTGGGTTACCCGAGTCGGCCCAGCCCTTATTAGAGATCTTTCAGATCATCTTTGAACCATAACCTTATCGCTTCCTCTTTCGGTCTGGTAAATTGGTGGTAAGAAGAGTTTCTGAATCCGAATGGGGTTTCAGTGAGGGCAATCATACTTGAATTTCTGAATTCTGCAACAATTTTAACTTAAAAAGGTAAGTTTTTGAGTTCTCATCTGTCGATGTTCCTTCCAATATCTGGACCAACTCAATAAGCACTCCAAGAAAAGAAAAGAAAAAATTGAAGTAGCTCAAGTGAATGGCAGCTCTGGCACTGTCGTCTTTATCCTACTGCCGTTTCAAGGTATGCATGTTTCCTTTATTATATTCCTTAAGATAGTAATTAATATGATTCATATATATAGAATTTGCAGAATGAAAAATATAGTTTTGTATATAAGCTTTGCAGGCAGTTGACCATGGAACCCTCTTCATTGACATCAGCCCAACCCTCAAAATCATCTTCCCCGTTCCCAGTTAACCCCCAAAACCAAATCCGACCATTGTACTTACTACCGCTACATGCCACCTTGAATAGCCCAAAAGGCTTTGGATCCCCACCCAAGAAAAACAAAAAGACAAAGAAATCAAAGAGTGGTGGTGATGACAATGAAGAAGAAGAAGAAGAAGAAGAAGAAGAGGAAGAAGAGGAGAATGAAGCAGAGGCAGGGGTGATACCTGAGGTGGTAACAAACAGGATGATAAGCAGAATGGGATTCACAGTTGGGATTCCATTGTTGGTAGGGCTGTTGTTTTTCCCATTCTTTTATTATCTCAAGGTTGGATTGAAAATCGATGTACCAACGTGGGTGCCGTTTATTGTGTCCTTCATCTTCTTCGGGACAGCACTGTTAGGGGTGAGTTATGGGATTGTGTCATCTAGTTGGGATCCATTGAGAGAAGGGTCAGTCTTGGGATGGAATGAGGCTCAGAAGAACTGGCCTGTTTTTTGGCAATCCATTTGGGGGTGGATCACGTAAAAAGTAAAAGGGACATTACATACATGGTTACGTACTGGTATTTTTGTCTCGAGTTTACTACTAATTCAAGTTATGCTATATTATTTAAGTTATGCTTTGCTCTAAATTAAAATGCTTTATGGTTTATAAATTCATTTCACTCAATCCATTAATGCTAAAGAGATTATTGCCTGGCAGTCAAGAGAAGAGATAGCATTAAGCTGCAGTGCTCTGCTCACTCCATATCCCCAGCAGCATTCTTCGCTTAATCACCAATAAAACCGAGGGAAAGGAAAGGAAGAGCCAGGGAAATTTGGAAAACCTTTCTTTTATTTGGTTGTTAATCCAATTATATTCATTGTTTTCTCTTGGAACTAAAAAGTTAGATGTTGCTAATTGGTTCTGTTTTTCAAGAAACAAATTCCATTTTTGATTGTTTGATTTATTTTTAGTTAATTACTTTTATGATTTATCGTTGACATAATAAAAAAAAATGCAACTTTCTATCTCTTTTTCGTTTGGAGCTGGGTTTTTGAAGGGTTTTTTCTTTTTTCATTTTGATAAATGCTTCAATATAGTATTTTATTATTTGGTTAATTTTTATTTTTGCATTTAGACCGTCTCTATGGCTATATCTTTGAGTAAAGTTCGTTTTTCTTCAATTTGGAGCTGGTAATAAGAAATTTTCTTCTTGTCCTACGAAATCCAAAATCTACCCCAATTTGAAAATGAGAGTGAAAAGAAAGGTTTAAAAGAAAATAAAAGAAAAGATTAAATTTGCTCAATAGAAAATTATAAAGATTAATTACAAACTTTAATTTAAATTTTCATTTGAAATAATTACAATATTATTATTTATAACCATGTAGTAATTATTTAAAGTTTTGTGATCAAAATATAACTTTAGGAGACTTGTAATAAACTCATTTCTATTATAAAATAACTTATCTTTTCCTTTTTCATCTTTTTATATAAAATATTTTATAAAAAGGAATTAAAAAAATCCTTCCATTTCCTTTTCCTCTATAATCAAACACTGATTATCATGAACCCTTTATTTCCTGCTAAATTATAGATACTAGAATACAGAAAAATATGCCAACAGCAAACGAAATATTAAATTTCGAGAAACTGATTGTGTAGACGAAAGAACTTAATATTACCAGTATATGTATAAATGTATATATAATAAGATACTAGTTATAAATTAAATTAAGAGAATGGAAAATGCACACAAATTAAAGTTCAAAGTCGAAACATATTGAAGAAAAACACAAACAGCTCACATTTCATTATCAAGCAACGTCAATAGGAAGAAGCAAATCCAATCACTTGGTTGTAACAGAAACCATGTTTTATTGTATGGGTTATTGCTACGCAAAACCACTCAACAGAACAAAAGAAAACAAACCAAAGCACTCATTCTTTGTATCCATGTATTGACTGACATGCATTATTAGTAGTAGTAGTAGTAGTAGTAGACTTGTTATTTATTATTAGCAGTATCAGTATGAAGCATATAAAGGCATGACGCGGAGCTATCTCATCCCGCTACTTTTCTGGAAAAGTTCTGCCAGACGGTATCTGTTGGGTTGGCCTCAGAAACATGTCATTAGATTCCGCAGTCCACTGCACCCCAGCCTTCATAGGTGGTGCCCCTATTTGTCCACCATACTGCCTCCGACTTCCAATTGTCACATTTCCCAACTTCTCCACCACCTCTGAAGCCCCAGCTCCACGTCCATTTCTATCCTTGTTCATTGATATTGCTGGACCCACACACCATTTTTTTTCAACTCAATCATTCTTTAGCTGGTAATACTAGTAAGATATAATTGAATTTGCTACAACAAAAAACCAGCACTTACTTGTTGTCCTTCTTCCTGGTGGCCAATACCTTGGTTGTTTGCTATAGTTCTTCAAGGGTTTATCATTCTTTCTCAGATCCTTCAGAGAAAGGCAAAGACAAAAGATCATATTTAGGAGCAACCCAAGGAAATATCATTACATAAGCAATAACATTTAAACAGGGATTACCTGATTAAGCATCTCAGGCTTGCGTTGCGCACCTGCAAGAATCCACAACAAATCACAACTAAATGCAACTCCATAAAAAAATGTATTGCTGACAATTTAATTGCGATTTCCTTCAGCGAGCAGAAGACACAAGCTTAACAAAAACGAGTTGCATGTCTTGCTTAGTTTGATCATAAACATAGCTACGACACTTTTTATCATATCAATGCCCTTTAAAGATACTAGTTCATGCATTCAACATCCAATATCAATAGTAAATTACGTCTGTATTAAAACACATATACAACCAGCACCTGTGCTGAAGGAAGCATTTGTTTTCAGAGAAGAAAAACTGCCAGTGAATTTCCCATTGGGCTGAGCTCCAGAATACATCCTAACAGATTGCTGTTCCAATGTTCCTCTAACCCCAGCTACAAGCATGCGAATTAGAAATTAGCAACAAGTGAAACCAAATAATGTACCTCCTCCAAACATAATAGAAAAATGTTAATGTTTTAGAACAAACCAGATGGAGGAGTTCTAGAAACAGCTATTCTGGGACGAAGAGATGGAGGAACATAAAAACAACCCTGCACATCATAAGAAATTCCTTCAGCAGAGCACTAGCTATAACATAAATGCATCTTAACCATCATAATTAGATACCATAATCTACTTATAAAGGATACCACCTGAAAGAAAGGATGTTGAAGGGCCTCGGCAGCAGTTGGCCTTTTGCAAGGATCCCACGAACAGAGAGACTAAAACAAGCAACAAAGCAAATGTCAATATTTCTTCAAGCAATCCAAATAAAAATAATAATGGTCCGAATCACAAAAACAGAAATCCATTTCAGATGTAGGGTGTGAAGGAATAATAACTAACAGAGTCAGCAGAAATGCACTTAACTGTAATAAGGCTGATTGCATCGTTGCTTGCTGATGGTATCAATGCAGACAGATGCACACCAGCGAACTGCAATGTTGAATAAAAGAGATTGAAAAAAATATAAGATTTCATGCACTCAAAAGATAATCAATAGCAGCCCCACATGCTAAAGCTAACTTGGAAATCATGCTACAACGGCACAATCTGTGTAAAAGAACATCAAGAAGACGACCTGTGGGAATTGGTAGTTTATAGCCCTTGCAAGATTAAGCCCATCAGGCCATGAATCCTTAGTTGGAGTACCTATTACACTACAAATTTTGTAGATTTCATCTGCTTCACTGCATCAATGATGAAGTTTCAATGAATAACCAGCCATGCCAAACAAATTAGAAAAGATAGTTAGATAACATCATAAGAACATACCTTGTTCCAGGAAAAAGAGGACGTAAGGTGAATAACTCAGCCATAATTGCACCCATCGCCCACATATCTGCAATAAGTAGAAAAAGCATAGTTAAAAAAGGCTGTCACTACTTCTATCCTCAAGTAAATGACTATCAAATGTGGTGAAAACTTGCCAACTATTGAAGTATACAGGTATGATTGAAGAAGTACTTCAGGGGCACGATACCTAAAACGCAAGGAATTCAAGACACAAATAAGTTGCAATGAATATATAAAATTAAAAAGAAAAAGAAACACACACACTAAATTCTAATGTACCAAACCTACCAGCGTGTTGAGACATACTCCGTGTATGGTGGACTTGAATTTATTTCACGTGCAAGACCAAAATCAGCAATTTTGATTATATCTTTAGTAACCAACAAATTCTCTAGAAGAGAAGGGCAGTTAGTTGCAGGATATTTCTTAGAGTAGACGAAACAAATATAAACGTGAATTTTGTACGAAAAAATTAAACAGAATACCAGGCTTTAGGTCGCGATGAAAATATCCACGCTGGTGCATGTATGCAAGACCTTGGAAGACTTGGAAACACCAATTTCTGATTTCAACTTCAGAAAAAAGTTTTTCCCTGTCTTTCATAAGTTGGTAAAGGTTGCATTCCTGGAAGAATTTCATGTTTCAGTAAAACCCCAATGATTAAAGAACACAAATAGATGCTGGTCACTTACCATGTATTCAAAAACAAAGTATAAAATGTCATGTTCCCTGATGACTTCCTTAAGCTTCACGATATTTGGATGATTCATTCTCTGCAGCGACTGTCAAAAGAAACAGACTATCATGTATAAGAAATATAATGAATAGAAGCAAAACAAGAATAAAGCAACTAGTACTACCTTAACTTCTCTCAGATTCACACACTCTTCCCACGAGTAATATTTCTTCTTCATTTTCTTAATCGCAACCTTCAAAACAGATAGTATTCATTTGAAAAGGATATTCCAATATCAACTTAATCAACAAAAAATGCTATTAAAATTTTAAGTAAATAACATTCCAAGCATACTCACAATTTCCCCAGACTGCTTATGAATAGCTCGCCACACCCTCCCAAATGTTCCATCTCCAACTTCCTTAATTAACTTGTACCTAATATCATGCCAAACAATGATAAGCATAAATTACCATGCAGAAAATCAATACTGTATAGCACATCCCAAATTAAACAACTTACCTGTCCATTTTCTTGCGGAACAAAAATTAGCCCTTTCTTTATTCAGGAGATTTATAAGAACCAAGGATAGACATGTGACAATTATCTTCGGAAGAAGATGGCTTGTACTTAAAACTATAAAACATAAACAAACTGCTTTGGCGATCAGCTAAATCCACCATTAATTTCTGCTGGAAACATGCAATAACATTAAGCCAGTGTTTTTATGGTGGATGGGCTTCAAAGCCTTATTTGGTACCAAACCCGCAGCTTCAAGACCAAAAAAAGGCATCAACGAAAGGAATGGATGAGCTCCACAAAACATACTGATACGATCAGAATGATTGCTCCAGCCAAAAGGAAGAATTCCAAGCTCAAGATACACTCACTCAGTTCAAGAGCTTAATTGCAGTTAACTCATCTATACTAAATAGAAGCAGTTGCAGAATGTTCAGCAAACCAACATACCCTCATTAATCAGTATCCATCAGGAGAAACAGCAAAACATTAACTAAGAACTACTAATGCTAATGCTTAGTAAGCAACTTTCACTCAATTACTACAAGCCCTGTGATAATAGAAGAGAGAAAAACAAAATATGATAAAGGTTAGGAAAGGAATAGGTCGTTAATGGATTGAGAAAAGATAAATATGAGAATATATAGTGTACCTGGAAGGTGTTTTCTCATGACTGGACGTTGTATCAACAATGCACTGCCAATTAAAACATTCAGAACCTACCTATCATTTTCTTTTGTCAAAAAGAGAATAAAAAACTCTTACTTACACAAGTGTGCTAAAGATCCAGCACCTATCTTAGAAAACAAAATTCATTGCGGCTCCGTGTTGAGTATTAAGAGGAGGCTGGGCACTAAGTGCAATTGACAAAAGAAACCAAAAGAGAATCTCCATGGACAATAAACCGCCAGTCAAGTACTTCTTGGAATAAAAAAACCCGGAAAAGGTTGCAATTTGACCAGAAGCAGGCTTTCTCCATGTCTTGAAAGGAAAGCGAAATCCCTTTAAATCCAAGTCCGGTGCAATCTAACAATAAAATAACATCAATGGAAACTTGAGTCAACACAGATCCTAATTTACGCATACGGCATCAAAGAATGTCCAAAAAGTGGAGTAGTATATACATCTTAGAAAGCGAAACCTCATAAAGGAGTAGAGGCTATATCAAATTCAAGCAATATTCAAGCAAGAATGCATAACTAGCAGCGAGCAATCATATCATTAAAAAAAATTCAATGCCTGATTATAACTAAAAACAATTCCTATTCCCTGTATATAAACCAAACAAATAGGATATGAGACAAACACGCCAAATAGAAACAGCAACAGAACATTTCACGAAAAAAATTTAATAAATACTAAAGAAATTTCGTGACAAAAATAAAAAGAGCAAAACATAATAGAATAAATTACTAAAAACGCAAAACAAAATTAAAAGACAATAGATCCATTTGAATTGAAAAAAAAACCCTTAATCTAATCCTAACCAAAAAAAAAACACACAGAACAGAGAAAAGAAGAAATTAAATCGGATGAGATCAGATCCATGTGAAAATAAACGGAATTAGATACCTGGAAACCAACCGGCATAAGCACCGTCGGCGAGGACGGGAAGAGGTGGAATCCAGAGCTTCGAAATTTTTGTGTGTGTCAGAAAAGAATTAGAAAAAGAAAAACGATTTGCATGCGTGTTTGGGGGAAAAAATAAAAGGTGGAATACCAAATTTATTGTGATATGTTTGGGTGGGAGAGGCTTGAGAATCGGGGAGTCCCTCTCGTGTGAACCAAGAAACCGCTTTATTTTAGGGGTTATTTTTAATCAATGCCCGTGTTATTATTTCCATCTATTTATAGTGACCCGATTGGCCCGGTCGGTCGATCACTTTCAAGCTTTATTCTATTATTATGTTACGGTGGGTGTCGTATGATGCCGTCATCATTTCCTAATCTCTTCTTGATTGGGATTTGGGACAACTAACGTCCACGACTCCTACGCCTATCCCTTTTCTTCTTTCCATAATATTAATCAATTTATTTCCGTCTTTTTTTACTTCTATTAACTTTTCACTGTTAATCACAAAACTAATCATCTAGCTGTCATTGGGAGATTTCAAATGAAAACTAGTACTCTATAATTATAAATACCAAGAAAATTCAAAATTTGACGTTTAAAAAGGGAAAAAGAAAAGTAAAACTTGTGGTAGGTAATATTAACAGCTATTATTATATCTATTCTTTTGATATAATATTTAAAATTATTCATAATATTTTAATTTTAAATAAAAATAATATATTTTAACGTAATTAAATTCATATTTTATTGCATTAATAATATATTAATGTCAATTAATCTAAGATTTAATTCGTTAGATTTAAATTTTAAAATCGATATAATAATTGATTGCATATAATAATTAAAATATGTTATAATTTATGGTGTTAGAACCATTAGTGTGAGTGTCTCTCTAATCTATGCTTACTTTTTTTAACAGAAAAAAATTTAAATAACTTATTAAATGAAAAATATATATTGTACTTTAAAAGAAAACATTAATAGCCTATTCTTTTAATCTAATTAATTGAAATTAGCGTTAAATGCTATCAAAATAGGTGATAAATAAATTAAATTGAAATTAATATTTTTAATTTATATATAAATATCTAAATTTTATAAAATATATTATATAAATTGTTAGTTGGTAATTATATTTATAATCTAAATATAATAGAAATTTTAATTTTATTTTATTTTGTTTATTTCTTACCATATTTATAATCAAATATACAGTAATTAATAATTATTGCATATTTTACACGATCATATTTTAACTTCGAAATAATACGAAAAGGGTATACTTTCATAACAACAAATAAAAATGTTAATTTATTGCACAAATAATGATACCACTTGTCACAAAAAGAATTTTTCACTAGTTAATTTTTTTCTCTAAAATACATGAAAATTTTACTTTAAATAATATATAATGATTGTAATCTAAAATCGGTCCACTGACTTGAGTTTAAGTTAAAATTTACTTTAAAATATTAAAAAATAATTATGAAATATTTTATTACTTTAATATTAATAGATAATAATATATGTTTTTGACGTATATATAATATTTATACTATTAATAAAGCCTTTAACTAAATTTGTGTCACATATCAATTGAGCACTAACTTGATTAAGAACTATGGCAATGCTTTTATGTAATTAAAAAATTATATTATTAGACGGTTTTTAGTCTTTTATTTTAACAAAACCAATAAATATATATTACGAGATTTAAATCCATGCCAATTGGATTAGTAAAATCTTAAATTTACTATTCAATTAAAGTTTTATTTTAATATATTTTATACATTTTATTTTGATATGCACAATTTATTATCTCCATCGATTATATATTAATAATGTTGTTAATTGAGTTTGTGTCCAAAGTTAACTTAACACTAACTCACATTTGATGACAAAACTATTAAAGAACTGTAACAAATTTAATATTATTTATTTGATGTATTTATGTTTTAAATTTTATTTTCTTATAATTCAATTTATTTATTTTATTTTAGCATCGTATAAATTTTATATATTACTTTGTATTATTATAATTAATTAATTTCAAATTATATATTTTATTATTTATTATATGTTATTTTTAATACATATTTATATTTTAAATTGTAGTTTTCACAATAAAACTTGTAATATATATTAACAAATAATATATAACACCTTTAAAATGCCAAGCATAATTGAGTTGGTGAATAACCAAATAGGTATAAATTAAGTCCAATGTTTTCACATTTTCAACAAAAATAATTGCTTGAAGGTGTTTCGTAGCGTTTCATAGTATTTCTAGTAATATAATATTAAAACATACTTGCATTTTAAAATTAATGTTTAATTTGAAATGTTTGTTGTATATTTTTCAAAAAATATTTTTATTAATAATTTTATTATAGATTCTGATTTTTTTTATTTACATAATATTTAGAACTATTCATATCTCTTCCTCCTCCACTCATAAATAATTTTGAGTCTTTTTTAGCTGATTTGGGTACAAATAAAAGATTGAGCAGTGAAATCACCTAATTGTGGTGTTTGGTGAGATTTCAAGAGATTGTTAAACTAAAAACTCCAAAACAAAAAACATTTGGGAAAGAGATATATGGAATGACATATCTGATCATATTTGTTCAAAAATTACTCCCTTTGTCACATGTATTCATTTATTGAATATTTATGTACTCTTAATTTATTTTCAATTTACTTGTGTAAAATAATTTCTTATGCAATTTTATATTAATTGAAATATACTATTTGACAAATTTATTCAGAGTGTGACATAAATATCACTAATTTACATACTAAGAACATGACATAATTATCACTAAGAATATAGTTTACAATTATATTGATAAATTGTTAATATTTATCAATTTCCACAAGATTAATATTTGTAAATAAGGAACTTAAGAATTTTGTTTATTTAAAATTTCAAAAATATTCCCTAATTATTTTTATAATGGATGTTTTAATTCCTTGATAATAATGTTTTATTTCAATAATTTCTCCAATAAAGCCTAAAACATTATAAATAAATAAATACTTAATAATAAAATATGTCTTGCATTTATTTATCATTTTACATATCAACTATCATATCAACTAAATTTTACTAAACACTTTTAAATAAGCAGTTAATAGATTCAATTGATTAAACCAACCACTACAATCAATTATCAATCAATTGTCCAACAGGACCATTATAAATAGTGTTTATTAATAATAAGTTGATATTTAATACTTATGCGGCAAGAATCAACTTATGATATTTATCAAAATCTAACTTAAATAAAATAGTTTGTTCCTCTTTGTGTCAACATATCTTTCTAGATAATATATATAATTTGGAATTAAGTTGAATTAGACACTTAAATAGAGGCAAAGTTTTTTTTTTTAATTAAGAAGAGAAAGCATAAAACTTTAAGTAACCTACCACTAATCTTAGTGTCACAACTCCATTTGCATCTGTATTCAGCGAAGTTACAAATTGCATCCAGTAGAGAGTAAAAGATAAAACATTATAATGGTTGATCCCAAGCCATTGAAGCTAGGCCATCAGCGAGCTTATTATCTTTTCTATAGGAATGTTGAATAATAACCTCTCATTCCTTATTCATGTACTTGCGAGCTGTAATGGCCCGTTTTTAGTGAATTTCAGAACAGTGATTTCGGGATCACAAATCCGAAGTCGTAAAAATTATTTTAATATTATTTTAATATTTACAACATGTTAGGATCACGGTATAAAAATTTCATTAAGAAATTTTACCATTCGTATGCTTAATTTGTGATAAATGACTAAATCGCATAAAGTGCGAAAGTTATGTTCTATTAGTTAAAGGTGTTAAATGACTATAGAACTTTAAAGTAGAGGTCCTTATTGAGTAATTAGACCAAAAATTAATATAGTGTATGTACATGGAGTGTAATCATGAAAATTGTAAGGTTAGGTTGATATTAGGTAATAAGTTGATAAAACAATAAGAATGAAAGAAAAAGCTTCATCTTTCTTCATCTTCCACCGATTTTTCACCAAGAAATAGTCATTGGAGAGCTCAAAATTTCAGCAACATAAACCTCTAGCATGTAAGCGATTTTTAAGCCCGTTTTTATGATTTTTATGTTTTTGGGATCATGGTAGCTTAAGCTAGCTAAATAGGGGACTAATTTGCAATATGATTGAATGCCCAGAGTTTTGCCATGAGAGCTTTTTGATTATTCTTGAAGTTTAATGGAAGAATATGAGTCTTTGTTGGTAAATAGATAACTTTTGTTAAAGGATTTTAATGAAAGTATCAATTAGGGGTTCATTTGAGAACTTCAAAATTTATGTGTTAAATGTATGAATTTGTGGAATGTATGGGCTTTTATAAGCACAAATAAGTTTTGACTAGGCTTGGGTGTACTGAAATTTCATGAATTTCATTTTTACAAGCCTAGGGACTAATTTGTAAAGAAGTCAAATGTTAGGGGCAAAATGGTAATTTGACCATTTAATGAAATTGGACTGAATTGAATAGAACAATTATTAAATTAGTTAAATTTGATATTATATAGATCAAGAAAAGCCACGTTCGGATTTAAATTGGGGAAAAAAAAAGTAGTGGATTAATCAGTTGACTTACTCCGTACTAATTCGAGGTAAGTTCGTATAATCACATTGTGTATTGAATTATATCTATGTGAATTTAGTAATTATGGTATATAAATATGGAATGCATAACTGATATAGTACTAAAAATACCGAGCCCCGTTTGAACCTTAGAAATTCGTAAGATACAAATAACATGTCATGTCATTAGGGTTACCGATTTTGGTTGAGATCCTGCATGTGTTGCAAACTCACCACAGGTTGTAAGAGCTTACAGATTCTCAGGTTGTAAGAGCTTACCGTATTTCAGCTCAGAGGAGCTTACCGATTATGGCTCGTAAGAGCATATATGTACAGAAATTGAGGAATTCATCGCCAATACATTTCGCGTGTACCCCCGCGTATCTAACGGTATTCTAGTTGGTTCAACGGGCATAGTGTTATTACAAGATTATACAAGTTCGATATGAACAAGTACAGATATTTACTTGGAAATGATTGATATTTGATATATGGATTCATAGCATAGATGTTACATGTACAAGGAATTCAATTAATTGATGAATTCATATATGATTTTCTGTTTTATGTGAATATATGACTTACATGACTATGGATTGTATAATAGGCTTTGGCCAAATTGAACTAATTTATGCTTTGAGTTATTTACCTAAAATTGCGGTAATATGGTAAGTTTTATTCTTTGATTTACGAACTTACTAAGCTTAATTGCTTACTCCGTTTATTTGTTCATGTTTTATAGTATTTTCGAAGCTCACTCGATTCAAAAGTCATCGGAGATAGCATTACACTATCAATTAATCATTTTGGTACTTTGGACTTTACATTTTGGGTCAAATGGCATGTATAGATATTTTGGATAATTTGGCCTATATGTTTTGTGGTGTAATTAGCCAATCGATTTGGCTTGTAAATGATATACATTTTGATATGTAATTAGATGTAGACGTCCTTATGATATATTGTGTATATTCGATATGTTTTAAGGTGGTCGAATGAATCGTTTGACATATCATTTTGTGGTGTAAATGCTCATGTTATAAACTTGATATTGGTTGGTGTTGAGTACCTATTTATGTCATGGTTGTATGCCAATGTGTATAGGTTGGTGCCAATGTGTATAGGTTTGTACCAATGTGAGTGAGGAATATGGCTTGGAAAATGGCCTATTTTTGTCCACACGGGTAAAAAAACGATCGTGTGTCTCAGCCGTGTGTGACACACGGCCAGGTGACACGGATATGTGTCCCCTGATGCTTCTTTTGAAACCAAGTCAGTACCTTCACACGACCTAGCACACGGGCGTGTGGCTTAGCCATGTGGCACAAGTCAGTATACCCTCCAGTTTTCACACTGCCTAGCACACAGCTTGGCACATGGGCATGTGAGCCCATTTTGAAGGGTACACGGCCTGGCACACGGGCATGTAGTCTGGCCGTGTGACCCAAGTCAATGAGTTACACGAGGTCGGATACGACTTAAAACACGAGCATGTCCCATAGACACACGGACGTGTCCCCTAGCCACACAAGCGTGTGACCCCTGCATTTTGAAAAAAATTCATGTTTTCTTAAAAATTTGTAGAGAACTCGGTTTGGTCTCGAACCACTTCTAATGTCTATTTAGAGCCTCGAGGGCTCGTACTAGAGACTGTATAAATGTACTTGAATGGTTTTTGACTTGAACGATAAATGCATATGAAATGTATGATTGTTTGACTTATAAGTTTGGTAATGCTCCGTAACCCTATTCTAGCGTTGGATACGGGTTAGGGGTGTTACACGAGCCTCCCTACACAACTGATGTTCGCCAAACTTAGCACTACTGGTAGCATATTAGCAACCTCCATACTATCTATTTTCAGAATGATTCTTCTATGTCCATTCCTCCAAGCAATTTGAAGTTCTTCAACAACACCCCAAAGTTCTACTTCCAATGCTGAACAAGAACCAATCAATCTAGAAAATCCTATAATCCATTCTCCATTCCAATCTCATATAACTCCCCCACAAGCGGCCTTATTCGTATTTGCTTTGCGCACACCGTCAACATTTAATTTGTACCATCCGATAGATGGATTCTCCCACTTTATCAAGTGATTCTTCTTAAATTTTCACTTCTAATACTATTGCTTGGGACAACTATAGCAGATACATATTGTTGTTGCAATTTTAAACTAGCCTCTAAAATAGATTCGGCTTCCACAAAGTCTTCATAAAAAATTAGCCTGTTTCGACGCCTCCAAAGATCCCAGCACAACAAACTGAATAGAACATCCTAATCAGCATCTTCATGAGCATAATAACTGGGGTTATATATATTACGAAGAACCCAGTTAGGGAGTTGCATATTCATGAACTCAAAAAATTTCTCTTCACAAACCAACTATTTCTATATTATGGGTGCTACAAAAGAGTCACACAGCACATGATCTGTGTGCTCCATTGCTCTCCCACATAAGCTGCACATATCATCCATAGTCATGTGTATTCGTTTTCTCTCATGATTTGTCAAATGCTTACCCAAACAAACTAACCATAAAAACACTCGAACACGATGTGGTCCTCTAAACTTCCAAATTGATTGCCACCACTTCTGACCATCACCAGCCAAATTGTTTGAAGCCACTAAGTAAGCAGATCTAATTAAGAAATTTCGCTTAACATCCCATTTCCAACTAGTTGAATTAACAATTTCCTCATCATTAGGTGGAAATGTTGCTACCAATTTAAGCAGGATATTATGCGATAAAACGTTTTCCAAGAATCTCCAATCCCACCTTCCATTTAGAGCAACCATTGAAGCCACTAACGTCGGCAAGACACTTAACATAATCGACCCTGCCAATTAGAGATCCAATATCCGCAAGCCACGTATCTCTCCAGTAATCTACACTCTCATCTCACCATTCCTGGTGTTCCACACCACTCATTGCCGAACCATATCCCAAACTTGACAAATGTCTTTCCACAAATTCTAGTATATTTACGAAATGAAATAAATTATGCTATTTAAGAAAAATATTTATTAGCAATAAAAAAAGGAATAAAAAATTCTTAAGATATTTAGCACCTGAAAATTTTATTATAAAAACTGATAATCAAGCAGTTAAACAATTTCTAACTAACAAAAGTTTAGAAACTGTACCTAGAAGAATTAGATGGTATAATGAATTATGCCATTTTAATTTTGAAGTTATTTACATAAAAGGAACTAATAATATGACTGCTGATTTTCTTAGCAGGCCTTATAGATAGAGATAAAAAACCTCTAGAAAAAGTTGGAGAACTGATAACTATCCGTAAGAAACCCAACAAAGGGAAAACAATAAGTCCTAAACAAGGATTTATTACTATACCTGCTCATGTACCATTTTATCCTAACCAGGGATATTATGTACCATATCCAATGGTAAGCCAACCATTTGGAACACAATCACCAAACTCGAAGAGTTATTTTAATTAGTCTCAAGATCCAAATTTAGCATCTCAAACCAGTTATGCTAAGATTTTAAAAGAAACAGAAAATTTGTTGAAACAACAACAAATTCTTGAAATAAAAGATTTTTATAATCCAGGAGTACCTCTGGAATATTATAATTTTATAAACAAAATATGGAAAACCCATATTTCTGAGCAAAGAGCAAACTTTAGAAGAGCTCTTACACAATTTTATATTTTTAGTTGAAAAAACCAACTAAAGAAAATGAATCCCATAATTTATTACTTAAATCTATTTTATATAGAGATTGGGATGAAATACTAATAGTATATGGATATTAAGGAGATAAATAATTTTTTGATATATTTTAATATTTTATTAATAAAGGAACAAACGGTTTTATTATTAATAAAATGTTTAGAATATGTCTATATAATAAATGTAGACAAATTCTACTAGCTAGATATTTTTACGAAAATAAATAAAGCTATTTGCAACCAAAGAAGCTCAATTTAAAGAAACTTTTTCAAAATACTTTTTACAAGCTTATGTTTTTACTAATGATATAGGAGAACAATTTCCTACTATCAAATTTAGACTAGATCATGAACCATTTGATATAATCAGTATTGAATGAGGATTTGTTAAAGAAATAACAGTCCAAAATCTTTCTTTTCATTTACTAAAAGATTTTCCTGCTATAGTAAAATCAAGATTAATAAATTTTACTAATATGGATGATTTTGTTTATTATTTTCATATAGAAATAAATAGTTTTATTGGTATAGCTGAAAAAGAAAAATTTTATCAGCCATATCAAATTTGGAATATTCGTACAATGCTTTGGGAAAGATCCCTCTCAAGAAGTAAATGAAAATAAACAACACTTGGCAAAAACCATTGACAAGTGTTATAATAATTTTTCTAATTATCTAATCCAAGCCGGAATTGATTTGATGAACAAGACCCAGTATCTACTTCAACAAAACACTTAGATGTTCTGGACCGATGGCAAGAGAATTTTAGTATATGACACTGGAAAAACCCAGGAAGAAAGAAATGAAGAGTCTGTTCAGTTATTAAGAAAGATAGCTGATATGGAGATCAATGATTTTTCGATAACAACGAAATCAAAGACACGTGGGAAAGCTAGAATTCACCAGTTCCTTCACCAGAATCATTACATCTCGATGAAATCGAGGAAATGAATCTCATAAAACATCCAAGAAGGATAACAACAAAACACAACACGTGGAAGAATGACATCCAAAAAGGAGCATTTAATTTTGGAGGTGACGCGTGAAAGGAAGGAAATCTATTCACCATCACCATCCATAAATGTTCATAAATAAATGAGACAAAAGATGATGAAAGCATGATGGAAGCAACCATTAATGCATGGGAAACATGGAAACAACCATAACAATTTTGACAAAATTAGAAGACTCCGTGAAAACAACCATCAAGTCAACATTTATTTCAAGAAGGCTACGTGGAAGCAACCATTAAGCCGACATTAAAGTCATCCTTATCAGGATACTGTGCGGATTTAAATTGTAAATAAATTAGAGTTTAGAATTTGTATTATTAATAGGCATGGTGATAGCCTAAACAAGGCAACTGGATCGGGAAAGGAATCAAGAAAAATTTTCTTTTGTATATCTACTTTCTTTCTCCAAAACCATAAAAATCTTTCTTGATCAGCTTTGTAAATTATCCTTGTAAATTATCTACTATCCTTTTGTAAAATAAAATTCTACGATATTAATATAGCCTCTCGTTATGCATACATACCCCTGTAATTGTATAGCCTTCCTTGTGCATACATACCCCTGTAATTGGTATAAAAATATAATGTATATATAAAAATATATTACCTTTCATATTTATTGAAAATTTTGTGGTAAAATATAATAGTAGTCACTCAACTATTAGTGTATTTCTATATTGATCAACTAACCCCAAAATTTTTTGATTTAGTCCCCGACATTTTGATATTTTAGTCACTTCTGTGTTAAATTATTAATGGAATGCTAACATGACTTTTTTATTAGCCCTCCAAGGTCTAAATGTTCTATCAATTTAATCCTAATTCTAAAAAAATAACAAATTTATCCTCAACTTTGCGCAGTCTATCAACATTGACAAATTTAGTCCCAAAGGCTTAATTTTTTTTTTTTTGTTACGGTCCCAACCTTCAAAGTTTAGCTACATTGCTTTTCTCAAGACAGTAAAATTAACTGAACTGTTAAAATTACGGCAATACAAATAAAATTTTAATGGTTGATTTGGAAGTAATTAAAAAATATAAGGCAAAAATAATTAAAAAATAAATATTAAAAGCCAAAATGACCATGATGTCAAGTTAATACTAAGGAATTGTTCTTGATTGGATTGGGAGGTAAGAGAGAAATAAGAAGGGAATATATCAGGCTATCATATCGTATCACAAACATTCCTCCGGTTGTCCAAATTGAGATCTTTTGCGGAAGAATATGATACTTAACGCCAATCATTCAGATTATTAAGGCTTTTATAGATTTTCTGCAGCTCTGCAATCTTCATAATATTTCTGATGATTGTGTAGTGGACATAATAATCTTATCATTTTCATTTTATTTAAATTATCTTCCGATTAATTAACTAATTTAAAAACAATGATAAAGCTAAACTCAACCACCAAAGAACTATTTATTAGATCACAGCTGGAATGATAAAATATCTGTTCTATTCTTGAATAACCAATTGGTGTTTTTGATTTTGGACTTGTTAACAACAAAGAAGAAATGCCCCAAAAAATGAAGATAATAATATATGAGGACTGTTTATATGTATATATATATATATATATATATTATATAAAGATGCCTTACAAAGACGTTATATCTATAAGGTAACAAAATGATATTATTGGGAGGCTAATTCTTCAGCTGAAGAACATGATGAATTCAAAAGTTTGTTGATTTCTTTGGAATATCTTATTAATTTATCCATTTTTGTGTATCGAAAGTGGGGAATACTCCTTTGTTTCATTCAGCTCCCATACTGTTGGAACAATAATTATGGTTTTAACCAGGCAAAGAAGACTTTTGGGATCATCTTGTACTGTTAGTAGAGGAGGCATACCACAGAGTTTTCTGGCATACTAGTATTTTCTCCTTCTCCCCACTATTTTCAGTATCTTCTTTGTGGCAGTTCCACCTCATTCCCTTCGCAATGGTCTCGATAGCATCCATGAAGTAGCTGGATTCCCGTATTAATGCGTGCCCCTCCGGTCGCAGGATTCGGTCCATTTCCAACAGCACATACTTCATATGACACCTGACAAGACAATGGTTTGCCTATATGTTGGATATTTCAATCCTTGTAAAAGGGCAAAACGTAATGAATCTGTTATAAGCCCGATATTGTACCTGTGGCTCTCGGCAGCAAAGAGGCCATCGAGGTGAAGGAGATCGTATGTTCGAGGATATGTCGAAAAAGCTTCACACCTATGAACGGAAAACAAGTTAAAATTGTCAATCGTATTGCAGTTTCGGATTCATGGTTGGTATAAATGTATTTGTAGATTACCAGTCATGATAAGTGCCGACAAGGCCCCGGTCAAAGACAACAGGTAATGTGTTGGCAGAGTAGGAAGAGACTACATTCATGACCCACAAGGGATCATCAATGAGAGCTGCAGCTAAACCTCCATAGACTGTATTCATGTCCATAACATTTCTAATCTTATCAGTACCAATTGCCGGGAGGATCTTTTTGTAGTGCTGGGCTCGCACTTTCCACTTGCTGTCATCGCGCTTTAAAGCATTGCCACTGCCACCAGGAACATCTGAAATGCGCTCAGGTGCGATGTTTAACCTCTGTGGCCACTTTGGCAGGGAACCCACGGATGACCTCTTAAGCTTTTGTCTTGGAGATATAACACATGGGCGTAACGGAGTGTACCATGCTGCATCCGGTTCGATACTGTCATCACACGTGGCTGGATAGAGATCTGGACCGGTGAGCTTCTCATAGCAGCCAATATCTGAAGATTTCTGCCACACAGCAATATCATCCTGTGTAGCATACACTGTAAAGCACATTGATGTCAATAAGTCCTGCAACTTATCTAAAGCTGCTCTCTGCTCTTCGACAGTTGTATTCCATCCTTGATAGCGGTGTTCGTAGTTTATAGGAGGGCCAGACAAGACCCAGAAACCACCTGGGCGGAGTATTCGATGAACTTCAAGGAGATAAATTCCACCTGAAAACCAACAGCATATCCAAAGCAATGTGTTACTTGGTGGATAAGGAAGGAACTCCATCATAAACAATGACGATACTCATTTTACCAAATTCAGTCCATGGGATAAGGCATCTTGAGCAATGAGCCATATCAAATGAGCTTGAAGGGAAAGGAAGGCGCTGTGTAGAAATGACACCAAGGATTGCTGGTATCCCACGTTCTAACGCGAACTGGACCTGAGCTTCATGATTATCTCTCGGAGCAAGAGAAAGGGTCAGAATTCCACGATCTAATAGATCGCCCCCCCAACTTGCTACCTGGAATCAAAAGAGTTTTAAATCTATAATGGGATGAGGGAAATGAGAAGAAACAGTTGGAACTACACACGCTTTCAGAATTGCAACTCACCCCACAACCGGTATCGATTGCAGTTCGAACTGTGCCATCTCTCATTTCAGGGATCAGATCCTGCATTAAATTAACATATGCACCCACTCCTTTAGGGAACATAGTACCACCACCAGGGAAAAGGAACTTCTCCCCTTTTTTCTTCAGCCAATTCTGATTAGACTTCTGCTTGTTGATCCAATCGTACGGGACGTTCCTAAAAAGAGCAGATCAACGTGTGTCGTAACAACACAATCGACCCTCTAAACATAAATCACACCGAAACCAGAAAATAGCTATAAAAATAAACAATACCTGTACCAACATTCTTTCCGACTCTTTGGCCATCTGATTGGTGGTTTATATCCTACAGGGGGTGGAACCAAGCATTCCTTCCTCTCATACAGCGGAGGACAGTGGCGTTCCAAGAAAGTAAGCCGACGGTAACCGTACTTCTTCCACCTCTGTAGCAACAAACATAAGTCATATCAGTATAGCATTCAAAACTAAGCATCTTGCAACACCATTAGAGGAATGATCATGTGTCGTTACCCTGGGATCGGTGCATGGAGTGTAGTCTTGATAATCGATGCTGCATTCCGAGAAGGTAACGGATTTGATTTGAAGGGCATTTTCTGCAGAATATTCGGGAGAAGAAACAGCCTTGGAAAGCTCTTGGACTATCTTCCCTTCCAATAAGCTTTTCTCAGAGCAGAAGATTCCACCAAGATAGAACGATAACCCGCATAACGCGAAAACCAGTAACGTTACAGGGATAATCTTCAAAGCTCTATCAGATTGGGACTGATTCTTTTCATCTTTTTGCTTCATGATTTCAGAAATAATCTAGCTACTGCAAAATTCGGAATGCCACCAATCAACATATATGCTCAAGCACAAGTGATACAAAATCAACAAAGCAAAGCAACATCACAAAAGATCATGAAAGCAATGTTGACCCTAAGACAAGACCCTGAAAGGTGTAAAAAAAAAAAAAACATGTAGATCTAAATACCAACCACCACCTACATGTCACTTTGCCTTTATATATATTTCACAAGATATATGGACCCCTACTTACATGGTCCCATTCAAAAAGGCAACAGAGAAATAAACAAACAAACATGAATTCCAACAATTTCCTTGACATTGAAGAAAAGGTTGAATGATTTCATTTTCTATATGCGTACCCTTGAAAACAAAGCATGTAACTTGTTCATACAAAATTTTTGCAGCAATAAGAAATGAGAAAGCACAAAGAAGAAAAGGTTTCTTGTTTGACTAGAAGGGGATTTGAATTAATATAGATAGGAATCTAATGATAGTAATTCAGAGGGAGGGGGCAACAAAGGTAGAAGAGAGAAGAACCACAAATTCATGGGATTTTCAAATATGGGGTAAAGGTAAAAACCAAGTCTTCCCCAAAGTGATATCTAAAAATAGGAAATTTATACAGAAAACGTGCTTCACCAGAGAAAAAAATGTTTCACATCTGTCCAGCCAATGCAAAGCATAAACCCCCCAAAAATGAATGAACAAAAAAGAAAACTGCAGACACACCCTAGTAGTGAAAAAGAGAACCCAGAAAAAGAAACATAATTATATTACTGAAAGAGTGAGATTATATTTGGATTTTTATTTGTTGTACCTTTCTAATCTCTCTGCAAAGAAATGAAAGAAAAAAACTATAGTGCAGGGATTTGCATTAAACACAGTGAGACATCGCCTGCAAATGTATAAATAAAAACACAGTCGCAATCACCAAAAAAAAAAAAAAAAAACAGCTCAACCTTTAAATAAAGTGTGGGAAGAGTGATAATTTTGTAAGAGGAGTTGAATCACACGGAGTGAAAAGGGAGTGTTGAGGATCCTATCATAGCATGCCACGTAAGGGGTTGAAGACAGAGAATTTGGTTGCCTTGTTCATGGGTTCAACGTTGATCCTATGATTTTAATGGTAGCTTCTACTTTGCTTTTTAATTTGTCCTTCACCCTTTTTCAGGACTTAAATAAAGATCCTGCTCTCTTTTTCACCTAAAAATTCCACCACATACATACATTTATACTCGAGTATGGTGAATGATATAACAAAATTTAAAATTTTTATCTCCATTTAAAGATAATTTTGACTCCATTTCAAAATTAATTGATAAGTTTGTTGACATAAGATAGGGACCTTCAATTGTTTTTACTTCTTCCCCATCTAATTTTCAATTATAACTAACAGATTAACAACAGTGCAAGGCACATTACATTTTCGAGCCAAATTTTGAAAATAACATTATTATTTTTAATTCAGGATATATGTATGATATAGTTTTTAAATTATTGCAAAATTTAATAAAAATTAAAGTTGCTTAAGATCCATTAAAAACTTGTATGAAGTTTACTTTTTATGCTTATACGAACAGTGATAGATTTAAAATACAATTTAGAAGTAGAGGTAAAGTTAAAAAATTTTGAGAATTGAAATTAAATTATATATTTTTATAATAATAAAACTGTAATTACATCATTTTAATAACTTTTATATATATATATATTATATTTTTGATAGGACGAAATTTAATTTTATGATTATTAATGAAAATATTCTATTTTAAGGTGCCCATGGCTGTGAGCCCCTTTAGATCCACCCTGGATATTATAGTTTTTAGTTGATTATGTTTGAATAAATTGTTTAATTAAAGTAGTTGATGATGACATAAAAGCGTTGCTTTAATATTTGCTGGTTTTGTTACGCTGGATTTCAACTCACACTCAACTCAATAATTATGCTTAAAATGATAGCAATATCTATAGGACTGAAATTTAGTGGGATTTGGTAGCTTAACATTACTTAATTCCCAAGTTATTCATGATAATGCTTGTGTTTCATTATTACCTTTCTTCCCTAAGTAATTTTTTTTAGATTTTTTAAATATAAACGAAATTTAAAGAAACTGATGGATAATATTAACTTTTATATATTATAATTTGAAGGGCTTGTTTTTCTTTTATTGCTTCTTTGCCCCTTGATGAAGTGAAAGAAAGGGTAAATTTGAAGGGTGAATATTTGAGATGATATCATGATGTTCACGTCAATGTGATTGCCACATCAAACACTGATTCTAACTGAAAATTAGTAAAATTTGATTCGATTAAAAAATTTCAATTTTGAATTAATTAAATGAACTAACTTGAAAATAAATAGGTTGATCTTTCTCAACAAAAAAATTTAAAAAATTAAAATAATTTTAAAATTCAAAATATTTAAAAAATTCCAAATTTTATATATTTAAAAAATTAAAATTTTAAAAATTCTAAAAAATATAAAGAAAGTTAAAATTTCAAAAAATTCTAAAATAATAATTTTGGAATCTAAATAAGTTAATTAATATTCAAGTTTATTATACTAAAAAATCTTATTTTATTATTATTTTGCTTTGAAAAAGTTTTTAAATTTATGTGTTATAACATGATATTAATTATACTGCAATAAGATTTTAATTTGACATATTTAGTTTTTAATTTAACTTGAACTATTTTACTCAATTCAAAAATTTTAAATCCAATTAGAATGATAAAATAAAACTCATCAACTGAATTAATTTAAAAAAATTTACTCAATTTGATAAATAGTTAATTATCGTTAAAATTATGATAATAAAAGAGATTGGGATAGAGCGAGGATACATACAGGAACAAATGATCTGTGAGTGATGTCTGCATTTTAGCCTTTTTAGGGGTGGGTGTGGGTGTGATGAATGCACGTTTCATTAGCTTAAAAAATCGAAGAAAATTATAAAAGACATGCACATGGGTAAATTGCATTCCTAGCTACGTGACTTGATGATATTCACCTAATAGGATGGAGCTGTCGCTATATCCATATGAAATAAATAAACAAAAATACCATATTCTTCCCCATCCCCCATCTGCCTCACCCTTCAAATCCATCTCATCATCATCTGCTCAGCCAATCGCGAACATTTCTTAATTAATTAATTTTATATATGTTGACTCTGTATTTTCATCTGCTTATGTGCCCAAAGAATGAAGCCACAGGCTCGGATGTTGGATGCACGATTTTTAGCACTTGCATGTTCCTTGTACTTTTCTGAGGCCCTTGGTTAGCAAAATAAGATAACCAATAAATTATATTCTTTCTTATGTACCAAAACCCTTTTCTTTCTTCTTCTTCTTTTTTTTCTTCTTTTACATGTTATTGAGCATGCATCCATGTTTCAATATTCTAATACTAGGTACACGATTGAGATGTCTAATGGTATATGCATGTAAAAATTATGTATTTAAAATATAGATCTTTATTTAATAATATATATAAATATATAATGGAACATGAAATTTTAAAATTAATAATTTCTCATATATTTTTAAATAAAAACATCCGTATCCTTTCTTATTTAACAATTCAAATCGCATCATTCATTATAAGTCCATAAATATTATGAGGACAATCGAAATCAAAAGACAACGACTCATCACATGAAAGGCCTAATTGAGCAAGGTGGTGTGCTACACTATTTCTAGTCTTAGTGTCAATCCAAAGGAAGCTTGCGTATAAGCCGGCAGCAGACGTCTACAAGACTCGTATATGTTCAAGAGTCATGAGGTCCCATCAACCGGCTTGAAATTTAGCATGATAATTATATATTTTATGTTTTTTTTTTAAATTCAGTCTCGTTAATATTTATAAACAATTAATTTAAATTTATTTTAGGTAAATTAATACTTTTCTAAAATATTTATATTATTTTTAATTTAGTATATAATAATTCATTTATTGAAGTTTTATATACATAACATTTTCAATGCTCACATTATAATATTATATATTAAAATTTTGAGTTTTTGAATCAAACTTAATTTAAAATTTAAAATTTTGAATTTATTACTTTTAACAGGTATACCTATGAATAGGCTTTTTCGATGCACAAGTTAAACGCAACAACAAAAATGCTTGTGCCTCGAGAATGCCCAAACCAAAGGCCTCATCAATCCCACTCCTATTGCTCGTTTCCTTGTAAGCCGCGTCCACATTAGCACAGGGGAAACCACCTAACAGTCTTTGCCGGGGTGGTAATTTCTCATATATATATATATATATACATTTATGTATGTATGTATGTATATATATAGTAGAGGCCAAACTTTGATTTTAATTTTGAATTTTCAGCCAGCAATCTACCAGTTGCATGTTTTTTAAGTTTTGACGAGGAATATATATAGATATAGATTGATCTTATATTCCATTCATACAGACATTTCTACACATGAATACATATGTCTTTATTTGTATACAAGAAATTACCAACGAAGCAGACGAAACAAGAGAAGAGGAGACATGATGGCCCTCACGTAGTTGACAACTTTTTCAACTCTGATTTACTTGCTCCCATCTTGCATAACACTACTTACAACCCCAAGATTCAAATACAAAGCAATCAGCAATGTCCGGTAGATTTAATAAATAAAATAATATAAGCTGACTTGCTATATGATTATGATTATGATAATGATAATATGCACTTCAAAAGTCTTCCTTTTTTCCTGTAGAAACTAAAAGAATTCACCTTAGATATTCTCACAGAATAAATCAACTAGTTGCATTTGCTGAAATCAACAAAATACATTGTTGGTTGATGAAGATTGTCGAAACTTTTTTTTTTTGTTATCGATTTTTATTTAAATAAAAATAAAAATAGGAGTCACTACCAATCCTTTTTATGAGGTGTGATCGGATCACCTCGTAATTTGATCGTTTTAATAAAATATTTGATTTATTAAAACAATAATTTTTGGTCTATGAAATTCAGAAAACGGGTTCGGGAGGCGGTTACGCACGAGGAATGATTAACACCCTCGTAACACCCAAAATTGGTACTTAGTTGATTAATTAATGTCTTAGTTTCGAAAGTTAAAAAAAAAAACTCGAAAAGAATTTAAAATACGATCTCTCTTTATATTTTGGCATTAATTTTTGTGAAAAGGGTTTACTTCAAGTCAATCGAGAAGGAAGGATCATATCCCGTAAGTTAGGACACAATGCCTTAAATCCTCGAAATCAAGAATAAACACCATTTGATCATTATTTGAATCTCGTTTTTTTATATTTTTGAAATGGATATTCGATTATTTCGGTTTTAAAAAGAAGTCATATCCTGTAAGTTAGGGACACTCTCTCTTAATTCCAAAAATAATGAACATTGCCTCGTTTTTTAAAATTTTCTTTTTTATGCATTGTGCGAAAAAACGAATGCAATATTTAAAGTAATGTGTATTTAACTTACTTGAGCATAATATACAAATGGATAAATGTTTAAACCTAATGTTTGATATAGTAATAATGAAACAATTTAAAATAGATATGTGGGTAAAACGATAAATAATAAGTAAATAATGAATACTATAATAATAATGATATGATTATAATTAATATTTATTATTGCATCATAATAATAATGAAATAAATGAGATAATTTAAAAAAAGAAAGAAAGATGCTTAATAACGAGCATAAATATAAGTAATATGTAAAATATAAATAAATAATGAGTAAAATGTACAAATAATGGGCGAAAATGTATAAATATGAACAACATAAATACAAGGTAAAGTGATAAATAATAAATAAATAATAAATAAATAAATAAATAAATAAATAAATAAATAAATGATAGTAAAACATAAATGCATGAAAGGTTGAAGTTGCGATAATAAATAAATAAGTAAACAATAATAATAAAATTTCATGAGAGGCTAAGGTTAAATGCATAAGGGATTGAATCGAAATTTAAATAAAATTGCAAGGGTAAATCATAATAAATTAAATAAATTAAATAATAAAATAAAATAAAGGACCAAAGTGAGATGCGCGGAAAGATAGAGGGACTAATCGAGAAAATGTCCCAAACCTTGCTAAATGCACCATTCCTTATGGCCAATCGAGGGACTAAATTGAAAATGAAGTAAAATTAAATGGTCAAATATAAAAGGAAGATAAATAAAGGAGTTAGGACCGAATTGAAATCAACTCCAAAATCGGAGGGACTGGGAACATAAATAAGCAAAAGTTGTGAAAACACGCGGATCCCTCGGGTCGGATCCTGGGTCAAAGGAAAACAACACTGTTTCAGGTGTTTACTTGCTAAAACGGTCTAAGGACCAAATTGGGACAAAAATAAAAATGCATGGCAAAATTAAAATAACAATAAAAGAGGATAGGACTAAATCGAACCAAGCTTCAAAAACGGAAGGGCCCATTGCGCAAATAGACCATAAGCCAAAAAAAGCGCGGATCCTAAGTCGTGTTGGGTCAAGGCGCGGGTCGAAGGCAAAAAAACGACGTCGTTTAGACGTCTGAAGTTTGGCCCAAAACGGCGCCGTTTTGCAACTCTTATTTAAGTAAAAAATTAAGAGAAAAAGAATCAGTTTTAGCCATCTAATTTTTTTTCCAAATTCTCTTATTCTCTCTAGGTACGACCCAGAATCCGACCATGGGGCGTCGGCCGTCCGCCATTGTTGCCAGTCACCAGCGACGGTGGCCACCATTCCCGGTGGCTAAAAATCATCTAAAAACCCATTTTAACCCCTTTTCATGTAAAAACTTGATTCGAAGCCGAAAAAAAGAAAAAAAATCAAAACCAAAGCCAGAACCCTTAAAAAGCATGAAAACCTTTCGGTTATTAGCTTCTCCGTTGTGGCCTCGGTGAATCCCTAGGGATTCGACGATCTTCTTGGCCGAAAAAGGTGACGTTGGTGGCGCCAAGACCAAGCGACATGTAAAAAGTTCCCTTTTTTATATATGTATTTATTATTATTTTTGCTTTCAAATTAGAAGAAGAGAAAATAAACAAAAAAATCACCTTAAAGAATTTTGCTTCTATTTTTGATTAATATTCGTGTGTGTTACAATTTGGTTTTTATTGTGGCTTTATAGCCTAATACAAAAGTTTGCTACTATTTTTTACTGTTCATTTGCTTCGTTTTTGCTTTCCCTTTTTTTGCTTGTTTGTAGGCGTTGACAGAGGCGGATAAGGGCGTTTTTGTCGTTCTCGTACAAGGCAGTAGAGGAGGGGTCAGGTCTCGGGACGAGACGCTGACGTGGCATGGGTAGCGGGGCCAAGGGGTCTAGGTTTTTTTGTTTAGCTGATAATGTTTAAGTTTTTGGGCCAATCAGGTATTGTAATTTTGGGCTTGTATATTTTTTGTTATGGACTATTTTTCATTTTGGACTTTATTATTTTATTTTGGGCCCGAGCAAATTGGGCCTATTACAGCTGCCCCTCTTTACTCATCGTCTTGTAACGAGGATAGAGCAAAGACTTTAAGAAGGACCAAATTTTCCGATTTTCGAATCTCGACTTCTTTGGTGCTTCTCTTCTTCAAGTAGCCTCTTTCTAACCCATTATAACTTCAGAGGTATGTAATTTGTTGCTTCAATCTATTCCGTTGCAACTTAGTAGCTTCAATCTACTCCATTGCAACTTCAGGGAGATAAGATTTGTAGCTTCAATCTGCTCCACTGCAACTTCAAGGAGATAAGATTTGCCACTTTAATTTGCACCACTGCAACTTCAGATAGATAAGATTTGTAATTTGTAGTTTTAATCTATTCCACCGCAACTTCAGGGAAATAAGATTCGCTATCTTTAGTCTGCTCCACAGCAACTTCAGAGAGATAAGACTTGTAACTTCAACCTACTCCACTGCAACTTCGGGAGATAAGGTTTATAGCTTTAATCTGCTCTACTTCAACTTCAGAGAGTTAAGATTTTCTATTTTAATTTGCTCCACTACAACTTGAGGGAGATAAGACTTATGATTTGTAGTTTTAATCTGTTCCACTACAACTTTAGAGAAATGAGATTCGCTATCTTCAGTCTACTCCACTGCAACCTCAGGAAGATAAGACTTGTGACTTCAACCTGCTCTACTGCAACTTCAGGGAGATAAGGTTTATAATTTTAATCTGCTCTACTGCAACTTTAGAGAGATAAGATTTGCTATCTTCAATCTACTCTACTACAACTTTAGGGAGATAAGATTTGTGGCTTTAATCTGCTCGACTACAACTTTA
Source organism: Gossypium rotundifolium (assembly GCA_025506655.1). Classification (NCBI taxonomy): domain Eukaryota; kingdom Viridiplantae; phylum Streptophyta; class Magnoliopsida; order Malvales; family Malvaceae; genus Gossypium; species Gossypium rotundifolium. The sequence continues at coordinate 33,011,764 of CP106729.1, forward strand.
GGGAGATAAGATTCGCCATGATAACTTTAATCCATCCCACTGTAACTTTAGGGGTATAAGATTTATGGTTTCACTGATTTGTTACACCGTTCTCTAGGAACATAACCTGTAGAATCCATTTCATACACCTATTTATGCCTAGTGATTAGGATGTCATGATCAGGATGAATCAAATACTCCTAACTAAATGTGTATGTATGATATTTGCATGAATGCAGAATGTCATTTTTTTTAGAATGATCCCTTTTTAATGCTTAGGTTGTCATTGCTCGTTGTTCATCAAGGTTCTATCACTGATGTGTTAGCATGCCTTATTGGTCAGCTGGTATCTTTAACAGAAAATCCAAAGAAATAGTTACAATTTAGACTATTCTTTCTCAAATGTTTCCAACCCTTAAGCTTGGTTAGTTCTGAATAGTGGTCCTATTTTTAGATCCTTGTACTATTTAGAAAACCTTTTAGAGCAATATGCAGAACTCCTTTTATTTGAATATTATTACTCTATTAATCGTTATTTTAATGTAAAAATGATTGAAAAGTTTATAGCAATGAACAAAAGGAATTTTATTGAGATCAAAGCTTGAAATGGATAAATCAACATAACAAATTTGCTAAAATACTAAAGGAATAAGACAAAAACAGATACCCAGATATCGTAGTATGAGCTTCTTCGCACAAACTTCCCGAGGACCCTTTGAACTTGATATGTGTTTGGGAGATCCAAAATACCTTGTTGATGTCCCCAAGATGTAACGCTTTTCCTTTTGAGAAAACTCGACCATCACATGTTCAATCTTCAATCTAAATTTGAGCTGTCCTTTTTCGGGTTTTCAACTTAAACCACCTTTTGTCTCAAGGTGCCCTTTTCGGGTTTTCACCTTGAGTTCTCTTTTTTTTTAGGTGAAGTACTTCTTGAATGAATCTGAATTCACAGGATTGGGCAAGCTTTTGTCATCCATCTCAATCAAAATCAACGCTCCTCCAGAAAATACCTTTTTACCACATAATGTCCTTCCCAATTTTGCATCCATTTCCCTCTGAAATCCTTTTGTACGGGTAGGATCTTTTTCATTACTAGGTCGCCCTGATGGAATTCTCTGAGATGAACCTTTTTGTTGTAAGCTCGCATCATTCGCTTTTAGTACAACTGACCATGACGGATGGCTTTCAACCTTTTTTATTCAATCAAGTTTAGTTGATCATATCGGCATTGGATCCATTCTGCTTCATCCAATTTCAATATTGCCAAGACTCGGAGAGAAGGAATCTCGACTTCAATGGGTAAAACCGCCTCCATTCCATAAACCAAAGAGAAAGGTGTTGCCTTGGTTGAGGTCCTAACAGATGTTTGATAAGCATAAAGGGCAAATGGTAACTTTTCATGCCAATCTTTATAAGTTTCAGTCATTTTCCCCACGATCTTCTTAATATTCTTATTGGCTGCTGATCGTGTCAAACAGTCGAGTTTTAATATTTATAAAGAATGATCGAACTTGTAGACTAACTATGACAACGATTGAGGCAAGTGCACCTATCGAACAATAGTATAGTTTAGCAAGATTATTTTATCTAACCCAAAGGAACCTAAAAGTACTACTACTCACTTTCTTTCTATTATTTAGCCTAAAATATGGAGTGATTGGTTTATTAAACTAATGAAAAACTAAACTAGATGCAAAGATAAAAGAATGAAACTTTGGGAAAAGATCGTGGAAAAACTCGATTGATTACGACGATACCTCGGGAAGAATCCACCTATGACTTCTCTTGTTATCTAACTTTTAATTCATACGACTTCTTTACTTAGCTTGATCTGTGAGACTCTCTAACCTATATTAAACCCTCTCTTGAGGCGAATAACGTCTAACCTTAGGTTAATTAGTGGAACTCTCGTTCTCTTATAATAACCCCCTAAGAAAGTAGTAAATCGATCAATGGACTCCCATATTAGGTTTCACCCTAATCCGACAAAATCTCGTCACCCTATCTCTAGGCGTGCGATTAACTCCGCTTAATTATGCTAGATCTACTCTTAGGCAGGGTCTATTCCTCCTCTACCTAAGTACATCGATTAAATTAAGCAACATAATTAAGAACAAACTAAGTACTTATCATATAATTTAGAAATCAAATAACAAAATCCATCATAGGTTTTATCCCTTCTGTATCTAAAGGGTTTAGTTCATAACAAAATAAGAAAACATTTCAAGAGAAAAGATAAAACAAAACATAAGAAATCCCTAAAACCCCTCAAGGAATTGAAGAGGAGATCCTCCTGTCTTGAGTAGAACTCGCTTCTTGAGATGGATTAACTGCTATCTTCGAGTAATTCCTCGAATAAAAGCTCGCGTAAAAACTCGCCCAAAACTTCTGTTTTTTGGCTTCGCCAAACTCCCCATTTTAGTTGCTACCTTGGGTGTTTATATAGGCTTTGAGATGCTTTACTTGGCTCCTAAGTATCCTAATTCAAGTAGAATTCCTCCTAGGATGTTTAAGTAGACTTAAGAATGTGTTTCTTTGCCTCCAAGCATCCAAATCTGAGTGAAATTGCTCTTTCCCGCGACAGGGGCACGACCATGGTACACGCCCGTGTAAATCGTCTTCAGGCCGTGTCTCGATTCTATCGATTGGGGCACAGCCATGTAAATCGTGGCATGGCCATGTGAAGTAATTTGACGAGGCACGGCCGTGTAGCTTGAAGTTCAGGCCATGTCGATTTCCTCTTTGGCCCAAATTGGCCCGTTTTAAGCCCGTTTCTCGTTCTTTTCGTCCTCGGTGCTTTCTTGAGTATAAACATGAAAAGAAAGGATTAAAAGCACCTTTTTACATAAATCAAGGGCTAAATCATCCAAAAGCATACTAAATATGGGGTTAAAATATGATACTTTTACGGTTTATCAGCTGCCTCCACTGCACCATTCATTTTTGGGCGATATAGTGATGAGTTGTGGTGTTTGATCTTGAACTGACTGCAAACTTCTGATATCATGCTGTTGTTCAAATTTAGTGCATTGTCAGATATGATCTTTCTTTCTTTCCAGAGCTATGATCTCTTTCTTTATTACCAATTTCGTGACATTGGTATATGAAGCGGCTTCTACCCACTTTTTTAAGTAATCGATGACCACGAAGATGAATCGATACCCGTTAGAAGCTTTGGGTGAGATTGACCCGATGACATCCATGCCCCACATAGAGAAAGGCCACGAAAAGTCATAACATGAAGAGGTGAGGGAGGTACATGAATTTTATCTCCATAAATTTGGCATTTATGGCATTTCTTAGCATAACTGATGCAATCTCCTTCCATGGTGGACCAATAATACTTGAATTTCATGATTTTCCTAGCCATTGTAAAACCCTTGGCATGTGTTCCAGACACCCTCATGGATTTCTTTTAAGATTTTCTTAGCCTCGATAGCGTCTACACATCTTAGTAGCACCTGATCCTTTCTCCTTTTATATAGGATCTCTCCATCTAAGACATAGTCACTGGCTAGTCTTCTCATCGTCCTTTTGTCATTCTTAGTTGCTTGGTCAGGGTATTCACGATTCTTCACATATCACAATATATCGTGGTACCAAGGGCGATCATCTATTTCTTCTTTTTTTTCGATGTTCTAATAATGGGCCAAAGTCTTATAAATACTCATCTAGATAGGCTTTACATCCTCTTGTTTGTTCGCTTTGACCATGGAAGCCAAAGTAGCCAAGGCATTAGCCATCTAATTTTCATCTTGGGGGAGGTAATAGAAGGTGATGTCATCAAACCCCTCAAGCAACTCAAGAACCAGCCTTCGATAATTGATCAACTTGGGATCTCTCGTCTCTCATTCTCCCTTGAGTTGATAGATCACTAGTGCATAATCCTCATATACCTCTAGCACTTTGATCTTACGTTCTATGGCTGCACGGATACCCATGATGCATGCTTCGTATTCTACCATATTATTCGTGTAATCAAAATCTAATTTACTAGTGAACGGATAATGAGATCCGTTTGGGGATACCAGGACTGCCCCAATTCTGTTACCCATAATGTTTGAGGCCCCGTCGAAGTTTAACTTCCAAGGATGACCTTCTTGAGAATCTTCTTAAGTGTTTGCCACATACATTAAATTTTCATTTGGGAAATCAAAGTTCAAAGGCTCGTAATCTTCTAGAGCTCTACTGGCTAGAAAATCTGCTATTGCGCTTTTTTTATAGCTTTCTGATTCACATAGACTGTGTCAAATTCAGAAAGCAGAATTTGCCATTGGGCCATTCTTCCATTCAAAACAGTCGACTCCATTATGTACTTTAGAGGGTCGAATTTTGAGATGAGCCAAGTTGTGTGGTACAACATGTACTGCCTCAGTCTTCGAGTTGTCCAGATCAAGGCGCAACATAACTTCTCGATTGGTGAATATCTTGTCTCACATTCAGTGAATTTCTTACTAAGATAGTATATCACTTTTTTTTCTTTCTGACTCATTATGTTAACGAAGCACGCATCCCATGGAATTCTCGAATACTGCTAAGTACAGAATCAACGGCCTATCTGGGCTAGGTGGCATCAGTACTGGGGCATTGGACAAGTAATGTTTGACCTTGTCGAAAGTCTTCTGGCACTCTTATCCCAAACGCCTAGATTGTGTTTCTTAAGGAGATGGAATATGGGGTCGAATTTCTCAGTTAGTTGTGAAATGAACCACGCGATGTAATTTAGTCTTCCAAGAAAACCCTGAACTTCTTTTTGAGTGCGTGGTGGATGCAACTGCTGTATAGCCTTTACTTTGTCTAGGTCGATCTCAATCCCCTTTTCATTGACTACAAATCCTAGCAATTTTTCCAACCTAGCCCCGAAAGTACATTTTGTTGGATTGAGCTTAAGTTGGAATTTTCTCAATCTCAAGAACAGTTTCCACAAGACTTGTACATGCTCCTTCTTTGTTCGAGACTTTGCAATCATATCATTGATAAACCATAAAAGCAACATATTTTAGGCCCACATTTAGTATGCTTTTGGATGATTTAGCCCCTTTTTTTTATGTAAAAAGGTGCTCTTAATCCTTTATTTTCACGTTTTTACTCAAGAAAGCACCCGATGATGAAAAGAACAAGAAACGGCTTAAAACGGGCCAATTTGGGCCAAAGAGGAAATTGACACTTGGACTTCAAGGACTTCAAGCCACCACCACGATGGCGTGCCTCGATAATTAACTAAGACTTACGACCATGCCACGATTTACTCGGACCCTTAGAGCGAAAGAAACACTTTCCAATTGATGGAATTAATTGAGACACTTAGAGGCCAAGAAACGATTATATAAACACCCAAGTGTACCATGGCCGTAATGTAACACCCTATTATTTAAATTTGCAGAGAGATTTTAAAGGAATTTCACCAATTTGGATTTGGATACTTTTGAGAAGCGAATTTATGAAACACTTTCCAAAGCTTATTCAAACATATGGTAAGGTGGAGTTGGCCTGGGTAGGAATTATACTTGAATTGGGACACTTAGAGGCCAAGCAAAGCATTCTAAAACTCTTTGGTTATTCTTTGCACATTGTGCAGATTTTTCCTTGTTTTCTCCTTTCAACATCCCTCTTGGCGAATATTGCATTTGGCAAAGCCAAAATCTCTTGACCATTTGGTCACTTTCATCCACTTTGTTAATTTTCTTTTGTATTCTCCTTGTAAAAATCACCCATACCAAAATCGGTTTCTTTCTTTTTCTTTTGCCTTGGCCGAATATACCAGCACCTAAAGTTCATATTTTTCTTTTCTTTTTCTTCTAATCTCCTTGAAATCAAAACAACTTCACCATCATCCTTTCGTTCTTATATTATTTCTTTTCCAATCGAAAATTCTCTCCATCTTCACTCTCTTGGCCGAATGCTATTGTGCCTATAAACCAAATATTTTTCTTCTTTTCCTTGATCATACATAGCCGAATCCTTCATCATTTAGACACCATTCTCAATCCTTTCCTTTTGACCGTGGAATATAGGTAAGGGTTCTTTTCCATTTTCGTTTTAATAAGTGATATTATGGCCGAATATCATTGGTTTATTGAGGGTCTTTTTGGATTGATATAGCATTCATACTAATAACGTTTCTTTCGTTATTATTTAGTGCAATAACGGAGATTGGAATTCAAGTGATCGGGAGAAACGTTGGAAACGTTTTATTTTGGTAAGGAAATCCTACTCTTTAAAATCTCTAGTACTATTGATATTATTTTAGATCTAACTAAATTCCTTTGGATCTTGAAGACCGTCAAAATAGGGAAGAAAAGGTGGTGTTCGGTTATCGTAAGAGGGTGGATCAGAAATCCCCATTCAAACGAAGAGCGATTTGGCGATCAGGATTTTCCATCGGGTTGCGGGCCATCTTAGAAAGAAGTCCATTATTCAAGTAGTACGAACCTCGAGTCAAGTTATCGTTGGTGGATTCTCGTGACTAGTGAATCGATAAGCGAGGCAAAACCGAAAATCAAGTGATTCAAAATCAAGAGGTAAGATTTTGGATCCATTATCGATTAGGATTTATTTTACGAGTTAGTTGACTAACGAATCAAAATATGTTTTAGGTCTTAGAGGAGCGAGAAGGGTTAGTACTCACGGTATCGAGGTGTGTAATTTTCACACTCATTATTTTTGGTTGGATGTCAAATTTCAGATGGAAGTAAATCGTAAAACGATTAGATCGGTAAAACGTAAAAAATGATATTTGACAAAATAATAAAAACGACAAAATCGTGAAAATTACGAAAACGCCTCAAGATATTAATTGTTATTCAGTAAATACTCTAGTTCGTGAAAATGGGCCGTAAATACTCTAGTTCGTGAAAATGGGCCGTAAATACTCTAGTTCGTGAAAATGGGCCGTAAATACTCTAGTTCGTGAAAATGGGTAGTAAATACTCTAGTTCGTGAAAATGGGCGAAAATACTCTAGTTCGATAAATCGGGCCAAAACACTCTAGTTCGTTAAAATTTAGCCAAAATACTCTAGTTTGGTAAATGGGCCAAAGCCCACTAAATTGTTAACTATATAAACAGGCCATATCTAAATATGGGTTATTTAAAACTCGAAATATGATGCTTTATAAAAATAAATTTGGGTTTTCAAGTATATGAAATTCTTTTATAAATAATTCTTTTCATTGTTAACTCTTTAACAAATCTCTTAACGGTTTTAATAATACAATGATTTTCAACTAATGTTTCAAATATTTATCAAAATCAAATACTCTTCAAATTTTAAACCCTGTGTATAAAATGTAGTTTTCAACTCATTAAAGATTTAAGAATAGCACGAATCATGTAACAAACCAAATCTAGTCTCGACGCATAGACCGGGTTTGGGGTGTTACATTTAGTGGTATCAGAGCCCAGTTTCAAAAACTCGGCTGTGGTTTGGGTTCAAAAATAATTTCTGTATGAAAACGTTCAATGATATTTTAAAGATCAGTATGGCACCACAAGCATCCGGCGACAAGTCAAGTAAGTATTATTGCTAATGATTACTATGATATGATCATAGGAACACTCTAGAACTTCTAGTTTTAGATGTGAAAAGCGTAGAGATTGAGACTATAGGACACGTTATAAAAACAACTTTATATCTCAAATCTCATAAAATATCGCTAATAAACACGAAACAAAATTTCGATTCATAAAACTTGTAATCGATAAACGAACAAGCAATTATGAGTACAAAGGACGTGGTCTCATAAAGGTGCTATATCATATGCTAATAAATTGAAAGTGAGACATCACGATCACATGGAAGAAGATCATGCATTGACTCAAGCAATGCTACGAGTCTTGGAAAGGGTCGCTGGAACTAGAATCCAACAACTCGTGGGTCAATTTCGAACTTGTAATAATGCGGAAGTTTTCAAAGGAGTCTCGAAATGTGGCGAATCTTGGCTCAGCAATTATGGATGATATGGAATGCAAGAGCAAAAACCGAGAGGGCGTCCTTATTGAGAGATGAGGCGACGCTGGTGGCTCACCGCTCGAGAAGGCATCGCCGCATCGATTAATCGAATTCTTTAAAGCCGCCCAAGGAAAATACGTGAACGAGCTATGTAGATGCTCGAGAAGGAATTTCAATCTTGTCCAAGGAAGTAAGACTGGCACTTTTACGTCGAGCCGTTATGCACAATTATAGCAAACCATCGTTGTGTATAGGATGGACTTAATGATGAGTGAGGGTTCGATTGTTCGCAGCCAAAATAGCCAAGAGGCTAAGAACTCGAATCAACCGAGAAAGATCCGAAACAAGAGAGAGACACACAAGAATGTTCTTCCAAGAGATTCGAAGAAACCCGAATGATGAATCACGCGAACCCCAGAACAAATAATCAGATTGCATGGAAAAGGCATTTTGGGAATGAGGAAAACGGTGCATGCACAAATGCGGTTCAATGGAACATGACAAAAGTTGTCCTCGACGAATGGATACAAATAATGATGCTAATCGAGTCGTTGTGGTGGTAATGGGGCTGGTCGTGGTCAAGGTGCACCGGTCGAGGCAATGGTAATAGAGAACTAAGAATTGGGCCAACAACACTGATGTGATAACGTTCTTCATTTTGGTACTGTCAATAGATATTGGCTCTACTCATTCATACGTATCTAGTGCCATATCCGAAATCTTTTAGAATCAAATTACGAAAATGAGATGACGAATCAATGAATCGAAAAAATCCAAGTATTCTCAAAGATGAAACTACCTTCGCGAGTTCTCTCATTCGGGCATGTAACCATCTATGCATCGAAAACGAATGTCGATGGGACCGGAATAAGGAAATCATAATGATTGGTGAACTCTCGCAAATGTGGTATCTGCATTAAAAGCGGGAAGTTGGTGCGGAAAGGTACGGATTCCTATTTATCTCGGCTTTGGATGATATCCGGAATGATGTGAGGACGGTGAAGGAATTTCCGATGTATTTCTCAAGAACTTCCGGTATACCTCAGAGGAAGTAGAATTTGGCATTGAGCTTTGTGCGGGCGAACCTAAGTGTAACTTCATAAGTTGAGCATATGGTAAGGTGGAGTTGGCGCATGGGTTCAAGTAAGAGGAAGAGGTTGAATCCTTGTATGACACCTAAATAAATTTTTGCTTTTAATTTCTGCTCATGACTAGGAAGTGTCGGCAAGGGGACATATAAGGAAGGTGTTGACCATGTATTTTTGGTTAGTGTATCAATGGATTAAGGTAACAACTAACTTATGGCATGGAATTAAAGGTTTAAGGAAAGATAGGGGAACATAAGGCACATATCAAGGGAAAATTTGGAAAGAAATCATGGCCATTTGACCATGTGTTGGACTGCAATATTGGTAAGGGGAGAGCCAAAATTTTGTTAGTTTGGCAAAATCTCATTCTTTCTCTTTGTTAGCACATTGTGCGGTTTTCTCCTTTCAACATCCCTCTTGGCGAATATTGCATTTGGCAAAGCCAAAATCTCTTGACCATTTGGTCTAAGTTAATTTTCTTTTGTATTCCAAAATCACCCATACCAAAATCGGAGCCCTAAAGTTCATATTTTTCTTTTCTTTTCTTCTAATCTCCTTGAGCTAGAAAATTCTCCATCTTCACTCTCTTGGCAAGATCACGATCATTAGCGAATCCTTCATCATTTAGTGGAATCACCATTGGTTTAAGATGGCCAGTGGAATTCAAGTGATCCATCTCAAGGATATTATTTTAGATCTAACTAAATTCCTTTGAATTCTACTTAAAAATCGGTGAATTTCTCCTTCAATTCCTTTAGGGGTTTTAGGAATCGATTTTTATGTTTTGTTTTATCTTTTCTCTTGAGATGTTTTCTTTATTTGTTATGAACTAAACCCTTGATATTTGACAGATACCTAAATGGGATGAAACCTAGATAAATTTTGTTATTGATTTCTAGTTCCGAAAATACTCTAGTTCGATAAATCGGCCAAAACACTCTAGGAAGATCACGTTCGGTGGGCTTCACACAAAATCGCTTATTGCCTCTAGTTCTGGTGGCTTCACCACAATATCGCTTATTGCCTCTAGTTCGGTGGCTATGCCACAATTATAAAAAGGCTTAATGCCTACGATTGGTGTGATGGCTTTGACTTGATCCCCACGGTGTGATGGTTGGTACGGGGTGTTAGTGGAATCACACAAAGTAACTCACCCTTTAATTTCTTTCCATCTCGATGGCCTCTATAAATAACTTATGGATGTGTTTGGATCCATCTCTAGATTATATGAGCTTTATAAAATAAATTTGGGTTTTCAATTCTACTTAAACTCTTTAACGGTGAATTTCTCCTTCAATTCCTTTAAAATGTAGGGTTTGTAACAAACCAAATCTAGGATTTTTATGTTTTGTTTTATCTTTTCTCTTGAGATGTTTTCTTTATTTGTTATGAACTAAACCCTTCAGATACCTAAATGGGATGAAACCTAGATAAATTTTGTTATTGATTTCTAAATTATATGATAAATACTTTGTTCTTAATTATGCATGCTTAATCCAAATCTGATGTGCTTAGGTAGAGGAGGAATAGACCCTGCTTAAAAGTAGATCTAGCATAATTAAGCGGAGTTGATCGCACGCCTAGAGATAGGGTGACAAGATTTTGTCGAATTAGGGTGAAACCTAATATGGGAATCCATAGATCGATTTACTGCTATTCTAGGGGGTTATTATAAGCGAATGAGAGTTCCACTAGTTAACCTAGGGTTAGACGTTATTCGCCTCGAGAGAGGGTTTAATATACGTTAGGGAGTCTTACGGATCAAACTAAGTAAATAAAATCATATGGTTCAGTATTAAATAACAAGTGAAGTCTAGGTGGATTCTTCTTGAGGGTATCATTGTGATCAATTGAGTTTTCTTCGACTTATTTCTCTATTCGTTCTTTTTGTCTTTGTCTTTAGCTTAGAAATCGTTAAACTAGATTAAATCAACCAATCACTCCATATTTTAGGTTAAATAATAAAAAGAAAGTAAGTATTAGTACTTTTAGTTCCTTTGGGTTCGATAATCCGGTATTGCCTAAGCTATACTACTGTTCGATAGGTACACTTTCCTTTAATCGTTGTCAGAGTTAGTCTCAAGGTTCGATCTCATTTATTATAAATTTTAAAGCTCTGATTTCAGCGATCAAGTTTTTGGCGCCGTTGCTGGAGAATTAAAATATTAAGAAAGCACTATTTTTATTACTTTAGCCACTATTTTTATTATTTTAGTATCTTTTGCTAATTTTATTTCTTCATTATTTTTTCCTAGCAGGTACCTCTAGTTTTTGACTAGAAGGAACCCGACAGGACCTTTAGAATACGATAGTGAAATTGAAGCTACCGCTTGAAGGAATCGTAGAGAAATTAGGCGAGCCCTAAATTACACGGAAGAAGAGCGAGAAGACAAATCCAATCCTACTGAAGGGATGGACGAGAATAATCCACCACGAGATGTGGAAGAAACCAATGCTCTGCGTACTATGTATGATTATGCTAAACATCATTTAACAGGAGCTGAATCTAGTATTGTTAGGCCTGCTATAGCTGCTAATAATTTTGAACTAAAACCCGAATACTCATATAGCTAATTTTTTAGAGTTTTGTGATACTTTTAAAATAAATGGCGTTTCTGATGATGCCATTCGCCTTCGGTTATTTCCCTTTTCATTAAGGAATAAAGCCAAAGAGTGGTTGAACTCATTACCACGAGGGTCAATCACTACATGGGAACAAATGACCGAAAATTTTTATTAAAATATTTCCCACCGGCCAAGACTGCCAAATTATGGAATGATATCTCTTCTTTTGTGCAGATGGATTTAGAGACATTATACGATGCATGGGAGAGATACAAGGATCTCTTGAGGAGATGTCCACACCACGGATTACCTTTGTGGCTTCAAGTCCAAACTTTTTATAACGGTGTAAATCCTCAACAAGGCAATTAATTGATTCAAATTACGGTGGAACTTTAAATAATAAAACTCTGAAGCGACCTTCTGAGTTCATTGAAGAAATATCATTTGATAACTATCAGTGGCAAGTTACAAGGACAAAACCGACAAAAACAACCAGAGTCTACAATATTGATGCAGTAACCATGCTATCAAATCAGGTAGAGTTGATGAATAAAAAGCTTGACAGTTTATGGTCTTCACAGGTACACCCAGTCATGTAGTGCAACGCAAGTGGAACTGTGGTGAATCCTGAGTACCCACCCTACCAACCGGACGCAGAGAGCGAACAGATGAACTATATAGGTAATAATTTTAAATCTAATAATAATCCTTATAGTAATACTTACAATCCAGGTTGGAGGAACCACCCAAATTTTTCGTGGGGAAGTCAAGGAAATCAAAGACAACAACCTCCTCAAAACTTCCAAAATCAGCCATATCCGCAAGAGAAAAAGCCAAGCCTCGAAGAGATGCTGACAAAATTTATGGAAAACACAGAAAATCGGTTCCAAGAAATAAGAAAACAATTAAAAGTAATGAGAACCGAATGGGGGAACTTATGAAGTCAGTGAAGGAAGCAACTAATACAGTCGAACAACTTGCAAAGCTACTGTCAGAACGACCACAAGGACGTCTACCAAGTAACACAGAGATCAACCCAAAGGAGAAAATTCAAGCCATCTCAGCTAATGACAGTAAAGGGTTAGAGGAACCCATTCCAATACAAGAAAATAAGGTAGATGAAGTTAAGGTAGAGGTAACACAAGGAAAGCCAAAACCAGTAATGAAGGAGTACCAACCTCGCATACCTTATCCCGAAGCGATAAAAAGAGATGAATCAGAAAAACAGTTCGGTAAGTTTCGTATACCAACCTCGCATACCTTATCCCGAAGCGATAAAAAGAGATGAATCAGAAAAACAGTTCGGTAAGTTTCGTATACTCTTAAAGAAATTACATATTAACTTACCCCTTCTTGAAACTCTTTTTCAGATGCCAGACTCGAGGAAATTTTTAAAATAGCTCTTGACTAACAAACGCAAATTAGACGAAGAGCACCACGTGGAATTAAACGCAGCATGCTCAGCAATGTTACAGAATAGACTACCACGAAAGCTAAAAGATCGAGGAAGTTTTACAATTCCATGTTTAATTGGTAGTTTAGCTATTGATAACGCGTTAGCTGATTTAGGGGCAAGCATAAATGTCATGCCTTATACATTATTTAAATGACTAGGTCTAGGGAAGCCCAAACAAACTAGGATGAGTATACAATTAGCTGATAAAACTATTAGAATTCCTAAGGGCATTATCGAAGATATTCTTGTCAAAATCGATAAATTACTAGGATGAGTATCCAATTAGCTGATAATGTAACACCCCTTACCCGTATTCGATGCCGGAACATGGTACGAGGCATTACCGAGGAGTACGGAACACTTACGATGATTTAAACCATTTATCGCTCAAATATCAAAATTGATTATAGAAGTTTCCTTTAATGCACCCTTGAGTCCAAATCATGCATTGGGATTGGGTGGGATTGAATCGAATCGTATGAAATTTTTGCAAAATCCCTAAGTTTATCTCATTTACAAAGCTCCCGCGCCGTGTGGCTCACATGACCGTGCCTCTAGCCGTATAACTCTTTGACTTGCGTCTATGAAGGAACTTGAGTCACACGGCCTTAGTACACGCCCGTGTTGCTAGGCCATGGGGTAAAGTTAATTTTCACAAATTAGGCTATTTTCCAAGCCATATTTCTCACTCATTTGATCCTTATTCTTCACCCACATTTAATACATACAAAAACCAATTTAAGATATTCAATGAGCCTTATACTTAATACCATTTGTTAGTCGTACACTTCATATAAATAACAAGAAATGTATATGGGCTCAATTCTCATTAAATTTCTTTTGTACTTATACTTTTCACACTATGTATTCATATAACATATAACAATCACACCTCAGTATTTCATATATATTTTTATAACAAATTATCTTGGTTTCAAACTACTTCATATTTGAGTTTTACTTATCAAATCATTTGAAACATCATCTTTACACGATAGTGCACTAGAGATGCACAATTCTATAATTATGAATGAACACATTTATCAAACATATTTCATGTTTTATATGTATAGTCTCATATTTCCATGTATCAATTACCATCATTTCCTCGTATTTTGACAAATACATGTAACAATTCATAAACATGTAATTCACTAACCCTTCACGCTAATCACAATTTAAAGTGACAAATCACTTATTGAGCCCAATTTCAATGTTCACTACAATCTATCATATAAATTTGGATGTACGTATCCACCAATAAATTCCATGTACAGTATCATCATCTCATATTTCCACATACATTACTTTACACATTATGAACTCAAATAACATATACAAGACATACCAATGTATTTCAAATACGCTTTCATAATATATCATTTAGAATTAAGATTATTTCATATTAGAACTCTTCTCAATAACTCATTTGGAATACCAATTCATACGGATAATAGACTCAATGATGTACAAATATATAATCACAAATGAACTCATTCACAACCAAGTTCTACGCTCATGTCTCATCAACTCGTATTTCCTTATATCACATAATATATATATCATGATTTCCATTCCTTAATATTTTTCCATATTTATCCCGTTGAATTTCTTAGAATTTTCGATGGATTTTCAAAGGTACACTTTAGTGTACAAATCCAGTCCGTCAATTCATGTTCATGTGGGCACATTTCCATTTCAGAGAACACACTCAAGAACCTCATCCTTACAATGGATTACCACCAAAGCTAAATCTCAGAAGAGAGCACACTCCATGAACCTCATCCTTACAATGGGATTACCACCAGCTAAATCCTCAGAATATAAACTCATAGAGTATTGTCGGGATTACCAGTCCAAAGCTAAATCCTCGCAATGACAATTACTCGAATGAGCTTGGATCCGAATTACCACCAAAGCTAAATTGGACCCTAATTTGGATTACCCGTCTGGCTAAATCCATTTTCCACATATTCTTCGGAGGGCTATATCAGATCACCCGTCCGGCTAGATCCTTTTCACACATATTCTTCGGAGGGCTATATCGGGATAGGATCACCCATCCGGCTAGATCTTTTTACCGTCAATTCCTTTTCGAGATCCATCGAATTTTCCTTTCATTCAACCGGATTTCTTCCCTTTTTATCAAATATATCAATGTTTCATCAATTTTCATACAATGAACATTCAAATTATATTCATATCAATAACATACATTTCAAGCATTTAAGAAGATAATTCAAGTTACATGAACTTACAATTCGATTTTTATACCATAACGATAATCTTAGTTTCATAATAAATATTTGAAATAAAACATTATATCATTTCTACCTCAACATTTATCAATTATAATCGAGCATGTGATAAATTTATACACAAGTCATTCATTTATTATTTTCCTCCTCTTCCTCTCCATCCACATCCTTAGTATAAGCAACTCACTTGTAAGTAACATTATCTATTATTTTCACTATTTACTTATGTGAATATTCAAGCTGTCCATCCGTGTCATAGTTACTAAATTATTTTTATCTTGAGCTACAGAACTCAAAATTAAGATCCGTAAATTTTATTTGAAACTAGACTCACATATCTTCTTACCATAATATTTCCAAAATTTTTGGTATGGCCAATTAGTACAGTTTATTAGTTAAGTTCTCCCCTGTTACACAGTCCTACTGCTCTGACCTCTTCACTAAAAATCAATTATCTCATAGTACAATTTTCATATAGTGTTTCCGATTATTTCTAATGAAAATAGGCTCATTAAGGAATACAGACATATAAATTATAATGCATAATTATTTTTGTATAATTTTAGTGAATTTCTAAAGTAAGAACAGGGGCTCACGAAGTTATTCTAAACCAGTCTTACTAAAATTTAAATATCTTAAAATGTAGACTTCCTTTGCTTGCTTTGTTTCTTTTATATGAAAATAGACTCAACAAGATTTAATTCTATATCTCACTCAACTTCTAATTCAATTTCTACCATTTTTGGTGATTTTTCAAAGTTAGACAACTGCTGCTGTCCAAAACTGCTTTAGTGTAACATGTTGATTTCTATTTTGTCCCAAATTCCACAATTCATACAATTCAGTCCTTGCTCAATTAACCCCTCAATTAAGCTAATTTTCTAATTTAATACTTTTCTATATCATTTTAAACTACTTCATAACCTTTGAAAATCAGAATTTTAACATTAGGCCTTAATTTCAACTCTTTCACAATTAGGTCCTAAAACCAATTTCCATCAATTTTACTTGATAAAATCACCATATATCAAAATTAAAGCTTCAATTCTATATTTATTCATCATATTATTCCAGCACTCATCCATAGAAACTTTAAAATTTGCCATAGAATCAAAAACTAATGACATACTAAGTTGGACCCAATTGTAAAAGTTCAAAAACATAGAAATTTCAAGGAGAAAGCAAGAATTAAACTTACATGAAGCCAGAGTATGAAAACCAGCTTGAACCCTCTTCCATGACTATTTTTCAGCTAATGAAAATGAAGAGAAATGAAGAGAATTCTAGATATTCTAATTTGGTCCCATATTTATTTAACTAATTTTGACAATTTTCCAATTTTACCCTTATTTCAGCCATTTCCTGATTTTTCTCAGCTATTGCCGCCCAAAATATCTCCTTTGGGCTTATTTTCACTTTAGGTCCTTCCACATTTGACAATTAAGCTATTTAATCCTTCTAGCAACTTTTACACCTTTTTCAATTTAGTCCTTTTTATTTTATTAACCACCCAAACGTCAAAATTTCCTAACGAAATTTTTATACCACTTTATTGACATTCTGTAAATATTCATAAAAATATTTTTGACTCGGTTTATAACACCGAGATCTCGATACCTCTTTTTCTCGATTTCTTGACCAAATAAATCTTTATAAAACACAATTTACTATTTCAAAAATCTTTTAAAAGCTACATTTGGCTCGTAAACATTAAATAATACAATCTATGAGTTCATTTGTCAGATTTGATGGTATCGAACCACTATTTCTAATATAACTGAAATTTGGGCTATTACAGATAAAACTATTAGAATTCCTAAGGGCATTATCGAAGATGCTCTTGTCAAAATCGATAAATTTGTTTTCCCAGTAGATTTTGTTGTTTTAGATATGGATGAGGATAATACAATCCCCTTAATTTTAGGAAGACCTTTTCTAGCAACTGCCAAGATTAAAATTGATGTTGCCACAGGAGAACTCATACTTTGTGTAGGTGACGAATCAATCAGTCTTCAAGCTCGTGACTTGGCCAGGACAACAATCGATGAAGGTAAGAAAGTGAATACAGATGATAATCAAATTGTTCAACCTTTATCGCAGGAAACACTATAAAGGCACAAACCTGAGCCGACTCATAGATCCCAAAGTGACAAAGAGGAATCACACAAGGAACAAGACCTTAGGATCGACAATTTAGAAGAGCAGAGGACACAAGTCAAAGAACAACCAGACCCACACGAAGTAACACCAGAAGAACCACCAGAAGAACTCGTAGAAATATCAAATCACTTCAAAATAGGAGACCAGGTGCTGCTCGACAAAGCTGATCCTCGCATCATCACAACAGACCTGAACGTAAGCAAGGAAATTCCTCTTAAGGTACACAATATCTTTCCCCATGGAACAGTCGAGGTAAGCAATCCAACATTCGACACTTTTAAGGTAAACGCTTCTCGACTTGAACCTTATCAAGAAAATAAAATTTTAAGCAAGAGAGAAGATATTCAAACCTTTAAACTTCCCTAATTTTTCTAATTCGAGGAAAGTCCAGCTTAAGACTATAAACGAGCACTTCTCGAGAGGCAAACTGAGTACTAACACTATTTACTTTCAAATTTATTTTCAGTTTCTTTCCATTCCTCTTTCTTTCCTTTTAAACTAACCGAAAATACAGAACTTCAAGGCTACACGGCCTTATACACGGCTGTGTCTATGACCGTGTGGACCACCAAAACCACTGTACTGACACAACAGAGGCCGTGCGAATCAGTCCCAACCACCCCACGACGTCACGGATCCAACCACTCCCCCACGGGCTCCAGTAAATTGGCACGGCCGTGCTCCACAACCGTGTGAAGCCATTGACTTATCAGACATGGGACAAACACGCCCATGCCGCCCAACCGTGCCAACACACTGTCTTTTCAGGAATGGGCGTGGCACTGGAAAATGGGCGTGGGTGAGCAAACACGTAGACACAAGGCCGTGCGATGCGACTGAGTAATTCAACACACCCTTGGTCCACCAGGCATGGGAACGTGCCATATTTGAGACCCTATTTAAACTCCACAGCCCTCCTCCTTCTCCCCTCATTTTTCTTCCTTCTTTTTCTTTCTTTCTTTAGAAAAAGTGTCTAGACTCTTGAGCTACACTAGAATCATGCCGAAGAAGCGTAAGAAGGCAAGCATTATCTTTTTAAAGGAGACCCCAACACAAAATTTCATGCCGGCCGCTTCATCCAAACACAAAGCCAAGGGTCTTTTAGACCATTTAAATTCTTCTTTATGTTTATTTTCCCCTTTATCCTACTTATCTATAATTCTCTTCTGCTTAATATATTTTAAATTCTTTTAGTTTCTTGGTTTTAGGTTCTAAAGGCTGCTTGGGAATCAAGCACCACAGCCTTAGAGGTCACACCCACCTCACGAACCATCCAATAATAAGGACTCCTTAGTCCATTAGTCTTTTCTTTTAATTTCAGTTTTCTTCTTAGTCTCCTTCTCTTTATTTCCTTTGTATTTAATTATAGTATTAGTACATTATTAATGTTTCTTTAGATTTCTTGGCTATTTCTTTTCAGGCTACCCAATTTCTTTATCTAGCACAAAGCTTATCGGTAGACACCCCACCAGGCCCATAGAAAACGCCACCACCGCCTCTTCCACCCACCTTTCACCACGACCTCTACCAACTCCCAGAATCATCGAAAATTCAAAAAGTGTTACTTCTCCCCTTCTCTTTTGATTATTTTATTACATAATTATTTATCTATCTTTGTACATTGAGGACAATGTACATCTTAAGTGTAGGGGGTAAAAGTACTTGACTTTTTGCATTATTCTCAAATCCTGAATTTTAGTCTTGTTCCTAAGTAAGTTTCTCATATTATCAATTAAGGTGAAACTTATAATGATTTATGATTTTTATTGATAAGCTCTTGAATAAGTCATTGATAATTGTGCATTGATGATTTATACGTGAAGAATACTAGAGAATCAAGCATGATAAGTCTATTTTTTTTTCTAAAAATTAAAAATTTCCTAGGTTGTTGAACTAAATTTGAATACTACCTTGAAGCTTGAAATTTATAGGATTGATGTCAAATACCCATAATTTGTGTGAGATTTTGAGCCTTATAGAGCATATATTCTTTTTCATGCTCACTTTATTGATTATGAGTGTGTCAACACTGAATTGTTATTCTAGAACTTGCCTTGATTATACATGTCGAGACCACATTAATAATTTGATATACTGAGATGATAAAGGCACCTAGGTTTTAACCCATTCACTCCACTAAAAAGCTTACCTACATAATTAACCCCTAGTGAAACCCGTTGATCTTAACAACCCTTTTTATTGAATTACCCACTTAATATTAACCCAAAACCCTTTGTATTTGTTATCACCATTCGTTTTGACTACCCTTCTATCGAGAATTGAATTGATCAGTTACCGAATTAGTTTATTTCAGTTGATAAAGTTCTTTCTTTATTATGTATTTACTTAGTTTGTTCTTAAAAAAAAACCAAAGTATATTCAAGTAGCAGATTAAAGGAGCTTATGCGTTTAAATTCCAATTGTTGAAGAACAGCATGTATTAAAAGTATTATCAATAGTAGTATTACTAGTTTCAAAGCAATCATTTATTTTCTAGTTTAGTATTCTTAGTAGGTAATTTATCAAGTCAATCTCGATGATTCAACCTTCTAATTCAGCTTTTATCCACACCTTTAACCTAAGCCCTGTTACAACCTTGTCAAAGACCTTTTGATTTGTGTATCATCTCATATTACAGTGGTGAAGATTTGATTTTCAGGCAAGCCTATGGGATTAACTTTTCAGGTTTTACTTATGGGTGGTTTCTCTTGAACCTTAAAACACTTCGAGTGCTTTGAATGAATCTTTAGTGAGGATGTCAATCCTTGTCGATTTTGAATTAAAGGTAATTATTTAGATAAGGGGAGACGCCCATGTTTTTATGCTACAAATTTATGACTTAGAATTGTTTGAATCTTTAGGAGTCTTTGAGATAATTTATCCATGTATGAATTATCTGTGAATTATGATGAGGCATTGTTAATAAGAATTGTGAATTATGGAAAGTTCGTTTTAATTATAAAGTTGAGAAATTTGCTTGAGGACAAGCAAAAGCTTAAGTGTGGGGGTATTTGATAAACCGTAAAAGTAACATATTTTAGGCCCATATTTAGTATGCTTTTGGATGATTTAGCCCTTGTTTTATGTAAAAAGGTGCTCTTAATCCTTTCTTTTCATGTTTTTACTCAGGAAAGCACCCGGGGACAAAAAGAACAAGAAACGGGCTTAAAACGGGCCAATTTGGGCTAAAGAGGAAATCGACACGTCCTAGACTTCAAGCCACACGGTCGTGCCTCGACAATTAATTAAGGCACGACCATGCCATGATTTACACGGCCGTGACCCAATCGACACAATCGAGACACGGCCTGAAAATGATTTACACGGGTGTGTACCATGGCCGTGCCCCTGTTAAGGGAGAGAGCAATTTCACTCGGATTTGGATACTTAGAGCGAAAGAAACACTTTCCAAAGCTTATTAAAACACCAAGTTGGAAGTATACTTGAATTGGGACACTTAGAGGCCAAGCAAAGCATTCTAAAAGTCTATATAAACACCCTAAGTGTAACCTGAAAAGGGGGCGTTAGGCGGTAAGCAAGGCCAAGGAGCCGAGCCAAGAAGATCACGTTTTGTGGAATCACTCGAAGATAGCCAGTGGATCCATCTCAAGGAGCCGAATTCTACTCAAGACGATGGATTCTCCTTCAATTACTTCAGGGGGTTTTAGGGATTTTCTATGTTTTGTTTTATCTTTTCTCTTGAGATGTTTTCTTTATTTGTTATGAACTAAACCCTTCAGATACCTAAAGGGGATGAAACCTAGATGAATTTTGTTATTGATTTCTGAATTATATGATAAATACTTAGTTTGTTCTTAATTATGCATGCTTAATCCAAATCTGATGTGCTTAGGTGGAGGAGGAATAGACCCTGCTTAAGAGTAGATCTAGTATAATTAAGCGGAGTTGATCGCAAGCCTAGAGATAGGGTGACGAGATTTTACCGGATTAGGGTGAAACCTAATATGGGAATCCATAGATCGATTTACTGTTATTCTAGGGGGTTATTATAAGTGAACGAGAGTTCCACTAATTAGCCTAGGGTTAGACATTATTCGCCTCGAGAGAGGGTTTAATATACGTTAGGAAGTCTTACGGATCAAATTAAATAAATAAAATCATATGATTCAGTATTAAATAACAAGTGAAGTCTAGGTGGATTCTTCCTGAGGGTATCGTTGTGATCAATTGAGTTTTCTTTGACTTATTTCTCTATTCGTTCTTTTTGTTTTTGTCTTTAGCTTAGAAATCGTTAAACTAGATTAAATCAACCAATCACTCCATATTTTAGGTTAAATAATAAAAAGAAAGTAAGTATTAGTACTTTTAGTTCCTTTGGGTTCGATGATTCGGTCTTGCCTAAGCTATACTACTGTTCGATAGGTACACTTTCCTTTAATCGTTGTCAGAGTTAGTCTCAAGGTTCAATCTCATTCATTATAAATTTTAAAGATCTGATTTCAACGATCAATCATCAACATAAACTTCGATTTATTTGTGCATCATATCATGAAACAAAGTTACCATGACTCTTTGATACGTTGCTCCTACATTTTTCAGTTCAAATGGCATCACCTTATAGCAAGATGTTTGTAACACCCTAACCCGTATCCGACGCCGGGCTAGGGTTAGAGGCATTACCGACCAGATCGAAAACATCTACGAATTCATCATATAGTCATTCATCAATATCAATCATAACGTCCCTTAAGTAGGTCATCGAGACATAAAACATGCTTATAAACCGAGTCGGGACTAAATCAAAACACGTACAAAATTTCATGAAAATTAAAACATTTCTAAATACAAGGGATACACGCCCATGGGGGTAGGCCGTGCCTCACCCACGGCTACTAGCCACACCCGTGTGTCCTGTCCGTGGTTATATACTGCCAAAACCAACACGGCTGCCAAGCACACCCGTATGCTATGGTCGTGTCCCTATAAGTCATATACGTCATTTCTCACACGACCTCTAAACACGCTCGTGCCATGACCGTGTACTCCTTAAGCTAGCTACTAACTTTTGCCCCACGATTGCTAGGCACGTCCGTGTGCCATGACCGTGTGACATAATAGGTCACTTGCAAGACCAACAAGCGACCCATTTGGGTCTCACCTACAAGCATCACTTACCAACACATAACATGTATATATATAGCAACTAACCCATACCCAACTGACTAACCAATCTAAACATACCAATTTGCATGACCAAAATTCAATTATGCCCAAGCACCAATCATCTATATACATACCATCTCATAACCATTTCATATATCAAATAATCATACCAAAACACTTCACATATCATATTCCTTTAAGCATATTACCAAAACATAACAAGCCAAATCACATGGCTAAGTTCACTTTACATCTCATATCAAGGACTAGCCTATACATGCCATATCTAGCCATATACATATTCAAAGTGTACCAAAATGATTTTAGTAGTGTGATGACGATCCGTGACGGTCCCGAGCCTTTAGTAGCTTTGACGACTTATAAACAAAGAAAACATACACACAGAGTTAGCTTTACAAAGCTTAGTAAGTCAATATACAAAAAAACTTAACATGAATTGCACATAACAAAATTAATAGAATGACCAATATGGTTCTCATGACAAAATCACCTCATTCTTTCTTGAACTCATAAGCTTAGCCATAACTTACCATATTTCCAAATCACATATCATATTTGTATCTATTTCATATAGTCAAGAATTTACACATCATATTATCAATTTGATGTACTTAACATCATAATATGCTCACATGGATACTTACCTCATATACACCATTAGTATATAAGCAACATACCTGTAATAGATATTCATTCACTTAACTTATCAAAGCTCGGATTTGCTATTTGTACTATAGACTTGCCCGTTGAACCAATAGGAATCTAATAAGATACTCGGAAACTCAGAACAATTGTACAATACCAATGTCCCAACCATAGCTGAAATACTTATTCACTCATTCATAACTTGTTTATAACTCATCAACCACAAAGGTTCAATACATATCTTAGCTAACACATAATTATTCAACTTCCAAGCTATTCAATGCTCGATATTATATGTCGATCATCCTTTCATATTCGTTCAACTTAATCGCACACTTTGTGCTATATACATAATTGAAACATATTAATCATTGCACACTTAGTGCCTATCCTTTTAAACGACTTGTCTCGGTGTCACACACACAGTGCCAATTTAATAAGCCGAAGCTTTTATATCATCGCACACACATTGCTATTCATTTCTTATAATCGCACACTTAGTGCCTATTCTTTAATCTACTTGTCTCGGTATCGCACACACAGTGCCAATTCAATAAACCTTTCACAAAATCATCCGAAATTTCATTAACCACATAGGTTTCGAACATACCTTAGCCAACACTTAGTTGTCAAATATTTAAGCTACTCAGTATTCATGAATCACATAGATCGACATTCGCCCCTTCTTCAGTTTATTCGCACAATTAGTGCCTAAATAGTTAACCGAAGCTTAATTAGCATCGCACACTTAGTGCATTATATCAAACCGATCTTGAATCGGTATCGCACACACAGTGCCAACCACATAGCTGAAGCTTATATTACTCCGCACACACACAATGCTATTTATCTCGATCACATTTTCGAATTCACACACTTAGTGACGTTTAGCTCAATCATCACATAGCATCTACATTTAACAATATCATACCATTCATTTCATAATGTTAAACACAACTAAGTATACGTATTATGTCCGAACTTACTTACTATATTAAACTTATCATGGAATTTATATGCATAATCCTCTCATAAGCATCCCTTATCAACATTAGTCATATAAACAAATTTCAATTTCATGCTAGTACGTTTATTTGCATAGTGACTTACCTCGGATTCGGTTTGTCGGTATGAAAACGATTACTTTGTCACTTTCGCTTTCCCGCGATCTGAGTCCTTTTTCCTCGATTCTTGATCTAAGCATATTCAGAATTAACCCATTTATTCACTAATTCATTCAATTCAATCCAAACACATATATTTAGGGCTATTTACAAATTAGACCTCACATTTGCACATTTTATCAATTTAGTCTATTTTTCTCAAAACATCAAATTCACAAAATCAATACACATCTAAGCTTAGCCGAATATTCACACATATCATACAAGCCCATATTTTTCATTAAATTAGCAATTTAGTACCTCAATTTGCCATTTTCACAATTTAGCCCTATTTAGCTAAATTCACCAAAACTTCAAGAACAAAACATATTTATCTAGCTCCAAACTTTCATTTAACACCATCAAACATCACAAAGCTCAACATAACATCAATGGAATTTCTCATGAACAACATCAATTCATCAAATTGAGACATGGGTTTTTGTATCTCTCAAAGCAACAATTGCAAAAACGTAAAAATTATCAAAACCGACTCAAAACATATCTTAATTTTGGCTTGCAAGTGCCGAATGCTTAGCTAAATTTTTCTTTCTTTTCTTTTGGTGTTTTTCGACAATGAGGTGATAAAAATGATGATAATGGCTTGCTTTTGTTTTCATTATTATAATATAACATATAACATAGTAATATTAATGAAACATTTAAAGTAAATATAATAAATATATAATATATATACATATTATCACCCATTGCCGTCCAATAACAATAATAATGGCTATATTGCCACATAAGTCCTCTCAATTAAAAAGCCACAACACATAGACACTTTAGAAAATAGCACGCAACTTCCACATTCAATGCATTTCAATCCTTTTGTCAAATTAAACACAGGACGAACAAATTAGCTTACAGAAATATACCACATGCTTAGTCACATATCAACGACACAAAAAATAATATATTAAAATATTATACAAACTTGGATTTGTGGTCCCGAAACCACTGTTCCGACTAGGGTGTAAACCAGACTATTAAAATTCTCTCCCTTAGGGATTTTCGTCCCCAAAAATCTTACCGTTAAACAGAGTCGGATATTGTCGTCTCATTGAGTCCTCAGGCTCCAACGTAGCCTCTTTTATTCCGTGTCGATTCCATAATACTTTCACTAACAATATTTTCTTATTTCTCAACTCTTTCACTTCTCGAGCTAAGATACAGGTTGGTTCCTCTTCATATGTCATATCAGATCGGATCTCAATTTCAGATGGGACAATCACATGTGACGGATCAGAACGATATCTACGGAGCATTGAAACATGAAATATATCGTGAATCTTTTCTAGCTCAGAGGGCAACCTTAGTCTATAAGCAACAGGCCCAACTCGTTCAATGATCTCATACGGTCCGATGAACCTCGAACTTAATTTGCCTTTACGTCCGAATCGAAGTACTCTCTTCCACGGAGACACTTTCAAAAATACTTTGTCACCAATCTCAACTTCTATATCTTTTCGCTTCAAATCCGCTTAAGACTTTTGACGATCAGATGCTGCTTTCAAACAACCTCGGATCAATTTCACTTTCTGTTCTGAATCCTTTATCAAATTAGAATTTGAATCACCTTGAGCTCGTTTTGCTATTATTTCCTTATCAACTTTCAGACATCACATATTTGTTGTATACTTTTATAGAACTTTTCAGCATATACACTCTATTTTTAAATAACACATAAACATCGATATCACATCTGAGATTCCGAATCAGAAATCAATTTATGTTAAACTCCTTTTAACTTATCAAATAAGTTATTAATTCTGGGCAACGAATATTTATTCTTTATGGTCACCTTATTCAACTGACGATAATCAATGCACATTCTCATCGTGCCACCTTTCTTTTTCACAAACAGAATAGGAGCACCCCAAGGTAAAAAACTCGGTCTAGCGAACCCTCTATCAGTCAACTCTTGCAACTGTCACTTTAATTCTTTCAACTCTGTTAGTGCCATTTTATACGGAGCTATCAAAATAAGCGTCGTACTAGGCATCAATTTAATACCAAACTCAACTTCACAAATCGAAGGCAAGCCCGATAACTCTTAAGGGAAACACATCAGAAAACTCGAAGAAAATAGGTACTGACTAAATTTTCCTTTCAGACGTTTTCGAATCAATTACATAAGCAAAATATGCCTCATATCCCTTTTTCACAAAATTCTAAGTTTTCAATACCGATATCGCAGTAGGCTATCCTTCTAAATGTTAGACTTAACCCGTTCAATTTCATTATTCGGACATCTCAAATCAATAGTCTTTCTTTCACAGTTCACAACAGCATCATGCAATGACAACCAATCCATATCCAAATTAATATCAAACTCATCAAATGGAAGAAGCATCAGATCAGCAGGGAAATGAATATCTTGATACATTAACGGACAATTCTTGCATACTTTATCAACCGAACATTTTTACCTAAGGGTTTCGATACTTTTATAGCAAACTCACTAGTTTCTACAGGTAAAGTCTTACTGAATACTAAATTCATGCATATATATATATGAATGCGTAAAACCAGGGTCTATCAATGCAATCACAGAAGTATAAAAAGTGTAAAAGTACCCGTTATAACATCTGGTGATGAAACTTCCTCACGAGCTTAGATAGCAAACACTCTGGCAGGCGCTCTAGCTTCAGATCTTGCAACAGTATTCGTCGCAGACCTCTGACTACTACTGACATTTCTTGTATTTTGGAAAGGTCTATCTCTCTTTGGGGCGTTATCTGATCTCAGATTCTGAGTAGTCTCTTGTTCAACAGATTTTAGGCAGTCTCGAATAAAATGATCTAACGATCTACATCTGAAGCAAGCTTGATTATTCAATCTACAATTCCCCGAATGTCTTTTACCACAACGCTTACACTTAAGTCTCTCGGATCTGACATTTCCAACACTCGCCATCTCTGAGCAATCTCGAATGAAGTGATTTCGTGATCCACATTTATAACAAACTCTATTGTTATACTTGCTCCAACATTTTCCCACATGTCATCTTCCACGCTGCCTACACCCAGGTTTGTTGCATTTAGTACTTCCATCATTTGATTCAATTGTAGCTTGAGTTCTCAGACTAACATCTGATCTCACACGATCTCCACTAGCATGTCCAACTGAAGCATTTGATCTATTGTTTACATCTCTATATTTCTTCATTAAAGGTTGAGAAAAATCACTCATCGATCTTTTTCTTTCATTACAAGCTTCAGAATTGACTTTCTCAGTATTATCATTATTAGTAGCCCTGAACTCTCTGGCCTCATACTTACGAATTTTGTCAACCGGAGGCATATTCATCAGATTCAAATTCATAGTCGAAAGCATAGCAGATGTTTGAGGGAGATTAACTGGGGGCAGAGGTTACAAAATAGTCAGGTTATTTCTCACAAATTGAGAGAACCACTCACTCATCATCTGGAAGAAAGCTTGTTTAACTTCTTCCTCTAGACCGCTCGTAGCCAGTCTCGGATCAGAACGCACTGTCCCTTGCACGGGAGCAAACACATTACTTTCTACGTCGTCAGCTATGGCTCTTTCGGGATCCATTACTATATAAAAATCACATTTTATACGCCAGGATTCATCACACTATCACATTTCAGATATATGGCATGTATAGCTAGACTCTAACACGCTACGTCATTCTAAGAATCGACTAAACCTAGCTCTGATACTAACCAAATGTAACACCCCTAACCCATATTCGACACCGGGCTAGGGTTAGAGGCATTACCGGCCAAATCAAAAACATCTACGGAATTCATCATATAGTCATTCATCAATATCAATCATAATGTCCCTTAAGTAGGTCATCGAGACCTAAAACATGCTTATAAACCGAGTCGGGACTAAATCAAAACACATATAAAATTTCATGGAAAATTAAAAACTTTTCAAAATACAGGGGATACACGCCCGTGGGGGTAGGCCGTGCCTCACCTACGACTACTAGACACACCCGTGTGTCCTCCCCGTGGTTATATACTGCCAAAACCAACACGGCTGCCAAGCACACCCGTGTGCTATGGCTCGTGTCCTTATATGTCATATATTGCCATTTCTCACACGACCTCTAAGCACCCCTGTGCCATGACCATGTACTCCTTAAGCTAGCTACTGACTTTTACCCCACGGTTGCTAGGCACGCCCTGTGTGCCATGACCGTGTGACATAATAGGTCACTTGCAAGACCAACAAGCCACCCATTTGGGTCTCACCTACAAGCATCACTTACCAACACATAACATGTGTACATATAGCAACTAACACATACCCAACTGACTAACCAATCTAAACATACCAATTTGCATGACCAAAATTCAATTATGCCCAAGCACCAATCATCTATATACATACCATCTCATAACCATTTCATATATCAAATAATCATACCAAAACACTTCACATATCATATTCCTTTAAGCATATTACCAAAACATAACTAGCCAAATCACATGGCTAAGTTCACTTTACATCTCATATCAAGGACTAGCCTATACATGCCACATCTAGCCATATACATATTCAAAGTGTACCAAAATGATTTTAGTAGTGTGATAACGATCCGTGGCGATCCCGAGCCTTCAATAGCTTTGATGACCTATAAATAGAGAAAACATACACACAGAGTAAGCTTTACAAAGCTTAGTAAGTCAATATACAAACAAACTTAACATGAATTGCACATAACCAAATTAATAGAATGACTAATATGATTCTCATGAAAAAATCACCTCATTCTTTCTTGAACTCATAAGCTTAGCCATAACTTACCATATTTCCAAATCACATATCATATTTGCATCTATTTCATCTAGTCAAGAATTTACACATCATATTATCAATTTGATGTACTTAACATTATAATATGCTCACATGGATACTTACCTTATATACACCATTAGTATATAAGCAACATACCTATAATAGATATTCATTCACTTAACTTATCAAAGCTCAGATTTGCTATTCGTACTACAGACTTGCCCGTTGAACCAATAGGAATCTAATAAGATACTCAGAAACTTAGAACAATTGTACAATACCAATGCCCCAGCCATAGCTGAAATACTCATTCACTCATTCATAACTTGTTTATAACTCATCAACCACAAAGGTTCAATACATATCTTAGCTAACACATAATTATTCAACTTCTAAGCTATTCAATGCTCGATATTATATGTTGATCATCCTTTCATATTCGTTCAACTTAATCGCACACTCAGTGCTATATACATAATTGAAACATATTAATCATCGCTCACTTAGTGCCTATTCTTTTAAACGACTTGTCTCGGTGTCACACACACAGTGCCAATTTAATAAGCCGAAGCTTTAATATCATCACACACACAGTGCTATTCATTTCTAATAATCGCACACTTAGTGCTTATTCTTTTAATCTACTTGTCTCGGTATCGCACACACAGTGCCAATTCAATAAACCTTTCACAAAATCATCCGAAATTTCATCAACCACATAGGTTTCGAACATACCTTAGCCAACACTTAGTTTTCAAATATTTAAGCTACTCAATACTCATGAATCATATAGATCGAAATTCGTCCCTTTTTCAGTTTATTCGCACACTTAGTGCCTAATTAGTTAACCGAAGCTTAATTAGCATCGCACACTTAGTGCATCATATCAAACGGATATTGAATTGGTATCGCACGCACAGTGCCAACCACATAGTTGAAGCTTATATTACTCCGCACACACATGCTATTTATCTCAATCACATTTCGAATTCGCACACTTAGTGCCGTTTAACTCAATCTATCACATAGCATCCACATTTAACAATATCATACCATTCATTTCATAATGTTAAACACAACTAAATATACGTATTATGTCCGAATTTACTTGCTATATTAAACTTATCATGAAATTTATATGCATAATCCTCTCATAAGCATCCCTTATCAACATTAGTCATATAAACAAATTTCAATTTCAAGCTAGTACATTTATTTGCATAGTGACTTACCTCGGATTCGGTTTATCGGTATGAAAACGATTACTTTGTCACTTTCGCTTTCCCGCGATCTAAGTCCTTTTTCCTCGGTTCTTGATCTAAACATATTCATAATTAACCCATTTATTCACTAATTCATTCAATTTAATCCAAACACATATATTTAGGGCTATTTACAAATTAAACCTCACATTTGCACATTTTATCAATTTAGTCTATTTTTCTCAAAACATCAAATTCACAAAATCAATACAAAACTAAGCTTAGCTGAATATTCACACATATCATAAAAGTCCATATTTTTCATCAAATTAGCAATTTAGTCCCTCAATTTTCTATTTTCACAATTTAGCCCTATTTAGCTAAATTCACCAAAACTTCAAGAACAAAACATATTTATCTAGCTCCAAACTTTAATTTAACACCATCAAACATCACAAAGCTCAACATAATATGAATGGCATTTCTCATGAACAACATCAATTCATCAAATTGAAACATGGGTTTTGTAGCTCTCAAAGCAACGATTGCAAAAACGTAGAAATTATCAAAAATCGACGCAAAACATATCTTAATTTTGTCTTGCATGTGCCGAATGCTTAGCTAAAATTTTCTTTCTTTTCTTTTGGTGTTTTTCGATAATGAGGTGATAAAAATGATGATAATGGCTTGTTTTTGTTTTCATTATTATAATATAACATATAACATAATAATATTAATAAAACATTTAAAGTAAATACAATAAACATATAATATATATACATATTATCACCCATTGCCGTTCACTAACAATAATAATGGCTATATTGCCACATAAGTCCTCTCAATTAAAAAGCCACAACGCATAGACACTTTAGAAAATAGCAAGCAACTTCCATATTCAATGCATTTCAATCCTTTTCTCAAATTAAACACACAGACGAACAAATTAGCTTACGAAAATTTACCACATGCTTAGTTACATATCAACGACACGGAAAATAATATTAAAATATTATACGAACTTGGATTTTTGGTCCTGAAACCACTGTTCCGACTAGGGTGTAAACCAGACTATTACAATATTTCCCACATGGTTACGAATGTGGTATTCTCCATGTCTTCAGGATGCATCTTTATTTGGTTGTATCCTGAGAAACCATCCATGAAGGCTGTTGTCCACTAAAGTGTTGATATGCGACAATGGGAAATTGTCTTTCGGGCTGGCTTTGTTCAAGTCTCTGTAGTCTACGCACATTCATACTTTCCTATATTGTTTAGGGACGGGGACGATATTGACTACCCATTCTGAGTATTTAACCACCCGTAAGAAACCAGCATCAAATTGCTTCTTGACTTCCTCTTTTATTTTTCATTAAAACATCGGGCCTCATCTTTCGGAGCTTCATTGAACGGGCTTGCACTCTTCCTTTGTGGGGAGCCGATGTACCACGATATCAGTACTTAACCCAGGCATGTCTTGATATGACCATGCAAAGACATCCTTGAATTCTTGGAGTAATTCAATGAGGTCTCGGTTCGTCTCTGCGGTAATGCAAGCTCCAATATTCACCTCTTTTTCCTCTCCTGAGCTCACGATTTCCACTGACTCTTTGTAAGGTAGGATTTGTTTCTCATCTTGTTCTACCATCCTCAACAAATCAGGAGATAGGTTACAGTCTCGACCATCTTCAAAATCTTGAGAATCCTCTATACACATATCTTGCTCAAAAGGAGATTCTAAGTCAGTAGCAGTGCTGCTCATATCATTGATATTTGGAGACCTGTTATAGGGATGAATAAAAATCCAAAGAACAAAAGAATCTAAGAATAATTATGTAACACCCCTATCCCGTATCCATCGCTGGATTAGAGTTAAGGGCATTACTTGACAGATCAGAAACTTTTACAACATTTTATACAACCATTCATCAGTCGCAACCAAAGTGTCCTTTAAATAGGTCAACGAGACATTAATCATGATTTAAAGTAAGGTCAAAACTAAACCGAACACATACAGAATTTCTCAAAAATCTAAAAATTTTCTAAGTTATGTAGGACACACGCCCGTGTGGGCAGCCGTGTGTCATCCACGAGCATCAAAGACCCTATGTGTCTTGGCCGTGCCAAAACAAAACATGTATACTGACTTTTCCACACGGCCACTAGGCACGCCCGTGTACAATGGCCGTGTGCTCTTAGGTCGTATACTGACTAAACCATACGGCTACTAGGCACGCCCGTGTACCATAGCCGTATGCTCTTGGTTCATTACTGACTTCCCCCCACGGTCATCAGGCACGCCCGTGTGCCTTAACCGTGTGGCAAAATAAGCCATTTGCAAGGCCAAAATGCCACCCACATTAAGGTTAAAATTACAAGCAAATAACCAATTCATTTCATGCACAATTGACATCCAAGAACTTGTCAAAATAACCATTCAATCTCTATATTCAAAACTATTTCCATTCATACCAATTTACACAACAAAAATCAAGTATACCCAAACATATTTCATCCATATTTACCATAAACTTGACCATTTCAAATGCTATCTAACCATACCAAAACATACATCATATATCATCTTCATAAAAGCAAAATATCAACTTATAATTAGTCACATCACATGGCTAAGTTCACATAACAAACTTATACCAAATACTAGCCTATACATGCCATATCTAGCTATATACATTTCTAAAATGTGCCAAAATAAGTTGAGTAGTGTGATGACGATCCTCGATGGTCCCCGAGCCTTCAGTAGCTTTGACGATCTATAAAACGGAGAAAACACATACAGAGTAAGCTTTCGAGCTTAGTAAGTTATATACAAATAAACTTAACTTAAAATGCACATAGCATATTTATACAATGACAATAATGGTTCTCATAGCATAGGCATCTCACATAAGTTTAGCTCAATTGCTTAATCAGAACTTATCACATACTTCAAATTCATTACCACATATGTACATAGCTCATTTAAACACAATTTCACATATCATCTCATTATTTCATTGAACATTTCAATTTAGTAAGTTCATATAGATACTTACCTTTCATACACTTCTTGTGTACTCATTAAATGTACCTTAAACGGATTTACGATTCACATAACATTTCGTATTACAGACTTGCCCGTTGAACCATTCAAATCTAATAGGATACTCAGAAAACTCAGAATAATTGTACAATGCCAATGTCCCAGATGAGGTCTTACATGTACTCAAATATCGATGCCTCTGTCCCAGACAGGGTCTTACACCAATTAATACGATGCCAATGTCCCAGACATGGTCTTATACGTAAATCTCGTATCGATGCCAACGTCCCAGACGTGGTCTTACACAAAATCTCAATCAACGCCAACGTCCCAGACATGGTCTTACATGATAAAACGAAATAGATACCTATGTCATGACATAGCTAATCCTATCTATTCCTAGGTTCGTACGGGACTTATCGAACATTATCACTATATCAATCTTATCTCAGAATTCATGTACACATCATCTCATAAACATTCATCGTTATTAATAATCACATGAACATACACAATTCAATACAAATATGTTTAATTGCATAATGACTTACCTCGAGTTCAGTTTAACGGAAACGAAAACGGCTACTCAATTACTTTCGCTTTCCCGCGATCTAAGTTCGATTTCTTCGGCTCTTGATCTATACATATTCAAATTTAACCATTTTATTCACTAACTCATCTAATTCAATCCAAATATACATATTTAGGGTAATTTACAAATTAACCCACACATTTGCACACTTTATCAATTTAGTCTATTTTTCTCAAAACATCAAATTCACAAAATCATCATTTAACCATGCTTAACCAAATACTCCTATATAACAAATAAGTCCAAACATTTCATCAAATTTACAATTTAGTCCCTCTAATTGCTATTTTCTCAATTTAGCCCTAATTAGCTAAATTCATAAAAAATTCAAGAACAAAACTTGTTCATCTAACACATATCTTTCATTTAACACCATAAATCATCACAAATCATATGAGTTCATCAAAAGCTCATCTAAAAAATATCATCAATTTTCAAAATTACAACATGGGTTACATAGTTTACGAAGCAATGATTATGAAAACATAGAAATTATCAAAAACCAATAAAAAACGAACCTTGAATTAAGCTTGATAGTAGCTGAATATTTGAAGAGTTCAACTCTTTCTTTTTCCTTCTCAAATCGGTGGAAGAACATAACATTATAGCTTATTTTAAGCTTTTGTTTTATTATCATCTTATTAGTACATTAATTACTATAATATCCTTTATTAAATTTAAGAAACATATATATATAACAAGGGTATAATTTACCTTTATCCATCCACAATCTAAATAGTGGTTTAATTACCATAAAAGGCCTTCCCATTAAGAAGCCATCTCAAATGAACACTTTTACAAAAATCATGCTAGTTTTGCATTTGATGCAATTCAATCCTTTTATCAAATTAAACACACAGACAAATAATTTATCATACGGATATTTAACACATGCTTAATCACTCATTAATGGCATAGAAAATAATATTAAAATATTTCACTGACTTGAATTTGTGGTCCTAAAACCACTGTTCCGACTAGGGTATATACCAGACTATTACAATTATCTATATGGTATGATTATGAATGAAATAAAAGAATAAAAGAATATTTGCTCAAGGTGATACACAAAGATGCATTTTTATTGAAATAAAGATGTTGGACATAAGCCTATTTCATAAAAAGATTCTTATTGCTCATAGGCTTAGAGCAATAAGCGTGTTTTGAACATAACTCTGAATTAGCTCTAAAAACTACAGGAATCTTTTCCACAGTCCAGTTGTTCAGAACACTTCCAGGTGCATAGGGGTAGATGCCTAATAAATTTTCTCCCCCAATTCTTTCTTCGGATATGGCGTTGATGTTCATATTTTCCAACATTTCTTTTGGTCGTGAAATGATAACCACTGGATGGTTAACTTTATAGACCTTCTCTGTTGACCCTTTTTTCGAGGTGCATATATCTCCTTCTTCTGAGCCCTTGGCATATTCAAAGAATTCTAGCTCCTTATTATCCATCAAAATTTTCACTAAAGTCCTGAACTCAATGCACTCATGGATTTCATGACCCTCCTTAGCATGGAACTCACAGTAGTCCCTCATCTCTTCAGGTCTCTCTTTTGAATCCTGTTTGATTAATCCCCCTCTACCATTTTCTTTCAAACCCATTTCAGTGGGGTTTTCAGTTCTGCTACGTTTATCTTGGTTCTCTTTCTTCCGCTCTTAATTATCGCATTTACCCCTTTATCATAATGACTAGGTAACGAATTTCTTGCCACATTAGGTTCTGATGGATCATCGAATTTTACAATGCCCATCTTGATGAACCTTTCAATTAACTTTTTGAATGCGGTGCAATTTTCGATTGAGTGCCTTGTGATTCCCGCGTGGTACTCGCATTGAGCATTTGCGTCGTACTATTTCAAGAATAGAGGTTGCTTAGGTTTTAGGTAGAAAGGGGATACCACATATGCATCAAAAAGATTCTGATACAACTCCTTATATGCCATCAGGATAGGTGTGAACTGGAGCCTTTCATATTTGACCTTGGGTTGGATTCTTGCCTTGGGGGCCCTTATGGCTAGTAATTACTGTCCTTGGTGGGCCTACCTTGTTGGTTTTGAATAACCCTTGTTATATATACTTTGTATTATTCACCTCATTTTCCTTCTTCCTTGGGGCTGATCTTTTGGCGCTTTCTTTCGAGTCTATCTTACCTCTTCTTAGCGCATTTTCGATCATCTCACCAAACATTACTATATCTGAGAAGCTCTTGGTAGCGCTTCCCAAAATATGGTTAATGAACGGGGCTTTTAGAGTATTGATGAAAAGCATCGTGGTTTCTTTCTCTAGAAGAGGTGGCTAGACTTGCGTCACCGCCTCTCTCCATCTTTGGGCATATTGCCTGAAACTCTCATTTTCCTTCTTCTTCATGTTCTGCAATGTGATTCTATTGGGTGTCATGTCCGTCACATGACTATTGCTTCATAAAATCTTGTGCAAGTCTTTCCATGAATTGATTTTGGCACGACTCAGTTGGTTGTACCATCTAATTGCTTACCCGATCAGACTGTCTTGGAAGCAGTGGATTAATAGTTGATCATTATTGACGTATCGTGTCATCCTTCAACAGAACATAGTGATGTGAGCTTCAGGACAACTAGTCCCATTATATTTTTCAAACTCTGGAGTTTTAAACTTCAGTGGGAGCACTAAATCAAGGACCAAACTCAGATCCTTAGCATTAACTCTGCAGTGGTAGTCAGAGTTTTCCATTACTTTGAATTTTTCTTCTAACCATCTGCATCGATCCTCAATATGCTTTGGTAGTCCCACTCTTTCTTCGTCTATTTCTGCCACATCATTTAGATTAGGAACAATAGAATTGGTTGGATTATCCCCTGAATTAGAAGTTGAGCCTGTTTGGTAGTTCATTGGTGCCGAGGTACCGTCTTGATAGTGTTGGGGTCTGATTGTAATGGCTACACATCTGGTTTTGTTTGGACGTTTATCAGCATAAAACCGAAGGTGTAAGTGGGATCCTTATTATCATCCCTTTAGTTGACCACAGTGCTCTTCCCTTTTTCGAGTCCTCCAGCCATCAATTGCATCAATTGGCTTATCATACTACTTTGGGATCAAGATCTAATCCATCATATCCTGTTGCACTTTTGCTAACTGTTCTTGTAGTTGCACTTGCAACTGGTCATCATCTCTTTTTGAATCTGTTCTAGCCTTTCCAATCTTTGGTCCACTACTTTGGTTTTGGCGCGAGTATTGTAACAATATTCGGTTGGTTGGCTCTTGTGGGTTTCTAGATTAACTGAAATCATTTTGATTAATTAGGGTCTTTTTGTGAAATTTTTAATGCATATGATGCAATGTAATGCAAATGCATGGAATGAATGCAAAAAGAGGCATCGACTTTGATTCAATTCTACTAGAACAACTTTACTAGAAAATAAATTTCTTTACATAAAACAGATTACATATACGGCTTTGCCCTAATATTCAAAGCCTTAATCTCCTTAAGAAGCCAAGCTAACTCCTAACTCTGATTCGATTCTGAGTCACTTCAAACTTAGCATGTTAGCCTGAACTGCTAGCGTTGGCAAATGATTGGCCACCTCTTGCATTTGAGCCACTAATTCTTTCAATAGTGAGTAGTTCTTAGATAACACTCGATAAGAAACCTTATCTACCCTCCAAAAGTGGCTATGGAACCATGCTAACAAAAATTGCGCACACCCGATAAACCTACATTCACCACTTCTCCAGCATGCATTCAAAGCTCTGAAAGTTTCGGCCAAGATTGCCTAGACGGGTATGACCCTTTTATCAAGTTGGTCAAACAAGTCTAAAATTGCATCATCTACTTGCCCTAGTGCTTTAAGGAATATTACCAACCCGTAGATACTTAAGGCAAAGATATAGACGATTTCTTTGTGTCCGACTACGCCAAAATCAGATATCGTAAACTTTTTCAAGGGAGATATTTACTTTCTCCTTTTTTGCTTGATCCAGGCTGTGACCCATTGCTCACTCATTCCCGTGATGCTCATTATTTTCTTTAGAAAAGTCAGGATATTGGTGGCTCTAGAATAGGCCTTGTTAGCTTGATTCCTCGGGCATTGAAGCAAAGTGGTATACTCCTCCACACTAGGTACCAAATCTATCTTCCCAAAGGCAAAGCAGCTGTAGGCGAGATTCCCAAAATTGAGCTAGAGCTCGAAACAAGTGCTCGTCCACTTTGATATCGAGTAAATAGGGCAAATCACCATAAGTACAATAAAATAGCGGCTTGATTTCATCATCCTATTGGACCCATATCTCTTCCAATTCTTGGAGATTATTCTGGGTCACATTGATACTAGTGAAGTCCCACAATTCTGATACGTCCCCCTTCTCGTAGACTATCATCTTTCCCTAGTTGCATTTTCTCGGACCATATTCAGACAGTCGAATTATCTTCCACTTTATCAAGAAATTTATTTTTCATGGCAAGCTCCTATTTAGTAATCGAACGTGAATCAACACCTTTTTATGATGAAAATGTCATGCAATCGTAGTCAAAGCAAAACAAAAAATTCATTACATTTTATGCAAAGCTAAAATTTAAAGCAAGTAAGAAATAATAAATAAAGTACCTATTTGGGTGACCACTAAGGGTTCGGTGCGGTTCTACCTAGGGTAGGCTCTTAGGGCTCATTATATGCGGTTCGGTTCTAAAGTAAAGGTACTTGAACCGGCAGATTCCTCGATCCTAACCCACTATAGGACTATAAGGATCGAGTTCAATTTAGGGAAATACATTTCCCTATGGCTATACGGAGATGAAAATCTCACAAAGACATAGGTACAGATGTATCCCAAAAGCGATCCCCTATCCTGTACGGAGGTGAAGACCTCATGAAGGAATAGTTTCTCCCTCCAAAAGGGTATAACTGACCGGTTATGAAATGCAATATGCGAAAGTATGTCCAAAGACTCGAACTAATAAAGAAAAAATATGAAAATTATGCAAACCATAAATATGAAATGCAACGAAAGGATCGTAATTTTAAACCAAATTATCAATTTTCGAAAAAAGACAAGAAATAATCAACTCGTGGCTTGACTCACTTATTTTGTTCCCCAGTGGAGTCATCAACCTGTCAAAACCTTTTTTTTTGTTATCGACTTTTATTTTTAAAAAACGAAAAATGGGAGTCGCCACCAATCCTTTTTATGAGGTGTGATCGGATCACCTCGTAATTTGATCATTTTAATAAAATATTTGATTTATTAAAACAATAATTTTTGGTCTACGAAATTCAAAAAACGGGTTCAAGAGTCGGTTACGCACGAGGAAGAATTAGCACCCTCGTAATGCCCAAAATTGGTACCTAGTTGATTAATTAATGTCTTAGTGTCGAAAGTTAAAAAAACAAACTCGAAAAGAATTTAAAATACGATCTCTCTTTATATTATGGATTAATTTTTGTGAAAATGGTTTACTTCAAGTCAATCGAGAAGGAAGGATCATATCCCGTAAGTTCGGACACAATGCCTTAAATCCTTGAAATCAAGAATAAACGCCATTTGATCGTTATTTGAATCTCGTTTTTTATATTTTTGAAATGGATATTCGATTATTTTGGTTTTAAAAAGAAGCCATATCCCATAAGTTAGAGACACTCTCTCTTAATTCCAAAAATAATGAACATTGCCTCGTTTTTAAAAAATTCTATTTTATGCATTGTGCAAAAAATGAATGCAATATTTAAAGTAATGTGTATTTAACTTACTCGGGCATAATATACAAATGGATAAATGTTTAAACCTAACATTTGATATAGCAATAATGAAACAATTTAAAATGGAAATGTGGGTAAAACGATAAATAATAAGTAAATAAGGAATACTATAATAATAATGATATGATTAAAATTAATATTTATAATCGCATCATAATAATGAAATAAATGAGATAATTTAAAATAAAAAATGATAGATGCTTAATAACGAGCTTAAATATAAGTAATATGTAAAATATAAATAAATAAAGAGTAAAATGTACAAATAATGGGCGAAAATGTATAAATATGAACAACATAAATACAAGGTAAAGTGATAAATAATAAATAAATGATAGTAAAACAAAAATGCATGAAAGGTTGAAGTTGCAATAATAAATAAATAAATAAATAAGTAAACAATAATAATAAAATTTCATGAGAGGCTAAGGTTAAATGCATAAGGGATTGAATCGAAATTTAAATAAAATTGCAAGGGTAAATCATAATAAATTAAATAATAAAATAAAATAAAGGACCAAAGTGAGACTCGCGGAAAGATAGAGGGACTAATCGAGAAAATGTCCCAAACCCTGCTAAATGCACTGTTCCTTATGGCCAATCGAGGGACCAAATTGAAAATGAAGTAAAATTAAATGGTCAAATATAAAAGGAAGATAAATAAAGGTGTTAGGACCGAATTGAAATCAACTCCAAAATCGGAGGGACTGGGAACATAAATAAGCCAATGCTGTGAAAACACGCGGATCCCTCGGGTCGAATCCTGGGTCAAAGGAAAACAACATTGTTTTAGGTGTTTACTTGCTAAAACGGTCTAAGGACCAAATTGGGACAAAAATAAAAATGTGTCGCAAAATTAAAAAAACAATAAAAGAGGATAGGATTCAATCGAACCAAGCTTCAAAAGCAGAAGGGCCCATCGCGCAAATAGACCATAAGCCAAAAAAACGCGCGGATCCTAAGTCGGGTGCAGTCAAGGCGCGGGTTGAAGGCAAAGAAACAACGTCGTTTGGACGTCTGAAGTTCGGCCCAAAACGGCGTCGTTTTGCAACTCCTATTTAAGTAAAAAATTAAGAGATAAAAAATCATTTTTAGCCATCTAAAAATAATTTTTTTCCAGATTCTCTTATTTTCTCTAGGTACGACCCAGAAATCGGCCATGTGCCGTCAGCCATCCACCATTATTGCCGGTCATTGGCGATGGTGACCACCTTTCCCGATGGCTAAAAATCATCTAAAAACCCATTTAAACCCCTTTTCATGTAAAAACCCGATTCGAAGCCGAAAAAAGAAAAAAATCAAAACCAAAGCCAAAAGCCTCAAAAAGCATGAAAACCTTTCGATTATTAACTTCTCCGCCGCGGCCTCGGCCGAATCCCTAGGGATTCGACGGCCTTCTTAGCCGGCAAAGGTGAGGTCGGTGGCGCCAAGACCAAGCGACAGGTAAAAAGTTCCCTTTTTTTATATGTATTTATTATTATTTTTGCTTTCGAATTAGAAGAAGAGAAAATAAACAAAAAATCACCTTAAAGAATTTTGCTTCTATTTTTTATTGATATTCATGTGTGTTACAATCTTGTTTTTATTGTGGCTTTATAGCCGAATACAAAAGTTTGCTGCTGTTTTTTACTGTTCATTTGCTTCGTTTCTGCTTTCCCCTTTTTTGCTTGTTTACAGGCGTTGACGGATGCGGAGAAGGGCATTTTTTCGTTCTCGTACAAGGCAGCAGAGTAGGGTCAAGTATCGAGACGAGTAGCCTCGGGACGAGGTGCTGATGTGGCATGGGCAATAGCGCCAAGGGGTATAGGGTTTTTTTTTTTGTTTAGCTGATAATGTTTAAGTTTTTGGGCCAATCAGGCCTTGTAATTTTGGGCTTGTATATTTTTGTTATGGACTATTTTTCTTTTGGACTTTCCAATCAGGCCTTGTAATTTTGGGCTTGTATATTTTTTGTTATGGACTATTTTTCTTTTTGGACTTTATTATTTTATTTTGGGCCTATTACAAAGATGTCCCATATAGAGTTCCTTCTCTACCGCATTGGCTTACGCGACGCAATCAACCTACCTGAAATCATTATATCCAGCCATAACAAACAATATTGCTATTTGAGCAGCCATTTCTTTCAGGTCTAGAGCCAATAACCTTCCCTAGGATAGATCATAGAAGCCCTCATGGTCAATGCTAGGGGTGAGCAAAATCCGATTCAATTCGAAAAACTCGATAAAAATTTCAAATTTTGAATTAAATAGTTCGAGTTATTTGAGTTAATCAAGTTATTCGAATCAACTCAAATAAAAAATTAAGTTTTTCGGTTTAACTCAAATATGAATTACACAATTCGAGTTATTCGAAAATTCGAATAAAAAAAAGTCAAAACTACGTCGTTTTGATAAATGTTTACTTTTTTTTAAAGTTAAAACTCAAAATAATTAAGTTAAAAGGCAAAACTACGTCGTTTTGATAAATGTTTACCCATTAAGTTAAAAGGCAAAATCATTCTATTGTTCATGTAGTTAAATAATCTTGTATTTCGTCTCCTAGTTAAATAATCGGTCCATCTAATCGCAACATTAAGTATAAATAATAGGATTCGTTAACTCAACTCGATTTGACTCGAAATTTTTTGACTCGATTCGATTCGATTCGAAAAAAAATCAAATTGAGTTCGGTTGCTAAAATAGGATTTATTAACTCGACTAACGCAAAAATTTTTGACTCGATTCAACTCGACTCGATCGAATACTCACCCCTAGTCAACGCCATACCCATTTTAGGCATTAAGACAGACTTCCTAACCATGACTATGAAAGGCACAACTGTAAACCATGATAATGGAAACTTCCTAGTGTGCTCCTTCCAAACACCCAAAGGTACATTAACCGCCGTGCCTAAGAGAACAATAACAAGCATTTTTGCGGGCAGCAGCCGAGGGCGTAGTGCAGCCCTTTGCAGCAACTACAGCACTGCAGGGGGCATCTAAGCTTTATTTCAGATAAAACCTTTGATTTGCAAGCAATAATATAGATATTCACATCAACTCACTCCGTCTATGACAATTGAAAACCTCAAAGATATAAACCAACATGCATTGTAAGAATCAAAAGCTAACATAAGAGAGAGATATCAATAGCCCTCCATTTAGATTTTATCAAATAAAAAGTTCAAGCAAGAATCTATACAGTTGATAATATCAACTCTAGTCCATACTGCTCATGTGGATTTTCATAACCACTTATTCTTTTACCCCATAACATGATGAGTATCATGACAGCAACGTAAAAGCCAATAATGGAAACAAGTTTAGCAAACTTGGCGAGAATTTTTTATTTTTTATTTTGTTTAGCTTTGCAGAAGAGCTGGAAGCAATGGAACAAATAACTGGTGATAAATTTTGTTTCAAAATGATAAAAATGAAATTAATTCTAATTCTAAAACTTTGAGAAAATACTTTTTTAGATCTTATAAAATCATTTTTAAATATTTTCCTTTCTTCAAACTTTTAGAATTAGAATTAAATTAACAGATTTTTAAATGTTCAAAGCTAAATTTATTGAATTTTCAGATTTAAGATCAAATTAATAAAATGCATAAATATTAGAAGGCTAAACTTGTTATTATGTAAATAAAAAAGGCCCAAGTCAGCTTTTAGTTAAATATTTAACACTTGGTGACTAAAATTTTAAATTGTGAAAATATTGGTAATAAAATTAAAAGTTTTTAAAGTTGGGTAACCAAAATAGAACCTACCCAAAAGTTGGGTTACCACCCAAGTAGTTTACCCAATTCCTAATTATATTAAATGTAACTCATGTATAAGTTATACATACATAATTATTACATAATTATTAACTTAATATATAAACTTTACTACTTTGAGACACATAGCCAATAACCTCTTGCTCCAGTTGCAAGGTATTATATTGTAGACATGAGAGCTTGGGCTCAATCCCAATCAACCCCATTTCCTTCCCCCAATTATAAAATAAAAAATACTTTGAGACATATAATATTTCAATATAATAATTATTCTCTTACTCGTAAGTCACGATATGAACCTATAGGCTATAGGTGAATCAAATCTAAAATTAATTCAATTTACTTTATGTGCAATGTATTGTTAGTCCAAACAAACACATCTTTGAACTTATAGACAACATAATAATCCTAATATGAATAATCATTTGAAAACAAGTGTAACAAATGAAATCTTAAAGAATTAATTTGATTTTTGAAAAGGAAACATTTGAGAATGGTTGTGAATCTGAGATTTTGGTAAAAAGTGTAATATATTATTGAATTTTATGTGCAATGTATTGTTAGTCATAATCTTAATATGAATAATCATTTGAAAACAAGTGTAATAAATGAAATCTTAATGAATTAATTTAATTTTTGAAAAGGAACTATTTAAGAATGGTTGTGAATATGAGATTTTGGTAAAAAGAATCAAATTATAAATTTTGAAAAGTATAAGAGCCCAAAAGTGTAAATTGCCCAATGATCAGTGAGTTAAAAGGTATTAATAAAGTGTCATACAACCATAACAATAAGTGTGAAGAAAATGGATTTTTGAATTAAGTTGAATAAAAGTGAAAGTACGAGGACTAGAATTGTTTTTTTTCATTTTTCCAAGTTGGACACAAGTGCATTTTTCCTTTAACCATATTATAATATGGTTTATAATTACGATTGTGGAGCCTACAAGTGTTTAGTGTCATGTATGGTGAAAAAGTAAAGTGATGAGAAAAAAAAGGGGGGTTAAAGTGCATTTTTATCACATACGAGTATTTTAGACTTTCCATATGAGATTGTGCATATAAATTTTATATTAAAGATATTTTGTCCTTATACTTCAACTTGATCATTAAATCCTACTAGGAAACAAACTTTTTGCTTGATTTCCACAATCATCTTTCTTATTAAAGTTTAGGGGTTCAAGTGAGTTAGTGAAAGAAAGATATTGCTAGAGAGGGAAAGCTCCAAGAAAAGTAAGAAAATGAGTTTCCACCATCTGTAACAGCCTTAACACCCCATA
Organism: Gossypium rotundifolium; assembly: GCA_025506655.1. Lineage (NCBI taxonomy): Eukaryota > Viridiplantae > Streptophyta > Magnoliopsida > Malvales > Malvaceae > Gossypium > Gossypium rotundifolium. The sequence goes on from CP106729.1 coordinate 33,056,568, forward strand.
AGATGAGACAACGTTATTTCAAAACTTGCACGTGTTATAATTTTTGAAGTAAATAAAATAGAAATCATGAATATTAGTAGAAAGACTTTTGAATTGAGAGAAATTAAATTGAGGTATTGACTAAATTGAAATAGTGTGAATGTAACACCCCAAACCCGACCTAGACGTTATGGCCGAATCTGGCATGTCACATTGAAGTGTTTTTCGAAAACCATGTTTTCATTGAAAACCCCTCTTGAAATTTAAAACTTCTTGCCTTTTAAAACTTGAACAAAACCTCAGTTTCCGTTTGTTTATTTTTAATTGTGGTTTATTAAAAAGTTATTCCCTTTAAAATGTTATTACCTTTAAAACCTCATTTGTTGCGGAAGCCTAATTTAAAACAAATGATTTACGAAAATGTGATATTTAAAAATTGGGTTGCGAAAATGTAGTGTTAGAAAATAGTTATTGTTTTGGAATATCGTGTTCAACTTTTAGCAGCTATAGATCACAATCAAATCAAATCCCAAAATTTAAAATCCAGAAATTATAAAGGCCTTATTACAACCCGAACCTACAAGCTCATTCTTAAGTAAATAAGCTAAACAGAATAAAACTTGTGCAGTTGTGTGGCCCTCTCTGAGTCCCTTGCAGCTCCGAACCGTCTAACACTGGGGATTACCTAAAAAGTTAAAAATGGGGTGAGTTTATGAAAACTCAGTGTGTAATCCCCTTGTTAAAGAAATAGTCAGTATACAGAAACAGAATCAGTCTGGGCCTGAGCCCATTAACAATAACAGTACCGTTTAGTTCAGAGTATATGTTGCTGAATCCCAAAACAATATCATTTGGGTCATAGCCCATAACAGAAGCAATTGGGCTTAGCCCATTACAGTAACGGTGGCAACTGGGCCTTAGCCCCCATCAACTTCGGTTAGGCCTTAGCCTATAAAAAATGTCACATATCACATCTGTTTGGGCCTAAGCCCATCTCAATATCAGAATCAGTATATTCAATGCATAAATACCCATACCAACCCTTCACTCCGTCTCCCATCCAACCCAACACTCTTATGGGGATTAAATCGACCCACCCATCCCTATACTCCTTATGTAGCACCGGTTGCGGCACTAACCAATATTGCAGCAGAGCTGCCAATCACATAATCGGCTTAAAGCCATTGGTGGGTCCATAGTCGTCTCGTGCGACCCGTGCGACCCTCACATATCAATCACTTCCTCCAATACAAGATCCCAACCCCATGCAGTATGTCGTGTATGCAGTATGCTATGCTCAGAATCAGTCATATCATTCATAATTAAGTCAATCAAATCATAGTCATACAATCATAGTCAAATAAGTCAAATCATAGCACAAATCAGTCATGTACCCTCGAAGGGCAAAATAGTCATTTCCCTCTAGGGGCATTACGATCATTTTACCCTATAATGGCATTAAGGTCATTTTACCTTATGGGGGTATTTCGTTCATTTACCCTATGGGGTATTTCAGTCATTTTACCTACCTTGGGGTCTCGGTACAATTAATGACCTTTTCAAGGCCTACAATCGCCTCGAGCGACACAGATAATCTATTTGGTCAAAACAGTATAAATGGGCTTAAAGCCCAATATTCAGCCCAAATGGGCCCACACGCTCGTGTGGCCTATTTCAATCAATCACGGATATATGATCTACATAGCCCAATCCAATTTCTGCCACTTTTTGTAAATTTTATTCGTGTGGGGCCTATGAGCCATTAGGCCCACACGGCCTATTTCAGCCCAATGAGGCCCATAACGCCCAAGATCACAAGAGCGCTCATGGTGGTCTCTTCAGTCTACCGCCCATGGTTGTGGGCTCAATTTTACCACACGAGCAATCGTACGCTCGTGAGGCCTCAAATGCCGAAGTTTCGGCTTTTGCCGATTATAGCGAAGATGGTGTGATTACACACTTGATTGCGAAATGTGTGAATGACCCACGAGAACTCCAACCTACATTCAATTAATGCAGTCCATTAATTACTTGTAAATCGGGTTAACCGAATCCCAATCAACTTATCAAAAACAGCCTCTACCGAAAATACTTGTCCAACAGATTACCTCTCCTTTGACTAGATCAGTCGATTATGGTTTCCCACTTGATCTAGAGATTGGTGCAGCCACTCTGCCGCACCATGGCAGAAAATCCTGAACAGTGACACTTTACATTGCTTAAATTCAAGGGTAGAGGCTACGTGCCCATTCTTAGCTTGCACCATTCCTGATCCTCCCTCAGAATGGCTACTACTCGCCACCATTGATATCTTTTTATGCAACATATTATCGAAACCTCCATTTCTCTTCTAGAGATTTTCGAACCCAAAATTGATGATGATGGAATCAGTTGGAATAGTTTAGGTATATTCGGCCAAGCACAATAGGGAAAGATAATAAACTGAACGTACATAAAAAGCCTTATGAAGAATTCGACTATGATTGGAAGAGAGTGGAAAGTAGAGAAGAAGAAGAAGATGGAGAGCAGGTTCGATTTAGAAGGGAGGTCAAGAGGAGAATGATTTAGAAGGAAAAGAAGAAGCAGAACCAAGAGTGAGAGAGGAAACAGATTTCGGCAAAGCAAAGAAAGAAAAAGAAACCAAAAAGAAGGTTACCTATTCGGCAATTGTAGGAAAGAGGAAAGTAGTGGAAATTTTGGTCACTTCAATAGCTAAAATGCAAACCCGAAAGGAACCCCGAATGGTAGAAAAATCCCAAAAAACATTCGGCACCTTCCTTTCAACCCTCTCAAAACCAAACAAAGAATTGCCTTGTGCTGAAAATGCTCACTCACTTCCCCTTAGTCAAATTTCACTAAGCCTTAGAGTCCCAATCAGCCACAGCACCTTACCAACCTCCCATTTTCAAATTTTCTTGATTTTCTCCCCGATCTTCTCCTTGATTTTCTCTACAAAACCCTCCAAGACCAATTCAAACTTCACCTGACAGAGTTTCGGTCTAACTCGACTACTCATGCTTCAAGGAAATAAAATAAATACTCCCTTGTGCATCATGAGACTCGAACTTGAGCTCCCTTGCAACCTTGAACACGCCACTTACCACTGGACCACAAGCTCCTCTTGTGTCATAAAATAAGCATTATTATGAATAAGGCCTAAGTGTCAGTGTCCAGGTTCATTAAGAGAAAATTAATTTTTTTTTGCAAAAGTCAATACTTGAACCCAGGCTTCTCACACACTCCCATGCACACCCAAATCACTTAGCCATTAAAGCAAACAAGCAATTTGGGTTATTTCCTTGCACACATAAATTTTTATGTGTTCCTACACTCAAGACCTATTTCCTTCTAGGCCCAAATTCGGGGCGTTACAGTGAAAAATGTTGGGATAAAAAGCATGAAAAATTAAAAGTATAAAAGATTGAATTAGATTGATAAAAAAAAAGAGGAAGGACTAGACAAGCAAATTTAACCAAGAGAGTACAATAAACTATGGATGAGATTAAAATTGAATGTGGACCACTTAATGTGTATGATGATGTTTAGATTTTTTTAAATAAATATTATTAAAATTTTAAAATATTAAATTAAATATATTTTAACATAGAAAGATGTAGAAAAATCTTCTTCATCACCTTCATCCCTTCTCTTTCACATCACCTCTATCTCTCTTCTCAGTAAACTTTCATTTTTGTTTCATTTTAGTCCTTTCCACCATTTTTAATCATTTCAAGCTAAAAAAATTTCAATTTCTTCCGTAGATTCTTAATGAAATAAATAGAGCAACCTTATAGCAAGCTAAGTTTCTCGTAAAGTTAGCTAGTGTTCAAGGTAAGGATGATGAAGTTTCTTTAAGGATTTTATGTTTATTTCATTAAATGTGAATGAAAATGATATGTGATTATGATTTTGATATTAAACCTTGTATGCATGTGATATGTTAATGAAAAGAAAGAGAAGAGAGGTGATCAACAAAGTCTTGATAATGAGAAAAAAGTAACAAAAGAGTAAAGGAAGAAGAAAGAGCTCATCCAAGCATTTGATAGTAAGTACTTCAAAAATTTTACTTTACCTAATTAAAATCTAAGTGAAAATTTGTTATATTGGTTATAGTAATATTTATGGGATTCATCAATATAAGAAAATGTTTATGTGTATTATGGAATTTATTTGAAAGTGAAGGTGAATTCAAAAATAAATTGAATAGCTTATGTGTAGTGAATTTGAAGTAAAAGGACTAAATTAAAAAGTGTATAAAAGTTAGATAAGTGAAAAAAATAAAGTAAATGTCAAGTGATATTTGATGATTGTTGACTTTTATATAAATAAAGACTAAATAAAAAAAGTGTAAAGATTGAATTGTCTTTAGTTGTTAAGAGAGTGTAATGAAATTAAGTATTTAAATTCCCATGTAGACAAAATGGGAACTAGTGGGATATAAATGACATGCCATTAGGAATCTTTGTGCTTACTAGTGATAGTGGCACTTTGGTGCAATTCAATGATTTTGTACTTCGATGCTAATGAAAATGGCACTTTGGTGCATTTCATTAGCATTACACTTTGGTATAAGATAGTATATGCACAATTATGCAATGATTTAGTGTTCATTTCGCATATCCTACATGTTTTATCAAGTCTATAATTGGGCTAATAATATAAACGGTAAGTGATCATATTAATAAATTTGGTAAGTGATTTATAGAACGTTAGTTTAAGAGTTTAATATGGTTACTTTTTATTTAATTTCATGGTATATTATTATTAATCAAGTATTTAGATGTTAATATCGGTTGCATTTAATGGTAAGTTTAATTCTTAATGTACTTACTAAGCTTTTATAAGCTTAACACTTTATTTTTCAACAAGTAGGTAGAGACTCAAGTTGAAGCTCAAAAGGAAAGATATCATCTCAACTTATCACATCTCAAGGCTTGAAAAAGAGTAAGACTTTGATATTTTTGCTTATAGATTATGACATGTACATAGGTTAATGCAAAATATATAGATAAGGTTTCTAGTAAAAATAATTGAAGAAATCTTGATCATTTTGTTGAACTTTACAAGTTTAGTTAAATTTTGATTAAGATAGAAGTAGAAACATATTATGTTTTGATGGTTATTTATGTTTTATAATGTTTAAAAGTGATCTAGAATGGTTGCCAATAGTTGAGACTTAGTTTTAGATGTTTCAAACATGTTCTGGGCAATCTATCTTTAGTGTCGTGACATTGGACCTATTTTAGAGTAATCTATTTTCGATGTCATGACATGAGCATCCCAATGTCGCGACATTGACCATGTTTGGTAATTTTTTTCGGTGTCTAACCACCAGTAACCCAGTGTTACAACATCAATCAGTGCAGCGACATTGATAATGTATAACCTGCTTTAACTCAAATAAACCTCGATTAGGCCCCATTTGTACCCAAACTGTAAAGAATGCCTATAAATGACTTGAAGAACTCTAAAAGAGTTTGATTATGTTAAATTGAAGTTATAGAATTGATGATCAAGTTGAGTAGTCTTAGTTTCCAAATGTGGCATCCATTGCTTGTAACGCCTCAAAAATCCTTTATAATTATTCTCATTTGTTTGTGACACAAATAGTTGTCTGCTTCAGTGGGTAATTATTCGGGAGTGTCTGAGAAGTCTTGGGTTCAAGCCTTAGCTTGGGAAAATTTTGTTTTTGATTGAGTAAACACCTATCTTTAGCCAGTAGGCTTATAAATAAATGTTGGTAAAATATGTCAGAATGGGTCTGTTGGTCAGGTGGTTGAGTGGAGAGTAAATAAGCTGGAGGTCTAAAGTTCAAGTCTTTGTGCAAACGAGGGATTATTTTGCTGCTTGTGTCGTGTAGGAATTTTAGTTTAGCCGAAATACTGTAGTGTTTGAATGAGGGTTGAATTTGGTTGTTGAGGAGATTGTGGTAGATGGTTTAGGGGGAGTTTAAGGGTTAATGGGGGTGTGGTGGATGATTTTAGGAGGAAAGTTAGGGATATGGGAAGAAAGTTAAGGGATTGGGGGGTTTACCAAAGATCTGATCACTTTTTTACTTTCCAAATTTTGGCTTTGGCATTGGTTTCCTCTTAACTTTTCCTGTCAACTGTTCTTCTTCCATTGTGCTGAATATTGGTCGCAGATGGGGCACAAGAGGTCATGGTAGAGGTCGTAGAGGTGCTCGAGCTGGGTCTCCATCTTCTGGAAACTTGCCAAATTTGGATACAAGTGAGACGCCGGCTTCACCTGTGACCGAGACTAGATCTCATGATCAAGGGGCTGGGGACGACGCACTGTCCCGGCCATGTTGAGGATTTTAGAGAAGGTCGCTGGGCCCAATACTGGAGCTAAAGGCCACTGTTCGGTTACAAAATGACTCTAGTCTAATGGATCTGAGCTCTTTAGGGGCATTGCTAGGGTGGCCCCCAATGTGGCTGAATACTGGATTGAGGCCACAGAGAGGATTATGGATGACCTGGATTGCAACTCTGAGAAGAAATTAAACGGTGATGTATCGTTGCTACTAGATGAGACATATCGGTGGTGGCTCACTGTTAAGGAGGGCACTCAGCCCAGTCGACTAACCTGGGAGCTCTTTAAGACCGCTTTCCAGGGGAAGTATGTGAGTGCCAATTATTTAGATACCCATAGGAAAGAGTTCCTAAATCTGACTCAGGGGGATAAATTAGTGGCCGAGTATGAGGCCGAATTTCTACGATTGACCCGCTACATGTGAGGAATGGTGGCGACTGAGTACGAGTGATGTGTTTGCTTTGAAGATGGCCCTAGGGATAATCTGAAGGTTCTGATAGCTCTATAGAGGGAGCGGGACTTTGCTACACTGGTCAATAAGGCGAAGATTGCCGAGGAAGTGAAGCGCAGAGGGGTAGGAATAAGACGAATTTAGAGCCCTCGAGTTTCATTTAGATGCCTAAAAAAGGCCAGAATTGATGGGCTAATCAGAGTTGGGCCTCTTACTGCTGCTAATGGACAGTCACCGTATACTGACTGTGTTAGATGCCATCAGGGCGAGTGTTGGAAAAGAACTCGGGCTTATTTGAGGTTCAGTTCATTAGAGCACCGTATTAGAGAGTGTTCGCGAATGTCTAAGCAGATACAAGCTTCGGGCATGGGTATTGCACCACCATCGAGGGTAGTTCAGCAGCCACCGAGAGGCCGTGGTTGGGCCAGAGGTAAGAATGGTTTTAGTAATGGTGAAAAAGCACCGGGCAAAGGTACTGGTCACACTAAGGCGAGACAGCTGGCTCTAGTTTATGCTGCTCGTCGCTGAGAGGATGGAGATGTTTCGGATGTCATTACGGGTACGTTCTTTATTTATAATGTACCTTATAATGCACTGATAGATATAGGATCCACTCACTCCTATATAGTATATTATTTAAAAACTTGGGTATACTGATTGAGAGTACTACGAGTGAGGTCACTGTACTGAGTCTGTTTTGGTAGTCAATAAGGGTTAACAAACTGTTTAGAGATATTCCTTTAGAGGTTCAAGGAGATATCTTTTTGGCTATCTGATAGAACTGCCTTTTAGAGAATTTGATTTGATACTGGGAATGGATTGGTTAGTCAAACACCGAGTGAACTTAGATTATGCCTCAAAAAGGGTTGTACTGAAACCGAGAAGGACAATGAGGTAGTCGTAATTGGGGAGCATCAGAACTATTTATCGAATGTGATTTTTGCATTGAGGGCCGAGAAGTTGGTCCGTAAGGGATGTGAGACGTATCTGGCCTACATCAGTGTTTCAGATTCTAGGGATTCTTCGATTAAGGATATCAAGACGGTTAAAGACTTTTCGGACATTTTTCCTAAAGAACTACTTGGGTTACCTCTAGATCGTGAAGTAGAGTTTGGGATTGATCTCCTTCCTAGTACAGCTCCGGTGTCCATTGCCCCTTATAGAATGGCACCGAATGAGCTTGTGGAGCTTAAGGCCCAAATTCAAGAGCTACTGGATCATGGGTTCATCCGCCCTAGTGTGTCATCATGGGGGGCTCTAATACTATTTTTGAAAAAGAAGGATAGATCCATGTGTATGTGTATTGACTACCGTCAACTGAACAAGCTGACCATCAAGAATAAGTACTCCCTACTGAGGATAGATGATCTGTTCGACCAGTTTCGAAGGGCTTCAATTTTCTCCAAGATTGATCTCTGATCAGGGTATCACCAGTTAAGAGTTAAGGAAGCTGATGTGCATAAGACGACATTTAGGACTCGCTATGGTCATTACGAGTTTTAGTAATGCCATTTGGACTGACAAATGCACCAGCAGCTTTTATGGGTTTGATGAACTGAGTGTTTTAGCCCTATTTGGATCGGTTCATGGTAGTATTTATTGATGACATACTGATGTATTCGAAGACTGACGGTAAGTATGATGAACACACCTTAGAGTGGTTCTGCAGACTTTGCGAGAGAAACAACTATAAGCCAAGTTCAGTAAATGTAAGTTCTGATTACGTGAAGTAATGTTTCTGGGACATGTGGTTTCTGCTGAGGGGATTAGAGTCGATCCTCGAAAGATTGAGGCTGTCTTAGATTGGAAGCAGCCTAAGGCTACAACTAAGATTTACAGTTTTCTGGGACTGGCAGGATATTATCGATATTTTGTAAAGAGGTTTTCACTGATCGCCGTATCCTTGACTAAACTGATACGTAAGGGTGTACAGTTTAACTGGACTGACGCGTAGCAACAGAGCTTTGAAAATCTCAAAACTGTATTGACCGATGCCCCTGTCTTGATATAGCCAGAGTTTAGAAAAGAGTTTACTGTTTACAGCGATGCATCACATGTCAGCTTAGGATGTGTGTTGATGCAAGAGTGTAAGGTGGTAGCATATGTATCTCGTCAGCTTAAGACGCATGAGGCAAATTATCCGACGCATGACTTGGAGTTGGCCACTGTGGTATTTGCCTTGAAAATTTGAAGGCATTATCTGTATGGTGAGAAGTGTATCATTTACATCGACCACAAGAGCCATAAGTACCTCTTCACTTAGAAGGAGCTGAATCTTAGGTAGCGTAGATGGATTGAGCTACTTGAGGATTACGACTGTACTATGGAATACCACCCTGGTAAAGCAAATACGGTGGTCGATGCGCTGAGTCGTAGGGCTATGCCTGATCTGAAGGCAATGTTTGCTCGCTTCAGTTTATTTGATGATGGTATTCTATTGGCTGAACTTTAAGTTAAACCAACGTGGATAGAGCAGATTAAGGGTAAACAGTTGGAGGACGAGTCTTTGGGTCTTTGCTTTCGACAGATTAAAAGTGGGAATACTTTGGATTTTAGATTGAATAGCGAATGGGTACTCTACTTCCTTAGGAGAATTTGTGTACTGAAGGATACTGAGTTGAGGTAGTCTATAGTGCAAGAGGCGCATAGTAGCCTTTATGCTATGCATCTTGGCGAAAATAAGATGTATCGAGACCTTCGTGAGTTATACTGGTGGCCAGGTCTTAAATGAGAGATTACTAAATTTGTGGCCAAGTGTTTGACATGTAGCAGGTTAAGGATGAGCATCAGTTACCTTCGGGATTGTTACAGCCAGTCAAGATTCCACTTTGGAAGTGGGAGCGTATAACTATAGACTTCGTTAGTGGATTATCCCTCACACCCACTAAGAAGGATTCAGTATGGGTCATCGTAGATCGATTGACCAAGTCAGCCCATTTTATACCGGTTCGTACCGATTACTTTCTGTAGAAGCTGGCTAAATTGTATCTGTCTGAGATAGTGAGACTACATGGGGTACCGATTTTGATAATATCTAATAGGGATCGTCGTTTCACATTTTGGTTCTGGAAAAAGCTACATGAAGCTCTGGGTACAAGATTGGACTTCAGTATTGCGTTCCATCCTCAGACTGACAGTCAGTCAGAGAGGGTGATTCAGATATTGGAAGATATGTTGAGAAGTTGTGTGATTGACTTTCGAGGCAGTTGGGAGGATTACCTGCCACTAGTAGAGTTTGCTTATAATAATAGCTATCATTCGATGGCACCTAGCATTTAGGTGGCACCTTACGAGGCACTTTATGGTCGTAGGTGTCGCATACCTTCATGTTGGACTGAGTTGGGCGAGCGACGGGTTCTGGGCCCTAAACTATTTTTTGATGTCGAGGATAAAGTTAGATTGATTTGAGACCGATTGAAAGCGACATCAGATAAACAGAAGTCCTATGTAGATCTAAAGCGTCAAGAGATTGAGTATTCTGTAGGCGACTTCATTTTTCTTAAGGTTTTGCCATGGAAGAAGGTACTGAGCTTTGAATGTAAGGGCAAGTTGAGCCCTAGGTTTATTGGGCATTACCGCATACTAAAACGTGTGGGATCGATTGCCTACTAGTTGGAGTTGCCTCCAAAGTCAGATTGGATTCACGACATGTTCCACGTCTCTATGTTGAGGTGCTACCACTCTGATCTCATGCATATTGTGCCTGTTGAGGAGATCGAGGTTAGGCCAGATCTGACCTTTAAGGAGGAGCCAGTATAGATATTGGATCGTGATGTAAAGGTCCTAAGAAGACCGTCCATCCCACTTGTTAAGGTTCTTTAGCATAATCATAGTTTTGAGGAGGCCACGTGGAGCCTGAGGATGCGATGTGATAGTAGTATCCTCATCTGTTCTGACCAGGTAAAATTTTGAGGCCAAATTTTCTTTAAGGGTGGTAGAGTTGTAACGTCCCAAAAATCTTTTATAATTATTCTCGTATGTTTGTGACACAAATATATGTCTGCTTCAGTAGGTAAGTGTTCTGAGAGTGTCTGAGAAGTCTTGGGTTCAATCCTTTACTTGGGCAAAATTTTGTCCCTATCTTTAGCCAGCAGATTTATAATTAAATGTTGGTAAAATATGTCAGAATGGGCCTGTTGGTCTGGTGGTTGAGTGGAGAGTAAATAAGCTGGAGGTTTAGAGTTCGAGTCTTTGTGCAAACAAGGGATTATTTTGCTGCCTGTGCCGTGTAGGAATTTTAGTTTAGCCAAAATACTGTAGTGTTTGAATGAGGGTTAAATTTGGTTGTTGAAGAGATTGTGGTGGACGGTTTGGGGGGAGTTTGAGGGTTAGCGAGAGTGTGGTGGACGATTTTAGGAGGGAAGTTAGAGATATGGGGAGAAATTTAAGGGATTGGGGTTTACCAAAAATCTGATCACTTCTTTACTTTTTCCAATTTTAGCTTTGGCATTGGTTTTCTCTCAACTTTTCCTGTCAACTATTCTTCTTCCGTGGTGCCTAATATTGTTGTGATTTTTAGCTATTTTATTTTCCCCTCTCCTTTCTTCTTTTATCTTTTCTCTTGGTTCTGTCGATTCTCTCTTTTCCTTTTTGCTGTCGTTTTTCTTGTTTCCTAACCTTCTCTTGTTGCTGCAACTTGTCATCTCCATTGTGCTTTCGTGCGTTGGTAGTAAGTTTCGTAACTGTGGTGTATTTTGGCTTATGGATTCTTGGTAATCGGTCGACTGTTTCATTGATGAAGGTTAAGGGCTGGAGTGATTCGGTTAGTGTTGGAGCGGTATGGTTCTACTATTACTCGCTTAGTAGGTAAGGTGGTTGTGTTTGTGAATTAGGGGAAGCTTTTCCTTTCTTTTGGTTATGAAGATGTAATATACTGTTAACATTGGGTCTTTCAGAATTGGCAGCGGCGAATTGTGGGAGTGGTGACCTATCTTGTTCGGTTTCGCAGTGGGGGCTTGCTTGGTTTTGAAGGTAAGTAACGAATGGATTGAACGAATCATTGTCAATGTTTTGGTTTCGAATTAACTACAAATTAGGACTGATTGTGGGGTTTATTTGTCGACCATAGGTTCTGGTGATCTCGAAAGTGCTTTTATGTCACAAACAAACGAGGTGTGTAAACACGAATCTGGAAATAAAAATCGACGAAAAGCCAGAAAGCGTGAAAGTTGACGCCACACTGGCGTGCGGCCGCCCGTGTGGTAAGCTGTGTAATCGGACACCGGCGTGTGATCAATGAGGCAGGCAATAAGATTCATGTGCCGGGCCAAATTGGGTCGTGTGGTCCCCACGAGCGTGTAGGCCCTACATTGGCATATGGGTTTATTGGGCATGCCGTATGATCCACACGGCTAAGGCCATTTTGGGCCTTATGGGCCATACACGGCGTGTGGGCCCACATGGGGATAGTACATGGGCTTATGGGTCCATTTTTACTGTTTACACTGCTAAGGTTGCACGGGTCGCCCGAGTCGATATGGACCTACTGTAAGGTCGGTAAGACTACCTAGATCCCTAATTGACTGAATGACTGTTATATCTATGTACGATTGTATTTTAAGCATGTTGTTAAAACTGTACTGAATACATAGATAATACCATGATTTGGCATGACATGATTGTATGATGCATTGCATAGGGATGTGTTTATATGGATCGGAGGAAGTGTACTGAAAGGCTTTGAGCCTAACTTCATCGGCACTTTCATTTGCAAACTCATCGCTTAGTGTCGCATTCGGTACTTTTTAGAGTGTAGGGATGGGTGGGTTGATTATATCCCCACATGGAGTGTAGGGTTGGATGGAGATGGAGTGTAGAGGCTAGCTGGATAGGACTTGGATAGATCTTGTCTTGACTTGTAAAGCCCAAATGCATGACATCACATCGATTGATCTTATCGAAAAAGGGCTTAGGCCCAGACTTTGATTGCCTTCTATCTATCTGTTTGCTTTATATGGGATTACACATTGAGTTTTCGAAAACTCACCCTTCTGATTTGACTATACAGGTAACCCCAGACATAGGCGGATCAGTGCGGCGGATGACTCCGAGGTGGCTACACGACCTAAATTATTCGATTAGTACTTAATAATTATTTTTAATTTTATTTTGGGGTATTTTACTGTAATAATGGACTTTTCAGATTTTCATGGTTAATTTGGGATTTCTATTGTTTTGATTTACAACTGCTAGTAGTAGGGTTAATCGGGTTTTCAAAAAAATCAATTGTTTTAACAAAATACACTCAAATACGCAAACTAATTTACAAAGCTTTCGCAATAATTGACGTTCTAAAAATTAACAATGTTTTGACAAAGAATAATTTTGTGATAATGAACTACGTTTGAAAATTAACGATGCATCCTAGAATTAACACAAGATTTTGTATGGAGGTTAAATAGAAAAGAGGTTTTTATGACAACTCATTTATTTCGAAAAACACTACCATGTAACATCGCCAGATTCGGCCGTAACGTCTAGGTCGGGTTTGGGGTGTTATATTGCTCGTGATGTAATGATTCATTCTAGGTGAAGGGTGTTACACCATCTTTATCTTTGATACTTAAGATTTTAGTATAAGAAATGTTGTTGGAGAATATAGTAATATGATTTTATACGTATGTTTTTTTTATAGTGGGAGAGAGATTGACAGAAAAGAAAGCTTTAAGTTATGGATGGAGTGGACTCAAGTGTTAAGAATGTAAGAGAAAGCCTTATGTTGAATTTTTGCTATTTAAAAAGTAGGTACCTTGGATTTTCTTAACTTTATTTTAATAAGATAGTTTTAGAAATTGATATAATTGGTGGAATAATAATGTGTGGTGAGTATGTATGTTTAAAATATGAATATGAGCCATAATATAAGAAAACCAATGGCCTAGTAAGTTATGAAAATTGGAAGAAATATAATGGAATTTATAAAACTTAGCTTAGTTACAAAAAATTGAGTTAGAGAAGTGTCATGAGAATTTATGCTATGGTATGATTGTAACAGCCCGATTTTCAATGGTGATGGAACAGTGGTTTCGAAACCATAAATTTTCATCATGTCAGCTTGTAAATATTATTTTTAGAATATTTATAGAGTCATTATAGTCGTATTAAAATTCGGTTTAGAAATATTAACATTTAGATAGTTAATTAAAAGAAAAGACTAAATTGAAAAATGTGCAAAAGTTTAGTAAATCTTGAATGCCACAGATTTAATAGCTTGTTTATGAAATTAAAAGGGGCTTAAATAATAATTAACCCATATGATTATTAATGGACCATAATGGGTTTTAAATGGTGGTTTAAAAAGGTTTTAATTAAAAGGGTAATTAGGTAATTCAGTAAATAAACTAAAATTTAATAAAAACCAAAAGCCAAAATAATCATTTTCTCATATTCTTGTCGAGGTTATTTCCACCATTTTTGAAGCTTTATATTCAGCTAGCATTGGAAGCTTGCATGTAAGTCCGTTTTAATTCTATTTTGTTATAATTTTTATGTTTTTGAAATCGTTGCAATTAGGTCCAGCTAGCCCATACCTGTAACACCCCTAACCCGTATCGGTCGCTAGATTAGGGTTAAGGGCATTACCAGATAGATCGAAAAGATTTACAGAAATTTCATACAATAATTCATCATTCTCAAACATAGAGTCCCTTAAATAGATCATCGAGACCTTAAACATGCTTAGAAAAAGGTCGAGACTAAACCGAAACACATACAGAAATTCTCAGAAATTTAAAACTTTTCTAAGTTTTAAGGGCTACACGCCAGTGTGGGCAGGCCGTGTGCCTCCCATGGCTGTTAGACACCCCCGTGTGTCCTTCCCGTGGTCGAAAATGATTTTACACGACGACCACCAAGCAAGCCCGTGTTGCCTGGCCGTGGTCAATTCTGACTTGGCTCCACGATTACCAAACACCCCAGTAAGCTAAGGCCATATACTAACTTCTTCACACGGCTACTAAGCACGCCCATGTACCCTGGCCATGTGCTCTTAAGCTAGCTACTGACTTTACCCCACGGTCACTAGACACGCACGTGTGTCACAACAGTGTGACATTATAAGCCATTTGCAAGGCCAAAATGCCACCTAACTAGGGCCATTTCTACAAGAAAACTACCAACACATCTCATGCATAGATGACAACCAAAAACATACCAAAATAACCATCAAATCTATACATTCAACACCAATTTCAACCATGCCATCTTTCAAGACTAAAACATATATAACACAAGCATAATTCATCCAAATACTTACCCAAAAACTTGACCATTTTCAATGTCATTAATCATACCAAAACACATATCACATATCATAAACATTAATGCATATACTCAACTCATATCTAGCCAAATTCACATGGCTAAGTTCATATCTCATAACTATCCAAATAACTAGCCTATACATGCCATATCTAGCTATATACATCTTCCAAAATGTACCAATAACAAATTGAGTAGTGTGATGACGATCATCGATGGTCCCGAGCCTTTAGTAGCTTCGAAAATCTATAAAACAGAGAAAACACACACAGAGAGTAAGCTTTCCAAAAGCTTAATAAGCCATATACAAATAAACTTAATATGTAAATCATATAAACATATGTAAACATTGGCACAATTCATATTCATAGAAAATTTCTCATATATATGCTTAAATTCATATTCTTGGCCATATTTGCCACATTCATCATTTCAATAATCAAAGTCACATAGGTGCTTACCTTTTATACGCACTTAGTGTACATACTAAACGTACTTGCCACGAATATACTTTCACATAAGTGTTCATAGCTCGGACTTTGCCCATTGAACCACTAGGAATCTAATAGGATACTCAAAAAGTTCGGAATAGTCATACAATGCCAACGTCCCAGATGAGGTCTTACGTGTACTCAGATATCGATGCCTCTGTCCCAGACAGGGTCTTACACAAATCAATACCATACCGATGTCCTAGACATAGTCTTACACGTAAAGTCATATCGATGCCAACGTCCCAAATGTGGTCTTACACAAATCTCAAATCAATGCCGACATCCCAGACGTAGTTTTTCATGATAAAACAGAACAGATACCTATGTCATGACATAGCTAATCCTATCTATTCCTAGGTTCGTACGGGACTTCTCGGATATTGTCGTTAAGTTGATCTTATCTCGGAATTCATATGCATAGCATCTCATAAGCATTCATTATAATCAGTAGTCATATGAATATGCTCAATTCAATACAATTGCATTTATTTGCAATATGACTTACCTCGGATTCAATTTTACGGAAATGGAAATGGCTACTCGATTACTTTTGCTTTCCTACGATCTAAGTCCGTTTTCCTCGGTTCTTGATCTATACATATTCAGAATTAACTCTTTTATTCACTAACTCATTCAATTCAATTCAAGGAAACACATTTAAGGCTATTTGTAATTTAACCCTCACATTTGCATAATTTATCAATTTAGTCTATTTTTCTCAAAACATCAAATTCACAAAATCATCATATACTCATGCTTAGCCGAATGTTCATACATCTCATACAAGCCCATATTTTCCATCAAATTTCCAATTTAGTCCCTCAAGTTACCATTTTTTCAAGTTAGCCCTAATTAGCTAAATTCATCAAAAATTCAAGAACAAAGTATATTCATCTAGCTCCAATCTTTCATTTACCAACTAAACTCATCACAAATCTCAACATATCATCAATGGAATATCTCACAAACATCATCAATACATAAAATTGAGACATGGGCTTGATAGTAGACTAAACAACAATCTCAAAAACATAAAAATAATCAAAATCAAAAGTTAAAACTTACCTTAATTCAAGCTTGTAAGTGCCGAATGCCCTAGCTACTTCTTCCTTTTTCTTTTGTTCAATATTTTGGCAAAAAGATGAATAAAATGGCTTATTATTCTAGCCTTTTATTTTATTAACATTATATTACTAATTCAGTTACTAATTTAGCCTTTACTTAACACATATACATGAAATATTTAAGGGCATTTAAGACCTTTATCCATCCACTATCTATATAATGGCATAATAACAACATAAGGCCTCCACCTTAGTAAACCACAACACATAGGCACTTTGACATATAGCATACTAGTTTTGCATTCATTACAATTTAATCCTTTACTCAAATTAAACACACAGATGGACGAATTAACTTACGAAACTTTAGCACATGGATAATCACATATCATAGGCATAGAAAATAATATTAAAATATTATACATACTCGAATTTGTGGTCCCGAAACCACTGTTCCGACTAGGACATAAACCGGACCGTTACAGTACCTCTTTTTTTGATTCTGTTAAAAATTTTGGAAGTTTCCATTGATGAATATTGAATGTTCTTGTTAAATACCATGTATTGGGAGCTTTGATTTGTTATTTGATGATTTTATAAAGTGATTTTTGTTAAATTTTGATTTTAGGATTAAATTATGAAAGTGTCAAAATATTAGGGTTTGATAGTGAATTTGATATTTATTAGGGCTGTTGAGGGCCTAGTATATTTGGATAAATATTGATTTTAGAAAAAATGGTTAATTTGATTAATTTAGGTTAAAAGACTAAATTGTAAAAATTGTAAAAGTTAGGGTGATTGTGTAATTTTGGAAAATAAAAGGGTATTATTGGAAATAAAATATATGCTGATAAATAAAGAATTTTACATTTTAGATCAAGATCCTGTAGATACTCATGGAAAAGGAAAAATTTTTGAATAGTCCCTACACTTCTACAACTTCTACAATTTGGTCCAGGTAAGTTCGTACGTTTCAAATTTAATATCAAAATAAATTATTGAGTAGTCTAACATGATACAATTTATATAATTAGTCTTAATTTTTTATGGTGAATGGTAATTTAAAGTTTAATATTGAACTTGATCCTCGGCTTAATTTGAACGCGGGGTAGAGTACAGATGTGTTTTGGTGCGTTATGGTGGTTGGAGTGGAGATGGTATTGGAGGTTCAACATTTGTTGCGAATTCTCGTGTTATATTCTTGTTTGGTGTGATGATTAGTTTAACTCTTATGAGCATTGGTGTGATGGTTAGTTTAGCTCTTATGAGCATAGGTGTGATGGTTGGATTAGCTCTTATGAGCATTGGTGTGTTCGAGGGATTGACTCGGGTGAGCATTCGGTGTGTTTTTTTGACCGACGATGTACCCTTATCCGTAAGTCGTTCATCGGATTAAAAATCTTGGTAGGTTAACTTGTTGAGTAATTTTAATGAATTTTTTCATATATACTTGGGATTTGAATTGATTAGTTATGAATTACCAATTGGGATTGTGGATGACAGGAAACTTTCATGGTTGTTATATCACTTTTTGAATTTTGTATTCACTTCGGTAAGATTTATTGATTTATTACATCGAACTTACTAAGCTTCATTGAGCTTACTTGTGTTAAACTTTGTTCTTGTAGATACTCGGAAGGTTGGACGATCGGACAAATACTTAAGTCACACTATCCAGCTTAATTCGGTAGCTTTTGAAACTTTTATTTCAGATTATATGGCATGTAATAGGTTGAATGATGATACAAATGTTTGGATTTGTAATGACGTACATTGGTTAGGCACTGAATTAGGTTGATTTTGGTATGTTTTTGGCATGATTAAAGTCAATTTGGATAGGTATTTTGATTGTTAAATGGTTTGCTTAAGTTTCAAGTAAGTTTGAAATGGTAAACTTGTTGATTAAGGTACATTTTAAGTCCACACGGCCTGAGACATGGGCTTATGTCTCTGCCGTGTGTGACACACGATCGTGTGTCTTAGTCGTGTGTGACACACGTCTATACGACACAGCCGTGTGTCCTCTGTAGGTTCACGACATGCAAGTTATGTTACACGGCCTAGCACACGGCCTGGTACACGAGCGTGTGAGGTCATTTTGAGGGGTACACGGCCTAGCACACGGGCGTATGGCTTGGCCGTGTGACCTAAGTCAGTAAGTTACACGGGCATGGACACGGGTTGGGACATCGCTATGTGTCCCTATTTCGATTGTCCATACGGCTTGAGACACGGGCGTGTGTCTCAACCGTGTGACCCGTACAGTTCAAAATTTTTAACTTTTTCCTAAAATTTCCAAATGTTTCTGATTTAGTCCCGGACTGTTTTCAAAGTATTTTTAGGGCCTCGAAGGCTCAATTAAGGGACATTATAAATGAATTTGAATGTAACTAGATTATTTTTGCATTGATATATGAGTTGAAAGGTTTACTATTCTATTAGTCCAGTAATACTCTGTAACAACTATTTTAGCGACGGATACGGGTTAGGGGTGTTACAATGATGTGGTAAAAAGGTGATTAATTGATGTGTTGGGTTAGAGGTTTTAAAATGATAAAACAAAACACGAGATCGTAAACATGAGAGTTTAATAATGAACAAAGTTACACATATAAATGTTAAATGGTAACATAGTTACTTTAATAATAAGTGGAATTGTGAAAAGCATAAAAAGCAATATGATTATATGTGAATGTGAAAATCTTATTAAGAGCACTAAGTACTTGAATACCTTAATAAAAGAATACATGAAATAAATTTAAGTGTTAATTTAAATTGCATAATTAGCTTTCAAAAAGAGATATGCGATATACACACACATAATGACGTGTCAATGGTAAGTGCTATGAAATGATGCTAAGCATAAATATGTGTTAAACATTGTTTCCACAATATGATTTGAATAATAGAATGGTGAAATAATGCTATATCATTATAAGTGCTACGAAATAATGCTAAGTGGAAATATGTGTTAAACATTGCTTCCACGATTTGATTTCATATGATATGATTAACAGAAAAGAGAAATCGTGAAAAAGCCTAGTAACTTAAGTTAAATAAGATACGATTGGTATGCAAATAGAAGATGTATGTGCAGGTGTGATATAAGATGAGGTAAAAACTCGTGGTTGATGCCTTATGGCAAAACACTTATGTGCATTACAAATTCATTTCTATAGCCTCTAGACATTAGTGCTATCAACGTGTTATTTCAAGGTGTTTGGTTAGTTAATCCCAAGTATCCAACTTTAATTTTGCTAAGTTTACTAAGGGTTGTGAGTTAATTAATTCTACAGAATTGATTATGCTTGAAATAAGTGTTATAAGCTAGAGTGATTGTATACTACGTGAGCTAAATTATTAAATTGGGTGTAAGTGACGTTAAATGAGAATAGTGAACTATTGTAATAGCCCGATTTTCAATGGTACCAGAAACTATAGTTTCGGAACTTCATTTTCGGTGATCAAATCAGTAAATAATATTTATTATTATTTACGATGTTATTACAATATTATGCTGAATTCTAGTCTAATATTTTTGGTTATGTGGAAAGTTAGTTAATGTACACGTTTATCGATTTAAAAGTCAATGGTTTTAAAAATTGAGGTATCGGAACCTCGTTTCTATAAACCGAGGTCGTAAAAGATTTTATTAAATATTTGCAGAGTTATTGTATAAGTGAGTTAAATTTTTTTACAGGTAATTTTTCTGAATTGGTGACTAATTAGGGTACAATGACTAAATTGTAAAAGTGGCAAAAGTTAATCACTATAGATTTTTATTAATTAAAGAACTTATGTATAAATTAAACCAATGGTTGAAAACGGCAATAAGCCATTTTTCCTATGTTAGTGGACGGTTTAGTTATAGTTTAATAAAATAATAATAACTTATAAAATTTAATAATAATATAATAAGTATTATGTATTAAATAAATGAAAAGATGAAGAATGTCATCATCTTTGTCATTTCATTCTCTCCATAGCTGAACTTAAGGAAGGATAATTAAGCTTCCATTTTATTTGCTTTGCATGGTAAGCTTAATTGAATTTGTTTTCCGTAAATTTTATGTTATTTAGATTGTTGTAACTCAATTTAACTAACTCGCACCTTCATTTTCAAGTCATTAAAGATATTAAATGTTACCATTAATGAATTTTGGAGTTTTGATACTACTATGTTAGTGGTTAAACTAATAGATGAAATATAGACTAAATTGTAAAGTGAAATTTGTTAATTTTGAGTTTAAGGACTAAAATATAAATATCTCAAAATTGACATGAAATTTCTATAATTATTGAATTTAGAGGGCTGTATAAGGATGAAATTGAAATTGGAATGAAAATGGAGCTTAAATGTGAAAATTATGATAGTTTTAGTTTTGAGGACTAAATTGAATAAAATGTAAAATTTTAGGGAAATTTTGTAAAATAAAATTAAGTTGTCATATGCTTTGAATAGGATGTTATAAGGTAATTGATACTAATAATTCGAAATGAATTACCTTATAGATCAATATTTGAACCAACCAATAGATAATCGAGAAATATGAGAAATTATAGATTAGTCCTCAAATTCTCGTTGGTTGCTGTTTTAGACAGGTAAGTTCATATGGGACTTACTCTATTAATCCTAAGTTTGTTTGTGTTATACTGCTTTGTTTTTAGTTAGTAATGATAAGTATAAAATGTTTTGGCATCAATCGGACTAAATTGTAAAATAAGAAATATTAATGATAATAGTGAATAGATGTGTAGTATTGATTGGTAGAAGTCGTGACATGATTAAATGATGTATACATGATGAAAACTAACTATGAATGTATGTGAATTGTTTTCAAAAATACGAAAAACAAGTATACAGTTATAGAGATTTAAAATAAAACGAATATAAAATTGAGGCCCATTTGAACTAGTGAATGATTAGGATACAAATGACATGTCATTAGGGTCTAAAAAGTAGCAGGTACTTTGTACCAATGTCTAAAATGTATCAAGTACTTCTTACAAGTGTTGAATACCTTACCGATGGATAAGATCCTACATGTGTTGCGGAATCTCCATAGCTCGTGTTAGCAACACCGAGTAAAGGTTAATGTCCCAATTTACAACTCGTGGAGCAAGTATATTTCATAGCTTGTGTGAGCAATTTTATCCTGAGTATCTGAAGTTAATTTGCTATAGTTCTCCGAGTAAAAACAATAATTAAATGAAAAGAAATGAATAGAAAGATTAAATGTGATATGAATAAGAACTTAATTATATACGTTTATAAATCGAGTACGAATTGGATATCATATGTTATGCTATATTGAATTGTTTTACATGTATATGTGAATTGCTTTACAAAGGCTTAATGTATGAGTAAACTAACAATTTGATTATTTCATGAAAATGTATATGAAAGTAACAGGATGCCAAAAGATTCACGTACTTAGCTACATTGTGTTTCCATTACTTAAATGTTAATTTATTCAGAGTAAATTAAGTGAATTTTATATAGACTTACTAAGCATTCATAATGCTTATCTTGTTTGCTTTTTTGTCTCTGTTTAGGTCATTTCACGGAACATAGTAGTTGAATCAACCCGAAGCTCACACTATTCAACCTCTGATTCATAGTCTTTTAATTGTTCCATACTCAGTTATGTGACATGTAATTAGGGTTCGATTTGTACTTATGTTGTCTTGAATGATTACAAGTTTGGTCTAATGATGATATTATGTTTGGATTAATAGGTTTGTTTGGCTTTGAATGTTACTTGGTAGTATAAGTTTTGGTATATGAAAATGATATTAAAAGGGTTTCAAATGGTAAGTTTATGTATATAGGCTTAATAAGTATAAGTGTCATTTTGGTTGTTAATGGTTATGATTAGGGTTGATGGCTATATGATTTGTGTATAAGTCTTGTTAAGTGTTTATATTCGTTTGAATGGTAATCTTTGGATCTAGTTTGTGTTAGTGACAGATGAAGTCTAGGTGAATTATTTCCTGGGCATTATTTTGCTTCTTGGTTGTTAATCAATTATTTTCTTGATTTGCTCTTTGTTGCGTTCGTAGTCAATTAATATAGTTAAATTTTGTTTTAATCCATCACTCAAATTTATCAATTAAATAATAGAAAGATGGTAATTACTAGTACTTTTAATCTTCGTGAGAACGATATCTTTGTTCACCGTAACTATAATATTAATTGATAGGTGCACTTGCCTTAGTAAGATTTTTAGTTGGTTTCGTGGACATCAATATATTAGTGTAAAGACATGTACATAAAAGCTTAGACCCTTAAAGAGTTTGTAATTATATTGTTCTATGTTACCAAGTGACAAATGTATTTATATTTGATAATTTATAAGTTACTTTTATTTTTGAATTTGTTTAAGCAAATGTGGATTTAAATGTCATTTGGATTTAAAATGATTTAAAACTTACTGATACATTATGTTGCTGTTTGGGGTGTTTCAAAGTGTTTTAAAATTGATTTTTGCTTCAAAAGACTCAAGTTCCAATACTTGACATTGTAGGTACCAGAACATTACTTGATAATAACCAAAAAGCTACATTATATGGTCAATGTACTAATAAATTTCCAAATTTATTGATACACCAATAAACTATGTATCAATAAATTGCCCTTAGTTAGTGCCCCATGCACTATTTTAACCATTTTAAGTTCTTTGAAGCTTCCGATCACCTACAATTTTTTTTTTTTTTGTAAATAACTTTAGATAATTTTAAATCCTTCAAAATGATTTTATATCAATGCTAAGGTTTTATTAATTTGTTTTAACTTATAAGTTATACTATAAATCCTCTATTTTACTAAACTTGAAAACTTGTTTCCATTTGTATTCAATGACTTGAAATGGTTTCAGACTATATCCAAGTCTTTTTAAATATGGTCATTTTGATTTAAACAACAATAATATATTATGAAAGAGTTGCTTTTATAAAAGTTATTTTGTATAAATTTTAGAAATATCACTGTAGTATCTCACATTCGTATCGATTGTCGAGATAGACAAAAGTGTTACATTAATTATTAATATAAGTTAACTTTTACATCACATACAATCTTTGCAACTTGATATTAATTGAATCTGAGATAATCAATAAATTAATATTTGTTTATAATCATTTTGCTTTTCATGAAAAATTATTGGGAAAAGTTATACAAAAAATATTAATAATGATATGTAAACTTTATTAATTCAAATGGTTTGAAACATTACAAGTAAATCATGTTGATGATACACTATTTGACCAATCAACGATTGACATATGACATATCATTGTAAAAAAAAAAAGATAACATAATGACTTATTTGATCTGTCAACTTTACAAAAAAAGCCATTTTTGCTCTCCATTCAATTTTTCAGCTCTTTTAATCATTAAATTTGTGTTTTTTGTCAAATCACCTTAAAATAATAAAAAGATAATTTTTTTTAATTTAGTTAACGTGGTATACATGTGGGTTGCCATGTGTGTGACACGTCAATATTTAATTAATTTTAAAAAATTAAAAATAATTAAAATATATATTATAAATTAAAATATATTTAAAATTATAAAATTATAATTTTTAATATTTTTAAAAATTAATTAAATGTTGTTGTGTCATCCATGTGGTAATCCACGTGCATGCACATCAACAAAGTTAACAAACATTAATTTTTCCATCCATTTTAGGGTGATTTAACAAAATAATACAAATTTAAAGATTAAAAACGTGAAAAAATAAATAACGAACTAAAATAACATTTTTATAAAAGTTGGAGGACAAAACAAATCATATAAAAAACTAACTACGTTTTATAATTTCTAGTAAACTCTTTTCCAATGGCATGTTAAAAAGTTTTTAAAAATTTGGAAAATTCAAAATTTTTAAATTCAAAATTATTTACCCATTGTCTTAAGTTCTTCTTCCTACTTTGGCCTATCTTATATTTTGATTTATCAAACTTTTTATATAATAACATTTAAAATAAACTTTTACATATTTTCTCTTAAATAAATTTGTAAAAATATTATTTAGAATATTATTAAATATTGTCAAATTTTAATAGACTGAAAAATTATTTAATAAAATTATCCTAAATTAATCCAAATCGATTTCTAGATATTATTAAGCATTTTAATGGTTATATCTAGGGACAAGAGTGAGGTCACCAAGCAACAAGAAATATGTTAAGTGGCAAAGATCCCTTGATTTATTTGTCATAAGCATTTCGTCAATGATGAACAATTCGTACGCTATAACATACTACTCAAACTATTCATTGGTCACATTGCTTGTTGGTGGATGCTCAACCAATGTGTTTGGCCAAAAGAACTTCACTAGCCCCTCTAGATATCATTATCAACTAGATAATGCCTAATTAACTTCCTCATTATTAGCTTAATATCCCTTGGAGCCAAATCAATGAAAACAACTCCTTCAATTGAAAGGCTCATAGTAAGTGATAATGTAATATTTCTTTCAAAATAATTGTCACTTCATTATAAGGGAAGTAGAAGCTAATAGTCACCACTCTGCACCTTTTGACTATGGCTACAAGCAACGATGGCCACATTGGAATGCAAAGAAATTCAATTACTTTTAAAAAAAAAAAAAAAAACCTTGCTATCTTTATAAAGGTTTTAGTTAAAGTTGCTTTTCATTTAATATCAAAAATATACTTTTTTTGAATTTATAGATTTTGTTTCTCAATCTAACAAGTAGACATAAACAAGATATCAATATTTCATGTTAAACATAATAACAAATTAATACTAGAACTAAATATTAAAATAAAAATTACTATATCAGGATTCTCTTGCCTCAATAGAGATATAGTAGGATTCCAAAAAAAAAAATGAATTTGGAGAAATTTTTGGCTTAGAAACTTCACAAGACGGGAGGTAATTTTAGTTTGTGTAAAAACTAAAAGAGAGGGCATGATAATAATAAAAAAAAGACAATAATAAATGGACAATTTATCAGAAAATATTAAATTTTAATAAATTTACGAAAATGACCTAAAAATAATTATTTACCAGAAAGGATCATTTCTCCTGAAAACGCGTCCACGTCAGCGCGCAAAAATAAAAAAACTATAAAACCCCCTACCCTTTTATTTTTTTCACACAAAAGTCCTTACTCATTTTTCTCTCAAATTCCTCTCAAATTTCTCTCAAATTCCTTTAAAGTTCCTCTCAAATTTCACAATAGTCCTTTAATATTTACAAAAAGCCCTTTTTAAATTTTTTTGAGATGTGTTTTTTTGATAAATTTAAAAATATTCGATCGTATTAGCAATGGCTGGAGAATTAATTCGTCTCGGCGATAAACACATCTCCGTCAATCAAATGACAATGGTAAGTTTTAATTTTAATTTTTCAATACTATTTAATATTTTTAAGTTTATGCAATTTAAATTAAATTTTATTTTATAATTTTTTAAACAGTCTGTAGATCGGGTGTTGCAATGCTATATTCACAATATGACTGGTCCGCCATCGCAATTGATCGAGAATTACCTGCAGGAAACAGGTTTTTGGCATGTGACCACGATAGACTGGGGGTGTACGTTGGACTCGAAGTTAATCAATGCGTTGATAGAGAGGTGGAGACCCAAGACGCACACTTTCCATCTTCCATGCGGAGAGTGTACTATCACTTTGGAAGATGTGCATTTGCAATTAGGATTGCTAGTGGATAGGTACATAGTCACCGGGTCCACAACTTCTGGTGATTGGGCAGCTGTATGCTACGAGCTTTTGGGTGTTGTTCCTGATAACATTTACGGAGGTCGGATCGAGATGGGCTGGTTACGAGACGCATTCCCGAAGCCGAATAATGATTCGACCGAAATAAAAGAATACGGTATGCTCGGGCATACATTCTTGAGATGATTGGAGGCTATCTAATGCCGGACTTGTCACGAAACCTCGTACATCTGAGGTGGCTGCTGAAACTCGTTGATTTTAAAGTAGTCGGTAAATTGAGTTGGGGGTCTACCGTGCTAGCAAAATTGTACCGGGAGATGTGCGGGGTGACGCGACCGAATAAAGCGAAAATCAGAAGTTGCCTATCACTATTGCAATTATGGGCACGATTTCGATCTCCATTTTTACGTCCTCGAGTCGACCACCCATATACATTCCCACTTATAACGAGGTAAATTTAATATTAGATTTTATAATTATTACGTAGATTTAAAATATAATTGTATGCTAAAAACTTATTTAATTAGGTGGAACCATTCGGCGAGTTATGTTGGAATACCTACATCGCTTGAAGATATACGACTTTTATTAGAGCAATGGTCAAGCACAAGTAAGTATTAAATACAATATATTTTCGTAATAAAATAGTCATTTCGTATTTAGTATTTAGTATGTAGTATTTAGTATTTAGTATTTAGTATATAACTAATATTTTTTATCATGTTAATATAGTTTGAATGGACACCACGAGGATCTGTCAATTCAGGCAGTAATTCCGGAAGAATTTTTTCAAAATCCGAAAATTTGGCATGTGAATGTGCCATTGGTCAACTATGCCACTGTGGAGATGCACTAGTCAGATCGGGTTCTGCGTCAATTTGGATTCCGACAACAGATCCTCGTGGCACCTGAAGTGCTCGATGATGAGCACAAAGTCGACTTACGACAGTTGCATACGGATTGGCCAAGATTTTGGTCAGTATATCAAATTGTAGGAGAATCGGTATGATTATATACCTACTCGGGAACCGATCATCGTTCCTGAGTTAGCGTGTGTGCCGGAATACATGCCATGGTTTAGGATCCATGGTAAGCCGTATTTATTGTCAGAAGAGGAGAGGCGGCGACAACTTCGTGAACAAAAGGAACGATGGGGCCCTTTAAATCCAAGAAGAAGGGGTGATGAGACGGGACCATCAACAGCGCCGACACAACCACCGAGCCCATCAACAGTGCCCACACAGTCATCGGGCCCAACACTTCAGCCGATGACATTCACATGACAGCCTTTTCAGATTATGCCAGGTGCGTACCCTAGCCCTTATATGTATCCTAACCATTATATGTTTCCTTTTTCTAGTCCCACAGCAGGTTAGAATGCATGGCCCGGTTCGAGCCCGTTCTCGACTAGTCCGACTGGCCACCGATCTATAGGCCGACGTCGCATGAGGGATTGCACAAGGTGCCGTCGGGAAGCTCTTCTTTTTACCAACCTCCTTCGCCTTACGGGATTCAGACACTTCCACCATGGGCGATGCAAACACCTCCCCAGTTAATATTTTATCAAGGTAGGTCATCATCCCAACAATCACAACTGCACCCGCCAGAGAACTGAATCCCGCTGAGGTTCCACAACCTCACTGGAAGCTAGAAGAAGGAGGAATCCAAATAGCGTAATAATCGACCACCCCATGTGGCACTAATTCGAATAAGCACCAACATTGATTCCAATAATCACTATTTTATTTTTTATTGTAATTTTTATATATTTAATAAAATAAAAGATGTTTTTTAATTTTTTATTGTAATTTAATTTAATTTTTATATCTTAAATAAAATAAAAGTTATTTTTTTTGTAATTCAATTTTTAGATCTTAAATAAAATAAAAGTTGTTTATTTTTATTGTAATTTAATTTTTATCTTAAATAAAATAAAATTTGTTTTTTTGTAATTTATTTTTATATCTTAAATAAAATAAAAGTTGTTTTTTTTTTTATTATAATTTAATTTTTATATCTTTAATAAAATAAAAGTTGTTGTTTATTTTTTATTGTAATTTAATTTTTTATCTTTAATAAAATAAAAGTTGTTTTTTTTTTTTTGTAATTTAATTTTATATCTTAAATAAAATAAAAGTTGTTGTTTATTTTTTATTGTAATTTAATTTTTTATCTTAAATAAAATAAAAATTGTTTTTATTTTTTGTACTTTATTTTTATATCTTAAATAAAATAAAAGTTTTTTATTTTTATTGTAATTTAATTTTATATCTTTAATAAAATAAAAGTTGTTGTTTATTTTTTATTGTAATTTAATTTTTTATCTTTAATAAAATAAAAGTTGTTTTTTATTTTTTGTAATTTAATTTTATATCTTTAATAAAATAAAAGTTGTTGTTTATTTTTTTGGAATTTCATTTTATATCTTTAATAAAATAAAAGTTGTTGTTTATTTTTTTGTAATTTCATTTATTTTTATATCCTAAATAAAATAAAAGTTGTAATTTATTTTTATTTTTATATATAGAAATTAATAAGAAATGGATGAATTAGGACTAAATTGAATAAATGAAAAGTATGACCGGTTAATTTGTAATTTTATCAAGATGGATGTTGATCCAATGTATGAATTTTGAATGATCATAAGGGTAAAATAAGCACTTAGTAAGAAAGATAATTTTGAAGAATAATGATGATGGTGATATTTTAGATTAATTGAATAACTTTTTTTTTTGTTTTGCAACTTAGTCCTGCTACAAAATTTCACAATTTTCATCAAGAAATTAAAAGAATTTTCAATGCCACCAATAGACAAAAAATGATAAGGAGACTATCAACTATTCCGATTTGGACACGAGCGAGATGTATGGCTTGGGTTCCTACACCATCCGCATAACTTCCGTTGGTTGATTGTTTCTCGGATATCTATATTGTTGCGCATTCTATTCGGGTAAGGCCGACCCTTTAGTTTACAACGTAGTTCTCTATCCGGTAATAGCTTATACGGAGTAAACGATACAGACGGCCACTTACGTTCATCCGGGACTGGTGGGAATACGTGTCTCCACAAGTTGTACATGTATTCTATTTTATACCTTTCGTCGACATAGCTCATGGGATCCAGACGGAGATTCTGACAAGCCGCAATTACATGAGTGCATGGATAACGAAGTGCATCAAATATCCCACTGTCGCAGGTCCTATTTCTCAAGTGTACACGATATTGCCCGCCAACAATACATTGGTTCGATCTGTCAAACTCCGTCACACGAAACCATAAGTTGTCGCGATCGTGACATACTGTGTGCATGGTGTTGGCTCGTGCCTTCCCCTTGTTAATTTCTCTCAATACCTTCGCGCACCATACATGACCTCCTTACATTTGGTGTTTATAACTCGCTGCTCGCTTCGAAAATAGTGCCGCTAAATGAAAATATGTCTCTCGCACAACCGATGTTATCGGTAAATGACGCATTCCTTTTATAACAGAATTTATGCATTCGGCCAGGTTTGAGGTCATATGACCATATCGTAGGCCGCCGTCGTATGCTTTTGTCTACTGTTCGAAAGGTATGTTGCATAGGTAGTTTGCGCCTTCTTTGTTAACTGAGTGCAAACTCGCCAACATCTCGTGAAAATAGTTCTTGTTGATCTCGTACCCTGCCAATATAAGTTGATAGCGAATATTACATACCACTCTTCAATTAAGAATAAATTGAATATTACAAACAAAATTATATTAATAGATATTGCATACCGATGTTGGTCACTTGTCGTTGTTCACTTATAGATCGATGTTGCCCGTGGTAGTTGGATGCAACATGCCTTAGGCAATATCGATGGTGTGTGTGATGCCACAGGCTTCCCTGTCACTTTATTATGGCTAGTATTCGAGGGCCCCGATCCGATATAACACATATATCAGGTTTGAGGCAGACATGCCTCCTTAACCTAGATAGAAAGAAATCTCAGTCATCGGCTGACTCCCCCGATGTTATTGCAAACACAATTGGAAGGATTCTCCCACTGTCATCCTATGCCACAGCTAGCAATAGTCGATGCGTATATTTACCATACATAAAGGCATCGTCAATTTGTATCAATGGCTTGTAGTATAGAAATGCGTCTCGGCTTAAATGTCCGAACAAACGCTTGAACACTTGGCATCCACGGAGCAATCGATTGTTGTAGTACGCAGGTTTTGTTTCAAGGTCTGTTATGCTGCCTGGGATATATCTCTCTAGCACCTGACACCACTGCCACACTTCATTATATGAAGCGTCCCACCGACCATGCAACTTTTCCAACACCTTCTGCTTAGCTATCCAAGTCTTCCGGTAAGAGGGCGTGTACCCCAATTGGCTACGAATATTGCCAATTAAGGCCGACACTGTAGTCTTCGGATCCGCCTTCACCATCGGTATTATTAAGTCAGCCAACATCTCTGAATCCATCTTCGGGTGATCTTGTGAAACACCTGTCAATGAAGTACGTTAAGTAATGCAACATTACGTAATATCAGTATTATTCAAAAACCTTGAACACCTAGTGATACTGTACTGGCAAGACATGTATGTGGACCTTTGTACTTTTTAATCTCTCACAAGCCTGTCCTTTTCTTCAACGAGACCATGATTTTCCATGAACATGTACCGTCTTACACTGCACACTTGGCCTCGTACTTATCGAGTTTGGATTTAACATGTTGTAGTTAACCCAGTTCTTGATGCTATATTATTTTAATGCACCAAGAAAAGTATCCTTTTTGGAAAACTCTTTACCGACTTCTAATTCGCCCGAATCCAAAAACGAACTTGTACGGTCAGGCCTTCTGTGTGGTAGTTCAGGAAACTCCGATGCATCATCTTGAAATAGATCGACATTATGCATTTGGGCTGGAGGCGAGTACGCCTTGAATCACTGATCTTCTTCTTCTTCTTCATTAGAACTGCCTTCAATATCTTCAAGTATGGTTGGTACAGGCTCTAGTTCAGAAACTAATGCAACTTTTGCACCATCGGGTGGGCTCTCGAGGTGGATCCATATCGAACTCATCATTCGACCCACCATCATCTGCAACGAACGAGGGCCCTTCACCGGTAGATGTCGTGGGGAGTACATTATCCCTTCTTAAACAACTTTCATAACGTTCCCAATCATATGTGGATTGCCAACTACTAGAAGTTGATAACGTTTCCCAATATGTATTTCTAGCATCGAACGTCGAAGGAAAGATATGCATATCCAATCCACCAACCGAGTGTCGTGCAGGGGTTGTGTTTTCCATACTACCACCAAACACGGGCACTTCTGTATTCTGCCTTCCACTAACAGAGTGTTGGCTTGGGGTCGTGTATTCCCCTCGAACAGTAGTAAATGTTAAAGTTGAAGGAAGATCACTTGGCGATGAAAATTGTACATATACCTCAAGATAGGGTGATCCACTAGCAAGATGAGTCTCCACCATTGCCTCCAAGCTCCGAGGACTTTTGATGTCGAATGAGTCATATCTCACGGGATCAACCGAAGCACAAATCTATACTTAATAGACTGAACTTTCATTGGTGTTGTTCCGAAGATTTTATGCCTAATTCTTTTACGAAGTTCTGTCAAATCTATGTTCTGGTTAAAAACCAGTCGCGCTGTGTTCTCCGATAAAAAACAACACCAGTGTCACAAACCTCACCATCATAGTAAATAACAACACTAATACGTTCACTCATCTTTAGTTTCTATTTTACTTTTGCCTCATTTTCTGTTATGCAACCTGAGAATGAAATTTGGCACATTTATAGACGAATATTGCTAGAGACTACTGTAGCAAAAGAGTGTCCATGTGGGAGTTTTTTCAATACTCTTGCTGATAGTGCATCCTGCTTGAAGCGTATTGGTCACTATTTGTTCAGAAATGTCTTCTCAGAATTATTTTGCCAAAGACTACTTAGAAAAAGAGCATCCACGTGAGAGCTTTTTTTAGTACTCTTGCTGACAGTGCATCCTGCTTGAAGCGTTTTGGTTACTATTTATTTAGAAACGTCTTCTCGAAATTATTTTGCCAGAGACTCATCAGAGCAAAAGAGCGTCCACGTGGGAGCTTTTTTCAAGATTTTGCCGACGATGCATCCTGCTTGAAGCGTTTTGGTTACTATTTGTTCAGAAACGTCTTCTTAGAATTATTTTGCCAGAGACTGCTGTAGCAAAAGAGCGTCTATGTGGGAGCTTTTTTCAAGATTTTGCCGACAAAGGCATCCCGCTTGAAGCGTTTTGGTCACTATTTGTTCGTAAACGTCTTCTCAAAATTATTTTACCAGAGACTCATCAGAGCAAAAGAGCGTCCACGTGGGAGCTTTTTTCGGTACTCTTGCTGACAGTGCATCTTGCTTGAAGTGTTTTGGTCACTATTTGTTTAGAAACGTCTTCTTAAAATTATTTTTACAGATACTACTGTAAAAAAATTCAAATAATTTTTTTTGCTGATATATTTTTCCCAAAACCCTAAACTTAAAATTATTTTAATTAATTAACTCTAAAATCTAGTTCATTAATTTCTCCCTAAAACCCTAAACTCTTAGACCCTAAAAAACCCTAAATCGTAGCCCTAAAACCCTAAAAACTCATACCCTAACACTAAAAACAACTGAATAACCCATCCGGGGGAAAGGACAAAAGCGCGTCCACGAAAGCTTTTGCCACATCAAGAAAGCGCTACTCAAGGGCGCTTTTTGGTCGATGTGGTACAAAGCGCTACGTGGATGCGTTTTCTGATTCATCCTCAAACGCTACCGACGTGGGCGCGTTTTCAGGGGAAATGGCCCTTTCCGATAAATGATTATTTTTTGGGTCCTTTTCCGTAAATTTTATTAAATTTTAGTATTTTCTGATAAATTGGCCATAATAAATAACTCAATATCAATGGGAGTTAGGTCTATTTAATGCATTTATTAGTGTTAAATTAATTTCACCTGGTGAAAGTTGAAATAAAGAACTCGACAGTAACACATGTGGGTGTCAGCTTCCATAAAAGCATTTATTAGTGTTTGAATTTTTTAAACTATTAAAATTATAATTAAAGAATAACTTAACACCCATGAATATCAAAGTCTTTCTTATATTTACTAGGGTAAACTCTCCAATGGTGAAAAAAAAATTAATGCATTAAAATATATGTAACTAATTGTCATGAGAATTTCTAGCATTTATTAAGATTAAACTCCTAGCAATCATCATAAATGTTGATCCTTTGATTTATTTTACAAAGAATTCTACACCTATGGATGTGAAAGTCCTTGAATATGTACTACATGCAGTTCTTTTAATTATTAAGAATCTTGGGCTCGGAAAAAAATGGTTGTTAAACTACATAGAAAGGTTTAACATCAATACAGTGAGTTTTACATTGATTTTATCGAAACCGGTTGGTACGTACTATTCCAATAATAAATCAGAAGATCAATTTTTGCATTGTTTAATATTCCAATCCATTTCGATTACACTGACACGTTTGACTCAATTCCAGCTTGTATTTATTGGTGTATAAATAATGTTAAAATATATAAAATTATTATTTTTACCAACATTAAACTTTTAATTAATGCAAAGTTGATAACTTTATAATTTAAAGAAAATTATTAAATAATAAAATAGATAAAATCTCTAAAACTTTACAAACACAACTTCATGTGTATGTTTTCATTAAACTTTCATTGTATATATTTAGTATGAGATGATGTTGTTGTGATTTTTTTTTTTTGAATAATGTTGTGGATAATTTTGTTGTTTAATGAAAGAATGAATTTTTATTTATTTATTTTAGATTTGTTGAATGATAAGAATGTTACTATTGAAGTTTATTGGTAAATATTTTATATAATCAATTAATATTTTAATATTTAAAATTTATTTAATCTTAATTCATTTAATATTTTTAAATATTTTTATATACATATATTAAATATTATTCAAGAAAGTCTTACAAGAATTTGTAGAAAAGGGATGGATGGGATACTAATTACCTAGTTTGATTAGGTAATGCTAAAACCAAGTAGCCTGAAAAATAATTTTTAAAGATACATATTTTTGGCAATTTACTAAAATATACTAAAATTTTAAAAATTTATGAAATAAATTGAAAATTTGATTATTTACTTAAAATGGCCATTTCTCCCAAAACGTCCCACGTCGGTAGCGTTTTGGGGATGTAAGATAAAGCGCCTCCTAGGGGGGCGCTTTGTCTCATCAAGACAAAATGTCTTGACGTGGATGTGCTTTTGTTGATGTGGCACAAAGCGCTCCCTCAAGGCGCACTTTTGCCCTCCTTCCCGAACGCTTTTCAAATATTTTTAGTGTTAGGGTATGAGGTTTTAGGTTTTCTGCTAGGGTTTAGGATTTTTTAGGTCGTTCGGTTTTGAGTTTTAGGGAAAATTAATGGACTAGATTTTAGGGTCAATTAGAGTTTAGTAAAAATATGTTTAGGGTTTTAGGAAAATATATTATCGAATAAAATTATTTGAATTTTTTTACGCTTGTATCTGAAAAATAATTTTGAGAAGACGTTCAACAAATAGTGCCGAAAACGCTTCAAGCAAAATGCATCGTGAGCAAGAGTAATCAAAAGAGCTCCCACGTGGATGCTTCTTTTCTACATGAGTCTCGCAATCTTAGACTATAAATCACCAAATTTCATTCTCAGAGTGCATAACGGAAATTGAGGCAAAAGAAAAATAGAAACTGAAAATGAGTGAGCGTATTAATGCTGTTATTTACAATGATGGTGAGGTTTGTAACATCGAAAATGGTGTTGTTTTTTATCGGAGAACACAATAGCGATCGGGTTTTAATCGAACATAGATTTGATAGAACTTTAAAAAGAATTAGGCGTAAAATCTTGAACAACGCCAATGAAAATTCATCTATTAAGTATAGATTTTGCGCTTCGGTTGATCCGGTGAGATATGACTCATTCGACATCAAAGGTCCTCGAGCTTTGAGGTAATGGTGGAGACTCATCTTGCCAGTGGATCACCCTATCTTGAGGTATATGTACAATTTTCATCACCAAGTGATCTTCCTTCGACCTCAACATCTACTGCTGTTCGAGGGGAATACACGACCACAAGCCAACACTCTATTAGTGGAAGGCAGAATACGGAAGTGCCCGTGTTTGGTGGTAGTGTGGAAAACATAACCCCTGCACGACACTCAGTTGGTGGATGGGACATGCATATCCTTCCTTTGACATTCGATGATAAAAATACGTATTGGGGAAAGTCATCAACTTCTAGTGGTTGGCAATCGACATATGATTGGGAACGTTACGAAAGATGTTTAAGGAGGGATAATGAACTCCCCACGATATCCACCGGTGAGGGGGCCTTCGTTCGTTGTAGATTATGGTGGGCCGGATGATGAGTCCGATATGGATCCACCTCGAGAGCCTGGACTCGATGGTTTAGAAGTTGCATTATTTTCTGAACCGGAGCCTGTTCCAACCGTACCTAAAGATGTTGAGGGCAGTTCAGATGAAGAAGAAGAAAATTCGTTATTTAGGGCGTACTCGCCTCTAGCCCACATGCATAATGGCGATCTATCTCAAGACGATGCATTAGAGTTTCCTGAACTACCACACCGGACTCGTGACTGTACAAGTTCGTCGTTGGATTCGGGTGAATTAGAAGTTGGTAAAGAGTTTTCCAACATGGATGCTTTTCTTGGTGCATTGAAACAATACAGCATCAAGTACCAGGTTAACTACAACGTGGTTAAATCTAAGCTCGATAAGTACGAGGTGAAGTGTGCAGTGCAAGACGGTATATGTTCATGGAAAATCATATCCTCGTTGAGGAAAAAGACAGGCTTGTGGGAGATAAAAAAGTACAAAGGTCCACATACATGTCTTACCGGTACAGTATCACTATGTGTTCAATGTTTTTGAATAATACTAATATTACGTAATGTTGCATTATTTAACGTACTTCGTTGATAGGTGTTTCACAAGATTATCCAAAGATGGATTCAGAGATGTTGGTTGACTTAATAATACCGACGGTGAAGGCAGATCCCAAGACTATAGTGCCGCCTTAATTGGCAATATTCGTAGCCAATTGGGGTACACGCCCTCTTATCGGAAGACTTGGATAGCCAAGCAGAAGGCGTTGGAAAAGTTGCATGGTCGGTGAGACGCTTCATATAATGAAGTGTGGCAGTAATGTCAAGTGCTGGAGAGATATGTCACAAGGAGCATAACAGACCTTGAAACGGAACCGACGTACTACAACGATCGATTGCTCCATAGATGCGCAGTGTTCAAGCGTTTGTTCTAGACATTTAAGCAATGTCGAGACGTATTTATATACTGCAAGCCATTGGTACAAATTGACGGTACCTTTATGTATGGTAGATATACGTATCGGCTATTGGTAACTGTGGCACAGGACGACAGTGGGAGAATCCTTCCAATTGCATTTGCAAAAAACACCGGGGGAGTCAGCTGATAACTGAGATTTCTTTCTATCTAGGTTAAGGAGGCATGTCTGCCCCCAACTTGATATATGCGTTATATCGGATTGGGGCCTTGGAATACTAGCCGAAATAGAGCGACAGGAAAGCCTGTGGCATTGCACACACCATCAATATTGCCTAAGGCATGTTGCATCCAACTACCACGGGCAACATCGATCTACAAGTCAACGACGGTAAGTGACCAATACGGGTATGTAATATCTATTAATATAATTTTGTTTGTAATATTCAACTTATTCTAAATTGAATAGTGGTATGTAATATTCGTTATCAACTTATATTGGCAAGGTACAAGATCAATAAGAACCATTTTCAGGAGATGTTGGCAAGTTTGCTAGAAGTTAACGAAGAAGACACAAACTACCTATGCAATATTCCTTTCGAACAGTGGACACAAGCATACGATGGCGGCCTACGATATGGTCATATGACCTCAAACCTGGCCGAATAAAGATCGTTATTTTGTCGAGTTTTAAAATTTATAAAGAGAATGATCTAACCTAAAACTAACTTTGACAACGACTTAAGGCAAGTGCACCTATCGAACAGTAGTATAGCTTAGGAAGGACCAGATTATCAATCCCAAAGGAATTAAAAGTACTAATACTAACCTTCTTTCTATTATTTAGCCTAAATATTAAGTGATTGATTGTTTTATCTAAATTAACTAACTACTAAGCTAATGACACAAAGAAAAAAAGAATGAATTGAGGAAATACTATTGGGAAAACTCAGTTGATTAAGACGATACCCTTAGGAAGAATTCACCTAGACTTCACTTGTTATCTAACTCGAACTGCATTTATTTATTCACTTAACTTGATCCGTAGGATTCCCTAATTTATATTAAACCCTCTCTCGAGGTGAATAACGTCTAACCCTAGGTTGATTAATTGAAATCTCTTTCTAATTAAAACCCCAAAATCGTATTAACTCGATCTATGGACTCCATATTAGGTTTCACCTAATCCGACAAAATCTCGTCACCCTATCTCTAGGCGCGCGATCAACTCCGCTTAATTATGCTAGATCTACTCTTAGGCAGGGACTTTTACTCCACCACCTAAGCACATTCAACTTGAATCAATATCCCGAAAATATTAACACAAGAATTAAGCACACATAATTAAGAACAAATCAAATATTTATCATATAGTTTAGAAAACAATAACAAGATCCGTCTTAGGTTTCATCCGCTTCAGGTATCTGAAGGGTTTAGTTCATAATGATAAAAGAAAACATCTCAGAAGAAAAGATAAAACAAAACATAAGAAATCCCTAAAACCCCCTGAAGGAATTGAAGGAGAGATCCGCCGTCTTGAGTATAATTCCAGCTTCTTGAGATGGATCAACTGGCTATCTTCGAGTGATTCCCACAAATCTGACATTTCTAGCTCGGCTTCTTGGCCTAGCTCACCGACCCCCTTTCAGGTTACACTTAGGGTATTTATATAGGCTCTTGGAATGCATTTTTTTAGCCCTAAGTATCCTTTTTCGATTGAAATTGCTCTTTGCCATGACAGGGACACGGCCATGGCACACGCCAGTGTGAATCGATTTCAGGCCGTGGTCGAGTCTGCTGAAGAGACACGCCCATGTGTTTCGGGGTCCAAGCCGTGTTAGAGTAAATTAAGGAGGCATGGCCGTGTGGTCTTGGGCCCAGGCTGTGTCGATTTCTTCTTTGGCCCAATTTGGTTCGTTTTGAGCCCGTTTCTCATTTTTTTGTCCCTAGGTGCTTTCCTGAGTATAAAACATGAAAAGAAAGGATTAAGAGCACCTTTTTGCACAAATCAAGGGATAAATCATCCAAAAGTATGCTACATGTGGGATTAAAATATGTTACTTTTACGGTTTATCAAATACCCCCACAGTTAAGCTTTTGCTTGTCCTCAAGCAAAATTATCTACTTACAACTAAAACGAACTTTCCAAAATTTCATAATTCTCATCAACAATGTCTCATCATAATTCATAGATAATTTATACATGGATAATTTAACTCAAAGAGTCCTAAAGATTCAAACAATATAAGTCATTCATTTTGTACCTCAAAAACATAGGTGTCTCCCATTATCTAAATAATTACCTTTAATTCAAAACTGACAAGGATTGACAACCTCACTAAAGATTCACTCAAAGCACTCGAAGTATTTAAGGTTCAAGAATAAGCACTCATAAGTCGAACCTAAAAAGTTAATCCCATAGGCTTGCCTGAAAATCAAATCTCCACCACTGTAATATGAGATGATACACAAATCAAAAGGTCTTTAACAGGGTTGTAATGGGGCTTAGGTTAAAGGTGTGGATAAAGGCTGAATTTGAAGGTTAGAATCGAGATTGACTTGACAAATTACCTAACTTTAGAAAAAGAATTGAACTAACAATTTGAATAATTACATCACATGAAAATACTAATAATACGAGCTTCTTCTTCAAGATATTAAAGTTAAACATATAAGCTCACTTAATTATAGAACTAATAATGAATATATTTTGATTTTTTTTAGATAACGCTAGCACAAATTACATAAGAAAGAACTTTTATAACTGAAATAATATAATTGAGTAACTTATCAAATCAAGTCTCGATAGAAAGGTAGTCAAAGGAATGGTAATAACAAATACGAGCGGGGTTTTGGGTTAATATTAGTGGGTGAATCAATAAAAAGGGTTGTTAGGATCAAAGGGTTCACTAAGAGTTAATTGTGAAGGTAGGCTTTTTAGTGGAGTGAGTGGGTTAAAACCTAGGTGCCTTTATCATCTTAGTATATCAAATCAAAAATATGGTCTTGACATGTATAATCGAGGCAAGTTCTAGAATAACAAATCAATGTTGACACACTCATAATCAATAAAGTGAGCACAAAAAAATATATGCTCTATAAGCCTCAAAATCTCACAAAAATTATGGCATTTGATATCAATCCCTGTAAATTTCAAACTTCAAGGTAATATTCAAATTCAGGTAGACAACCTAGAAAAATTTTAATTCCGAAAAATAAACTTATCATGCTTGATTCTCTAGTATCTTAAAATTTAAATCATCAATGCACAATTAACTATGACTTACTCAAAAACATATCAATAAGAATCATAAACCATTAGAAATTTCATCCTAATTAGTAATATGAGAAAAATACTTAAGAACTAGATATAACTCAGGGATTTGAGAATAATGCTAAAAGTTAGGCACTTTTACCTCTCACACTTAAGATATACATTACCTCAATGTACAAAGATAGATAAATAATCATGTGATACTGAAATCAAAAGAGAAGGGGAGAAGTGACACTTCCTAAATTTTTTTTTAGGATCATTATTCTAGGCCCGATTTGGAGGAGGAGGCGTGGTCTTGTGGTGGATGCCAACAACATCCTGTCTTGGATGAAAAATTGAAAACTCGTGACGGATTAGCCAAGAATTATTAAGACACATTTAAAATAAACTAATTATGTATTTAAGGACAAGAAAACTAAAGGGAAAGAAAGCAGAAAGTAAGATAAAATTAACATAAAAGATGAATGGATTGAGGAGTCCTTATTGTTGGATGGTTCACGAGGTGGGTGTGATTCCTAAGGCTGTTTGAGCCGGTAGTCATGGTTTTGGTGTGATTCCCTAGCATCCATTGGCTTGTAGAGTGGATGAAGCGGCCGACATGAACTTATGTAGATCAATCTCCTTCTAGGAGATTATGCTTGGCTTTTTCCATTTCTTTGACATGGATATGTGTAGGCTCAAGGTTTAGAGGCTTGTTATGGAGAAGAGAGAAATTTGAGAAAAAGAAGGAAGGAAGAAGATGGGGAGTTGGTGAGAGGGAAGGGAAGAGGGGTGACTTTAAATATAGTTTCAAGTCTAGTACTTCCCCATGCCCGTGTACCGTGGGGTGTTGTTTCACACGACTGCCTCGCACGGTCGTGTGTCTAGGCGTGTTGGTTCACCCACGCCCATTTTATAGAGTGCCACGCCCTTTGGTGATAAGTCAATGTCGTCCATGGCCGCATCGCATGGCCATGGCATTTTGTTGGTGCTCGTGGGGTGGTGGTTGGAGTCCGTGACTCGAAGATTTGATTCTCTCTAACTTGTACCTCTTCTGCCATTGTCATTACGGAGATTTTATATTTCCACACGGCCACGACCATGGCCATGTGCAAGGCCGTGTGGTCTGGAAATCTACACTTTTGGTTAGTTTAAAACTAGGTGTTTAAGACGAAGAGAATAAAAAAACTAAAATGAAAACAAATGTGTAAATAAATAGGGTTAGTGCTCGGGTTGCCTCCCGAGAAGCGCTCGTTTAAAGTCTTAAGCTAGACTTTCCTCATATATGCAAAAATTAGGGTGGTTTAAAAGTTTGAATATCTTCCCTCATGCTGTCAGTTTTATTTTCATGGTAGAGTTTAAGTCGAAGCGTTTACCTTAAAAATGTCGAATGTTTGATTGCTTACCTCGACTGTTCCATATGGAAAGATATTGTTTACCTCAAGAGGGATTTCTTCATTTATATTTAGGTCTGACATGGTAATTTGTGGATCTTCCTTCTTTAACAGTACCTAATCTCCTATTTTGAAGTGGTTCGACTTCCAATGATCTTTTCTGGGGGCTCCTTTGATTTTGCTTCAAGCAGATCCAGTTCCTCTTTACAGTGTATCTTCCATGCTTCTAATTCGTCAACCTTAAGGCTTCGTTCCTTATATAGTTATTCTTTATTTGCACGAGGCCTATGATCTGGCTTAGGTCTGCGGCTTTATGGTGGATCTTGTGGTGAAAGGTGAACAAATTGGTCATCAACTGAATTTTGCTTTCTCAGCTTCATCAATTGATGTCTTGGTCGAGTCAAGAGCTTGTAGACTGGTCGATTTGTCACCTACACGAAGAATGAGTTCTCTTGTGCCAACATCAATTTTAGTCTTGGCAGTTGCTAAAATGGGTCTTCTTAAAATTAAAGGAATCGAGTTATCCTCATCCATGTCTAAGACAACAAAATCTATTGGGAAAACGAATTTCTCAATTTTTACGACAACATCTTCGATAATACCCCTAGGTATTCTAACAGTTTTATCATCTAATTGAATATTCATCCTAGTTTGTTTAGGTTTCCTAGACCTAGCTGCTTAAACATTTTATAAGGCACGACATTTATACTTGCCCATAAATCAGCCAAAGCATTATCAACTGTTAGTCTACCAATTAAACATGGAACTGTAAAACTCCTGGATCTTTTAGCTTCCGTGGTAGTCTATTTTGTAGAATTGCTGAGCACATCGCGTTTAATTCCACATGTGGCTCATCGTCTAACTTACGCTTGTTCGTCAAGAGTTGTTTTAAAATTTTCTCAAATCTGGCATCTGTGAAAGAGTTTAAAGAAGCGGTAAGTTAATATGTAATTTCTTTAAAAGTTTACGAAACTTACCGAACTGTTCCTCTGTATCATCTCTCGTCATCGCTTCGGGATAAGGTATGCGAGGTTGGTACTCTTTGATTATCGATTTTGGCTTTTCTTGTGTTACCTCAATTTTACCTTCTTCTGCCTCGTTTTCTTGTATTGAATTGGGTTCATCTAACCCTATACTATCATGGGCTATGATGGCTTGGATTTGCTCCTTTGGGTTAATCTCAGTGTTGCTTGGTAGACGCCCTTGCGGTCGTTCAAAAATTAACTTTGCAAGTTGTCCAACTGTCTTAGTAATTTCCTCAACTGACTTAGTAAGTTCCCCAACTTGGTTCTAGATCCCTTCAATCGATGTTTGTTGGTTTTTAAGTGTTGTCTTAGTTTTTCGAGATGCATATCTGTAGCTGCCATGAATTTTGTTAAAATCTCTTCGAGGTTCGACCTCTTTTCCTATGGATAGGGCTGATTTTGGAAATTTTGAGAAGGTTGTTGTCTTTGATTTCCTTGATTTCCTTGACCTCCCATGAAAAATTTGGGTGGTTCCTCCAACCTGGATTATAAGTATTACTATAAGGATTACTATTAGATCTGAAATTATTACCTATATAGTTCATCTGTTCGCTTTCTATGCCCGGTTGGCAGGTTGGGTACTCAGGATTCACCACAGTTCCACTTGCGTCGCACTGCATTACTGGATGTACCTGCGAAGAACACAAACTATCAAGCTTTTTATTCATCATCTCTACCTGTGTTGATAGCATGGTTCTTGATCGAGGTTGAAAACTCGATGATTTTGTTGGTTTTGTCCTTGTAACTCATCATCGATAGTTATTTAGTGACATCTCTTCAATAAACTCGTAGGTCGCCTCGGGAGTTCTCATTGTTCGGGGTTCCACCGCAATCTGAATCAATTAGTTGCCTCGTTGAGGGGTTTACACCGTTATAGAAAGTTTGGACTTGGAGCCATAAGGGTAAAACATGGTGCGGACACCTTCTCAAGAGATCCTTGTATCTCTCCCATGCGTCGTATAATGTCTCTAAATCCATTTGCACAAAAGAAGAGATATCATTCCGTAATTTGGCCGTTTTGGCCGGTGGGAAATATTTTAATAAAATTTTTTCGGTCATTTGATCCCATGTGGTGATTGACCCTCGTGGTAACGAGTTTAACCACTGTTTGGCTTTATTTATTAATGAAAACAGAAATAACCGAAGACGTATGGCATCATCAGAAACGTCATTTATTTTGAAGGTATCACAGAACTCTAAAAAATTAGCTATATGGGTATTCGGGTCTTCGTCCTGCAAACCATCAAATTGAACAAATTGTTGAATCATTTGTATAGTGTTAGGCTTTAATTCAAAATTATTAGCAGCTATAGTAGGCCTAACAATACTCGATTCTGCTTCTGTTAAATGAGGTTTAGCATAATCATACATAGTAAGTGGAGCATTGTTTTCTGTCACATCTTGTGGTGGTGGATTATTCTCGTCCACCCCTTCATAGGATTGGATCTGCCTTCTCGCTATTCTTCTGTGTAATTTAGGGTTCGCCTAATTTCTCTGTGATTCTGCGAGCGGTAGTTTCAATATCACTGTCGTATACTAGTGGTCCTTTCGGGTTCTTTCTAGTCATAAACTAGAGGTACCTATGTTGGAAAAGAAAGAAAGAAAATTAGCAAGGTTAAAACTAAAATAAAAATAAATTGCGAAAAAAATAAAAATAATGGCTAAAGTAATAAAAATAGGGCTTTCTTAATATTTTAGTTCCCCAGCAATGGCGCCAAAAACTTGATCGTTGTTTTGTCGAGTTTTAAAATTTATAAAGAGAATGATCGAACCTGGAAACTAACTCTGACAACGACTTAAGGCAAGTGCACCTATCAAACGGTAGTATAGCTTAGGCAAGACCGAATTATCGAACCTAAAGGAACTAAAAGTACTAATACTAACCTTCTTTCTATTATTTAGCCTAAATATTAAGTGATTGATTGTTTAATCTAAATTAACTAACTACTAAGCTAAAGACGCAAAGACAAAAAGAATGAATTGAGGAAATACTGTTGGGAAAACTCAGTTGATTAAGACGATACCCTTAGGAAGAATCCACCTAGACTTCACTTTTTATCTAACTCTGAACCAGATGATTTATTCACTTGACTTGATCCGTAGAATTCTCTAATTTATATTAAACCCTCTCTCGAGGCAAATAACGTCTAACCCTAGGTTGATTAATTGAAATCTCTTTCTAATTAAAACCACTAGAATCACATTAACTCAATCTATGGACTCCCATATTAGGTTTCACCCTA
Source organism: Gossypium rotundifolium (assembly GCA_025506655.1). Lineage (NCBI taxonomy): Eukaryota > Viridiplantae > Streptophyta > Magnoliopsida > Malvales > Malvaceae > Gossypium > Gossypium rotundifolium. The sequence continues at coordinate 33,101,054 of CP106729.1, forward strand.
ATCTGACAAAATCTTGTCACCCTATCTCTAGGCGCTCGATCAACTCCGCTTAATTATGCTAGATCTACTCTTAGACAGGGACTTTTTCTCCACCACCTAAGCACATTCAACTTGAATCAATATCCCGAAAATATTAACACAAGAATTAAGCACACATAATTAAGAACAAATCAAAATTTATCATATAGTTCAGAAAATAATAACAAGATCCGTCTTAGGTTTCATCCCCTTCAGGTATCTGAAGGGTTTAGTTCATAATGATAAAAGAAAACATCTCAGAAGAAAAGATAAAATAAAACATAAGAAATCACTAAAACTCCCTGAAGGAATTGAAAGAGAGATTCACCGTCTTGAGTATAATTCCAGCTTCTTGAGATGGATCAACTGGCTATCTTCGAGTGATTCCCACAAATCTGACATTTCTAGCTCGGCTCCTTGGCCTAGCTCACCGACCCCCTTTCATGTTACACTTAGGGTATTTATATAGGCTCTTGGAATGCGTTTCTTTGGCCCTAAGTATCCTTTTTTGATTGAAATTGCTCTTTGCCACGACAGGGACACCGCCATGGCACATGCCAGTGTGAATCGATTTCAGGCCATGGTCGAGTCTGCTGAAGAGACACGCCCGTGTGTTTCGGGGTCCAGGCCGTGTTAGAGTAAATTAGGGAGGCATGGCCGTGTGGTCTTGGGCCCAGCGTGCCGATGTCTTCTTTGGCCCAATTTGGTTCGTTTTGAGCTCGTTTCTCATTCTTTTCGTCCCTAGGTGCTTTCCTGAGTATAAAACATGAAAAGAAAGGATTAAGAGCACCTTTTTACACAAATCAAGGAATAAATCATCCAAAAGTATGCTAAATGTGGGATTAAAATATGTTACTGTTACGGTTTATCAAATGCATAAATTCTGTTTTAAAAGGAACGCGTTATTTGCCAATAACATCGGTTGTGCAAGAGACATATTTTTGTTTAGCGGCACTATTTTCGAAGCGAGCAGCTAGTTATAAAGGCCAAATGCAAGGAGGCCATGTATGGTGCGAAGGTCTTGCGAGAAATTAACAAGGGGAATGCACGAGCCAACACCATCCACATAGTGTATCACGATCGCGACAACCTATGGTTTCGTATTTGATGCACTTCGTTACCCATGTGCTCATGTACTTGCGGCTTGTCAGAATCTCCGTCTTGATCCCATGAGCTATGTCGACGAAGTGTATAAAATAGAAAACATGTACAACGTGTGGAGACACGTATTCCCACCAGTCCCAGATGAACGTAAGTGGCCGTCTGTATCGCTTGCACCGTATAAGCTGTTGTTGGATAGACAACTGAGGCGTAAACCAAAAGGTCAACCTTACTCGACTAGAATACACAACAATATGGATATCCGAGAAACGGCCAACCAACATAGGTTGTGCGGATGGTGTATGAACCCAGGCTATACATCTCGCTCATGTCCAAATCGGAATAGTTGACAGTCTTCTTAGCTTTTTTTGTCCATTGGTGGCTATGTAAATTCTATTTATTTCTTGATGAAAACGGTGAACTTTTGTAGAAGGACTAATTTGCAAAAAAAAATTAAATTACAATAAAAAACAAATTTTTGGACTTTTATTTTTAAAATTAAATTACGAAAAAAATAAAAATAAATTTTATTTTATTTTATTAAAGATATTAAAATTAAATTACAAAAAAATAAAAACAACTTGTATTTTATTAAAGATATTAAAATTAAATTACAAAAAAAAACTTTTATTTTATTAAAGATATTAAAATTAAATTACAAAAAAATTAAAAACAACTTTTATTTTATTAAAGATATTAAAATTAAATTACAATAAGAAAAAATAAACAACTTTTATTTTATTAAAGATATTAAAATTAAATTACAATAAAAATAAAAAGCAACTTTTATTTTATTAAAGATATTAAAATTAAATTATAATAAAAATAAAAAACAACTTTTATTTTATTAAAGATATTAAAATTAAATTACAATAAAAAATAAACAACTTCTATTTTATTAAAGATATTAAAATTAAATTACAATCAAAATAAAACACAACTTTTATTTTATTAAAAATAAAAATTATATTACAATTAAAAAATAAAAAGTCGGAATCAATGTTGGTGCTTGGTTTAATCGAGTGCCACATGGGGTGGTGGCGATTATTTGGATTCCTCCTTCTAGCTTTCGGCGGGGTCGTAGAACCTCAGGCGGGAATTTTGGTTCCTCCGGCAGTGGGTCTAGTTGTGGTTATTGGGAGGATGACCCACCTAGATAAAATAACGACTACGGAGGTGTTTGCATAAACCATGGTGGGAGTGTCTGAATCCCAAAATGCGAAGGAGACTAGTAAAAAGAAGAGCTCCCTGACGGCGCCTCTGTGATTCCTCATGCGACGACGGCCTCAAGATCGGCTGGCCAGTCTGAGTAGTCGGAACGAACTCCAACCGGGCCATGCATTCCAACATGCAGTGGGACCGAGAAAAGGAAACATATATGGTTAGGATACATATAAGGGCTAGGGTACGCACCTGGCATAAAGGCCAAAGGCTGTGATGTCGGTGTCGTCGGTCAAGTGTTGGGCCCGGATCGTGTGGCACCGTTGATGGCCCAATGATTGTGTCGTATTGTTAATGGTCCCGCCTCATCACCCTTTCTCCTTGATTTAAAGGGCCCCGTCGTTCCCTTTGTTCACGAAATCGCCGCCGCCTCTACTCTTCCGACAATAATCGACACCATGGATCCTAAACCATGGCATGTATTCCGGCACGCACGTTAACTCAGGAACGATGATCGGTTCTCGAATAGGTATATAATCATACTGGTTCTCCCATATCTCGATATATGCTGACCAAAATCTTGGCCAATCCGTGTGCAACTGCCGTGAGTCGACTTTATGCTCATCATCGAGCACCTCAGGTGGCACGGGAATCGGTTGTTAGAATCTAAATTGTCGCAGAACCCGATCTGACTGGTGCATCTCCACGGTGGCATAGTTGATCAATGGGACCTTCACATGCCAAATGTTCGGATTTACCAAGAACTCCTCCGGAATTACTGCCCGAATTGCTGGATCCTCGTATGGTGTCTATTGAAACTATATTAACATGACCAAAATATTATATATATACATAATACTAAATACTAAATACGAAATACTAAATTATAAATACGAAATTTGAAACAAAAATTTTATTACGAAAATACATTTTATTTAATACTTACTTGTGATTTCGACCGTTGGTCCAATAGAAGCCTTATATCTTCAAGCAAGGTAGGTATTCCAACATAACTCGCCGAATTGTTCCACCTAATTAAATAAATTTTTAGCATACAATTATACTTTAAATCTACGTAATAATTGTAGAATATAATATTAAATTTACCTCGTTATAAGTGAGAATGTATATGGGTGGTCGACTCGAGGACGTAAAAATGGAAATCAAAACCGTGCCCATGACTGCAATAGTGATAGGCAACCTCTGATTTTCACTTTACTCGGTCGCGTCACCCCGCATATCTCTCGATACAATTTTGATAGCACGGCAGACCCCCAACTCAATTCACCAGTTGCTCTAAAATCAACGAGTTTCAGCAGCTATCTCAGGTGTACGAGGTTTCGAGACAGGTTCGGCATCAGATAGCCTCCAATCATCTCAAGAATGTATGCATGAGCATACTGTATTCTTTTTATTTTGGTTGAACCATTATTCGGCTCCGGGAATGCGTCTCTTAACTAGCCCATCTTGATCCGACCTCCATAAATGTTATTCGGAATGGCACTCAGAAGCTCGTAGCATACGACGGTCCAATCGATAGAAGTTGTAGACCCGGTGACTATGGACCCATCCACCGGTAACCCCAATTGCAACTGCACATATTCTAGAGTGATAGTACACTCTCCTCATGGAAGATGGAAAGTGTGCGTCTCGGGTCTCCACCTCTCTATCAACGCACTGATTAAGTTCGGCTCCAACTTGCACCCCTGACCTATCGTGGCCACGTGCCAAAACTCCGCTTCCCGCAGGTAATTCTCGATAAACGATGATGGCAAACCAGGTATATTGCAAATATAGCATTGCAACACCCGATCTACAGACTGTTTAAAAAATTATAAAATAAAAATTAATTAAAATCGCATAAACCTAAAAAATATTAAATAGTATTGAAAAATTAAAATTAAAATTTACCATTTGCATTTGATCGACGGAGATGTGCTTATTGTCAAGACGAATTAATTCCTCGGCCATTGGTAATACGATCGAATATTTTAAAATTTATCAAAAAAGTATTTCAAAAAATTTTAAAAAGGGCTTTTTTGTAAATATTAAAGGACTATTTTGAAACTTGAGAAGAAGTTTCAAGGAATTTAAGAGATATTTGAGAGAAAGATGAGTAAGGACTAATGTGTGAAAAAAATGAAAGGGTTGGGGGATTTTTATAGTTTTTTTTACCGTTGGAGGCCCAACGGTTAAAAAAATTTGACCGTTACAGTAGGAAAACACGCCCTTGATGGAGCGCTTTCTGCCACATCAGCAAAGCTCGTCCTCGTCAGCACGTTTTGTACTGATGTGGCGTAAAGCGCCCTCGAGGCACGCTTATTCTTTGCATTCCCACAAAACGCTACCGACGTGGGCGCGCTTTTGTGGAAATGACTCTTTTCGTAAAAATGCGATTTCGGCCTTTTTTCGTAATTTTTATTATTATTTTGGTATTTTTTAGTAAATTAGCCCACATTTTTGGTAAATAATTAAAATTTATTTTTATTTAATTTTCAATTAAAAGGAAACTTATTTTGATTAGATTTATTCATTTTTCAGTTAGTTATTCCTCCCGCTTTAACAAAACATAAAAATTAGAAAAGAAAAGAATCGTCCAAACGCAACGATCCCAATCGTAGCTTGCCCGCGTGCGCCCTTTTTTTCTTCTAACTTCTGACTTTAGAAAGCTCTCCGATCACCGGATAAATGGTTCCGGTGACCGGTACACGTACAAATCTCATCTAGCTTCTGTTGATTTACGCCTTTGAATTTATGGATTCACAAGAACTCCCCGATAATGGTAACAAGGGTTTTCGCTACATGTTACTTCGAATCGCTTTTGCCCTTCTTTTCCCCATCTTTGTTTTCTTTTTGTTATCATTTCTAGTCTGTCTCCTCGCTATTTTCATGGGGGAGCTATCAATTTCAGATCCGATTTCCGTGCCTACACAATGCAAGATAGTCTCTAGCAGTAAATTTCTCTCTATTTTTCTTACTGTTTAACCTTTTGACATTTCCTTCTATGACATTTTGACTATATTTTAATATTTATTTATTTATTTATTTTTAGCATAATTTTTTAGGTGTAACTAGCAATTGCACTTACGATATCGTCATTGCTTGTATATTTTCAATTATGGATTTCTTTTCCCTTGTAATATCTTGGTAAGATGCAAGCTTGATTCTTTTTCTTGAAAATTTAATGTCAGGTGTGGATATTAGGTCCTCGAAGGTTTGTGAGCTTGGATTATTGAATTATAAAGCAAAACATGTATTTTATAGTTCCGAGAACAGCAAATTTAGATGTCGATATGATTACTACTGGACTTCAGTGTTTAAGGTAATCTTATCTTATCTGATTTAAGTCATGAGCTCCTTTTTAGTGCTAATTTAGGAAAATATGGATTTCTTTTACTTCGGCAAATATGCATCTTCATCTCTGTTGTTTTTTATTATTATTTGAATTTGAATTTCGATCTTGATATTTTCCGACGGTGATATAGAGATTGGATTTTAGACTTGCCAATTCTTGTAATTTAGCTATATTAATTAATAAGTTTATGGTAATATAAATACTAGTATGTAGGCAGGCAACAATATTAAGTACTCTAATATATCACCTTCTTTTATTTAGTTTTTTGCTTAACAATTTCAGGTTGAGTACACAGACCATTCTTTGGGTCAGATGCAACTTGCCTTAACAGAGGCACCGAATGAAGCACTTCCTGTAAGTTGCAGGCCTGACTTTGGTGTTGTTTGGTTGACCAAAGATAAGTTCAAGGTAGTGTTTCAAGTTTCTATTGTTATTCGTGATGATGGACTGACCTGATTCTTCTTTAATTGAAGTGCAATTTATGTGACATCTGTCTGCCTTTTCAGGTAAATGAAACCTATGACTGCTGGTACATATCAGGTACTCCCACAGTAAAGTTGTTTAATGATGGTTTTTTCAGTTGCCAAACAAAAGATCCATCTTTAATTGAGATGATGAAGCGATATCTAATATTGTGAGTTTATTACTTAAACTTTGTTCAATTCAAAAGTTATTTTATATAATTGCTTGAAGTTGTGTTCAGTGGGTTTCTTCTTCTTCCTCCAACAATGTGCTTATTGTGCTGTTACTTAGGTTGGGACTAAATTGGACCCTTGGGTTTATTTTGCATTCTGGTCCACTAGATTTTGGTGAACTTGGGTTTCAAGTTAGCTAACTTTGCTTTTTTACCCTTGGACTCTCAAATTAGGTTCATTTTGTTTCAAGCTGAATTCGGTTAGACTTACAGCAACAAATGAAAAAGGGCTTTGCTCATAAATTTGAGGTCTGGTAGTTAAAACGGTGTAGAAATTTGTTTTCTGGGATTCTGTGCATAGTGGAAGGTTTGTCTTTGGTTGTTTTGAGCGGTATTCTGAGAACAGCACTGCAGCAAAGCCTGTTAAAGTTTGGGAAGAAAGAATGAAAGTATCTGAATATAGGTTTCCGTGAGATTGAATTGAGAAGCCAGAAGTTAATGAAGTATAGTGAAAGAGAGAAAGGAAGATAGAGAGAGGTAGGGGGTTCTAGTGAAGTGGATGAGAAAGCTGAACTAAGAAGGGATAATTTCTGTAGGCATTAGACAGCAGTTGATATTTTGCTGAGAATAATGTAAAAAGTTTTATGCCTTCTTTTCATGAGTAAGTTAATGTGAAGTAACTGCATTTATTTCCTTTTGCTGATAATAGGTGCAAAATGGTTGAGTACGACATATTTTGAAAGAGTCTGTTTTGCTGTTTCATGTGTTAACTGATGCTGGTTTCCTCAATCTAATTATTGGTTGTTATGATACCATCAGATCCATAAAGATTTTGAAGTCTTGGTTTTCCAGCGAGGGGTACGCTAGATATTGGAGGTCAGAAGTGATAGCTGGTATTGTTACTGGATTTTCAACATCTATAATCACTATCAGCTTCATTATAACCCTACAACATATGAAGTCTTGGTTGCCTCAAGCCATTAACACAGTCCATATAAAGCGGGTTTGTTTTCTACTGCTATACTTTTCTGTTATGGGTTGGCTGGCATCCCATTATTGGAGGAGGCTCAGTATCCCAATTATTAAAGCTTTTAACTACTAGGCAGCACTCTTTTTTTATGTGCCATTTTCCCCTGGGAAGGGGTTTGCATTGACTCATGCAGCTTTCCTCTCGAAAGATGTAAGCTTGAGTGGTTACCTGATCTATTGGAACAACACTTAGATACAGCTTGTCTAATTACAAGGAGCAGAGAGAAAGATAAAATAGTCGTATTCTGATGTATAATATGTATCACTATAGTCGAGAGATTCACGAGTTCACAGTGCATGTTCTATTCTCCGCATTCAATACTCTGTATGGAACATGATTATGAGTGAAATCCCATATTTTCCATTTTCTGTGGGTAAGAAGACATTTTGGAGTATCTTATTGCAGATTTTGTTTTATTTTACAGGTTTAGGATTATTTTATTGTATCTTTTATCTTTTTAACTTGAAAGATAGTACTACATTTGGAAGTACTTTAGCATCCCTGTTTAGTTTCAGAACCGGAACATAATCAGGAAATCTCAAGGATTGGTTTCAACATTGTTTATATTCTGTTGCATTATGACTTTAACTCTTAATGGTAAAGAGAATCTTGTATTGGGAAAACTAATATATAAGCCATGTTATCTTGTTATGTACTTTCTGAACTGCATTACATAACCTTAGGTTTGGAGACATTTTCTGAGCTCCTACCATTTCCGACTTGTTTCTTTGAACTTTCACGTACGGTTAAGGTTTGACTCAAGTTTCTGCTGCCGGCACAAACCAGATGAAACCACTGGTCTAGCAGCCAAGGATTCACTTTGGGAAGCTTCTCCAGAAACTGTGCTCATCTGAATTGTGCTAGTGGATTTACAGAACTGAGATTTTAGATCCAATCATGAAATGTAAAGTTCTTGCCTCTCAATCGGTAAGCCAGCTTCTGAAGAGCTCTCACTATTAGGGTCTAGGGTTAAAAATCTGGGAAATATTCTTAACCCCCAACATTTCCATGGTCGGTATTCTTTCTCCTGAACTTCAATGACCAGGCAGCAATTGATAGTGGATAATAAAGGAACTAATTTTCTTTTGTTTACTTATTAGTGAGCATAAACAATAGCAAGAATGTTGAAACCTGGGGATTTTGAGCTTTTCTAGATTCTAACATACACACTTTTAACAGCAGTTGTCAAAATTTATCAAGTGTGAAAATCTACCTTGCATTATTTTACATTAGTTAGCAACAGGGGCGAAGCCAGAACAAATTTTTAGGGGGCCGAATGAAAATTTAATTTTTATAGTCTATATCTTTATAATTTTTAAAGAAATAAATTAAATTTCTATAATTTTAGGAGGATCAAAATAAAATTTTACCTTTACTAATTTTAAATTTTAAAAAAAATTAAGAGCCTAATTACAAATTTTCTATTTTAGGGGGGCCAAGTCCACTGCCTGCCCCCCTTTATCCGCCCCTGGTTAGCAAGATATTTTAAAGACATGGAAAAAAGAATAGTAATAAAAGAGAAGGTTTGGATGACATAGATAGAGCATTTATTTTGTTCTTTATGTTCCATTTCAGAAAAATGTGGGTGCTCTGTTGGGAACACATTTTCAACTTTGCATTTCATAACTCACATTGCATTTTCTAATAATAGAATAATGCATCTTCAACTCTTACTAGTAGACAAAACATAAAAAGGGGCTGAGAGGAGTGGGCTTTTCCACTTTCCATTTTGTTTTCATAGTTAGTTTGGTTGTTGTTGGATGAGGATATCTCATAACCCATCATTTATTTGATTAAATTTAGAGTTGAATTTTTAATATTAGTGTAATAATCTGAGAAAATTATTTATTTAACACATGTTTTGAAGTAGTTAGGTATAAAATAAAGAGTTATTAGTATAAATATAAACATTCAATTAAAAAATAAAAAAACTCTTATAAAAATAAAACCTTTTCAAAATAAATGAAAAATTTTATATATTTATCACAAACAAAAAATTACTAATTGCAATTAATTTATAACTAGTTAATGTGAAAAATAATACTCCAATCAAAGTAACTTAACTGAAAGATAAAATTTTTTAACATTCTTTTTTTATATACAGAACTCTAACCCAAAACTTCAAATTAAGCTTCATATAACCATACAAACACGCCTAAATAATTTTCGACTTTGCATTTTTAAAACTTGTAGTTCAAATCTATCAAGGAAAAGACAAGTTTTTGGTTTTTGAGTTCTATTATTTTTATCATATTATTAAAAAAAAAAAAAAAAAGACAAAAACCTTTTTACATGTTTTCAACGCTGGACCGCATGTAAAAGGCTATCCAAACTTATCCAAAGATTTATATAAAGAAGCTAAACCTTCCAAGATTCTTTTTATATTTAATCCACCAAATATGAACAAAAGAATATTATCGACAAATTCTAGGTGGTTAACCCTTTTAATGAAATTAATTTTTAGCACAATTTCAGGTTAAATTTTCAATGAATTTAATCTCTTTACATTTTAAATTTTAAAATTTAAGTTAAATTATTAATACAGTTAAAATTTATTGTTAAATTATTTACTAATTATATAACTACCAAATAAATATATTTTTATTTTAAAATATCAAACACAAATTTAACAAAACAATGCATACTAACAGTTAAACTTAACAAAACAATTAATGCTAACAGTTAAACCTAAAAGTATAAATTTTTGAAAATGGCATGTTTTAAGCTGCTTATTATTTTTGTCTGAGTATCGTCGCGTGGAGCCCGGTCATTGACAGGTCCTAGCTGTTACCGTATCGATTATGTTGAAGGGAGAGGGGGATGAAGAAGAAGCAGCCACCTTACCCTCGCAATCTTCTACGCTTCCCTCCTCTTCTAAATTTCCAATTCCATGCCACCACCTCTCTTCTTCTTTTTCTTTTCTTCTTAAACATAACTTTCGTTTCAGTCAATTCAAAAACTAACTAATTTTGATTTTGAAATTCAATTTTAGCTTCCATCTTGTCATGGATTTCGGTAATTTCTTGTTTCTTCTCCTTAAATCACTCTTCATTTGCTTTAATTCATCGTTTGTTTTTTTTTTGGTTTTTGTTTTTTATTTGCTCATAAGAATGTTGTGCACAGTATATTGCATGCCAGCGGCATCAATGGTTTCTCAAACATTTGCTGCTGATCATTTCTTTATCAGGTAATTCTTTGAACTTGTTTCTCATTTTTTTTTCTTTTTCATTTTTTTGCTTATTAGGTAATTCCGTGATGATTGGATCTTTTTTTAATTCCTATTTTATATACCTAGTTATCTAATTTGCTAAGTGGGGTTTACTATAAAATTTGACAGTTGGGTATCTCGTAATCAGTGTGGGCTACTAGAATTTTTATAGTATAATATAGTGACGGAAGACGGATTTTTAGTAGGAAAAAAATCCATGGAATATCCGTTTATTCTTTAATCAGGTATGATCATCATGATCACAAGGACTTGAGGAGATGGAGGAGTAGGACCACTGCTGCTGCTTCTGCTTACCCTCTCTTTTCCAATCCTAAAGACTCTTCTTCTCGTCACAAATTTTACCTGGAGGTTTATCTTGATCTATATACTGTATATATGCATATATGTTGTTCCATCCATTCTGGATATCTGCATCACCATGTTAATCAACTTGTTATTACTTTGATTATCTTCCAGTCCCATTTTTTCTAATATTCTGTTAAACTTGAATGGACTCTGACAGGCTCTAAAGTCTGCAAGGGACAAGTTCGCTCGGGAGATCTCCTTCCAGTCTGAAGATAAAGACGTGTCTCTTGCTAAGGTATGGATATAATGAGTAATGGTTATCAGCTTACATTCTCGTCCTTTTTTTGTTTGACCTTCGCTAAATCATTTGTTATTTGAGGAGGTATTGGTCATTGCTTCGTTCATGCTTTTGAAACGTAAGTTGGAAGTTTTATTTTTTTGTATCTTTTTGTGTAGGCTTTGCTTTATGTTGCAGCTGAAGATGAGACGTTCATGGTTTTTAACCGAGAGATGGATGCTTGTTCATTCCTCAATGAAGGGATAAATGATTGTTCGTCATCTAATGCCAGAGAGTGGGATTCTGTGGAGCAGATGCCTTTGGATGGAAAGACCATATCTGAATGGCTGAGTGAACTGGATGCAATTGCAAAAGAAGTTGAAGCAGAGCTAGTTTCAAGGGACATAGGCTGCCATCTGGTTGAAGTTTTGCAGGCAGTCAATTTAGTTCTTTTTGAGTTAAGAGGCTTTAAAAGATCCCCTGTTCTTGTAGATTCTAAGCATTCATACTTACACTTGGTGCTGAGTTCTGGATGTGGCAGTGGTAAAGCCCCATTTTACTACTTCCATGCAATAAGCCTCATAATTTTGATATGGTGGCATTTAAATGGTTTTTCTATTGTAATATCTTCTTCCTAATCAATCTGTCCCTCATTTTAGGCAGTTTAGTAATATGACTTTGTTAATTACAGCAATTTTGCTTAGCATAATTTACATTGAAGTTTGTCGGCGGCTTGGTCTAAATATCGTGGGGTCTCGAGTTGGGGAAGATTTTTTGATATGGCCCCAGACAACATACCCCGAGGTACTTTAATCCTTAAAATTTATTTCGGCAGTTTATTTTCATGGTGCATGATTCTTAGTTCATTCTTGTAGTGATGCATCACTTAACTTCTACACTTCACTCTGTAGGAGCTCTTCAAAGTGACTTCAGGACACAGCTTGTTCGCTGTTGTCAATGGAAGGTGTGTTGAGGACCCTAGATCAATGGCATCGGATTTAACTGGTTCATCACTTTTAGGGCTTGAGATAGCTTCAAACCGTGATATTGTTGGGATCGCTCTAGCCAATTTAATTGTAAGTCCTAATCCTTTTCACCAAGCTAGTTTCTTGTTTCAAAAAATGCATCTACATTTATCACTTTCTTGTAAACTATTAATGCCTCAAAAGTATACTTCCCTAATTTCATCTGACATATGAAATAATAAACTTAAAAAATTTGCAGAGGTTTCACTGGAAGCGTGCTTCGAGATCAAATCTTGGTTTGATGCTAACTTCTCCCCTTAGGCACGCTCATAATGCCGATGAGAAACCTAACAAGATCGATAAACCAAATGTCCCTTTGTTGCGGCCTCAAGATCTTAAGTAAATTCTACCTTATCTTTATTACTTTAGTAGCATAACTTTCTGACACTTCATGTATCTAGTAGCAGTATCTGTTTTCTTATGCCACATATGACTGCTTTGATCCACCTATCAACAAATTCATTATGCATTCAAAAGTGAAGACAGTGACGATCTGCATATTTAGCATCTTTAGTGCGTATAGTTTTATCTGCTGTATTCAATTTATCAATAGTGTAAGAGATGAGGTGATTTTTGTTACTGATATTGTGAATGTGAGATGCAGCTTATATTTTGTAAAGAACAACTTGATATTTTGCATGCTAAACATTGGATTTCTTTGCAGGCTAGCTATCATGGCTTCAGAAAGATTGTTGATTCTGCAGCCACATAATTGGGCACTAAGGAGAGACCATGGCATGATGCTGTACTATAATAGGTATGAATTTCTAAAACTTCCTAATTTAAAAAAAAAAAAAAAGGTTCACATGAAAGTCTTTTTTAAGCTGATGGTGAAAATAACATTTGATATTATCAAAATGTTAGGGAGTATGGTAAGGCAGTGCAAGAGCTTAGCATCTGCATGGCCTTTGCTCCAGAAGAAGAGGCGGAACTTCTTGAACCATTTGTTGAGAAATTACACTTGATGCGGCTGGAATCATCATGGAAATCTTTGGGACACACAGCTAGCGTGACGGTTAAATGATATTTGGATATTATAACCTTGTATCTCTCAAATCCTTATTGACCGAATATAGTTCCATGGATGAATTCTGAGACTGTGATTATCATGGCTTTTCTTAGTCACATGAACAGATGAACTCCAAGGTATAGAAATGTATTGGAGATCTGTAAGCAGATTCTAAGTTGAATACTCCAAACAAGAGAGCCCGCATTCTGTGCGTTCATGTGGCAGATTTGTTGTTGTTACATGAAGGAAGAGGAACCCAATCCAATTATAAGTTGAAATGGCCATGTATGGAGCCGTTAGGATACCCAAATCCCACATTTTATTACTTGCTGGGAGCTGAATTAATAGTAGATGTGAAACCAACAAGGGAATACATTTTAAAACTTGCAATTCTACAACCCCATAACCAAAAGATTGATTTATGGCGTCTCCTCCTGCTTGATTAAGTCTCGGTACGTACCATTTTCGTCTCACTAAAATCCTTAATCAACAAAAAACATAGATCCAATTATAGAAAATTGGTGCCAAGCAAAGTTTTCAATATTTTGAAAATGCTCAAATTAATCGTCTTTTGAATCCTCTCCTAGAAGGTCTTCATATGAAACAGGACCCTAATTCTATCATGAACAGATTTGCGTGTTCCTTCGAGACCGAACTCTTCTGCATCGGGTCATTAGGAATAAGTCCAAGATCTTGTGGAACACTTGTCGCAATTCCATTCGAGAGTGTAGTTTCTTGAGAAGAGACCTCTTTGCTCTGTCTTGGTGCTTGTCGACATTTTGTTGCTTAAATTGCTTCGCAAGATTATAAATACCAATTAGGCATCTGTTCTAGATTAGTATTTGAAGAACAAAAAGTATACACCACATGATACATGAGCCAAAGGCCTGTGAATCGCGCTGCGATCCCATCTCAAGCCTAGTTCAAAGGCTATTTTATGAAAAACAGAGTTGCTTGAATCATAATACTAATGTTAACAACACTTGTCACTGCTGCAATTAGATAATGAAGCTGGAAAACCAAAATCTACAAAAGTTTTGCAGAATATTGGAAGTTGATCTAAGAAAACAAGCAAAGCATACAAACAACCACGCAAGGCAACTGTTTCCTAATTATTGTTATTTAGACATCCAATTAACAAATGAACTTGGAAGTTTTCATGCACACATGTTTATATTCAGCGGACAAAAAGAAAAAAAAAAGAATAGAACTCTATGTGCAAATAAGTACACACCTCAAATTCCTTGGCCTTTTTCATTATTTCTCGATAAGCAGCTGGTTCTCGTGCTTTTATGATATTCCATAATATCCCACACCGAGTGGTGACCCCTTGACCCCGTGTGGAAGTAATGACCATCAGTTCCATCAAACATGTTCAGCCCATCTAACACATTATTGGAAGCATGGCTGTATTCGTAAAACATCATTCAGATACATAGGTAGATAAGAAAATAAAGTTAGCAACTTAATTTAACTACAGAATAAAAATGAACGGGGATATAGCAAACAAATGCTTTCACAACAAGCTGGTCGTGAACAAACATACTAGAAATTTTATAGTATTCTAGTCATTTATATATTTTCAATCAATTACGACTTTGCTTCTCTCTTTTAGATTTATTTTTTCGCAACCTTTTAGGAAGCAAAAATCAACTAGAGAAACGAAGAAGTAAAAGTGACAACCAATAAGAGCCTAAATTCTCATGGCCATATTTGCATCAAGTCTACTGGAAAAATGAGCATAAAGCCAAAGCAGGAAAAGAATAAGAGTTCAAGTTCTCATTTCCTGTACAAACAATCCAGGAAATTTTGTTGGCACAAAAAATCTAACATCAAACACAGAAGAGTTTAAGTTTTCATTTTATTTACAAAACAATCAAGGAAAATGTTTGCACAAAAAGTATAACATCAAATATAGCTGAAGGGCATGTTTCTAGAAATTATATTCTCCTGCAGATCTAATTATTACCTGTGCACAATATCCATAAGAACAAGTATACCCAACTCATGAGCCTTATCTATCAGTGACTTGAGGTCATCAGGGGTTCCAAAGCGGCTGCTAGGTGCAAAGAAGTTTGTCACATGGTACCTGCAAAATATTAAATGCAACTTGTTATAAGTAGAAAATGTTAGTTTCCATAACCAAAATCAAGTTCTGAAGAAAGGTGTCTACTTATATCTGCCACATAGCAGTTAGTACAAGTTTACAAACTTACAAACAACCAGGTTTAGAAATGTATGGTAGCTATTGCAACACATTCTTGAATAAGAAAATGTTGTTGAACATAGCAAAAGATCTCAAGTTCCTCAAAAAACAGTTCCGACAAATCCCAAGATACTACAGATGTTATTTCAGATAACCAATGTTAAATACATGGAAATCAAAGTCAAGATCTTTCTCTTATTTGTCCAAGAAAACACATTCAAGCTAACAAAAACAGCAGTTCCTATACTTACTGTTGTTTGAGTTTGTCTTGCTCATATTTCCTTAGGTTTTTCTTGCGTTCTTCAATAGAAACCCTCTGGCGCTCTAGTTCAATTATCTCATTGCTAACAGCTGTGTTCTTATAGAAGAAGATTTAACAAATCAATCAAACACCATAACACCAAAACATTAAATATATATATCAAAAGTCATATACTTATCTAAGCTCCTCTTCAAGTCCACGTTCTTTATCAAGCTCTTCTTGGTATTCCTTCTGCAGATACTCCATTTCAGCACCATCAGCAACCTCCAATTTTGCCTGTTCTGTTTTCTCCTTGCAAGCTTCTATCTTTTCTTCATATTCTGCAATTTTTTTGATAGAGAAACTGGGAAAAAGAAATAGCGCACTATATGCAAATCAGCAAATCAGCAACTCAAAGAGCAAGTAAAAACACAAATTAGAACTAAAGATCTGAGAATAGCGTACTATCTGTTGAAGGTCTGCCACAAACAAATGATTAAGTATTGTGATTAAGATGGCATATCAAAGGGAAAAAGAAGGAAACAGGCTGACATATCAAAGGGAAAAAGAAATACTATTACAAGAAAAATTATTCAAATCCAATTGTTCAGTGACTGAAAAAGTAAATGCCATCCTACCACATTAATTACTTCTCTATGCCATATACATTGGTTAGTGGAAAGGAATGCTGTTTCTTTATGCTATCTTTCAATCTCTTCCCATCTACTTGAACTCTTAAGTCTTAAAAATTAGAATATATATATATATATTAAAAATCTGTTCCAGTGAAGAAAAATGATGCCAACATCCCAAAATAGCTCAGTAAAGGAGGATTAAGAAGATATCTAAAAGATTTTAATAGAATGTTATTAGATTAGTAATTTAAAAGATAAAAATTTAGAAGCAAACCTTCCATGTCTATCTTCTCAGTTTCATTGATCTGGGCTTCATAAGGGACTACATCAAGAGTAGGAGTCTTTCCTGTCTCCACATTTACAACGTGTGGGTATTTGTCACCTCTTGGAATATGTTAAATCTGGTACTGAGGATGGAAAGAAATTCACATTAATATTACGAGTTATGACAAGTGATAATTCCAAGAAAGAAAAACTGCTTCATGGTTACCTTTGGAAGCTCATCTCGACGCCTTAAGGAAGAGGTACTCCACCCAACAATATCTAAGGAAAGTGTTAAATTCTTAAACAGTCAGAATAGTGGGGATAAGGATTAAGTCATTTCCTAACGCCAAAAATATTTAGATCCACTATTAAAATCTTCCTTTAAGAATTAATTAACAGATAGAGCATAACCACAATATCAACTGATATATGTATGTGTGTTTGTGTACGTAGAATAAAAGGATACGATCAAAACTTGCATTTGCATAAACAACACGACGCTTGAAGGACAGCAAAGCGGATCTGCAGTTTAAAGATAATATACAGCTATAACTCTGTAATTCAGCTTCAGCTCCCAGTCACACACTGTAAACTAAATATAGAAAGCTTATGAAAACTCACATAAATTTAAGATCTTCACAATCACTGGCCATCTGTAGAAGAAGAGGAGGTTTCCCCTTTTTTTCATCTGTCAAAAACAAATGTTTTCCAGTCCTACCAAGAAACCATGATGCGCGAGTAGCAGCTTTTTCCAACACATGGGAGCCATGAAACAGTGGAACCTTGATAATGAAGAACCAATAAAGAGAATATTACCGACCTCTTAAGGTAAAAAGCACACGCAAACAAACATATATTTATCAATGTCTTATTAATAAAATTGATAAATATGCATGTCATCAGCAAATATCATGCAAAAGAAGCTGGTGAATGAACTACCTGCTTATGCCACCGAGAACCAAGGTGTGGACTTGCAAGTGTTATGAAATTCACGGGCTCTAGTCCAGCCATTTTACATTTGACGTTCCCTTCAAGCCATGAATCTTCCAATTGATCAGCTCTACTATCTCCGTTTGTTTGAGAATTTTCTTGAGTAAGATCTTGTTCAAAAAGTCGTGCAATGGCATATCTTGCTATAAGGCCACCCAATGAATGACCAACAAAAGAAATCTTCTGAACACTTGGGTGACGACTTATGACATATTTAACTTGAAAGACACAACAGTATTCTCCTATTGACAATGGCAACCTCAAATCTGATTTCATAATAATGATTAGAAGAAAAAAATAACGGACAATATTACACCAAAGAATTAACACCTATTTCTCGGCTGTAGGCAAGTCTTGCAACATGTGAAAAATAATGCCAGTTGCAATTATAGATAAAACACTCGACGTTTTCTAACATAAAAGTTTCACGATCCTCAGAAAAATAAATAAAAGTTTCATAACATACCTCCTCTGCTAATCTGTCGCCCATTACATCCACACCATCAAAGGTAAATATTGAAGAATTGCGCTTACTGCCTGCAACGCGCATGAAGTCAATAACCATCCGTAATCATTTCATAACCCAAATAATCAATTATTACAATTCACATGCATTCACCCAGTGAATGATTTTATAGAGATGCCCCTAATTAGGATAGTTATCTATCATCCAGCAAAATCTTAAATATGGAAATAACATAATTTAATCAACCAACAATTTGAATAATGATAATAATAAAATTCGTGAATAAGTTGCTAATTAATAATAAATTACTTTGTACCACAAAGACTTATTAAAGAATAATCATATAATCCTTCCTAGAGAAGCCTTAGAATTTATTGAAGAAAGGGGTGTTTTTATTCACCAAAAAGAAAAGAATAATCATATAATAGAGCAGAATAAAAAAAAAAAGAGCGAGTAAAATGATAACCAAAAAAGTTGTGTCGACGTTAATCACTACAGATTAAAATAAACAAACAAAAAGTAAACTATCAGATAACTTACAATGAACAATAACATCTCCCGGATACTTCTTCAAAAAGTGCTTTGCTGCAAATCTCAAATCTTGTGCACTGCAGCAGCGAAAAACAGAAAACAGAATAAACAAAATAATTTTAGTCGAGAATCCAGAGATTGTGTTAGATTTTGTTGGTGCGGAAGGTATACCTTAAACTAGAATCAATTAGTTTAACCACATTTATTTCGATCAATGTTATTTTATATCGATGCGATACAATATTTTAATATTCTAAATGAAGTTTTAATAACTATTTGTACAAAATTTTAATATTCTAAATGAAGTTGTAATAACTATTTGAAGGATTGGAGAAACAGAGAGAAGAAAGCAAAAAGAGAGAGAGAGAGAATGAAGACTTTTATTTCAATTTTTGGATTTTCAGGGCTTCGATGGTGATCTCTTGTTGATCCCATCTGTCAGAAGGAAACTATCGATGAGGAAAAGTATATATAAGAAAATTAGGTTCGATCCGACAATAAAGATCGAATGTTGAATGGGAGAAAGATTAGTGTTCAAATGAATTTTGATTTTAGGTGATAGGAGGTTGATTTTAAAAGAACCTAAATAGGCAAATGAGAAGGGAATAAGGAGAGCCATCTAAGGGAGAAGAAAGAGAAAATAAAGAAAGGGAAGAAAATTAAAACAAAGTGGTGGTAATAATAAAATGAAATTCACATCAACATTTAACAGCTTAATTTTGGTAAGGTTGACACAAATGATGATAATGGATGATGTTAGTTACAAGTTCATATAAACTACAATAACTAAAAGTTGATAATTTGGGCAGAGACATTTTTTGTTCAAAACCCTGGAAAGTATTGATACTCCCAATATAAAGCGGGAGGGTACACGTTTATGATTGGAGGTCAAAGGGGGTTGAAAATGGATGATGCACTTCTTTTTTGAAATAAAAAGTCGCTACCGCATTAAGAGAACCACCGCAAAAACCCTTCCTTATGCTCTGAGGCTCTTAAGCCCTGGGCTGTCTCTCACACGCTCTCCTCCAAATGGAAACTACGTTGGTTGTTCAATTTCAGAGACATAAACCTTCACAGTAAAAAACGCCGATTATTATATATGTTAATGTTAGTGAAATAAACGAGGAGCGACAGTGATGGCCTGCGCTTCCAGTTGCAGGCCTTTGTTCCTTTCTTCACCCTTCCCTTCATCATCTTCTCCCTCAAGCTGTTCGCTTACCACCCCTTTTCTCTTTTCCCTCTCACCCATCAAGCCGTCTTCTAAGCCAATTATCACTACTCTTACTGCTAACTCTGGGTCCTTCCCTGTTCTATCTGTTGGTGACGGATGTGACGGCGGCAACAACAACAACAACGATGATGGACCTTTTGGGTCCGATTCTTGGCGGTGGAACGACGATTCTTCATCTTCATCTTCTCATTCTTATCCTTTTCTTTTGTTTCTTTCTTCACTCCTTGCTTGTTCCTGCCATTCCCAATTATCTTCCGCCCTCGCCAGAACAAATGGGGAAACAGAGGAGGATGACGTCGTTTGGGAAGTGAGAGGGAGCAAGTGGACTAAGCTTATACCTGATTTCTCAGATGATGCATTTGTTGTTTCTAATGGGATTTCGAATTTAACCAAATTGTTATCCCTTTCAACTCTTTGGGGTCAATGCAGAGATCTTGTGATGCGGTTGTTGCTCCCTGAAGGTTTCCCCGACAGTGTTACCAGTGATTATCTTGATTACTCTCTATGGAGAGGTGTGCAGGGCGTTGCTAGCCAAGTCAGCGGCGTTCTTGCCACACAAGTAATTTTTATGTCTTAATTGTTTGCTCTTATTTTCTGACTTAGGAATTTTATGGAACATTTGGTGCTCAACTTTTGTTTGCTATTACTATTCAGGCATTGCTTTATGCTGTTGGATTGGGGAAAGGAGCTATTCCAACAGCTGCTGCTATCAATTGGGCGTTAAAGGATGGAATTGGGTATTTGAGTAAAATCATGTTGTCTAAATATGGAAGACATTTTGATGTAAATCCTAAAGGATGGAGGTTGTTTGCTGATCTCCTTGAAAATGCTGCCTTTGGGTTGGAAATCTTGACCCCTTCTTTTCCCCATCTATTTGTTCTTATTGGTGCTATTGCTGGAGCTGGAAGATCAGCAGCTACCCTCATCCAGGTATTGAAGTTATTTTTTGTTTCCATGGTACTACAAATAAGTATAGTGTTGTATTTGTTGCCTTTATCTCTCTTGTTGATCAATAAAATGGTGTTTGGTTGCTGAAAGCTGGCACTAATCAATTCCAGGCTGCTACTAGAAGTTGTTTCTATGCCGGTTTTGCTGCTCAAAGGAACTTTGCTGAGGTAATTTTTTTATGGAATAATCCCCCAAAAGTGTCTTCCTTTAATCAAATTGGATTCTGGGTGATAGTGGCATTCCAGCTAATGATATTTGTGACTTTGGCTTTGGCATTGCCTATAATATGTCTTTACTAAGTTAATTAGTTATTTTAGGTAATTGCGAAAGGTGAAGCTCAGGGAATGATAAGCAAGTCGATTGGAATAGGGCTTGGTATAGCTTTGGCTAACTGTATCAGCTCATCTACATCTTTTGCCCTTGCTTCATTTGGTGTGGTTACTTGGATACATATGTACTGCAATCTGAAATCATATCAGTCTATTCAACTGAGGACTTTAAATCCCTATCGTGCAAGTAATGTATCGTTGCTACCATTTGTTAAATGAGAGTTCTAGTTCATTTCATAATGGAAAGCTTATTCCTTCAATGTTTAACAGGTTTGGTTTTCAGTGAATATCTGTTGAGTGGCCAGGCACCTTCAATCAAAGAGGTCAATGCTGAGGAACCACTTTTTCCAGCTGTTCCATTCCTGAATTTACTGTCTGCAAACAGAGTAGGTTACTGTTTCTCGCTAGGCTCTCTCAGAAGATAGTTACTAATTGACAGTATAAAAGTCTGGATTGATTGAGTAGGGTCGATACTTAAGGTGGTCTTCGAGATAGAATTTTTAGGTTGGTTCTTTGTTCTATTGAATCTGTATCCTGCTTTTGGAATTAGTAGATACTCTACCTAAAAGATTAAGAAGGTTAAAACTTCCAAAATCTATTCTTTGTGCTTCAGCTAATTTTCTTGTTCAATTAAAAGAAAACTGCAGTGAAGGGTTTCCTTTATAACCGTAGCTCTCTAGAAAATGAACTTTTACCATGGCTCAAGACTTCTAGTGCTTGATTGTTGTATTCAGACGAAGTATGGGAAGCGATAATCCCTCGAATGCAATAATGATCCCTCTTGCCAATTCAGCTTTTTAAAGTCTACCCCTGTAGTAATATGGTCAATGCACCATTCCGGAGTTTCTATTATCTTTTACAAAAGAAACAGACTATTAGAAAATAACATCTAAGACGTTAGTGGTTGGTATAAAATCTGAGAGACTATCATGAATTTTTCCATTTTCAGGAACAATCAGTTGTACTATCTTCAGAAGCAAAGCAGGCTGCTTCCGAAATTGAGCTTCGGCTGCAATTGGGATCAAAACTCAGTGATATTGTCAGCAACAAGGAGGATGTACTGGCACTATTCAATCTGTATAAAGATGAACGCTACATACTGACTGAACAAGAAGGAAAATTCTGCGTAAGTAACTGTAGTAGCTTTTAGCCTCCATTCGTTCATTCTCTCTCACATACATAAAGGCAATGTTCTTTACTTGTTCTTGAAAGACTTAGCTTGGTTCCTTTTCACTTTCCTGTAGCAATCTTCTTATTTCACACCCTTACAAGTTCATAAACACATTTGGTCTTAAATGTCTTGAATACTTTGCCATAAAAATCGGACAGTCTCGATGAGGGTGTAGTGCTGTAGGCTAAGCTACTAGGAATGAATTTGATAATAGTAAGGGAAATACTAATTCTTCCTTCCCATAATTTTTTGGCGTATATCAGGTAGTGCTTAAAGAAAGTTGTTCACCGCAAGATATGTTGAAGTCACTTTTCCAGGTAAATTATTTGTACTGGTTGGAGAGGAATGCAGGAATTGAATCAAGGGGTGCCTCCAATGACTGCAGGCAAGGGGGTAGGCTACAAATCTCTCTCGAGTATGTGCAAAGAGAATTCAACCATGTTAAAATCGACAGCGAATCAGTAGGTTGGGTAACTGATGGACTTATTGCAAGGCCTTTACCCAACAGAATTCGACCTGTTTACGCCACCGTATGAATCGCATGCCTCTTGTTGTTGATATGAAAAAGGATAGTTTGGAATTGTTTCATCCATTTTGGCTTCAGAAAAGCAGGAATAATTTTCACTTCTAACTGAATTTTGTAAGAAGTTAGGCTTTACAAGACAACAACACAAAGGTCTTATTATTTTGTGAAATCATTTCTTGTACGAATCGAATCTGTATTTTCCTTTTGGTATCTTGTTTGAGAATCAGACTTTATTGATAGCAACTAGCAGCTGGAGATGTAAATTATATACATCTTCGGTAGAAGTTGATATTTTTTCCTTATTTAGTTTTTATACATTCCTCTTTTTTTTTTTTTTTTTTGTAATTTCTTTATAGTATATATACATTTAGTTAATTGTATTTTATTTACATAAAATAATGCATGTTTACCAAGTTGCCTTGCCAATCAAGAAAATACAAAATTTATTGCATTGAATGTATATATAAATCATTGAGGTCTCAAAAATCTATATTTGGAACAAATTAAGACAGCATAAAGGAGCAACAATCTAAAATTATTGCAATTTGAGGATGGATTTAATGAATTTATCTTTAGCTACCCATCAAAGTTTACAACATGGCGAGTGACACCATTTGATCCTAGGAAACGAGGGAACTATACATTGCAACCGGTTACAAAGTTAATCACTGGGTTTTGCTGATAAACCAGGTCCTAAGAAAATATGTCCTCTCTGGTACGGATTCTTGTTAATCGATGCATCTTTGTGAACGAGAGGTTCAGAAGACCGACTGACATGAGGCAGCATCCCCATAGCTGTATGCCTTTCTCTGTAGGATGCCCAAGTGACCATATATAGACCAGAAATTATTAGAAATCCCCCAAGCACACTGTTATCATAACAAAAGAAAACCCAAAATAAGTGAGCAAAAGCAAGTGCTAATTTTGTACTTGATGATATTAAGTTCTACTTTGTAGCAGAAGAGAGAAATAAAACCTTCCCAAATAAATTGGACTTCCAAGGAAAACTCTTGATAGAAATGCTGATGCTGCAGGTTGAAGAGGATTATAAAGAGCAACTAAAGCAGGCCCCAAGATCTTATTTGACCATGTCAGGAGTCCATAGTTAAGAGCAGATGCAATAATTCCCTGAAAGAAAACCCAAATTGCCATAGCTTTAGGTTTACGGTTAACCTATTTCGTAAGCAACTAACTTTTAAGACCCTTTTTCTGGGACTATTAAGGGATTTCCAGCATCCTTGAGAGGTAGCTTCTAAAATCCTAATTATGGATCCCAACGGCAGCATAAATCGGTTTAACCATACATAATGTTCACACATTTAGAGAAAACCAAGATTAGCCCTTCTACCAACAGTTTCTTACACTTTTCTTATTGAAATCTATGTCCACTTATTGCTTCTCTCTCCAAGAAATAAGGCAGTTCCCTTTGCTTTACAAGTGAAGTGTCTACCCACCTTCTTCGGGAACTTATCTTACACTTGTGTTCCTAAAAATGTGTGTAGAGGAGGCAAGTGTAGACCAAACTACACAAAGTGTATTCTCTAAAAAAATGCAGGGGAGTTGCTATATTTACCATTTATCATTTCTTATTCCAATTAAATCTATTAAGTTTCTTTTTCGAACTCCTAATAGACAAATCAACCCAACTTAGCACATCAATTCTTCAATTAGAAGGTCACATGAATTCATTTCCTTCACTTCACCTACTACAATGACTAAAAATGCTCGAAAACTTAGCCTCAATCTGGATCATTAAACTAGCATATCAAGCGTTGATCCAACTTAAAACAAGCACACATTTGAAACTTAGATAATGCCGCAACTTTGATGGCTAATCTTTCAATAAAATGACTTGCAAAATCTTTTAAGAATGGAGAAAATATAAAGTCCACAAGGAACTTACAGCATATAAGACAGCAAAAAGCTCAGACCGCATCAACCTCCAGTCTGTCGACTCATTGGTCATAAAAAAGGATGTCGTTACCATCAATATGGCACCAAAAAAATAGGAAAATGCTGTGACAGAAATGTTTGCAGGATACTTGGCTAACACTGGAGCCTGGAATTGTTAAAAACAGGGCCTTTAATATAATAAAAAAGACTAATTATAAGAAAATGTACATGTGAAGTTCAACTTATAATGATAAGAATCAAACTTTTGTTACTCTTGTGAGAACCACTAAGCAAAGCAAACGGTAGATATTGCATAAATGCATCGTGTTGCCTAAGCAAAGACAGTACACAAGAACCAGGTGGTTACTCCATCATATGATTAAAACACGCATCACAAAGCATTGTGATTGACCTAAAGGCATTTGAAATGATGAACCCTAAACCCATGCCAAACCTATGATTAAGGGGAAAATAGCATCATAGAAATGTTAAATATAGACAAGATGAATCTAATTATATGATCAAAATTGATGGTATGGAATCATAAAAAACAAATGAGTCACAGATCAAAAAGATCAGGGACAAGAGTGGCATATCAAACCTCAAGTCTTATTCATGGCCACATAGGCTGTTTGCTTTTTATTTTCCTAAAAAGAGACTTCTATTTGTTCCCTACAGAAAATAAGATATGGCATATAACAAGCAAAGAACAACTTTTAAAGGGAAAAAGATTCTGATATATTTTGCAAGATAGCTATTGAAAAAAGGGAGGGGCGGGGCCGGGGGGGGGGGGTATGATCCTACAAGAAAACTAGTTAATAGAAGTTATAATTATAAGTTATAATTGCCCAACTATCAACCATATGGTTTATGATGGCATACCTGAATAACTAGGAAAGTAGCCATGCACATACAGTTCCCTATCAAGCATAGAACTCCAATATGCCAATGTTCCAGTCCAAATCCCAGAAGAGTAGACACAAGCCATCCAGAAGGTTCTGGTTGACCCCTGGCACTTATGTCATTTAGAGCAAAGTCTGCATCTTTCTGTCCAATCAAAGCTGGACCACGAAACAGAACCATTAATATCGCACCAGAAACACATATCAGGGTACCTCCAACCTTTGCTTGACCTTCAGTTTTGAGCAAATTCACTCTTTCTGTACTGCATGTAGAGTTTCATACAAAAATATGGCAAAAAGTAACAGACATCAAAATACATGCATTTGTTTATAAGAAATATAGAAATGAAGCAATGTTCAAAAAAGAAGTATTTCTTGACATTACCCCATCATTACAGCCAAGAGAAAGGTAAAGACTGGAATTGAAGGTTGTATGGCAGCAGCATATGTAGGATTTGTGTAGCTCAGACCAATGAGAAATAAAAGTTGGTTGCCAAATATCCTAATACCAATTAACCAAAACCAGATAAGTTCACTAGCTGGAAGTTTGATTAGGCACAACAAAGTTTATGTAGACAATATATTATCATATCAATTAGAACAGTTTAGAGCGCAGTACTCACCCAGTTAACCCAAGAAAGAAGAAGGAGAGAAGGAGGCGTTTAGTCATAGGTGGTCGAATCCTTCTGCAGGAAAGTGAAACAAAATGACCCCACAAGTTATATTTTGGATTCAAGAATCCAGGAAACAAAAAATTAAATTAAAAATGAAAGGAATTGATTGCAAGTCAATGAGCAAGGCAACAAAGGCAATCAATTTTAGCTATGGATACCAATGTAGATCATCTTAATGACAACATATCGGTGAATGTAACTTAAAACAGCACATCCAAATCTCAAATTCATTAGAGGCAAGACCAAAGGACCCGACCCAAGAATACAAATTTATTTGAAATGATAGCAAGGAAGAGAAGAATCAGAGTCAAACCCAGAAAAAAAGGAAAAGGGTCATACTTTTCACGAACATAGCCGAGGGGGGCAAGAAGAGAGAGGGCAAGAAGATCACGGAAGACGCAGAAGACAAGCTGGTTGACACCAACATTGAGGGCTACTTTGGTAATTACATGATACCCTCCATTGAAGAGTTGAACCAACGCCATGGAGGCATGGGCTCTCCGTGCCTCTCTCTCCGGTACTCCTGCATTCATTCCTGCCGCCATCTTCCTTGTTCCTTGTCACACTGCAAAGAATTACAATAAGAATGGGGCATATAAAGGAGAAATTTAGATGGATTTGGGTTAATAGAGAGATTGATAATAACAGACAACCTCAAGCAATATATTGGTGGATTTGATTCATATAATAAGGTAATAAAAGAAAAAGGCGTGTTTGAATCCAAAATCAAGGTGCTCTGAAAACAAAGCTATGCTGGCCTGCGGCTGGGTTTATAATTTATGTCGATGTGTGCCTTTTCGTTTTAGCATTTTTGGATTTTTATTTTTCCGGCTTATTAAAAAAAAAAAAAAAAAGGAAACTTAGAACTGCTGTTAAATGCTAATAATAAATTAATTTAAATGGGTCTTAGTCTTTCTTTTGAAGCTGTAAAAAGAACATACAAATTTAAGTGGGTCTTCCTTCCAATCTAAGCATTTCAGATCCAATCAAAACTCACCAAACCAAAGTGAAGGGAAAATAAAAAGGAGTCTTTTAATTATGTAATTATCATGAATTTATGAGAAATTATTGTGGCGAAGAGAGTACAGTATAGAACATAAATGGAAGATGGAAACACCATTTACACCTTTCCCTTTCACAGTAACATCCCTTCCATTCTCTCCACCTTTCACATTAGATTTAGTTAAATTTCAAGATTCTTCTAACCTTATTTTTTCATTCTAAAAAAGATAGGTAAGGGTATTCATATGGTATGATATCCTATCATATTATTATCTATCTTCCGTGTGATTAAATTATTATATCTTGATTACTCGATTTCAAAAATTATAAATAGTTATTAAATTATCAAAAAAATTTATTTAAGTCAGTAGACTAATAAAATTACTATTGTATGGCTTTCTCTGTTTGCACCAATTTCCAACACTAACTATTAGATCAACTTGAAAATAAGAAATGTTCTTTTATTTGTAGATGAGTATTGATCCACCATATTAATCGTCAAATTATTATTTAGAGCTGGCTAGCCTGTCTTTTAAAAAAAATTAACAGTCCATTTACTTAAAATAAACCTTTCGAATAGTTCAGCTTCTAAAATGAAAACTTTGAAATAATTCAATGGTCATTTTGTAATTTTTTAAAATTAAATGATCAAAAGGTTAGTAATAACTTAATAACCTTGGGTATGGTTTACCCTTTAAATCCCAACATCATGTAGATATTACAATGTGTTCACAACATTCCGAATTTGAGTTTATAATGTCTTAATGCGTATGTATGAACTCAAAGGAATTGTGTTTTAATTGTTGTTGACATGTCCAAATATCTAACTACAACTACTAATTCACCTCAACTTGAAATTAAGAAACATAAAAATTCACATAAATCTATTATATACCAATTCACACAAACGAACAGCCAGAAGCATAAGCCTGTCATCGACACATAAGCAGCCATAATCAAAGAAGATACATTGTCAATGATACAAAAATAATTATTTGTGTATTTGGAAAATAAATCCTCTAACTTTTACTAAAGAATAAAAAGCCAACAAAAGTTTCTACTACTCCAAAGCATGACTCTTTGTTTCTTTACAAACATTTTAAAAGCAAATATGGTCTACAGCCTCATATTCCCAAAATGGTTCTTATTTGATCTGGAGGATGCCTTGCCAGTGATTTGGGATCTGGGTATTTGTTTTTAGGATCCATGATTGCATTGAAAATAAGCTCATAAGTGTCTGCTAATGACTTAGCTACCTGTATACACGCATCAGAACGCAACTTTGGAACATGCATTTGTTCAAACTCAGGCAGCGAACTGTCACTTCCCAAAATAAATCCGAAAAAGGCCTTCAAACACTCTGAAAGAGAAGCTGGAGTTGTGTCTTCTAACTCAGCCAATGGCGTCCCAGCTGTTGTATCCTCGTTAAACCAATTATGGAAGTGATGCATCTTCGTTGATAAATCACATCTTCTAAGAATTGTGTCAACTTCTTTTTCCACGAGAACATTTACATGATTATCAATCGTAGTGCCAAGTTTCTGTGCATATTCAGATGCAACGTCATGTCTGAGTAATGGTTGTTGAATAGCACACAAGCAATTGATAAGGAAGATCTTGGATGGAGCTTCAGTATTCTGCATAAATTCAAGTTATAATAAATAAAAGAAAGAAAAGAAAGCTTAAGCCCAGAACCATGCAAGTAAGATATATGGCCTCTAATAAACACAAGATCAAACAGATCTTATTACTTTATTAACCTGAGAGAAAGTAGCAGAGTTGTTATTTGACAAAATTGCATCAACTGCAGATTTACTAAGCTGGCCCGAGTCGGAACTCATTCGACTTCTTCTTGATGAGTGGCCAGCTCCCTTTGATTTGTGTGCCTCTGCTGCTTGCTCACACATCTGCATTCCATCAAAGATAGCAAGTTAATCTACTGTACATAAACCAGAAAGGAGAGACTATATTTGTCCTGATTTCAGCGCGGCACTAAAGTTCTGACATACAAATTCCAATGCCGTGAATAGTGATCTGAATGGGTGTTAACTATCCTAAAATAGCAAGTGCAAAACATTGTAAGGATCACTTATAAATACTACACATTTGAGAAAATAGGGAATATGCATAAATTCCACACCATGCAACCAGGAAAAGATCATCATAGTAAATCAATTGATCATCTAACATCAAACATGACACACCTGAATAATTGGATCAAGTAAAGCAGATATAACCGGATCAAAAGGTGGCTTTTTCCCTGAAGCAGGAACCATCATGCTGTTATATGTGTCAATTATCTCGAGCAGCACAGAGACTCCTTCCCTTACAGCTGGTGCAGGTGAAAGATCAACAGCAACAAGGGGAGGATATCGTAAAAGCTTTTCCCCGCGGCTTTTCAGAATTTCAAAGAATGTTTTCTGAGCAGCATCTTTGAGAGCCCAAAGCGTATTGCAGAGAGATGTCTCTCTCCCCAGTAGATCTGATATCTGTAAGCAAACAGATAATTGTTAGCAACAGGTGACAAGCACACCATATACAACCAGAGAAGAGACAGAGGCCACTCACAGTGTAGCTGTAGAACTCTAGCGTGTTACTAAGTTTATAAGAGATTATAAGACTAGGTTGTGACTGTAAAACTTGCTCAACTCTCACTTTAAAAGGCCGGCAAACTCCTTCAAAAATTCTATCCAGAACAAATGTCAAGTCTGCTTCAATCTTTCCAAAATCATTCTCCACATTCTTGTTGAATGGGTTTGCAGCTGATCCAGTTTCTATCAATGCGTCGGGATCAAGTAAAGCAAGCACAAGCTCACGTTCTGATGCCAAGGCCTACAAGGAGAGCAGAAAAGCAAAATTAACACAGTAAATGAAATTAAATGATTACTGAATATAAATATAATCATATGGAGAAGTGATGCAGAAACCATGTAGAAGTCTATTTTTTCCAAACCTGATGTAACCATCCTAGCATGTCTCCAACATAACGTAAGGGATCATGAGCATGCACTTCTATTGGTCTTGGCATCCCACCCGGTCCTCCTCGCGTAAGAGCACTTATAAATCTTCTAAATAATGCATTATGTCTCATATTTGCTACCTGTCATTAGCCGCAGAAAAACCAAATAACATGCAACAAGAAGAACCACAAGGAGTGGAGTTATGAACATAAACTTTTTACTCAATGAAGTCACCTCTTCTGCACAATACTTGAAAAGGACAGGCCTTTCCTTGAGGCAGCGCACAGCTGTTTTCAAAAGGTCACCAACTTCTGGATTATCAGTATCACCCAGTTTCCTACATTCCGCCTGAACCCACCTGCAAGAAAGGGACAAGACATGTCACCCAACAAATCCAACATTTGGGAAAATCCCCTGTATCTCCTATGTTTGGTCAAGTAGAGTCTGCACACACAACCAATCCAACAGCCACCAAAAGCCAATAAATCTAATGAATGTAGCAAGGTTATATTCACACTTCTGGTAGAAATAAAAGCATGAAAGTAAAGAAAGGAAGAGGGAGGACAGTAATTAACAATACATCAATCTCACATGAGATTTTACTCTTAGCACGTTCCTAAACTCCAAACCCTAGATACATGTCATAGTGCATTACTTAAATTCCATCTTTGAATAAATGTTTTATCATTCTATATATGCTTAACCTGCATAGTCGCTCATAAGCTCCTTCTTGGTACATAGCCATCATATCCATCAGCTCCAACCCAGCACGCTGTGATGGATTCTCATGTTAGTGATTGTGTTAATAAAATATTAATAATGAAAATGGAAGCAGAAGCAACTAACAAAGAGTATGAGAGAAAATTTATAATTTTTCTTAAATTTAAAGATGTCGATGGCTGATTGACAATCGTAGACATACAGTTAAAAGTTCATATGCAAATCAGGAAATATGTTATTAACCTGATGATGGGTCCTGAGAAGTATTTTG
This sequence comes from Gossypium rotundifolium, assembly GCA_025506655.1. Classification (NCBI taxonomy): domain Eukaryota; kingdom Viridiplantae; phylum Streptophyta; class Magnoliopsida; order Malvales; family Malvaceae; genus Gossypium; species Gossypium rotundifolium. The sequence continues at coordinate 33,132,138 of CP106729.1, forward strand.
CAATTGGCATGAATTTCTTGAACGTGAGAAAGTGCCTTGAAGAAATTTTCGTTCAGCTCTTCATCTCTCAATGCACTAATCTACAAGTGGAGGAAACGACATAATGAATTCAAAAACGGGAGCCATTAAGTAATTAAGCTAGAAAAGAAAATTACAGGATTAAAAGTAAACCTCTTGAGGAGAAAGCTGATAATCTCGAAGGAAGTAGGAGACTATCTGCTGCTTCTGAGTGGTAACTTCAAGTTCCTGGTTCAACCTCTCGGTTGTATTGATAATATCACCGGTGCTAGCACTGCAACTGCTCAACGCCTTCGCAATCCTATCAGATTCGATTGGATCTTTCTTTAATTACATAGAAAAAAGTCGAAGATATGGCACAAAATGCATGTAAATGTAGGAAAAGGGAATTCGCAGGTCAAAAATGAAGAGAAAAGGGACAAGCATACTTATCGCAGCAGTCGGCGAGGGAATTGACCTCGTCCTCGACTCGATCTAAAGCGAGTTGAGCAGCCTGGGAAGCACTGAGGAAATCGAGGTTGATTTGGAGAGAGCGCTTCTCAATGGTGGATCTGAGATTGCGACGCGCCTGGGGAGTGTTTTCGGTGTAGAAAGTGGAGAGAGTATTGAGAGAAGCCAAAACTTCGGGGGTATCAGTCCGGCATTCCAATACCTTCTTCAGTTTACGCGACAGCCCCGGAGCAAGCCCCCCTGCCACCATTTTCTTCTCTTCTCTTTTCCTATCGATTATCAAGTTTTCCGATTACGTTGTGCAGTCGGAAGATAGAGCTAAAGGAAGGATCAGAGATCCATTTCCAGCAAAAAAATGTAATTGTTGAGATTTTGTCTGGTTTTTTGATGGACGGAAAATTGTTTTCTGTGTTGATTAAAATGTAAAGCCCGAAAAGTTATGGGTAATTTGAAAACGGGGCCCATACATCTGTTTGAACTTTATAGGGTACAGTTACCCAAGCATGAAGCCCACCCAACAACAACACTCTTTTATGTGACCCAGCTTTAAATAGCCTAAACCAGAAACAATGGACCCTAAAACCAAGATTTAAACTTATAATTACTTAACTCAAGGAAATCCAGGATCTGAAACCCAAATTATCTGAACCCGAAACAGACTAAGACTAGAAATGACTGAACCTAAATGACCATAGCCTGAAATGATAAAAACCACCAACGACCTAACTCCGAAACCAAAGCTTCAATCTTTTATGATTTGAACCTGAATGTGAACAATTTGAACTTGATGTAACGTTAATTTGAAAATGATTTAAGTTAAATGGGTGAAAAACCAACCCAGATCCACTCAATTCACATGTTTAAATGGAAGGAAAATTGTTTCTTGGGCTGATTCAACTGCGGGTATTTCAAAACTGGGACTACCTACGTCTATTTGAATTTTATAGGATTCAATCACCCAAGCGTGAAGCCCACCCAACATTTGGGCCCAATTGTGGCTTGGCCGAAAAGTTCTCATAATGCATATTTGAGTCTAATTCGTTTTATTTAGTGCCACAGTTCATTTTCAAACTACACTATTAAAATAGTTATTTTTGTTTATTTCAAGTTATATTTTAGTTTTTTATATTTGAAATATTATATTTTAATCACTTACGTTATCGTGTTGTAACATGTTAGTCACTGAGCTATTAATTACCATCAACAGTGTAACGATAAGTTGACGTAGCATGTTAACTTATCATTTCAAACAAAAATTTTAGGTTAAATTCTAGAATTGTCCCTATATTTTTTCATTTTGAGCAATTTAATTTTTTTCTTTTATATTCTATTAACTTTCCTTTTTTTTTCTTTATTTTCCATTATCTTCGCTTTCTCCTTTGTTTTCTTCCCTTATATATTTCTTTTAACGTAGTTTTTCTATGTTTTCCATTTGTTAAAACTAATCCACAAATTTGCCTTACTTGAAAAAATTAAATTGTTCAAAAGATAAAAGTATAGTGGCTAGTTTTAACAAATAGAAAATATAGAAAAATTACGTTAAAAGAAATAGATAAAAGAAGAAAAATAGAGGGAGGAGCAGAAGAGAATGGGAAAAAAGAGAGGAAGTTATAGAGCATAAAAGAAAAACAATTAAATTGCTCAAAATAAAAAAATATGGGGATCAATTGTATAAATTACCTAAAATTTTTGTTTGAGATGATGATTTAACGTGTCACGTTAGCTTACCACTACACCGTTAATGACAATTAATGACTCAGTGATTAAAATGTTATAAAGCGATAATGTAAATGATTAAAGCGTAACATTTCAAACATAAATGACTAAAATGTAATCTGAGATAAACAAAATGACTATTTTAATAGTTTATCCATTAATATATTATAAAATATTTAAAAAATTATGTTTCTTCAAAAATTATTTATATTAATATAATATTTTATAATTAAATTTAAATATAATTTATTTTATTATTTAACTTGATTCTGGATTAGGCCAATGTGACTTTTAATCTTTTTTAGTGATCCATACTTTTTGAAAATTAAGAAGTTAATACTTGATATTTTATCATATATTTTTCACGCTTTATGAAATTTTAAAAGTCAGTCTAATTGCATAATATTGTTAAATTTTGCATTTAAATTGTTGATTTAGAAACCAACAATTTAGCAAATTATGGTCGTATTTAGTAGTATTTTTAAAAGTATTTTGAAACAAAAGAATGTTAAATAAGTAATTTTTGAAGAAAATTTTGACTTTTCAAAAGCATTTTTACTCATATGGAATAGTTAAATTTTTTAACTTTTTTTCCTCAAAAGCACTTTTGACAGTTTAATTATGTTTTCACACCTCCAATACATGGTACTTTTCTCTGGTTAATTGCTTAAAAATATTTAAAATTTATTTTTATATATTAAAATATTAAAACAAATTATAATAAATTATTTTCTATATTATTATTAAAATATCATAATATTAACTAATTTAAAAATATTTAAATAATTATTTGTTACTTTATAACACCATGTCTAAAATGGATAATTTATTTCTTAAAAGCATATTTTAATAGCAATACTAAACACTTGAATCTTAAATTAAATTTTTAAAATACTTCTCAAACTCACTTTTTGAAAGCACATTTTAATAGCACTTCTTAAAAGTAATGTTAAATTAACGCTATATTAAAATAACAAAATTCAACATTTCAACAGCCCAAAGTTTCTTGTTAAACAAAAGATGGAGTAACTTTCCTATTTCCGTAAAGTATAAAAGCCAAATTTAAATAAATTAAAGTAAATGGATTGAGTTTTCAATTATTATGGAGAAAAAAAGGATTTATTAATTGTTATATTCGTATTTTTATAAATATATTTATATATATATATATATATATTTGCATTAGATTTAAAATTGATGGTATGCATATGCCACATATAACTTAGGTTGGTTACAAATTAATTAATAAGGTTAAACCGAAATTATGTGCAAGATCACTTCTCATGATTACTTCATCTCCCTTTCAATAAATTAAAGTCGAAACCAAAATATAAAAAAAAAAAGTGGTTTATCATATTCATCATCATATTACAAATCCACTTTCTAAAAGAGCTGTTGTGATCACATTAATTAATGGGGGTAATTTTTAACTGATAAAAGAGAAACTTGTGTGTATGTGATAAGAATGACATCTACATAACCTAAGATTAAATTTTCTGTGTGGGAGATACCAACTTTAAAAACGGAGCTTTCAACACCCAACAATCTCACCATAATATATATTATTTGACAAGATTTGAATTGAAAGATTGCATCTATTTATCTTATATTTATATATGGATAAGATAAATATTGCAAGTTAAAATCATATAAAAACATAAATATTAATATTTACAATTGGAAATAGAACCTATCATGAGTCGATAAGGTCCGTCTGAAATGTGAAAGGGTTTGGTCAAAAATATAAATTCGAAAAATAAAATTTAGAAAAAAAACGAGCCTTAAACCCCAAACTGAGTCATGCCTCAGGTAAGATTTTTTTGCCCAGGCTTGGCCCGGTCTAGCTCAAATTTGTAAAAAAAAAAAAAAAACTGCTTCTTTTTGTTGTTGTTTTATCATTATTTTGGTGTCGTTTTGCTATCATATTGTTACTATTTTATTGTTATTATTTGAATATTGTATAAATTTTATTTTCTTGTCAATTTTGCTACTATTTTAGAGGTAATTGATTGCTAAGTTGTACCTATCTTAGTGTTGTTTAAGTATAAATAATTTTTTTAATTTATTTTTAATATGTTGGGAAACATTTATTTTAATATTTGTAGTATATTGTATTCTATTTTTTTTATATATTTTATATACAATTAATAATATAATAAAATTTTAATAAAGACGGTCTGAGCCGAGTTAAGCTTGAGTTTTAACACTTTTATCTAAACTGGGCTTATGTAAAATTTTAGGCCCATCTTTAAAGTTAAACTCGAACTTAAAAAACAGACTTAAAATTCTATTGAGGCCCAACTCGACTTATTATCACCTCTAATTGGAATGAATGTAAACCTAAAATAACACAAACGAAAAACTAATTTCTAACTCTCTGCGTTTACAGCTGTTTGCCAAAATATGATTTACAATTCACTTGTCTTGATAAGTACTACTAAGCATCGTAAAGATGAAGAAAATAATATTGAGAGAACTGTATTTAAGATTTTCATTTTACTTAACATTTAATCTAATCGAGATATAAAATAAGTATTATTATTAACCTTAATTTAGAATATTTTATTAAGTCATTTATCCCATGAAAGAGACCTTCATTATGCTATTCTTCATTTATTTCCTTTTTTTTTTCTTTATTTATTTTTGGTCTGATGGGTGCTTTTCTTTCATGGTCACCCCATTGTACATAAACTATACATCCATATATATGGAGAATATATACAAATGGGTTGATGATGACCATTGATAGGTCCTAATCTTAGCACCAAACAAGCATATCTTTCAACTAGCTATATATACAGCAGATAAGGATTTAAAAAAAGAATGTAAAGGGAATGAAAGTTTATAGAATTACAATGTGTTAAAGGCACAGAATCCTTATCTTATTACTATATAATGATATTGGAATGATTCATGTTGTTGGTTAGAATTAGTTAAATTTCTTATATCATTGTTATTTTTATTGAAAACTGATGTGTCACCTCATATGCTAAAACCCATCTCCTCTTTCTCGTATTCGCCACACCAGACCTTCATTAATTTTATAACTAGTGTTTATCTAAACACAGTACTTTCCGAAAAGTTTGTATTAATATATTTCCTCCACCTTTAACAGTCAAAATAAACATTTCAAAATCAGCCTAGGATGGTGTCATCTTCATTTCCACTAAGTCCATTTAATTATTTTCGGCATCCTAAACGAAGAACTAGAATGGCAACAGGGTGGTGGGGTGGGATGGATTTTTGCTATCTTCACTTCAACTCAAATCTAATTAGTGGGAAAATGACATAACCTAATCTATTTTTTGAATAGATTTATTATCAGATTGCAAGAACAATATGATTGGAGGCATAAGGAAAGAAATAAATTTCGGTCCGTAAGGATTTTAAAAGTAATGACCTCAAAGTATAACTATATTAGTTATAACAATAATTACACCATATAGGCACGTGGAAAGAGAAAAGAAATACAAAAAATGGGAGGCTCTTAGACCAAGCAGACACCTGGGCAGTGTAGCATGAAATCTTTACCATCTGATTCGGGGGTGTAAAAGCAGGCACTTTGTTTGATACAATATATATGGAGATAAGGGAAGCAGGCCCTCAAATGATTGATCGCTGTAATTCTCTTTTTGGCTATTTTCTAACTCATCATATATATATATATATATTTTAAAAATCTTTATCGAGTACAATGGTAGAATTTACATCGCTAGACAAAGAATCACATTGGCGTCGAGCAATTGAAAATGGTAAGTTTGAATTTTAATTTTCAATATTATTAAATTTTTTAATTATGCAATTTTATTTAATTTTGAATTTTATTATTTTTAAACAATCAGTAGATCGGTGTTGCAATGTTATATTCGCAACATGCCCGGTCCCCATCGCCATTGATCGAGAATTACCGTGGCGCGATAGGTCGGGGTTCAAGTTGGACCCGTTTTGATAAGCGCGTTGATAGAGAGGTGGAGACCAGACGCACACTTTCCATCCGCCATGCGAGAGTGTACCATCACCTTAGAAGATGTGCGCTTATAGTTGGGATTACGGGTGGATGGTCAGAGTCACCGTCCGTAACATCTCTCGATTGGATGGCCGTATGCTACGAGCTCCGGGTGCCATTCCGGATAAATTGCAAGGAGGTCGGATCGATATGGTTTGGTTACGAGACACATTCCCGCAAATGAATGAAGATTCGATCAAGATGAAAGAATACGGTATGCACGGCATACATACTTGAGATAATTGAGGCTATCCGATGCCTGGACGTCTCTAGAAACCTCGTCCACGAGATGGCTCTCAAACTTGTTGATTTCGAGCGGTAGGTGAATTGAGTTGGGGTCTACCGTGCTATCGAGGTTGTACGGGAGATGTCTTGAGGCGGCGTCTTAATAAAGCAAAAATCGGAGGTTGCCTATCACTACTGCATCATGGGCATGGTTTCGATTTCCATTTTACGTCCCCGACTCGACCGACCATATTCATTCCCATTGATAACGAGGTAAATTTAATATTATATTTTACAATTATGTCGAGATTTATAGTATAATTGCATGCTAAAAGTTTATTTAATTAGGTGGAACCATCCGAGAAGTCATGTTGGAATACCGACTCGCTTGAGGATATACTGCTCCTATTGGAACAACGGTCGAAATCACAAGTAAGTGTCAATTTCGTTATTATAATTTAGTATTTATGTATATAACTAATATTTTGGTAATGTTAATATAGTTTCAATGGACACTGACGAGGATCCCAAATTCGGCAAGAATTAGGAGTTCCTCCAAAATCGAATAGCTAGCACGTTAAGGTCCCGCTAATCACCTACGCGACCGTGGAGATGCACCAATCGATCGGGTTCGAGACAATTTGATGTCGGCGGTAGATTCCGTGGCTCTGAGGTGCTCGATGATGAGCACAAGATGTGGACTTACTGGCGGAAAGACACGGATTGGTCAATATTTTGGTCGAACATATCGAGACGTGGGAGAACCCAGATGACTTTTTACCTAACTGGGAACCGATCGTAGTTCCCGAGTTAGTGTGCGTCTTGAGTACATGCCATGGTTTAGAATCCATGGCAAGTCAGATCTGTTGTCGGTGAAGAGAGCGACGACAAATTCATGAAGCGAAGGGAACGTCGGGCCCTTTACATTCAAGGAGAAGGGTGATGAGGCGGGCCCAAGAATAGCGCCTACGATCCACCGGGCCCATCAACAGCGCTATACAATCACCGAGCCCATCACCAAATTGATAACATCGATAACACGGCATTCACGGTTTATGCCAAAGTCGTACCGCCTTACATGTATCCTCCTAACCCATATATGTTTCCTTTTTCTAGTCCCCCACAGGTTGGAATCCATGGCCGGGTTCGAGTCCGTTCCCGACAACTCCTTTTAGCCAGCCGATCGTGAGGCCGACATCGGGTGTGGGATTAGAGGAGGTGCCGTCGGGGAGCAGTTCTTTCTACCAGGCTCCTTCACCGTACGGGATGCAGTCACCCCGCCGTGGTTTATGCAAACACCTCCGGGGTCATTATTTTATCAAGGTGGGTCATCATCGCAACACCTGAACTGCACCCACCGCCGGAGGGATCGGATTCCCTTTGAGGTTCCACAACCCCGGGAAGCTAGAAGAAGGAGGAATCCAGCACAGAATCGCGAATCCCCTGTGGCACCTTGGTTCCCACCCCAGATCCGCACTAAACCCTAAACCCCTAATTTGAGTAATTGTAAATTAATTTATAATTTGAGTTTAATTTTTTTGTAATTAAGGTTTAATTTTTGTAATTAAGTTGTAATATATTTAATAAAAATTGAGTTTGTTTTTTTTTGTAATTTAATTTTTAAATTATTTAATTTTAATAACTTTGACAAAATAGGTTTGGTTTTTTTTTTTGTAATTAAGTTGTAATATATTTAATACAATTTGAGTTTGTTTTTTTGTAATTTAATTTTTAAATTATTTAATTTTAATAACTTTGACAAAATAGGTTTGGTTTTTTTTGTAATTAAGTTGTAATATATTTAATACAATTTGAGTTTTTTTTTGTAATTTAATTTTTTAAATTATTTAATTTTAATAACTTTGACAAAATAGGTTTGGTTTATTTTTTTTTGTAATTAAGTTGTAATATATTTAATACAATTTGAGTTTTTTTGTAATTTAATTTTTTAAATTATTTAATTTTAATAACTTTGACAAAATAGGTTTGGTTTATTTTTTTTGTAATTAAGTTGTAATATATTTAATACAATTTGAGTTTGTTTTTTTTGTAATTTAATTTTTTAATTTATTTAATTTTAATAACTTTGACAAAATAGGTTTGGTTTATTTTTTTTGTAATTAAGTTGTAATATATTTAATACAATTTGAGTTTGTTTTTTTGTAATTTAATTTTTTAATTTATTTAAATTTTTAAATTTAATTTTTAAATTATTTAATTTTAATAACTTTGACAAAATAGGTTTGGTTTTTTTTTGTAATAAGTTGTAATATATTTAATACAATTTGAGTTTGTTTTTTATTTTTGTAATTTAATTTTTTAATTTATTTAAATTTTTAAATTAAATTTTTTATATAATAAAATTGAGTTTACTTTTATTTGTTTTGTATTTTAATTTTTTATTTTAATTTTAATATCTTTGATAAGATAGAAATGATTTAATTTTTTAATTTAATTTTTAATTTAATTTTAATAACTTGAATAAAATAAAAGTTTGGTTTATTTCAGCATCAACGTTGATTATGACGGGCTATTTTATTTTTAAACTGTAATAATTTTTTTATTTTTGAATAAAAAGTTGTTTTATTATTTGTGTTTGTAATTTAATATTAATTATCTTATATTTAATAAATTTGAGTTATTGTACAAAAGTTCACCGCTTTTCCTCCAAAAAATGACATTACATAGCCAAAGAGACAAACAAGCTAAGAACACGGTCAACTAGTCCGATTTGGACACGAGCGAGATGTATGGCTGGTTCCTACACCACCCGCATCACCACTTTGGTTGGTCGGTTCTCGGATATCCATATTGTTGCGTATTCTAGCCGAGGAAGGTCGACCTTTTGGTTTATGTCTCAATTCTCTATCCCAAGCAATGTACTTATACTGTGCAAGCGATCTGATGGCCACTTACGTTCATCCGGGATGGTGGGAATACGTGTCTCCACACGTTGTACATGTTTTCTAATTTGTAGATTTCAATCGACATAGCTCATGGGGTCAAGACGAAGATTATGACAAGCCGCAAGTACATGAGCACATGGGTAACGGCGCATCAAATATCCCACGATCGCATGTCCTATTTGTCAAGTGTACGATAATGCCCGCCAACAATACCTTGGCTCGGCATTAAACTCCGTGACACGAAACCATAGGCTCGTCATGGTCGTGACAAACTGTGTGCATGGTGTTCGCCCGTGCCTTCCCACGGTTAATTTCTTACAAGACCTTCGGGCTCCATACATGGCCTCCTTGCATCTGCCCTCGATAACTCGCTGCTCTCTTCAGAAATAATGCCGCTAAACGAAAATATGTCTCCCAAAAACCGTCAGAATCGGTAGATGACGGGTTCCTTTAGCAAATTTATGCATTCGGCCGTGTTTGTGGTCATATGACCATATCGTAGGTCCATCATATGCTTGTGTCCACTGTTCAAAAGGAATATTGCACGGTACTCTGCGCCTTCTGCGTTATCTTCATAAATCGCCAACATCTCGTGAAAGCGGTCTTTATTGATCTCGTACCACCAATATACGTTGATATCGAATATTACATACCACTATTCAATTGCGAATAAATTGAAAATTTCAAAAGAAATTATATTAATAGAAATTTCATACCCATATCGGTCACTTGCCGTTTTTGTCTTTTAGATCGGTGTTGCCCATAGTAGTTCGATGCCACATGCCTCAGGCAATATCGATGGTGTGTGCGATGCCACATGCTTCCCCTCGTTCTATTGTCGCAAGTATTCCAGGCCCGATCCGATATAACGATATGTCGGGTTGAGGCGGACATGCCTCCTTAACCTAGATAGGAAGAAGTCCCACCATCACCGACTCCGGTGTTATTGCGAATGCAATTGGAAGGATTCTCCCACCGTTGTCTTGTGCCACACTAGCAATAGCCGATCGTATATCTACCATACATGAAGGTACCGTCAATTTGTACCAATGGCTTGCGAGATGTAAAGCATCTCGGCATTGCTTAAATGTCCGAGCAGCGCTGAACATCGCGCATCCACGGAGCGGATTTATCGTTGTAGTACGCCTCTCGTTTCAATGTCTGTTGTCTTTGCTGGGACATATCTCTCCAGCACCTTACACCACTGTCACACTTCATTATATGAAGCATCCCACCGACCGTGCAACTTTTCCAACGCCTTCTGCTTGGCTATCCAAGCCTTTACGAAGAGGCGTGTACCCCATTTGGCTACTGAATATTGCCAATTAAGGTAAACATCGTAGTTTTGGGATCGGCCTTCACCGTCGGGATTATTAAATCACCAACATGTCCGAATCCATCCTCGGATGATCTTGTGTTACACCAATCAACGAAGCACGTTAAATAATGCAACATTACATAATATTAGTGTTATTCAAATCATTGAACACATAGTGGTACTGCACTTAGGTAAGACATGTATGCGGACCTTTGTACTTCTTCACCTCCCACATCCCCGCCCTTTTCCTCAACGACGCCATGATTTTCCATGCACATGTGCCGCCTTGCAAAGACACTTCGCCTCGCACCTATCGAGCTTTGATTTAACCATAGTGTAGTTAACCCGTTCCTCGACATCAGATTGTTTCAATGTACCAAGAAAAGTGTTCTTGTTGGAAAACCGGTTACCAACTTCTAATTGGTCCGAATCCAACGAAGAATTTGTACGGTCACGCGTCCGGTGTGGTAGTTCGAGAAACTCCAATGCATCATCTTGAGATAGATCGACATTATGCATGTCTGCCGGAGGCGAGTATGCCTGAATAGCGGATCTTCTTCTTCGTCGTCGAACCGCCTCAACATCTTCGTACAATTGGAGCGGGCTCGTTCGAAAATAGTCCAACTTCGCACCGTCAGTGCCACGGCTCCCGAGGTGGATCCACATCGGATTCATCGTCCGATCCTCCATAACTCGCAACAAACGAGGGCCCTCATTGGTGGATGCCGTCGGTAATACATCATCCCTCCTTAAACATCTTTCGTAAAGATTCCAATCGTATGTGGATTGCCATCCACTAGAAGTTGATGACGCCCCCAATACGTATTTACGTCATCCGACGCCGATTGACGAATATGCATGTCCCATCCACCAACCGAATGTCGTGCGGGGTTATGTTTTCCATACTACCACCGCACACGGCACTTCGTGTTTTGCCTCCCACTTACAGTGTCGACTTGGGGTCGTGTATTCCCTCGAACGATACTAGATGTTGAGGTCGCAAAAGATCACTTGGAGATGAAAATTCTACATATAACTCGAGATAGGGCGATCCATCGGCAAAATGAGTCTCCACCATTTCCTCAAGGCTCAGGGACCTTTGATGTCGAATCGTCATATCTCACCGGATCAACCGCGCAAAATCTATACTTAATAGATCGAACTTTCATTGGCGTTGTTCAGAATATTTTACGCCTAATTCTTTTGCGGTTCTACCAAATCGACGCTTCGATTAAAACTCAATCGCTACTGTGTTCTCGATAAGAAAACAACACCATTTTCGTGTCACGACTTCACCATCGTAGTAAATAACACCATTAATACGTTCACTCATTTTCAATTTTTTTTCTTTTTGCTTGAATGCTTTACTAACCGAGAATGCAATTTGGCTGATTTATAGCCTATTTTTGCCGCGCATCAGTGTAGCAAAAGTCGTCCACGTGGGAGCTTTTCACCGCTTCTAGGTAATAGTGCACCCTATTTGAGCGTTTTTATCGTTTGTTCGAAACGACTCAAAATAATTTTGCCGGAGACCATCAGAGCAAAAGCGGCCCTGTGGGAGCGTTTTTCTTGAGTTAACCTAAAGCGCCCCCATGGACGCGCTTTAGGCCGCTTTCCCAAAAAACGCTACGACGTGACGCAATTTTGGGAAATTGCCCTTCCGTTAATATTTTGAAACACATCCTTTCCGGTAATTTTAATTTTTTGGTATTTTGGGATATTTGCCTATATATATATATATATATTATCCTTACAGGATTTTTTTTTTGGGGAGGAGTAAATCATATATGACGATGACTGAGGATTAGACGAGAGACTTTTTATTGGAAATGGATGCCTATATTTAATTGGATTAGTATTAGTAATGCTTGACGATGACTGAGGATTAGACGAGAGACTTTTTATTGGAAATGGATGCCTATATTTAATTGGATTAGTATTAGTAATGCTTGATGACTGAGTAGCATGCTTGGATTCATAGTGGGCAGCATCAGGACATATCAGTCAATGCAAATATATTTTCATATTTATCTTTATTTTTGTCCAAATTTCAACTACTAACCCATACATTGTTTTCCGACAACATATATTCTTGTATGAAAATTAAATATCTTTCTTGGATTCCATGGACAAGTTTCTTTTTCTTTTTAAATAATTTATATAATATATTAAAATTAACCATTTATATAGAAAAACTATATCCTAAGATTATTTTTTAAAAAAATAATTCTCGTAAGAACACGTTGGCTCTAAGAAAATTCATTTAAATATTTAATGCATATTTACATTTATTTTTCACATGGGTCAGGTATAATATATATATTTTTTTGTCATCACGTCGTGGATGGGATCTAATGTTTAGTGCATATAGAAGTAGAGCTGTTCATAGTTGAACCAGAGTCTTTGGAGTATTGTGTTCTAAGGACTGAGTTGTCATCAATGGTTGATTGATGGTGTATATATATATATATATATATATGCAGCGAATGAGTTTTTTTAGGCTTTATTAAGTGCGGAACATTGTTGAATGATATATTGATCACAAGTATTTTCAAATAAAATAGTTAGTATGAAATTTTCATTTGAAGGAAAATAAAATGTTGACTGCTTCTTGACTTTTTTTTTTCCTAGGTTGGTGAAATTTTCTTTTCGATAGCGTGTTATAGAATTTTAAGTTAAAATTTCACCCTCAAATAGGGGCGTAAATGAATAGAATATTTGATGACTTGTTTATATAACATTTGTTTATGTTAATGAATAAAAATTGTTATTGCAGTTAACAATTAGAGCTTGGTAGTTAAGGTTGTTATAATTAGTTATCAAGTGACAGATTGTATTTAAATCTGGTTGTATCTCTACCTCTGTCTGTTCTATGATATGCGAAGGGTCCGATCGGTATCGGCGTAACATGGATACGTGAAAAACGTCATGAATCTTTTCGAGCTCGGTGGCAAAGCTAACCGATAAGCTACCGGTCCTATCCGTTCGGTAACTTCATAAGGTCCAATAAAGCGCGGACTCAATTTGCCCTTCCGGCCAAATCTGAGGACTTTTCTCCAAGGTGATACTTTCAAGAACACTTTATCACCGACTTTAAATTCTATTTCTTTCCTTTTTAAATCCGAATAGGACTTTTGTCTATCTGAGGCGACTTTCAAACAGTCACGTATCACTTTTACCTTCTCTTCAATTTCCTTAATCAGGTCAACCCCGTGTATCTATTTCTCACTGAGTTCTGACTAATACAATGGCATTCGACACTTACGCCCATGCAATGCCTCATAAGGCGCCATCTTCAAACTTGACTAAAAGCTATTGTTGTAGGCGAATTCCACTAATGGTAAGTATTTCTCCCAATTACCGTGGAATTCCAAAACACAACATCGAAGCATGTCTTCAAGTATCTGAATTACTCTCTTAGACTGTCCGTCAGTTTGTGGATGGAAGGCGGTACTGAAACTCAATTTCGTGCCTAAAGCTTCTTGTAGCTTTTTCCAAAATCGTGACGTGAATCTCGGATCTCTATTTGAAATGATCGACAATGGTACACCATGAAGTCTTACTATCTCAGACATGTACAAGTCTGCCAATTTATCAAGTGAATAGTCGACTCGCATTGGTATAAAGTGGGTTGTCTTAGTGAGTCTATCAACCACTACCCATACTGCATCTTTCCTCTTGGGAGTTAGCGGTAAGCTCGTCATGAAATCCATAGTAATTCGGTCCCACTTCCACTCAGGAATCATAATGGGCTGAAGTAGACCTGAAGATACTTGATGTTTAGCCTTCACTTGCTGACAAATCAGGCATTTCGATACAAACTCGAAAATATCTTTTTTCATACCCAACCACCAATATCATTTCTTTAAATCATTGTACATCTTCGTGCTGCCTGGATGACATTCAAACATCCGTTATGCACTTCATGCAAGATTTTGCGAATAAGCTCATCATTCCTGGTTACACAGATCCTATCTCGAAATGTCAAACATCCATTAGGATTTACTTGAAAGTCTGACCCAACATTCGACTCACATAAAACTCTCTTAGTTTGCAAACTGTTATCATCTCCCTGAGCTTCACAAATCTCTTGAAGGAACAATGGTTTAGCCCTCAACTCAGCCAAAACGGACCCATCATCTAACAAGGTCATCTGAGTACTCATGGCTTTTAGTGCGAATAATTATTTTATGCTCAAAGCATCAGCGACTACATTCGCCTTCCTCGGATGGTAGTCAATTACCAACTCATAATCCTTAATCAACTCTATCCACCTTCGTTGCCTCAAATTCAATTCTTTTTGAGTCATCAAATATTTTAGGCTTTTATGGTCAGTGAAAATCTGACACCTTTTACCGTATAAATGGTGCCTCTAAATTTTTAATGCAAACACAATTGCGAACAACTCTAAATCATGAGTCGGGTAGTTCTTTTCGTGGCTTCAATCGCTTAGAGGCGTATGCAATCACTTTACCCTCTTGCATAAGTACACAACCCAATCCGCTTAAGGACGCGGTTACGTTTGCACCTTAGTCAACAAAGGTAAAAACTATCATGGAAAACCCTTGACAAAATGCCTATAATAGCTATCATGGAAAACCCTAGGCTAGAAAAACTCCTCACTTCAGTTACGCTCCTCGGCAGTTTGCATTCAATAATTACCGAAATCTTACCTGGGTCGACTCTAATCCCTTCTCCAGAGATAACGTGCCCTAAAAATCCCACTTCCTTGAGCTAAAATTCACTCTTACTGAATTTGGCATACAATTATTTTTCTCTCAAAACTTGTAAAACCATCCTCAAATGCTCCACATGATCGTTTTCATCCCGAGAGTAGATCAGTATGTTGTCAATGAAGACCACTACAAATCTATCCAAGTACGGTCAAAAAATACAATTCATCAAATCCATGAAGATCGCGGGGGCATTCGTTAGGCCAAAAGGCATGACAAAACATTCATAATGGCCATACCTAGTCCTAAATGCGGTTTTTGGTACATCCGAGTCCTTGACTCTCAATTGATAGTACCCTGATCTCAAATTTATCTTGGAAAATACTGTTGCTCCCTTTAATTGATCGAATAGATCATCGATTCTCGACAACGGGTACTTGTTCTTTACAGTTTCCTTATTAAGTTGTCGATAATCTATACATAGTCTCATGGAACCATATTTCTTCTTCACGAACAAGACAAGAGCACCCTACGGAGAAAAACTCAGCCTCACGAAACCCTTATCCGTTAATTCTTGCAACTGTGCTTTCAACTCTTTCAGCTCAGTTGGGGCATTCTATATGGAGCAATAGAAATAGGGCCATTACCCGGAGCTAATTCAATCCCAAATTCAATCACTCTATCCGGAGGTAGCCTTGACAACTCTTCCGGGAAAACATCTAGGTACACGCATACTATGGGTACTGACTCAATTTTCAACTCAGTCTCTTTAGAGTTCATCACAAAGGCAAGATAAGCCTCATACCCCTTCCTTAGGTACCTCTGAGCTGACATGGTTGATATCACTATTGGTGACCTATCCAGCTTATCTGATTCAACACAAATAAAATTACCATTTTCATCTCTCAACTCAATATGCTTCTTCCTACAATTCATAATTACTCCATGGGTAACTAACCAATCCATCCCGAGGATGACATCAAACTCGTTAAACGGTAATAACATAAGATCGACCGGGAAACAACGACCCTTAATCATCAAAGGGCACCTTTTGCAAACTCTATCAACCAACACACACTTGCCTAGGGGATTAGATACTCTTATAATGAATTTGGTAGACTCTATAGGCATGCTCATGCTAGAGACTAATTTCATGCATATATATAAGTGGGTAGATCCAGGGTCAATTAAAGCTATAACATGAGTATTATGGAGAGAAAAGATACTCGTGACCACATCGAGAGAATATGCTTCTTCACGAGCACGAATAACATATGTCCTCGCCGGTGCTTTAACTCGACTCTAGTAGTTTACTCTTTAGAAGGATTCTTACTTCCCATCTCAATCCCTGAGTTTCTCAATGGTCTTCCCCTAGTGGTACTTCCCGATCTTGCATTCTGAGGCTTTTCTTTCTCGTCCACCTCGGGACAATTTCTAATAAAGTGGTCTAAGGACCCACATCTGAAGCAAGCTTTCTCATTAGCTCTACACTCACCAGAATGATGCCTGCCACACTGAGGGCATTCCGGTCTACTTGGTCAGACATTTCCCACAATAGTAACTAATGTGGTTTGCCCTTTCGACCTCAAAATTACTTGCCTTTACTTCGGGTTAAAACCCCGCTGAAGTGACTGATCGAGTAGTGAAATCCCTCGATTTCTTAGATTAGGATTGGTGAGACTTGTTCAGTTGTCTCTTCCTCGAATCACAAGACTCGTACTCATCTCTTCTCTTCTCTTTAGCCAACTCCTCTGCTTTACAGGCTCTATCCACCAACACTACAAACTCTCTTAATTCGAGAACTCCCACATATAGGCGAATATCTTCATTCAATCCATCCTCAAATCTCTTGCACATGATGGCCTCAGTAGACACGCACTCTCGTGCATACTTGCTAAGCCTTACGAACTCCCGTTCGTAGTCAGTCACTGACATACGACCTTGCTTTAGCTCCAAGAACTTCTTTCTCTTATGGTCGATGAATCTCTGGTTGATATACTTGATCATGTCAAACAGTGAGTTTTAATATTTATAAAGAATGATCGAACCTGTAGACATGACTGTGACAACAATAGAGGCAAGTGCACCTATCGAATAGTAGTACAGCTTAGGCAAGAATATCTTATCGAACCTAAGGGAACCTAAAAGTACAACTGCTCACTTTCTTTCTATTATTTAGCCTAAAATATTGAGTGATTGGATTATTAAACTAACGAAATACTTAAACTAAATGTAAAAACAAAAGAATGAATGGGAGAAAGACTTTCGAAAAACTCAGTTGATAAAGACGACACCCTCAGGAAGAATCCACCTATGACTTCACTTATTATTTATTCCCCAAACCATATGATTTCTTTACTTAGCTTGATTCGTAAGACTCCCTAACCTATATTAAACCCTCTTTCGAGGTGAATAACGTCTAACCTTAGGTTAATTAGTGAAACTCCCTTTCTCTTATAATAACCCCCTAAGGAAGCAGTAAATCGATCAATGGATTCCTATATTAGGTTTCACCCTAATCTGGCAAAATCTCGTAACCCTATCTCTAGGCGTCCGATTAACTCCGCTTAATTATGCTAGATCTTCTCTTAGACAGGGTCTATTCCTCCTCCACCTAAGCACATCAGATTAAATTAAGCAACATAATTAAGAACAAACTAAGTACTTATCATATAAATTTAGAAATCAAATAACAAAATCCATCATAGGTTTTATCCCCTTCAGGTATCTGAAGGGTTTAGTGCATAACTAAATACGAAAACATCTCAATAGTAAAGAATAAACAAAACATAAGAACTCCCTAAAACCCCTGAAGGAATTGAAGGAGAGATCCTCCGTCTTGAATGGAATTCTGACTTCTTGAGATGGATCAACTGGCTATCTTCAAGTGACTCCCTAAAAGATGAATGCTTCGGCAAAAAGCCTCTGCCACCCAAAAGCCCCCTTTAATGTTTGCATTGGGTTGTTTATATAGGTTTTGGGATGCTATACTTGGCTCCTAAGTATCTCCTTCAAGTAGAATTACTATTAGGGTGTTTGAGCAGACTTAGGAGTATGTTTCTTTGGTTTCAAGCATCCAATTTTGAGTGAAATTGCTCATTCACGCGGCAGGGGCACGACCATGGCACACACCCGTGTAAATCGTGGTTGGGCTGTGTCTCGATTCTGTCATTTTGGGTACGGTCGTGGCAAGTCAGGGTTTAGGCCGTGCTTCAGGTCTGTCGATTTGGGCACGGCCATGTAGATCACCAGGCACGTCCGTGTGTGGTAAATAGATGATGCACGGCCATGTGTGATGGAGTTGAGGCCGTGCTCAAGTATTTGGCAAGGCACGGTCGTGTAGAATTTGGGCCAGGCCGTGTTGATTACTTGCTAAGGCCTAATTACTCTGTTTTAAGCCCATTTTGTGTTTTTTTATACTTGGGTGCTTTCCTGAGTATAAACATGAAAAGAAAGGATTAAAAGCACCTTTTTACATAAATCAAGGGCTAAATCATCCAAAAGCATACCAAAATATGGGGTTAAAATTTGTTACTTTTACGGTTTATCAAATACCCCTACACTTAAGCTTTTGTTTGTCCTCAAGCAAAATTCTCAATTTACAATTAAAACGAACTTTCCATAATTCACAATTCCTATCGACAATGTCTCATCATAATTCACAGATAATTTATACATGGATAATTCAACTCAAAGAACCCTAAAGATTCAATTACAATAAGTCATACCTTTATAGCACGAAAACATAGAAGTCTCTCCTTATCTAAGTGATTACCTTTAATTCAAAATCGACAAAGACTGACATCCTCACTAAAGATTCACTCAAATCACTTAAAAGTGTTTAAGGTTCAAGAATAAGCACTCTAAGTCGAACCTGAAAAGTTAATCCCATAGGCTTGCTTGAAAATCAAATCTCCACCACTGTATATGAGATGATACACAGATCAAAAGGTCTTTAATCAGGGTTGTAATGGGGCTAGGGTTAAAAGGTGTGGATAAAGGCTGAATTAGAGGTTATAATCGAGATTGAATTGACTAATTACCTAATCTAAAAACAATGAACTAAATATGAATATTTACATCGAATGAAAACTAATAATACCTACTATTGATAATTACTCTATAATAAGAGTATTTTCATCACTCAAAATTTGATAATACTTTAATAAGAGCTTTTTCTTCAACAATTGGAGTTTTAAATGCTCTAAGCTCTTTTATTTACTACTAATATTGAATATACTTGGATTTTTTTTTAAGAACAAACTAAAATAAACATAATAGAAGGAACTTTGGTGATTGAAACAACCTAATTCGACAATTGATCAAATCAATTCTCAATAAAGGGTAGTCAAAGGAATGTTGATAACAAATACAAAGGGATTTTGGGTTAATATTAGTGGGTGATTCAATAAAAAGGTTGTTAGGATTCAATGGGGTTCACTAAGGGTTATTTATGTAGATAGGCTTTTTAGTGGGGTGAACGGATTAAAACCTAGGTGCCTTTATCATCTCAGTGTATCAAATCGTTAATGTGGTCTCATCATGTATAAACGAAGCAAGTTCTAGAATAACAGTTCAAAGTTGACACACTCATAATCAATTAAAGTGAGCACGAAAAAGGGTACATCCTCTATAAGGCTCAAAATCTCACAAAAAATTATGGGTGTTTTGACATCAATCCTTATAAATTTTGAACCTTAAGGTGATACTCAAATTAGGTTCAACAACCTATCAATTTTAATTTTTAGAAAGTAGACTTATCATACTCGATTCTCTAGTATTCTTCAAATTTAATTATCAATGCACAATTAACTAAGACTTATTCTAAAACATATCAATAAAAGTCATAAATCATTAGAGATTTCATCCTAATTAATAATATGAGAAAAATACTTAATATCAAGACTAATATCAGGGTTTTGAGAATTATGCAAAAAAGTTAGGCACTATTACCCCCACACTTAAAATGTACATTGTCCTTAATGTACAAAGATAGATAATGAAATTTATGTGCCAAATCAAAAAGATAAGCGGGGAAAGTAATACTCCTTGAAATCTGAATGATCTTGGAGTTTGTGTGTGTCAGGTGTGTAATTCTGTAAAGTCACTTTGTTAACGAGCTTGTAGTATATGATTGGTTAGGGATTCTTAAGAAATTAGGTAGCCAATGGTAAATGAGAGGAAAGGAAAAAAATTTAATACTAGTGAAAGTTCAAATTTAAACGCAACATCAAACGAAAACTTTTAAAATAAAGGAAGTAAATGATAGATATATGAAAGAGAGGATTTAGAGGTCCTCATCGTCGACTGGATCCTGTGGTGGTGTTGGTGGTGATATGTGGAAGTGATGGCAGATTTGCTGAAGGGTAGCCTCAATCCTATCAAAACGTTGAGTAGTGTCAGTAAATTGCTGGGTGCAGTACTACTCGAACTGTATGAGGCGTGCAAAGATATCTGCCATTGAGGCTGCTGGATAGGATGGCTGCTGGCTTGGGATTGGTGGGACATCATCAGTGATGTCCTCAAGCACCTCCTCGGTTGTGGTAAGTCTGTATTGAGGGGGATCGGTGCCTCGATGGTGCTTGATCATCTTCATGTGGAGTATTGTCGGGATGCCTTGAGGTGCCATGGCCCCTATTAGTGTGAGAGAGGCAATCCGATTGTCGGTGTTGAGGAGGTCGAAATGTCACGCTAGTCTCGTGATGTAAGGCCCCATTGACAGGATTCCTTTCCTTTGCTGATCGGTTTGGTGCTGCATTGTGTATGCAATGAAGTATGCCACGTCGAAAACATGTCCTTCAAACATGCATGGTAAGAAGTAAACATCTTGTTTGTTGACGACACCAGTGCTTTCTTTGCGACCTATAATAGTATGAGCAAGAATAGCATGAAGATACTTGAGAGCTGGAGGAAGGGCAGTCGCTTTGGAGCGACTCGGGTTGTAGTCGCGTTTAGTGGGTTGTAAGTTGCACCAACATACAATAGGGGTGCAGTGGAGTTCTCTTTTAACTCGAAAAGTGGATTTTCTTCTATAAATTTCAGCGTATAAAGTTTGAGTGCCGATCCAAATTAAAGTACGATTAATCGACGTACTGTGCCCCCTAAGCGGAATTGGATCGTGCTGGCATCATCAAATTGTGTCATTATCGTCTGTAGGGTGAATGTGGTACAGAACTCGAGAGTGAGTTCCAAGTATGTGGGTTCCACAATCATAAAAAATTGCTCCCATGGTTCCGTTGAGATGAGAGCTCGAACATCTCCAGCGGGTCTGACTTATTGTAAGGCATTCCAATCGATACATCTACCGGTTTCGAGGGGTCTATCTCGAAATATTTTGTATCGTTCTTCTTGAGTTGGTTGAGGGAATCTGAGGAATGGATGTCGGAGTTCGGTGGAAGCATTTTCGGATGATGATCCGGGCCCCTTCCTTTTCTTGCTCGGGACGACTCTTTTAACGCGTGAAGACGACATAATACCTGAAAAATACTTCTTTTATATAAGCAAGAATTTTCCTAAACAATAATAAAAAATCAATAGCAAATTTAAATATTTCTTTAAGAACAAATACTAAAATCAACAAACCTCTAAATGACTTTAATAACTAAAATTTCATTTATTTATTATACTAATTCCTAACTACAATCATGGTTAATAAAATAATAATAAAAAAACATGTTGCATAAAAATCATGATTTTAACTATTATTTGCATTAGAACATCAATTTTTCCATGAGGTGAGGCCAAAAAGTCTAACATTTATTCATAGTAAGTCAAATAATTTGTTAAATAGTGGAAATCAACAATAAAAATAGATTAAAGCAACCAACCAAAAAAAAAAGAAGAATAAAAGAACCAAGAAAAATAAAGAATCATGTTTTTAATAAAGACTTAAACAAGAATAAAGATAAACATTAAACAATATGAATTAAGTCTAAAATCAAACAAAAATTAAGACAAAATATGTGAAAAATGTGAAAGAAAAAGAACCAGGCACGGTGGTGGTTGGCAAGCACGGGTGGGGCGCACGGTGGTGGTGCTGGGTTCTTCAGCGTGGGCACGGCCTGGTAAGGGGGTGTGCTGCGGGCGTGTGGTTGGGTTTGATTAGTATTTTGAGAAGAATGACCGGAAGAAGGTGAGTTGGAGGGATGTGGGTGATTTGGTGGCCGGATTTGAAGAAGTAGGGGTGGTGGAATCTGATTTTAGGGTTTGGGTTTGGGAAAGAGGATGGTTATTCTTATAAATAAGGTCTGAGGCACGGTCTTTCGGCACGCTGTGTCATTTTAAACTAGCCCGTGCTTTTCGTGATTTTTGGGTTTTAGGCGCGTTTAGATGGGTTTGCCATGGCCGTGTCGATGTTTGCCATGCCTGTGTTGTGATTCACACGGTTAGGTCGACTGGGCGTGTGTAGCCCGTGCTTAATAAGTCAGTATGTTCGCACGGTCGTGGGCACGGTCGTGTTCTAGCCGTGCTCGATAAGTCGGTAGCTTTACACGGTCAGAGGACACGGCCGTGCGAAGCCCGTACTGAATAAGTCAGTAATCTCACACGTTTGAACGGCACGGGCGTGTTTGATATCGCAGCCTGTGTTTGTTGAAATGAATTTTTCCCTGGTTGTGCACGGATCCTGCCACGCCCTTGGTGTGTCCCCTGCTTTATACAAGGTTGTTAGCATTCCCATGTTCAAGGTGGTGTTAAAATGCCTGCATTTTTGTTAGATCATTTTAGAAAGACCAAGTCAATGTTAGTGTGTTAGCACTCGAGTTGCCTCCCGAGAAGCGCTTGTTTATAGTCTTAAGTTAGACTTTCCTTGTTTTCGATATTAAAGGAGGTTTCGTGGAGCAGAAGCTCCTCTATGATATTTCTAGGATCTGCACCATTATAAATTTTAAGTCGGTGACCATTTACCTTGAATGTGCCTTTTGTGGGATGAGTTACCTCAATGGTGCCATATGGAAAGATTGTTTTGATCATGAATGGGCCCGACCATTTTAACTTTAGTTTTACCGGGAATAGTTTAAGCCTTGAATTATATAGTAGGACTAGGTCTCCTACTTCGAATGGTTTTGATCGCTTGAGACGAGCATCGTGGCGTCGCTTTGTTGCTTCCTTGCACAGTTTTGAGTTTTCATATGCTTCTGCTCTCTATTCATCCAGCTCGTTCATCTGCATCATTCTTCTCTTTCTTACAAATGTGAAGTTAGCATTCAAAAATTTTGTTGCCCAAAAAGTTTTATGTTCTAGCTCAAATGGTAGATGACAGCTTTTCCCGTATACAAGTTTGTATGGGGATGTTCCTAGAGGTGTTTTGAATGCTATTCTATAGGCCCATAAAGCATCATCTACCTTAACTGCCCAATCTTTTCTATTTGATTCAACCGTTTTTTTAGGATGCGCTTAAGCTCTCGGTTTGTTACCTTAACTTGTCCGCTAGTTTGAGGATGATATGGGGTGGCTGTTCTATGACATACTCCATATTTCTTTAGAACTTTTTCAAATTGCGTATTACAGAAATGGGTACCCTTATCACTAATAATGGCTCTAGGTGTCCCAAATCGAGAAAATAGTTTCTTGAGAAATTTAACTACTACCCTGGCATCATTGGTACGTAAGGCTTCTGCTTCTACCCATTTTGACATGTAATCAACTGTTACTAGGATGTATTTATTTCCAAATAAACTAGGAAAAGGTCCCATAAAATCAATACCCCATATATCAAATATTTCACATGACAACATATATGTTTGAGGCATTTCATCACGTTTAGAAATATTACCTGTTCTTTGGCATTTATCACACGTAGAAACGTACCTGTTGGCATCTTTAAATAAAGTGGCCAGTAATAACCTGATTCGAGTATTTTGTGTGCTGTCTTAATACCACTGTAATGTCCCCCTGATGGTCCTGAATGACAATGTTCCAGGATTTTGTTTGCTTCTCTCTTTGTAATGCATCTTCGAATTACATGATCTGCATATATGCTGAAAAGAAATGGATCTTCCCAAAAATAATTTTTCACATCAGCGAAGAATCGCTTCTTTTGGTGATATGTTAATTTTCTTGGCAAGACGTTAGCTGCTAAATAATTCGCAATATTTGCAAACCATGGTACTTCAGAATACGTTAAAGAGAAGAGTTGTTCTTCAGGAAACGAATCATTTATTTCTTGTTCATCAAGCTTTTTGGTGTGTGGATTTTTGAGTCTTGAGAGGTGATCTCGCCACGATTCTCGACTTCCTTCTTATCCTCAGTATCTCCGATCAAATTCTATAATAGTAAAATCCATCGTATGAGTCTAGGTTTTGCATCGGTTTGGTTAAAAGATAACGAAGAGTCGAATGGTCGATTAAACGATAACTTTTGATAATATTAGATATTGTCTAAATTTGTCAAAAGCAAAACTACATTAGCGCTTCTTTCTCGGTCGTGGTGTAATTCTCTTGCGGGTGTTAATATTCGCTAGCATAGTAAATTGGCTAAAATGCTTGTCTCTTCGTTGTCCCAAAATCGCCTCCATGCAAAGTCACTTGCATCACACATTAGTTCAAAGGTAAATTCCAATCAAAAGCGATTATAATTGGTGCATTTATTAATTTATCTTTAAGGACATTAAATGCATCTAAACATTCCTGATTGAAATTAAAATGGACATCTTTTTCTAGTAATTTTGTCAAAGGCTTAGCTATTTTTGAAAAGTCTTTAATGAATCTTCTATAAAAACCTGCATGTCCTAAGAAGCTTCTACTAGCCTTCACTGAACTAGGAGGAGGTAATTTTTTATGGTTTCAACTTTCACTTTATCTACCTCAATCCCTTTTCTAGAAATCTTTTGTCCTAAAACAATCCCTTCTCTAACCATAAAGTGGCATTTTTCCCAATTCAGAACAAGGTTTGTTTCTTCACACCTAATTAGAACTTGTTTTAAATTTTTAAGGCAAAGTTGGAAAGAATTACTGAATACCGAGAAATCATCCATAAATACCTCCATGATGTCCTCTACGAGTTCGTCAAATATTGCCAACATACAACGCTGAAAAGTGGCAGGAGCATTACATAATCCAAAGGGCATTCTTCGATAAGCAAACGTACCGTATGGGCATGTAAATGTTGTATTTTCTTGGTCTTCAGGAGCTATGGGAATTTGGAAATAACCGGAGAGTCCGTCCAAGAAGCAATAGTACATATGCCCAGATAGTCTTTCTAACATTTGATCAATGAAGGGTAGAGGAAAGTGATCTTTTCTGGTGGCATCATTCAGCTTTCTATAGTCTATACAGACTCTCCAACCTGCAATTGTTCTTGTGGGAATTAACTCATTCTTTTCGTTGGGCACTACCGTCATTCCTCCTTTCTTTGGAACTACTTCCACAGGACTTACCAAAGTGCTGTCAGAAATAGGATAAATTATTCCTGCATCTAGAAGTTTAATTACCTCTGCTTTGACCACTTCTTTCATGTTGGGGTTTAATCGTCTCTGAGGTTGCACACACAGTTTATATTCTTCTTCCATTAAAATTTTGTGAGTGCAGAACGCGGGGCTTATTCCCTTGATGTCGAAAATTTTCCAAGCTATGGCTTTATTGTGTTCTCTTAGTACCTTTATCAGCTCTTCCTTTTCCTTGGGGTCTAGTTCTGAAGAGATGATTACTGGTAATGTAGAATTATCCCCGAGGAATGTATATTCTAAATGTTTTGGTAACTATTTTAATTCCAATTTGGGCGGCTCTTCGATGGAGGGTTTTTGTTTTAATATGTTATCTTCTTCAATGTTCTCTTCTTTCATTTGTCTGAATGATGATGTATTCAAATTAATCTCATTACCTTCGTCTTTTTCCCCTCTCCTTGAGGCAGACACAATTCCATCGTGTTATCCTGTAGGATTTCCTGTAATGAATTTTTAATAATATGATTAGCATTGTCAACAAAATAATAGGAATCATCTTGCTCTTTAGAATATCGCATGGCATCATAAATTTGGAAAATAATTTCTTCATCACCTATCCTTAATGCTAGTTTGCCATCCCCACATCAATAATAGCTCTAGCAAAGGGCTAAAAAGGACGCCTAAGATTAAAGGAACATTAATGTCCTCATCCATGTCTAACACAACGAAATCAATGGGAAAAATAAATTTATCAATTTTTACCAAGACGTCTTCAATAACCCCTCTAGGATATTTAATAGATCTATCCGCTAATTGGATGCTCATCCTAGTGGGTTTTGGTTCCCCAAGATCTAACCGTTTAAACAATCGATAAGGCATTAAGTTGATACTAGCGCCTAGATCTGCTAAGGCTTTCGTGATGTTTAAACTACCAATTAAGTAGGGAATAGTAAAACTCCCTGGATCTTTTAACTTCCGTGGTATTCTATTTTGGAGAAGGGCTGAACATTCTTCATTAAGCTCCACCTTTGATACTTTCTCAAGCTTCCTTTTGTTTGTGAGAAGTTCCTTTAAGAATTTTACATATTTGGGCATCTGGGAAATAGCTTCAACGAAAGGTAAGTTAATATGCATCTATTTAAAGAGTTCAAGGAACTTACCGTATTGAGCATCTAATTTTTCTTTCTTCAATTTTTCTGGATATGAAATTTGTGTTCTATTTTTCTATGCAATATATTGTCGTTCTTAACTTCTACATTTTTTTTCTTGATGACATCATGTGGTGTCTTTCTTTGTGGTCCAACTAGCTCTTTGCCACTCCTTAGTGTGACTGCCTTTACTTGCTCTGTGTATTTGGAAGAAATTTTCGTCCTTAATTCACATACTATTTCAGTAAGTATTTCCACTGACGTAATGAGCTCTCCCACCTGAGTCTTGATTTCCTTGAGTAAGATTTGCTGTTCATCAAGTGCTGCTTCTGTCATTTGGAGACGAGAATCTATAGCCGCCATGAACTTTTTCAGCATCTCTTCAAGACTCGGCTTCTTTTCCTATGGATAGGGCTGATTTTGGTAATTTGGAAGAGGTTGCTGCCTTTGATTTCCTTTGTCCTCCCAACGAAAAGTTTGGGTGGTTTCTCCAACCTGGATTGTAAGTGTTACTATAAGGATTATTATTAGATCTGAAATTGTTACCTATATAGTTTGTCTGCTCGTTTTCTGCTTCTAGTTGGTAAGGTGGGTACTCAGAATTTGCCACATTCCCACTTGCTTCGTATTATATGACTGGATGTACCTGTGAAGAACATAAATTATCAAGCCTTTTGTTCATTAACTTTATCTATGTTGACAACATTGTCACTGCGTCTATGTTAAAAACTCCACCGATTATGTCGGTTTAGCCCTTGTAATTTGCCATTGATAGGTGTTCAACGACATCTCCTTAATAAAATCGTAAGCTGCTTCAGGAGTTTTGTTGTTCAAAGTTCCACCAGCTGATGAATCAACATTTGCCTAGTTGGAGAATTCACGCCATTGTAGAAGTTTGGACTTGAAGCCACAAAGGTAATCCGTGGTGTGGGCATCTCCTTAGGAGATCCTTATATCTTTCCCATGCATCATATAATGTTTCTGTGTCATTCTGCACAAAAGAAGATATATCATTCCTAAATTTAGCCGTTTTGGATGGTGAAAAATATTTTAAAAGAAATTTTTCGGTCATTTGATCCCATGTGGTGATTGACGCTCGTGGTAACGAGTTCAACCACTGCTTTGCTTTGTTCTTTAATGAAAAGGAAATAATCAAGACGTATGGCATCGCGAAATGCCATTTATTTTGAAGGTATCATGAATTCTAAAAAATTAGATATATGAGTGTTTGGATCCTCATCCCGCAAACCATCAAATTGAACGAATTGTTGAATCATTTGTATTGTGTTAGGCTTTAATTCAAAATTATTAGCAGCTATAGCGGCCTAACAATACTAGATTCTCGCTCTGTCAAATTAGGTTTAGCATAATCATACATAGTATGCGAGCATTCTGTTCTTGCACATTTGGTGGATTGTTCTCGCCCATCCCTTCAAGAGATTGGATCTTTGCTGTACTTCTCTTTGATAGTCTAGGATCGCCTTATTTCTCTGCGATTTCATGAGCGGTAGCCTCAATGTCACTTTTGTATTCTAATGGTCCTTTCGGTTTCTTCTAGTCATAAACTAGAGGTTTACTAAAGTAATAGAAATAGAGTTTTTTAATATTTTAGAATTCGATATGAAAAGAAAGAAAGAAATTTAGAAAACAATCATTTAATAAACAAAAGTAAAATAAACAAAAATAATAACAGAATCAAATAATTCTACTAAAAAGCCATATATGTATAAAGAGAATATTTAAAAATAAAATAATGGCTAAAGTAATAGAAATAGAGTTTTTTAATATTTTAGAATTCCCGAGAAGCAAAATTAAAACTTATTTTATTTGCTTCCCATGTGACTTGAACTCGTGCCCAACACCCTTGTATGTGGCTCCATTTCAAAGGCCGCCAAACTTGATCGTGTCAAGGCAATTACCTGAGTTTTAATATTTATAAAGAATGATCAAACACAGAGCTGAGGTTTCCAAAATGTGACAAAGACTTTCCTATTGAGGCAAGTGCACCTATGGAACAAGAGAATGATCGAACTCGAATAAGAATATCTTATCGAACCCAAGGGAACCTAAAAGTACTACTACTCACTTTCTTTCTATTATTTAGCCTAAAATATGGAGTGATTGGATTATTAAACTAACAAAATACTTAAACTAAATGCAAAGACAAAAGAATGAATGGGAGAAAGACTTTCGGAAAACTCAGTTGATAAAGACGACACCCTCAGGAAGAATCCACCTATGACTTCACTTATTATTTATTCCCCAAACCATATGGTTTCTTTACTTAGCTTGATCCGTGAGACTCCCTAACCTATATTAAACCCTCTCTCGAGGCGAATAGCGTCTAACCTTAGGTTAATTAGTGGAACTCTCGTTCTCTTATAATAACCCCTTAAGGAAGCAGTAAATCGATCAATGGATTCCCATATTAAGTTTCACCATAATCTGACAAAATCTTATAACCCTATCTCTAGGTGCCCGATCAACTCCACTTAATTATGCGAGATCTTCTCTTAGACGGGGTCTATTCCTCCTCCACCTAAGCACATCAGATTAAATTAAGCAACATAATTAAGAACAAACTAAGTACTTATCATATAAATTTAGAAATCAAATAACAAAATCTATCATAGGTTTCATCCCCTTCAGGTATCTGAAGGGTTTAGTGCATAACTAAATACAAAAACATCTCAAGAGTAAAGAATAAACAAAACATAAGAACTCCCTAAAACCCCCTGAAGAAATTGAAGGAGAGATCCTCCGTCTTGAATGGAATTCCGACTTCTTGAGATGGATCAACTGGCCATCTTCAAGTGACTCCTTAAAAGATGAATGCTTCGGCAAAAAGCCTCTGCCACCCAAAAGTCCCCTTTAATGTCTGCCTTGGGTTGTTTATATAGGCTTTGGGATGCTATACTTGGCTCCTAAGTATCTCCTTGAAGTAGAATTACTATTAGGGTGTTTAAGTAGACTTAGGAGTATGTTTCTTTGGCTTCAAGCATCCAATTCTGAGTGAAATTGATCATTCCCGCGGTAGGGGCACGGCCATGGCACACGCCCGTGTAAATCGTGGTTGGGTCGTGTCTCGATTCTGTTGTTTTGGGCACGACCGTGGCAAGTCAGGGTTCAGGCCGTGCTTCAGGTCTGTCGATTTGGGCACGGCCATGTAGATCACCAGGCATGTCCGTGTGTGGTAAGTGAATGATGCACGACCGTGTGTGATGGAGTTGAGGTCGTGCTCTAGGTATTTGGCGAGGCACGTTCGTGTGAAATTTGGGCCAGCCGTGTTGATTGCTTGCTAAGGCCCAATTACTCCGTTTTAAGCTCGTTTTGTGTTCTTTTTATCCTCGGGTGCTTTCCCGAGTATAAACATGAAAAGAAAGAATTAAAAGCACCTTTTTACATAAATCAAGGGCTAAATCATCCAAAAGCATACAAAATATGGGGTTAAAATATGTTACTTTTACGGTTTATCAATACTTCTTTCGGTATTCCTCTTGGAAGAATTCCTAACTAACTCTCTCCTTTGGCACCACCGACACTAGGGCGTTCCACCATCAGTAGGCTGAATCTCTCAAAAGAGACACCGCACACTTTAAGCACTCTTCAAGCGTGCAGGATAACTCATTGAATACCTAGATGGTATTCTAGAGCCAGAATTCCACTTTCTCTGGGTCCTCATCCTTATTCGCCCAAAATTCCTCGGCTCTTTGTTTCTGGATCTTATCCACCGGAGGCCTTTCTCTTCTCACCACCTCAACCACTTGAGGAGATACTGGAGCGGGTTGAGGGATAGGTGGGGGCGGAGGAGGTTGAACATTAGGATTTTCTCGGGTATATTCAGTATACCAATTGCTCATCATGTGGAGAAAGGCTTCTCGGGCCTCTTACCCCTGACCCAAGGTCTCGGGTCTACAATTAGTTAGCACAGTCTCTTGAGCGGGACCCAACACGTTACTCACAGCATCATCGGCTACAGTTCGGTCTGGATCAGAATCCATATACTACATAAAACATGATTTTTAAATGTCAAGAGCTATCACACTATCAATACACAAACACTCTTACATATGGCATGCATAGCTAGACTCGTACTTACACTACGTTAATCTTAGAATCGACTAAATCGTAGCTCTGATACTAATAAGTATAACACCCATTGCCAGTAGTCGAGCCGGAGTAGGGTTGGAGGCATTACATAGCTAACCTTGCTTAAACATCTAGAATAGGGTTATAAAATTTCGTTTAACTCTATTTTCTGCACATAATCGGCCTAAGAGGCCCTAAACATACACCTGAGAAGTATCAGAATCTTTTCGGGAGCTTTCACGAGTTCAAGAAACTTTTTGGCAAAATAGAGGCCACACGCCCATGTACGCCTAGGGACATGCCTGTATACCCCTGAGCCATGCCTGTGTCTTCCACCCGTGGTCGACACTGACTAATTTCACACGGCCATGGCACGTCCGTGGCCCTGGACCGTGTGTAAAACCTTAGCATTTTGACTTATCCACACGGCCTATACACACACCCGTGTACCCCAGCCGTGTGGTGATTTAAATCCCAAGTGCAAGGTGCAGACTTCACACGGCCTGGGTACACGCCCATGTGCTAGCTGTGCCTCCCACACGGTCTAGACCCACATCCATGTGTCTATTTATGTGGTCAATTAGTAGGCTATATACCAAGCCATTACCACCCTAGAACCCGCACATACATACTTCCACTCAAAACAATACAATTCTTATTCCATAAGCAATTTCAAGGACTCATTCCAACATACAAGATAATTGAAGGGACATACACTTCATAAATTCCATCTTCATTTAACAAAGGAGTTTGCTAAGTATTTGCCTAACTCATAAGGCTATTTACAAAATGACTTTTACTAACTTATATAGTCAACACTTTGACTAACAATTACAACTTAACAAAATAATTGAGCGCTATACATGCCATACTCAAAATAAGTCTACAATTTGCTATACCAAAGTGCTATCGATAGTGTGATTTTCGAACCCCTACGTCCACGATCCTCGAGTTACCTTGGCAATACTACAAGAAAGAAGGGCAATGAAAAAGGGGTAAGCGTAAAGCTTAGTAAGTTTGCATGGAAATAAATAGCAATAATAAGCTCATAAAATATTCCATCCATGATTTTAGCTAACCGTATGCTAGTCAAGGCTTCTTGACAATACTTACTTACAATTGCCCTTATTTAGCACATACCGTGCCACATATCAAAGCAAATTCTTTGTGGCTTATTCACGTGTACCTGTATTCACTCATTCACATGACTTAAATATCATTCACATTTCTACTTCTAGATTCATCTACTTAACCCACTATTCACAAGGGGTAGTCAAAGACGTGTGTTTATCGTCATTATTATAAGTATAAAGCCAATGCCACATCCTCGAGGTGGTCTTACATGGAGTCACCTCTGGATGCCAATGCCATATCCCGGATATGGTCTGATATTGGATAATCTCTAAGTGTCAATGCCATATCCCGGATATGGTCTTATATGGAATTTCTTACCATGTATCGATGCCACATCCCAGATATGGTCTTATACGATTTTCATGTTCATTATCGAAGCCACATCCTAGATATGGTCTTATACGGGATCTCAACTCGGTGTGGAGGCCATGTCTCGGGCATGGTCTTATACGGGACCTTATCTACTTCATATCTCAATGATAGCATTTCTATAATCAATATGGCCCGTTAGGGCTTTAACATCTCATTCACATTAACTACTCAATTTAGTAGTGTATCATGCATTAATATGATGCCAAGCATTTCTCAACATGCTAATATAAATGTTGTTTAAATCACATACAAACTTACCTCGTTTTCAATATGAGTTAGTTCTTCAGTTCAGTCCAAGACTTTATTCTTTCCCCGATCGAGGCAGATTCTCGACTCCTCTTGCTCTATAATAGCAAATTAGCTCATTTTAATCACTACATTAATAAAAGCATTTCAAAAATCACGTTTAGGTAAAATTTCTATTTTGCCCCTAGACTTTACCAAAATGACCATTTTGCCTCTAGGCTCGAAAATAAATTTTAATCACATTTCTACCTTCAACAAGCCTAGGTGAATATTTAATGCTCTTAAAGCTATCATCAAAATCAACATTTCACATATTAATCATAAACTTTATAACCTTTTCATCAAGGTCCAATTAGATGTTTCCAAGACAACACCTTTCACAAAAGCTGTTGATCTACCAACTAAGACACAATTTCTTCCATAAAAATGCAGCAAATAACTCAGATAGCTCTCATGGTAGAACTCTAAACTTTTCACAATATTGCACAATAGTCCCCTCATTTGAAAGCTTAAGCTTTGGGGGTCTCAAAAGTACAACTATTTTTCAAGAAAATGTCACTAGAACACTTATTTGAATGGATGAGAGCTTGCTGAAATTTTGAGCATTCAAAAACCCATATTTTTTTTCTATTTTCGGTGGAGAAGGATGAGCAAGAATATGGATATCATCTTTTCTTTATTCTAATATTAAACTAACAATTTAGTTCACCAAACACTACCAACTTTGACCAATTTGGTCAATTCTTGTCCCCTATGAAGTTTATGGTCGGCCAAGCCTTTAAAAAGGGTTAAATTTCAAATTAAAAATCTATGGCTATTTTACACCTTTATCTTATAGAATGGAGCTTTATCACTTTATGCGATTTAGTCCTTTTTTGCAATTAAACACGAAATCGCTAAAATTAAAGTACCAAAATTCTCATGTACATATGCTATCATGTTATAACTCATAATATAACATGAAAATAAGATTAGTGATCTCGAGATCACTATTTTGACTAGCCCCTAAATCGAGCTATTACATTTTGACCAACCCATTTTCATTCATATTGAACCCGAATTGTGAACATAATTTCCTGTAACATCAAATCCAACCAAAAAATGCAAATCTAAATGATACTTCAAATCCAACGAAAGGAATATGTATATGATCTAAATTAATAAATGAAATAACAAAATATATTATATTCAAGAGTTGTATTGTTAAAATATTCTCACAATAAGAAAATAAACGTCTAAGATGGCGGATTCTGCGATTGTTGAAACAACTTCATCATATTTTGAAGCTGTAGTTGAAGTTTGTTATATTTTTTGCTTGCCTCTGCTTCCTTCTTTGCTGCCTTCGCTTTAAGTTGTAGCTGGAGTTATTCATATTTTCTTTGAGCCTCTACTTCTCTCGATGCTTCCTTTGCTTTTAAGTTGTGCAATTTGCTCAACTATGCTCACTTGCATTTGAGCCATCTGGTCTCTAAACCTCTGAACTTCAGCTTCAGTCAGATTCCTCGAAGGCATGTATTGCTGCGAGTTGGATCAAAATATTGTGTTAGGTTAACAAAAATCCTTGAAATCAAACACGACCATACCTTTTAGGACCCAAAACTTGAATAATAATTCGATTAATAATATTGTCAAGATTAACAGAACTATCACTTGAAGCGATCGCTTTATACTCCGCCCTTTTATCCTTTAGGTTCTCTTAATAAATCAATCAAAGAGTTAGAAACAAAATATTTAATCAAAACAAATGCAATAGAACTTAACATTATTTGCATTACAAACGAAGAATTAAACCATTATAATTAAACATGATAAATATTTAAAATAATTCAAATTTTATTACTTAAATATACCATAATTTCTACAGCTTCAGTAGTCATAGTAGATCCATCTTTCTTTCTATGTGTAATGTCAAAAAGTCAATCGTCCAACTTTTGACTGACAACAGCCCTACAATATAGTAGGAAAAATATTATTTAGTAGAAAGTAATTAATATTTTACACAATTAATAAATTCAAAATACCTCGTCATCAGCTACACAAGCAAAACTTTTCGACCCAGCTGTGTGCGTGAATTTTTTCCTACTTGTAGTTCTAACTAGCTCACGATCCTATATTATGAAATTATTATTACGTATATAGTAAATATTACGTATATAGTACGTAATACCTCTCCTTTATTTGAATTCCAAAATCTAGCTGCATCTTCCCATTGGTATCTCAGCATTCCCGGTGAGACATTTCGTAATTTCTCTTCGAGGCTTATATTTTTCTTAAAATATTCCTTCTTTAAAGCACTTTTATGGTCTCTCCATTTTTTTCTTGTAACAGCCTGATTTAGGGCCTAGTCAGAATAGTGGTTGTGAGACACAAATCCAAAGTGGAAATATATGTTTTATGGTTTTTATGAGGTTTATGACATGTTTTCATGGTTGTGTGAAAATTTCATGAATAAATTTTATAATTTAGTGATCAATTTATTCATTAGGACTAAATTGAAAAGATGGAAAAATATGAGATTCTAGAAGTTTCAAGTATGAGATAGTATTAGAAAAATTCTTAGAGGTCCGTATTTAGTAATTAGACCATTATATCTCATGATGGACGAAATGGACATGGAAGGGGAAAAATCTCAAAGAAGGGCCTTAAGGGCATTTTGGTCATTTGGTTAATAAATTAGTAAAAAGGGGAAAAGAAGTCAAAAATTGTGTCCATCTTCCTCCTCCATAGCCAAAAATCTCAAAGAGCCATAGCTAGGGTTTTGTTTCACTTTCAAGCCTGATTGTAAGTACCTCCTAGCCCCGTTTTTAATGTTCTTTGAATTTTTGAAATTCTCGTTGCTTGATTTAGCTATTTCTACCACTATTTTGAACTAGGGTTTGTGTTTAAAATTTTACCCATGGATGACATGTATGTGTTTTGATATTTAATGGAGGAATATGAAAGTTTGAAGTGTGATGAACATCTTTTTCTAAGTGATTTTCATGGAAAACACATAAAAAGGGCCTATTTGTAAAGATGATAAAATTTGTAGTAAAAAATTAGTTTTGAAGGAAAGTGTGAGCTATTATAAGCTTAAGATAGGTTCCGCTAGGCTTGGGTAACCAAGGAAATGAGTACATTTCACTATACGAGCCTAGGGACCATTTTGCAAATATGCAGAAAGTTTAGAGGCAAAATTATAATTTTTTCCATAGTGTGATATATGGGATGTTTTAGTTAATGTGATCATTAAATAAGTGAAAATTTCATTATAGATCAAGAAACATGAAGTTCGGACCGAAACCGAGGAAAGAACAAGGTGGTGGACTAAATCGAACAATTATACATATTTTGGTACCGAGGTAAGTTTGTGTGTAATAGTTCAACATTATATACTATGCTTTTAAATTCTTGACATCTCGTGAAATGTATATTATTTCTATGAAATTGGTTAATGAGGTCTCGATGAAAGTACGATGAAGTTATATTGTGTTGAAGTCCCGGTTAAACTTTAGGAATAGAAAGGATACCCTTGTCAAGACATGAGATTTGTAAGGTCCCGTATAAGACCAATCTGGAATATAGCCTCAGCACTGAATTGAGATCCCGTATAAGGCCATATCTGGGATATGGCATCAACATCGAATAGTGATACCATATAAGACCATATCTGGGATATGGCATCAGCATCAACATGTGATCCCATGTAAGACCATATCTGGGATATGGCATTGGCATCTTATTATGTGAATGTTGAGTTTCAAGTATCCTTCGATATTCCAAGTGGTTAAACGGGGTGAAGAATTAAAGTTATGTTAAAGATGGAAAAAGTGCTAAAGTTATGTGATGGAGTGATACAGGTACATATACGAAACTCACAAGAAATGAGTCTGGAAGGTGATATGTGATTAGTAAGAGTGAGCATGAGTAAGCCATGTCAATGTGCTTGAGAACCCTGTGTTATTTAATAATGTAATGTATGGATGTTATCATAAGATTTTATGTTGCTATCAATTACATGCAACTTACTAAGCTTTACGCTTACTCCTTCTCTTTTCTATTTCCTTGTAGTATCGCCAAGCTAGCTCAGGGATCGAAGGACATCGGAGTTCGATTCACACTATTAAGCTATTCTTTTGGTATAGCAAAGTTTGATTATTTTGGGTATGGCATGTATAGGACCTTGGTCATTTTGTTATATGTCATATTGGTTAGCCAAGGTGTTGGCTATTAATGTTACTCATTTCATTTTGTAAATGGTCATTGAAATTGGCCAATACTAGTTAAGTTATATCTATTCAATGATGATGAAATTTATGAAGTGCAAGTTTATGGAATCGAATGAGTAGCGTGTGAAGTAGATACACAATGAGTTAGTGAATATTAGTAGTGCATTATTGCTATACTATGTATTGCTTGAAAGGGTATGAGTGTGATTGCTTTTTAGGGTGGCAAATGGCTTGGTAAATAGCCTTATTCTTGTCCACATGGGTAGACACACGGGTGTGTGTCTAAGTTATGTGTGACACACAGTCAGCCTCACGGGTGAATGTTGATAGGCCGTGTGTTCCCCTGCATTCAAACTTAGCAAAACAGAATGCCCAATAGTAAGCATACGGGCAGAGACACGGCCATGTGTTTCTGCCATGTGAAAGACACGGTATTAGGACATGGGTGTGGGCCCAGGCCGTGTGAAGTCTGTATATAAATTGCAAAAAATTCAGTTCGTCACATGGGCATGTCACAGCCGTGTGAATGACATGGGCCCTAGACACGGGCATTTGGCCCTGTCATAAGCAAAAATTTTCTAAGTGTTAGTGAGTTTTTGATTTAGTCCCGAACCACTCCATGGGTGTATTTAGGGTCTCGTAGGCCCATAATAGGGATGTTATGAGTACGAATGAAAAAGTTTAAGTTGGAGTGAAAAATGTATGGCCCGATTTTGTATGAGAAAGTCAGTTAAGTTTGGTAATGCCTCATTCCTGATTTCGGCGTCGAATACGGGTAAGGGGTGTTACATTCCTAATGCCTTCTTCACATAATTATCTGAGACCTCTAAAGCAAATCTCTCATGCAAATAACACAAGTTTAGAAAGTAAATATAAATTAAACTTAAACCAAAATATTATAAATTACATTCATGTTACCTTATATTATCGAGAGCTTAATTTTTGTTACTATCAGGCATATGATGCCATGACTCATAGTTGATATGCAACAGATTGACATTTTGTGCTATAATGCCCAAGTATCCTGCTAAAAGTCAAGCTTCTGATCCAATAGGCTAACCATGACTGTTTCTAGCTACTTTGACACTCTTGACAAAATTTAACTCGTATAAATCTTTTAATAGCATACGTCCTCGAGTTTTGCGCCTCTAGCCACTTTCAGCTAAAAAATAGTATACTATAATATAAGAATTTGAAATAAAAATCAATAATAAAAGTCAACATGTATGTAAATTAAAGTTAACATTAATTTGAATTTCTGTAGGTTCGTTAGCTGTATTCAGAACATTCGAAGATCCAATAGTAGTCTGTTGTTCACTATTTATTTCTTCCGAATTTGGAGGATTTTGAATAATACTTAGATTTCGCAATCTTCTTCTAGGCATTTTATCTGCAATACACATAAAATAGTTGAAATATTAGTAACTAATTACAACAATAATAATACATATAAAATAGTTGAAATATTTAACAAGATCAAGATTTAAATTATAATATTACATATAATTAAAAAATCGTAGAATCTTACTACATCATGATTCGTAAATATCTTCATCCACATCCTGGCAAACCTATTGAAATTGTGTACTAGTACTAGGGATCGTTTCATTTAAGTTTTGTGCTGTAAAAGGCAAAGTTTTTGATCTTTCATCGATGTCATCTCTACTTCCATTACCCATGTCAAACAAGTCTCTAGGGGTGTTATGGAGTACAACGTACCAAACCTCATCAGTTGACTCTTTCGAGTAAAAAACTTGTTTGACTTGAGAAGAAAATACATACGGCTCGTCTATCAATTGTTGTGCAGTGTGAATTAATCGAGAAAAGTTCACAATTGTAAAACCAAATTGATCTTTTTTAAATCCGTGAGCAGTATTAACATCAGCCCAATCACATCGAAATAAGACAACCTTTCGTTTGCCATAGTAATCCAACTCAATAATGTCAGTAAGAAGTCCGTAATACTCCACATTTCCCTCAACAAGATTACTGTCCCTAGCACTAGCATAACTTGTAATTGAAAAATTAACAACTATTCCACAATTTTGAGTCCTCCTCAATCTTTCGCGAGATTTTGTATGAAACCTAAATCCATTAATGAGGAAGGCAGTATATCTTTTTACTACTCTATTTGGACCTTGGGAAAGCCATTTAACTTCGTCATTGACGTCCTTTCCACTCCAAATCTATTGAATTGAAAGTAAATTGATTAATTATAAATGTTATACGAAAACATTATTATTTGTCAATGAAAGCTTCAGTTGCATACCATTTGCGTTAACCATTCATGAAAAGATTTTGTGAATAACTTATTATTCTCCCGATGTTATAATCTTTGGGAGCGTGAACGAGATCTGAAGACTTGTTTGTCCTCACTATGTTAAAAAGTGGATTACTTGGTTAGAAGATAAACAAATTAAAAAGATAAATATTTATCAAATTCTAAAACTTACTTGCGTAATGGTTCAATTGAATCGTGGTGAAAAAGAACATATCGATGTGCTTGTACCCAAGATCTATCATCTAAGTGTGCAATTTCAACTTTATCGATTGGTTCTCCATAACTTTGAAATAGATAAGTTTTGGCTAAGTTATGATTAGTGAGCCCAACTATTCAGTCTTGTTTCAACGTCTTCTAATTATCTAGAGCAGAAAGTCATACACTCCTCTACCAAGTAACCTTTAGCAATTGATTAGTCTAGATAACACTTATTTCGATAGTAAGACTTCAATTTGCATAGGAACCTAAACACGATATACAACATTATCAAAAGTTGTAACTAAAGGTATATTCATGGATGAATGAAAACTTTACAAATAAATTAGAACCTCTCTGAACTCTTTAGTACCATCAGATAGAGTCCTATGAAATCTAAATCTATGATTTCCATCTAATCACCGATGATGCCCTATATAAGAGAACTTCTTCCCATTATATAACTAGTTCGAATATGTTTGAGCTGCACAACAAGGACAAACATAACGTCCTTTGGTGCTCTAACCAGATAAATTAGCATAAGTCGGAAATCATTAATAGTCCACAACAAAGTTGCACGTAAATAAAAGTTCTCATTTCTCAATACATTATTTGTTTCAACACCCGCCCATAACTGTTTCAACTCTTCAATAAGTGGCTGCATATAAATGTCAATATCATTCCTGAGACCTTTCTCTCCCGGGATAATCATAGATAAGATAAAAGAAGATTGCTTCATGCAAATCCACGGAGGCAAATTGTAAGGAACAAGAACTACATGCCAAGTGCTGTACGAAGTACTCATGATTTTAAAAGGATTAAATCCATCAGATGCTAGCCTAAGCCTCACATTCCGAGGATCGCTTGCAAAGCTTGGAAATTTACTCTCAAATGATTTCCAAGCTAAAGAATTTGTAGGATGCCTTAATAATCCATCATCAGTGCATTGATCATGATGCCACCTTATAGACTCAGCTGTCTTTGATGACATGAAAATCCTTTGAAGCCTTGGTATTAGTGGAAAATATCACAAAATCTTTATTAGCTTTTTTCTTGACTATGCCTCACCTTCATCCTCATTCACATCTTCTGTATTCCTATTCATCCAATGAGATTTACCGCAAACATGACAGAACTATTGGTTTTTTCGATCACCCCAATACAACATACAGTCATTTGGGCAACTATGAATTTTGTCGTACCCAAGGCCTAAATATTTTATCGGTTTCTTCATATCTTTGCATGAATGAGGGATTTTTGAAAACGAAAACATATCTCTCAAAAACTCTAACAGTAGTGTAAAAGAGTTTTCGGTCCACCCTCCCAAACATTTTAAGTGAAAAAGACGAATGCAGAAGGACAGTTTTGAAAATTTCGATCCCTCATAAAGTTCTTCATTCATTTCATTAAGTAACTTGTTGAACTTCGCCACTTCTCCATTTGGCTCTTCATCAGGTACACTTCTTCTTGTTTCGGTAAAAGCATTTCGACCAATATCACAATCATCGGATGCAATAATTTTAGGTGGAAACTATTGCAAACCATGACTGCGCATATTAAATGCATCCCGCAACATACCTTCGATGTCATTTTCTCTAACAGACTGATGGTAAGCATTATGAGGATAAGCCAGATTAATCGTTGAAGAGGTTCTATGAGGTGTACACTCTCCATGGAAAATCCATTTTTATACCCCCGAATAAAACCATCAACAATTAGATGTTTGTAGACAACTTCACGAATATGCCAATTGATGTTGCCACACTTCTTACACAGGCAAAGAATCATATTCTCTTGGCTTGCATTTTGAAATGCAAAATTTAGAAAAGTTTGTACTCCATTTCGATAGTCATTGCTTACCCTTGACAAATTCATCCAGCTCTTATTCATTTCGTAGTTCTTGAAGTCTAAAGTTGACAATAAATTACGGTTGCTTAAGTGTTCTAAATTGATTTAAATCATGTCATTATACTAAAATAGATAATACATATAAAGTATCAAGAATCTAATGGGTGTAAACTAATTCAGGTAAGTTGTTTATTTATAAGTATAATTAAGAGTAGGGAAAAACAATAGTATTGCCCAAATTTCGTGATTTTTATATATTTATGTAAGTTATATATTTATGTATTATGTAAGTTACGTAAGTTATGATCCCAAGTTTTTTTCTTTAAATGTTTATGTAAGTTATGATTATCATCTTTAAATTTTAACCCTTTAAATATACTCTTTTAATTTTTAAATTTGTGTTTTTATCACCTTTATGTTTACTATACTTAAAAAGACAAAATTAACAAAATTAATAATTATATGTTAATAAAGTTAATATTTTTATTTTTTCATCTATTTTGAGTTAATATTTAAATTAAATTTTCATGAACTTTTAACTTTATACTACACATTAAAATCGATCAATTTAAATTTAGAATTTAAAACAAAAAAATATTAAAATTAAAATTGTGTTACAAATTTTATGAAAGGATAAATAAATTTTAAATATATAGATAAATAATATTTATCTTTATGATAATTAAATATATTTATTTTATGATAATATTTATGAAAATATTAAAATAATTTTATCATTAAGATAATATTTTTCTTTAAAAATTTATTTTAATTAAATAATATTTATTTCTATGATAAATATTATATTATGTTTTATTTTGAAATTTGAACTTTAAACTATATACTTTTAAGGATAAATAAAAAGTAATATTTAAATTATGAAAATTTTAACTTTAGAACTAAATATAAAACTAAATATTAGTTGATCCCACTATAGGCAGACTCGAGTAGCTTTTGAGCAAGACGAACATAGAAAGTTCACCTTCAACTTGCATATAAAACACTATTCAATTACTGGAATAAAGTCAAAACCAATCACTCTATCTATGGAAAATGCCTTTAAAGTTTTCATAAGGAAGAATTAATGAAGTCAGTTTACTTTATTTTCTGGTTTCAAGTTTTGAAGAGAGAACATTCACATGTATGCATCTTCATCTTAAGTTGAAAAGTAGCAATCAAACTCTGGATATTTCGATGAAATCACTATCAGAAACTTCACAAAATGACATTTTCCAAGTTCTATCTATAATATGCATAACTAACATACAAACATATGGCACTCTCATACTTTTTTGCACATAAAACATACAATAAAAGTTGCAACGGAGAGAAAAATAACTTTAAGTACCTAAATTATTCGAAGCAAGGGATAATAATTTAATGATATTATGTGCAATTTAAATTTAGCAAATTAAATATACATACCTCTTAGAAATTACAAATTGGATGGTAGAGTCGATTCCAGCAACTAGTGTTGTGGTGAGCAAAGCACGCCCAAAACTTTTGAGATGCTACAAGAAAAAAAAAACTCCATAATAGAAAAGAATAAAATAAATGAGAAATAAAAGAGTAAATATAGAAAAATTATGAGTAAATTAACTTACATGACGAGTGAGAATGGTGTGAATAAAGCGAACTACAACAACTACTAAGTATTTTTCCCTTCTCTGAGTCAATAACAAAACTTTTTCTATAACATTGTTAAGGATAAAATTACACCTACAAACAATGAAGATAAGGTAATTAACATCTTCGGTTCATAAGCCCAATTTTACAGAGCAAAGCAATTCGCATATGCTTGAGAGAATTTCAGGCTTTGCGCTATTTTTACTTTCAACTTTTCCAGCATTTCCAACAATCAGCGGACATATATATAATAAATCACAAATGAACATCCAAAATTTTTACACCTGCATAAATAAACTCCAAACTGTTGTGGACACCAAATGGGAAGATAACACATATACAAGGTATGAAAATCACATGATATTAAAATCACATGACAAGTATTCTTCAACCGTGATTTCTAGCATCTTATATCATAACAATCACTCAGTGATCAACAAAACAACGAAGATCAGCTAAAGTTTTGATTGTGCTCGTTAGACATGATAGAGAAAACATACACAAGCAAATTTATCAATTTTAGCTTATTCAATAACTATATCTCTATGCATGAAGATCTAAGTTGCAACCGTGCCTGGATTCAAATTTGAAAAATGTTTTTGCTTCTCTAAGAACTGCAATAAGAACAACACCACATTCTTGTGCAGTAAAGCAGGATAAGGGTTAAAAAGAGGTTAAGCTAGATCCAAAAGTCATGATATTAAATTATGAAGAGTAGAAGAAAAGGATCCAGGTAATATGCCCTAGTTATTTTGGTATTTAGGTTGAGCATAAGTCTATATAAAATTTCCCATGTACCAAAATATAAAACTTGCATAGAGAAATCAAGAATCAAAGGAAGGCACCTGAGCTCCTGATAATGTGAATGAATCCAATAAACTACGAAGAATTTCAAGAAACTGGCACTGCATATCCTCCCCAAAATCTTAATAAATAGATAATTGTTTTTTTATTTAAAAATTTCTTAATAAATAGATATTAAGGGGGATTTAGGAAATTTGTTTTTGAGTAGGTGGATATTTTGAAAATAGTATTTTAAAAACCCAACCATCTCTATTTTAGAAGCAAATTATTATAAATTTAATAAACATATGATATATATTAAGCAATTTTTTTCCTACAAACAATATATTTAACAAATTTTAAGCAAAACTTGATAAAAATACTAATTTTTTTTAAAAAAGTATTTAACCTTAAACAAGTTTCCTACGAATACCAGCACTTGTGTTCACCATTTCTCAATCCTAGAGATAGATTGTTTCAGTGCAGAATAGCATCAACAAAGACCACCAAATGTGAAGATATCCAAATTTAATCCATATAGGGTATTCAGACATTTATATACATAACAAAAGTTTGAAACAATCTACTAAACTAGGTCAACAAAACATAAAACCATAAGAACAAAATAGATGAACTAAATCTGAACTATAAAACATTAGGGAGGAACCAAAATCAAGAACTAATGAACATCCACTAGCAGCAGAAATAAGAAAACAATTATTTCTCTCCTATAAACAAAAACCAGAGAAGAAAAACAAAAACAAAAAATAAAGCATAACATAACATAACATAACATAACATAGCAAAACAAAACAAACCCCTAAACCCCTAAAAGATTTAAATTCTAAAAAGATAGAAGAAAAGAAAAGAAAAGAAAAGAAAA
This sequence comes from Gossypium rotundifolium, assembly GCA_025506655.1. Taxonomy (NCBI): domain Eukaryota; kingdom Viridiplantae; phylum Streptophyta; class Magnoliopsida; order Malvales; family Malvaceae; genus Gossypium; species Gossypium rotundifolium. The sequence goes on from CP106729.1 coordinate 33,176,644, forward strand.
AAAAAAGAGTGCAAACAAAACAGCATAATTATGAATAGTGTCTTTCAATTCCTCCTTAACCAGATAATTTGAAGTATAAGGAACACATGTTTTATGCTAAGCGAGGACATGATTGAAATTCTGTAAAAAGAAATCACCAAAATAATAACAGACCAAAGAGATTTGAGCGAAGAGAATGGGAGAAATTTAAGTGAAGAGAACAAAGAAATTTGAGTGAAGATTTGAAAGATGAGAAAAGAAGATTAAAAAAAAAAACAAAACAAAATGAAAAACATAAAAACTTACACGGCGATGGGATTGGGGAAAATGATTTGGGGGAAAAAACCTAAGGAATTTGGGGAAATTGATTTAGGAAAAAACTAAGGCTATCAAAACAGCGCCGTTTTAATAAAAGTAAAAAATATTTACAGCGTTTATAGGAAAAACGCTATTATTGCTTTACCTTTAGCGGCGTTTATGAAAAAACGCCACTATTGCTTCACCTTTTGCGGTGTTTATGAAAAAATACAGCTATTGCTTTACCTTTTGCGGTGTTTTTCGGTTAGCGCCACTAATGGTGTAACCTTTGCTGCATTTTCGATCCAAACGCCACTAAAAACACCGCTAAAAACCTATTTTGTTGTAATGAATAATGAAGAGAATCATTAGTCGTTCAATACAACTGCACTATTAGGTGGTTCTTCTGCTGATCCTGGTTGTGATTCTTTGGGAAAGGTTCAATAGTTTCCTAAGCATGTCATTGTGAAACTAGGTGAGCATAACTTTCTTCTATAGAAACAACATGTTATGTTGATTCTTGAGGGGTATGGGCTGCATGAATTTGTTCTTGGAACTGTTACTGTTCCTTCATAGTCTGTTGTTGATAGAGATGGTAAACTTGTTGATAATCCTGATTTCTTAATTCATAAGCAACAAGATAAGCTATTAGCTTCTTGGTTATTGTCCACCATTTGTGATGATATTTTGGTACATCTCACTAGTGCTCTATTGAGTTTTGATGTGTGGAATACAGTTGTGAGGCGGTTTGCTACTAAGTCTAATAGGACAATTTCTACTCTGAGGCATTCTTTGTATTCTCAGAAAAAGGGGCAGTTAACCATTAAAGAATACTTAGCCAAAATTAAAAGTTTGTGTGACACTTTAATGGCTGCAGGCAATGCTATGTCTGAGCAAGAATAGATTAACATCTTTCTTGCTGGTCTGTCAGTGGAGTATGAGTCAATTTGAGTTGTAGCTTCAGCAATGTGTGTCCCTCTTGATCTTCTTGTTGAGATGCTTACTGATTGTGAAGCTTGACAACAAGACTTTGTTTCTAGTGTACCTTTACAGGCTAATGTTGCTCAACACAGTCGTAATAATGATAAAATCATTAGGCAGTTCAATTGAGGTTCTAGACCACCCTACAAGGGTGATGTTTTTAGGAAATTTCATGGCAGAGGCTGTAACATCCTAGATTAGGGGCTATGCGTTTGTGCATAATTCATGAGTAGTAGGTTTTGGTAGTGTTTGGAAGTGAATTAAGGGTTTTTAAAATCCTAGGATGGAAGAGAAAGCTTTGGACAATTATTGGTTTTAAGTTAAAACAAGAAGTGATGTGGAAAAGTGGCAAGGGACGCCACCTAAGGTGCAAGGGTTATGGCATCAAGTGAAGTACTTTGAGGAAGAGGTTCGAATCCCATTGTGTGCATTTTGCTTAATTTTATGAAATAGCATGTTTACTGTGATATGTGGTATGCATTTTTAGAACCTTGGATATATGTAAGGAAATGTATGGAAATGTATGGAAATGTAAGGAAATGTATGGAAATGTAAGGAAATGTATGGAAATGTATGGAAATGTATGGAAATATAAGGAAATATAAGGAAATGTATGGAAATGTAAGGAAATGTAGGGAAATGTAAGGAAATGTAGGGAAATGTCCTGGAAATGTAAGAAATGATTTAGAAATGTTAAGTTTCAAAAAGAGGAAAGTGAACATTTTGGAAACTTGGAAATGTTAAGTTAAAAGAGGAAAGTGAACATTTTGGAAACTTAAGTTAAAAGAGGAAAGTGAACATTTTGGAAACTTAAGTTAAAAGAGGAAAGTGAACATTTTGGAAACCTGGAAATGTATGGAAATGTTAAGTTTAAAAAGAGGAAACTAAGGCAAGGTGGCCTTAAGAAAATTAATAGAAAAAAATTTGACACAAAAAAAGCTTGGAAAAGTGACAAGGAGGCACCACTTAAAGCCCAAGAATGACGCCACCAAGATGTGTGCAAGCTTAGGTTCGAGCAGCAAGGAGAGCATTTTGAGAGTGTTTTATGTCTGAATTGGGCTTCATGCCCAATTCGTTATTAAAGCTAAACTAATCATAGGGAGGCGCCACTTAGGTGGATAATTTGGGCCTCAGATGGCCACAAGGAGTCCAATAGAATAAGTTTAAATTTGGCTCATCAAGGGAAGGGGTGGACTGGATCTAGCTAAGACTTTAAGTAATTTTATTTAATTACTTAAAGAGGAAGCAATGGACGACAATAGGGACTCTTAAAGGAAGAGTTTAATTCTCCTTAAAACTCTGCTAAATAGGTGGATAAATGATGATTTATTTTAGATTATTTTCAAAGAGATAATTGAGGATTATTCTTTAATTTTTAATTAAAGAGATAAAGCTATCAAAATAGAAGAGTGATGGCCAAGTAAGGGATTCTAAGTTAGTAATTTCGCTATAAAAGGAAAAGAGGGCCATTCATTCTTTCTTCTAACTCTCCTCTCTCTTAATTCTCTCTAGCAAATATCTCCTTTCTTCATTGTTTTGCTGTCAAAATACACCTTGTGTAGCCAAACTTCATTACCAAATTGCTCAAACTCTTTTCTCTTCTTCTTTCATAATCTTCCAAAAGCCGAAAGTTTGCTAAAATTAAGGCTATTGTTAAATAGTTTTGAGACTTCAAACAAGGGGTTGTCGACTTACAGATTAAGGGTAAGAACTAGTTATCATTCGATTTTCATCATTTTTCTTTTAAGATTTGTCAAATTTAGGACTAACCCCATTAATATCTTGTTGCCAAACTTTGAAGAGATCTTTTCGGATTTGTTTAAGTCAACTACAAGAAGGAGAAGTTCTTTTCCGAAGGTACACCATAGGCCACGTGTTCCCTAGTTATTCTATGAATTTTGGGATTTAAAATCCACAAGGTAAGACATGTGAATATTCGCCAAGGCCTATTTTTGGTGTTTTAGATCTAGTTCATATTTATTCAAAAGTCAAACTAATTTGTTAAAGTGATTTAAAGCTTTGCGAATACAAGAAAGAGTATAGTGAAGATTTTGGATTTGGCACCAAGGTAAGTTTTAGTGTACAAATCCTACTAGGATTTGGTTTTATGGCCGAATGAGTTTTTCATTAAATATTTAATATGGGCCGAATGTAGGGAGTTAAAGATCTAAGATCGAAAATTCAAGATTTCAAGTGAAATCGTTAAGCGAATCAGGTGTGTACCCTACCTTAAGTTTTAATATGTTCATGGCTATGTTTTAAATTAAATGTGTATGTTTATAAGAATGTGAATATGGCTAAGGTACCATACTATGGTACAAAGTACTAAGGTACGCTTCCTACTCTACTAGGAATATGGATATATGTTATTTTTAACATGTGAAAAGTGATAAGAATGTGAATTAAGGCATGATTTTGCATATTGTGTATGAAATATGGGGCATATGGGTTATATGAAAAGGGAAGTGAATGTGGTGACCTAAGACCACGAAATCGAATGTGGTAACCTAAGACCACGATAATCAATCGTGACCTAAGACCACGATAATCGAATGTGGTGACCTAAGACCACGAATTTTGAATGTGGTGACCTAAGACCACGAATTTTATAAGGGCGATGAGCACGCCGATTGCAATGATCGCCTTCGATGGTGTGTAGCGGATGGAGGTTGACTTAGTAGTCCCCACGGTGTGCAGGATGGTATGGGTGGTGTGTAGCGGATGGCATATAGGTTTGGGTTCGGGTTGCATCATATTTTCTATCTGTTATATGAATATGCATGTAATATGTGAACATATGCCTAAAATATTAAATTTTAGTGTTGGTTACACATTGAGTCTGTTGACTCACCCCGTTGTGGGATTACTTTTCAGGTGACGACCAGTGATGGACCGGGCTGGTAGATGCTTAGTGGAGGCCATATGAAGTTCAAATTTCTTTTATTTGGACTATTTTACTTTAAGTATTTTAAATTTAAATTTTGGGATTTATTTGATGTAATAAGGCCTTAGTAGAATTATTTTATTCTGTTTTTATTTATTGAGCTTACAAACTTTTACTTATTAAAAGATTAAGTAAATCTATTTTTAAAACAAAGCCCAAATGTTTTGTCACTTAAAGTAAAGGATTTTTAATAATGAAATGAACCTGTTTTCATCTCAAGCCCAACCCAAAACGATCTTTCTTCCAAATCACACAAGTTTTTTCAAAATAACTGAAGAATTTTGAACCGGTTTACATCGAGCAACATACCAGATCCGGTCCAGGCTCGTGGGCCGGGTGTGGGGTGTTTCAGAGGCCGAGAAGAAAGGTTTTTCCATAACAAACCTCAATGCCAGCTATGTGGTAGGATAGGTCACGCTTTACAGAAGTGCTACTATAGATTTGACGAGTCTTTTGAAGAGGTTTCTAATCAGACAATATAGGTGAATTGTTGTTCCCAAAAGAAACACTGTGCAAAGTTCTGGTTTGCAAACTTTTGTTGTCTCCATAAAAGGGTAGTTTCCCACAAGCTCTTTGAATACAAAAGCATGGTATCCAGACTCAGAAGCATCCAACCATGTTACCAATGATCTGGATAATTTGTAGGAGGTAGTAGAATATACAGGTAACAATAAGCTTTTCATGGGGAATGGTGTGTTTGTACCAGTGGCTCATGTTGGCTCCTCCTTTTTTACAAGTGAAAGTAGAATTTTTCATTTGAAAAATGTTTTGCATGTTCCAAGAATTTGTAAAAATTTAATGTTTGTTGCACAATTTGCTAAAGATAATAAATTTTATTTTGAATTTTATCATTTCCATTATTTTGTGAAGGATATCAAGATATGTGGCATCTTGTTGGTGGGCCACATTAATGCTAGTTTGTATCGGTTTGATCTATTAGGCACTCAGAGTTTCAAAGCTTCTTCTTTTGCTCCAGCCATTGCTCACACTATTCAGGTGGGGTTTCCTTTTATTATTATTATTTTTGTGGTTCAATTTTTTATTTGTGGTACAAACGTCTTGGTCACCCTTGTAATAAATCTGTCACTACAGTTCTTCAAAAGCGTAATATTGTTTCAAAGAGTTGTAAGTTGAGTTCGGTTTGTTCAGCATGTCAACTTGGAAAGTCTCATAAGCTTCCTTTTCGTACTTCTACTACTGTTTATTCGGCTCCTTTTGAACTAATTATTTCTGATCTGTAGGGACCTACTTCTGTGGCATCTAAAGGCATTTTTTATTATGTTTCATTTGTTGATGCATACACTAAGTACACTTGGATGTATATTATAAAATGCAAGTCTGAGGCCCTAGACAAATTTCTTCATCTACAAAAGTTTGTTGTAGTTCAGTTTGGATGTCAGATTAAGGTTCTTCAAAGTGATTGGGGTGGAGAATTTCGCTCTTTTCCAAAGGTACTCTCTCTGCTGGAGATTTATCATAAGCTTTCTTGTCTTCATACTTCTGAGCAAAATGGCTTGGTGGAGAGGAAACACAAGCATGTCGTTGATACTGGCCTGACATTGTTGGCTCAAGTTAGTGTGCCTATGCATCTTGGGGCTCATGCTTTATCAGTGTTGTTTATCTCATCAACAGACTTCCCACAATTGTTCTCTATGGCAGGTCACCCTATGAGTTGTTGCATAAAACTCTACCAGACTACATGCATTTAAAGGTTTTTGGATGTAGATGCTATCTATATCTCATACCTTTAATGTGCATAAGTTACAATACCGATCCAGGCCTTTTATGCTCATTGGCTGCAGTCCTATACAAAAAGGGTACAAATGTCTTGATGATACTAACAAGATTTTTGTCTCTAGGCATGTGGTGTTTGATGAAGAATGTTTTCCTTTTGTTAGTTTTACTGGTTCAAGTAGTGGTTTTGCCATTTCTTGAACTCAGCCAAAGATCTAACATCAACAGTCTCAGGTTCCAGTTGTGGCCTCTTCTTTGAAAAATCTGGTGCTTCAAATGTGCCTGTTATTTCAGCTCGGATGAATTCAGGTGATGTGTCAGGGGCTGCTACTCCAAATTCTGGTACTCTTCCTTTGGAGTCCACTGATATGAGATTGAGGCAAGATGATAGCATCTCAACAGGAAATGAAGATAGAAATAGTAGTTATGTTCGTTCTACTACTCCAAACTCATCCCAGCACGTTATAGATCCTCATATAAACCCAAGTATGGTTTCTAGTGTTAATCTATTTGTTGAGGACTTTTAGGATCATCCATCAGTTTTACCTGTCAGTTCGCATCCCATGCAACCACGTCCAAAAGTGGTATTTTCAACCCTAAGGTATTTTCAACTGAGTTGAGTGAGACTGAGCCTGTCATAATTGAGGATGCCTTTGCTAGTAAAGAGTGGGCACTAGCAGCTCAACAGAAATATGATGCTATACTGAAAAATAAGACATAGGACTTAGTTCCCTTACCTACAAACAGAAGAGTTGTAGGATGCAATTGGGTGTTCAAACTCAAATGCCATTCAGATGGCACCATTGCTTGTTACAAGGGACATTTGGTAATCAAGAGATATCTTCAGGAGGTAGGTATTGATTTTCAAGAAACATTCAGCCCAGTTGTGAAACCAACAACGATGCGAGTGGTTTGAACATTGGCTGTGAAGTTTGGATGGCAACTAAGGCAAGTGGATATCAACAATGCATTTCTTAATGGTGACTTGTCTGAAGAAATTTATATGGTTCAGCCTTCTAGTTTTGAGCAGCAGCATGGTGAACAACCATTGGTGTGCAGATTGAAGAAAGCACTGTATGGTCTTAAATAGGCTTCCAAAGCATGGTTCTCCAAGCTAAGAGATTTCTTGCTTGCTTCACAGTTTGTTTTGGCTAAGTCATATGGTTCTTTTTTTGTTAGAAAAGCTGAGGGTGTGCTTCTCTATGTCCTAGTGTATGTGGATGACATCATTGTCACTGGAAATCATCAAGGTAGCATAGATAACTTTGTTTCAACCTTTGATACCCACTTTTCTTTAAAAGATTTGGGGCCTCTAAGTTACTTCCTTGGTATTGAAGTAACTTCCACCACTGATGGGTTGTTTCTAAGTCAACGCAAATATGTTCTTGATCTTCTCAAAAAGGCTCTAATAGATCAGACAAAAGGATGCCCCACATCCATGATCACTTCAACAAACTTGTCTCAGCATGTTGGCAGTGCAATAGAGAATGAATCTAAGTATAAGAGCATTGTGGGTCTCTACAGTATGTGGTCATCACCAAACTTGGCATTACTTATGTTGTCAATAAGGTTTTTCAATTCATGCATAAGCCTCTTGACCAACACTTCAAGGCTGTAAAACGTATTCTCAGGTATCTTCAACACATTGTGGACTATGGACTTTACTTTACAATAGCTTTCAACTTAGATTTGGTTGGTTATTTGGATGCAAATTGGGGAGCTAATGTGGATGGTAAGAGGTCTACTACGGGATTTTGTGTGTTCCTTGGGGGTAATCCTGTGGCTTGGAGATCCAAGAAGTAACAAATTGTCTCTAAGTCGACTGCAGAAGCTGAGTATAGAGGGCTAGCTCACACTGTTACAGAAATGGTCTGGCTAGAGTCTCTCTTGTTTGAGTTGCATGTTTCTACCTCAAGAAAGGCAGCAGTGTGGTGTAATAACTCAGGAGCAGTTGATGTATCTGCTAATCCAGTGTTGCACTCGAAGTTCAAACATGTCGAGTTAGATTTGTTCTTTGTTTGAGAGAAAGTTGCTGCTGGAAAGCTAAGTGTGGGACATGTTCCAGTATATGAACAAGTAGCAGATGTGTTTACCAAACCTTTATCCACCCATTTGTTTGCAAAATTTAGATTGTATCTTAAAGTTGTTGCAAAAGTTTGAACAAACAACAACTATTAAGAGTAGTTCCAAGATGAAGGCATGTTAAGGAATGAAAACTGTTATAGCAGTTAGTAGTTAGAGCTTGGTAGCTAAGGTTGTTATAATTAGTTATCAAGTAACAGATTCTGTTTAAATACCATGTCTCGGTATTCAGTTTTATAAAATAATATTGAACCTTCCAATCACTATGGATTGTGTTCTTGTTCACTTGAGTTCTTTGTATGTTTCTCATTAGTTTATGTTCGTTTATTAAGTTAAATAAACGAAAATGAATAAATTTTTTATGTTCGTTTAATAAAGAACGAACACGAACAGAGGTGTGTTTGATTCGTTTATGTTCATGAACAAGCTTGTTTATTGACTTGTTTATGACTCGTTTATTTCTTAATTATATTTTCTTATAAGAATTCCATTAGTATATATTAATAAAATTATATTGGTTTGTATTTTTTCATTTATAATATAATTATTAATATTTATATTTGACTATTTTATATCGAAACAATATATGTGTGTGTATGTATGTATTTATTAATTGTTTGTTTGTTTTTTGTTTATTAACATTGTTCGTGAACATGTTCAATTATATGTATATGAACATGTTCGTTTAATGTTCATGAACATGTTCGATTAAGTTAAATGAATATGTTCGTAAACATTAAACAAAAGAACATGAACACACATAATTTTAAATAAACAAACATGAACAAAAATTTGAAATTCTTAACAAACTCAAACTAAATACGAGCAAACTTAAAAATAAACAAACGAACATAAACAAAAATTTATTCATTCAAACTTGATTCATTTACAGCCCAACCTAAAAGTAGGAGTGACTTCCCGCATTATTTTGTCTAGGTTTTTAAGAGTTTTTCTTGTTGCATTTTATGAAACTCCATTAAAAACTCCTGGTTAAATTTTTATTTAGGAGCCCCTCATACAAGTTTAATTTATTACCGAAATTAAAAGTTTATCTTTCTTTTTTTTCCACTCATGGTAACTTGTTTTTAAAATACTTTTTGGTAGATTAAAATTTTCTTTTTCATCATTATAGTTTCTTTTGGTTCCATTAAAACATATTAAGAATTCATATAAAAGGACCGGACATCACCACAAAAGATCAAGAGCTAATTGCATAGGTAAATACACTTTCTAAGTCATTTTAACAATTCAATTAGTCAACATTATAAGGGAAAAATGGTTAAGACTCATTCTTTGATTCCCTAATGACTAGGGTTTGTTGATGTAATTCTCTTTCTCTTATAAAAAAAAAAAACCCAAATTAACAGCCTAATTAGCCTTCACTGTCAATTAACTGAAAAATGCCATTTTATATTCGACGTTGTGACAACATACATGAAACAATTTAGCTTATACCATGTCGTTTTGATCCCAGTATCCCGATCAACCTTAGTATTGGTCCTGGGAGGTTTCTTGGACTTCTTGCTCCTAGAGACTATAGCCTTCAGAAGGTAAAGTCATAGGTTTTTGTCAGGTTCCATAGACAGCGTCAATTTTTATAACAATATAGTTATACAATATGTTGGGCAATCTAAAAGAGGATAGTTCACGCTATAAATGGTGTAGAAAGCCACTAGAATGTGTGGTCATATCGTATGTAATATGAGGAGTCACTAAAAATAGTGATTTAAAAGAAATTGGAATGGTACTTTTGCAAAGTATTGAGTGTGGCTTTCACGCCTTGATATTGAAAAGGGATATTTATATAGTGACCATTAAGTTTCTTATTCCGTAAGTGCATGTGGTAAAGCTAGTCAAAAGTATTGTTGAGTCAATTGGAGTCTGGAAGGGATTAGATAAAACTTTGGTGTTAGAAACTTGACCTGTTATGACGGAATGTAGGTATTCCCGTAAGCGTAAGTCTAGCGAGATATAGTAGGAGAAGGGCATAAGACATACAAAACTAACATTCATATTCTAAACAGAAAGCATGAAAAGTGGGGATTATGCGGCCTCCTAATATATACTTCTGTATAAAATTATAATTTCCAAGATGTGTAGAGACAGCAGAACCCACACTACCACGCGTGTGCTTCCTTGTGTTTTCCCATTTTTTTATGGTTTCTTTTACTTAGGGTTGCAACCCCACCCCACTTATTCTGCATCAACTCCAACACAAAGTTTTTTAAAATTATAACTTCATGTTTCGTATATTTAAAATCATTACATCCCTTGGGCATAAGAATAATTGTAAGAAAAGGCATGATTGCTGAAATGATATATATGAAAATAGAAAATATATTTGAAATTGATGGGTTGCTCATTGAATGAAATAAATAAAAAATGCGGCTCTTTGGTTGTTCCTAAGTTGTAAGTGGAAAAATTATGATCATCGAAATGATTTTGTGGCTTGAAAATCTTTGCCATCAATATCATATATCTATGCTTTTTGGTCCCTTTATTATTAAGCTCCCAAAGCACGCGCATTAGCCATTTTAGCCACCACTAGCTACTCTTTTCTCTTCCTCCCACCCACGTGGATCAAACTTCGGTTTCACCTAAACCAATTTTTCTTAAATTTTAAAATAAAATATATTACGCCTTTAAATGATTGTGAAATAGATTATTTCAGTCCACTCATTTTTCGGTAGGAATTGTAGATTCTCTTAATGAAGTCAAGTAAGTAATACACTAATCTAGATATTTTGTAGCTTCCATTCTAAATTTGGCAATTAATATATTTCAGAGATGTTGCAAGTTGATCACATCTTGGTCTGTAAGATAGCAATTGGGAGAGATACTTACATATTGCATGTATAGTTCGATCTTTTTTTCATAAATCAAATAATGGGTGTAAGAGGAAAAGTCATTATCCTCAATATTTAATAAAAAATGCAAGTAGTACAGAATCCAATAAAATATTAAAAAAGACACATGATAATTTTAGAATTGCTTGTAAGATAAAAAAATATTGTCAGTATATTAAATATTAACCCAATAAAATATTAAAATAAATATTTAAAAAAGACGCGTGATAATTTTTAAGGTTACTTATGAAAAAAAAATATAATGTCAATGTACCAAATATTAACCATTTTCTTTTTATTCATAAAAGGAATCCAAAAACATTTAAGGGACTTTTGGTTTTAGAATATAAAATTATCTATATTAATACAATTATCTAAATATTAAATTATGAAAATAATTTATTTATACCGTGTAAAAGTCAAGTAGTTTTACACACTTTTATAACTTTTTCTTTGATTAATATTTTAACAATTCAATCGCCATATTTTATGTTCCATTTATATAAATTATGTATGTTATATTTTGAGTAAATTAAAATGCCTAACTCTATGCTTTATGTAAACAAATTTGAATCGATATATATATATATATATATATTAATAAAATAATATGATAGAGATATCCCATCAATATGAAAATTTATATATACAATGATACAAGTATATTAATAAAATTAATTACTGAATTGCTAAAATATTAGTTGTAAAAAGATTATGGAAGTGTAAAACTACTTAAGTTTTATAACATCATGGATTTCTCCTTTAAATTATTTAGCACATTATCAAGTATATTTGATTTATTTGATTGGATATAAGATTTTTTGTTTGTTTAATTGAATTTAAGATTATCTAAAACACATTTTACTAAGTTATCCCCATATAATTTTTTTATTTTTTTATTTTGTATTGCATACACAACAATTTAAGCTTGTAATAATTTATTTTAATAATAAATTAATGCATTTCTCTAGTAAAGTAATTTCTTAGGAAGAATAAAATTAGTTGAGATTTTCCTTTCATCATTGTAACAGAAAAATGAAATAAAAGAAAAATAGATTTTTTTAAAACATGTTATTTGTTGTAATTTAAGGAAAAAATTTAAAAATTATAAAATAAAGAAAGGTAAAATTATCATAAATACAACATTTCGTAGAATGAAATAAAGTTAGAGCCTATTTGTTTCATTGAAAATGGCTTTTGAAAATGATTTCAAAAATGACTTACTTTCATAGAAAAATTAATATTTTTTGGTGTTTGGAAGAATCTTTGTAAAATATTTTCGTTATTTGATAGTTTTATTAAAATGTTTCATAAAAGTCTGTTTTAATGTAACAAACATACATTCGAGATTTTCTTATCTTTTCATTGTTTAATTGAATTTATTTTATATTTATAAATTTATATTTTATATTGTTTTTGCATATATTAAGAATATTTTGTTAAATTTAGGTTCATTACAACGCCATTTTTAGTTACATGACTACTAAGTGAGTATTTTTTATTTAAAATGTGACATCAACAAAATTGAAAAAAAATTAACAATGTTAAGAATCGGACTTGATTTTCAAATCTAAAAAGTAGAGGACTAAATTCTTGAAAATAAAAGTACAAAAATTAAATTGCAAATTTTGAATAGTACATAGATTTATGACATATTTTAACCTTTATACTATAAATTATTTATTATTAATATATTTATAATTGTAATAAATATTTATTATTAAAACATTAATATTGAATATTTTCAATAATATGTGAAGTTTTATTTAAAATTATTATTTTTAAAATTTATTAAAACAACAAATTATATTAATAATTTATTATATGACTAAATATAAATAATTAAATATATATTTAATAATATTGAAAATATAATATTTTATATTAATATTTTACTAATTTTAAATATTTTTAAAAATAAAAATTATTATAAATATAATAATATTAAGTTTGATTTAAATTAATTTTTATATAAAAATAAAATTACCTATAGAGAAGTTTTTTTCCGGAAAATGACTTATGCTTTTTAAAAGGGTAAGTCATTTTACAAGAAAAAAGGGCTTATTTTAACGTTGACATGTAAATTATTTTTCGCTGACCAAGCTGTTTTCTGTGAAACAAACACAAGAAAATACATAAAACATTTTCTGTAAAACCTTTTACATATAAACAACGGACCCTTAGTCTGAATCCCACTTACCAAAAAAGGCATCAAAGGTTTTAACTGATCCACTGTAACATCCTAGAATTTGAAATTTTATGTGTTACATTAAATTGGTGATTTAGCGTGTTAAATTATTAGTTTTTGCTTGTTGATGAGGTCCTGAGAAGGCTTGGGATTTATTTGGACCTAGTGAAAATTTTTAGTTTATAGTACTTTAAAGAGAGAGAGACAGTAAACACATGATATATGGAAAATTATGAGTAAGTAGCTATCATAATTGAGCTATTGGTTAAGAGGTTATGCGTCACATGTATGGTCTTGAGGGAAGAGGTTCGAATCTCTTAGTATGCATTTTGTGATTTTAATTTTTGCTCTTTCCTAGCAAGTGTCGGCCAAACATCATATTCTTGGTAAGTTAGACTTTTATTTTATGGTATGATGGCTAAGAGAAAATGTAAGATTGAACTTAAGGAAAAGAATCATATGGAAAAGGCATGGAAGGGGGGACATAAGGCTTAAAACAAGGAGAGATGTTTTGGAAAGTTTGGGGTGACTAAAGTTTGACCATTTGACTAAAGTACTTGGACGGTTTAAGGGGCTAGGGGAGATAGCCGAAATTTTGTTTGCAATTGGTATGGTTTGGGTGTTGGTTTTAGTCACATTCTCATTTTAGTGTAGCAACATATCTCTCTCCAAAACTCTTCTCCCTAGCCAAATGAGTCTTGTGCAATAGGTAAAATTTTTCTTTGGTTTTGGTCATTTCTTTTAAACCAAATTGTTATCATCTTCCATACTCCCCCAAGCCCTTTTCCTCATTGTGCCGAAACCATACCATCTTGAAAGGTCATATTCTTTTTCTTCCTTTTGGTCGAATATACACCAACCCCAAGACCCTTTCTTTGTTCATCTTCCATCCTTGGAAATCGACACATAAACACTCTCACTTTATTCCTTTTTCTCCTTTCTTTCTTCTTGTAAAGAACATTCAAACATCACTATTTTTCAAAACCTTTCATCATGGTCGAATGTCAATGACTATCTTCATAACCGAATCTTTTATTTCACATATACTTCTTCTCAACCATTTTTTCTATTAAAACTTTGAACAATCGGTAAGAAACCTCTTTATTTGTTTTTATTTGTTATTTATTTGCTTATTTGCCGAACCCATAAGTTGGCTTGGGAGAGCCTTTTCGACCGAAATCATCATCCATCTCTCTTAGATAAATCCTTTTCGTTTTTATAGTGAAATAGTGGAAGGTCGAATCGCCGTCTCCTCGAAGTTATCTTCGGATAAAAAACCTTCAAGGTAAGAGTTCTTCACGGATTTCATAATCATCCTTTATTATTAAAATGATTAACATTATGGAAAGGAGTAATCGATTATTATATATAGGGATTTACTCGTGGATCACTCGGAACTTCATGGTAAGCCTATCTATACCATTTTGTTAAGTCCATACTTTAATAGATTATTGATTTATTAAGGATCTAACGAATGGAGGCTCGTAGTAACGTATGGGAAGGGAAATTTGGTGGTGATCAAAAAGGAGTGGTTTTGACGATCCCAACTCCTAGATTTAAGCGAAGGTCGTTTTTTGCAATTTGAGATTTTCCACCGGTTGTGGACCCTCCTCCGGTGAAAATTAATTATTCAAGTTGTTCACGCTTCGAGCCATTAGCTATTCGGGGTTTTCCAACGGGTTGTGAACCGTCAACCGGGGAGAACCGACAAATAGTTGTTGTTCGAGATTTCGAGGGTAAAAATATAGATCGCCTACTTTAGCATAGATTTAATTTAAGTGTTAGTATACTAATCAAGCGTGATACGTATTTAGGTATCGACGATTGGGAAAGTGTAGTCCTCACCGTAATCAAGTGTGTAATCTCACACCGTATGTCGCGGGTTAGATAACCACATTGTATTAATAACTAGATTAAAATCACAAAGTTGATGAAATCGAGTAAAATGGTTTATTTAGCACTTTAATGGTAAAAACTACGAAATCGATAGTAAGATTGTGAAAATTACAAAATTTTCCTTAATAGGCTAAATCGATAAAAGTGACTTAATGAGCCATATGTGATTTTGATAAAAGGGCCATATGTGATAATTGATAAATGAGCCATATGTGATAATTGATAAATGGGCCATATGTGATATTTGATAAATGGGCCATATGTAATAATTGATAAATGGGCCATATGTGATAATTGATAAATGGGCCATATGTGATATTTGATAAATGAGCCATATGTGATTTTGATAAATGGGCCATATGTGATTTTGATAAATGGACCATATGTAATATTTGATAAATAGGCCATATGTGATATTTGCTAAAAGGGCCAAATATGATATGAGATTATGAAGGCCAAAATGTGAAATGGGCCAGTTTGTAATAACCTTTATAATGGGCCTTATGTTGGAACAATTATATGAATGGATTATTATGCATATTATATACATGATTGCATGGGTTGGGCTATTTGACGAAGAGAAGTTCTGGTAGCTTTGCTACAAAATTTTGGTGGCTCGCCATTACCCTAAAAATGGCAAATGCCATGTAAACTCTGTAAATCTGGTGGCTTGTCCACGAAATTTGATATATGACTTAATGCCTACTTGGTGTGTTGGCGGGGTGGGTGACTAAAGCTCCTCACAGGTGTGTTGGTTGGTATGGGTGGTGTGTAGCGGATGGAAATCTAGGTTTGGTTTTGGGAATTGCATATCACTTGCATTTTATACATGCTAAATTGTTATATTTGTAATGGGCTTAGGCCCAAATAATTGCTTAAATGGTTTTGGCCCAGTGTGTAACATCCCTGACTGAGTCCATCACGGATAAGGGTTTACTGTGTTACCATGCATTCTAACACTTAAGCTAAAATAATTGAATCATGGATGATCATCTTTATTAAATAATTATCTATAAACAATTAATAAACACATAACATATATATATATTAGATCCAAACCATTCAAAGAGGAATCGTTGATGAACTTAATTCATCATACTGTGTATAATACATCAATATCACATAAACAAGTAGGTTTCATGAACTTTCATTAGCGTCTAAGCTTCTTATAGCATAAAGTCTCAGTTACAAATAAACTAATGCATGCAACCATACACATCAATTGTACACCCACTAAAAGGTCGAATATGCATGGTTCCATTATTGGCATTTTATGCACATTACCTAGCATAAGCCGAGTTTAACAATTTTATGTACCCAATTTAAACAAGTAATTCAACAAGTCAAATACATATATATATATATATATATATATATATGAAAAAGCATACATCTCAATTATGCACTCTTTCCATACTCAACTATACCTAACTAATTTAAACATTTTAACCACATTAGCAATGGTCACATAGATTTGGCCGAATACACATACCTATTTATTCAATATAATTCATCCTATTTAAAACAACTGAATTTGATACATATCTAGATACATACTTCACAAATATATATAACTCAAATTCATATTCATATCAATTTCATGAAATTGAAATGCCTAACATCTCTCTCTATTAACCTATCACATATGCATATAATTAAATTATTCTACCTTAATCTATCAAAGTGACCAACAAAGATCAAAATACATAAACATGTCATGACATATATCTATTAAACCGTTTCATATAATGCCTAAACCACATCCAAACGCAAATGATAATTCATGGCATGATCAAACTATATCATCAAAACACGAAACAAGTTATCCAAAATAGATAGCCATTTTCGCATGGCTAGCATATTTATACGATTACAAAACATTAGTTATACTGCTTAGTCTAACCTATACATGCCCTTTTTAATACAAAACTAAGTTATTCAATACCAAAAGAAAGTCGATAGTGCGGTTGACTTCTTCCCAGATCCTTCGAGTCCGTAGCTTGAACCTAAATCTATAAAACAAGGGTAAACAAGAATACACACAATAAGCTTGCTAGCTTAGTAAGTCTCGAGTAGTATTTATGACATATACACACATACTTAACAATTTAACTCCCATTCTTGCGGCAATTAGCATAAATAATTCAATCTGAGTTTCACCTAGTCAAATATTAGTCATATCCTTAATCTAATCAATAATAGTTTATCACATAACTTATACAATAACATTTCATATATATAACCTATGCATTTGAATATTTCAAGTTATCAAACATAACGAAATTTCGATCTCATTGCACATCATAATCATAATCAAGTTTTAAGTATCACCAATCACATTTGAACCTTACATACATATACCATATGGTCAACATAATCAATCATATACAAATATATAATTTGACTTTCATTATTACAAATACATAATTAGGCCAAATCATGTATATGTTCAAATAGGTTAACATAATTCATATTTACATAACCATTTATCATTTCAAATAATCAACTTACCTTGTCACTTACCAATATAATAAGCTAATTTCCTTTTTCTTTTTAGAGCTTATAGCTCAATCTACTATGTATATACATCTTCAATTCTCTTTTAACTTATCATCGGCAAAAGCCCGCTAGCATTAAAGCCGAAATAAATCATCAAGACGAGGCACAGCTAGGCAAGAAGTTCGAAATGAATCACCAAGACAAGGCTTGCTAGGCACAAAGCTCGACATATAACACCGCACAAAGCCCGCTAGGCATTAAAGCTCGAATGAATCACCTAAGACAAGGCCTCTAGGCTTAAAGCTCGAAATAAGTCACCAAGACTAGGCCTGCTAGGCTTAAAGCCGAGATATCATCATTTTCAACATTTCAATGAACATTTCAATAGTATCTTAACCACTTATCACTTAAACTTCATAATTCTATCATATTTCCAATTCAACTAAGCTTATTCACTTTTCACAAATAAAACTATTATAACATTGTATAATGAAACATATCCAATTCAATGTATTATTACTATATTTGGCTATCACATGAAAATATACGCAAATTTATCAAAATTGTCATTTAATACTTTCATAATGCATTCTTTAATATAATCCATTTTAGAGACTTACCTCGGTTGTCGATAGATCGTAAATCATTTATTCGAGAACCTTTGTCTTTCCCCAATCCAATTCCGCTTTTCTTTGCTCTTGATCTAAAACACATTAAATTCAGCTCATTCAAGTACATTTAAATTCAATTTAGTCCCAAATCACATTAATGGGTAAATTACCCTTTACCCTAGTGTTTCACATTTTTACACTTTAGTCCTAATTGCACAAAACACAAAATACACATTATTTCAACACAACACTCAAGGGTCGAATATGTATAAGGACTATATAAGTCCATTTCTTTCATTTATTTTGCATTTAAGCCCTCTCAAATTTTTATTTTTACAAATTAGTCCTATTTACTCAATTTTCACTAAAACTTCAATACAAAACTTATCAATCTTAATCCTATCTTTAAATTAAATTCATCAAACATCAATTATCATATAACAATGTTAATGGTCGAACCTTAGACATGCTCAGATTTAAAATTACAACATGGGTCACCTACTCGGTCAAGCAACGATCTCAAAACGTAAAAATTAACAAAACTAAATTCAAACTAACCTTGAAATCAAGCCTCCAAGTGCCAAAATTCAAAGAACAAAACCCTTTTTTCTTTCTCAATATTCGCCATGAGAGAATGATAAAGATGGTGGCTTTTGTTTCATTATTTTAACATATTATAAAAGTAATTATTTAATTACTAATTTAACCTTTAATATAAAATAAAACTAACATATAACTTAAGGGTATTCTTGACATAAGCCACCCACTAACTCAAAATGGGTTATTTACCCTTTTATCGCTCCACTTTAAAAAGCCATCATCAAATAGGCACTTTACACTATAGTTTGAGACTTTTAAAATTTATGCGATTAAGTCCTTTTTGTCAAATTAAGCACCCAAACAATGAAATTTTTCTACGAAACTTTCACACATTTTAATTCACACATATTAAACACAAAACAAAATATTAAATTATTTTCTCGGACTCGAATTCGTGGTCCCAAAACTACCGTTCCGATTAGGGTCAAATTCGGTCTGTTACACAGTGGACTATGGTAAGTGAGTTACACACTGTGTTCTAAGTAACTCACCCTATTTTCTTTACCTTTCTCAGGTAATGATCAGTGACGGAGGCTTGGGTCGGGGACGACTCAGTGGAGACCATACTACGAATAATGGGTTGTTAAATTTTGGATTTCTTTAAAGTATTTTTAATATTTTCTATTTAAGTTATGTTGTAATAAGGCCTCTGGTTAAATTTTATGGATGTTTTACCTATGGATGGGTTTTATGATATGCTTTAAAGTACTTATGTGAGATTTTATTTTTCTAAAATAAAAATAAACGTTTTTCATAAATAAACGTGTAACATCCTAAATTTTTGGGGCCTATGCGTTTAGTGTGTGAAATGTTTAATATGTTAATTTTAATAATAGGGGTCCAAATTGGGCTCAGGACTAGGCAAAGGCCTTGGTTAAAATTCTTAGATTGGGCATTATAAGGTATAAAAGGTGGTGTTTGTGTTTAAAATGTCATCGTGGGCTTGTGGCCCAGCAATAGATGGCGCAGCAAGGGGATGGAAGTTGGCGTTATTAACAGTTAGAGAGGCCCAAGTTTTGGCCACAAGGAGCCCATGTTTCTGGCACTTAAAAGGGAGCAAGGGGTGACGCCACAATAGGGGGGAAAGGGGCCCAAAATTTAGTTCTATGGAGCCCAATTCTCCTAATTTAAGTAGGTTAAATTTCGGCATATATGTGGGCAAGGTTGGATGGCAATGTGGTTATGAATTAGGAGAGGATTTTATGTTTTTAATTAGGTGGATAATAGGCAGATAAAGGGGGGAAGAAGTGGAGTGATGTAGGACTCTTTTGGAGGAGTTGTAGATTAGGATAAAGAGAGAGGATAAGAACTATTTAGGAGACTAAGTGATAGTCGAAATTCCATCACCTAAAGGAGTGAAGAATTTGGCTACTACATGGGCAAAGGGGTGCCGAATTTTCCCTATTATTTGCTTTAACTTTAAATGTTAGGAAGGGCACTTTCGGGTTTTAAGAGGTAGGTGTCGAAAATCCTATAAATAGGAGGGTATCTCTTCAAATTCTGGCATTTGAACCCTACTTCTTGTGCCGAAATTCTCAGTTCCTCTCTACACTTTCTACTCTTTTCTTTTCCCAAAAATTGAAACCCTTAATTCACTTTCTTTTTCCATTCTCTTTTTCTCTCTTGTGCTGATTTCTCCATAAGCCAGGATTTGAAGGAAACCTGTTCATTTAGATCTACGAGCCGAAAGTCATTAGTATCTGATTACGGGATTTCAAGGTAAGATGGTTTTCTATAGATTTTAGTTAGACCCATTTATCATATATAAAATCTTAACTCTAAGATGTGGATTAACAACCATATGTTGTGATAGTAGCTTTGACAAGGACTTACAATGGAATCAAATGTGGATCAGGCAAAGGAGGGGACTAGATCTAAAAACCCAATCCCTAAGTTTAAGAAACGCACGGTGTCTGCCATTTGGGATTGGCCACCGGGTTGTGGACCAGTGTCAGAACAGAATCTTAGGCTATTAGAAACTGTAGCGGATTCCGATAGTGCCGACTTTGACAATATTATCTTGTCAGTAATCAGGTGTGTAGATCTCTAACACACTCTCTAACTATTCTTTATGTGATATGGGCTAAAAAGCCGGAAAGTGGCTGTATAGACAGTCGAATAAAACCCAAAAAGGATTAGTCAAGGATGCCAGGTACGTAATCATAGAAATCTCTATGTGTATCGAATTATGTGACAGTCAGTATGATGATTTCTTAATATATGTATGCGTGGGTTGGGGATATGATAATGAAGGGGAAGAGCAGGATTAGGTCACATGGTGACCGGCGGTAGAAAACCCACGTAATGCAATGTTTGATCACATGGTGATCAGTGGTAGAAAACCCACGTTAAAATTTCCTGATTAATAATGGAATAGGCAGTATAACTGTCGATTTGGTGTGTAGCGGTTGGTGGGTCGATTGTAGAAATCCCTAAGGTGTGATGGCTGGTACGGGTTGGTGTGTAGAGGATGGAAATTCTAGGATGGGTTGGGCCATTCATTATGTATTGTATATCGTGTGTTATGATTATTTCCTTTATGTATGGGCCAAGGCCTATAATGTGTTTGTGGGCCTTAGGTCAGTGTGTTCAGGACTTATACACTGAGTCTTTGTGACTCACCACTTTCATTTTTCTCTACTCTTTCAGATGAGTAGTAGATCGTGGACATGGGAGCTGAGATGGACTCGAGGGGCCATCAAGTTTATTTTTTTTTTACATAAGATATTTACATTTTCTTTTTCCTTAAGTTTTAATTGTTGGAATTATTTGATGTAATAAGGCCCCATAGTTTAGGGTTAAGTTGATATTTGAGAACATTTATTTCTTTCCAAATTTTTGATCAAAAACTCATGCTTTATAGATAATAAAAAAAATGGGATTTTCAATTATGATTTAATATAAACGAATTATGTTTTAAGAAGGGAAAAAAAATATAAATTTCAAGGGTTTTTCCTACAAGTGATATCTTTTAGCAAAAGCCATAAAAATGACAAAGTTTTGCTAACCATCTTAAATAAAGTTTTTAACATTAAACCCGTAGCATACCAGATATGGTCGTAACGTATGGACGGGTTTGGGGTGTTACATTTTCGTATCAGAGCCCGGTTCAAAACTCGGGCTGTGAAATGGGCCTAGTAACTGTTTTGAAATTAAGAAAATATTTTGAATGAAGATGTGGCTTTCGAGTCTACTGACACCCAGTCCACCCAAGTAAGTACTCTAACTCTTGTTGTGATATACATGCAGGCTTAATGGGCTTGATGGACGTAGGGTAGTATATTAGACATTGATGGACTTTAGATTTAGCTTAAATCACTCTTCAATTTCATAAGACTTAATTCAACCAAACCAAACCTGTAAACAAGTCGCTAAGTTAGGGTGTGGCAACAGGCATATGCATGTGTATGATTGAATTCAGGGAGAGCTTGGTATTTAAGCAGTCCTAGTGACTCACCTCCTCTTCGCTAGAACCCTACCAAAAGCGTAGTGATCTGCTCACCTTAGCCATAAGGACTTGTTGACGCCAAAACTTATAATTAAAACCCGAAAGGGACTAGCCACCTTATTTCATAAAATTACTAAAATATCCTTAGTTTGGAAAAAAATTTACCAAATTAACCCTGATTTATAAAATTACCAAAATACCCTCGGATTACAAAATTATCGAAATACCCTCGGATTACAAAATTACCGAAATACCTCCGGTTGAAAAAATTATCGAAATACCATTGGATTTCAAAAATTACCAAAATACCCATATTTTGTAAAATCACCAAGAAACCTTATTTTGGAAAATTACAAAATACCCCTGTAGGTAGAAATTACGAAAATACCCCTAGGTAGTGAAATGATAAAAATACCCTTAGGTGATGAATATAAGTTTATAATGCTATTGGTATGATGGTTGTGTGATGGATGTTGCATGTATGTGTATGCTAGAGCTAGGAAATACAACCTTGAGACTGAATTCATTGTGAACTCGAAAGAACTACTTTTAACCTTATTATTCATAAGACTGTTCGGTGTTAATCAGTGGAAGAAAGCTAATAATTCATAAAATTTGCAATCAGATAAACGCAAATTGATAGAATGAGTTCAAGAGGTCACAGACGTCTGCCGCATGGTCGTGGTAGAGGTAGGATGGCCTTATTAGAACCCATAGGATCTGGTCATGGATCTGGGAATGAGATACCGCCCACCAATGGAGGTAGAATTTCGTGATCGATTTGACGGAGATAAGGGGTGTCTCAAAGCAGTATTAAGGGTTTTGGAGAGAGTTGTCGAGGCGGTATGGGCATAGGAGCCCAAAATCATGGTTTGAGCGACTTAGAAGCAAAGGGCGTAGTGTTTAAGGAATCTCTCCGGTTAGCCCTGAGCTCAACTGAGTATTGGTTAGAGGCGGTTGAATGTATAATGGATGATCTGGATCTCACGGAGGAGGAGAAGTTGAAAGGAGTTATATCCCTCTTGAGGGATGAAGCCTACCAATGGTGGCTCACGGTAAGGGATGGTACGTTGGCTGACCGCATCACGTGGGAATTCTTCAAAATAGCGTTTCAGAATAAGTATATTGTATCAAGCTATGTAGATGAGCAGCGCAGGGCATTTCTGAATCTGGTCCAGGGGAGTAGGTCGGTGGCGGCGTATGAAGCTGAATTTGTATGCCTTAGCCGTTATGCTCGAGGGATGGTAGCCACAGACCATGAACGCTGTGCTCGTTTTGAGGATGGTTTGAGGGATGACCTACGAGAATTGGTAGCCCCACAGCGAGAAAGGGAATTCGCTATTCTGGTGACAAAGGTGAAGATAGCTGAGGAAGTTAAGCGGTCAAGGCAACTAAACCAGGGTAGTGATAGTGGAAGCAAGAGAAACTTAGGATCCTCTGGGGTAGCGAGTCGTGCTCAGAAAAGAACCAGGCCAGATGGGCCGAAAAGGGATAATAGACCGGCTGTTACTAATTAGACACCGAAGTGTGCTCGATATGGTAAATTCCATGCAAGTGAGTGTTGGGCGGGCAGTGGAAAGTGTTTTAGGTGTAGGTCTTTTGACCATCAGGTTAGGAACTGCCCGCAGCGAAAAGGCAATGAAGGGCCCACGGGCTAAGGGAATGTTCAGCCTGGCAGAGGAGGTCGCGGGACAGCCAGAGGTGGTAACAGTTTCGGACGGGGCCATAGAGCGGTAGGCCGAGGAGCAGGAAACCCTGAGGCAAGACAGCCGGGGTTAGTCTATGCTATCAGATGACGGGAGGAGGCTGACGCACCGGATGTCATAACCGGTACGTTTTTAATCTTTGGATTGCCTTATATTACATTGATTGACATTGGGTCGACGTATTCATATGTTACTAGTAAGGTGTCTGAAACTTTAAACGTAGATTTTGAAATTTCCTCTAGGGAGATGACTGTAGTAAGCCCATTAGGAAATTCTGTGGTAGTAAACAAACTTTATCGGAAAGTACCTTTGGAGGTTCAAGGGGTAGTCTTCCGAACGGATCTAATAGAATTACCGTTTGGGGAGTTTGATTTAATTTTGGGCATGGATTGGCTTGTGAAGTATCACGCTAAGTTAAATTGTGTAGCTAAGTGTATAGTATTAAAAACTCCTGAGGGTGATGAAGTGTTGGTAATAGGAGAAAGGGGGAACTGTCTGTCGAACGTGGTAACCACCCTAAGAGAAGAAAGAATGGTGAGAAAAGGATGCGAGGCAGTTTTAATGTCTGTTCGCGCTATGGAAGTTAAGGAACTAACGGTTGGAGACTTTAAGACGGTAAAGAAATTTTCTAATGTTTTCCCTGAAGACCTTCCGGGATTACCTCCGGATCGTGAAGTGGAATTTAGAATCGATCTTCTTCCAAAAATAGCACCGGTATCGATAGCTCCATACCGAATGGCACCGAAGGAGTTGGTGGAATTGAAAGCGCAAATTCAAGAGTTGTTGGATAAATGGTTTATTCGACCTAGTGTGTCACCGTGGGGAGCGCTGGTTTTATTTGTTAAGAAGAAGGATGGGACAATGCGTATGTGTATTGGCTATCGCCAGTTGAATAAGTTAACGATCAAGAACAAGTACCCATTGCCAAGGATTAATGACTTGTTCGATCAGTTGAAGGGGGCCTCAGTCTTTTCAAAGATAGACCTGAGGTCTGGGTACCATCAGCTTAAGGTCAAGGTAGCAGATATCCATAAGACGGCCTTTAGGACTCGCTATGGTCACTATGAGTTCATGGTAATGCCATTTGGGTTGACCAACGCACCTGCAAAATTTATGGACATGATGAACCGAGTGTTCCAACCCTACTTGGATCGGTTTGTCGTAGTATTCATTGATGATATCTTAGTTTACTCAAAATAGGAGGGTGAGCATGATGCACATCTACAAGTGGTTTTGCAGATTTTGAGGGAAAAGCGGTTGTATGCCAAATTCAGTAAGTGTGAATTTTGGCTAAAGGAGGTTACTTTTTTGGGGCATGTGTCACCGAGGGATTAGGGTAGACCTCAAAAGATTGAAGCGGTGTTGGAATGGAAACCACCTAAGTCCCCGGAGATTCGGTTTTCTTGATCTGTTGGATATTATCAAGGTTTGTTGAAGGATTCTCTAATTGCGAAACCGTTGACTAAGTTGTTAGGAGTTCCGCTTGTTTGGTCCGAAAAGTAGCAGGAGAGCTTGGTTAAAAGGATTCCGGAGGCTCGGTGGATTCATTAGGTCGAAGGTTTGTGATTTATTGTGATGCTTCACACACAAGCAAGAAGGCATGAGCTTTTTAGACCGAGGTTTGGGGAGATATTTAATTATATTTACGTAAATCGAATGAATAAGCCCATTCCCTAAACGGAATAGACAGAGACTACGTAAGTCGAAACTATCACATTATGACAAACCAAAAACACTCAGATAGATGACATTGGATTCATTCATGGGCTCATCATTTTTCGATCCATTATTCATATAGCTAGAATTATGATAACTATAAAAAAAACATTCTAGTTCACTCAAAAAAGAATGATCATTTGTAACACCCCAAACCCGGTCAATACACCACGACTGAATCTGGTATGTTACAGGGAAGAATGTATTTGAGAGGTTTTAGGTTTCCGTTTAAAAGTTTGTTAAAATCATCTTGCTAAATTTGTACTTGAAGAAAATCTTGGGGATGACTGTTTTAAAACCGATGGTGCATTTGAAAACCCGATAATTTTGAAAACTTAATCAGATATGTGAGTAAACCAAGTTTATCTTGTTTAAAAAAATTCAATTGATCCTTGTTGTTGCTTAAAAACATCTTGACTTAGTACGTGAATGCATTCAAGTTGGAGAACATTTGAGTTTCATTTATCTTGAATTACGGTGTGATACCCGATGGTAAAGTTTAAAACATATCGCTTGTAGTTTGAAAACCTTATCTTTACAAATTTTAGCCAAATTTTATCCCAATAAATTATTAAGGCATATTTGAAATCCAATCTAAGCATGTAAATAACCAAACATAAGTTTAAAAGGCCTTTACAATCCAAATAAAACAAATGAAAAACCACCAAATTAAGTACCAAGTTTAAATCAATGCAACTCCAAATTTATCCATGGCATGGGCACTCGAGTCCATCCCGCCCATATCCGCGATCTATGTGTCACTTGAAATGATAAGGAGAAGGTGAGTCGCAAGACTCAAGTATAAATCCTCTCCCAGATATGCAACATGCTAACACACATCATAACAAAGCAATACAATTAATGCACCGATCCTAACCATCCGTAACACCTTTTCTACCCCGTGTGGTACCAAATCACCGTGGTGCCAAACCACCGTGACCCAAAGTCACGATATCCATAGATGTGGTGCCAAACCACCGGTGACCCAAAGTCATGAAAGATCCATCTGGGGCCAACCCACGGTGATACCAAATCATCGCGACAATTCCAGATCTCAAAAGTGGGGCCAACCCACGGTGGCGTTAACTACGTGGACGAGTCGCTATGAGGTGCCAAACCTCGGTGTCCCAAAGACACAAGTGTGGTGACCGCAATACGAATCAAATGATGGGGCCAACCCATCGTGTGATACCAAATCACTAGCGCCAATCCCAGATAATCAACCGTGGGGCCAACCCATGGTGCTAAGCCACTTTGGACGAGACGTGGAGGTGGCAAACCTCCCAAAGTGACCCAAAGTCACAATAATCAATTTGTGATTTATTGTGATACTTCACATAGTGATTAGGATGTGTTAATGCAAGATGGAAAGGTTGTAGCGTATGCATCTCGACAGCTTAAGACTACACGAAGCAAATTATCCCACTCATGACTTGGAGTTAGCGGCAGTGGTTTTTGCTTTGAAGATTTGGAGCCATTATCTATACGGGAGAAATCATTTTACATGCATCATAAGAGCTTAAAGTATCTTTTGACTCGTATGAGTTAAACCTAAGGCGTATAAGGTGGATCGAGTTGCTAAAGGATTATGACTGCTCGATTGAGTATTACCTAGGTAAGGCTAATGTAGTGGCAGATGCTCTAAGTCATAAGGTAGTCTCTGACTTAAGAGCAATGTTTGCTCATCTTAGTTTGTATGAGGATGGAAGTTTGTCGGTTGAACTTCAAGTGAAACCCTCTTGGATCACCAAGTTAAAGAGAAGGTGAGACCGAGGGGTTGTTTAGGAGAGGTTGCAGTTGATCTCTAGCAGTGAGCTAGCGGAATTCAATGTGGATAAGGATGGGCTATTATGTTTTTGAGGGAGAGTTTGCATGCCAAAAGATCCGGAGTTGAGGCGTAAGATTTTGAATGAGGCCCATGGTAGTGCATACGCTATGCACCCTGGAGGAAGTAAGATGTATCAAGACTTGCGAAAATAGTTTTGGTGGCCAAAACTAAAATAGGAGGTGACTAAATTAGTGGCCAAGTGTTTAACCTGTCAGTAGGTTAAGGCGGAGCATAAATTACCATTAGGGTTGTTACAGCCAGTGAGGATTCCCCAATAGAAGTGGGAAAGAATAACAATGGAATTTATTAGTGGGCTACCCCTCACGCCTACTAAAAAGGATTCGGTTTGGGTAATTATTGACTGTTTGACAAAGTCTGCTCACTTTATACCAGTGTGGGTTGATTACTCTTTGCAAAGGTTGGCTAAGCTATATGTAGAAGAGGTGGTAAAGTTGCATGGAGTACCGGTATCGATCATATCGGATAGGGACCCTAGGTTCACCTCGCGATTTTGAAAGGCGTTGCATCAAGCATTGGGAACGAAGTTGGATTTCAGTATAACATTTCAGTATAGCATTCCATCCATAAATCGAGGACATGTTGAGGGGATGTGTCATCGATTTCAGAGGTAGTTGGGAAGAATTTTTGCCCTTGGCAGAGTTCGCTTATAATAATAGCTACCAGTCTAGTATTCAGATGGCGCCCTACGAAGCTTTGTATGGGCAGAGGTGTCGTACTCCTATGTGCTAGACAGAGTTAGGGGAACGTCAAATTTTGGGTCCGGACTTGGTCACCGAGACAGAGGAGAAGGTGGAAGTGATTCGGACTAGACTAAAAGACGCGGCGGATAGACAGAAGTCCTATGCTAACTTAAAGCGCAAGGACATAGAATTTACAAGGTGACAGGTGTTTTGAAGGTGTCGCCATGGGAGAAAGTATTAAAGTTTGACTAAGAGTGTTAAGTCCCAGATTCATCTGACCTTATCAAAATCAAGCGAGTAGGACCAAGGCATATCACCGGAGTTACCCCAAATTAAGTCAAATTCACGATGTATTTCACGTGTCTATGTTAAGACGTTACCGATTGGATCCATCTCATATAGTGTCTATGGAGGAAATCGAGGTAAGACCTGATCTATCCTTCGAAGAGGAACTGGTGGAAATTTTTGATCATGATGTCAAGGTGTTGCGAAGGAAAACGGTTCCATTGGTTAAAGTGCTGTGGCGGAACCATTGTTTTGAAGAGGATATGTGGGAACCTGAGGAAGCAATGCGACGGTAATATCCCCATCTTTTTTGATCAGGTAATTTCGAGGATGAAATTTCTTTAAGGGGGTAGAACTGTAACATCCTAAAATTTTGGGGCCTATACGTTTAGTGTGTGAAATATTTAATATGTTAATTTTAATAATAGGGGTCCAAATTGGGCTCAGGACTAGGCAAATGCCTTGGTTAAAATTCTTAGATTGGGCATTATAAGGTATAAAAGGTGGTGTTATTAACAGTTAGAGAGGCCCAAGTTTTGGCCACAAGGAGCCCATGTTTCTGGCACTTAAAAGGAGCAAGGGGTAATGCCACAACAGGGGGTAAGGGGCCCAAAATTTAGTTCTATGGAGCCCAATTCTCCTAATTTAAGTAGGTTAAATTTCGCATATATGTGGGCAAGGTTGACTAACAATGCTATGAATTAGGAGAGGATTTTATGTTTTTAATTAGGTGGATAATAGGCGATAAAGGGGAAGAAGTGGAGTGATGTAGGACTCTTTTGGAGGAGTTGTAGATTAGGATAAGGAGAGAGGATAAGAACTATCTAGGGGACTAAGTGATGGCCGAAATTCCATCACCTAGAGGAGTGAAGAATTCGGCTACTACATGGGCAAAAGGGTGCCGAATTTTCCCTATTATTTGCTTTAACTTTAAATGTTAGGAAGGGCAATTTCGGGTTTTAAGAGGTAGGTGCCGAAAATCCTATAAATAGGAGGGTATCTCTTCAAATTCTGGCATTTAAACCCTACTTCTTGTGCCAAAATTCTCAGTTCCTCTCTACACTTTCTACTCTTTTTTCCCAAAAACTGAAACCTCTCTTCTTATCTCTCTGTCGATTTCTCCATTAAAAAGTCAAAACCCTTAATTCACTTTCTTTTTCCATTCTCTTTTTCTCTCTTGTGCCGATTTCTCCATAAGCTGGGATTTGAAGGAAACCTGTTTATTTAGATCTAAGAGCCGAAAGTCATTAGTCTTTGATTTCGAGATTTCAAGGTAAGATGGTTTTCTCTAGATTTTGGTTAGAGTCGTTTATCATATATAAAATCTTAACTCTAAGATGTGGATTAACAACCATATATTGTGATAGTAGCTTTGACAAGGACTTACAATGGAATAAAATGTGGATCAGGCAAAGGAGGGGAGTAGATCTAAAAACCCAATCCCTAAGTGTAAGAAACGTGCGGCGTCTATAATTCGAGATTGGCCACCGGGTTGTGGACCAGCGTCAGAACAGAATCTTAGGCTATTAGCAACTATAGTGGATTCCGATAGTGCCGACTTCGACAATATTATCTTGTCAGTAATCAGGTGTGTAGATCTCTAACATACTCTCTAACTATTCTTTATGTGATATGGGCTAAAAAGTCGAAATGTGGCTGTATAGATAGTCGAATAAAACCCAGAAAGGATTAGTCAAGGATGCCAGGTACGAAATCATAGAAATCTCTATGTGTATCGAATTATGTGGCAGTCAGTATGATGATTTCTTAATATATGTATGCATGGGTTGGGGATATGATAAGGAATGGGAAGAGCAGGATTAGGTCACATGGTGACCGGTGGTAGAAAACCCACGTAATGCAATGTTTGATCACATGGTGATCGGTGGTAGAAAACCCACATTAAAATTTCCTGATTAATAATGGAATAGGTAGTATAACTGTCGATTTGGTGTGTAGCAGTTGGTGGGTCGATTGTAGAAATCCCCAAGGTGTGATGGCTGGTACGGGTTGGTGTGTAGAGGATGGAAATTCTAGGATGGGTTGGGCCATTCATTATGTATTGTATATCATGTGTTATGATTATTGCCTTTATGTATGGGCCAAGGCCCATAATGTGTTTGTGGGCCTTAGGTCAGTGTGTTCAGGATTTATACACTGAGTCTTTGTGACTCACCGCTTTCCTTTTTCTCTACTCTTTCAGATAAGTAGTAGATCGTGGACATGGGAGCCGAGACGGACTCGAGGGGCCATCAAGTTTATTATTATTATTACATAGGATATTTACAGTTTCTTTTTCCTTAAGTTTTAATTGTTGGAATTATTTGATGTAATAAGGCCCCATAGTTTAGGGTTAAGTTGATATTTGAGAACATTTATTTCTTTCCAAATTTTCGATCAAAAACTCGTGCTTTATAGATAATAAAAAAATGGGATTTTCAATTATGATTTAATTTAAACAAATTATGTTTTAAGAAGGAAAAAAAAATAAATTTCAAGGGTTTTTCCTGTAAGTGATATCATTTAGCAAAAGCCATAAAAACGAAAAAGTTTTGTTAACCATCTCAAATAAAGTTTTTAACATTAAACCCGTAGCATACCAGATATGGTCGTAACGTATGGGCCGGGTTTGGGGTGTTACAAAACATGCAAAAAAGGGTTTTTCATTTCTAAATATTTTAACTCGAAAGATTCTTTGTAACAATTCTTTTAAAATCTTTGTTTTCAAAATTTCTTTGAACTCTCTCAAATTCTCGAAACATTAAATAAATTTTTCTTAGGTTTTTAAATTATAAAGTTTTACGTCTCAAATTATTAGATTTAACAATCAACCTCGGTTTCATTAAACATTTTTTTGAATCTTTAAAGACCATACGACGCTCAATTGGTAGGACATATCAAATCTGGTCTTAACGCATAGACCGGATTTGGGGTGTTATATTTTATGGTATCAGAGCCAGTTTCAAAACTCGGCTGTGGTTTGGGTTCAACAATAATTTTAGTTTAAAATTGTTTTGAATTTATAAAATTTATGTGTTAAAGGTAGTATGGCACCATGAGCATCCGGCACCAAGTGAATTAAGTATTCGTATACTGAATAATTATTATTGTGATATGATCATAAGAACACTCTAGAACTTCTAGTTTTAGGTGTTGAAACTATAGGGATTGAGACTATAGGATGTGTTTGCGAAAACAAACTCTATCTCTTATATCTCATAAAATATCGTTAATAAACATCAAATAGTATTCTGATTCATAAAACTTGTAATCGATTAAACTGAATTAGTCAATATGAGTGCTAGAGGACGTGGCTGTGGTAGAGGCCAAGGTGCTAGAGTCGTGTCGAGGCATCGGGACATATGTCAAAAATGGTCGCACCAAGATCACCTATGTCAAAAAATAGATCCCATAACCAGATGAGAGAAGACATTGCTCTGCCTCAAGCAATGTTACGAGTCTTGGAAAGGGTTGTGGGCTAGATCAGGCCGTGAGCTCGTGGGTCAATATCGGAGCGACTCGGATCAAATGGTGCTGAGACTTTTAGGGGTATTTCTAGGGTAGCCCCAAATGTTGCGATATATTAGCTCAAGGCTGTGGAGCTGATTATGGACGATCTGGAATGTACTGTCGAGCAAAAATTAAGAGGAGCCGTGTTCTTGTTGAGGACGAGGCGATCAATGGTGGCTTATCGCTCAAGAAGGCACCCAAGTCAACGTGTTACTTGGGATTTCTTCAAAGTCGCTTTCAAGGAAAGTATGTCGGGCAAGCTACGTGGATGCTCAAGGAAAGAATTCTAATCTGGTTCAAGGAAATAAGACGGCGGCGTACCACGAGGCGTAATTTCTATGCTTGAGCCGTTATGCTAGGACAATAGTGCTAATCGACCATGGGCGCCAGGTACGCTTTGAGGATGGGTCGAATGATGAGTTGCGAGTTCGATAGCCCCGCAACAGAAAGGACTTTTGCCACGCCAGGAGAAAGCCAAGATAGCTAAAGAAGCTAAGAACTCGGAACGTCAGAACCGGGAAAGAGGCAGAGGCAAGAGGGACTTTAAGTACTCGGGTTCTGCTGAAAGGTTCCAAAAGAGGCCTAAGAATGATGCGTCAGCTCTAGTTAGAGTACCTACTGCTACCAACAGATTCAACTATGTGATGATTGTGGAAAACGACATCCAGGTGAATGCAGGAAAAGAACCGGTGGGTGTTTCAAATGTGGTTCTTAGGACCATCAGCTTAAGAATTGTCCTCGACGGACTACCCCGACTCAAGAAGCTCGTAACCCTGATGCACAGCCAGCTAGAGGCGCTCAGCAGCCACCGAGAGGTCGTGGTGGTAATGGTGCTAGACGTGGTCACGGTGCACCGAGTCGAGGTAATGGCTTCAGAGGTAATACGGAGGCGAGACAGCCAGGGTTGGTCTATGCAACAAAGGCCGGAGGATGGCGGCGCACCGATGTGATAATCAAGACGTTTTTCATTTTGATGTACTGTTACTTTGATAGATATCGGGTCTACTTATTTATATGTTGCTAGCGCCATATCTGGAAATCTAAATATTAGATCTGAGATTGTCGATAGAGAGATGATGGTAATTAGTCCTTTAGGACACCGTGATCGTGAATAAATTGTATAGAGACGCCTTTAGAAATTCAAAGAGAAAGATTTTTGGCGATTTGATGGAATTGCCTTTCATGAAGTTCGATCTTATTTTGGGCATGGATTGGTTGGTGAAGCACCGAGCGCAATTGGATTGTGCTGCAAAGTGGATGTCGATAAGGACTTTGGAAGATAAAGAAGTGGTGATGATAGGCGAATGGAGGAATTATTTAGCAAATGTGGTATCTGCTTTAAAGGTAGAAAAGTTGGTGCGAAAAAGGGTATGGAGCATTCCTAGCCTTCATTAGTGCTTTGGATGCCAAGGAATTATCGGTGGAAGGTGTTAGAACGGTGAAAAAATTTCCAGATGTAACTTCTGGGTTTACCTCCAGACCGGAAAGTAGAGTTTGGCATTGAGCTTTTGCCCGAAACGGCTCCAGTGTCCATTGCTCCTTATAGAATGGCGCCGAAGGAATTAGCGGAGCTTAAAGCTCAAATTCAAGAATTTTTGGATCGGGGATTTATTCAATCGAGCGTGTCTCCGTGGGGGGCACCGGTCTTGTTTATCAAGAAGAAGGATGGGTAGATGCGTATGTGCATTGATTATAGGCAGTTGAATAAGTTGACGATCAAGAATAGGTATCCATTGCTGAGAATAGATGACCTGTTTGATCAGTTGAGAGGAGCTTCAATTTTCTCCAAGATTGATTTGAGATCGGGTTATCACCAATTCAAGGTTAAGGAGGCAGATATTCATAAGACGGCATTTCGAACTCGTTATGGACATTATGAGTTTTTAGTGATGCCGTTTGGCTTGACTAATGCACCAGTTGCATTTATGGACATGATAAACCCAGTCTTTCAACCCTATCTAGATCGGTTCGTGGTAGTGTTCATAGATGATATGTTGGTATATTCGAGGAATGAAGAAGAGCATGACTCACATTTGCGCATAGTATTACAAATACTACGAGACAAGCAACTTTATGCCAAATTCAGTAAGTGTAAATTTTGGCTGAAAGAAGTGACTTTCTTGGGGCATGTTATGTCAGCCGAAGGAATCAAAGTTGATCCTCGCAGTAGAGGCGGTGTTGGATTGGAAACCACCAAGTCAAGGGTGAGATTCGTAGTTTCTTAGGTTTGGTGGCTATTATAGACGCTTTGTTGAGGGTTTTCATTAATTGCAAAGACCTCTAACTAAACTATTGCGCAAGGGAGTACCATTTGTGTGGTCGATCAAGAAAGAAGAAAGTTTTGAGAAATTGAAGAAGATTTTGACTAAGCACTTATACCGATTCAACCCGAGGTGAAAAGAGTTTATTGTTTATCGCGATGCATCACACACGGTTTAGGATGTGCTAATGCAAAAAGGAAAAGTGGTGGCTTATGCTTCTCGTCGCTTAAGGCGCATGAAGTCAACTATCCTACTTATGACTTGAATTGGTCATGTGGTTTTTGCTTTAAAGATTTAGAGGCACTATCTTTACAAAGGAGAAGTCTATCATCTATACGACCATAAGAGTCTTAAGTACCTCCTTACCCGTAAGGAGTTGAACTTGAGACAACGGAGGTGGGTGGAGTCAGAAAGGATTATGACTTCTCAATGAGTATCATCCTCGGAAAGGCTAACGTGGTGGTAGACGCGTTGAGTCGTAAGGTAATATCGGAGTTAAGAGCAATGTTTGCTCATCTCGCCAGGCGAGGATGGTAGTCCGCTAGCGGAACTTTAGGTGAAGCCTTTGTGGATAGAGAAGATCAAGGAGAAGCGTATCGATTAAAAGTTGGGTCCCTTAATTCAACAAGTTGAAAGTGGAGTAATAGGGGATTTTGGAATGAATAAGAATGGAGTGTTGTGTTTTTGCGGAAGAGTGTGTGTGCCCATGGATTCAGATTTGAGACAGATGATTTTGTGAGAGGCGCACAGTAGCCCGTATGCTATGCACCTCGGAGGAGGTAAGATGGATCGAGACCTTCGTGAACAGTATTGGTGGCAAAGGTTAAAGCTGGAGGTTACTGATTTCGTGGGTAAGTGTTTAACTTGTCAACAAGTGAAGGCGGAACATCAATTACCGTCGGGATTGTTGCAACCAGTAAACATTCCATTATGGAAATGGGAGCGGATAACGATGGACTTTGTTAGTGGGTTACCCTTAACACCTACTAAGAAGGATTCCATCTAGGTGATAATGGATCGATTGACTAAGACTGCTCATTTTCTACCAGTTCGTACGGATTACTCACTGCAGAAGTTAGCTAAGTTGTATGTATAGGAGATCGTGAGGTTGCATAGGGTACCAAAGGTTCATTATATCGCATGAGGACCCTAGGTTTACATCACGCTTTGGAAAGCTTTGCATAGGGCTCGGGTACAAAGTTAAACTTCAAAGACAACTTTTCATCCTCAATGATGGTCATCGAAAAGAGTAATCCAAATTTTGGAAGACATGTTAAGGGTTGTGTGATTGACTTCAGAGGCGCTTGGGAAGATTTTTACCGCTGGCGAGTTTGCATATATTATCAGCTACCAATCCAAAGATCCAAATGGCACCCTATGAAGCGTTATTTGGTCGTAGGTGTCGTACCCTACTTTTGACCGAATTGGGGAAAGGTAGTTGTTGGGTCCCGAATTGATATCCGAGATGGAAGAAAAGGTAAAGGTGATTCGAAACTGCTAAAGGAAGCTTCGGATAGACAAAATTGTATGCGATCCAAAGCGTAAGGATATTGAGTTTGCGGTGGAGATCGTGTTTTCTAAAGGTCTCACCTTGGAAGAAGATCTTTAGATTTGGGAGGAAGGGCAAGTTGAGCCCCCGATTATTGGACCGTATCGTGTGTTGAAACATGTTGGGCCAGTAGCTTACTAGCTTGAGTTACCTTTGGAGTTGAGTCAGATACATAACGTTTTTCACGTTTCAATGTTAAGGCGTTACTGATCGGATCCGTCTCACATAGTACCGGTAGAGGAAGTTGAGTTAAGACCTGACTTGTCATTCGAGGAGGAACCAGTGCAAATTTTAGATCGAGATGTAAAGATGCTAAGAAAGAAGTTAGTACCATTGGTTAAGGTTCTATGGCGTAATCACGGAGCGGAGGAAGCTACATGGGAGCCTGATGAGACAATTCGACAGCTATCCTCATCTCTTTTAACCAGGTAAATTTCGAGGACGAAATTTTCTTTTAGGGGGTAGAATTGTAACATCCTAGAATTTGAAATTTTATGTGTTACATTAAATTGGTGATTTAGCGTGTTAAATTATTAGTTTTGCTTGTTGATGAGGTCCCTAGAAGGCTTGGGATTTATTTGGACCTAGTGAAAATTTTTAGTTTATAGTACTTTAAAGAGAGGGAGACAAAGGAACACATGATATATGGAAAATTATGAGTAAGTAGCTATCATAATTGAGCTATTGGTTAAGAGGTTATGCGCCACATGTATGGTCTTGAGGGAAGAGGTTCGAATCTCTTAGTATGCATTTTGTGATTTTAATTTTTGCTCTTTCCTAGCAAGTGTCGGCCAAACATCATATTCTTGGTAAGTTAGACTTTTATTTTATGGTATGATGGCTAAGAGAAAAGGTAAGATTGAACTTAAGGAAAAGAATCATATGGAAAAGGCATGTAGGGGGGACATATGGCTTAATACAAGGGGAGATGTATTGGAAAGTTTGGGGTGACTAAAGTTTGACCATTTAACTAAAGTACTTGGACGGTTTAAGGGGCTAGGGGTGATAGCCAAAATTTTGTTGGCAATTGGTATGGTTTGGGTGTTGGTTTTAGTCACATTCTCATTTTAGTGTAGCAACATATCTCTCTCCAAAACTCTTCTCCCTGGCCGAATGTGTCTTGTGCAATAGGTAAAATTTTACTTTGGTTTTGGTCATTTCTTTTAGACCAAATTGTTATCATCTTCCATACTCCCCCAAGCTCTTTTCCTCATTGTGCCGAAACCATACCATCTTGAAAGGTCATATTCTTTTTCTTCCTTTTGGTCGAATATACACCAACCCCAAGACCCTTTCTTTGTTCATCTTCCATCCTTGGAAATCGACACATATGTAATAATTGATAAATGGGCCATATGTGATAATTGATAAATGGGCCATATGTGATATTGATAAATGGGCCATATGTGATTTTGATAAATGAGCCATATGTGATTTTGATAAATGGGCCATATGTAATATTTGATAAATAGGCCATATGTGATATTTGCTAAAAGGGCCAAATATGATATGAGATTATGAAGGCCAAAATGTGAAATGGGCCAGTTTGTAATAACCTTTATAATTGGCCTTATTTTGGAACAATTATATGAATGGATTATTATGCATATTATATACATGATTGCATGGGTTGGGCTATTTGATGAAGAGAAGTTCGTAGCTTTGCTACAAAATTTTGGTGGCTCGCCACAATTCTAAAAATGGAAAATGCCATGTAAACTCAGAACTGGTGGCTTGTCCACGAAATTTGATATACTGCTTAATGCCTACTTGGTGTGTTAAGGTGGGTGACTAAAGCTCCCCATAGGTGTCTTTGGTTGGTACGGATGGTGTGTAGCGGATGGAAATCTAGGTTTGGTTTTGGGAATTGCATATCACTTGCATTTTATACATGCTAAATTGTTATATTTGTAATGGGCTTAGCCCAAATAATTGCTTAAATAGTTTTGGCCCAAAGGACTATGGTAAGTGAGTTACACACCGAGTTCTAAGTAACTCACCCTGCTTTTCTTTACCTTTCTCAAGTAATGATCAAGGATTTGAGGCTTGGGCAGGGACGACTCAAAGGAGACCATACTACTAATAATGGGTTATTTAAAAATTGGATTTCTTTAAAGTACTTTTAATATTTTCTATTTAAGTTATGTTGTCATAAGGGCTCAAGTTAGATTTTATGGATGTTTTACCTAAGGATGAGTTTTATGATATGCGTTAAAGTACTTATATGGGATTTTATTTTCTAAAATAAAATAAACGCTTCCGTAAAGAAATGTGCAAAAAGGGTTTTTCATTTCTAAATATTTTAACTCGAAAGATTCTTTGTAACAATTCTTTTAAAATCTTTGTTTTCAAAATTTCTTTGAACTCTCTCAAATTCTCGGAACATTAAATAAATTTTTCTTAGGTTTTTAAATTATAAATTTTTACGTCTCAAATTATTAGATTTAACAATCAACCTCGGTTTTCATTAAACCATTTTTTTTGAATCTTTAAAAGACCGTACGTACGTTCAATTTGTGTGACATATCAAATTTGGTCTTAACGCATAGACCGGGTTTGGGGTGTTACATTCACAATTGTTTTCTCACCAATTTAAAAAGAACCGTACATAAGCTTATAGGCCTGAATTGTGAAATTCTTTCGGATGAGCAACTTTCGGAATGAGAGCAATCAAAGTTTTATTAAGCATCTCCTCAAGCAGGTTTCCATTAAAAACATCATTCACCATCGAAATCACTTATTCACCAATAATCTCCCAATTAGTCTAATTTTTTTTTTTTTGCGTGGTATTCATCAATGGAAGGTGCCTTTGACTGATGCATCGCAAATAATGCTGCTTGAATTTCCTCTCACGAAATCTCTTACTGTAATATTTCATATTCAAGAGTACGAATTGTGAGAAAGTGATTACACGTTGGAAACCTAGCAACAGTTGAATACTCAATTGAATATAAAGCATGGAAGAACCTAATAGCTTCTGTAATGACTCTGTTTTAGCTGGTGTCAAAAAATATGATTTTAGAACCCAATTCCATAATCCGAGTCTGTGAGATTATAGTAGGAGTATTTACAGATTTAGTATGAAAATATATTAAAGAATCAGTAAGAAATTAAACCAAGAAAATCGTTAATTAAAGTTTAGGGACTAAATTGTAAAAGTTCAATCACTATTGAGTTTTAATTTAGAAAATGCTTAAGGACCTAGTTAGTAATTATTCAAATGACCTAAATGGATAATAAACCATTGTTTTGTATGAGATAGTGGAAAATGATAATGATGATGACACCCAGTTAGTTTTCATAATTGAATTTAATAAACAAATGTATGCTTTAATTAAGTGAATTAATCATGATTAGTTAATGTTAAGTATGACTCGTATTTCAGTCAAATTTGAGAAGTAATCTTCTAGTTAAACTTTGCTTATTTGTTTCAATCAAACACTGATTAGTTAGATTATTTTATTATTATTTGACCTATGAATTTAGCCTATAAATAGGCTCTTTTACAACCTTAGAAGACACACCCATTAGATATTAGAACTCATAACATATTTATAGAATTTTTGTGTTTACGTTTTAAGGGTTCTTTATTTTCGAGTTTTCGGGGTTTAGTTTTTATCTCCATCTTTTGTACTCTTCGTTCTTTTGCCATTATAGTAAAATTATCTTTACCTGTAGTTTTTTATCCTCTTTGGAGGAGTTTTTCCACGTTAAATTTGTGTGTTCAATTTCTCAATTTATTTCGTTATTTTTCTTGTTGCTTAATCGGGTCGATCCTAACAAGTGGTATTAGAGCTAGTTTAATTTTCATAGATCAGCCCATTAAGAAATGGCAGTGTACAAGTCAAAGGCTAGAAGTCTTCTAGTTTCTAAGCACAGATTTGACTTAGTTAATTCCCTGCATGGTTTAAGATAGGCTCGTGGCGGGCTTTGGCAAAGATGACATTGTGGAAATATGAGTCAATGTGGAGATTTGTTAAGTATGACTCTTATTTCAGTCAAATTTGAGAAGTAATCTTCTAGTTAAACTTTGTTTATTTGTTTCAATCAAACACTGATTAGTTTAGATTGTTTTATTATTATTTGACCTATGAATTTAGCCTATAAATAGGCTCTTTTATAACCTTAGAAGACACACCCATTAGATATTAGAACTCATAACACATTTATAGAATTTTTGTGTTTACGTTTTGAGGGTTTTTTATTTTCGGGTTTTCGTGGTTTAGTTTTTATCTCCATCTTTTGTACTCTTCGTTCTTTTGCCATTATAGTAAAATTATCTTTGCCCGTAGCTTTTTATTATCTTTGGAGGAGTTTTTCCACGTTAAATTTGTGTGTTCAATTTCTCAATTTATTCCGCTATTTTTCTTGTTGCTTAATCGGGTCGATCCTAACAGTTAAGTTAATTAAATTCTTAATCTTAGTATAAATATTAAATAGTGGGGAGAAAAAGATAAATCTTTATCTTCTCCAAGTCTTTTCTGTCCAAATAGGAAGAAAAAGAAATAATTTTCTCTTTTGCTCTGTTTACAATTTGGTCCAAAATCTTAAGGTAAACATACTTTTTCTTTGAAATTATTATGTTTTCATGATCATGTAAGCTTGATTAATCTCTTGATCTTGATGAGAAATTGAACTATGAGTTTTGAGCATGTTAGAATTGAATTGAAAAGTAGAGAAAGGTGTTGGAATTAAGTAGAAACTAATTAGGCTTGATAATTAGTTTTGTGACATTAGGGACTAAATTTAAATTGAAAATTGTTATGATATTATGTTATAGATTAAAAGTGAAATCAAATTTTGATCCAATGTTAATATTGAAAAATATGAATATATTGAATATAGGGACTAAAATGGATAAAATGCAAAATATGTTTGATTATATGTATTTCATGTGGTTGAGTGGAAACTAATACTATTTTTGAAATTGAATTATCGAATGTAGCTAAAGACAACATCAGGTCGTCCCGAAAGAAAGGAAATATGAGAGTCGTAAACAAGTAACGATTACGGTTTGCACTTTCATGATTTGAATTATATATATGTCTTATTACAAAATAGCTTATTTGAGTTAAGCATCCTATGTATCTCATGATTCGATTTGTATGAGATAATATGAAATGTTGTGAATTGAACTGAGATGAGATTAGCAGGCTACAAATGAGTATTATATGAAACTATGATATGTGATAATGAATATAAAAGTGTTTGGCTCATTGATTACCCTATTAACTATCTCGAGTAGAGTCGGGTAAAATTGGCATGCTCTAGGATTAGTGTATAGGGTTATATTTTAGTTTATACCAATAAGGCACGAAGCACAAATTATACTTCGAACATTTCAATGAGGCACTGGGTGCCAGATATAGTAGAGTGTTGGTTGGATGATGTAATATCCTGATTTTTTGGGTCTGTGCATTTGGTATGTTGCATGGATAAATTAGTAGGTTAAGGCTTTGAGGTGTGAATTGGGCTCGAATTTGGGCTTTAAAATCGGGGGATAAATTATTTAAAAATAGTGTTAGTAGTAATTAAATCTAAATAGCTATGTTTGGTAGCCACTGGGCTCGTGGCCCAAAAATCTGGAGTGCTTTGAATGGGCATTAAGGTGGCGCCACTTAGGGGGATTATTGGGCCATGTGTGGCCACTTGAAGCCTAACAGGATGGGTCAAATTCGGCACTCCTAGGGGAAGGGGGTTGGACGGCACATTTGCTTCAATTTATGAGCTTTATTTTTTTTTAATTAAGTGATAAAAGATGATAAAGGAAGGAGAGTTGGTTTGGAGGTGGTCTCTTCTATAGGTGAGATAAAGATTGGATTATCTTGTAGGATAAGGGCTATCGGGAGGGGAGAGTTGGTGAAATTCCAACCGTGTGGGTGGGTGCTTGTGTATTGCGAATTTGGTAGCCATAGTACTCACCTTTCTTTTATTTTTTTATTCATCTAATTTGCTAGCCGAAAATCCTCTCCTCCTTTTTTTCTCAAACTCTTTTCTTTTCTTTTCCTTGTCGCCACCTTCCACCACTTTCTCCTCTTTTCAAATAGTTTTTCTTTCAAAACCCACTCCCCTCTGATCATCTTCCTCCATAGTTGAATCATAAAGGGGTTTCTCTGCTTCAAGGTGCATCGTAAGCCAAGTACTCCTCTATAATCTGGTGAGTTTTGGGATTTCTTTCCTCTGTGATTTCTTTATTTCTATCAAGTTATAATCCAAATCACTTATTCTAAGGCTTTTCGATTTCCCCTCTCTGTCCATAGAAGCCGAATCCTATCTATCTATAGTCGGCGCCGATTTGGTGGAAAAGCCAAGGTAGGTTGATGGTAGGTTTGGCCGAATGGCCTTTCTTGTTCATTATGGTTGGCCGAATGTCATATGGTACGTGTTTGGTTCCGAGTAAGGGATCGGTTTGATAGTTTGGTGTTGGCCAAAGTAGGTGGGGTGTAAAGCTTTCTTAAAGACATTCGAGATTCACCAACTAGTCAAACAAGAGGAGCGGTTGGATCTGTGGAACCCAACGCCAAAGTAGCGTAGAAGCGAGTATCGAAAACCGTGTGTAACTCTTACACACTTTCTATGCTAAATATGTTATATGTTATGTGTTGTTAAAAGCGGAATAATGGCAAGTGGTTACTAAATACCCCGTGAGTAAAAGCGAGGATGCCGTAAGTTGTTATTGTTTCTCATGTAATTGAGATCTATGAAAGCATGTTATTTTGTATTCATAAATCTTGTATGTTAAGCATGATCATACCGATATTGTTGGCATATACCGTGTTATGGGTGATGAGAGGAGGGGAAGTATGATTTATCGATCGTCACCAAGGATTTGGTATCACACGTTGGGTTAGCCCACATATTATAAATAAATCGTGACTAAGTCTCGATTGGTTTGGCACCACCAAAGGGTTTGGTACCACAAGGGGTAGTTTTGGGAGATATGGATGGATACCTAGGTTGATGGGTTGCATGACATGCATATTTGTATCTGAATTTGTGTAAGAGCATATTTCCATTTGGGATGGGGACTTACACATCGAGTCTAGGTGACTCACCCTCCCTTAACATTTTACAGATCGACTTAGATCGTGGATATGGAGCCGAGTGGACTCGAGGTGGCCATGCTCGCTTTTATTTATTTCAAAGATTTCTTTTCGACTTAGTTATTTCCTTTAATTTGGGATTTCAAGTTGCAATAAGGCCACTTAACTTTTATTTTGGGATGTTTTATTTGGTTGTTTCTTTTCAAACCACAATAAGTATGTGTTTTTGGTAATGCTCATGGATTAAGTAATGAATATGAAGTAGCAAATAAGCAACTAAGTCTTTTTATAAAAAAAAAATAAGATTTAACGTGTTTTGAACACCGCGAGATTCAAATTCGTTTTCTCCAAAATTATTCAAAAGTTTTCTCCTTAAAACAAAATTGACAAATCGATTTGCAGACGTTTTCCTCTCCGTGGCATGCCAGATTCGGTTGTAGTGTTTGGACCGGATTTTGGGTGTTACAGATGATCCGTGTATCCATCTTAAGTTCGTGTCTAGTTAATAGGGCCATAAAACATATACCAATTGATATGAAATGTCAATAGAAAATGTTGTATCGTGTATGTAAATGTTAGAGTGACAAAAGATAGCATGTGAAAGATCATGTGAACCGGTTAAATAAGCCCTAAGGGCCCATATGAGTATAAAATGAATCAGTGTATTCAAAATAGAAATGAGAAAAAGGTATGAACCTTGTAACATGCTATGATACATAAGTGAATGTGACATGATGATGAAAAATACAGTATGATATTGTAACAGCCCTAACTCATATCTGTCGTCGAAACAGGGTTACAGAGCATTATTAGAACTTTTCAGAATATTTTCAGATAAATCATGTCAATCACTACTAATTAGCCGAGATTATTCGAAACGTCCCTTAATTGGGCCCTCGAGGTCCAATACGAGTATTAGAATCAATTCGGGACTTAATCGAAAACTCATTAAATTTTTTGTGACATTTCAAAAATTTTCCATGGTTATAGGGCTCACACGCCCGTGTAGTCTAGGGGCACGCTCGTGTGATCAGGTTGTGTGGTCAAACACGTTCGTTTCCCTAACCTCTGTAACTCTTTGACTTACAAGCATGAAGAAATTGAGGTCACACGGCCAAGTCACATGCCTGTGTGCTAGGCTGTGTGGTGAATTTAGTTTTCAAAATTAAGGTGCAGTTTTCACATGGCCAGGACACATGCCCGTGTCCAAGGTCGTGTCCCTCACACGGCTGAGACACACGCCCGTGTCTATGCCTGTGTGCTCAATTCTAAGCATTCTGTTTCTTGATTTCAAGGTGCAGGGGACACACGGCCAGGCCACAAGCCCATGGGGCAGACCGTGTGTCACACATAGCCTAGACACACGCCCGTGTGTCTACCCGTGTGGACAAAATATAGGCTATTTACCAAGCCATTTTGCCACCCTCCTTTGCATATACTTATATAACTTCCAATGATACAAATCATAGCCTAATTAGGCAGCCAATATAACCACAACTAAGGCTAAAAATTGTCATTTTAACAACGACATCTAACATGCTCATTGTAACAGTCCGAATATGACCCTAATCGAAACGGTGGTTTCGGGACCACGAAACCGAGTCTGAAATATATTTAGATAATATATTCTGTGCTTATTATATGTGAATTGATGTGTGTGAAAGTTTCGTAGAAAAATTTAATTAAATAAAAAGGGCTTAATCGCGTAAATTATAAACTTGATAGTTTAAAGTGTAAGAACTAATTTAAAGTTGTTTTTCTAATTGGCAGCATTTAAAGTGAAAATTACCCAATTCAAAGGGTAGTGGACGGCAATGACTAGTGGTGTATCATTACATTATATGTTTATTTCATTTATAAAATAATTAAAGTTATATTTTAATTATTTTATAAAGTTATGTTTATAATAAAATAAAAGAAACATAGAAAGTGGCTTCATTTGCATTGTTCTTGCCGAAACATACAAAAAGAAAATAAAAGAAAAGAAGAACAAGGTTTAGCATTCGGTCAAGAGAAATTTGGT
Source organism: Gossypium rotundifolium (assembly GCA_025506655.1). Lineage (NCBI taxonomy): Eukaryota > Viridiplantae > Streptophyta > Magnoliopsida > Malvales > Malvaceae > Gossypium > Gossypium rotundifolium. The sequence continues at coordinate 33,221,371 of CP106729.1, forward strand.
GATTTAAGGTTAGTTTTTGGTCGATTTTCGATAATTTTTACGTTTTTGTAATCGTTGCTTCGAGAGCTTTAAAACCCATGTCTTAATTTCATGAATGGATGATGTTTATTTAAAATGCCATGGTTATATGTTTGTGTTTTATGATGTTTGTTGGAAAAATATTGAATGGGAAATTTTGGTGAAATAGAGTATTTAGGGCTAAATTGCAAAAAATAAATTTTTGAGGGGCCCAATTGCAAAATAAATGAAATGTATGCATTTGTATAGGTATATAGAGCATTCGGCCCTTGATATGTATAATCAAATTTGGTGTATTTCGTGTTTTATACAAATTGGACTAATTTGTTAAATTATGAAATATTAGGGGTAAAATAGTAAATTATACATCTATGTGTTTTGGCACAAAATTGAGATGGATTGTGCATGAATGAGCTAAATTTTAATGTGTTTAGATCAAGAACAAAGAAAAATAGATTTGGATCGGGGAAAGGCGAAGGTTATCGAATAGCCGGTCTTCATTGTCCGTCAATAGACGAGGTAAGTCCTTAAGCAAGTTATTACTATAAATATTGTTCGTAATATAATTTACATTTTGAACTTTGAACTGTTGGATTGAAATTTAATCATTGCCGAATGTGACATGAAGATTGATTATGAATGGTAGTTAAACTTAATTGATTTCATTTTGTAGAAGTGATTTAAAATAAGCACGGCACATGTTATATTTGAATTATATCAAAAGTATCGGGCTAAATGCCTAGTAGGCCTTGTGCCGGTGAAATGTATCGGGCTTTGAGCTTAGCAGTCTCTCGTGCAAGTGAAAAGTTTCTGCTTATTGCCTAGTAGGCTAAATGCCTTGATTTTAAATACTGAGCTTATGCATATAAACTGGTGGAGTTATGTTGTCAAAAGGACAAACTTAAGCTTATTCGTATGAATTAAATTACAAAGCCTTATAGGTAAGTACTTGTGATTTGTTTAATCGAGTTTATAGTACTTGTGATTTGTTTAATCGAGTTTATATATTCGTAAAATTATATGTATTTATATGTATATATATGTGATGTTGGACAAAATGTGGTATATGATTATGTATGTATATTCGGTTATTTGTTTGAAATCATATTGATATTTCGTGCATATTGAACCCGGGAGTGATAAGATGTGAAGTGAATGAGCGTATATATATATATATATATATATATATATGCTCTTGTATATGATTCTATTTAAAATGATGTGCATAATAATTAACTATTTGGCAAGAAATGGATGTTTATCATTTGAATTTTGAGTTGAATTAATGAACTATTTGTTAAAGGTAGGATAATGAGAAATGTCAGGTTAAAGATGATATTGAAGTTCGATAATGTGATACCATATGTGTGATTTGTTAAAGTTTGTATTAATAACAAGTATTTAACTTGGAAGGTTTAGGTGTCTAATTGAATTATTTTCTTTAAATTTGCTTAAGACTTACTAAGCTAGTGAGCTTATTCTGTGTGTGCTCTTTGTTCTGTTTTATAGATTTCGATTAAGCTACGGGCATCCGAGGATCGCGGAAAAGTCAACCACACTATCACCCCTTTTTGGTACTTAATCTTAATTTTGAATCTAAGGCATGTATAGGTTAGACTAAGGTTTAGACTAATGACATTCAGTCTTGTATATATGTATAGCCTTGTGAAAATGGCTATTTCTTTTGATCAAGTTTAATTCCTATGTTCTTGATATAATGGCTTGATTATAATATTAAGGGATGTGAAATTCAGCCATGGTTTAATCATGTATTGAATGTGGTCATATGATATGCATGTTGTGGCATGTAGTCCTGTGTTTTAACAATGAAGAAAATGACAGATGCTTGATGAGTTATAACATGTAGTATAATAAATAAGTAATATGCCTATTACAAATAGATGTAATGCATTTGGGATAAGCATGATATATTGATATGTTTTTCATTTGTTTTTATTTGGTTCAAATGAGGTAGATATAGTTGAGAGAATGTACTTTCGGTTGTGAATTAATTTGGTCTATTTGGATTGTTAAAGATGCCATGTTAATGGTTATGAGTGGTAAGTTATTAGTAAAATATGTACATATGCCATTGTAAAAATCATAAGAAATTGAATACTTGGGTTCGGCTTCTGATAGCTAAGGATGATTACAAATTGTACTAACAAAGGATAGCTTAATATTGCATGGTTAAGCTCTCTGTGCTACCCTGGAACCAAATTTTAATAGTCGAAATGGGAGAGAGAGAGGAACCGGTTTGTGAATGTGATTTATGCTTGGTAATTAACATGCGAATAGGGTGTATAAGGGTTACATTTTATGCTTATATATTGGTTCATGATGATATACTATTATACGATATAAAAAAATGTTGCGTAAATGTTATGTTTGTTTATAGGGTGATGATATTAAAGTGACATATGTGTTTGGATGTAAAATAATATGATATTTTACTTGCTAGTCGAATAGGATATGAGTCACATGGTTAAGTGTATACATGCCGTGAAGGAATGGCTAATTTCGAAATAGTTAACAGTGCATATAATTTTTGTGATTTATAATTTGCTTAATTATACATGGTGGATTGAAAATGCAATATTGCTTGTGGTTGTTAATTCATATATCTGTATGTATGCTCAAATTTTTAAGGCAAAGTGTTCAAATTTTGTTAAGTAACACCTTGTGACCCCAATTCGGCGATGGATACGGGTTAGGGGTGTTACATTTGATTGGTATCAGAGCTTACGATTTAGTCGATTCTAGGACTGCCGTGGAGCGTGAGAGTCTAGCTATACATGCCTTTGTTATATTTTTGATAGTTTGGTGACTTCTGACATCTCAAAATGTGTTTTATATAATAAATAGATCCTGATCCTGATAGAGTCGTAGCGGATGATGTAGAGAGTGTAGCGCCTGACCGTGCACGCGGATTAGTGTCGGTAGACTCTCGACCAGTTTCGGGTAGCCACGAGGGGGAGCCCAAACAAGCCTTCTACCAGATGATGAACGAGTGGTTTACCCAGTTTATTCAGACTAACCCGGTTGTACAACAACCTCCACCCCCAAATAATCCAACTCCGATACCTTCAAGATTCGATGATAGATCCGATGAGATCTAGCAGCCTCCTGCTGATAAAATTAGAAAATATAAATAAGAATTCAAAGCTAATGATGATGACGATGCGAGCGGGTGAGATGTGGCTTGATAACACTATTCGGTACTTGATGAGCTATCTTGTACCCGGATGAATGCCTCAAATGTGTTATATCTCTATTACGGGACACCGCATATCACCGTGGAATACACTAGTATCGATGGTTCCGAAAGAAAAGTGACGTGATTTCTTTGGATCGAGTTCGTAAGAAATATATTAGCTAGAGGTTCATCAAAGAAAAAAGGAAAGAATTTCTAGAGCTAAAATAGGGTCGCATGACTGTGACTGAATATGAACGAAAATTTGTCAGATTGAGCCGATAAGCCCGGGAGTGTGTATCAACTAAAGCCATTACGTGCAAAAGGTTTGAAGACGATCTGAATGAAGACATAAAGTTGCTTGTTGGTATTCTTAAAATCAAAGAGTTCGTGGTACTAGTCGAGCGAGCTTGTAAAGTCAAGTGAAACACCCCACACCCTACCCACGAGCCCTAACCAGGATCCGTATGTTCCTAAAGTAAACCGTTTCAAAATCCTTCGTTACTTGAGAAAATTTGTAAAATATTTAGAAAAATGTTGTTGTGGATTGGGCTTAGATTGAAACCCATTTAAGTAATCTTGTAAATTCAATTTTATTAAGGTGACAAAATAATTTTTAAGGTTTATAAAAAACACTTAACTTTAGTCATAATAGTTCGTAACATAACAATTTAAAGTAAAGCGAAAAAGAAAATCCACTGGGCCTTATGGCCTTATTACATCAAGTAAAACCCAAAACAAATAATAAAGTCCAAATCGAATAAAATCTTCAAATGGAACATGGCCACCTCAAGGTTTACCGTCCCGGTCAAATCCTTTTCATCGCCTCAAAATATTTCCCATAACGGGTGAGTCAACAGACTCAATGTGCACACAAGACTAACATTCAACAAATCAGCATACATGTTCATATCAAATTCATATTCATATAAAATGATGATGCAACCCAACCCAAGCCTAATGGTCCATCCGCTATACACCACCGTACTTGCCGGTCACACCGTGGGACTACTAAGTCAACCCTCCATCCGCTACACACCATCGAAGCGATCCACTGCGAATGACGTGCTCATCGCCCATATAATTTGTGTCATTAGACACCATATTCAAATAATGTAACCGGTTACCAAATTCGAGATAATGTAACCGAGTTACCATCTTCAAATTTTGTGACCGTAGTCACCATATATCGCTGGTGAGACCAAGTCAACACCTTCTTCCCTTTCACATAAATCCCGAATGGCCCATAATTTTATATCATGCATAACATACTTAATTGCATATTCATATACATATTTTCACATGTTATAAAATAACATATTTCATAATCCTATCGTAAGTAGGAAGCGTGCACAGTACTTTCGTACCACATTTGGGTACTTAGCCATAATCACATTCTTACGTATAATCATATAATTATTATTTGCCATATAACGTATTGAAGGTTAGTATGGGTACACACCGATTTGTTTAATAGATTCCTTGAAATTACAAGAACGATCTACCGATCTAGATTTTTACTCCTATATTCTACCAACCATTAAAATATATTAACAAACCTATTTGGCTTAAAACCAAATCCAAGTAGGACTTGTATTACTTACCTTGTTGCCAATTGAAAGATTGTAAATCAAATGCCGAAATTGATAGTATTCCTTCCTTAAATCGACTAGCCACTAAATCGTATTTACGGGTTTTAACTTTTGAGTAAATGGAAAATAATTCCAAATATCAAGAACAAACCTTGGCGAATGTCACTTACCATACAATTTCCAAATCAAGAGGATTCCTTTATATGCCCGTCGAAATCCCTATAACTTCATGTTAGATTAAAGCTAACTTTAATAAATAAAATTTTTCCTTTGGCCGAATGTGCCTCACCTTAAATTTCTTGAATCTGAAATCCCGAAACTCTTCCTTTGATATTCAATAGTTGTAAAAAGATCCGAGAGATCCTTGTAGATTCGGCCAAAATTGCTAATAGGATTAGTATCTTAATTTTGGTAAAAAGAAAAGGAATGAAATTGATTGACCATGATCTTACCCTTTTGATGTTGTAGTTGATTGCTCCTTTACTTAGAACCAACAAAGATTCGGCTTTGATAGTAGAAACAGAGAAGAAAATAGAAGAAGAGAAGATGGATTTTACTTAAAGAAAAATTCGGCAGAGAGGAGTTTTGCTATGAGATTTTCGAAAAGGCTTAGAAAAGATGAGAGAATAGCCTAAATTCTCCTCCTTTAACTGAAATTGCTAGACCAAGAGTCCTTGACTTGGCTACTACTCCTCATAAGTGATAGTATTATCTTTTAATTATCACCTTATTTAGATTAAAAGTATTTAATCCATCCTTTATCTCTTCAATTAAAATCCTTTATTTATCACTTAATTTATCAAGTTTTAATGAAATAAAACTCCTCCCTTTTCTAGAAATAGGTGCCGTCCACCCTTAGCCTTGGAAGCAAAAATAAAGCCTTCATTATTTGCTTTCCAAGTGACTCGAACTCAGCCCATTCCTCTTACCCATGGCGCCATTTCCATAAGCTTTAAGTGACACCTTCAGCCACTTTTCCAAGCCCGATTGTGTCAAATTTCACCAACTTTTACTTTTAAGGCCTTCTTGCCCTTATTTCCTATTTTGAACTTTAAAATTTGACATTCTGCATTATTTCTAAGTTTCCTAAAATTTTCGATCGGCTCAGAACTTGCCATTTTTCTTACATGTTCAAGTTTCCAAAATGTTCGTGTTTCCAAAATGTTCGTGTTTCCATTTTCATGCATTTCCAGGTTTCCAAAAATATCAAAAATTTATTCTTAGTGCTTTAAACTTGTCATTTCATACAATTAAACTAAAAATGCATAGGCCCTTTTCAGGATGTTACAGTTCTACCCCCTTAAACAAAATTTCGTCCCTGAAATTTCCTAACTAAAATAGTTGAGGGTATTGCTGTCGCATGGTCTCTTTTGGCTCCCACGAAGCTTCTTCCGATCCATGATTGCGCCATAACACTTTGACTAGAGGCACTTTCTTCCTTCGTAGTACTTTCACATCACGTTCCAAGATCCGAATCGGTTTTTCCTCGTAGGATAAGCCTGGTCTTAGCTCCACTTCTTCAACAGATACCACATGCGACGGATCCGACGGTAGTGACGTAGCATGGATACATGAAATCGTCGTGCATCTATCGCAATTCGGTGGCAACCCTAATTGGTATGCCATCGCCCAACTCGCTTCAAGACTCGGTAGGGCCCTATAAATCTTGGGCTTAACTTCCTTTTGACCAACCTCATTACCTTCTTCCAAGGCGAGACTTTCGGAATACTTGGTCTCCACTTCAAACTCTATTTCCTTCCGCTTAAGGTCTGCGTCGACTTACGCCTATCGAGGCTTCCTTTAACTGCGTCTCAATTAACTCAACCTTCTCTTGATTTACGCCACTAATTACGGGCCCAAAACTCTGCGTTCTCCTAACTCGGTCCAACAAGTAGGTGTTCTACACTTCCTTCCATACAATGCTTCGTATGGTGCCATCGAATCTTGACTTGATAGTCATTGTTGTAGGCGAACTCACTAAAGGCAAGTAATCTTCCCAACTTCCTCGAAATCCATTACACGCCTCTCAACATATCCTCCAACACTTGTATAACCTGCTCAGACCGCCGTCCGATTGTGGATGAAAAGTCAGAGTGAAGTCTAACTTAGTGCCTAAAGCTTGATGAAGTGCCTTCCAAAATCGAGACGTAAACCTTGGGTCTCTATCGAGATGATCGACATTGGTACTCCATGCAATCTCACAATCTACGCCACATATAACTTGGCCAACTTCAAAGAGAATAATCCATTCTTCTTTGGGATAAAGTGTGCGGACTTGGTTAACCGGTCCACTATCACCCATACCGAGTCCTTCTTAGTAGGCGTAAGGGGAAGCCCACTAACGAAGTCCATGGTAATTCTCTCCCACTTCTATTAGGGAATCTCGATGGGTTGAAGCAATCCCGATGGGACTTGGTGTTCACCTTAACTTGTCGACACGTCAAACATTTCCCACAAATTCACCACCTCTCGCTTTGGTCGCACCACCAAAATCTGTTCCCTTAGATCTCTATACAGCTTGATGCCTCCGGGATGCATAGCATAAGGGCTATCATGCGCTTCCCAAAGAATCCTTTGTCTCAACTCCTTATCCCTCGGCATACAGACCTTTCCCTTGTAGCACAATACTCCTTCATCATTGACACCATAGTCCTTTAATCCTCCTTATTGCATTTGTCGCAACTTAGTACTTAAGTCGTTATCGACCAACCGTCCCTCTTTCACCTCCTTCAGCCATGTGGGCCTGACTTGTAACTCTACCAATAGGCTTTCGTCATCATACAGACTTAAGTGAGCGAACAAAGCCCGTAGATCCGATACAACCTTCCGACTCAGGGCATTGGCTACCACATTCGCCTTGCCCGGATGATATTCAATTGAACAATCGTAGTCCTTCAACAATTTCACCCACCTTCGTTGCCTTAAGTTCAACTCCTTCTGAGTCAACAAGTACTTAAGACTCTTGTGGTCTGTGTAGATAACCAACCTTTCTCCATAAAGGTAGTGCCTCCAAACCTTAAGGGCGAAAACCACTGCTGCTAGCTCTAAATCATGGGTTGGGTAGTTAACCTCATGAGGCCTTAGCTGCCGTGACGCATAAGCGACCACTTTACCATCTTGCATTAGCACACAGCCTAACCCCGTATGCGAAGCGTCATAGTACACCACAAAATCTTTTCCTGCCTCTGGCTGAATTAACACTGGAGCTTCCGTCAACACCCTTTTAAGCTTTTCAAAGCTCTCCTGCTGCTTATTCGTCCATTCGAAGGGTACTTCCTTCCTTAGTAATTTTGTTAAGGGCGCGGCTATTGACGAGAATCCTTCCACAAAAGTTCTGTAATAGCCTGCCAAGCCTAAAAAACTTCAGATTTTACCACGGACCTAGGTGGTTTCAATCCAACACCGCTCGATCTTCCTAGGATCTACTCTTATTCCTTCTCGGATACCACATGTCCTAAGAATGCCACCTCCTTAAGCCAAAATTCGCACTTGTGAATTTGGCATAAAGCTTCTTCTCCATTAACACTTCCAACACAACTCGGAGATGCTCATCATACTCCTCCTCCTCCGACTTCGAATACACCAAAATATCATCGATGAACACAACGACGAACCTATCCAAGTAGGGTTGGAAAACCCGATTCATCATATCCATGAACGAGGCTGGAGCGTTCGTTAACCCAAACGGCATCACCACAAACTCGAAGTGACCATATCTTGTCCTAAAAGCGGTCTTATGGATGTCAGCCTCCTTCACCTTCAACTGATGATATCCCGACCTTAAGTCGATCTTTGAAAATACTGCGACTCCCTTCAGCTGATCGAACAAGTCATCGATCCTTGGCAAGGGATACTTGTTCTTAATGGTCAGCTTATTCAACTGACGGTAGTCTACGCACATCCGCATAGTTTCGTCCTTCTTCTTTACAAATAAGACCGGTCCTCCCTACGGAGACACACTGGGTCGGATGAACCCACGATCCAACAGTTCTTGGATTTGAGCCTTGAGCTCCACTAACTCCTTTGGTGCCATTCGGTATGGAGCGATTGACACAGGAGCTGTTCCCGGTAGCAAATCTATCCCAAATTCCACCTCCCTGTCTGGGGGTATTCCCGGTAATTCCTCTGAAAATACATCCACAAAGTCCCTTACCATCCTAACTCCATTAATACCTTCTTCCTTCCCACCAATCACACTTACGAAGGCTAGGAACGCCTCGCAACCTTTCTTAACCATCTTCTCACCTTCGTCAAAACTACGTTAGACAAGTAATTCCTCCTTTCTCCGATCATTACTACCACTTCATCCTCCGGGTTCTTAGTTCCATCTGCTTAGCCGCACAATCCAACACGGCTCGGTGTTCTACTAGCCAATCCATTTAAATATAAGTTCAAACTCTTCAAGGGTAATTCCATTAAGTCTCCTTAGAAAGTTCACTCCACAATCTCTAGGGGTACATTCCAAAGATCTTGTCTACCACTATAGTTTGGCCTAATGGGCTTACTACGATCATCTGCTCATCGAAAGTTCGAGTCTAGGCCTAGTGTTTCCACTACACTACTTGCAACATAGGAATGGGTCGAGCCCACATCAATCGAGCAAAATAGGGTTTGTCAAAAATAAAGAACGTACCGGTTATAACATCCGACGCGTCTCCATCTTCCCTCCGGTGAACCGCATAAACCAAACCCGGTTGCCTTGCATCGACATTAGTAGTACCTCGGCCTTGTGTTCCACTGCCTCGCTAACACCACTACCTCGGTTCCCGAACCACGACCCGTTGAGGTCTTTGTCGCCTCTACCGGTCAGCTAGCACTCTGAATCTGTCTTGGCTCTCATCCAGTTGCTTGGGACAATCCTTAAGCATATGGTCCTTGGACCCACACTTGAAACATCCTCCCGTCTTTCTCTAACACTCTCCCATGTGCTTCTTTCCACAATGCTCACAAGGCGTCATCCCGGCCGTTCCATTTCTTGATTTCGTGGCCCGTCAACCCTAGGCCTCTTGTGACCCTTTCCAGATGGCCCAAATCCTCTTTTGGCCTTATTCCTATCCACAGTCTGCTTAGTAGCGTCCTTAATACCCTCGGCCACCTTGGCCTTTTCCACCAAAACTGAGAATTCCCGCTCCTAATGCGGTGCTATCAACAGTCTCAGATCGTCCCTCAATCCGTCCTCAAAACGGACACAGCGTTCATGCTCAGTTGCCACTACCCCTCGAGTATAGCGGCTCAACCTCAGGAATTCCGCCTCATATTCTGCGACAAACTTACTCCCTTGTACCAACCCTAGAAAAGCCTTCCTTTGTTCATCTCAGATACCGGTTCCCACATACTTCTTATGAAATGCCTCTCTAACATACTCCTGTGTCAAATTTTCACCGTGGTACCATCCCGAATCAGTTAACCACCACCGATACGCTTCATCGCGTAACAATGCCACCATCCTTTCAACTTTTCCTCTGAGTCGATCGAGCTCATCCATGATACGCTCGTTGCTTCCAACCAATCTTCGGTATCTTTGGGTGCCACATTAGATACTCCTCGGAACATTTTCGCTCCATTAGCTCGAGCCGCTTCGGTCTGAGACTTTCGATTTCAATTCCCTCCCGCACTGCACCAATTCCAAAACTCACGGCCTTGCTTTGTGACACAAGATCTTCCCTCGTCTGAGCTGCGCTCAACATTAACGGTGGGGGTGGTGGTGGCGGTGGCATTTCATTGTCGGACCCTTGACCGACCTAACGGGTTTCGACACGGTCATCCTTCCTCTACCTCGACCACGGCGACCACGTCCTCTAGAGCTCATTTTCCGGTGTGAGATCGATTAAGAAATTTTATGGATTAGTCATTGTTCCACTTATTTACCAAAGAAAGGAGTTTTATGAAAAGGGATTTAAGAGTGGTTCTTCAGATTCATACAATCACACGTCTTTTCATTCCTTTATTCATCCATCAAACAAGTATGAACTTTCGTTCATTCGGAGAAACGTTGTAGTTTTTGTTGTTGTTGTTTTCCACTACCTGGGGTATTTTCGTAATTTTGTCCTACAGGCATTTTCGTAATTTTCGTAAGAAAAACGTTCCTTGGTGTTTTTGTCAAAATTAATTTGAAAATTTCAAAGTCTCGTAGGCAATTTGGAAAAGTTTGAAATCCGGGTATTTCAAGAATTTTTGACCTCGGGGTATTTTGGTAATTTTTTCACAAATTAGGTAAATTTGTAAAATTTTATAAATTAGGGGTATTTTAAAAGTTATAAAACTTTGAGGGTTCTTTTCAAAATTGTTCCTTCAAAAATGGGGATGTTGCAAAATTTTGGGAATCGGGGTCATTTTGGTAATTTTGTAAGTTAGGGGCAATTTTGTAATTTTCTAAAATCAAGGTATTTTGATATTTTACAAATTAGGGTTTTGAATGTTTATAAAATAATGGAATTTTGGTAAAGTCGTTGAATAGTTGAACATTTTATAAACCAAGGGCATTTTGGTAATTTTACCACCAAGGGCATTTTTGTAATTTTCTCAAGTCAGGAGTTTTTCAGAAAATGTTGTAAAAATAATTTTCTCAGTTTTAAAAGAAAGCTTTAAAAGTTTGAAAAATTAAGGTTTGTTGTTTTGTTCTCTCTTTTTTAAAAAACATGGCTAGTTCCTTTTCGGGTTTTAGTCATTATGTTTAGCCTATGACCGAGCCCTCTTGGTCGTGGTGAGCCAAAGCTACGCACTGTAGGATTAGGTGTGGAGAGGAGGTGAGTCACGGATCGCTTAAATACCAAGCTCCCACCAAACCATTCCTAGACATGCACATGAGGTTGCCACACCACCGAGCCTCTCGAGTTAGGGTGAGAACCGCTACGCACTGTAGGATTCTGCCAAGAGGAGGTGAGTCACTAGGATTGCTTAAATACCAGTGCTCTTCTGGATCCAATCCTAGACATGCGTACAGAGGTTACCACACCCTAGCTCAGTGACTTAGTCATAGGTTGGTTTAATTAAGTCTTATGTGTTTGTGTTTGAGTAGTCTAATCCTAGGGTTCAAGTTCCTATCTTTCTATTCTACGTTCCATGCCTTTTCTACCCTTATACAATTCATAAATCACAGAATCACACATAGAGTTAGGGGTACTAACCTGGTGGACTGCGGGTCGGAGACTTAGGGGCCATGCCAGAAGCCTGCTTATTTTCAAAGAAAATCATTTAGGCTCGAATTCAAAATGTTTTGGGCCTTAGCCCACAGGCCGAGAGTTTAAAACTGGGCTTTGATACCAAACTGAAACACTCCACACACGGCCCACGAGCCTGAACCGGATCTGGTATGTTCCTAAAGTAAACCAGTTTTAAAATCCTTCGTTACTTAGAGAAAATTTGTAAAATATTTAGAAAAATGTTGTTGTGGATTGGGCTTAGATTGGAAACCCATTTAAGTAATCTTGTAAATTCAATTTTTATTAAGGTGACAAAATAATTTTTTTACGGTTTATAAAAAAACACTTAACTTTAGTCATAATAGTTAAGTAACATAACAATTTAAAGTAAAGCGTAAAAGAAAAATCCACTTTGGGCCTTATGGCCTTATTACATCAAGTAAAACCCAAAACAAATAATAAAGTCCAAATCGAATAAAATCTTCAAATGGAACATGGCCACCTCAAGGTCTCTCCGTCCGATCAAATCCTTTATTCATCATCTGAAAATATTTCCTACAACGGGGTGAATCAACAGACTCAATGTGCACAGTACTAACATTCAACAAATCGGGCATACATGTTCATATCAAATTCATATTCATCTAAAATGATGATGCAACCCAACCCAAGCCTAATGGTCCATCCGCTACACACCACCGTACACGCCAATCACACCGTGGGACTACTAAGTCAACCCTCCATACGCTACACACCATTGAAGGCGTTCATTGCAATCGGCGTGCTCATCGCCTATATAATTTGTGTCATTAGACACCATATTCAAATAATGTAACAAAGTTACCAAATTAGGATAATGTAACCGGAGTTACCATCTTTAAATTTTTGACCGTAGTCACCATTTATTGTTGGTGAGACCGAAGTCAACACCTTCTTCCCCTTTCACATAAATCCCGAATGCCCCATAATTTTATATCATGCATAACATACTTAATTTCATATTCATATACATATTTTCACATGTTATAAAATAACATATTTCATAATCCTATCAGAAGTAGGAAACGTACCTGAGTACTTTCTGTACCACATTTGGGTACTTAGCCATAATCACATTCTTACGTATAATCATATAATTATTATTTGCCATATAACGTATTGAAGGTTAGTATGGGTACACACCTGATTTGTTTAATAGATTCCTTGAAATTCCTGAAGAACGATCTACCGATCTAGATTTTTACTCCTATATTGACCAACCATTAAAATATATTAACAAACCTATTTGGCTTAAAACCAAATCCAAGTAGGATTTGTATTACTTACCTTGTTGCCGAATTGAAAGATTGTAAATCAAATGCGAAAATTGATAGTATTCCTTCCTTAAATCGGCTAGCCACTAAATCGTATTTACGTCGGCTTTCTAACTTTTGAGTAAATGGAAAATAATTCCAAATATCAAGAACAAACCTTGGTAGAATGTCACTTACCATACAATTTCCAAATCGAAAAGGATTCCTTTATATGCCCGTCAAATCCCTATAACTTCATGTTAGATTAAAGCTAACTTTAATAAATAAAATTTTTCCTTTGGCAGAATGTGCCTCACCTTAAATTTCTTGAATCGAAACCAAAACTCTTCCTTTGATATTTGACAGGTTGTAAAAGATCCCGAGAGATCCTTGTAGATTCGCCAAAATTGCTAATAGGATTAGTATCTTAATTTTGGTAAAAGAAAAGGAAGCAAATTGATTGACCACAGATCTTACCCTTTTGATGTTGTAGTTGATTGCTCCTTTACTTAGAACCAACAAAGATTCTAACTTTGATAGTAGAAAGAGAAGAAAATAGAAGAAGAAGATGGATTTTACTTAAAGAAAAATTAGAGAGGGAGTTTTGCTATGAGATTTTCGCAAGGCTTAGAAAAGATGAGAGAATAGCCTAAATTCTCCTCCTTTAACTGAAATTGCTAGACCAAGAGTCCTTGACTTGGCCACTACTCCTCATAAGTGATAGTATTATCTTTAATTATCACCTTATTTAGATTAAAAGTATTTAATCCATCCTTTATCTCTTCAATTAAAATCCATTATTTATCACTTAATTTATCAAGTTTTAACGAAATAAAACTCCTCCCTTTTCTAGAAATAGGTGCCGTCCACCCCTTAGCCTTGGAAGCAAAAATAAAGCCTTCATTATTTACTTTCAAGTGACTCAAACTCGTGCCCATTCCTCTTACCCATGGCGCCATTTCCATAAGCCTTAAGTGACACCTTCAGCCACTTTTCCAAGCCCGATTGTGTGTCAAATTTCACCAACTTTTACTTTTAAGGCCCTCTTGCCCTTATTTCCTATTTTGAACTTTAAAATTTGACATTCTGCATTATTTCTAAGTTTCCTAAAATTTTCGATCGGCTCAGAATTTGCCATTTTTCTTACATGTTCAAGTTTCCAAAATGTTCGTGTTTCCAAAATGTTCGGTTTCCATTTTCATGCATTTCCGTGTTTCCAAAATATCAAAATTTATTCTTAGTGCTTTAAACTTGTCATTTCATACAATTAAACTGAAAATGCATAGGCCCTTTTCGGGATGTTACATGAAGAGCTCAGAAATAGAAGAGAAAGGCTGAAATAGAAGCTAGAGACACTCATAAAAGATCATCGAGTAAGACTTTCCAATCAGTGCCTAAGAAGTTCAGAGATGACTTCAGCCGACATAAAGCTACTTGAGACTTGCCTAGACGTGATCGACCTCCGGTGAGTTCCCGAGCCACTTGATGGCTAGTGTTGGTAATGTTTATGAATCAAGGTGAATGCAAACATTGTGGGAAATGGCATTCGGGAGTTGTAGATTTCGTGATCGGTCCTGCTTTAAATGTGGATCATCAGACCATTTCATTCGTGAGTGCCCGATGTTAGCCGAGAAAATTATGGCTCAGAACACTAAACCGAGCAGCACGTCAGCATGGGGCAAACCACCCAGACATTCAGGCTATGTAGGTGGCAGTTAGAGAGGGATGAAAGATACTGCAGTTCGATCAGCGGCTAGAGCTCCAGCAAGAGCTTATGTTATACGAGCCAGAAAGGATACTTCTTCCCCAGATGTTATTTCCGGTATTTTCACACTTTATAATACTACTGTAATTGCATTGATTGATCCTGGTTTGTCTCATTCATATGTGTGTGAAACTCTAGTATCCAGTAAGACTCTACCTGTTGAGTCTACTGAGTTTGTAATCCGTGTGTCCAACCCTTTGGGTCACTTTGTACTTGTTGAAAAAGTGTGTAAAGGTTACTCGTTGATGATTTGGGATTCTTACTTTCTAGCAGACTTAATGTTGTTACCTTCGATGAGTTCGACATAATTCAGGAATGGATCGTTAACTTTGCATGATGCAGTGGTGAATTGCAAAAGAAAGATTATTGATTTGAGATGTCAGAACGGTGAGATTATCTGGGTCGAATCAAATGATCTGAACGGATTGCCTATAGTAATATCCTCAATGCTAGCTCGAAAGTATGTGAGAAAAGGATGTGAAGCTTATTTGGCTTATGTGTTGGATAATAAAGTGTCCAAAAAGCAGATTGAATCTGTACCGGTTGTGTGTGAATACTCAGATGTGTTTCCTGAAGAATAACCGGGTTTACCACCGGTACGAGAGATTGTGTTTGGCATTGAATTAATCTTCGGGGCGACTCGATTTTGATAGCTCCGTATCGGATGGAACCTATTGAGTTGAAGGAGTTGAAAGCGCGGTTGCAAGAGTTGATAGATAGGGGCTTTGCAAGACCGAGTTTTTCTCCTTGGGGTGCACCTGTTCTATTTGTGAAAAAGAAAGATGGGACTATGCGAATGTGTATTGATTATCGGCAGTTAAATAAAGCGACAATAAAGAATAAATACCCGTTGCCTCGAATTGATGATTTATTTGACCATTTGAAAGGGGCTTCAGTGTTTTCAAAGATAGATCTGAGATCGGGTTATTACCAATTGCGAGTCAGAGATTCTGATGTGCCTAAGACTGTATTTCGAACGAGGTACGGACATTTTGAGTTTCTGGTTATGCCTTTTGGGCTTACTAATGCACCTACTATTTTTATGGATATGATGAATCGGGTTTTCAAACAGTATTTGGATCGGTTTGTGGTAGTGTTTATTGATGCTATTCTGATCTACTCCAAAGATGAAACCGAGCATGCCGAGCATTTAAGATTGGTGCTACAAACTTTGCGAGATCAATAGTTGTATGCAAAGTTTAGTAAGTGCAAATTCTGGATGAAAGAGGTCAGCTTTTTGGGACATGTTGTTTCAGCGTCAGGTATTCGGGTTGATCCGAAAAAAATATCAACTATACTTGATTGGAAGCCACCGAAGAATGTTTCTGAGATTCGAAGCTTTCTCGGACTTGTAGGATATTATAGATGATTCGTGAAAGTTTTTTCCATGATAGCTACAGGTTTGGCAAAGCTATTACAGAAAGATGTCAGGTTTGAGTGGACAGAAAAGTGTCAGAAAAGTTTTGATCAGTTGAAAGCCCTTTAGACCAAACCCAGTGTTTATTCAGCCTGAATCGGGTAAAGAATTTGTTGTGTATAGTGATGCTTCTTTAAATGGTTTGGGTTGTGTTTTAATGCAGGAAGGCAAGGTAGTAGCTTATGCTTCGAGACAGTTGAAGCCTCATGAAAGAAACTATCCGACTCATGATCTAGAATTAACAGCCATTGTTTTTGCATTGAAAATTTGGCGTCATTATTTATTCAGTGAGAAATGTCATGTTTACTCGATCACAAAAGTCTGAAATATTTGATGACTCAGAAATACTTGAACTTAAGACAACACAGATGGTTGGAATTGTTAAAAGACTACGAATTGGTGATTGACTACCATCCGGGGAAAGCTAACGTTGTTGCAGATGCCTTAAGCCGAAATCATTGTTTGCTCTTCGTGTGTTGAATGCACATATGGTTGTGACTGGTGATGGTTCGATTCAAACCGAGTTGAAAACTAGACCGCTTTTTATTCACAAATTAGTGATGCATGAAAATTGACAAAGATATGGGCTGCTAGACGAGCTCGATGTGAAAATGATCTGAGTTAGAGTTTGAATTGATAAAAATGGCTGTTTGAACTACAAAGGCCGAATGTGTGTACCAAGGAATGCAGATTTAATTCAGATGATTTTGAATGAGGCTCATAATAGTCAAATGTTGATACATCCGGGTAGCACGAAGATGTATATTGATTTGAAACAATTTTACTGGTGGGCTGGCATGAAAAGGGATATATCTGAATTTGTTTTAAAGTGTTTAATATGTCAACAAGTCAAAGCTGAACAACAAGTGCATTTTGGATTACTTCAGCCAATCATGATACCTGAATGGAAATGGGATAGAATTACAATGGATTTTGTATCCGGTTTGCCTACGACATCGAGCAAGAAAGATGCGATCAGGTTATAGTAGATAGATCGACTAAATCACTCACTTTGTGCCGATTCAGATAGACTATTCACTCAATAAACTCATTGAATTGTATGTGTTGCAGTTGTGAGGTTACATGGTGTCTTAGAGTTCCATTGTTTAGAATGAGAGACCCTAGATTCACATCAGCGGTTTTGGAAGAAGTTACAAGATGCTTTAGGTACTAAACTTCATTTTAGTATAGCCTTTCATCCGCAGACAGACGGCCAGTCTGAACGAACCATTCAGATACTTGAGGACATGTTGAGATGTTGCATACTTGAGTTTGAAGGTACGTGGGAAAGATGCTTACCTCTGATTGAATTTGCTTATAATAATAGTTTTCAATCCAGTATCAAAATGGAACCATACGAGGCTCTTTATGGTCGCAAGTGTCGTACACCGTTGTATTGGACTGAGCTCAGTGAAAACAAGATACACGGGGTTGATCTAATTAAAGAGACTGAACAGAAAGTGGATGTGATCAGGGATACTTTGAAAGCTGCTTCGGATCGTCAAAAGTCTTACGCTGATTTAAAACGTAAAGACGTAGAGTTTCAAGTCGGAGATCAAGTGTTTTTGAAAGTTTCTCCGTGGAAGAAAGTACTTCGATTTAGTAGAAAAGGCAAACTAAGTCCGAGATTCATCGGACCATATAAATCATTGAACGAACAGGGCCTGTTGCTTATAGACTGAGGTTGCCCTCTGAATTAGAAAAGATACACAATGTGTTTCACGTTTCGATGCTTCGTAAATATAGATCAGATCCGTCACATGTGATTGCTCCGACTGAGATTGAAATCCGATCTGATATGACGTACAAGGAGGAACCGATCCGTATTTTAGCTCGGGAAATGAAAGAGTTAAGAAACAAGAGAATTCCATTAGTGAAAGCACTATGGAATCGGCACGGAGTTGAAGAGGCTACGTGGGAACCTGAAGATTTAATGAGGCAACAACATCCGACTTTGTTTAACGGTAAGATTTTCGGGGACGAAAATCCCTAAGGGGGGAGAGTTGTAACAGTCCGAATATGACACTAATCGGAATGGTGGTTTTGGGACCACGAATCTGAGTCTGAAATATATTTAGATAATATGTTCTGTTCTTATTATATGTGAATTGATGTGTGTGAAAGTTTCGTAGAAAAATTTAATCGTTTGTATGCTTAATTAAATAAAAAGGGCTTAATCGTGTAAATTATAAACTTGATAGTTTAAAGTGTAAGGGCTAATTTAAAGTTGTTTTTCTAATTGGGAGCATTTAAAGTGCAAATTACCCAATTCAAAGGGTAGTGGATGGCAATGACTAGTGCTTTGTATCATTACATTATATGTTTATTTCATTTATAAAATAATTAAAGTTATATTTTAATTATTTTATAAAGTTATGTTTATAATAAAATAAAAGAAATATAGAAAGTGGTCTCATTTGCATTGTTCTTGCCAAACATACAAATAGAAAATAAAAGAAAAGAAGAACAAGGTTTAGCATTCGGTCAAGAGAAATTTGGTGATTTAAGGTTAATTTTTGGTCGGTTTTTGATAATTTTTACGTTTTTGTAACCGTTGTTTCGAGAGCTTTAAAACCCATGTCTTAATTTCATAAATGGATGATGTTTATGTAAAATTCCATGGTTATATGTTTGTGTTTTATGATGTTTGTTGGAAAAATATTAAAGTTATGTTAGATATTAATAAGTTTTGAATGGGAAATTTTGGTGAAATAGAGTATTAGGGCTAAATTGTAAAAAAATATATTTTTGAGGGGCCCAATTGCAAAATAAATGAAATGTATGCATTTGTATAGGTATATGGAGCATTCGGCCCTTGATATGTATAATCAAATTTGGTGTATTTCGTGTTTTATACAAATTGGACTAATTTGTTAAATTGTGAAATATTAGGGGTAAAATAGTAAATTGTACATCTATGTGTTTTGGGACAAAATTGAGATGAAATGTGCTTGAATGAGCTAAATTTTAATGTGTTTAGATTAAGAACAAAGAAAAACAGATTTGGATCGGGGAAAGGCGAAGGTTATCGAATAGCCGATTTTTATTGTCCGTCGATAGACGACGTAAGTCCTTAAGCAAGTTATTGCTATAAATATTGTTCGTAATATAATTTACATTTCAAACTTTGAACTGTTGGATTGAAATTTAATCATAGCCGAATGTGACATGAAGATTTGATTATGAATGGTAGTTAAACTTAATTGATTTCATTTTGTACAAGTGATTTAAAATAAGCACGACACATGTTATATTTGAATTATATCAAAAGTATCGGGCTAAATGCCTAGCGAGCCTTGTCTTGGTTGAAATGTATTGGGCTTTGAGCCTAGCAAGCCTCGTGCGTTGAAAAGTTTCGGCTTATTGCCTAGCGGGCTAAATCTCGATGATTTTTAAATCTGAGCTTATGCATATAACCGGTGGAGTTATGTTGTCAAAGGACAAACTTAAGCTTATTCGTATGAATTAAATTACAGAGCCGTACAGGTAAGTACTTGTGAGTTGTTGTAACATCCCGAAACCCAATAGGCCTTAGGCGTAGTAGCGTTTAAAATTTTTGGAGAACAGGAGATCGACTTAAGTGCAAGTTGGACCTTTTAGATAAGTGATTCTGGAAGGTTAGAGGGCTTCTATGAAGTCCCGGGATCAAATATTGGCTTTGGGGAAATTTTGGCAGGTAGGCCTTAAGAATAAAATATGGAGAAAAGTGACACAAGTGGAGTGTGTGGTGTAGTGGCAAAGTGACGCCACATAAGAGACAAGGGGTGACGTAACAAGGAAGGAAGGAGGTCCAAGGTTCAAGTCTTGGCTTTTGCATTTTGGTTTCTTTTACTTGGATCTTAGAATTTGGCCATAGTTTATATTTAGTTGTGCAGTTTAAGACACAAGAGGAGCTTGTGGCTTAGTGGCAAGTAGCTTGAATTGGCTGAGGGAGAGCTTGGGTTGAATCTCATGAGGAGCAAGGAGTATTTATTTTGCAGATTGACGGTAAGAGTTTCAGTTGAATTTAAACTCATCGACGAAGGATCCCACATCGAAAGATACAAGGAATAAAGGTAAAGAGCTAGCTATATAAAGAGATGCCAGGAGGAGGGTTATCATACCTTGGTGGGCGTTGGGCACAGGAGTGGTCGCAACGCGGTTTAGCACCAGAGTCCTATCAGGTGTGTAACTCTCTCTCTCTAGTTGTAGAATGGCAAATCTTTCAAGTGCCGATCACGGCAATAGTAGCCTACACGAGCGTGCGAGCGCACATGTCGGGCTTTGACGCGATAGTTGAGGCCATCAGTAGTATTCTTGTGGGTTGGGGCTGCTTGGGCTGTGATGGGCCGAAGTGGGCCCAATGGGCTCGTGGGCCCAATTGGAATAAATTGTATGATGATATAGTATATAGTGAACTAGACTAGGTGGAACCTATATACGTGGCTAGATTTGTGTTAGGTGGGCCACACGGCGTGTGGGCTCGAATAGGCCAAAATTGGGTTTTAGGCCCAATAGTCCAGTGACAACCTAAATGGTAGCCGAGTTGCTCGAGGTAACATTAGACCTCGAAGGCCTTATAATTAAATGGTGAGGTTTTATGACATGAAAGTCAATTGGGAGGAATGGCATGGGGCGTTGAAAAGGGGCTGGCGTTGCTCCATTAGGTTCGAGTTCGAACCAAAGAAACAGATGGGCATTTTATTTTTTTATGCTTGGCGTGAATGGGAGGGTGGTGATGGTGCATGTAGGACTCTTAAGGTGATAAGGATAAACCATTGTTTCCTTTTAATTTTAGGCTGAAGAGTAGTATTATTAGTATTTTATCTTCATTATAATTGTTGAAGAGGTGATTAGGAGATTAAAAAGAAGATAAATATTATTGTTAGGTGATAATTCAAAGCCTAAATTATCCCAAAAGGAGGGGTGTTGGCCGAATATAGGACTCCTTGGGAGGCCATCCATATTCGGTTTTGTATAGCAAAGAAGTGCAAAAAAAATTCATCAAGTTCTTTTCTTTTTTCTCTCTTCAATAGTGCTGGCCGAATTCTCCCTTGATACATTGCCAAAATTGTTCAAAATTTCCACTTCTTTTCTTCTACTTGGCGAACCTACCCCTCTTCTACTCAAAATTTCAACCCTTCCATCTTGTGTTGACCAAATCTCTTGGGCATCAACTTTTCTTTTGTAGTTCTCCAAGTGACATAGTGGTAAGTATTCTTCCTTAAGGTAATCGGTTTGATCTTCTCTTTTGGGATGGTCGAATGATTCATAGGATCACAAGATCGTATTTCTTTGTTGTAGCTAACAACAAGGTGCATTACGAGCCCTGGAGTTGATTCTTCAAAGGTGAGGCACCTACACCATTCGGTCATAAGCCTTGATTATATATAATTGAGCAAGCCGATTCTAACAAGTGTTTTGGTAGGGATCTCGACAAGTCAAGTGATAATTAGGGATTTGATAAGTGTGGTAAGTGAATAATTATATTCGACCAAAGGCCATGTTATGTACTTTATGTGGTAACCGATTCTTATTGTGGAATTTGGGAGTCTTAATCAAGTGCGACTTGAGTTTGTTGGAGGAGCATGACGAACATCTTTGAGTGGTGTTGCAAACTCTAATGGAGAAGAAGCTGTTTGCAAAGTTTAATAAGTGTGAGTTCTGGCTGAAGGAAGTGACTTTCTTAGGACATGTGGTTTCGGTCGAGGGAATCAGGGTGGACCCTCGAAAGATAGAGGCTGTATTGGATTGAAAACCACCAAAGTCTGTGGCGAACGTTCGAAGTTTCTTAGGTTTGGCAAGGTATTACCGAAGGTTCGTTGAAGGGTTTTCTCTAATAGTGGCTCCTCTAACTAAGTTGTTGAGGAATGGAGTATTGTTCGTATGGACCGACAAACAGCAAGAGAGCTTTGAGAAGTTGAAGAGAATCTTGACGGAAGTGCCAGTATTAATTCAGCCGGAGGCAGGAAAGGAATTTATCGTCTACTATGATGCGTCGCACACGAGTTTAGGGTGTGTGCTGATGCAAGAAGGAAAGGTGGTTGCGTATGCATCTCGAAAGTTGAGACTGCATGAGTTGAACTACCCTACGCATGACTTAGAGTTGGCGGCGGTAGTGTTTGCCTTAAAGATTTAGAGGCACTACTTATACGGGGAGAAGTCGATAATTTACACCGACCATAAAAGTCTGAAGTACCTCCTTACCCAGAAGGAGCTGAATTTATGACAACATAAGTGGATCGAGCTCCTGAAGTATTATGATTGTTCGATCAAATATCACCTTGGAAAGGTGAATGTGGTAGCAGATGCGCTAAGCCACAAGGTAGTATTGGAGTTAAGAGCCATGTTTGCTCATCTGAGTCTATTCGACAATGGGAGTTTGCTGGCTGAGTTGCAAGTAAAGCTAACATAGGTGAGCCAAGTTAAGGACAAACATTTAGTGGATGATGTTCTGAGTGCTCGACTTTTGCAAATGAGGGATGGTGAAAAGGAGGACTATAGTCTGAACAAGGATGGAGTTCTATGTTATCGTGGGAAGATTTGCATGCCTAAGGATGATGAGCTAAGACAGAGGATTCTTCGGGAATCGCATAGTAGCCCATATGCTATGCATCCTAGAGGAGTCAAGATGTCTAGTGATTTGCAAGAACAATTTTGGTGGCAGTCTCGAAGAAAGTGGTAGCAGAAGTCATAGGAAAATGTTTGGCGTGTCGGTGGTCAAAGCTGAACACCAAGTGCCATCAGAATTTTTGCAGCCGGTAAAGATTCCCCAATGGAAATGGGAGAGAATCACGATGGATTTTGTTAGTGGGTTACCCCTTACACCCACTAAGAAAGATTCAATCTGGTTGATTATTGATCGACTGACAAAGTCTACTCACTTCATACCGGTTCGAGTGGACTTTTCTTTACAAAAGCTGGCTAAATTGTATGTGGATGAGGTTGTAAGATTGCATGGTGTGCCAGTGTCGATCATATCAGATAGAGACCCTAGGTTCACGTCACGATTTTGGAAGGCTCTTCATCAAGCAATGGGAACAAGGTTAGACTTTAGTACTGCCTTTCACCCGCATGCGATGGTCAATCAGAGAGGGTAATTCAAATCTTGGAAGATATACTAAGGGTTGCATCATCGACTTTAGGGCGATTGGGAAGAGTATTTTCCCTTGGCGAATTTGCATATAATAATAGTTACCAAGCTAGCATTCAGATGGCGCCTTATGAAGCGTTATATGGAAGGAGATGTCGTACTCCAACATGTTGGACGGAGTTGGGTGAATGTAAGGTGTTAGGTCCAGAGTTAGTTTCAGAAATCAAGGAGAAAGTGAAGTTAATACGGGCTCGACTAAAGGAAGTGTCGGATCGATAGAAGTCTTACGCGGATCTAAAACAGAAAGAGGTGGAATTCGCGGTAGGTGATCAAGTCTTCTTAAAGGTATCTCCGTGGAAGAAAATAATGACGTTTGGTCGAAGGAAGAAGTTGAGTCCACGGTTTATTGGGCCTTATCGGGTAACAGAACGTGTGGGCCCTGTGGCTTATCGGTTGGAGTTGCCTTCGGAGTTGGAGTAGATACATAACGTGTTCCATGTCTCGATGCTGAGATGTTATCAATCTGACCCATCGCACGTAGTGCCGGTAGAAGAGATAGAAGTAAGGCCGGACTTGTCCTTTGAGGAGGAACCCGTACAAATTCTGGATCGAGATGTGAAAGTATTGAGAAGGAAGTCTGTTCTGTTGGTTAAAGTTTTGTGGCAAAATCACGGCGCAGAAGAGGCGACGTGTGAGCCAGAGGATGTTATACGCTAGCAGTATCCCCATCTTTTTTGACCAGGTAAATTTTGAGGCCGAAATTTATTATAAGGGGGCAAAACTGTAACATCCTTAAAGTGGGCCTACACATTTATATGATAGTTTAGTATGTTAAATTGAGATTGTAAAGGTTGGGCTGACTTTTGATTAAATATTTGGATTAGCGTTAAAGTTAATGCTCTGGATAATTTAAAGTGGAATATTGGGCTTTAAAATTTTGGGTTAAGTGGCTAATAAATGGTGTTAGCTTATAATTTAAGAAGATGGTTAATTAAGTGACAAGCTGGGCTTGTGGCCCAAAGAATTAAAGTGCATTAAGTGGGCATAAGGTGGCACCATAAGGGGGAGGAATTTGGGCCCTTGTGTGGCCGATTGGGCCTTAGAAGATGGGTAAAATTCGACACTTAAATGGGAAGGGGGTGGGCGGCATTAGGCTACTAAATTAGGAGTTTTATTTTCTTTTTATTTAAGTAATAAAAGATGATAAACAAGGATGGAGGAGTTGGCTTTAGTGAGGGCTCTTCAAAAGGGTAAGATAAGGATTGAGGTTATCAGGTGAGATGAAGGCTATCAGGAGGGAAAGAGTTGGCAGAAACTCCAACTCTATGTGTTGGTGTGTGTGTGCCGAATTTAATAGGGGGAAATCATCTTTTTCTTCCATTTGCTTCTCTTTTCTTTCATACTTTTCCTCTCTAGCCGAAACTCTCCTCACTCACTTGCCTTGATTTTTCCTTTCTAGCCGAAACTCCTTAGTATCTTTCCTCTCCTCAAAAACCCTTCTGAAAGTCGAATGCTCTCAGTGCCTATCTTCTTCCTCTATAGCCGAATCTACAAGGGAGATCTCTGTTTTCCTAAAGGTGCACTGTAAGCCGTATACTCCTTAATAATCTGGTGAGTTTCGAGATTTTTCCTTTTCTGTGATTCCTTTATTTTTATCAAACTCCTAATCTAAACCATTATATCCAAGGCCCTGTCGATTATACTCTTTACTCCTTGAAGCAGAAACTATCCCATTAAAGCCAATTTGGTGGAAAAATCAAAGGTAAGAAGTGGTAAGTGTGGCCGAATGGCCTTCCATGATTCTTTCTATTTAGCCGAATGACATATAGGTTGGAATGGTTGTGATTTTTAATTCGTTTAATATTTGGGGAATGGTCAAATGTATAAAGGTTGGTGGTGACAATTTCTAAAGAATATTCAGGATTCGGCTAACTAGGTAAGTGTTCGTTTTAAAGGTTACATTTAACTAATGAGTTAGATCTCATCGTTATTTGGTTTAGTGATTAAGGGATTGATATGGACTCAACTAACGATCAAGCGAGAGAAGGTTGGATCGTAAAATCATCGCCAAATTCAAGAAGCGATCCGCTTGGTAGTGCGAGATTGGCCAACAGGGTGTGGGCCAAATCGAAGTCGATTAATGGGCCAATAATAGTTGTTTCAAGTGATAGTAACGTAGATATAGCAAAAGCCTTAGTACATAAATCAGGTGTGTAATACTTCCCCACATCTAGATCGATTAATAATAAATATATATATATATATGTATATGTGTTCATAAGATTTACATGTTACATTAAAAGCGAAATCTCGATTTAAGCAGCGGACCCTCGGGTTAGTAAATAATCGACTATATGTTACAAGTAAGCGGTTGTACATTTTTAAATTATTGTGCATGTTGCATGGGTTAGGTGATGAAAGGAGGAAGTTATATGTACATGTATATGAGTAACGGTTTTTACCATGAATTCTTGAATGGCTAATGCCGTGAATCTATTATCTGAGCTTGGCCATTATATGTTATAAGGGCTTGACCAATATATATTGATGAGCAGCATGACTGCCATCTTGGAGAGTAGCGGTGTGAGTTGATTGTAGAAATCCCCAATGGTGTGTTGATTGGTACGGGGGCGTGTAGCGAATGGAAACCTAGGCAAATGGGTTGGTCTTTGCATATTATATGTTTCCATGTAAATGAATTTATTATTATGTTTAATGAGGCCCAAATCTAGTGGTGCATGAGGGTTGCACACTGAGTCTCGCGATTCACCCCCTTTGAACTAACCTTTCAGGTGACGATTAGTGTATCGGACCGGGCCGGAGTGAAGCGCAAGGTGGCCATGCAAAAGAAGGTGGATCCGGCGACAAAGTTTCCCTATATTAGTTTTTTTTTAAAGTACTTTATATGGTGGATGTAAACTACATTGTAATAAGGCCATGGGCCATTTGTTTAAATTTTAGATTTAAAATGGGCCTTTAGTATTTATTATCGTTTTAATTTCTTTCAAGGACATGTAATTAAGTTTTGGGCTTTTGATTATTAAGGCACAATTTATGTAATTTCCTATTTGGGATTTTTAACGACACGAATGTTTGACAAAAATTTTCTTAGTGACATACCAGATCCGGTAGTAGTGTTTGGGCCGGGTTTGGGGTGTTACATGGATATACTTGGTGTGAATGGTTGATTTAATCTTGAAAAATTATGGTGCATAATGTGGTATATTAGTTTGGCACTTAGGATGGATGATTCAAGTTGTGTTTTTGGAATGTTTTTGGTGTATTTGAACATGTTTAGGAATGGTATATTTGAATGTTTAGAGTTGTAACTTTCCTTGTAGGTTATCTTTTTGGCACGGTCTAGCACACGACTGTGTGCCACACATAGGCAAGTGGCATGATTATGTGGTCTGTAAGATTTGGGAGGTGATTGGTGTGCACGACCTCAATGAGTTCCATGGTCGTGTGAATCCAGTTTACACGACCACAATCTATTACATGGCTTGGCAACAGGACCATGTGACCCTGTTATACACGACTTCAATTTGTTGCACGTTTTAGGTACACGACCATGTATTTAGCTCCACACGGCCTGGCTAAACAGCCGTGTGACCTCTGTTTGGCCTTTTTACCTATCTTTTTGTAGAAATTTTAAATTAGTCTTCAATTGATTATGACTCGGTTTTAGAGATTTTATAAGCTCAATTGAGACTCAATTTTGGTTGTAAATCATATTATTCTTATATTATTGAATGGTTTGTTGTTTGATTAAATATTAAAGCTGAATTCATAGGTGATAATTGTCGTTAATTGTTGTAGCATCTTATAGATTAGGTTCAGCGACCGGACTGGATGTAAGGTGTTACATTTAGTGGTTTCGAGGCACAGTTTAGTCGATTTTAAGATTGAATGTAGCATGTATTGAGTTTAGAAATACATGCCACTTTATAACCTGTGATAGTGTGATGACTCCTGATTCATTTTGACTTGTTTTCTTATAGATAAGAGATGCCAAGTGAGTCCAATCGAGTCATTTTCAATGAGGCTAAAAGTAATGTTCCAACCATCGATCAAGAAGTTGTTCAAAGTGTGCTCGTGTCTAAAGGGCCTGGAGATGAAGCTCATGTTGCCTTTCTTTGAATGATGAATGAAATGTTTTCCGCTTACATAAGAGCGAATCTTGCGGCTCAACAACCTCCAACCCCACGTGTGCCCACCTCGGCACCCCATCGTCCTCAAAGCCCAATTTTGCAAAAAAAAAAAATTATAGGCTTACTATTCATAAAATTTGAAAGTGTGGGGCCGAAGAGTTCTGCGGTAAAGTGGATGATGATCCTGCCAGAGCTGAGTACTTACACAAAAAGTTTTGGATGAAATGTTATGTCCTCCCAAGGATTATTTGAGATGTGCATTATCACTATTAAAATAAGAAGCTTTCCACTGGTGGTCAACTTTAACAATTGTGGTATCGAAAGACAAGGTTAACTTGGACTTTTTTCGAACTAAATTTCAAAAAATACACTAGTAAGCATTATTTAGACAATAAGAAGGAATTCCTTGAGTTGAAGCAAGGAAGATCAGTTTCTGAGTATGAGCGAGAGTTTTTTCAGCTCAGTAAATATGCTCGTGAGATTGTTCCGACTGAGGAAGAGATGTGTATTCGTTTTGAAGACAGTTTACGATGAGAACAAAATGTTAGTGGGTGCAATGGAATTGTGTGAATTTGTAGTTTTATCTGATCGGATTCAAAAGATGGAAGAAATCTTTAATAATAAGACACAGAATGAGACGAGTTCGAGACTTTAAAAATGAAATACATCCAGATCATTTGTTGTTCCCCTACCAAAAAGACTGAAAGAAGCTCATAGCCATTTTTCAACACTGTCTGGATTTTCTTGAAAGGACCGAATGAAGCAAAGTAATTTGAGACCACTAACGAATTTGATAGCTAGTGTCAGTAGTGTACAAAATTTGAATAGACCTGAATGTAATCATTACGGTAGAAATAATTTTGATGTGTGTAGGCTGAAAGACAGATCTTGTTTCATTTGTGGATCAATTAGACCATTTCCAAAAAAAATGGTATGATTCAATCTGATCGAAATAGATTTCTGAATATGAAACTTGTAGATACTTTTACAAGAGAAGACAACTAGGAAGTAGGGGCACTATTGAAGTTTGTAGAGATGGAACAAAAGATACAACAATTCAATTTGAAGCTCGAGCTCCTGCCAGAGCTTACGCTATTCATGCACGAGAAAAGGCCTCAACTCCTAATGTTATTGCTGGTACCTTTTCTATCTTTGATGTTACTGAATATGCATTAGTTGACCTTGGGTCGACACATTCATATACATGCAATTTGTTAGTAACCAAAAAGAATTTACCAGTAGAGTCAACTGAACATGTTGTTAAAGTAACAAACTGTTAGGTCAAAGTATCATAGTTGATCTAATTTACAAATAGTGTCCACTGAAAGTTCAAGGCTACGACTTTCCTACTAATTTGATGTTACTAAATTTTAATGAATTTAATATTATTCTAGGAATGGATTGGTTAACATTGCATGATGCGATAGTGAATTGCTGGCAGAAGCGAATCGATTTGAGATGTCATAGTGTTGAATTGATTTTTGTTGAATCGGATAGATCTGATTTTGTTACGAATGCGATATCAACAATGTCTACATAGAAGCTGATTAGGAAAGGTCGTGATGCATTTTCAGGTTACATTCTAGCTTCAAGAGTGTCACAAATGAAACTTTATCAGGTACCAACGATTTGTGATTTCACCGATGTATTTTCTGAGGGATTGTCGAGATTGCCACTAGAATGAGAAATTGAATTTGCTATAGAGTTAAAACCTAGAATTGCTCCAACCTCAATCTCCCCTTATAGAACGACTCTAGCAGAACTAAAAGAATTAAAAACACAATTGCAAGAATTGATTGACAGAGGTTTTATATGGTTGAGCATGTCACCTTGAGGCGTATCAGTATCGTTTGTGAAAAAGAAAGATGGGTCGATGAGGTTGCGTATAGATTATCAACAATTAAATAAAGTCACTATAAAGAATAAATATTTTTTGCCTCAAATAGATGATTTATTCAATCAGTTGAAAGGTGCTACAGTGTTCTCGAAGATAGACCTTCAATTTGGCTGGTATTAGTTGCGAGTTAAAGATGTTGATGTACAAAAACAACATTGAAAACCCGTGATAGACATTAGGAGGTTTTTCAGCCGTATCTTGACAGAATTGTAGTTGTATTCATTATTGATAGTCTGATCTATTCCAGAAATAAGTCTGAGCATGCTCAGCACCTGAAAATCATATTACAGACTTTACGTTAGAAACAATTGCGCGTGAAGTTTAGTAAATGTGTGTTTTGGCTTAGAGAAGTTGAATTTCTTCGTCATGTGATTTCAGCGGAAGACATATGAGTTGATTCGAGTAAGATTTCTACTTGAATTGGAAGCCTTCAAGAAATGATTTTGAGGTACACAGAACCATTAAGGGTTCGAACCCTTATCCTTTTATAAGCGATTGTGCATATAATTCAAGAAAAGATTTCTCGACATTTGGGTTCTGGAATTTTTCAAGGTCTAAAACCACCAGAGTTTCTTGGACGTTAGATTTCCTACTCTTCCTAGGCAACATTTTCCAATACTTAGTTCTAAAATAACAAAAATAAACAGTAATTGATAGAATAGTAAAACAGGTAAATGAACACTTAACCTTAACTTCCTTGCAATCTTTTGTTGCTTCTTATTCAAATGGTTAATGATTTTTTGCTCAAATAAAGCTTGAGGATTGGAAACAGAGGTTTAGGGATTTAGGGTTTTGATAAAAAATGAATTTTGGGATGTTAGGAGTTTTTAGAGGGTTTTAGTGTTTAAGAAAGGATTAGAGGTTGGCTTAAAGTGTATTTTAAGTTAAAAATCAGTGATTTTTAGGTTTAAAAGCTGAGTAAAATAAGGTTTATGCATCTGAGTTGCGTGAATGGGTCAGGTCAATCCTGCAGAAAATTACGGCAATGTCACAATACAAGGGTTCCTGTCGTGACATCCCTGGTTGTTTTCTGTTGCCGTGACACACTCTGAATTTTAGAAATCTGGGCAGTCTGTCTATTGTGTCGCAGCAAGGAGGTTCTATGTCGTGACGTCAAGATGATTTTCGTAATTCCTTTAATTTTTCCTTGGTGTTGCGACACAAGGTTGCCATGTTGCAACACCACCTCTATTTTTCCCAAATTTCCAATTTTCAGGGTGCCTCAAGTGTGTTAGACCTATATTTGATCTTCCAATAAAATTCCAACTAACTAGTCAGTGGAATATACAATAATGTACAGTATGTTAAGGTTAAATAAAGATGCCAAGTCTTGTTGTCAGACTTATCCATCAGCTCGGTTAATGTACACTTGGATGCTAATTGTGTTTTGTTTCTATCGGTATTAGTCTAGCATCCGTCATGCCATTCTTCCCTTATTCATTTACCTCAATCTTTGAATTTACCCTTTCGTCTTTAATTGATCATTGAAATCTCTTTTCACAAATCTTGGCCATTAACTACTCTCAAAATCAAACAACAGTGTAACAACTCTAAACATGTTTTACCATTCTGATTTTACAGAGTGTATCGGAAGTATTTTCCATACCTAATTCGGATAAGGTTTGTAACGAACTTGTCCAGTGAGAAGGATTTATTAGGAATTAGCTCAGGCATCCTAACCATGGAGTCATTACGTACCTCATAACTTTGCTTCTCGTTAGAGAGTCCTTTAGGTTCTTCTACAGGTCAAAGTACAGTTTTATTAGATGACCCTCATATGCATCGAAGGGTTCATAATTCCTTCAAATTTATGTTCGTATTTATTGGTGTTGTTGTTTGTCTACTAAAATCTTTGTAATTATAGTTTCCGCCAAAATTTACTTTCCTAACCTTAATCAGCATCCAAAATACCCCTAGTTTGTTGAACCTTTGAGGTGTCTGATTTAGAATTAATATTTTGCAGAATACATTTGGATTGAGTGTATCCTTCAAATTTTCATGTTTTTCCATGCTCTATTTCACGGTTTGAGACCTCAGGCATTCCTCCACTAAGTTGGTAGCGTGTACTATTCTCTACGATCATTGAGGTAGATTCATAATGTTAGTACCTTTTTCTATGTTCGAATCTTGTTCATTCTCCCTATTAAGAAACCCTAACATCGTTGGAAGGATGAACTCAACTCCTAATTGATTAGTGTATCTACTCACTATCTCCTTCTTTGGCTCTATCTTCTTGGGTAACTTTTTGTGGTGCTATTCCTCCTAGTCTATCTTGGTATTCTTTCATAGTTAGAATCATCTGGTTGTTCAAGATTCCCTCTCTCCATGGGGTTTTTCTGTTCAGTTTTCCTCTTCTTCTAGACTTTGGGTTTGCTCATATTGGTGACCAATTAGATTTATGTTAATGTTGGTGTCACCAACTTGTACGTTGGTTGGAGTTTTACCTCAAAATTGACGTAGTTCTAGCATGAGTAATCATTGATTCTCCTGAATCTTCCATTCTGCATAGACTCTTTCCTCATAGATTTCATCATTGTAATCTAGCTCTTCATCCGACCACATGTAATCAAATTTATCCATGATTTATGCTAAATTGACTCTGATAGTCATTGCTGATAGTATCTTCGACAAGATTGTACGCTAAGGTTCCTCAAAGAATAGAGAGTGTTAGAAATGTTTACAAGTAACTAAATAAAATGAACTAACAATCATATCTATAACCGAAATATTTCCAAATTATTCTATTAATGTGCAAAAATTAAAACTAAACTAGTGACGTTCCCTCCTCGGCAACGACACCAACAACTTGACCTCCTCTGACGTGCCAACGTCTAGACTAGAAATCCTGCACAAAATATATTAGAAAGGTTGGTATTTGCAAGTATACAAGTCAGGTTGTAATATAGTTGCAATAAAGTCAATGAGTACTCACAGGATCGTACCTAAAGGAGGCGAGCACTGAGTTAATTCTAACCTAAGCACAAATAGATCTAATAGATTATATTATGATGAAATAGAAAGAAAGGCTTTTGGGATTTTTAATAATAAAAAAAGAAAAGAAAATAAATAACTAGAAAACAGATAGTAAAATCTGCCAAATCTGAGTATGGCTAATTAACTCGCTTTGGTAATCATAACCAACTGTAGCTTCGAGTTTTCTTGTTCAATCAACTAGTCGATACCTCAGTAGGATCTTCCATTCTTACAATAGATTAATGAGTCCATAAGAACTACTTATCTCTCAACCTCATAGTCCAGACTAGTTCAAGATAACGGTGTTCACGGATAGGCCATGCCAATTTTGGGTTAATTCCCACCTGAATGACTTCTTAGGGTCATCAAGCCTAGGGTTTATGTTTTTCCTTGCTCGAATTGTTGATCCGCTAAGAGAACCCTACAAAACAGTTAATTAATCATACCTCTACTCGCTAGTTACCCATAGGAGAATTAGTTCCTCATAGATCTCATAAACAACATAGACTTGATATATAAAATAGACATGAATAACAATTCAAGAATATAAAGTTTAGAAGAAGCCTGATTTGTATTGAATATAATGCTAAATGCTCACAGAGTTTGATAAAGTTCACAAATACTAAAATAAACTTAAAGCCTAAGAAAAAGAAAGACTAAAGACTAAAACTAGGAAGAAAATTATAGAATATGAAAAGCTGTCCATAATATGTGTTAAATGAGCCTATTTATAGACTTTGAGTGGTCGTTGTCCTTAACCCTAGGCCATCTATCGTCCTCGTGCTTAATCTTTGATTGTGAAAACCAAAACACCTCTAGCCTATATTTATCTACTACATAGAGGTGATGTCGCGACACATCAGGTCCTGTGTCGCGACATCGAAGGCAATATGCTTCAATCTGAGGATATCTTCAGGGGAGTGTTGCGACATACTCAGTTTGTGTAGTGACATCGAGGCAGTCTTCAAATTCTTCTATTCTGCTCCCTATATTGTAGTATCCAACTCTCCATGTTGCAACATGGCAACTACTATTGAGTTTGTACACCTTCTAATGGTCTCATGCATGCTCATAAAGTATATTAGCTCACCTTTAGGCCTCATTCGGCCCCTAAAGTCAATAAAAGACTCAAATTACACATTTTATTGAATGCAAATAGAATTACGAAAACTTAACTAAAACTTAAACAAAGTGCTTGTATTCAAGCTTCTAAAGTTTGAAAACTAGTTTAATCTGCTACACCTAATTAAAGAAGATCAAATGTCAAGTCAGAAAATGATCTATTTAAACAACTATCAGTATCTTTTGGCAGTACTAAGGTCCAACAAGAGATGCAAGCATCACAAATTGTGGACATCATGGAAAAATGCACAAAAGTGAATGTTAGAATAAAATGAGAGTATGTTTTCGATATGGATCCCTAGAGCATTTAGCTCGAGATTGCCCAAGAAATATTAATGATGTTTCTACTGCTACTCAAAGAGCTGCTCCTACAACTAAAGGTAAGGGTAATCTTCATGTAGGTTTAGTTGTAAGGGGTAGTCAGAGAAAAGAAATTGATTTCCAACACAACATTCTAAAGCTAGAGCTCCTGCTTGAGCCTATGTAGTCCGAACAGATATTAGGGTGATGCTATCGATGTTGTAGTAGGTATATTACTTTTATGTTCTACACTCGTTCATGCTTTAATTGACCTTGCCTCTAAGCATTCATATGTTAATTCTAGCTTTATAAATTTGTAAATTTGTAAATTTGAATTTCCAAGAGTAACAATAGTTCTTACAATTCCCTTTGGACAATTTGTGCTCGTTAAGCAAGTGTGTAAGCATTGCCTATCAGAGATCTAGAATAAGTCATTCCTAGTTGATCTGTTGATTATGCCACTTGACAATTTTGATGTAATTCTGGGAATGGACTAATTGACCGAGCATAATATGAACTTGGATTGCTATAAAAAGAAGTTCTCTATCAAGATCATAAAGGTGAGATTATTGGAAAAACTTATAACCCAAATCATTACTGTAACACCCATTACTCAGTCCAATCGCTGAACCATAGTAATAAGGCGCTACAAGCAAATACAAGCACTTACAAGAAAATTATAGTTTAAAATCTTAATTAATTATCAACAATTCATAATTAATAAAATTAACATGTGATTCAATCAATTTTGAATTAATATCGAGCTTACAAAACATCAAAACCAAGCAAGCAATTAATAGGGATTAAATTTTAACAAATTTTAAAAATAAAGGAAAATCTACATACAGGGGTCACACGGTCATGTCTTCTGGGCGTGTAAGAAAGTTTAGCCCGTGTGTGATGAACCATATGGTCGTGTCATTAAATCGTGTACAAGAGTCGTGCCAGTGTGAGATAGGCCACATGGCCGTGTGAGGAAACAATGTAACTCTATGAGCATGTGTGCACCAAAATCACTTAAGCCCATGTATGGCGTACGAACATGTATGGCACCCTAAGTCCTAAGCCCGTGTATTGCACACGGCCGTGTACCAGGCCGTGTGTACCTAGAAAATGCATTTTTAAGCAAGCTATTCAACCATAAACACTTAAGCCACAAGCTATCATTTAAGCCACATTTCAACCTATTCAAAGTCATCCTAATCAAGTAAAAAACCATCATTTATATCAACCATCCTAAGTGCCTAACCAAAATGCCACAATAGGCACCTCAATCAACAATTTAAAATCAACCAAAAGACTATATACATACCAACCCATTAACTTTCAATGACACTTTCACTATCATCTAATCAAGCACCAAATAGCCATTCAAACAATCTCATGCTTAAGCATCAAGCTTACCATTTCATTTCAAACATAACAAAACTTATAAGTCATCTTTGTGCACCTATTTTCTAGCATATCATTTAGGCACCATCGAATCAAGTAAATAACTAAGTCAAACTTCTCATCAAGATACCACTTTCATGACGAATGTCATAATACACATATTTACATAAACATAATCTCAAAAGGCCAAACTCACTCAAGATATAAAATTTGCACAAGCTTAAGATTTCCTAGGTACATGTAACACATAACCAAGCCTTAATATGGTCAAAAGACTACATAATCAATACTAGGATACTGTGAGTTTCTCGACAATCTACTTGACATGTTCCGCAAGTTAGCACCCTATGGGGAAAGGAAAAAAAAACAAGGTAAGCATATACAATGCTTAGTAAGTTCATAGGTATTAAACCAAGTAACTTACCTTGGGTATAATTATACACTACATACTACTTAGCTTGGTAAAGTTTGTCTATTATGACAAATCAAATATAAAAATGTGAGTTCAAAATTTATCATATTATATAGTAACTCAATCATATAACATTTCAATTCATTTAATCCAAAATTTCATTTTTGGGAAATGTGCCCATATTGTAGTAAACATGTAACTTTTCTATTTATTTGAATGATGAATAAATAAATAAAGTTAATTTCACATTTTACTATTATGCCTTTTGTATTTATGTATTTTATATTTTGCATGCATCGAGAAACTGTGACAAACAAATATTAGCTCATTGATTGTGTAAGTTCAAACTAAAGATAAGTGGCATTGTAAAGAAGGTTTACATTGCGAGAAAAATAACTTACTTCAGTAGATAATCTAAATGAGCCAGTATCTCGTAAGAGAAACAAATTGAGCATTTGATTCAAATACTGAGAAGGATTTTTATGTCATCCATAATTCCAATTAGGGAGAAGGCTAGTCTTGGCTATTGGAGCAGTTGACTCCACGAGTAGAGACATAGATGTATTTATTGGTAGAATGATACATTGGACTGGACTCAAGATGAATTAATTATGAATTCGTTTGATAATTAATTCACTTGTGATGTTCATGGTGTGATTTACCTAAATCCTGAGTTATTCACTAACTATGCGTATACAACTCAAGTGCTTTGATATAAGTGGACGCTTATGCTCTAAAGATGATCGAGCCCATAGCCGATATGTTGGGTACATGACTTGTGTAAGGCATGACTTTACTAGCAACAGTGGAATTCATAACACAATTAAAGAGTTAATAATATCCTCTTATTGGCATTCTGTGGATTGATAAATATGGAAAGTCGCCACCGGTTGCTATTTCTTGAACGAGCAATTTATCACAGTCATTTGTTGAAAGTGATCATATTACTCATTAAGAAGACATAATGCTGACAATGAGATAAATATGATTGTATTGAGTGAACCGATTTAATTCAAATGAATCAAGGATATCGTATGAGGGTAACACACACATGGCGAGGTCATTGGGCAAAGCGGTTGAATGAATTGCTTTCGTAAAGAGTATACAATAAGGAGTTTTCAATCATGGTATTTCTTCTAAACATAATTGCAATCACTAGAGCATACTTGTATATGTCCTATTAGTCCCTCTGCTAGCTCAACAAAAGCTCGATCAAATTGCATTTGAATCAAAAGAAAATTCTACGACTATGGGAATAATTTAATTAAGGCGATTTATTCGACGTGGAATTAAATTAGGTGATTGTAAGAATTGTTCAACTAGAGAATTTAATAAAAGAATTTTCTTGAAAATTTAATTTGGAAAATCTAATTGATATTTGGAAAAATTAATTTTGATCAAGTAAAATTAAAGTAATCAAATTAATTAAAATTAATATGATATTTTTGGAAGTTAATTTTCAAGTCGACAATTGGCCCAATGGGTATTTGAACATGAAAATGAACTTAAAATTAATATGATATTTTTGTGCCGAATTTTAAAAAACTAGAGTTTCAATTAAACATATTTACAATTATAATTTTAATGCATAACAATTTAACACAGACATACCGTATGAACTTACCAGGGCTAAACAACAAAAATTGCAATGTCAAGGACTAATAAGAAATTTTTTTTCTTTTCCACGATTATCTACCGGCTCTTGATCTAAAAAATAATTTATTTCAATTATCAGCCAACATACAATTAAGTTTCCATGCACATATGCTTTCCACAACATGTATTCATTTATCATGTACAAATCAACTCTTATTATTACAAGTATAGTTTCATAGTAGTTCGTTTCGAGTTCAGCTTATTTCATGTCAGGACCTTACTCATATTTTTTGAATATTAAGTTCACACAAGTAGTAGTACACACAAGGTGTACGAGTCTATAATCAAGGATGAACTTATATTCATCAACCAAATTCCAAGTACAAATATCATAGTATCATATTTTCATGTATCAATTATCACATATAATCATTTTCGTGTATTTCAGGTAGATACATGTAATAACTCATTTATTATTCATATCTTCTCATGTCAAGATTTTTACTCGTTGAATCTTTCTGGAATATCGATGGATACACTGGTAGTACACTCGAGGTGTAAAAATCCAAATCCGTCAATTCATGTCCATTAATACCCATAAGGTACAATTTCATAGAGTACACTCTCGAGCCACACATGTATACAATAGGATTTCCTGTAACAGCCCTAACCCATAACCGTCGCCGGACATGTTTAAGAGGCATTACCAATCGTTTTCGAACAGTTCATATCATCTTACAACACAAAGTCATTTATCATTGAAACATATCAAAATATAAACATATAGTCCCTTAATGAGGTCTACGAGACCTTAAACACGTGTTAGAAAGAGGTCGGGGCTAAACCGAACACATTCGAAAATTTTTGAAATTCAAACATTTTTCTAAGTTACAGAGGTCACATGCCCGTGTGGGTAGGCCGTGTGCCTCACACGGCCTCGGACACGCCCTTGTGTCCAAGCTGTTGCAAAACAGGGCATACATACTAACTTGTTTGCACGGCCTGAGACACGCCCGTGTGCCTCACTCGTGGTCGACACTGACTTGCACCACACGGCCAGCCACACACCTGTGTGTCCAGCCCGTGGTCGAGTTTGACTTGCATCAATTCACCAACCTAAATGACACGGTCGAGCCACACGCCTGTGTGCTCAATTGTGTGCGCAATTATAGGCCATTTTCAAGGCCAAATTACCGTCCACACTTTGGAATCATCTATAAGCATCAAACCAATACCAATTCATGCCTCAAATGCAACCAAAACATACCAATTCAAGCACCAATTAATCATCAACTACATCATTTATTCCCATACTCAATTTCTACTCAAATAAGTCCATCCAAAAACATCTTTTTCACAACTCAAATCATATAAGTCAAGCATCATATAAACCTTACCACAATTCACATTTAAACCACAATTTTCATCAACCATTTAAGTATGAAACATACCATATTCATCATACACTTAACCCACACATATATTTACTAACATCATTCAACTTTTAAACCATATCTCATGTCAAGATTTATACAACTCAAAACATGCCACATTAACTAGCCTATACATGCCATATACTAAATATACACATATTTCAAAGGTACCAGAATAGGTAGTCGATAGTGTGATTGAGTCACTGACGATCCCCGGATCCAAGCTAGCTTTATTAACACTATAAAATAGAGAAACACTTCACACAGTAAGCTTTAAAGCTTAGTAAGTTTGTAATATAATACATATTGCTCAATCATGAAATATCAATACATAAATAAACCATCACTTAGATAGATTCACAACTAATCACATTATCATCCTCAAGCATATATCCATACATCCACCTATTCAACCCTAAATAATATCATCAACCACATAGGTTTGAAACATACCTTTGCCAACACTTAGTTAACAAATGTTCTTGCTATTCAATGCTCGATACCATAATTCATTCACTGTTCACTAACTCTTCAATTCAATCACACACTTAGTGCCTCAATATAAAAATGAACTTAATTCGGTATCGCACACACAGTGCCAATCAAAAAGCCGAAGCTTCTATTATTTTGCACACACAGTGCTAATCATCTCTGTCGCTTTTCTAATTACGCACACTTAGTGCCACCTATCCCGTTTCTACACATAGCATTTCTAATCCAATAATCACATAACTATTCATTTAATAGCATTTAAACATAATTTAAGAACACGTATTATATTCGAACTTACCTCAGACGTAGAAATACCGAGATTAGTCGATTAATCGAATACTTTGTCTTTGCCTCGATCTCGATCTGAATCTCTCCTTTCTTGGTCTATACATATTCAAATTTAGCTCATTCAATCACCAAATCATTCAATTTAGTCCAAACACACATATTTAGGGTATTTTACAAAATAGCCCTCACATTTTCACATTTTGACACTTTAGTCCCTATTTCATAAAATCACCAAATACACATAATTTCATTTTACCCATGCCTAGCAAAATTCTCCTATTGTCCATACAAGCCCACACATTTCATTTATTTCACATTTTAGTCCTCCAATTTCTTATTTTCACAATTTAGCCCAAATTACAGAATTTTACCAAAAATTCAGAGACAACATATGTTAATCTGTCACATATCTTTCATATTTCATCATCAACTATCACAAAGCTCAAAAATTCATCAATTTCATATCTCAAAATTACCATCAAATTCTAAAATTAAAGCATGGTTTTGAAAGAACACGAAGCGACGATCACAAAAACGTAAAAATCACTAAAAATCGAGCTCAAAATAAATACCAATTGAAGCTTTCAAGTGTCGAAACCCTAAATATCTTTTTATTTTCTTTTCTTGCTAATATTTGGCCAAGGATGATGATAAAATGGCCATCGTTTTGTTTTATTTAAGTTATATTAACATAAATATTAAATACCAACTTTAGCCTTTTTAATTTCATTTAAAAACCACTAACTTAAGGCTTTTATGTCCATCCATTTATCTTATGGAATAATAAAAACATAAGGACTCACATTTTAATAAGTCATGCCAAATAAGCACTTTAACAATCAGCACACAGCTTTTGCATTTTATGCGATTAAGTCCTTTTTGCTAATTAAGCACACAATCGATAAAATTTTCACACAAAACTTTCACACATGCTCAATCACATATTGTAAACACCAAAAAATAATATTAAAATATTTTTTGACCTCAGATTTTTGGTCCCGAGACTACTATTCGACTAGGGTCTAAACCGGCCATTACATTTCCATCAGGCTAAATCCTTTTTATGACATATGCTCTAAAGAGATTGATCTGGATTACCAGTCTGGGCTAAATCCAATCCATAACACATGCTCGAGAGGACTTATGTCAGGATTACCCATCTGGGCTAAATCCTTTTAGCAATGAGGTTAATAGGATTACTCGACAGAGCTAAATCCCCCCAGCTACAAATGCAGGGCCTCATTCATTTCGGGAAATCACATATCCATCGAATTTTCCATTTATTCAAATGGAATTTAACATTTTTCAAGCATTATCAGGCATGAGATCAATCTCATACATTTATACATTCATGTAAATTCAAATGTTCACATTCAACTCAAGCATAAAATTTACATTTTTATCATTTATCATTGATCCAGCATTATTGTTGTTCGGGCACATTTCATTTATCGGGCTTTGACAAATATGTGATCATTTCACATGATTAAGACATTTATACAATTTACATAAACACAATCAATGCAAGCATGTAAATAAACATACTTTAGTTACACGAACTTACCTCGACAAATGTTCGTGTACATAAATCTACTAATCCGACATTTTCCTCTTTTCCTATACGGATCTATACGAGTAAATTTAACGTCAATTTATCACATTTCATATTCATGTGGACTCATTTTACATCCTAGGCAAAATTACCATTTTGCCCCTAACTTTTTTATAAATTTCCATTTCGTCCCTAGGATCGGAAAATGAAACTTGTGCAAGTTACTCCCTATTCCAAGCCTAAACAAAGCCCCATTACAAAATTTACAGCACATGTATTCATAAAATTTCATAATTTTTCATTCAATTTTACAAGTTTACATTTTAGTCCTAAATCATGTTTTCATCAAAAATCACTTTGTAAAAGTTGTTCTATCAATAATCTTTCATTTTCTACCATAAATTTCTAATTTTCAGCATATACATCCATGAACCATTTTCCATACATTGATAAATTTTCAAATTAATCCCCCAAATAGATAGATTAAACTATCTCGGTTTCAAAAATATAAAACTTACTAAAAACGGGCTTGAATACTTACCCAATTTGGCAAAGAAAG
Organism: Gossypium rotundifolium; assembly: GCA_025506655.1. Taxonomy (NCBI): domain Eukaryota; kingdom Viridiplantae; phylum Streptophyta; class Magnoliopsida; order Malvales; family Malvaceae; genus Gossypium; species Gossypium rotundifolium. The sequence goes on from CP106729.1 coordinate 33,263,029, forward strand.
CTTACTTTTTCTTTCCTAGGGTTTCCATGGAATATTTTGGGCAATAAGATGATAAAAATTATTTTTATTTCTATTTAATAATTTATCATCTTTTAATAATTTTGATTTCCAATTTAGTCCTTAGCCTTTTTCTCATTTTCCATGGATGAATCATCTAAAAATGTCTAATAAATTTTCATTAATGGTCTAATTACCATATAAGGACCTCAAGTTTTGAATTCCATAGCTATTGAATCCTTATAGCTACTAGAATTCAACCTTTTCATTTTAGATGATTTAGTCCTTTCCCTAATTAAACACCTTATCGATAAAATTTTCGTATCAAAATTTTCACATGAATTTTCTAACATAATATGGTCTATATAATAAAATAAAATAAATTTTATTTTTGGCTCGAATTTGTGGTCCCGAAATCACTGTTCCGATTTCACCGAATTTGGTCTGTTACAATACAAGTCAGTTGGACCTAGTTGCAACAATCTCAAAAATATAGAAATTACGAAAAAATAACTTTGGGAAGCTTACCATGCATGGCCAAATGTCTAAATGTGTTTGAAGCTTTTTGGTTTCTTCAATAATTGTGATGTTTCAATATTGGAAGAAATGATGAATGAACACCTCTTTTTTATTTCATGTTTTAATGTTTTTATTTTAATTAAATTTTAACTTAATTAATTAAATACACTATAAAAGTATGAACTGATCGTTCAAGCCATTTCATTATGGTCTATTTGCCTCTTAAACCCTTAAACATTTTAACAAAATAAAAATTAATATCAATCAACTTTTACTTTTTTTTTGGATTTAGCCCTTTTTCATTAATTAACCATTCAATCACTAAAATTTTTGGACTAAACTTCAACTCAACTATATAAAAGCTCATAAATATTTAATAAAAATAATCACGGGCTCTATTTACAAAAACGAGGTCCCGATATCTCATTTTTCAAAATCACTTGTCTTTCAAAATGCACTACTTGTTCCTTGACTAGCTGACCAATTAATAATATCTATTAAATCACAATTCATAATAATACTATATTTAAATAAAAAAATATTAATTGAATATATCTATGGAATCTTTCATCGAATTGTGGTCCCGAAACCGTTGTTTTCGACACCACTAAAAAAGGGGTTGTTACAATTACCTCTCATTTCCCCTTCTAGTATCCATGGCTCCAACATACTCTTGGCTAACGAGTCAAGATTATTCCACAACGCCTTTCTCTTGGAGCAATTTGGGCTTGCAATAAACAATGGTAAAGAAAAACATATGAGCACAAATATTAATGCTAACATTGAAATAAGCAAACTGACTATGATTACCAATATTAGACATAGTCACATTCTCACGCCAACAAGTCCAAATGCCACTAATAAGACCATGTGACTCAATTTGATGGGAGAACTATTAGAAATCACTTTATCAACTACTACACCACTAACTTTTGTTTCAACTAAAGCCAGAATGTTTAGATTATGCTTCGGATAATACTCACGGATCACATGATAGAACCTCAGATTTCCACATCCCTGAGCATCTTAAACAAGTATTTTAAAATTCATAGGAAAATATGAGAAAAAACACAATAATCTAGGCAAATTAACATTAACCATTAAAACCATCAAGCTTATCACCCTGGTTTGTACCAACATCTACTTACCCTGGGTCCATTTCAGTCAACCCCGGTGCTTCTATGACTCCATTGAGAATTCCTTCCATTACTAACATTATATTCAAAATGTCTATTCCTTTACCATGAACCTTCACCTTTTTACCCTTTAGAGCTATCCTGTAATCCTTCCATTTGATCTTTGAGACATTAGGAGGCAAAGAGGATAAGAACCCATTGTGGTAGAGTCGGATTTCTTCACCATCTCCAATGTGAGAATCGTTAATCATGATATTGGTATTTTGGTTTTTCTCAAGTTGAACCACAATATGTTTAGTTGGGTACAAAATTGAACTTGATCGCACAGTTATTGTGAAAACAAGATCTTTTGGTTTAATATCTAAACCTTAACCCAATGTAGCTGGCGCAGCCTTTACCGCCTCCGGACGTACTAACGTCCAAAGTGGGAATACTGCTACAAAATACATGGAATTGACGTAGTGTCTGCAAGTATATGGGTCAAGTTGTAATATATTTACAACAAAGTAGTAAGTACTCCGAGGATCGTGCTCAAGGGATTGCAGTTTGGAGAGAACTACTATCAAGCCGATTACTGGAAATAATTACTAATCTATTTGAGTCACAAATTAGTAGTGTTCATATAGAAGTAAGATGATGATAATACTAATAAACTAAATAAATTGAATTAAGCCTGAATTTACTCCTAAGTTTATGTATTGGCTTCTCCTATCCCTTGTTTTGACTACGCAAGTTCCATTAGCCTAGATCCAATTTCTTTACCTAATTAATAATTAATGTAGGGCTCTATTCAACCAACTAGTCATCAACCTAGTTGCGTCTCTTGACATTTAACTAACCTAATGAGTTGGCAATAACTATTTATCCCTTGATCTCACAACTCAGATCGGTTAGGGACTAAGGTTTTCACGGATAGGCCATATTAATTTTGGGTTAATTCCCATATAAAGACTTTCTAGGGTCGTTAATCCTAGGGTTTAAGTTCTTCCTCTCCTAAACAGCTGATCCGCTAAGAAAACTCTATCTTTCAATCATTTAATAAATCAATGTAATTGAAACATGTGAAATATAGATAAAGTATAAACTGATTCTAATATTTACATAAACATTCAATTAAAAATGTTAAAAAAGAGATATAAAGAATGGAATAAAGGAAAGAAATGCTCATTGAATTATCGATGAAAGCGTGGCTTCGGAACAATCTCCACTCGTAAGATTCTCACTTCAAAATAGGATCTTCTAATTACAATAACATAAAATACCCTAAGTAAAAACTAAGAACAAAATAAAAACTCTAAATATATTTTCTATCTCTCTCAAATTGTATGTTTAAACTTATTATAATAGATTTTATATAGGCTACACTTGGAATATTAAAGTGCCTAACTATTATTCAAGTTCTTAGAGTTTGACTAGGACAAATACACCTAATTTCCCTCCAAAACGTAATTATCTCGTGCAGGGATTTTTGGGCTGCACGAGGTTGGTGTAGCAACACAAGGTGTGTCACGACATATAAGGGAGCGTGTCGTTACATCGAAGGCAATTTCGCTCTGAGACTTATTTTTGGCTTCTGTCTTTGGTGTTGCGACATCAACGACTTAGTGTCACGACATAGGCATCAGTTTCAGCTTGAATATGCTTCTTTAGCTCTTGATTTGCCCTATAAGACCATGTAACCTTATTTAGATATATAAAATGTAATAACAACTACTAAAAAGCATAAATGACTACTTTAAGCATAAAAACATAAATATATACCAAGATGCTTTGATTTAACTATTAAACAAGCTAAAGTTATGTGTATAACGGATGTAATAATTATGTAATTCATGGTAGATCAAACCTGAACTTCAATGCCTATTTTGGATTGGTCTTAACTGAGCCTTGTCTTAAAAATTGATTTATTATTTACATTATTCCCAATAGGCTGCCTACAATTTGTCTAGCATACATTCAATTGATTGCCTAACCTACGTTCACCTGGGCATTCCACCATAAAAGATGAAGAAATATTGACTTGAGGACTTCTATTAATACAAAGATTATCATTAGCCCTAAAATTTTATCCCATAATTTTGTAATTGAATAGAATCTTGATCTTATAGGATTTTTCCTATTACATCACCTTGATTTCCATTCTCTGCATTTTCTCTTGTCGTCGTTTTTGACGTTCCACTACCATTCAATGGCCAAATTGCTCAGATGCATCTAGGTCAATTACCGACAAAGAGACACCAGCAACACCACTCTTTTCTTTCTTTTTGTTTGCTACTTTCATTAGTTTAGGAAACATTCCTTAGGGTGATCATATAACCCACAATTGAAGCAAATATTAGGCAAAACTTCATATTCAACTTTCTACAGCCAATTATCAATCACAACTTTAGACACTAAGTTCTTGTTGAGGTCTATCCACATAGCCATATGAGCAAAACATCATCTTGATCCATTATAATTTTTTAGTAAAATTTAATCACTTTTCCAATTAATTCGCAATTGCCCAAAGAATGTTATGTTTGTAAGTCTCTCTAAGCAAACCAGGAAGCCTAGTCCATACTACGTCCTTTTAGGGATATGGTTGCTTAGTGGAAAAAGAAGGTGCCAAGATGAGTTGTCAAATATTGAGAAAAAATCACCCTACAGCCTTCCAAGAGCACCTTGTTATAGTCCGTCTCATATTTGAACCACATAAAAAAGTAATCATATTCAATATCCATAAGATGAATTAGTTGCATCGCATTCCATAGTGTGGATCTTAGCAGACAACACCTTAAAACTAATTTTCCTTCCTAAGAGGTTAATAATCACAATATGTGCCATAATTTATTCAACTAGAGAATACACCCTCTTAGAGAACCAGATTAAAGGCATGTTGTCCATAGCCTCTTTTCCCATGTCTCCTTCAAGAGGGTCAAAGTTCTTGTCTTCAAAATATGTGTAACACCCCAAACCCGGCCCAAACACTGCAACCAGATCTGGTATGTCACTAAGGAGATTTTATAAAACTTGTGGCACTTTGGAAAAACAATTATCAGGTCTAAACATTTATGCTGAAAATTTAATAATTTGTCACATGCCTTAACTTAATTTAAACAAAAAAAATTTAAATGTTTACTAACAATAAAACCTAACATAAAACCCAAAATGATAAAGTCTACTGGCCCATGGCCTTATTACATTAAAATTTAAAACCCTTTAAATAAAAATATAAAATAATAAACTAAAGTCTTTTCTTTTCTGAATCCAAATGTTCTTTTGCATGGCCACCTTGCGCTCCTATCCAGCCCGGTCCGAAGCACTAGGTGCTACCTGAAAAAATGTTAAATCATAGGTTGAGTCGTGAGACTCAGTGTGCAACCCTCATGCACCTTTAGATTTGGGCCTTAGCCCCATAGAATGTAATAATGTAACATATTATATATGAAAATATGCAAAGCCCAACCCAAATCCTAGGTTTCCATCCGCTACACGCCACCCTTACCGCCACCACACCATTGGGGATTTTTACAATCAACCTACACTACTACACGCCATTGATGGCGCCATGTCATCGCTCATCGTCAATGATCATGGCAATAGCCACTACAATAGATCATGGCAAAAGCCACTACAATGATCATGGCAAAAGCCACTACGTAACACTTCCCCTTTCATCAATCCCAACCCCATGCAATCACAGAATTCAGCATACTTATAAAACATATCATATTAACAGGAACATTCACTGAAGAATGACAGAGATCACTAACTTGGTGATTCACTTTTACCCTTCTCGGGTTTCGAACGTTATCCTGGGATTTCGGCATTTAACAGAATGTAAGCAGATTTATTAACACATATTAACAGACAATCTAATGGAGTGAAAAGTTACACACCGATAATGCGTAGTATTACTTTCTATGTTGATACCCTCGCTAATCTGATCTCATCGCCTTTGTCTACAACATTGCTCAAAAGCCGAAGAACGCAAGGATAAGGCCTCTCTATATTCGCCAAGGTTAGTGCTTTACCCGATTTATACATTTAAATTAATGATCTCCTTACCTTAAAATATCGAAAGTAATTCGATCCGAAAAGTGCTACTGAACTCTGGCTTAGAAATCTAAGCGATTGGACCCCTTTCAAATCCCGGATGCCGCAAATGAGAGAAAACACCCGATTAGTTAACCATATATCCATTCGGCTAAGATCTCTAAAGGCCGAAAAAAGATTGAAATCTCACGAATCGACACTTACCTATACAAATGGTTTCGGCTACCCCTTGCAGGAAGATTCGGCAATCACAGTAGAAGATCGAAGCATAGAAGATTAGAGATCTAAGAATTTCGGCTTTTAAGAAAATCTCGAAAAAGATGAACAAGAGGAAGATTTCGGCTACAAGAACAAACAAGAGTATAGTTTAAGCTTTTAGTGAATGAGAGAAGAATAACAATGAGATCATAAGATTCAGCTAACAGGAAATTTCAAAGAAAGAAGAAAGGGTGAAGGAGGTGGTGATTTTCGGCTTTTTGAAAAAAAGTTGACAGAAATTGTGGAGGGAGAGACTGAGAATTTCGGCACAAAGAATGAAGAAAAAGTAGGGTTCAAATGCCGAAATTGATGAGCTATTCCCCCTATTTATAGAGAATTCGGCACCCACTATGGCTATTAGAAACTGATTTCTTTACTCCTCTAGGTGAGGGAATTTTAGCCAACTCTGCTCTCAGCAGATAGCTCCTAATTTTTTTCTCCTATTAACTACCATATTATCAACTATATTATCTACATTATCACATTCACATAAATCCTCCTATTTTTGAGCCTTGTAGTCGTCCACTCCACCTAACCTTAATGCCGAAAATTAGCTAACTTGAATCCAAGGAATTGGGCTCCTTGAAACTTAAATTTGGGCCCCTAACTCCCTGGTGTGCCGTCACCTCCTTGTTCCCTAAGTGGCACTACTGACCACTGGGCCACAAGCCCATTTTGATATTTTAAACACGGGTACTACCTTTTAAGTCCTATAATGCCCAAATAGAAAATTTTAATCAAGGCCTCTGCCTAAGCCTGAGCCCAATTTTGACCCTTAACAATTAAATTAACACTTTAAACATATACACCCACTAAACGCTTAGGCTAAAAAATTCAGGATGTTACAGTTCTACCCTCCTTAAAGAAATTTCGTCCTCGAAATTTCCAATTAACTAGTAGTCATACTACCTAAGTCTCACCACTATGCTTTCACTGCGCACTCTAATTCTAAAGCCAAAATAAACACTTAGTATACTATGGTAAGATACGCACCATTATTCGCATCTAGAGCGTCTTCGTCCCCTTGGCGATGTGCTACATAAACCAAAGCTGGCTACCTTACCTCAGCATGACCTGCACCTCTACCGGATGCTCCACGACCTTGTTCATTGCCAACATCGCCCATGGCTTATCCACGGCCCCTTGGTGGTTGCTGACCACCTCTCCTAACCTGATCAGAACCTCGTCCCGCGGGCTGTGCCTGCTCCACCCGTGGACAGTCCTTAATCATATGCTCCATGGATCCACACCTAAAGCATCCACCGTTCTCCATCTACACTCCCCATAATGCACCTTCCGACACGAAGGGCATGACCGATTCTGACCCTTCGGAGCACGAGGTGGCCCATCGACCTAGGCCTTTTCTGAAAATTTTCGGATGATTTCGATGACTCAAAATTTCTCTTATTCCTATTCCTATCCTTCTCCTTATTCTGCTTCTCAGTCCGCTTAACCTCCTCGGATATCTTAGCTTTCTCAACCAAAATTGCAAAGTCCCTTTCTCGCTGCGGTGCTACTAATACCCTCAACTCATCCCTTAGTCCATCCTCGAACCGTACACAACGCTCATAGTCAGTCATCACAATCCACATAGCTGGCCCCGATGTACTTTCCTTAAAACGACTCTTTAAAGAAGTCCCAATCAATACGATCTGTGGAAGTACCCTCCTTCACCGTGAGCCACCATTGGTAGGCCTCGTCTCGAAGAAGAGACACGACCCCCTTCAACTTCTCCTCCACAGTGAAGTCAAGGTCATCCATTATGCGCTCAGTTGCCTCCAACCAATACTCAGCTGTGTTAGGGGCTACGCTAGAAACTCCCCTAAACATCTCCGCTCCGTTTGCTTGGAGTCGTTCAGACACAGACTTTCGAGCTCCTCAACTCTTGCCTACTCTAGCCACTCTTTCAAGGACCCGCAGCATCGCCTGAGACACTGCATCATCTCCACCCGTTTGGTCCTAAAATTCCCCCTCCACAGCTGGTAGATCCGGCATCTCATTTCTTGACCCGTGGCCAGACCCTACTGGTTCGGACACGGTCATCATACCCCTACCACAACCACGCGGCGGATGTCCTCCACCCTTTGTACTCATTCTTTTGATCGACGTTTATCTGATTAAAAATTTTATGAATTATTAATTCTTCCCACTTATTAACCGCGAACAATCTTATGTAAAATCATTTCGATAGTAGTTCTTTCGAATCCGAATTCTATCTACGGGTTTAGTTCTCAAGTCGATACTTCCTAGTCCTAGAGTTCACCTTCAGTCAACATTTAGCACACATCAACCATAAAAACAGCCTTATAAACTTACATTCACCACCTAGGGATATTTGCGTCATTTCACTACCCTGGGGCATTTTCGTAATTTTACCTATAGGGGTATTTTCATAAATTTTCAAAATAAGGGATTTTGGTGATTTTACAATATAGGGGTATTTCGGTAATTTTACAATTTGGGGATATTTTGGTAATTTTATAAATTGGGGGTATTTCGGTAATTTTGTAAATTTTGGTAACTTTCGTAAATCAGGGGTAATTTAATAATTTCCCAACAAGGGTACTTCGAAAATTTTCCAAACAAGGGTATTTTGGTCATTCTGCAAAATCAAGGGTATCTCGGTAAATTTTCTCAACCTAGGGTTTTTGAGATAATTTTATAAAAAAATTAGGGTCATATAGGCAATTTTACAAAATAGGTACTGGTCCCTTCGGGTTTTAGTTATAAATTTTAGCTTTGTCAACAAGTCCTTGTGGCTAAGGCGAACAGTCAACGCACCAGGTAGGATTCCAGAAAAGAGGAGGTGAGTCACTAGGACTGGTTAAATACCAAGCTCTCCCTGAATCCAATCCTAGACATGCGTATGCCTATTGCCACACCCTAACTCAGCGACTAGTTCACAAGATTTGTTTGGATAAATTAAGTCTTATGGAATTTAAGAAGTTGTTTAAGCTAGGCCTATTGAAACACCCCAAACCCGGCCCACGAGACTTGATCGGATCTGGTATGTTCCCCAGTGTAAACCGTTTCAAATTCTTTTGTTACTTAGGAAAAACTTGTGTGATTTGGAAGAAAGATCGTTTTGGGTTGGGCTTGAGATGAAAACAAGTTTATTTCATTATTAAAAATCCTTTACTTTAGGTGACAAAACATTTGGTCATTGTTTTAAAAAAAAAATAGATTTACTTGATCTTTTAATAAATAAAGGTTTGTAAGCTTAACAAATAAAAATAGAATAAAATAATTCTATTAAGGCCTTATTACACCAAATAATTCCCACATTTAAATTTAAAATACTTAAAATAAAATAGTCCAAATAAAAGAAATCTGAACTTCACATGACCTCCACTAAGCATCTGCCGGCCCAGTCCATCACTGGTCATCACCTGAAAAGTAATCCCATAAGGGGTGAGTCAAACAGACTCAATGTGTAACCAACACTAAAATTTAACAATTTAGGCATACATTATCATACATGTTCATAAACAAATAAAAAAAATGATGATGCAACCCCAACCCAAACCTAGATAGCCATCTGCCACACGCCCCCTGCATCAACTCGCATACACGTGGGACTACTAAGTCAACCCTCCATCCGCTACACACCATCGGAAGGCGGTTGTTGCGATTGACGTGCACATCGCCTTTATAAAATTCGTGGTCTTAGGTCACCACATTCGATATCGTGGTCTTAGGTCACCACATTCGATATCGTGGTCTTAGGTCACCACATTCAGAATTCGTGGTCTTAGGTCACCACATTCACTTCCTTTTCATATAACCCATATGCCCCATATCATACATATCATGCATTAACATGCCAAATTCTTATTTCACATTCTTATAATGTCATATGTGTCGTAATGTATATTTAACATAATCCTAGTAGGAATAGGAAACGACTCGAGTACTTTTGTACCATAGCATGGTATCTTATCCATATTCATATTCTTATAAACATGCACATATTAATTATTGCCATAAATCTTATTAAAAAGTAGTGTGGGGTACACACCTGATTCGCTTAACAATTTCACTGAAATCCCGAAAATCCAATCTAAAGCCTTAGATCTCAAGTCCCTACATTCGACCAACCTTAGTATGTTAGCATAAAGCCTATTCGGCTTATAAAACCAAATCCTAGTAGGATTAGTACACTAAAACTTACCTTGGTGCCAAATCCCAAATCTTCACTATACTCTTTCTTGTATTCGCAAAGCTTTAAATCACTTTAACAAATTAGTTTCTTTGAATAAATATGAACTAGAACAAAAACACCAAAAATAGGCCTTGGCCGAATATTCGCATGTCTTACCTTGTGGATTTTAAATCTCAAATTCACCGAATAACTAGGAACACGACCTCCGTGTACCTTAGGAAAAGAACTTCTCCTTCTTGTAGTTGACTTAAACAAATCCCGAAAAGATCTCTTCAAAGTTTTGGCAACAAGATATTAATGGGGTTAGTCCTAGATTTTGCAAATCTTAAAAGAAAAGGATGAAAATCGAATGATAACTAGTTCTTACCCTTAATACGTAAGTCGACAACCCTTGTTTGAAGTCTCAAACTGCTTGGCTATGGCCTTGATTTTAGCAAACTTTCGGCTTTTGGAAGATTATGAAAGAAGAAGAGAAAGAGTTTGAGCAATTTGGTAATGAAGTTTCACTACACAAGGTGTATTTTCTATTGGCAAAACAATGAAGAAAGGAGATATTTGCTAGAGAGAATTGGCAGAGAGAGAGTTAGAAGAAAGAATGAATGGCCCTCTTTTCCTTTTATAGGCTAAATTACTAACTTAGAATCCTTGCTTGGCCATCACTCTTCTATTTTGATAGCTTTATCTCTTTAATTAAAAATTAAAGAATAATCCTCAATTATCTCTTTGAAAATAATCTAAAATAAATCATCATTTATCCACCTATTTAGTCGAAGTTTTAAGGAGAATTAAACTCTTCCTTAAGAGTCCCTATTTTCGTCCATTGCTTCCTCTTTAAGTAATTAAATAAAATTACTTAAAGTCTTAGCTAGATGCCGTCCACCCCCTTCCCTTGATGAGCCGAATTTAAACTTATTCTATTGGACTCCTTATGGCCATACAAGGCCCAAATTATCCACCTAAGTGGCGCCTCCCTATGATTAGTTTAGCTTTAATAACGAATTGGGCCACAAGCCCAATTCAGTCGCAAAAACACTCTCAGAAATGCTCTCCTTGCTACTCGAACCTAAGCTTGCACACATGCTGGTGGCGTCATTTACTGGGCTTTAAGTGGTGCCTCCTTGTCACTTTTCCAAGCCCGTTTTTGTGTCAAATTTCTTCTATTAATTTTCTTAAGGCCATCGTGCCTTAAAACTTATCATTTCTAAGACATTTTCTTATATTTCCAAGTTTCCAAAAACGTTAGTGTAACATCCTAAATTAGGGGTTGTTAAAATTTAATTAATTTCCTTGTGTGCTTGAAGAAATAAAGAGTATGATTTTATTTGGCATGTTTTAGGGTCTAAAAAAATAACCCGAGCTAGGCCCCACCTGCACTTAAAAAAAATTCTTCCTAAGTGTTTTAAAGGAGGGGGCTAGGTGAATTAGGGGTTAAGAAAATTTTTAGAAGGGACTTGACATAAGGATCTAGTTGGCTTAAGTGGTCCCATGCGTGTTGGAGGTGAAGGGGAGAGCGCTGGTCGCAAGTTCGAGTGACAGGAGGAGCATTGAGCATTTTGTTTTTTTTATATAGTGATGGGCTTAAGAAGGAAGGCCTTAAAATTAATTCGTGAAGGCTCATGGCATGAAAGTTCAGGTAGTAGGAGTGGCTTGGGGCGCCACTTAAGAGAGGCAGGTCTCGGGTTCGAGGGACGCAGGGAGCATTTTTATTTTAGGCTATTTGCGTTAGGAGAGGAAGGGTCAAGAAGAAGGTTTTATAAGTTAATGAAAGGGGTATTTGTCATGAAAGTCTAAATAGAAGAGTTGGTTTGGGGCGCTTATAGAGTCATTGTCTGCTGCTTTGCTCGCCGGTTTGAGCCAAAGATAGCAAAGTAGCTTTTTTTATTTTTTTCCAAGGCCGACGTGAATGGAGAAAGGTAATGGCATGAAATTGGACTCCTTAAATGATAAGGATAAAGTTTATTTTTTTTATTATTTCTCCTGCACTTAATCGGCTGGAAGAGAGTGGCTTTTGCAATTTTATTTTCATTCAAATTGTGAGAGTAGCTAGGGGATAAGAAGTTAGATAAACTTTGATTAAATCTTTGATAAATGAGGGCTGAATTATCACAAAAAGGGAGAGGTTATGGTCGTATGAGGGACTCTCTAGGGCCATCCAATTTTTGTTTAGTATTACACAAGGAGAGTGCTGAAATCATTCAGCCATATTTTCTTTTCTTTCACAAGTCATTCAATTTCCCCTAGGCAAATTGCTCAAAATTTTCCAGCACCTTTTCTTTCCATTTAGCCGAAAACCACCATTAATCCCCCTACTTCTTTTCTTTCTCCTTCTTCTTCCTCCATTAGTCGAATCCCTACTACCTTGCTACCGAAATTTCCTTAGACAAATTGCCCAAAATTATTCAAAATTCCAGCATCTCTTTTGTTTCTCTTAAGCCGAAACCCCCTCCCTATTTGCAGTAGTTTTGGCCGAATATCAAAGCAAAGGGTGCTCTCTTCTTCCCCAATCGGTTTAAGAGGAAGGTAAGTGGTGGTAAGGACTTGATTTAGTAATCTTTTCCTTTAGGTATTCGTTGTCAAGGCTTGGAGGTTAACTATTTTGTGTCTTAAGGTGTGGCCGATTGTCTGAGGTGAACATCGCTTGGCTCGGGATTTGGTAGGAAACTGAATCACGTGTAGGGGCAAGGAAATCTAGTGTGGCCGACTTGATTCTTCGGGATTTGGGACTCTCATTAGTAACAGGTGTGTACATACACACTTAATAATTAATTAATGTGCTGAATATATTACACTAAATTGGATTGTGTAGAATTGGATTTTATACCATCATGGTGTAAGCAAGGAATCAGGTAAGTCCTTGATATTATGAATTACTTAATGATGCTTTTGGGAAGCATGACGTATTTGGTATGTTGTTAAATAAATATGTGGGCATGATTCCTGTTATATGCATGTTATTGATTGTTGTGGGTTGAATGAGAGGAGGGGGAAGTAATATTCGTGTCGACGGACACCAGTGGTTTGGTACCACATTTTGTGACTATGGTCACCGAGGTTTGGCACCTCCGAGGTTTGGCACCTCATAGCGTCTCGTCCCAAATGGCTTAGCACCATAGTGGGTTGGCCCCACGGATTATATTATGGGATCGACGCCAGTGATTTGGTATCACACGTGGGTTGGCCCCACCAATGGTTTGGCACCACAATTATTGATGAGTATCGTGACTTTAAGTCACCAATGGTTTGGCACCACCAAGGCTTTGGTACCACATGGTAGAAAAAGGTGTTTGGATGGCTAGGTTGGGTGCATAATTTAGTGCATGTTAATTTGTTTTAAATTGTGTATGATGTTGCATTAAACCGGAAAAGGGTTACACACCGAGTCTTGGTGACTCACCTTTTCCTTTAACATTTTTCATGTGACACGTAGATCATGGATGAGGAGCCTGGATGGACTCGAGGTGGCCATGCAAAGGAAATTTGAGTTTATTTTGAAGTATTTTATTTTATGTTGGTTTTAATTGTTCAGTTGTAATAAGGCCTCCTAAGATTATTTTATTATTTTACATGTTTTGGATAAATTATTTAAATTTCTTAATAACTTTAAAAATGGTTACACAAGTTTCTTAAATTCAAACGTATATGATTTTCTTTTCGCACTATCCAGTGCAATGACTAAATTGGTAACAACTTGACTTAATATATTTTAAATGAACTAAGTATTGCTTTTTTGTAAACTTCAACTGTTTTAAAATAAGACAACATCTTTTACTCTAAAATAAAATCGGCTAAACAAGGGTTTTCAAAATGTTTTCATCTGTAACATACCGAATTTGGCCATAACGTTTGGGCCTAGTTTGGGGTGTTACAAAATTGGTATCGGAGCCCGGTTCAAAACTCGACTGTGGGGGGCCCAAGGCCCAAAATGTTTTGTTCTTGTTAGTAGCCTTATTATGATGTTTTTGGAAAGTGTTTGTGGCTTGAACAGCATGGCACCGAGTCTCCGGCACCAATCCGCCCAGGTAAGTACTTCTGACTTCTGTGTGGATTATTATTTGTAGAAGGGTAGGTATGGAACGTAGTTAGTATGATAAGTGCTTTAAACCTTAGGACTAGTTTACTCCAACAAATCACATAAGACTTTAATGGCTTAATTAAACAAACCTACGACCAAGTCGCCGAGTTAGGATATGGTAACCCTGGTGCGCATGTCTAGGATTGGATCCTAAGAGCTTGGTACTTAAGGTCCTCGTGACTCACCTCCTCTTCGCAGAATCCTACCTGCGTAGCTTTTGCTCACCCTAACCAAGAGGACTTCATAAGCTAAACACCATAAATAAAACCCTAAGGATTAGCCATGTTTTACTGAAAAACTCTAGTTTTAAAATTATTAAAGTACCCTTAAATAGAAACAAAAATTTATTTTGGAAAATTTTCAAAATATTCTTAATTTATCAAAATTACCAAAATGCCCTAGTGGCAAAATTACGAAAATGCCCTTGGTCTTTAAAATTATCAGACTACCCCGATTTCAATAAAATTCTTTACTTTGCAAAAGTATCCAAAATTTTGTATTTCAAAACAATACCTCGACTTTGGAAATTTACAAAATTACCCCGATTGACAAAATTACCAAAATACCCCTGGATTCTAAAATTTTGCCGTACCTTTAATTTTATAAAATTTTCAGAGATACCCACCGCTTTGGGAAATTTCAAATTGTCCTGATTTAGTAAAGTTTTAAAATCCTCTGGTTTATTATGAAAATACCCCTGTAGGAAAATGACGAAAATACCCCTGGGATAGAAACGGACAAAAATGCCCGAAAGAATGAGTATGTATGAAAGGTATTAAGGAATGGATGTGCTTCCCTGTGTGAACTAGGATAGAGGACCTAAAACTTTGATTGATCGAAAGAATCTCTATTAAACTCTCTTCATAAAATTTCTTCGCGGATAATCAGTGAAACAAAATTTTTTTTAAATACATAAAACTTCTTAATCAGATTAAATCGCAATCGTTAGATATGATAGTTTTATTAAGATTAGAGTGCGCAGCAATAGCGTAGTGTAGTGAGTTAGACTGTACGGATGAACGATAGTAAGTAATTTCGAGGACGAAATTATTTTTAAGGGGGGTAGAATTGTAACACCCTAAATTAGGGGTTGTTAAAATTTTAATTAATTTCCCTTGTGTGCTTGAAGAAATAAAGAGTATGATTTTATTTGGCATGTTTTAGGGTCTAAAAAAAAATAACCCAAGCTAGGCCTGACCCAGACTTAAAAAAAAAAAAATTCTTCCTAAGTGTTTTAAAGGAGGGGGCTAGGTGAATTAGGGGTTAAGAAAATTTTTAGAAGGGACTTGACACAAGGATCTAGTTGGCTTTAGTGGTCCCATGCGTGTTAGAGGTGAAGGGGAGAGCGCTGATCGCAAGTTCGAGTGACAGGAGGAGCATTGAGCGTTTTGTTTTTTTTATATAGTGATGGGCTTAAGAAGGAAGGCCTTAAAATTAATTCGTGAAGGCTCATGGCATGAAAGTTTAGGTAGTAGGAGTGGCTTGGGGCACCACTTAAGAGAGGCAGGTCTCGGGTTCAAGGGACGCAGGGAGCATTTTTATTTTGGGTTATTTATGTTAGGAGAGGAAGGGCCAAAAGAAGGTTTTATAAGTTAATGAAAGGGTATTTTTCATGAAAGTCTAAATGGAAGAGTTGGTTTGGGGCGCTTATAGGGTTTTCATTCTTCCGCTTGAGTCATTGGTTCGAGCCAAAGATAGCAGCAGCTTGGTTTTATTTTTTCCAAGGTCATGGAATGGAGAAAGGTAATGGCATGAAATTGACTCCTTAAATGATAAGGATAAAGTTTATTTTTTATTATTTCTCCCGCACTTAATCGGCCGGAAGAGAGTGGCTTTTGCAATTTTATTTTCATTCAAATTGTGAGAGTAGCTAGGGATAAGAAGTTAGATAAACTTTGATTAAATCTTTGATAAATGAGGCTGAATTATCACAAAAGGGAGAGGTTATGGCCGTATGAGGGACTCTCTAGGGCCATCCAATTTTGTTTAGTATTACATAGGAGAGTGTCAAATCATTCACCATATTTTCTTTTCTTTCACAAGTCGCCGAATTTCCCTAGGCAAATTGCTCAAAATTTTCCAACACCTTTTCCTTCCATTTAGCCAAAACCACCATTAATCCCCTACTTTTTTCTTTCTCCTTCTTCTTCCTCAATTAGTCGAATCCTACTACCTTCTGTCAAATTTCCTTAGACAAATTGCCCAAAATTATTCAAAATTCCAGATCTCTTTTGTTTCTCTTTAAATTAAACCCTCCCTATTTGTGTAGTTTTGGCCGAATATCAAAGCAAAGGGTGCTCTTCTTCCCCAATCGGTTTAAGAGGAAGGTAAGTGGTGGTAAGGACTTGATTTAGTAATCTTTTCCTTTAGGTATTCGTTAAGTCAAGGCTTGGAGGCTAACTATTTTGTGTCTTAAGGTGTGGTCGATTGTCTGAGGTGAACCACCGCTTGGCTCGGATTTGGTAGGAAATCGAATCACGTGTAGGGGCAAGGAAATCTAGTGTGGCCGATTTGATTCTTCGGATTTGGGACTCTCATTAGTAACAGTGTGTACATACACACTTAATAATTAATTAATGTGTCAATATATTACACTAAATTGGACTGTAGAATTGGATTTTATACCATCATGGTGTAAGCAAGGAATCGTAAGTCCTTGATATTATGAATTACTTAATGATGCTTTTGGTAAGCATGACGATTTGGTATGTTGTTAAATAAATGTGTGAGCATGATTCTGTTATATGCATGTTATTGATTGTTGTAGGTTGAATGAGAGGAGGGAAGTAATATTCGTGTCGATTTTAACACCAAAGGTTAGGTACCACATTTTGTGACTATGGTCACTGAGGTTTGGCACCTCCAGAGGTTTGGCACCTCATAGCGCCTCGTCCCAGTGGCTTAGCACCACAAAGGTTGGCCCCACGGATTATATTATGGGATCGACGCCATGATTTGGTATCACACGTGGTTGGCCCCACCAAAGGTTTGGCACCACAATTATTGATGAGTATCGTGACTTTAAGTCACCAGTGGTTTGGCACCACCGGTGCTTTGGTACCACACGGGTAGAAAAGGTGTTTGGATGGCTAGGTTGGGTGCATAATTTAGTGCATGTTAATTTGTTATAAATTGTGTATGATGTTGCATTAAACCGAAAAGGGTTACATCGAGTCTTGGTGACTCACCTTTTCCTTTAACATTTTTCGTGTGACACGTAGATCGTGGATGAGGAGCCGATGGACTCGAGGTGGCCATGCAAAGGAAATTTGAGTTTATTTTGAAGTATTTTATTTTATGTTGGTTTTAATTGTTCGCTTGTAATAAGGCCTCCTAAGATTATTTTTATTATTTTACATGTTTGGGATAAATTATTTAAATTGCTTAATAACTTTAAAATGGTTACACAAGTTCCTTAAATTCAAACGTAAATGATTTTCTTTCGTACCATCTGCACAATGACTAAATTGGTAACAACTTGACTTAATATATTTTAAATGAACTAAGTATTGCTTTCTTTGTAAACTTCAACTGCTTTTAAATAAGACAACATCTTTTACTCTAAAATAAAATCGACTAAACAAGGGTTTTCAAAATGTTTTCATCTCAGAATATACCGAATTTGGCCATAACGTTTGGGCGGTGTTTGGGGTGTTACAAATTCGCTTCCTCCTTTAAACTTATCATTTCTAAAGCATTTCCTTACATTTCCGGACATTTCCTACATTTCCTTACATTTCCTACATTTCCTTACATTTCCATACATTTCTTACATTTCCATACATTTCCATACATTTCCATACATTTCCATACATTTCCTTACATTTCCATACATTTCCTTACATTTCCATACATTTTTAGGTTTCCAAATGTTTACTTTCCTCTTTTAACTTATGTTTCCAAAAATGTTCATAATACATTCATAACACATAAGACATGCCATTTCAGTATAATCAAAATAAATGCATAGGCCCATTTTCGTGATGTTACAGCCTTCCCCTTAAAATAATTTTGTCCTCGAAATTACTTACTAACGAACAATCGTACATCTTAACTCACCACACTCGCCTCTACAAGACTCGATCTTAACAAAACTAACACATTTCTTAGATACTACCTTAACCACGTCCACTAGAACTCATATCTAATGACGCGCTTTAATCTGATTTAAGAAAGTTTTATGCATTAGTACTTTGTTCCACTGTTTAACCGCGAACAGCTTTATGAAAAGGAGTTTAATAGTGGTTCTTCCGATCAAACAAAGTCTCAGTTCAAGTTCACTATTCTAATTCAGAGATTCACATTCACATTCACATTCATCCATCTCGAAAGAGACACATTCATTCACGACATTCACTTCACTACTTTGGGCATTCCTGATCATCCCCCCCAGGGGTAATTTTGTCATTTTTCCTATAAGGTATTTTGGAAATAAATCGGGGTCACTTCAAAATAATCTTCATAAGTCAAAAGCATTTCAAAATTTACAAAACTCGAGGTTATCTTGAAAATTTGTTTTCCAAATCGGTGTTGCGTAAATTTCTAAATCGGGTCATTTCTGCAATTTTAGAAGTTAGGGGCATTTTTCAGTAAATTCTCCAAATCGGTATCTTGATATTTGTAAAACAAAAGTTTTGGTATTTTGTAAAGTAGAAACATTTTAGCAAAAGTCGAGGGTATTTTTGAAAATCTTAAAACTAAGTGGTATTTTATTAATTTGCAACATGTGGGCATTTTAGTAATTTTCCCAAATGAAAGTACCTTGAATTTTTTCAGAAATAGAATTTTTGGACACTTTTGCAAAATAGAGAAATTTTACTAAAATCGAGGGTAATATGGTAATTTTAGAAACCAAGGGTATTTTTGTAATTTTACCACTGGGGTATTTTAGTAAATTTGTAAATCAAAAATATTTCGTGAAAATTTATAAAATAATCTTTTCAAATCAAGAGGGTAATTTAGAAATTTTAAAACTAGGGTTTCCATAAAAATACGGCTAGTCTCTTTCGGTTTTAGTTAGGGGTTTAGCCCATGACTAAGTCCTCTTGGTTAGGGTGAACCATCACTACGCACTAGGTAGGATTCGAGTGGGTAGGAGGTGAGTCACTAGGACCGCTTAAATACCAAGCTCCCACCAAACCAATCCTAGACATGCGCACCGTGGTTACCACACCCTAACTCAGCGACTTAACCACAGGTTGGTTTAGTTAGGCATTTAAGTCTTATGTAATTGTTGGGGTAACTAGCCCTAGGGTTCAAGTACTAAATCTCTATTCTACGTTCCATAAAAGCCCATACATTTCACATATTCAAATCACTTGAAGTCAAGTACTTACCGTGGATCATGGTGGAGACTTAGTGGGCCATGCCGAAAAACTCGCTTAATTTATAAAATCCTTTTGGGCTTAACTTTGAAAACGTTTTGGGCCTTAAACCCAAGGCCGAGAGTTTAAAATCGGGCTCTGATACCAAACTAAAACACCCCAAACCTGGCCCACAAGCCTTGACCGGATCTGATATGTTCCCCGGTGTAAACTGTTTCAAATTCTTTTGTTACTTAGGAAAAACTTGTGTGATTTGGAAGAAAGATCGTTTTGGGTTGGGCTTGAGATGAAAACAAGTTTATTTCATTATTAAAAATCCTTTACTTTAGGTGACAAAACATTTGGGCATTGTTTTAAAAAAAATAGATTTACTTGATCTTTTAATAAATAAAGGTTTGTAAGCTTAACAAATAAAAATAGAATAAAATAATTCTACTAAGGCCTTATTACATCAAATAATTCCCATATTTAAATTCAAAATACTTAAAATAAAATAGTCCAAATAAAAGAAATCTAAACTTCACATGGCCTCCACTAAGCATCTGCCAGCCCGGTCCATCACTGGTCGTCACCTGAAAAGTAATCCCACAAGGGGTGAGTCAAACAGACTCAATGTGTAACCAACACTAAAATTTAACAATTCAGGCATACATTATCATACATGTTCATAAACAAATAAAAAAAATGATGATGCAACCCGAACCCAAACCTAGATAGCCATCTACTACACGTCTCCCGTACCAACCTGCACACCGTGGGGACTACTAAGTTAACCCTCCATCCGCTACACACCATCGGTTAAGGCGTCACCGCAATGACGTGGCACATCGCCCTTATAAAATTCGTGGTCTTAGGTCACCACATTCAGATATCGTGGTCTTAGGTCACCACATTCAGATATCGTGGTCTTAGGTCACCACATTCAGTAATTCGTGGTCTTAGGTCACCACATTCACTTCCCCTTTTCATATAACCCATATGCCCCATATCATACATATCATGCATTAACATGCCAAATTCTTATTTCACATTCTTATAATGTCATATGTGTGTCGTAACAGATATTTAACATAATCCTAGTAGGAATAGGAAACGTACCTGAGTACTTTTGTACCATAGCATGGTATCTTAGCCATATTCATATTCTTATAAACATGCACATATTAATTATTGCCATAAATCTTATTAAAAAGTAGTGTGGGGTACACACCGATTCGCTTAACAATTTCAATCGAAATCCCAAAATCCAATCTAAAGCCTTAGATCTCAAGTCCCTACGTCTAGCCAACCTTAGTATGTTAGCATAAAGCCTATTCTATTATAAAACCAAATCCTAGTAGGATTAGTACACTAAAACTTACCTTGGTGCCAAATCCCAAATCTTCACTATACTCTTTCTTGTATTCGGCAAAGCTTTAAATCACTTTAACAAATTAGTTTCAGCTTTTGAATAAATATGAACTAGATCTAAAACACCAAAAATAGGCCGTGGCCGAATATTCGCATGTATCTAAGACACCAAAAATAGGCCGTGGCCAAATATTCGCATGTCTTACCTTGTGGATTTTAAATCCCTAAATTCACCGAATAACTAGGGAACACGCGGCCTACGGTGCACCTTCGGGAAAAGAACTTCTCCTTCTTGTAGTTGACTTAAACAAATCCCAAAAGATCTCTTCAAAGTTTCGCAACAAGATATTAATGGTTTAGTCCTAGATTTTGGCAAATCTTAAAAGAAAAAGGATGAAAATCGAATGATAACTAGTTCTTACCCTTAATACGTAAGTCGACAACCCTTGTTTGAAGTCTCAAACTATTCGACTATGGCCTTGATTTTAGCAAACTTTCGCTTTTGGAAGATTATGAAAGAAGAAGAGAAAGAGTTTGAGCAATTTGGTAATGAAGTTTCGCTACACAAGGTGTATTTTCATTGGCAAAACAATGAAGAATGGAGATATTTACTAGAGAGAATTTAAGAGAGAGAGTTAGAAGAAAGAATGAATGGCCCTATTTTCCTTTTATAGCGTAAATTACTAACTTAGAATCCCTTACTTGGCCATCACTCTTCTATTTTGATAGCTTTATCTCTTTAATTAAAAATTAAAGAATAATCCCTCAATTATCTCTTTGAAAATAATCTAAAATAAATCATCATTTATCCACCTATTTAGCCGAAGTTTTAAGGAGAATTAAACTCTTCCCTTAAGAGTCCCTATTGTCATCCATTGCTTCCTCTTTAAGTAATTAAATAAAATTACTTAAAGTCTTAGCTAGATGTCATCCACCCCTTCCCTTGATGAGCCAAATTTAAACTTATTCTATTGGACTCCTTGTGGCCACACGAGGCCCAAATTGTCCACCTAAGTGGCGCCTTCCTATGATTAGTTTAGTTTTAATAACAAATTGGGCATAAGCCCAATTTAGTCGCAAAAGCACTCTCGTAAATGCTCTCCTTGCTTGTCAACCTAAGCTTGCACACATGCTGGTGGCGCCATTTATCGGGCTTTAAGTGGTGCTTCCTTGTCACTTTTCCAAGCCCGCTTTTGTGTCAAATTTCTTCTATTAATTTTCTTAAGGCCACCTTGCCTTAAAACTTATCATTTCTAAGACATTTCCTTATATTTCCAAGTTTCCAAAACGCTTTGTTTCCTCCTTTAAACTTATCATTTCTAAAGCATTTCACATTTCCGTGACATTTCCTACACTTTCTTACATTTCCTACATTTCCTTACATTTCCATACATTTCTTACATTTCCATACATTTCCATACATTTCCTTACATTTCCATACATTTCCTTACATTTCTATACTTTTCTTACATTTCCATACATTTTCAGATTCCAAATGTTCACTTTCCTCTTTTAACTTAAGTTTCCAAAAATGTTCATAATACATTCATAACACATAAGACATGCCATTTCGTATAATCAAAATAAATGCATAGGCCCATTTTCAGGAAGTTACACCTATAGTCCATCAAAGTCTAATTAAACTAGCCTACGTCCCTTAAAGCCCATCAAGCCCACATACAGATACATATATCACATTGTGAGTTCAGAGTACTTACCTGGCGGACTTGGGCCGGAGGCGCAGGTGCCATGCCGAGAAAACAACCCTGTACTATTTATAGACATGCATGTTTCTAAAACCCATCTTTTAGAAAATGTTTTGAGCCCAAAAACCCTCAAAGTCGAGTTTTGAACCGGGTCTGATACCAATTTGTAACACCCTAAACCCGGCCCAAACACTACAACCGAATTTGGTATGTCACTAAGGAGATTTTATAAAACTTATGGCACTTTGGAAAAACAATTATCAGGTCTAAACAATTATGTCAAAAATTTAATAATTTGTCACATGCTTTAACTTAATTTAAACAAAAAAATTAAATGTTTACTAACAATAAAACCCAACATAAAACCCAAAATGATAAAGTCTCATCGCCCATGGCCTTATTACAATGAAATTTAAAACCCTTTAAATAAAAATATAAAATAATAAACTAAAGTCTTTTTGTTTTCTAAATCCAAATGTTCTTTTGCAAGGCCACCTTGCACTCTTCTCCGGCCGGTCCGAAGCACTAGGTGCTACCGTAAAAATGTTAAATAATAGGTTGAGTCATGAGACTCAAGCAGTAACCCTCATCCACCTTTAGATTTGGGCCTTAGCCCCACGTAACGTAATAATAGAACATATTATATATGAAAATATGCAAAGCCCAACCCAAATCCTAGGTTTCCATCCGCTACACGCCACCCTTACCGCCAACACACCATTGGGGATTTCTACAATCAACCCACATCGCTACACGCCATTGATGGCAATCATGTCGCTCATCATCGCCGATCAAGGCAATAGCCATAACAATGATCATGGAAAAAGCCACTACAATGCATCATGGCAAAAGCCACTACAATGATCATGGTAAAAGCCATTACAATGATCATGGCAAAAGCCACTACACGTAACACTTTCCTTTCATCAAACCCAACCCCGCAATCACGTAAATCAGCATACTTATAAAACATATCATCTTAATAGGAACATTCATCAAGAATGACAGAGATCACTAACTGGTGATTCGCTTTACCCTCCTCTGTTTGAACGTTATGTCGATTTTAGCATTTAACAAAATGTAAGCGATTTATTAACACATATTAACAGACAATCTAATGGTGTGAAAAGTTATACACCTGATAACGCGTAGTACTACTTTCTATGTTGATACCCTCGCTAATCTGATCTATTGCCGTTTGTCTACAACCTTGCTCAAAAGCCAGAAGAACGCAAGGATAAGGCCTCTCCTATATTCGGCCAAGGTTAGTGCTTTACCCGATTTATACATTTAAATTAACAGATCTCCTTACCTTAAAATCCCGAAAGTAATTTGATCTGAGTGCTACTGAACTCTGGCTTAGAAATCTAAGCGATTGGACCCCCTTCAAATCTCGAAATGTCGCAAATGAGAGAAAACACCTAATTAGTTAACCATATAGCCATTCGGCTAAGATCTCTAAAGGTAGAAAAAAGATTGAAATCTCACGAATCGACACTTACCTATACAAATGGTTTCGGCTACCCCTTGCAGGAAGATTCGACAATCACAACAGAAGATCAAAGCATAGAAGATTAGAGATCTAAGAATTTTGACTTTTAAGAAAATCCCGAAAAAGATAGACAAGAGGAAGATATCAGCTACAAGAACAAACAAGAGTGTAGTTTCAGCTTTTAGTGAATGGGAGAAGAATAACAATGGAGATCAAAAGATTCGGCTAACAGGAAATTTCAAAGAAAGAAGAAAGGGTGAAGGAGGTGGTGATTTTCGGCTATTTGAAAGAAAGTTGACAGAAATTGTGGAGGGAGAGACTGAGAATTTCGGCACAAAGAATAAAGAAAAAGTAGGGTTCAAATGCCGGAATTGATGAGCTATTCCCCCTATTTATAGAGAATTTAGCACCCCCTATGGCTATTAGAAACCAATTTCTTTACTCCTCTACGTGATGGAATTTCAGCCAACTCTGCTCTCAGCAGATAGCTCCAAATTTTTTTTCTCCTTTTATCTACCATATTATCAACTATATTATCTACATTATCCCATTCACATAAATCCTCCTATTTTTGAGCCTTGTAGCCGTCCACTCCACCTAACCCTAATGCCAAAAATTAGCTAACTTGAATCCAAGGAATTGGGCTCCTTGAAACTTAAATTTGGGCCCCTAACTCCCTGGTGTGGCGTCACCTCCTTGTTCCCTAAGTGGTGCTACTGACCCATTTTGATATTTTAAACACGGGTACTACCTTTTAAGTCCTATAATGCCCAAACAGAAAATTTTAATCAGTGCCTCTGCTTAAGCCTGAGCCTAGTTTAGACCCTTAATAGTTAAATTAACACTTTAAACATATACACACACTAAATGCTTAGACCCAAAAATTCAGGATGTTACACTATGTCATAATAATTTGGTTATACCCAAATTCACTCAAGAGCATATCCTTAAATGAAGGATATCTAGTATCATCCACAGGCATTGCCATCCCCCTATTGGATCTACTGCCCTAAATGTAGTATTTTCGTCTATGTACACTTGTAATTTTTTTTTAACAGATTCATTCATAAAATTATTCATGAATTACATTAATATCCTTTGTATAATGTCTTCATATGGTTTTTGCATGTAAAGAAAAATAGAAGCAAATATTAGCTCGTTGGTTGTCTAATGTTTAACTAGTACTAAGCAATATTACGTGGTCGAATCATAATATGGAAAGACAACTTATATTAGTAGACGAACCTAAACATGCCCTTAGTCTAATTAGAAAGGAGCTAACCAATAGAAAGACTAATGTGTCATCTATCAAGTCCAATTGGGAAGATTTCTTACTTTGGGCATCGGAGCAGATTACTCCTAGAAGATAGAGACATAGATGTGACTAACTGGACTGACTATATATCGGTTTAGACATAAGAAAGATATATCTTGAATCCGTTAATTGATTTATTCACTTGTGACATTCAAAGTGTGCCATACCTTAATCCTAAGGGATGACGAACTATGTATGCGTGACTCATTTACTTTGACGTAAGTAAAAGCTCAGGTTCAAAGAGAGAAGGAATTGAAAGTTGGTGCATTGGGTATATGATTTCTACAGTATGTAGCGTCATTCACAACATCAAAATTCATAGCCTAAAATATAGGTAAATGATATCCTCTCATTGGCATTACATGGTTGATGAAAAGTAAATGTGGCCACGGGTTATTCATCCTTGTGATAAATGACTTGATTACTATTTGATATTAATTTACTTTTAATGAAGAAAGATGCAATGGTTTACCATGAGATAAAATAGGATCATATTGGGAGAACAAATTTATCCCAAAGATATTAAGGATATCCTATGAGGGTAATACACTTATGACAAGGCTATTGGACAAGCACTGATCGAGTTGCTTCTGTAATGGTATGTCATTAGGGAGAAATTAGTCACGATACTATAATGGAATGTATTCGTGACTATATGAGTTTATAAGAATTAGGAGAAAAGCTAAAACTTAATTATAAATCATTTGAGCCCTAATCACATATGTCCAATCAGTCCTCATCTTGCTCGTTGAAACCAAAAATGAATCGCATGTTAAATCAAATGAATAGAAATGGATTGAAATAGTAAAGTTAGAGAAATAGGAAACATTTGGAAATGAATGTGTTTTTCTCAAATGAAAATGCTTTGAAAATGAATTTATGGTTTTTTGAATAATTGAAGTTCAAAAGTGGAAATAAATTTATTGGTCATGGTGAATCCGTTGAATGGAGAAATATTAAATATATTCTCATATATTCTTTTACGGCAAAATTGTCATGATTTTAACGGAATTAGAATTGGGTTGAGAAAATTAATTAATTGAGAAATCAATTTAAGATGTCTATTTTGGGAAATAGAAAAATAAATATCGGATTGGATCGAATTATAAATTATTGAGTTAAAAGTTCAAAAAGTACTTGTAATTTGACTCAATATGGGAGAGGCCCAAAAGTTCCTCATGTTTAGAGCAAGGGATGGAAAACCCTAGTTTTTTTAACTAGGGTTTTGCCCCACCTAATCCTAGTTAAATTAGGAGTTTATTTTTCTATTGAAATAGACTTATACAATTCAACAAGAGCTTTACTTCTTCTCCCTATAAATAGATGGAATCAGTAGGGCTAAAAAAGATAAAGATAACTTTTTTACAACTTTGAGAGATTATTCTTTTGTTCGAAAATAGTGAGAATTTATTTTCTAAGTATAAATTTTATTTCCAAAATAACAATTTTATCAGTTTCTATTCAAAGAGAATTTGTTTTTTAACTACCTTTCTCTACTTTACTCTCGCGAACGATGGGAAAAGAGAAAGAAATAAATAGATAGAGACAAGGATCGGTAAAACTAATGCGTGACGGTGTCTATAAGTGTGACAGGTCAGTTGTAATATATTTGTACAACAAGGTACAGGAGTACTCCAAGGATCGAACCTAAAAGAGTAAAAAAAATTGAACAATTTCTATTAACGAGCATGCAAAATAGAGAGTCTAACCAACTAATTGCTAGAAATTATATTACGAAAAATCATAAAGTCAAGAGTGATTACACTAATCTACTATCTAGCTACCAAGGACTAAATTGTAAAACGTGTAAAATTATGAAATTAACAAATAGTTAACAAATGATGGTTGATTGATTTTAATGTGGTTCACTCATTCTCGAAGTAGGTATTTAAATTGCTTAAGCCCCTAAAATGGCTCCATTTTACCTCTCAGTCTCAATTTTACCAAGTTAGACAAGTTAATTAGGTTTATCTCTCGATCTCACCGGCTAACCTGAGACTAACAAATCGGTGCTCAACAGGATCTCCTCTCAAACTCACTTACCTAGATATTCTCTTAGGGTCGTCAATCCTAAGTTTTTAGGTTCATTCAAATTAGCCTAGTTTATTACAATTTGGTCCCTTATCCAAAAATTAGCTCACCACATCTCTATCAACCAACCCTCTTAACAATTTAGTTACCCATACTAAAATAAAGCTAATGAACATGAAACTATAGAAGATGGATGCCATTAAAGAAAAGCTTAAGAAAAATGTATAAGTTTGCATTTCTATTCAAGAGAACTTTAAGAAAATGTAAAGAGAAGCATATTACATGAAAATCTAAAGCAGAAAACATAAAAGGAACAAGCTTAACAAATTAATGTAAAAAGAAACCGAAAATGTCATTACAAACAAAGTAAAAGTGCTAAACGTGTAAATAAACCTAAGCTACAGTGTTAACTAACTTAACTCACTATAAAAACACTAGGAACATAAAGAAAATGTAGAAAAATAACTTTTACAACTACAAAAGATGAAGAAAAATGAAAACCCTAAAAAATGTAGAAAAAACCAAAGAGAAAACCTAAAGGAAACTAAAGTTAAACTTCTCTGTGTGTGGCCTCCTCTCTCCTCAGCTAATTTTGGCTGATTTTAATAGCATTTCTAACCCAAATAATGTGAGAAAAATACCCTTGAACGAGCCTCTTCTTATTGGTGCTTTAGTTAAACAAACATTGCCACTGATGCCATTTTTGTCCCCTGACGACAGTATATCGCTATACCGAGAGCTTAGTATTGCGACATCATCACCAGTTTGAAATAGGAGGTCTCCTTATCACTTGGATACCGTGTTGGGGGTATTGTGATTGTCAAAAAATCTGGTTTGATAATAGTTTTCTTGCACAATGAAAAATTAAAATTTTGAAAACCGAACCAATTTGTGTTATTTATAACAACAAACCCTAACAGAATTCATACATGTTCTTTCAGCTTAGCGGATGTTCTTTGTTACCGGATTTCAACCAAATGATCTTCTTCACTATTCTTGTACTACGAACTATTTCAAGTGTGGGCTCAAACCAATTAAATCAAAACACAGAACAAGAAAAAGTTTTCTCTCTTTTGTTTAGGGTGAAAACGAAAATTCTCTCTTCTTTAATAGAAACTAGTAGAATAGTTATTCTGGAAAAATATGTAATAGTTGAGAATAAATTTTCTCTATTTTCAGTAGAATAACAAAATCTCAAAGTTATTTTTAATGCACTATTGGTGCCATATATTTATAAGAAGAGAAGGTAGAACCCTTGTTAAGTTGTAGTGGTTTATTTTAAATAGAAAAATTTCCTACTTAGAGTTTGAGTGGGGTGGACAGCACACCCTATTATTCCTTGGGTTATAGCCGTTTTCATGTTATATGAGGGGTTTTGGGCCTCTTTCACATCGAATCCAATTACGAGTACTTTTTGGGCCTTTTGACCCAGTACTTGATAAACCATAAAAGTAACACATTTTAATCTCACATTTAGTATGCTTTTGGATGAATTTATCCTTAATTTATGTAAAAGGTGCTCTTAATCCTTTCTTTTCATGTCTTATACTCAGGAAAGCACCCAAGGATAAAAAGAATGCAAAACGGGCTTAAAACAAACCAAAGTGGGCCGACCTAAGAAGTCAGCACGGCCTGGACTTCATGCCACACGGCCGTGCCTCGATAGTCATCTAGACCAGGGCCTTACCCCAATTCACATGGCTATTTTCCCATCAATAAAGTCCACGCACGGGCGTGCCTAGTGATCTACATGGCCATTCCTAAAATGGCAGAATCGAAGCACGGCCTCTACCTATTTATTGGACATGTGTCATAGCCGTGCCTAAATTAACAGGATGGAGACATGGGCTGGACCATGATTTACACAGGCATGTCAAGGCCATGGCTCTGCCACGGAAAACAGTAATTTCACTCGAAATTGGATGCTTGGAGCCTAAGAAACGCAACCCTAAGTCCGCCCAAACACCTAGGACGAATTATACCCGAATTACGAGTACTTAGGAGCGAAGTAAAGCATCCCAAACATCTATATAAACAAATCAAGGCGAGAATTCAAGGCGTGTGTTTTAGCAGAGTTTTCGCCGAGCTTTACTCGCTTAGGGAATTACTCAAGATAGCCAATTGATCTATCTCAAGAGTCGAATTCTACTCAAGACGGAGGATCTCCTCTTCAATTCCTTCAGGGGTTTTAAGGATTACCTATGTTTTGTTTTATCTTCTCTCGGAGATGTTTTCTTGTTTAATCATGAACTAAACCCTCGATACCTAAAGGGATGAAACCTATGATGGATTTTGTTATTTAATTCTTTCGGTTTATATGATAAATACTTAGTTTGTTCTTAATTATCTTGCTTAAATTTATTTGATGTGCTTAGGTGGAGGAGGAATAGACCACGCCTAAGAGTAGATCTAGCATAATTAAGCGAGTTGATCGGCGCCTAGAGATAGGGTTACAAGATTTTGCCAAATTAGGGTGAAACTTAATATGGGAGTCCATTGATCGATTTACTGCTTCCTCAGGGGGTTATTATAAGAGAACAAGAGTTCCACTAATTAACCTAAGGTTAGACGTTATTCACTTCGAAAGAAGGTTTAATATAGGTTAGGGAGTCTCACGGATCAAGCTAAGTAAAAGAAATCATATGAATTGGAAGTTAGATAATAAGTGAAGTCATAGGTGGATTCTTCCCGAAGGTATCATCTTTATCGATTGAGTTTTCTTCAAAGTCTTTTCCCAAAGTTTCATTTCTTTTGTCTTTGCATTTAGTCTAAATATTTCATTTGTTTTAGTTTAATAAACCAATCACTCCATATTTTAGGCTAAATAATAGAAAGAAAGTGAGTAATAGTACTTTTAGGTTCCTTGGGTTCGATAAAGATATTTTTGCTCGAGCTATACTCTGTTCGATAGGTGCGCTTGCCTCTATCGTTGTCGCAGTCAGTCTATAGGTTTGATCACTCTTTTATAAATATTAAAACTAGACTATTTTGCAGCGATCAAGTTTTTGGCGCCGTTGCCGGGGACTTTTAAAATATTACGAAAGCTTTATTTTTATTACTTTAGCCATTATTTCTAATTTTTATTTTTTATTAAATTTCTAATTTTGCTAATCCTCTTTCTTTATTAAACTTGCAAGGTACCTCTAGTTTATGACTAGAAGAAACCCTAGAGGACCATTAGAATACGACAGTGATATTGAAGCTACCGCTCGCAAAAATCGCAGAGAAATTAGACGAGTTCTAGACTACCAAAGAGAAGAACAACAAGATGATCCAATCCTCTCAAGGGGCGATAATCCTTTGATGTGCAAGATCAGAATGCTCCGCGTACTATGTATCATTATGCTAAACCTAATTTGACAGGAGCAGAATCTAGTATTGTTAGGCCTGCTATAGTTGCTAATAATTTTGAATTAAAACCTAACACAATACAAACGATTCAACAGTTTGTTCAATTTGATGGATTGCAAGACGAAGATCCAAATACTCATATAGCTAATTTTTTAGAATTTTGTGATACTTTCAAAATAAATGGCATTTCTGATGATGTCATACGTCTTCGGTTATTTCCTTTTTCATTAATAAATAAAGCAAAGCAGTGGTTGAACTCGTTACCACGAGGTTCAATCACCACATGGACCAAATGACCGAAAAATTTCTTTTAAAGTATTTTCCACTAGCTAAAACGGCCAAATTTAGGAATGACATATCTTCTTTTGTGTAGAATGACGCAGAAACATTATATGATGCATGGGAAAGATACAAGGATCTCCTAAGAAGATGCCCACACCACGGATTACCTTTGTGGCTTCAAGTCCAAACTTTTTACAATGGTGTGAATTCTTCAACAAAGCAAATGATTGGTTCATCAGCCGGTGGAACTCTAAACAAAAAAACTCTTAAAGCGGCCTATGATTTTATTGAAGAGATGTCATTGAACACTTATCAATGGCAAATCACAAAGGCAAAGCTGACAAAATCAGCCGGAGTTTTCAACATAGACGCAGTGACAATGCTGTCAACACAGGTAGAGTTAATGCATAAAAAGCTTGATAATTTATGTTCTTCGCAGGTACATCCAGTAATACAATGTGAAGCAAATAGGAATGTGGCGAATGTTGAGTACCCACCCTACCAACCAGGAGTAGAAAATGAGCAGACAAACCATATAGGTAACAATTTCAGATCCAATAATAATCCTTATAGTAATACTTATAACCCAAGTTGGAGGAACCACCCAAATTTTTCGTGGGAGGACAAGAAAATCAAGGAATTCAAAGGCAGCAACCTCTTCCAAATTATCAAAATTAGCCCTACCCATAGGAAAAAAAATCAAGCCTTGAAGAGATGCTGACAAAATTCATGGCAGCCACAGAATCTCATCTTCAAAAGACTGATACAAACCTTGATGAACAACATAATTTGATGAAAGGACTCGAGAATCAAGTTGGAGAACTTACTAGGTCGAAGGGACACCGACAAAGTTAATTTCAAATGCCAAC
Source organism: Gossypium rotundifolium (assembly GCA_025506655.1). NCBI lineage: Eukaryota > Viridiplantae > Streptophyta > Magnoliopsida > Malvales > Malvaceae > Gossypium > Gossypium rotundifolium. Next base: position 33,294,928 of record CP106729.1, read on the forward strand.
AAGGACGCCTACCAAGCAACAGAAATAAACCCAAAAGAGCAAATCCAAGCCATTACAACTCAAGAGGGTACCAAGTAGATAGACCCACATCAGCGCAAGAAAAGAAGGATAAGACCGAGGTAGCTCAAGAAAAGCCAAAATCGATAATCAAAGAATACCAACCTCACATACCTTATCCCAAGCATTGAAAAAGATGATTTAGAAGAACAATTCGGTAAGTTTCTAAAACTCTTGAAGAAATTACATATTAACTTACCTCTTCTTGAAGCTCTTTTCAGATGCCCGATGGAAGGAAATTCTTAAGCAAGCTCTTGACGAACAAACACAAAATAGATGAAGAGCACCATGTGGAATTAAATGCAACATGCTCAGCCATGCTACAGAATAGGCTACCAAAAAATTAAAAGATCCAGGGAGTTTTACGATTCCATGCTTAATTGGTAGTTTGACTATTGATAATGTGTTAGCTGATTTAGGGGCAAGTATAAATGTTATGCCTTATGCATTGTTTAAATGACTAGGTTTAGGGAAGCCCAAACAAACTAGGATGAGTATTCAACTAGCTGATAAAACTGTCAGAATCCCTAGGGGCATTATTGAAGATGTTTTAGTCAAAATCGATAAATTTGTTTTCCCAGTAGATTTTGTTGTTTTAGACATGGATGAGGAAAATTCAATCCCTTTAATTTTAGGAAGACCTTTTCTTGCAATCGCCAAGACTAAAATCGATGTTGCCAGGAGAACTCATACTTCGTGTAGGAGATGAATCACCAATCTTCAAGCTCTCGACTCACCCGTAACCACGTAAGATTAAGGTAAGAAAGACGTTTCAATAGATAATCAAATTATTCAACCTCCATCGCAGGAAACATTGCGAAACATCAAAACTGAGCCAACACAAAAGCATACGATCAACAATTTAGAAGAGCAGAAGGTATACACCAAAGAAAAGCCGGATCCACACGATTTAAAACCTAAGGAACCACCAGAAGAGCTCATAGGAACATCCAATCACTTTAAAATAGTAGACCAAGTGCTGTTAGACAAAACCGGACTTCACATCACTTCAACAGACTCGAGGGCAAAGGGAGAAATCTTCCCCCATAACACTGTCGAGGTAAGTAACCCAAAATTTGAGAAATTTGAGGTAAATGCTTCTCAATTCCAATCTTGTCATGAAAATAAAATCGCAAGTATGAGGGAAGATATTCAAACCTTTAAACCTCTCTGAAAATTTTCAAACATGAGGACATTCGCTTAAGACTATAACGAGCGCTTCTGGAGGCAACCCAACATTAACACTAATTATTTCAGATTTGATTTCAGCTTTTTTCTTTCCATCTTTCTTTCCTAAGTATTTAGTTGAAACTAACACAAAAGTGTAGATTTCAGCACCACACTACTTACACACAGCAGTGTTCGTGGCCGTATGGACTACCAAAACCACCACACTGACAAGAGCAGAGCCGTACAAGCCAGTCCAACCACTCCGCGATGTCACGAGCCCAACAACCCTAAAGCACGGACATCGACAAGAATAGCACGGGCATGCTTATGAACCGTGTGAAGCTACTGACTTTCTCAAAACAGGCGTGGCTGACTAAGAAACGGGCGTGTAAGAAACAACACGCCATTAGCCATGGCTGTGCTAGACAATCGTGTGAGAGGACACACCATCGGTACACGGGCGTGGGAACGTACTAGATTTGAAATCCTATTTAAATCTCCACAACCATCTTCTTTGTCCCATCTCTTCTCTTATTTCTTCTTTCTCTTTTCTTTCAAAATTTTTCTTCCAATTCATAGAAAAGATCCAAGACACTTGAGCGACACAAAGATCATGACCTCCTTAGAGGAGACCTCAACATGAGTTCATGTAGGCAGCTTCACTTAATTGACACGCCAAGGGTCTCGAAAACCTTTTCGGTTCTATTTTTCTTTTCTCGTCTCATTTATTTTCCTTATCTTTACTTATTTCCTGCTTAAATTAATTTATTTCATATTAGTTTCTTGGTTTTAGGTTCTAAAGGCTACTAGGGAATCACACACCATAGCTTTAGAGGACACACCCACTTCGCAAACCATCCAACAATAAGGACTCCTTAGTCCATTATTCTTTTCTTTCAATTTCAGTTTTCTTCTTAGTCTTCTTTATTTTATTTCCTTAATATTTAACTATATTATTAGTATAGTATTATTATTTCCTTAGATCTCTTGGCTATATCTTCACAGGCTACCCAATTTCTTCATCTAGCAAATTACTTCTTGGTAACCACTCCACCAGGCCCATAGAAAACACCATCACCGCCACCAAAGATGCCAAGGATCATCCAGATTTTAGGGAGTATTATTTTCTCCACCTATCTTTTTGATTTGGCACATAAATTTCATTATCTATCTTTGTACATTGAGGGCAATGTACATCTTAAGTGTGGGGGTAATAGTGCCTAACTTTTTGCATAATTCTCAAAACCTTGAAATTAGTCTTGATCCTAAGAATAATTTTCATATTTTAATTAAGATGAAATTTCTAATGACTTATTATTCTTATTGAAATGTTTTAGAGTAAGTCATAGTTAATTGTGCATTGATGATTAAATTTGAAGAATACTAGAGAATCAAGCATGATAAGTCTATTTTTCAAAAATAAAAAAGATAGGTTGTCGAACTAAATCTAAGTATTACTTTGAAATTTGAAATCTATAGGATTGATGTCAAAACACCCATAATTTTTGGTGAGATTTTGAGCCATATAGAGCATATATTCTTTTCTTGCTCACTTTATTGATTATGAGTGTGTCAACTTTGAACTGTTATTCTAGAACTTTCCTCGTTTATACATGTCGAGACCACAATAATGATTTGATATACCGAGAAGATAAAAGCACCTAGGTTTAACCCATTCACTCCACTAAGAAGCCTACCTTCACAAATTAACCCCTAGTGAACCCTGTTGAATCCTAATAACCTTTTTATTGACTCACCCACTAATATCAACCCAAAATCCCTTTTATATTTGTTATCACCATTCTTTTGACTACCCTTTAATCGAGGTTTGATTTGATTAAATTACCGAATTATATTAGTTTCAGTAGTTACATTTATCATTTATGATGTAATGTTTTAGTTTGTTCTTAAAAAAATAATCAATCAAAGTTTAGAGCTCATGTATCTAAATTCCAATCATTGAAGAAGAGCTCGTATTGAAGTATTATAGTATTCTTATTAGCTTTTAATTGATGTAAGTACTTATATTAGTTCATTGTTTCTAGTTAGGTGATTGGTTAATTCAATCTCGATTCTAACCTTCTAATTCAGCCTTTATCCACACCTTTAACCCTAGCCCCGTTGCAACCCTAACAAAGACCTTTTGATCTGTTTATCATCTCATATACAGTGGTGGAGATTTGATTTTCAGGCAAGCCTCTAGGATTAACTTTTCAAGTTCGACTTAGAATGCTTATTCTTGAACCTTAAACACTTTTTGAGTGATTTGAGTGAATGTTTAGTGAGGATGTCGGTCATTGTCAGTTTTGAATCAAAGGTAATTACTTAGATAAGGGGAGACACCTACGGTTCTAGGCTATAAAGGTATGACTTATCGTAATTGAAACTTTAGGGCACTTTCAGTTAAATCATCCATGTATAAATTATCTACGAATTATGATGAGACAATATCGATAGGAATTATGAATTATGGAAAGTTCGTTTTAATTGTAAGTTAAGAATTTTGCTTGAGGACAAGCAAAAGCTTAAGTGTGGGGGTATTTAATAAACCGTAAAAATAACACATTTTAATCCCACATTTAGTATGCTTTTGGATGAATTTATCCTTAATTTATGTAAAAAGGTGCTCTTAATCCTTTCTTTACATGTCTTATACTCAGGAAAGCACCCAAGGATAAAAAGAAAGCAAAACGGGCTTAAAACGAACCAAAGTGGGCCGACCCATGAAGTCAGCACGGCCTAGACTTCAAGCCACACTACTGCCTCGATAGTCATCTAGACCACGGCCTTACCCTGATTCACACGATCGTTTTCCCATCGATAAAGTCCACGCATGGGCGTGCCTAGTGATCTACACGACCGTTCCTAAAATGGCAGAATCGAAGCACGACCTCTACCCATATATTACACGGGCGTGTCATAGTCGTGCCTAAATCGACAGGATGGAGACATAGGCTGGACCACGATTTACACGGGCGTGTCAAGGCCGTGCCCCTGCCACGGAAAAGAGTAATTTCACTCGGAGTTGGATGCTTGGAGCCCAAGAAACGCAATCCTAAGTCCACTCAAACACCTAGGATGAATTATACCCAAATTACGAGTACTTAGGAGCGAAGTGAAGCATCCCAAATGTCTATATAAACAAATCGAAGGCAGCAATTCAAAGGCGTCAGGTTTTAGCAGAGTTTTCTGCCAGAGCTTTACTCGTTTAGGGAATTACTCGAAGATAGCCAATTGATCCATCTCGAAGAGTCAAAATTCTACTCAAGACGGAGGATCTCCTCTTCAATTCCTTCAGGGGGTTTTAAGGATTTCCTATGTTTTCTTTTATCTTCTCTCTTGAGATGTTTTCTTGTTTAATCATGAACTAAACCCCTCAGATACCTGAAGGGGATGAAACCTATGATGGATTTTGTTATTTAATTCTTTCGGTTTATATGATAAATACTTAGTTTATTCTTAATTATGTTGCTTAAATTTATCTGATGTGCTTAGGTGTAGGAGGAATAGACCCTGCCTAAGAGTAGATCTAGCATAATTAAGCAGAGTTGATCGGGCGCCTAGAAATAGGGTTACGAGATTTTGTCGGATTAGGGTGAAACCTAATATGGGAGTCCATTGATCGATTTACTGCTTCCTTAAGGGGTTATTATAAGAGAACGAGAGTTCCACTAATTAACCTAAGGTTAGACGTTATTAGCTTCGAAAGAAGGTTTAATATAGGTTAAGGAGTCTCACGAATTAAGCTAAGTAAAAGAAATCATATGAATTGGAAGTTAGATAATAAGTGAAGTCATAGGTGGATTCTTCCCGAAGGTATCGTCTTTATCGATTGAGTTTTCTTCAAAGTCTTTTCCCAAAGTTTTGTTTCTTTTGTAATTGCATTTAGTTTAAATATTTCATTTGTTTTAGTTTAATAAACCAATCACTCCATATTTTAGGCTAAATAATAGAAAGTGAGGAATAGTACTTTTAGGTTCCTTGGGTTCGATAAAGATATTCTTGCTTGAGCTATACTACTGTTCGATAGGTGCGCTTGCCTCTATCGTTGTCGCAGTCAGTCTACAGGTTTGATCACTCTTTCATAAATATTAAAACTAGATTGTTTTGCAGCGATCAGTACTCTATAATATGATCCAACCAGATTTAGTTTTTTATTTCCCAAAATAAACTTTAATATTTTTATATTAAATAATTTTCTCATCCCTATTTTAAATTTTGGAAAATTTTACCCTCGATAAGATTTTTGATGATTTTACTCTTAGTAAAATTTCGAGAAAAAATGTTTAATATTTCATAAATGAACATGTTCACTGTGACCGAATGGTTTATTTTCATTTCCGGACTTCAAAACAGCTTAAAAACATAAACTCATTCTTCCGATCATTTTAAATAATCCATATAAAATTGCAAAATGGATCATATCCATTTCTATTTTTAAAAACCTACATTCATTTCCAAGTGATTCCATTTTGGAAAAACCCATAATCATTCCTAAATATTTTTCATTTCTCTTTTCCTATTTATTTTGTTTATTTCTATTCAAACTCACAATTCATTTCTGGTTTCAACAAGCTAGCGAAGGGACCCACTGGACATATACAATTAGGGCTCAAATGATTTACAATTAAGTTCTTTCTATTTGCTTATTAATAACAAACTCATTTAGTTACAAAGTCATTCCACCATAGTAGTGTGACTGAGTTCTCCTAACAACATACCATTACGAAAGCAACTACTCAGTACTCGTCCAATGACCTTGTCATAAATGTGTATCCCTCATAGGATATCATTAATCTTTTCGGTATAATATCCGCTCTCCTAATATGTTCATATTTTATCTAACAGTAACAATTACATCTTCCTTCATGAAAAGTAAATCACTATTTAATAGTGATCAAGTCATCCACCAAAGAGACGAATGACCCGTGGCCACGTTTACTTTTCATCAACCATGTAATGCCTATGAAAGAATATCATTTACCTATGTCTCGGCTATGAATTTCTCTTGTTGAATGACACTACATACTGCAGAAGTTATACGTCGAATGCACCAGCTTTCGGTTCCTTATCTATTTGAATTCAAGCTTTTACTTACATCAAAGTGTACGAGTCACGCAAACATAGTTCGCCATCCACTCAGGATTTAGGTATGTCACACTATGAATGTCACAAGTTAATAAATCCATAAAATAATTTACGATCTATTCTGCTTGGGTCCAGTCCAATGTACTATCTGTAACACCCCTTACTCGTATTCAACACCGGAATAGGGTACGAGGCATTACCGAAACACATGCACTTGTAAACGTATTAAACCAAGCCATAAAATTTCATCCAAAATAAAAATTTTCAAATTTTTATCTTTGAGTCCCTAAATAGGGCCTACGAGGCCCAATACATACTTTGGAAGTGGTCTGGGACTAAATTGAGAACTTTGGAAAACATTCAAAAATTTCTTGAAAAAAAGGACACACACCCGTGTCCAAGGCCATGTCCTTCACACAGCCGAGATACACGCCCGTGTGTTAGGCCGTGTGGCGTTCCAAATTTTCAAAAATCAAGTGCAAACTTCACACACCCTGGGCACATGGTCGTGTGTGAAACACCCCACACCCGGCCCACGAGCCTGGATCGGATCTGGTATGTTTCCCGGTGAAAACCATTTCAATTTCTTTTGTATTTAGGAAAAACTTGAGCGTTTTAAAGGAAAGTTTGTTTTGGGTTGGGCTTGAGTTGAAAACAGGTTTCTTTCATTATTAAAAATCCTTTTGATTTAGGTGATAAAACGTTTGGGCTTTGAATTAAATTAATTTTACTTAATCCTTTAATAAATATAAAGATTGTATGCTCAATAAATAAAAGTAAAGTAAGCGCTACTACGGCCTTATTACATCAAATAATTTCCCAAAATTAAAACCAAAATAAACTATAAATTACTTAAAATTAAATAAAAGTCCAAGTCGTAAATTTCTTGCTGTGCATGGCCATCCCTAAGCTTCTGCCGAACCCGGTCCATCACTGATCGTCACTTGAGACATGTTCCCACGACGGGGTGAGTCAACAGACTCAATGTGTACACAAACACTAAGTCTTAACAAATTCAGGCATAACAAATCATATTCATACGTATCATAATTTCACATTTAATGATTCAAGATAATGATGCAACCCAAACCCAAACCTAGATGCCATCCGCTACACATCCCCGTACCAACCTACACACCATGGGGACTACTAAGTCAACCCTCCATCCACTACACACCATCGAAGGTAGTCATTGCGATGGCGTGCTCATCGCCCATATAAAAGTTGTGGCATAGCCACCAGATTAAATAATTGTGTCATGTGACACCACATTCAGATAATGTAACCGAAGTTACCACATTCAGATAATGTGACCGAAGTCACCACATTCAGATAGTGGGACCGAAGTCACCACATACACTTCCTCTTTCTCATATATCCCGAATGCCCCACATTATTTATATCATGCATATTATACTTAATTTCACATTCATGTCACTTTTCACATGTTAATATAACATATTTCGTAATCCTAGTAGGAGTAGCAAACGTACCTGAGTACTTTGTACCATAACATGGTACTTTAGCCACATTCTTACACTTTCATATTAACAACATATATTATATTAAAGCCATAAATATATTAAGATTTATGTATGCGTACACACTGATTTGCTAACTAATTCCTTGAAATCCAAAGAAAACCGATCTATTGCTTTAGATTTTTAAGTCCCTACATTCGCCAACATGGTAATATTTAGCAAAGGCCTATTCTACCAAACTTAGTGTTTTCTTTTAAAGCCTAATGGGCTATAACCCAAATCCCGAAGGATTCATGTAGTCAATTTCTTACCTTTGGTGCCGATTTGATGACTATTCAAATCCCGAAAACTTTGTTTTTCTTCTCCTTGTATTCAGCCAAATCCTAAATCTCTACATCGGTTAGTTTTCAGCTTTTTAAGATAATAAGGGAATAGATCTATGTACTAAAATAAGGCCTTGGCCGAATATTCATAGTTACTTACCTGGAAAATATTAAATCCCGAATTGGATCCTTGCTTTCTAAATGCTGTCAAAATTCCATATATTAGATTTAATCTAATATTAAAGTATGAAATAGACCTTTGGCCGAATGTACATATATGTACTTACCTTGTTTTTAAATCCCAAAACTCACCGAATAGCTAGGGAACATGCGACCTATGGTGTACCTTCGGGAAAAGAACTTCACCTTCCTTGTAGTCAACACTAGCAAATCCCGAATGATCTTTCCAAATTTCGGCAAACAAGATATTAATGGGATTAATCTTAGATTTCGACAAATCTTAAAAAAATGAAAACCGAATGATGATTGGCCCTTACCCTTAGTACAAAAGTCGACACACCCCCTTGCTTGAACCCTTAGCAATAATCGGCTATGGCCTTGATGTGAATCACAACTTCGGCTCTTGAGGCTTAATGAGGAATCAGCTAGAGCTATTGGTATATTCAGCTTTTGATTGTGTTTGTAGCAGAAGAAGAAGAAGAAGAAGAAAAGAGTTGAGCAATTTGGGTAATGAAGTTTCTTTGCCACAGGATGTGTTTTCAAAAACAAATGAAGAAAAGAGGGTGTTACTTAGGGGATTCGGTAGAGAATAGGAGGAAAAAGGAAGACGAAAATAGGTAGAATGGCCTTATTCTTCCCTTTTGGCCGAAAATACTAGCCTTAGACTCCCCAATCGGCCAACTCTTCCTATGTGATAAATTTTATCTTTTAATTATCACCTAAATTATTCTCATCAATAATCCACTTAAAATAATCTATTATTAAATCACCCTTTATCTACTATTTATCCAAATTTGAAGAGAATCAAACTCTTCTTTAAGAGCCTTAATGTCATCCACTCTCTGCTTTTGGAAGCAAAAATAAAACTTCTTTTATTTGCTTCCCATGTGACTCGAACTCGGGCTCAACACCCTTGCATGTGATGCCATTTCGGAGGCCCTAAGTGGCATCTTCAGCCACTTTTCAAGCTGTCTCTGTGTGTCAAATTTCACATACTTTTTCTCTTAAGGCCACCTTGCCTTAATTTCCTCTTTTAAACTTTAAAACTCGACATTTCTAAGTCATTTCTAAGTTTCCAAAAATTTTCGTTTGGCTCTTTAAACTTGACATTTCCTTACATTTCCAAGTTTCCAGAAATATTCACTTTCATCTTTTGAATCATTTCTAAATCATTTTCCTAGTTTCCATAAATGTTCACTTTCCTCTTTTAACTTAGGTTTCCAAAATGTTCACTTTCCTCTTTTACGTAGGTTTCCAAAATGTTCACTTTCCTATTTTACTTAGGTTCCCAAAATGTTAACTTTCCTCTTTTACTTAGGTTTCCAAAATGTTAACTTTCCTCTTTTAACGTAATATTTCTATACATTCCCAGGTTTCCAAAAATATTCAAAATTTATTCATAACACATAAGACATGTCATTTCGTACAATTAAACTGAAAATGCATAGGCCCATTTTCAGGATGTTACAGTGTGGCTGCTCGTGTGGCCACAAGTAAGGCTATTTACCAAGCCCTTTGCCACCCCAAAACACTTATACATTTATACAAATTTATCATTACACAACATGGTATTATTAAGCATTCAAACATCCACACTAAAATATCCACATACCATTTACAAACCACATTCATCATGTATAATCACACACACACTTAACCATTCACATGCAAGCATACACATCCTTGAAATGCATCATCATAGACTTATAACATAACAAATATTGGCCACATTAAATGGCCCCATACAATAATAACCATCAAATAGAATAGGCCAACATTCTAGGCCAAATCATAATAACATATACACATAATCAAGTCCCTATACATGCTATAGACTTAAAATACTTGAAGATCGTTAATACAATACCAATCAATAACTTCTTAGTGTGGTAGAATCTCCGACGACCTCTAACTTGAGCTAGCATTTATGACACTATGGGAAAAAGGAAAGGAAGGGGGTAGGCATTATAGCTTAGTAAGTAGGTATGTAAATAATAAGTGATTTATTAACAGACTTTTATAAATCTTCACAATATGTTCTCAAGATAATACAATCATAATTACACATAGTTCCACCATTTACTCATGCTCATCTCAAGCTGCCTACTCGAGTCATAGTCATTAAATTATTTATATCTTGAACTACGGAACTCCAAATTAAGATCCATTAATTTTCCTTGAAACTAGACTCATATATCTTCTTACCATAAAATTTTTAGAAATTTTGGCTTAGGCAATAAGTCCAGTTTATTCTTTAAATTCTCTCCTATTCTGTTGCCTAACAGTTTCGACCCTACATCACTAAAAATTAATTATCTCTTCTTACAAGATTCGGATGATGTTCCTGTTTATTTGTACTGAAGGTAGACTCATTAATAAATTTAAGAATATAAATTATAAACCATAATTATTTTTATACAATTTTTAGTGATTTTCCAAAGTTGGAATAGGGGATTCCATAATCATTCTGACCTTGTCTCACAAAAATTCAAATATTTCAGAATATGAAATTTGTAATAGCCCGGTTTAGACCCCAGTCAGAACAGTGGTTTTGAGACCATAAATCTGAGGTCAAAAAATATTTTAATATTAGTTTTGGTGTTTACAGTATGTGATTAAGCATGTTTGAAATTTCTATGTGAAAATTTTATCGATTGACTGTTTAATTAGCAAAAAGGACTTAATCGCATAAAATGTAAAAGCGTGTACTGATTTTTAAAGTGTCTATTTGTCATGGCTTTATAAAGGTGAAGGCCTTATGAAATAATTAAACCATTAGCAAGGTTAATAGATGATAAACCGTAATATAAACATATTTTAATCCCACATTTAGCATGTTGTTGGATGATTTACCCCATTAATTATGGAAATGGGTGCTCTTTAACCTTTGTTTTCAGGCTTTATACTCAGGAGAGATCGGAGGATGAAAAGAACAAAAAATGGGCTGAAAAAAGAGTAAATGGGTCGAATTATGAAATCAACATGGCTTGGGCCTAAGCCACACGGTCGCGCTTCCTTAAACAAACCCAAACATCGCCTGGCCCCTGAAATACACAGCCATGCCTCTTTCACAGGATAGACCACGGCCTAGCCTGGAATCCTACGGGCATGTGCCATGGGCATGTCCCTGACGCAGAAAAGAAGAGTTTCATTCAGGTTAGGATACTTTCAGGCCATGAAAGGCATCTCGAAGCCTATATAAACACCCTAGGAGGCAACTTAAAAAAGGGAGTTGGACAGGAGTTCGACAGAAGCCTTCTATCAGTGCTTTTCAGGGCGTTCAACTAGGCCAATGAGCCAAGCTAGAGGGGCCAAATTGTGGGATTAACTCGAAGAAAGCCAGTTGATTCATCTCAAGAAGCGGAGATTATACTCAAGACAGAGGATTTCTCATTCAATTCCTTCAGGGGGTTTTAGGGTTTTCTTTATGTTTTTTTTATGCTTTCTTCTGAGATGTTTTCTTTTATAATTATGAACCAAACCCTCAGATACTTGAAGGGATGAAACCTAAGACGAATCTTGTTATTATTATCTGAGCTGTATGATAAATACTTGATTTGTTCTTAACTATGTGTTCTTAATTCTTGTTTTGGTATTTTAGGATATTGATTCAAGTATTGATGTGCTTAGGTGGTGGAGCAAAAATCTATGCCTAAGAGTAGATCTAGCATAGTTAAGCGGAGTTGATCGTAATTCTGAAAATAAGATGACATAAATCTACCGAATTAGGGTCAAACCTAATATGAGAGTCCATAGATCGAGTTAATGCAATTCTAGGGGTTTTAATTAGAAAGAAATTTTAATTAATCAACCTAGGGTTAGACGTTAGTAGCCTCAAAAAAGGTATTAATATAAATTAGGGAATCCTACGGATCAAGTCAAGTGAATAAATCGTCTGGTTTAGAGTTAGATAACAAGTGAAGTCTAGGTAGATTCTTCCTCGGGTATTGTCTCAATCAATTGGTTTTTCCCACAAGTATTTCCCCAATTCATTATCTTCGTCTTTGCATTTTTAGCTTAGTAGTTAGTTAATTTTAGATTAGATAAACAAATCCCTTAATTCTTAGGCTAGATAATAAGAAGAAAGTTAGTATTAATACTTTTAGTTCCTTTTGGTTCGACAATATGGCCTTGCCACTAAACTTACTATTGTTCGATAAGTGCGCTTGCCTCCATTGTTGTCTTAGATAGTTTCCAGGTTTGATCATTCTTTTTATAAATTTTTAAGACTCTGACACATGATCAATAGACATTTATAACCAATCATTATAAGCTTTAATGTTTAACTCATTAAGGGAAAAATGGTATATGATGAATTAAGTTATAATTTAATTTAAACAAACAACTAGATAGCCATTTCATATCATCTTTCCACTGAAAAATTGAAAGAAAGAAAAGGGTTTTAAGCTTTTTGAAATTCAGCTATCAATTTCTTTGAATCAAGGTATGTTTTGAGCTCGACTTTTAATAATTTTTACATTTTTGTAATCGTTCCTTCATGCTCTACAAAACCCATGCTCAAATTTTATGAATTGATGCTGAATTTGAAATGTGCCATGGATGAATTCATGAGCTTTGTGAAGTTTGGGGATGAATTATGAAATTTATGTGATAGATTAACATAGTTTGTCTTTGGATTTTTGGTAATTTTGAGTTAATTAGACTAAATTGTGAAAATAAGAAATGAGAGGACTAAAATGTAAAATAAATAAAATGTGTGGACTTGTATGGTCATAGGGAGAATTCGGCTAGGCATGGGTAAAGTGAGATTTTGAGTATTTTGTGATTTTGTGAATTAAGGACTAAAGTGTCGAGATGTGAAAATATGAGGGCTATTTTGTAAAATGCCCTTAAAATATGTGTTTGGACTAAATTGAATGAATTGGTGATTGAATGAGTTAAATTTTAATGTGTTTAGACCAAAATAGGAGATTCGGATCGAGATCGAGGCAAAGATAAATTACTCGATTGATCGGCTAGTTCTGGTATTTCGACGTCCAATGTAAGTTCGGATATAATACAAGTTGTTGAATTTATATCTATGTGATGAGTAGTGAATGAATGCATAGTTATTGAAATAGAAATGTTATACATGATATTGAGATTGAGGCACTAAGTGTGCGTGATTGAAGTCGAGACAGAAATAAATAGCACAGTGTGTGCGAAGTTATGGGAGCTTCGGCTTCATTGTTTGGCACTGTGTGTGTAATACCAAGATAAGTTCGATTTAAAATATAGGCACTATGTGTGCGATGAAATTTAAGCTTCGACTACAAATTTGGAACTAAGTGTGTGATTAAACCTAATGAATAACGAAGGTTGATCGAAATGCGATATCGAGCGTAAATTAGCATGGATGGTGAGTAACTATGTGTTGGCTAAGGTATGTATTGAACCTTTGTGGTTGATGAGATTGTATATGAATTTATGAATGGTTGAATTGAGATTACTAGCTATGGATGATATGGTGTGAACATTTGAGAGTTGATCTATGTGATGGATTCATTTTGTGTATTGTATTTGAGATAATAAATTGAATATATTATGTTACAAACTTACTAAGCTCTTAAGCTTACAGTGTGATATGTTTATCTCTTTTATAGTGTTAGTAAAGCTAGCTCAGATCCGGGGATCGTCAGCGGCTCTATCACACTATCAACTATCTATTTCTATATTTTTGAAAGATGTACATATTTAGTATATGGCATGTATAGGCTAGAAGTCATGGTATGTTTTGTAATGTAGGATCTTGTCATGTAATGTGGCTAGAAAGTTGAATATTGATGGTTCATATGAGAGACAATGATAATGATGAAAGTGGATGAAATAGTAAGGTTGGAAATGGTATTTTTCATGCTTGAATTAGTTGAAGGACATGGTATTTTATGTGTGAATTTATGACTTGATTAAATGATGTTTTGCTAACATGGTTTAGGATGTGAAATTTGTATTTTGGTTGGACTTATTTGAGATGAGTTTGTGCATGGCCATAGATGGTATAGTTAATGATGGATTGATGCTTATATTGGCATGTTTGGGTACATTTTGAGACATGAATTGGTATTGATTTAAGGCTTGTAGGTGATTTAAGGTGTGGGAGGCAAGTTTGGCCTTGAAAATGGCCTATAATTACCCACACGGTTGAGCACACAGGCGCGTGGCTTGACGATGTTGTTTAAGTTTTCCAAGTAAAACAAGTCAGGCTCAACCACGGGATGGACACACGGGCGTATGACTGGCCTTGTGGTGCAAGTCAGAGTTGACCATAGGTGAGGCACACGGGCGTGTCTCAGGCCGTATGGGCAAGTCAGTAGGTATGCCCTATTTTTCTACGACTTGGACGCACGGGTGTGTCCAAGGTCGTGTGAGGTACACGGCCTACCCACACGGGCGTGTGACCTCTATAGTTTTGAAAAATGTTTGAATTTTAAAATTTTTGTATGTGTTCAATTTAGTCCCAACTCCATTCTAACATGTGTTTAAGGTCTCGTAGACCTCATTAAGGAACTATATGATTATATTTGAATATGATGGAATAATAATTGACTTTGTGTTGTGAAATGGATATGAAATGTATCGATTGTCTGGTAATGCCTCTTAACCCTATTTCGGTGACTATTACGGGTTAGGAGTGTTACATTTTATTGGTATCAGAGCTATGGTTTAGTCGATTCTAAGACTAACGTATTGCGTGTGAGTTTAGCTATACATGCCATATATATAATTGTGATAGTGTGATGAATCTTGATAGTTAAAAATGTGTTTTTATATAGCAAATGGATCCCGATCGAGCAGTTGCTAATGATGTAGAAAGCAATGTGCCTGCTTCGCTCAAGGTATAGCGCCGGCCACATCTAGGCTGAATGATAGTAGCTTATAGAGAGAGGCTACGTAAGCCTTTTTCGAATGATGAGTGAGTGGTTTTCAGAGTTCGTTCGAATGCATTTGGCTGCTCAACAACCTCCACCCCACAAGTACCGATTGTGCCACAAGTTGCAGATTCGATCCAATTGAATAAACCTCCGGTAGATAAAATCTAAAAGTATAGGGCCGAAGAGTTTAGGGCCACAGCTGATGATGATGCCAAACGAGCTAAATTTTGGCTCGAGAATACCATTTAAGTATTTGATGGGATGTTGTTGACACCTGAGGAATGTATCAATTGTGTTGTTTTGTTGTTAAGGGATACCGTATATAATTGGTGAAAATGTTGATTTCAGTGGTTCCGAGAGAAAAGGTTACCTGGGATTTCTTTCAAGTTGAATTTTAAAAGACGTATATTAGTCAATGATTCATAGATCAGAAACGTAAAGAATTCCTTGAGCTGAAACAAGGCTGCATGTTTGTTATTGAGTACGAGCGGGAATTTGTGAGATTGAGTGAATATGCACGGGAATGTGTTTCGAGCGAAGCTACTATGTGTAAACATTTCATTGAAGGGCTGAATGAAGACATTAATTACTAGTTGGAATACTTGACTTGAATGAATTTGTTTTATTGGTTGAACGAGCTTGCAAAGCCAAGGAGTGTAGCAAAGAAAAGAAGAAAGCAGATTTGAAGCTAGAGATGAAAGAAAAAGATTGATGAGTAAGTCATCCCAACCTTCGATGAAGAGATTTAAAGATGCGAGCAATCGTTTAAATGCTACGGCTGGACATTTGGGTAGAGATCGAGTGAAACAAAGTGTTGGTCCAAGAACTCAAGCTCCAATTGAATCAAGTGTTGGAAGTGTTAAAAGCAACAAACCTGAGTGTAGACAGTGTGGGAGATGACACGTTGGAGAATGTTGGGGCAAGTACAATAATCGAACTTGTAACAAGTGTGGATCATGAGACCATTTTATTCGAGATTTCTCAGAGTTAGCCCAGAAAGACAATGTTCAAGTGTGAGACTAGGTAATACGATGGCTAGGGGTAGACCACCTAGAAATACTGGAAATGTGAGCGGGAGTCAAAGAGGGACTATGGGTAAAGCTATGAGATCCGAGGCGAGAGCACCTGCCTGAGCCTATGCTATACGCGCACGAGAAAAAGCATCATCTCCAGACGTCAGTACTGGTACTTTTACTCTATTCGATACTGATGTGATTGCATTGATAGATCCAGGATCTACTCATTCCTATGTGTGTGTACATCTAGTATCAAGTAAGACTCTACTTGTTGAGTCTATTGAATTCGGATTAGAGTATCAAACCCCTTAGGCAAGTGTGTTTTGGTGGATAAAGTGTGCAAGAATTGTCCATTGATGTTTCGGGATGTTTGTTTTCTGGCTAATTTGATGTTGCTACCTTTTGATGAATTTGATATCATTCTGGGTATGGATTGGCTCACTTTACATCATGCTATTGTGACTTGTAAACGAAAGATTATTGATGTGAGAAGTCAGAAAAGTGAGATAGTTCGAATTGAATCCAGCGATTTAAATGGGTTGCCGGCTGTTATATCATCAATGAAAGCTCTGAATTATGTGAAAAAGGGTTGTGAAGCTTACCTCGCATATGTGATAGATACAAATGTAACTGAAAATAAAATTGAATCTGTGACAATAGTTTGCGAGTTTTCAGATGTGTTTCCTGAAGAACTACCGGGAATACCTTCGATACAAGAAGTTGATTTTGTTATTGAATTGGTACCGGGGACGACTCCTATCTCAATAGCTCCGTATAGAATGGCACCAATAGATTTGAAAGAGTTGAAGTCTCAATTGCAAGAATTAACAGATAGAGGGTTTACACGACCAAGTTTCTAGCCTTGGGGTGCCCCTGTGTTGTTCGTGAAAAAGAAAGATGGTACTATGAGGATGTGTATTGATTATCGACAGTTAAATAAAGTGACAATAAAGAATAAATATCCCTTGCCACGTATTGATGATTTGTTTAATCAGCTGAAAGGAGCTACAGTATTTTTGAAAATAGATTTGAGATCGGGTTATTATCAGCTGAGAGTTAAAGAATTAGATGTGCTACTTTCAAAATGAGGTACGGACATTATGAATTCTTAGTTATGCCTTTTGGACAAACAAATGCTCCTGCAGTGTTTATGGATTTGATGAATCGGTTATTCAGACCATATTTGGATCAATTCATTGTTGTGTTTATTAATGACATTCTGATTTCTTCATGTGATGAGACTCAACATGCCGAGCATTTGAGAATTGTGTTACAAACTCTGTGTGAGAAGAAATTGTATTCAAAATTCAGCAAATGTGAGTTTTGGTTGCGTGAGGTTAGTTTTCTGGGGCATATTGTGTTAGCATCTGGCATATGAGTTGATCCGAGCAAAATTTCAACTATTTTGGAGTAGAAACCTCTGAGAAATGTGTCTGAAGTCCATAGTTTTCTGGGACTAGTAGGATATTATAGACGGTTTGTGAAAGGTTTCTTGATGATTGCAAATCAATTGACGAAGTTGCTACAGAAAGATGTTAAATTTGAATGGTCAGAAAAGTGCCAGAAGAGTTTTGAACAATTGAAAGCATTGTTGATAGAGGCACCTTTGTTAGTTCAACCTGAGTCTGGTAAAGAATTCATGGTTGAATGTGATGCATCTTTGAATGGTTTGGGCTGTGTACTGATGCAAGAAGGAAAAGTCATTGCTTATGCTTTGAGGCAGTTAAAGTCGCATGAAAACAATTACCCGACACATGATCTTGAATTAGCTGCGATTGTATTTACATTGAAGATTTGGCATCACTATTTGTTTGGTGAGAAATGGCATGTTTTCACTAATCACAAGAGTTTGAAATATTTGATGACTTAGAAAGAATTGAATTTGTGACAGAAAAAATGGTAAGAATTTTTGAAAGATTACGAACTTGTGATTGATTATCATTAGAGCAAAGCTAATGTTGTTGCTGATGCTTTGAGTCAAAAGTGTTTATGTGCTTTACAATCTATGAGTACTCAGATAGATCTATGTGATGATGGTTCAGTTTTGGTTGAGTTGAAAGCGAGGCCGATGTTCATACATTAGATTTGTGATGCACAGAAAAGTGATAAAGAGATGATAGCTAAACGAGATTAGTGTGGATTGAAGGCTAATTTAGAATTTCGAGTTGATAATGATGATTGTTTGAGATTCAAAGATTGGATTTGTGTTCTGAGACATTTAGAGTTGATTCAGTTAATCTTGAATGAAGCTCACAATAGTCGTTTGGCTGTTCACTCGGGGAGTACGAAAATGTATAATGATCTGAAATAGTTCTATTGGTGGCATGGTATGAAGCGAGACATCTCAAAGTTTGTATCGAGATGCTTGATTTCTCAGCAAGTTAAAGCTGAACATCAGGTTCCATCAAGTTTTTTACAATCGATAATAATTCCTGAGTGGAAATGGGAGAGGATCACGATGGACTTTGTGTCGGGATTGCCTTTATCTTTGGGAAAGAAAGACGCAATCTGGGTGATAGTTGACAGATTGACGAAATCAACTCATTTCGTTCCTGTGAGAATAGATGCTCGTTATTTTTTCGAGTTTTAAAATTTATAAAGAGAATGATCGAACCTAGAAACTAACTCTGACAATGATTACAGGCATCGAACCTAGAAACTAACTCTGACAATGATTACAGGCAAGTGTACCTATCGAACAGTAGTATAGCTTAGGCAAGACCGAATTGTCGAACCCAAAGGAACTAAAAGTACTAATACTAACTTTCTTCTTATTATTTAGCCTAAAATAAGTGAAGTTGCTTTAATCTAAATTAACGACTACTAAACTAAAGACGCAAAGACAAAAAGAATGAATTGGAAAATAACTTGAAGGGAAACTCAGTTGATCACGATGATACCTTTAGGAAGAATCCATCTAGACTTCACTTGTTATTTAACACTGAACCATACGATTTATTCACTTAGTTTGATCCGTAAGACTCCCTAACGTATATTAAACCCTCTCTCGAGGTGAATAACATCTAACCCTAGGTTAATTAATGAAAATCTCTTTCTCGAATAATAACCCCCTAGAATAGCAGTAAATCTCGTCAAAATCTCGTCACCCTATCTCCAGGCGTGCGATCAACTTCGCTTAATTATGCTAGATCTACTCTTAAGCAGGGTCTATTCTTCCTCCACCTAAACACATCATTTTTGGATTAAGCATGCATAATTAAGAGCAAACTAAGTATTTATCATATAATTCAGAAAATAATAACAAGATTCATCTAGGTTTCATCCCCTTCAAGCATCTGAAGGGTTTAGTTTATAATGAATAAAGAAAACATCTCAAGAGAAATGATAAAACAAAACATAAGAAATCCCTAAAACCCCATGAAGGAATTGAAGGAGAATTTCGCCGTCTTGAGTAGAATTCTGGCTCCTTGAGATGGGTCAACTGGCTATCTTCGAGTAATTCCCACAACAAATCGGCCTTAGCTAACCGCCTCTTTCGTGATACACTTAGGTTGTTTATATTAGGGTGAGCAAAACTCGATTCGGAAAAATCTCTTTCGAGGCCTAGCTAACCGCCCCCAAACTCTTTTACTTTTCCTCATACACTTAGGTTGTTTATATAGACTTTTAGAATGCTTTACTTGGCCTCTAAGTGTCCTAATTCAAGTATACTTCCTACTTTTTACTGTTTGAATAAGCTTTGGAATGTGTTTCTTCTACCCCAAACCCACCTCAAAGTATCCAAATTCAAGTGAAATTGCTCTATCCCCAAAATTTTTATTAGAGACACCATGGTACATTATTTATATTATTGTTGTTTAAATCATTTTAATTATGCCATAAAATATTCGTAGTGTCTCGATTCTATCGATTGGGGCATGGCATTTAATATATATTTTAATTCCAAAATCGTGGCATGACTATGTCTTAGTTATTTGTTGAGTTAATAAAAATTTGATTAAGGTGTTGGCTTGAAGTCCAGTTATATTCGTTCGATTCGATTTCCTCTTTCGCTCGATTCGATTTTCAAGCATCAACTCGATTAACTCGTTCTTTTCATCCAATTCGATAGGTGGTTTCTTTACTTGAGTAAAAACATGAAAAGAAAGGATTAAAAGCACCTTTTTACATAAATTATGGGCTAAATCATCCAAAAGCATACTAAATGTGGGCCTAAAATATGTTACTTTTACGATTTATCAAATACCCCCACACTTAAGCTTTTGCTTGTCCTCAAGCTAATTTCTCAACTTATAATTGAAACAAATTTTCCACAATTCACAATTTCTATCAATAATGCCTCATCATAATTCATAGATAATTTATACATGGATAATTTAACTCAAAGACTCCTAAAGACTCAAACAATTCTAAGTCATAAATTTGTAGCATAAAAACATAGGTGTCTCCCCTTATCTAAATAATTACCTTTAATTCAAAACCGACAAGGATTGACATCCTCACTAAAGATTCACTCAAAGCACTCGAAGTGTTTAAGGTTCAAGAATAAGCACTCATAAGTCGAACCTAAAAAGTTAATCCCATAGGCTTGCTTGAAAATCAAATCTCCACTACTGTAATATGAGATGATACACAAATCAAAAGGTCTTTGACAGGGTTGTAAAGGGCTTAGGTTAGAGGTGTGGATAAAGGCTGAATTAGAAGGTTTAGAATCGAGATTTGATTTATCAAATTACCTAACTAAAAATAATAAATAATTTCATCAATTGAAACTTTGAAACTAATAATACTACGAGCTTTTTTCTTTGATAATTGAAATTTAAATGTACAAGCTCACTTTTTATACTACTAATGCTGAATATACTTCGATTTTTAAATTTTTTTTTAAAAACAAACTAATAAGGAAAACTTTATCAACTGAAATAAACTAATTCGGTAACTGATCAAATCAATTCTTGATAGAAGGTAGTCAAAAGAATGGTGATAACAAATACAAAGGGTTTTGGTTTAATATTAGCGGGTAAATTAATAAAAAAGGGTTGTTAGGATCAAATGGGTTCACTAAGGGTTAATTTGTGAAGGTAGGCTTTTTAGTAGAGTGAATGGATTAAAACCTAGGTGCCTTTATCATCTCAGTATATCAAATCATTAATGTGGTTTCGATATGTATAATCAAGGCAAGTTTTAGAATAACAATTCAGTGTTGACACACTCATAATCAATAAAGTGAGCATAAAAAGGAATATATGCTCTATAAGGCTCAAAATCTCAAAAAAATTATGGGTATTTGATATCAATCCTGTAAATTTCAAACTTCAAGGTAATATTCAAATTCAGTTCAACAACCTAGAAAATTTTTTATTCTTGAAAAATAGACTTATCATGCTTGATTCTCTAGTATCTTAAAGTTTAAATCATCAATGCACAATTATCAATGACTTACTCAAAAACATATCAATAAAAATCATAAATCATTAGAAATTTCACCCTAATTGATAATATGAGAAAAATACTTAAAAACAAGACTAAAATTCAGGATTTTGGAATAATGCAAAAAGTTAGGTACTTTTACCCCCCACATACACTTAAGATGTACATTGTCCTCAATGTACAAAGATAGATAAAAAATTATGTAATAAAATGAGAATAGGAGAAGCGACACTTCCTGAATTTTGGATGATTTCGAGAGTTGGCAGAGGTCATGGTAGAAGGTGGGTGGAGGAGGAAGTGGTGGCATTTTCTATGGGCCTGGTGGGGTGATTACCGATGAGCATTGTGCTAGATAAAGAAATTAGGTAGCCTGCAAAGATATAGTCAAGAAATCTAAAGAAACATTAATAATATACTAATACTATAATTAAAGACAAAGAAAATAAAGAGAATGAGACTAAGAAGAGAACTGAAATTAAAAGAAAAGACTAATGGACTAAGGAGTCCTTATTGTTGGATGGTTCGCGAGGTGGGTGTGACCTCTAAGACTGTGGTGCGTGATTCCTAAGCAGCCTTTAGAACCTGACACTAAGAAACTAAAAGAAATTAAAATATATTAAGCAGAAGAGAAGTATAGATATGTAGGATAAAGGGGAAAATAAACGTAAAGAAAAATTTAAATGGTCTAAAAGACCCTTAGCTTGGTGTTTGAATGAAGCGGCCGGCATGAACTTATGTGTTGGGGTCTCCTTTGAGGAGACAATGCTTGCCTTCTTGCGCTTCTTCGGCATGATTCTAGTGTAGCTCAAGATTCTAGACACCTTTCTAAGAAAGAAAAAAAAGGAAGAAAGAATGAGAGGAGAAGGAGAAGAGCTGTGGGGTTTAAATAGGATCTCAAATCTGGCACGTTCCCACACTCGTGTATCGAGGGTGTGTTCCTTTACATGGTAGCATCGCACGGTCATGTTTGGAGGTGTGTTGGAAGTTAAACGCATTGCCATGCCCGATCGTGTTTGGAGGTGTGTTGGGAGTTAAGCGCCTGCTTGTCCATTGCCATGCCCGTGGTCGATAAGTCGTGTGTCTTCACACGGTCGCATTGCATGGTCCCGGGGAGTGGTTGGATCTAGGCATGTTGGTTTGCCACGCCTTTGCTATGTCCAATGCCATGCCCATTTCTAAAATGGACACGATCGTGTAAGGCACGTGTCCTAGAAATCTGCACTTTGGTTAGGTTACAAAGAGAAAAGAAAGAAAATAAAATAAAATGAAAACAAATGTAAAAAGAAGTAGGGTTAGTGCTCGGGTTGCCTCCCAAGAAATGCTCGTTTATAGCCTTAAGCTAGACTTTCCTTGACATTGAAAAAAATTAGGGAGGTTTAAAGGTTTGACTATCTTCCCTCATGCTTGTAGTTCTATTTTCTTGACAAAGTTCAAGTCGAGAAGCGCTTACCTTAGAGGTGTCATTGTTGGGTTGCTTACCTTGACTGCTCAGTGGGAAGATATTGTGTACCTTAAGAAGGATTTCTCCTTTGCCTTGTGTCTCATGTGATGATGTGCGGATCTGCTGTAACCTTAAGGGTTTAGTTCGAATGAATAAAGAAAACATCTCAAGAGAAAAGATAAAACAAAACATAAGAAATCCCTAAAACCCTCAAGGAATTGAAGGAGAATTCGCCTTGAGTAGAATTTTGGCCTTGAGATGGATCAACTGCTATCTTCGAGTAATTCCCACAACCGCCTTCGGCTTGGCTCCTTGCCTAGCTAACCGCCCCTTTTCGTGGATACACTTAGGGTGTTTATATAGACTTTTAGAATGCTTTACTTGGCCTCTAATTGTCCTATTTCAAGTATACTTCCTCCTCGGGTGTTTGAATAAGCTTTGGAATGAGTTTCTTTGCCTCAAAGTATCTAAATCCGAGTGAAATTGCTCTCTCTCGCGGTAGGGGCACGGCCATGGTACACGCCCGTGTAAATTATTTCCAGGTCGTGTCTCGATTCTGTCGATAGGGGCACAGCAGTGTAAACCGTGGTATGACCGTGTCTTAGCTATTTCCCCAGGCACAGTCGTGTGGCTTGAATTCCAGGCCGTGTTGATTTCTTTTTTGGCCCAAATTGGCCCATTTTAAGCTCGTTTCTCGTTCTTTTCGTCCCTAGGTGCTTTCCTGAGTAAAAACATGAAAAGAAATGATTAAAAGCACCTTTTTACATAAATCAAGGGCTAAATCATCCAAAAGCATACTAAATGTGGGCCTGAAATATGTTACTTTTACGGCCTATCAACAGATTATTCTCTTGATAAGTTAGCTGAATTATATATTGTAGAGATTGTGAGATTGCACTGGGTGCCACTATCTATTGTGTCTGACAAAGACTGAGATTTACCTCGCGGTTTTGGAAGAAATTTCAAGAAGCTTTAGGCACGAAGTTACATTTTAGTACTGCATTTCATCCGCAAACGGATGGACAATCCGAGCAGTTCATTCAAGTTCTTGAGGATACGTTGAGTTGTTGCATTCTTGAGTTTGAAAGTACGTGGGAAAAGCATTTACCGTTGATTGAATTTGCATACAATAACAGTTTTCAATCTAGCATCCAAATGGCACCATACGAGGCTCTTTACGGTCGAAAATGTCGAACTCCATTGTATTGGACTGAGCTGAGTGAGAATAAGATTCACTGGATTGATTTGATAAAAGAGAATGAGCAAAAAGTGAAAGTGATTCATGAAAGTTTGAAAGTAGCTTCAGACCATCAAAAATCCTATGCAGATTTGAAATAGAAAGATATCAAATTTGAGATTGGTAACAAGTGTTTTTGAAAGTGTCTCCGTGGAAAAAGATACTTCGATTTGGCCGAAAAGGCAAGCTGAGTCCGAGGTTTATCGGGCCGTATGAGATCATAGAAAGAATTAGGCCAGTTGCTTATAAGTTGTTGTTGCCACCTGAATTAGAGAAAATTCATAATGTATTTCATGTATCAATTCTTCAACGATATAAATCTGATTCGTCGCATGTAATTGCTCCTACTGAGGTTGAGATTCAGTCAGATTTGTCGTATAGTGAATAACCGATTCGAATTCTAGCATGGGAGATCAAAGAGTTGAGAAACAAAAGAATACCATTGGTGAAAGTGTTGTGGCACAAACATAGAATTGAAGAGGCTATGTGGGAGCCTAAAGATGTTATGAGGGATCAATATCCAAACTTATTCACTAGTAAGATTTTCGGGGACGAAAATCCCTAAGGGGGGAGAGTTGTAACAGCTCAATTTAGACCCTAGTCGAAATAGTGGTTTCGAGACCACAAATCCAAGGTCAAAAAAATATTTTTATATTATTTTTGGTGTTTACAGTATGTGATTAAGCTGTGTGAAATTTCTGTGTGAAAATTTTATCGATTGAGTGTTTAATTAGCAAAAGGACTTAATCGCATAAAATGTAAAAGCTATGTGCAAATTTTTAAAGTGTTTATTTTTCATGGCTTTATAAAGGTGAGGTCCTTATGAAGTAATTAAACCATTAGCAAGGTTAATAGACATTTGTAACCAACCATTATAAGCTTTAATGTTTAATTCATTAAGGGCAAAATGGTAAATGATGAATTAAGTTATAATTTAATTTAAACAAACAATTAGATACCCATTTCATATCATCTTTCCACCAAAAAAATGGAAGAAAGAAAAGGGTTTTAAGCTTCATGAAATTCGCTATCAAGTTCTTTGAATCAAGGTATGTTTTGAGCTCGGTTTTTAATAATTTCTACATTTTTGTAATCGTTGCTTCATGCTCTACAAAACCCATGCTTAAATTTTGTGAATTGATGATGAATTTGAAATGTGCCATGGATGAATTCATGAGCTTTGTGAAGTTTGGTGATGAATTATGAAAGTCATGTGATAGATTAACATAGTTTGTAACATCTGAAATTGGCCCTAGTAGGCTTGAGCTCAATGAGCCTTGGGCATAGTAGCGTTTAAATTTCTGGAGAACAAGAGATCGGCTTAAATGCAAGTTGGACCAATTAGATCAGTGAGTTTGGAAGGTTAGAGGGCTTCTATGAAGTCCCGGGTTCAAGTTAGGCCTTAGGAAAATTTTGGTTTTAGGTGAAAAAAAACCACGGAGGTTGGCGGTGTAGGCCTTAAGAATAAAATGTGGAGGAAAATGACACAACCGAGTGTGTGGTGTAGTGGCAAAGTGACGCCACTTAAAGACAAGGAATGACGCCACAAGGAAGGAAGGAGGTCCAAGGTTCTAGTTGTAGCGTTGCATTCCTTTTAGATTATTTTTATTAAATGAATTTAGACCTTGGCCATAGGGTTATATTTAGTTGCGCATGGTTTAAGACACAAGGAGCTGGTTGGTAAAGTGGCAAGTGGCGTGAATTGGTGATGGGAGAGCTTGGGTTCGAATTTCATAAGGAGCAAGGGAGTATTTATTTTACTGGATTGACGGTAAGAGTTTCAGCTTGAATTTAAACTCACCGACGAAGGATCCCACATCGGAAAGATACAAGGAATGAAGGTGAAGAGCTAGCTATATAAAGAGCATGCCAGGAGGAGGGTTAACATACCTTGATGGGCGTTGGGCATAGGAGTGGTCGCAGTGCGGTTTAGCACCAAAGTCCTATCAGGTGTGTAACTCTCTCTACTCTAGTTGTAGAGCAGCAAATGCCGAAGTGCCGGTCACGGCATTGGTAGCCACACGACCGTGCGAGCGCACGTGTGGGGCTTTGACGCGATAGTTGAGGCCATCAGTAGTATTCTTGTGGGTTGGGGCTACTTGGCTCGCGATGGGCCAAAATGGGCCCAATGGGCCCATGGGGCCAATTGGAATAAATTGTATGATGATATAGTATATAGTGAACTAGACTAGGTGGAACCTATATACGTGGCTAGATTTGTGTTAGGTGGGCCACACGAGCGTGTGGGCGAATGGGCCAAAATCGGTTTTAGGCTCAATAGTCCGTGACGATAGAAAATGGTAGCCGAGTCGCTCGGTGGTAACATTAGACCTCCAGGAGGGCCATTTTAAGTGTGAAATTACGAAAATACCCTTGGTGGGTAAATTACGAAAATACCCTTGGTGGGTAAATTACAAAAAACCCTTGGTGGGTAAATTACGAAAATACCCTTGGTAGGTAAATTACGAAAATACCCTTGGTGGGTAAATTACGAAAATACCCTTGGTGGGTAAATTATGAAAATATTTTGGTGGGTAAATTATGAAAATACCCTTAATGGGTAAATTATGAAAATACCCTTGGTAGGTAAAATTACTGTTATACCCTTAGAGGTTGGTTAGATTGATTATGTTGTATATTATTATTCTGATTATGATGGTAATTCATTTCATACGTTATTTGATATATGATTGCATACATGTCATACTACATACACGAATTGTAATATTATGTATGTTGCATGGGCATATAGGTGATAATGATAAAGGGAAGTGTTCGGTGGTTTTACCACATTATCCGTGACCTATGTCACATATTATGAATCTGTGACTCATCACATTATCCGTGGCTATGCCACAATTATAGAAGCGATGTGCAGCTTGATCGCAGAATCGCCTTCGATGGTGTGTAGCGGATGGAGGTCGATTTAGTAATCCCACTTGCAGGACCGGCAGTACGGTGGTGTGTAGAGGTTGGATACTTAGGTTGGGTGGGTTGCATTGCATACATGCTAATATGTTGTATTTGTATGGGTTGATACATGTTCTTACTATTGGGGTTGTACACTAAGTTTTCATAAACTCACCCCTCTTTTTAAATGTTTCGGTAATCCCTAGTTTGAGGACTTGGAGCCGAGGTGGACTCTGGTGGCTATGCACTATTTTCTCATAAACTTTCGCTTTCTATTTAAAATTACTTTCTAATTTTGGGATTTTGCAATGTAATAAGGCCTTGGTATTTTATTTGGTTTTAGCTTTTAATTTGGTTATTGCTTGTTATTAAATGTTTAATACGGATTTTCCTAAAATGTTAATAAACCGCTTTTTTCAAAATTACTTACACTCGATTTTTCACAACAAATATAGCGAACACGAACTTTTTAATGAACACACAATGTTTAGACATTCCTTTCATGTGACATGCCAGATTCGGTCGTATCGTTTATGCCGGGTTTAGGGTGTTACAATTTTGGTATCAGAGCCTAGGTTTCAAAAACTCGGCTGTGGGTTATGGGGTTTAAAAAAAAGGTTTTCAAAAGTTTGTTTGAAAATACATGTTGTCTGGAAGTATGGCACCTTGAGTCTCCAGCATCCAAATCCGTAAGTTCCCTTATTTTATGTTTGTTAAGACAATGTTATGACTGTATTTTTGGTATTTATTTTGTGTGTGCTGGTTTGGATATAGAAATTGTATGTATAAATATCAATTTGCTTTTGTGTTTAGATATCTAGTTGTGAGAAAGAAGTTTCGAGATTTGGTTTATTAGTGTTATTAGATCAGAGTGCGCAGCGTGAGCGTAGTGTGGTAGGTTAGGACGTGTGACTGTTAGTTAGTTGGAAATTTCGAGGACTAAATTTCTTTAAGGATGGTAGATTTGTAACATCCTGAAATTGGGCCTAGTAGGATTGAGCTCAATGGGCCTTGGGCATAGTAGCGTTTAAATTTTTGAAGAACAAGAGATAGGCTTAAATGCAAGTTGGACCAATTAGATAAGTGAATTTGGAAGGTTAGGGGGCTTCTATGAAGTCCCGGGTTCAAGTTAGGCCTTAGGAAAAATTTTGGTTTTAGGTGAAAAAAAAAACCTAGAGGTTGGCAGGTAGGCCTTAAGAATAAAATGTGGAGGAAAATGACACAAGTGGAGTGTGTGGTGTAGTGGCAAAGTGACGCCACTTAAGGACAAGGGAATAACGCCACAAGGAAGGAAGGAGGTCCAAGGTTCTAGTTGTAGCGTTTGCATTCCTTTTAGATTATTTTTTATTAAATGAATTTAGTCCTTGGCCATAGGGTTATATTTAGTTGCGCATGGTTTAAGACACAAGGAGCTGGTTGGTAAAGTGGCAAGTGGCGTGAATTGGTGATGGGAGAGCTTGGGTTCAATCTCATGAGGAGCAAGGGAGTATTTATTTTATGATTGACGGAAGAGTTTCATTGAATTTAAACTTTATTGACGAAAGGATCCCACATCGAAAAGATACAAGGAATGAAGGTGAAGAGCTAGCTATATAAAGAGCATGCTAGGAGGAGGGTTAACATACCTTGGTAGGCGTTGGGGACAGGAGTGGTCGCAGTAATGCATTTAGCACCGTAGTCCCATCGGTGTGTAACACTCTCTACTTAGTTGTAGAACGGCAAATGTCAAGTGCCGCCACCACGGCATTAGTAGCCACACGAGCGTGTGAGTGCACGTGTGGGGCTTCGATGCGATAGTTGAGGCCATCAGTAGTATTCTTGTGGGTTGGGGCTGCTTGGGCCACGATGGGCCGAAGTGGGCCTAATGGGCCCTTAGGGCCAATTGGAATAAATTGTATGATGATATAGTATATAGTGAACTAGACTAGGTGGAACCTATATACGTGGCTAGATTTGTGTTAGGTGGGCCACACGAGTGTGGGCAGAATGGGCCAAAATTGAGTTTTAGGCCCAATAGTCTAATGACGACCGAAATGGTAGCCAGTCGCTGTGGTAACATTAGACCTCAGGAAGGGCCATTGTAGGTCTGAAAAATACCTCGGTGGGTAAATTACAAAAATACCCTTGGTGGGTAAATTACGAAAATACCCTTAGTGGGTAAATTACGAAAATACCCTTGGTAGGTAAATTATGAAAATACCCTTGGTGAGTAAATTACGAAAATACCCTTGGTGGGTAAATTATGAAAATACCCTTGATGGGTAAATTACGAAAATATTTTGGTGGGTAAATTACGAAAATACCCTTGGTAGGTAAAATTACTGTTATACCCTTAGAGGTTGGTTAGATTGATTATGTTGTATATTATTATTCTGATTATGATGGTAATTCGTTTCATACGTTATTTGATATATGATTGCATACATGTCATACTGCATACACGAATTGTAATATTATGTATGTTGCATGGGCATATGGGTGATAATGATAAAGGGGAAGTGTTCTGGTGGTTTTTACCACATTATCTGGTGACCTATGTCACATATTATGAATCTGTGACTCATCACATTATCCGTGGCTATGCCACAATTATAAGGGTGATGTGCGCTGACTACAATGACCGCCTTCGATGGTGTATAGCGAATGGAGGGTCGATTTAGTAATCCCACTGTGTGACCGCGAATACGGTGGTGTGTAGAGGTTACATACTTAGGTTGGGGTGGGTTGCATTGCATACATGGTTAATATGTTGTATTTGTATGGGTTGATACATGTTCTTACTATTGGGGTTGTACACACGAGTTTTCTTAAACTCACCCCTCTTTTAAATGTTTGGTAATCCCTAGTTTGAGGACTTGGGCGAGGTGGACTCTGTGGTGGCCATACACTGTTTTCTCGTAAACTTTCAGTTTCTATTTAAAATTACTTTCTAATTTTGGAATTTTGCAATGTAATAAGGCCTTTGTATTTTATTTGGTTTTAGCTTTTAATTTGGTTACTACTTGTTATTAAATGTTTAATACGGGATTTTCCTAAAATGTTAATAAACTATTTCTTTTTCAAAATTACTTGCACTCAATTTTTCACAACAAATATAACGAACACGAACTTTTTAACGAACACACAGTTTTTAGACATTCCTTTCATGTGACATGCTAGATCCGGTCGTAACATTTAGGCCGGGTTTGGGGTGTTACATAGTTTGTCTTTGGATTTTTGGTGATTTTGAGTTAATTGGATTAAATTGTGAAAATAAGAAATTACAGGACTAAAATGTAAAATAAATGAAATATGTGGACTTGTATGGTCATAGGGAGAATTCGGCTAGGCATAGGTGAAGTGAGATTGATAAACCATAATTTATACCTATTTTAACCCCATGCTTAGCTTATTCGGGTGAATTTTCATTAGATTTGATGAATTCGATGCTTCTAATCCCTTAATTTCATGTTTTATACTCAGACGAGCTTAGGAAGTCAAAAGAATGATAAATGAGCCAAAACGGGACAAAATGGTCCCACTTAAGAAATCAACACGGCCTGGACCAATGAACACGACCGTGTGTTACGAGCAGGATCAAACATAGCCTGGATCAACGTACACGGGTAAACCACATGGCTATGTGTGGCTAGCAGATGAGCACGATCTAAGGAATCAAACATGGGCATGTCACACGGGCGTGTCCCTGCCATATCAAAGTTAAATTCTATTCGGAATAAGCCACTTGTAGGCCAAGAAGGTGTTCCAAAGCCTATATAAACACCCCAGGGGGCAACCTAAAAAGGGGAAGCCGAATAGAAGGCAGAAAATACTCGAAGACAGCCGTCGGGAGCAGCTCGAAAGAAAGATCTCCATCAAGACTGAAGATCTCCCATAAAGTTCTTTAGAAGTTTTTAGGTTTTCTTATGTTTTGTTGTTTTCCTTATTTTAAGATGTTTCCCCCCATTAGTATGAACTAAATCCCTTAGATACCTAAGGGTATGAAACCTAAGACAAATCTTATTATTATTTGATTTATAAGATAAATACGTGTTCTTATTCTTAATTGTGAGTTTTTATTCTTGTTTTGATAATTCAGGTTATTTATTCAGGTCGAATATGCTTATTCAATGGAGCAAAAGTCCCTACTTAAGAGTAGATAAACAAAATTAAACGGAGTTGATTGCAACCCTAGAAATAGGGCGACGAAAATCTGCTAGATTAGAGTCAAATCTAATAAGGGAATCCATAGATCGAGTTAATGCGACAATAGAGGTTTTAATTAGAAAGAAATTTCAATTAATCAACCTAGAGTTAGTTGTTTTTAGTCTTAAAAGAGATATTAACATAAATCAGGGATTTCTACGAATTAAGTCAAGTGAATAAATCATATGAATCAAAAGTAATAAGTGAAGTCTAGGTGGATTCTTCCTTAGGTATTGCCTGTCTCATATAAGTTGTCTAAAAGTATTTTCCTAATTCTTTCGTTGTCATGTTTAATTGGCTTTTAGTTTAAAAGAAATCATTTCAATTCTTAGGCTAGATAATAAAAAGATAGTAATTACTAGTATTCTTGGTCCTTGTAGATAAAATATTATCGGTCTTACCATAACTATATTGTTGAATGATAGGTGCACTTGCCTTTATTGTGATCGTAGTTAGTTTGAGACACATCATAGATTTTGTGTATTTTGTGATTTTGTGAATTAAGGACTAAAGTGTCAAAATGTGAAAATATGAGGGCTATTTTGTAAAATGCACTAAATATATGTGTTTGGACTAAATTGAATGAATTGGTGATTGAATGAGTTAAATTTGAATATGTTTAGACCAAGGAAGGAGAGATTCGGATCGAGATTGAGGCAAAGATAAAGTACTCGGTTGATCGGCTAGTTTTGATATTTCAACGTCCGAGGTAAGTTCGGATACAATACAAGTTGTTGAATTTATATCTATGTGATGAGTAGTGAATGAATGCATAGTTATTGAAATAGAAATGTTATACATGATATTGAGATTGAGGCACTAAGTGTGCGTGATTGAAGTCGAGATAAAGATAAATAGCACTGTGTGTGCGAAGTTATGGGAGCTCGGCTTCATTGTTTGGCACTGTGTGTGCAATATCGAGATAAGTTCGGTTTAAAATATAGGCACTAAGTGTGCGATGACAATTAAGCTTCGGCTACAAATTTGGCACTAAGTGTGCGATTAAACCTAATGAATAACGAAGGTTGATCGAAATGGGATATCGAGCATAAATTAGCATGGATGGTGAGTAACTATGTGTTGGCTAAGGTATGTATTGAATCTTTGGGGTTGATGAGATTGTATATGAATTTATGAATGATTGAATTGAGATTACTAGCTATGGATGATATGGTGTGAACATTTGAGAGTTGATCTATGTGATGGATTCATTTTGTGCATTGTATTTGAGATAGTAAATTGAATGTATTATGTTATGAACTTACTAAGCTCTTAAGCTTATAGTGCGATATGTTTCTCTCTTTTACAGTGTTAGTAAAGCTAGCTCGGCTTTGGGGATCGTCAACAGCTCTATCACACTATCAGCTATCTATTTCGGTATTTTTGAAAGATGTACATATTTAGTATATGGCATGTATAGGCTAGAAGTCATGGCATGTTTTGTAATGTAGGATCTTGTCCTGTAATGTGGCTAGAAAGTTGAATGTTGATGGTTCATATGAGAGACAATGATAATGATGAAAGTGGTATGAAATAGTAAGGTTGGAAATGGTATTTTTTATGCTTGAATTAGTTAAAGGAAATGGTATTTTATGTGTGAATTTGTGACTTGATTAAATGATGTTTTGCTAACATGATTTAGGATGTGAAATTTGTATTTTGGTTGGACTTATTTGAGATGAGTTTGCGCATGGCCATAGATGGTATAGTTAATGATGGATTGGTACTTGTATTGGCATGTTTGGTTGCATTTTGAGACATGAATTGGTATTGATTTAAGGCTTGTAGGTGATTTAAGGTGTGGGAGTCAAGTTTGGCCTTGAAAATGGCCTATAATTGCCCACACGGTTGAGCACACGGCCTATGGCTAGACCGTGTTGTTTAAGTTTGCCAAGTGAATCAAGTCAGGCTCGACCACGAGCTGGACACACGGGCGTGTGACAGGCCGTGTGGTGCAAGTCAGTGTCGACCACCGGTGGGGCACACGGACGTGTCTCTGGCCGTGTGGACAAGTCAGTAGGTATGCCCTATTTTGCCACGACTTGGACACACGGGCGTGTCCGAGGCCATGTGAGGCATACGGCCTACCCGCACGAGCTTGTGACCTCTGCAATTTTGAAAAATGTTTGAATTTCAAAAATTTTTGTATGTGTTCGATTTAGTCTCGACTCCTTTCTAACATGTGTTTAAGGTCTCAGAGACATCATTAAGGGACTATATGATTATATTTGAATATGATTGAATGATAATTGACTTTGTGTTGTGAAATGGATATGAAATGTGCCAATTGTCCGGTAATGCCTCTTAACCCTATTCCGACGATGGTTACGTGTTAGGGGTGTTACAAAATTCTTTCCCTTACACCATTTCTTTTATTTGAAAATATACTCAATAAGCTTTTATTTTATATCTTATTAAACTTCTAATTCAATTTTCACCATTTTTGGTGATTTTTCAAAGTCTCACAACTGCTGCTATCCAAAACTGTTTTATTTCTAAATTTCACTCTTTCATGTTTTCTTTATAGTAACTTTCATTGTAACACTAATTTCGTATCAATCTTACCAAAGTCCGATCACATATCGAGCACATTGCTCATTAGTTTACACACACATGCCTGCACTTATTCATCATATAGTCATATTCATTTGCATTTAGTCATTTCCCATTGAATGCATCGGAATAATAATAGATACACGAAAATTTGCATATAAATGCCACACTTGTAGCTAAAGATACTTTATATCACACTTTTCATATAGGCTCGCTCTCGAGCTATTCACATTCACTTACACTTAATCATTTTCCCGTTGAACACATATTATTGAATACATCGGAAGTTTGCACATAAGTGCCACACTTGTAGCCAAAGATACTTCACATCACTTTTCACATAGAAGCTAGTTCTCGAGCTATTCACTTTCACGGGTCTGCTTACACAAGCTGTCGGTCATTCGTTACTACTCAGTGCTGCTCACACAAGCCGTCAGGTATCCGCAACACATGCCAATATACCCAGCCACTGGTAGAACTTAAGACCAGCACTTGGATTCACTTAGTCACAATCTCGGGTCTACTCACACAAGCTGTTGGTCATGAAAAAACTACACGGTGCTACTTATACAAGCTTTCGAGTATCCGTAATACATGCCAGGTAACACCCCTAACCCGAAACCATTGCCGAAATAGGATTAAGAGGCATTACCAAACAATCGAAACATTTCACATCCATTTCACGACACAAAGTCAAACATCAATCAAACATATTCATTCACGAGTATATAGTCCCTTATCGAGGTCTTCGAGACCTTAAACACGTGTTAGAAAGATGTCAGGACTACATCGAATACTTACAAAAGTTTCAAAATTTCCAATATTCTTCAACACTATTGAGGTCACACGCCCGTGCAATCAGGCCGTGTGTCTCACACGGATACCAGACACACTCATGTGTCCAAGCCGTGCCAAAACAGAGCATACATTTTGACTTATCCCCACGGCCACTAGACACGACCGTGTGCCTTGGCCGTGTGAAATTAGGCTAGCTACTGACTTGGCCACACAGCTACTAGGCACGCTCGTGGGCCATGGCCGTGTAACCTGTCCAGACACACCAAGAAGTGACCCTTAAACCACACGGCATGGAAACACGCCCGTGCCTTTTGCCATGTATGCAAAATAGGCTATTTGCAAGGCCAATTTGCCAACCATACAAGGGTCAACCCTACAGGCACAATTAAGCATATTTTCTCACACAATTTGGCAACAAAATACATGTAAAATGATCACATACCATCCTATCCAATCTCATTTCTAATCATGCCAACTTATAAACCAAATTTCACAACTATAACACATGCATTACCAAGCATGATTCATCCATAATATCACTAAATCATATTAGCATCATTTCATCACTAATCTTATCATTCATAAGACATTCTCATTACCAACAAGCCAAACTATAATATGTATCATATACCAAATCCACTCATGCTTATAGCCAATATATATTTAGCCACATCACATGGCTATTTACATATCTCAAATATGTTTCAGAACAACTAGTCTATACATGCCATATTTCAACTATATACATCTTTCCAAAAGTTCCAAAATATATTGCCTATTGTGTGATTGAGAATGCTGACGATCCCCGGATCCGAGCTAACTTTACTGGCATTGCAAAGCAGAGAAACAAATCACACAGTAAGTTTTCCAAAGCTTAGTAAGTTCGAAATACAATACAATTAATTCATTTAATCAAATCAATGTAAACATTAAACCATCACATAGATAATTTATCAATGTCACACAAATTTAACCATATCCAATACTCACATAACATCCCATTCATCTACTTTAAATTTCATCAACCACATAGGTATCATACATACCTTTGCCAACACATAGTTAGTCACAAACAATGCTACTCATCACTCGACTTTACATTTTGATCAACCTTTGCTATTCTCTTGCTTTGTTTGCACACTTAGTGCCAACTTATAGACAAACATAATTTTCATCGCATACACTTAGTGCCAATACTTTAAATCGAGCTTATATCGGTATTGTACACACAGTGCCTATTCAATAAGTCGAAGCTTCTATCATCTCGCATACACAGTGTCAATCATCTCTATCCCGTTTCTAATTTCGCACACTTAGTGCCCTCTAACTCAATTCAACAAATAGCCTTTCTAATCTCACAGTTATATAGATAATCATTCAATTCGTATCACATAGAACATAAATTAACAACTTGTACTATATCCGAACTTACCTCGGACGTCAAAATACCAAAACGATCGATTAATCGAGCATTTTATCTTTGCCTCGATCTCGATCCGAACCTCTTCTCTCTTGGTCTATACACATTCAAATTTAATCTATTCAATCACCAAATCATTCATTTTAGTCCTAACACACATATTTAGGGCATTTTGCATAATAGCCCTCATATTTTCACATTTTGACACTTTAGTCCCTAATTCACAAAATCATGAAATACTCATAATTTCATTTCACCCATGCCTAGCTGAATTCTCTATATATTCATACAAGTCCACCCATCTCATTTATTTCACATTTTAGTCCCTCAATTTACACTTTTCACAATTTAGCCCAAAATACTCAATTTCACCTAAAATTCAAATATAAACTATGTTAAACCAACACCAAGCTTTCATATTTCACTAACTAACATCACAAAGCTCACATGCTCTTCAACGGCACATCTCATAAATATCATCAATTCAAAAAATTAAGACATGGGTTAGCTAGAGCACGAAGCAACGATTACAAAAAAGTAGAAATTATCAAAAATCGAACAAAAATCACATACCAATTGAAGCTTGAAGTAACCGAATATCACAAAGCTCCCAAACCCTTTCTATTTTTCCTATTTTCGGTTGAAGAAAAGCAAAGATGAACACGTTTCATCTTTTTGTTTTGTTTAATATTAACTAATTTATCATTTTACCAATTTGTCCTTTTATTAATTATATAAAACAAATATACATTAAGGTTAATATGTCATTTAACCATCCACTAACTTAATAATAAGCTAATTGCCTCATAAGGCCTCCACATTATAAAGACAACAACTTTTAAGTACTTATCAATCAGCACACAGTATTTTACACTTTATGCGATTAAGTCTATTCTCTTAATTCGGCACACAATCAATAAAATTACCACACAAAATTTTCACACAGGCTATATCGCATATAATAAACACCAAAAATATTTTTAAAATATTTTTTCGACTTAGGATTTGTGGTCTCAAAACTAGTATTCCGACTAGGGTCTAAACCGGGCATACAACTATCCCCCTTAGGGATTTTCGTCCCCGAAAATCTTACCAATGAATAGGTGTGGATATTGTTCTCTCATAACATTCTCAGGCTCCCACGTTGCCTTTTCAACTCCTTGTTTGTGCCACAACACTTTCACTAAAGAAACTCTTTTATTTCTCAACTCTTTAATGTGTCGTGCTAAAATTTAAATCGATTTTTCACTATATAAAAAATCTGACTGAATCTCAACCTCAGTAGGAGCAATCACATGAGACGGATCAGATTGGTACAGTTGAAGCATCGACACATGAAACAAATTATGGATCTTTTCTAACTCAGGTGGCAACATCAATCTATAAGCAATCGCCCAACTCGTTCAATGATCTCATACGGTCCGATGAACCTCGGACTCAGTTTGCCCTTTCGGCCAAATCGAAATTTTCTTCCACGGAGATACTTTCAAAAACACTTTGTCACCAACCTCAAATTCAATATCTTTTCGTTTCAAGTCTGCATAAGACTTCTGACGATCTGAGGCCACTTTCAAACCGTCTCGAATCACTTTCACTTTTTGTTCAGTCTCTTTAATTAAATCAACCCCATGAATCTTATTCTCACTCAGCTCAGTCCAATACAATGGAGTTTGGCATTTTTGACCGTAAAGAGCCTCATATGGTGCCATTTTAATGCTAGATTGGAAATTGTTATTGTACGTAAACTCAATCAACGGTAAATGTTTTTCCCACGTACTTTCAAATTCAAGAATATAACATCTCAACATATCTTCAAGAATCTGAATGATTCTCTCGGATTGTCCATCTGTTTGTGGATGAAATGCAGTGCTGAAATATAATTTTGTGCCTAAAGCCTCCTGCAATTTCTTCCAAAATTGCGAGGTAAATCTCGGATCTCTGTCAGATACAATAAATAGTGGCACCAGTTCAATCTCACAATCTCATCAATTTACAATTCAACCAATCTATCGAGTGAATAATCTGCTCTCACCGGAATGAAATGAGCTATTTCGTCAATCTGTCAACTATCACCCAGATTGCATCTTTCTTTCCGGAGATAAGGGCAATCCCGACACAAATTCCATCGTAATTCTCTCCCATTTTCACTCAGGAATCATAATTGACTGTAACAAACCGGATGGAACTTGATGTTCAGCTTTTACTTGCTGACAAACCAAACATTTCGACACAAATTTAGAAATATCTCTTTTCATACCATGCCACAAATAAAACTGTTTCAGATCGTTATACATTTTCATACTCCCCGGATGCACAGTGAAACGACTATTGTGAGCTTCATTCAAAATCATCTGAATCAACTCTGAATTCCTTGGAACACAAATTCGATACCTGAATCTCAAACAATCATTGTTATCAACTTGATATTCTAAATTAGAATTCTAACCATATTGAGCTCGTTTTGCTATAATCTCATCATCTCTTTTCTGGGCATCACAAATCTGATGTATGAACATCGGTCTTACTTTCAACTCACCAAAACTAAATGATCATCATACAGATTTATCTGAGAATTCATAGCTCGCAAAGCACATAAATACTTTCGACTCAAGGCATCAGCAACAACATTAGCTTTGCTTGGATGATAATCAATCACAAGTTCGTAATCTTTCAACAACTCTAACCATCTTCTCTGTCGCAAATTCAATTCTTTCTGAGTTATCAAGTACTTCAAACTCTTATGATTGGTATAAACATGACATTTCTCACCAAATAAGTAGTGACGCCAAAGCTTTAACACAAACACAATTACTGCTAATTCAAGGTCGTGCATTGGATAGTTCTTTTCATGTGGCTTTAACTACCTCGAAGCATAAGCAATGACTCTGCTTTCTTGCATCAGCACACAGCCCAAACC
Source organism: Gossypium rotundifolium (assembly GCA_025506655.1). Classification (NCBI taxonomy): domain Eukaryota; kingdom Viridiplantae; phylum Streptophyta; class Magnoliopsida; order Malvales; family Malvaceae; genus Gossypium; species Gossypium rotundifolium. The sequence goes on from CP106729.1 coordinate 33,333,967, forward strand.
ATTCAATGATGCATCACTATAGACTATGAATTCTTTACTCGATTCCGGTTGAACTAACACTAGTGCTTTTGTCAACAATGCTTTCAACTGCTCAAAACTCTGTTGGCACTTTTCTAACCACTCAAATTTAACATCTTTTTGTAGCAACTTTGCCAATGGAGTTACAATCATTGAGAAGCCTTTCACAAACCATCTATAATATCTCACTAGTCCTAGAAAACTACGGACTTTAGACACATTTCTCAGAGGCTTCCATTCTAAAATAGCATATATTTTACTCGGATCAACTCATATTCCCATAGATGATACAATATGCCCCAAAAATCCAACCTCACGCAACCAAAACTCACATTTTCTAAACTTAGCATACAATTGTTTCTTACGTAGAGTCTATAGTACAATTTTCAAATGTTTAGCATGTTGCGTCTCATCACAAGAATAAATCAAAATATCATCAATGAACACCACAACAAAGCAATCCAAATACGTCTAAATATCCTATTCATCATATCCATAAACACTGCAAGAGAATTTGTTAATCCGAAAGGCATCACTAAGAATTCATAATGTCGATACCTTGTTCTGAAAGTAGTTTTCGGCACATCAGATTCTTTAACTCTCAACTAATAGTAGCTCGATCTCAAATCTATCTTAAAAAATATTGTAGGTCCTTTCAACTGATCAAACAAATCATCAATACGTTATAACGGATACTTATTCTTTATTGTCACTTTATTCAATTGTCGATAATCGATACACATCCTCATAGTGCCATCTTTCTTTTTTCACAAACAGCACAGGAGCACCCCAAGGTGAGAAAATTGATCGTGCAAATCCTCTATCAGTCAACTCTTGCAACTGAGACTTTAACTCTTTCAATTCAATGCCAAATTCAACTTCTCGTATTGGTGGTAATCCCAATAACTCTTCAGGAAACACATCTGGGAACTCACAAACCACAGGTACCGATTCAACTTTCTTTTCTCACACCTTTGTATCAATCACATATGCCAAATAAGCTTCGCAACCCTTTCTCACTGATAAACCGTAAAAGTAACACATTTTAACCCCATATTTAGTATGCTTTTGGATGATTTAGCCCTCAATTTATGTAAAAAGATGCACTTAATCCTTTCTTTTCATGTCTTATACTCAGGAGAACACCTAAGGATAAAAAGAACGTAAAACGGGCTTAATACGGACCAAATTGAGCCAACCCAAGAAGTCGGCACGGCCTGGACTTCATGCCACACGGCCATGCCTCAATATTTAGATTGCACACGGTCATACCCTGATTTACACAACCGTGCCTCATCGACAAAAAGCCCAACACAGCCTAACCCCGATGTATACGACCGTGCCCCAATTGGCAGACTCGAAGCACGGCCTCTACCTATATATTACACGGGCGTGTCATAGCCGTGTCTAAATCGACAGGATGGAGACACGTGCTTGACCACGACTTACACGGGCGTGCCTTAGCCGTGCCCCTGCCACGGGAAAGAGCAATTTCACTCAGAATTGGATGTTTAGAGCCCAAGAAACGCAATCCTAAGTCCACTCAAACACTTAAGACGAATTTCACTTGAATTACGGGTACTTAGGAACCAAGTAAAGCATTCCAAATGTCTATATAAATAATCGAAGGTAGCAATTCAAGGGCGTCAGGTTTTAGCAGAGTTTCTGCCAAAGCTTTACTCGTTTAGGGAATTACTCAAAGATAGCCAATTGATCCATCTCGAAGAGTCGAAATTCTACTCAAGACGGAGGATCTCCTCTTCAAATCCTTCAGGGGGTTTTTAAGGATTTCCTATGTTTGTTTTATCTTTTCTCTTGAGATGTTTTCTTGTTTAATTATGAACTAAACCCCTCAAATAATTGAAGGGGATGAAACCTATGATGGATTTTGTTATTTAATTCTTTCAGTTTATATGATATATACTTAGTTTGTTCTTAATTATGTTGTTTAAATTTATCTGATGTGCTTAGGTGGAGGAGGAATAGACCACCCTAAGAGTAGATCTAGCATAATTAAGCGGAGTTGATCGAGCCCCTAGAGATAGGGTTATGAGATTTTGCGGATTAGGGTGAAACCTAATATGGGAGTCCATTGATCGATTCTTCGCTTCCTTAGGGGTTATTATAAGAGAATGAGAGTTCCACTAATCAACCTAAGGTTAGACGTTATTCGCTTCGAAAGAAGGTTTAATATAGGTTAGAGAGTCTCACGGATCAAGCTAAGTAAAAGAAATCATATGAATTGGAAGTTAGATAATAAGTGAAGTCATAGGTGGATTCTTCCCGAAGGTATCGTCTTTATCGATTGAGTTTTCTTTAAATTCTTTTCCCAAAGTTTCGTTTCTTTTGTCTTTGCATTTAGTCTAAATATTTCATTTGTTTTAGTTTAATAAACCAATCACTCCATATTTTAGGCTAAATAATAGAAAGAAAGTGAGTAATAGTACTTTTAGGTTCCTTGGGTTCGATAAAGATATTCTTGCCTGAGCTATACTACTATTCGATAGGTGCGCTTGCCTCTATCGTTGTCGCAGTCAGTCTACAGGTTCGATCACTCTTTTATAAATATTAAAACTAGACTATTTTGTAGTGATCAAATTTTTGGTATTTGTTGGGGACTTTCTAAAATATTACAAAGCTCTATTTTTATTACTTTAGCCATTATTTCTAATTTTATTAATTTTACTATTCCTCTTTCTTTATTAAACTTGCAAGGTACCTCTAGTTTATGACTAGAAGAAACCCTAGAGGACCATTAGAATCTGACGGTGATATTGAAGCTACCGCTCACGAAATCGCAGAGAAACTAGACGAGCTCTAGACTACCAAAGAGAAGAACAACAAAATGATCCAATCCTACTAAAGGGATGGTAGAAAATAATTAAATTGATGCTAAGATCAAAATTCTCCGCGTACTATGTATGATTATGCTAAACCTAATCTGCCAGGAGTAGAATCTAGTATTGTTAGGCCTACTAAAGCTACTAATAATTTTGAATTAAAACCTAACACAATACAAATGATTCAACAGTTTGTTCAATTTGATGGTTTGCAGGACGAAGATCCAAATACTCATATAGCTAATTTCTTAGAGTTCTGTGATACTTTCAAAATAAATGGCGTTTCTGATGATGCCATACATCTTTGGTTATTTCCTTTTTCATTAAGGAATAAAGCAAAGCAATGGTTGAACTCGTTACCACGAGGGTCAATCACAACATGGGACAAATGACCAAAAATTTCTTTTAAAGTATTTTCCACCGACCAAAATGGCCAAATGTAGGAATGACATATCTTCTTTTATGCGAAATGACGAAAACATTATATGATGCATGGGAAATATACAAGGATCTCCTATGGAGATGCCCACACCACGGATTACCTTTGTGGCTTCAAGCCCAAACTTTCTACAATGGTGTGAATTCTTCAACAAGGCAAATGATTGATTCATCACCGTAGGTGAAACTCGAACAACAAAACTCACAAGCGGCCTCACGATTTTATTGAGGAGATGTCATTGAACACTTATCAATGGCAAATCACAAGGAAAAGCCGACAAAATTAGCGAGTTTTCAACATAGACGCAGATGACAATGTCACAACACAGTAGAGCTAATGAATAAAAAGCTTGATAATCTATGCTCTTCGCAAGTACATCCAGTAATGCAATGCGAAGCAAGGTGGGAATCTGGCGAATGCTGAGTACCCACCCTACCAACCAGGAGCAGAAAACGAGTAGACAAACTATATAGGTAACAATTTCAGATCCAATAATAATCCCTATAGTAATACTTATAACCCAGGTTAGAGAAACCACCCAAATTTTTCCTGGGGAGGACAAGGAAATCAAGGAATTCAAAGGCAGCAATCTCCTCCAAATTATCAAAATCAGCCTACCCACAAGAAAAAAAATCAAGCCTTGAAGAGATGCTGACAAAATTCATGGCAGCCACAGAATCTCGTCTTCAAAAGACTGATACAAACCTTAATGAACAACAGAAGTCGATGAAAGGACTCGAGATCAAGTTGGAGAACTTACTAGGTCAGTGGGACACCTGACAAAGCTAATTTCTGAAAGCCAACAAGGACGTCTACCAAGCAACACAGAAATAAACCCAAAAGAGCAAATCCAAGCCATTACAACTCAAGAGGGTACAAAAGTAGATAGACCCACATCAGCGTAAGAAAAGAAGGATAAGACCGAGGTAGCTCAAGAAAAGCCAAAACCGATAATCAAGGAATACCAACTTTACATACCTTATCCTGAAGCATTGAAAAAAGATGATTCAGAGGAACAATTAGGTAAGTTTCTAAAACTCTTGAAGAAATTACATATTAACTTACCTCTTCTTGAAGCTCTTTTTTAGATGCCCGATGCAAGGAAATTCTTAAGCAAGCTCTTGATGAACAAACGCAAAATAGATGAAGAGCACCATGTGGAATTAAACGCAACATGCTCAGTTATGCTACTGAATAGGCTACCACAAAACTAAAAGATCCGGGGAGTTTTACGATTCCATGCTTAATTGGTAGTTTGACTATTGATAATGCGTTAGGTGATTTAGAAAAGTATAAATGTTATGCCTTTTGCCTTTGTTTAAACGACTAGGTCTAGGAAGCCCAAACAAACTAGGATGAGTATTCAACTAGGCGATAAAACTGTCGAAATTTCTAGGGGCATTATTGAAGATGTTTTAGTCAAAATCGATAAATTTGTTTTCCCAGTAGATTTTTTTGTTTTAGACATGGATGAGGAAAATTCAATCCCTTTAATTTTAGGAAGACCTTTTCTTGCAACTGCCAAGATTAAAATTGATGTTGCCACAGCAGAACTCATACTTCGTGTAGGAGATGAATCAGTCAATCTTCAAGCTCTCGACTAGCCAGAACCACAGAAGATGAAGGTAAGAAAGTCGTTTCAATATATAATTAAATTATTCAACCTCCATCGCAGAAAACATCACGAAGCATCAAAACTGAGCCAACACAGAAGCATACGATCAACAATTTAGAAGAGCGAAGATATACACCAAAGAAAAGTTGGATCCACAGTAAAACCTAAGGAACCACCGAAGAGCTCATAGGAACATCCAATCACTTTAAAATAGGAGACCGGTCTTTGTTAGACAAAGCCGATCTTCACATCACTTCAACAGACATGAGGGCAAAGGGAGAAATTCTTCCCAAGGTACACGAAATCTTCCCCCACAACACAGTCGAGGTATGTAACCCAAAATTCGATAAATTCAAGGTAAATGCTTCTTGACTCCAACTTTATCATGAAAATAAAATCGCAAGCATGAGGGAAGATATCCAAACCTTTAAACCTCCCTGAAATTTTCAAACATGCGGACAGTCTAGCTTAAGACTATAAACGAGCGCTTCTTGGGAGGCAACCCGAACATTAACACTATTTATTTTCAAATTTGTTTTCAGTTCCTTTTCTGTCCATCTTTCTTCCCTAAGTATTTAGTTGGAAACTAACACAAAAGTGCAGATTTCCGAACCACACGGCCTTACACACGATCGTGTCCGTGGCCGTGTGGACCACTGGAACCACCACATTGACAGGAGCAGGGCCGTGCAAGTCAGCCCAACCACTCTCCGACGTCACGAGCCCAACAACCCTAAAACACGGGCATCAATAAGAACAGCACGGGCGCGCCTAGAAACCGTGTGAAGCTACTGACTTTCTCGAAACGAGCGTGACTAACTAAGAAACGGGCGTGTAAGAAGCAACACGCCATTAGCAACGGCCGTGCTAGGCAGCCGTGTGAATCAACACACCCTCGGTACACGGGCGTGGGAACATGCCGGATTTGAAATCCTATTTAAACCCCCACAGCCCTTCCTCTTTTTCCCATCTTCTTTCTTATTCCTTCTTCCTCTTTTCTTTCAAATTTTTCTTCCTACTCATAGAAAAGATCCAAGACACTTGAGCAACACAAAGACCATGCCGAAGAAACGTAAACATCATATGCTCAAAGGAAACCTCAACATGAGTTCATGCCGGTAGCTTCACTTAATTGACACACCAAGGGTTCTAAAAGCTGTTAGGGAATCACACAACACAGCCTTCGAAGTCACACCCACTTTGCAAACCATCCAACAATAAGGACTCCTTAGTCCATTAGTCTTTTCTTTCAATTTCAGTTCTCTTCTTAGTTTCCTTCTTTTTATTTTCTTAATCTTTAAATTTATTATTATATCATTATTATTTCTCTAGATCTCTTGGCTATATCTTCACAGGCTACCCAATTTCTTCATCTAGCAAATTGCTTCTCGGTAGCCACTCCACCAACCCATAAAAACACCATCACCGCCACCAAAGATGCGGGGATCATCCAGATTTTAGGGAGTATTATTTTCCCACTTATCTTTTGATTTGGCACATAAATTTCATTATCTATCTTTGTACATTGAGGGCAATGTACATCTTAAGTGTGGGGTAATAGTGCCTAACTTTTGCATAATTCTCAAAACCACGAAATTAGTCTTAATCTTAAGTATTTTCTCATATTATTAATTAAGATGAAATTTCTAATGATTTATGATCTTTATTGATATGTCTCTAATTAAATCTTAGTTAATTACGCATTGATGATTAAATTTGAAGTATACTAGAGAATCGAGCATGATAAGTCTACTTTCTAAAAAAAATTTTGACAGGTTGTTGAACCTAATTTGAGTTTCACCTTGAAGTTCAAAATTTATAAGGATTGATGTCAAAACACCCATAATTTTTTGTGAGATTTTGAGCCTTATAGAGCATATACCCTTTTTTTTATGCTCACTTTAATTGATTATGAGTGTGTCAACTTTGAACTATTATTCTAGAACTTACCTCGTTTATACATGTCGAGACTACATTAATGATTTGATACACTGAGATGATAAAGGCACCTAGGTTTAACCCATTCACTCCACTAAAAAGCCTACCTTCACAAATTAAACCCTAGTGAACCCCGTTGAATCCTAATAATCTTTTTATTGACTCACCCACTAATATCAACCCAAAATCCCTTTATACTTGTTATCACCATTCTTTTGACTACCCTTTAATCGAGGTTTGATTTGATTAAATTGACTACCCTTTAATCGAGGTTTGATTTGATTAAATTAGAATTATATTAGTTCAGTTACATTTATCATTTATGATGTAATATTTTAGTTTGTTCTTAAAAAAATCAATCAAAGTTTAGAGCTCATGTATCTAAATTCCAATTGATTGAAGAAGAGCTCGTATTGAAGTATTATAGTATTCTTATTAGCTTTTAATTAATATAAGTACTTATATTAGTTCATTGTTTCTAGTTAGGTAATTGGTTAATTCAATCTTGATTCTAACCTTCTAATTCAGCCTTTATCCACACCTTTAATTCTAGCCCCGTTACAACCCTAATAAAGACCTTTTGATCTGTTTATCATCTCATATACAGTGGTGGAGATTTGATTTTCAAGCAAGCTTATAGGATTAACTTTTCAAGTTCGACTTAGAATGCTTATTCTTGAACCTTAAACATTTTTGAGTGATTTTAGTGAATCTTTAGTGAGGATGTCGGTCCTTGTCGGTTTTAAATCAAAGGTAATTACTTAGATAAAGGGAGAAACCTATGGTTTCAGGCTATAAAGGAATGACTTATCGTAATTGAATCTTTAGGGCACTTCGAGTTAAATCATCCATGTATAAATTATCTATGAATTATGATGAGGCATTGTCAATGGGAATTATGAATTTTGGAAAGTTCGTTTTAATTGTAAATTGAGATTTTTGCTTGAGGACAAGCAAAAGCTTAAGTGTGAGGGTATTTGATAAACCATAAAAGTAACACATTTTAACCCCATATTTAGTATGCTTTTGGATGATTTAGCCCTCAATTTATGTTTTATACTCAAGAGAACACCTAAGGATAAAAAGAATGTAAAACGGGCTTAATACGGACCAAATTGGGCCAACCCAAGAAGTCTACACGGCCTAGACTTCATGCCACATGGCCGTGCCCCAATATTTAGATTGCACGCGGTCACACCCTGATTTACACGACCGTGCCTCGTCGTCAAAAAGCCCAACATGGCCTAACCCTGATGTATACGGCCGTGCCCCAATTGGCAGACCCGAAGCACGGCCTCTACCCATATATTACACGGACGTGTCATAGCCGTGCCTAAATCAATAGGATGGAGACATGGGCTTGACCACGACTTACACGGGCGTGCCTTTACCTGCACCCTCATCATGGAAAGAGCAATTTCACTCGGAATTGGATGCTTGGAGCCCAAGAAATGCAATCCTAAGCCCACTCAAACACTTAGGATGAATTTCACTTGAATTATGGGTATTTAGAAGCCAAGTAAAGCATTCTAAACGTCTATATAAACAATCGAGGTAGCAATTCAAAGGCGTGTGTTTTAGCGAGTTTTCGCGAGCTTTACTTGTTTAGGGAATTACTCGAAGATAGCCAATTGATCCATCTCAAGAGTCGAATTCTACTCAAGATGGAGGATCTCTCTTCAATTCCTTCGAGGGGTTTTAAGGATTTCCTATGTTTTGTTTTATCTTTTCTCTTGAGATGTTTTCTTGTTTAATTATGAACTAAACCCTCAAATACACGAAGGGATGAAACCTATGATGGATTTTGTTATTTAATTCTTTCGATTTATATGATATATACTTAGTTTGTTCTTAATTATGTTGCTTAAATTTATCGATGTGCTTAGGTAGAGGAGGAATGTACCACCCTAGAGTAGATCTAGCATAATTAAGCGGAGTTGATCAAGCGCCTAGAAATAGGGTTATGATATTTTGCCGGATTAGGGTGAAACCTAATATGGGAGTCCATTGATCAATTCTTCGCTTCCTTAGGGGGTTATTATAAGAGAACAAGAGTTCCACTAATTAACCTAAGGTTAGACGTTATTCGCTTCGAGAGAAGGTTTAATATAGGTTAGGGAGTCTCACAGATCAAGCTAAGTAAAGAAATCATATGAATTGAAAAGGTAGATAATGAGTGAAGTCATAGGTGGATTCTTTCTGAAGATATCATCTTTATCAATTGAGTTTTCTTCAACGTCTTTTCCCAAAGTTTCGTTTCTTTTGTCTTTGCATTTAGTTTAAATATTTCATTTGTTTTAGTTTAATAAACCAATCACTCCATATTTTAGGCTAAATAATAGAAAGAAAGTGAGTAGTAGTACTTTTAGGTTCCTTGGGTTTGATAAGATATTCTTGCCTGAGCTATACTACTGTTCGACAGGTGCACTTGCCTCTATCGTTGTCGCAGTTAGTCTACAGGTTCGATCACTCTTTTATAAATATTAAAACTAGACTGTTTTGCAGCGATCACTCACATAGTTCAAAGCTTTCATCGTAGATACAACAGCTGGTAACCCTTTCATATCACTAGATTCAATTCGAACTATTTCACCATTCTGACTTCTCAATTCGATACTTTTTCGTTTACAATTCACAATAGCATTATACAAAGTGAGCAATCCATTCCAAGAATCATGTCAAATTCATCGAATGGTAACAACATTAAGTTAACCAGAAAGCATATATCCCGAAACATCAATGGGCAATTTTTGCACACTTTATCCACCAAGACACATTTGCCTTAGGGGTTCGATACTCTAACCACAATTTCAGTAGACTCAACAGATAGAGTCTTACTCGATACTAGATTCACACACATATGGGAATGAGTAGAACTTGGATCTATCAATGTAATCACATCAGTATCAAATAGAGTAAAAGTACCAGTGATGACGTCTAGAGATGATGCTTTCTTTCGTGCACATAAAGCATAGGCTCGGCAGGTGCTCTCTCCTCCGATCTCGCAGCTGTATCGGTAGTCCCTCTTTGACTTCCACTTACATTCCGGTATTTTTTAGTGGTCTACCGCTAGCTGAAACATTACTCGTTCTCACATTATGAACATTTCCTTCCTTAGCCATCTTTGGGCAATGTCAAATGAAGTGATCCCATGATCCACATTTATAGATAACCCTATTGTTGTACTTGCCCCAGCATTCTCCCACATGTCATCTTCCACACTGTCTACACTCAGGTTTGTTGCTTTTGGCACTATGAACACTTGATTCTATTGGAGCTTGAGTTTTCAAACCAACACTTAGTCTTGCGCGGTCTCTATTCAGATGTCCAAATAAAGTATTTGATTGGTTGCTTGTATCTCTAAATCTCTTCATCGAAGGTTGAGAAAACTTACTCATCGATCTTTTTCTTTCATCACGAGCTTCAGAATCAGCTTTCTTCTTTCCTTTACTGAGTTCCTTGGCTTTGCATGTTCTTTCAACTAATATAACAAATTTGTTTATATCTAGTATCCCAACCATCAACTTAATGTCTTCAATCAATCCTTCTATGAAGCGTTTACACATAGTAGCTTTGGTCAAAACACATTCCCGTGCATACTGGCTCAATCACACAAATTCTCGCTCGTACTTAGTAACTGACAAACGGCTCTATTTTAACTCTAAAAACTCTTTACGTTTCTGATCAATGAATCGTTGACTAATATACTTCTTTAAGAATTTAGCTTGAAAGAAATCCCAGGTGATTCTCTCTCTCGGACCCACGAATGTCAACGTGTTCCACTAGTTATAAGTTGTATCTCTCAACAAAAAAACTGCACACTTATACACTCATCAGGGGTCAACGACATCTCATCGAATACTTGAATTATATTCTCGAGCCAAAACTCGGCTCCCTCAGCATCATCATCAGCGGTGGCGCTAAACTCTTCTACCTCATAGTTTCGAATCTAATCATAGGAGGCTTATTCATTAGATTGGATCTACAACTTGTGACACAACAGGTTCTTGTGGGGGTGGAGGTTGTGGAGCAGCCAGATTCGTTCGAGCGAACTCTGAAAACCACTCACTCATCATTCGAAAGAAGGTTTGATTAGCCTCTCCTCCCTCACTACTTTCATTCGGCCTAGATGTGGCTGGCGCTATCCCTTGAGCGGGAGCAAGCGTGTTACTCTCTACATCGTCTGCAACTGCTCGATCGGGATCTATTTGCTATACGAAAACACATTTATAACTGTCAGAATTCATCACACTATCACAATTATATATATGGCATGTATAACTAGACTCACACTCGTTACGTTAGTCCGAGAATTGACTAAACCATAGTTTTGATACCAATAAAATGTAACACCCTAACTCGAAATCGTCACCGAAATAGGGTTAAGAGGCATTGCTGAACAATCGAAACATTTCACATCCATCTCACGACACAAAGTCAAACATCAATCAAACATATTCATTCACGAGTATATAGTCCCTTATCGAATTCTTTGAGACCTTAAACACGTGTTAGAAAGAGGTTGGCACTACAATACTTACTAAAGTTTTCAGAATTTCCAATATTCTTCAACACTGTTGAGGTCACACGCCCATGCAATCAGGCCGTGTGTCTCACAAGGCTACCAAACACACCTATGTGTCCAAGTCGTGCCAAAATAGAGCATACATTCTGACTTATCCCCACGGCCACTAAACACGCCCGTGTGCCATGGCCGTCTGAAATTAGGCTAGCTACTGACTTGGTCACACGGCTACCAGGCACTCCCGTGGGTCATGGCCGTGTAACCTGAAGACACACCAAGAAGTGACCCTTAAACCAAACGGCAGGGACACACGCCCGTGCCTCTTGGCCATGTATGTAAAATAGGCTATTTGCAAGGCCAATTTGCCACCCATACAAGGGTCAACCCTACAAGCACAATTAATCATATTTTCTCACACAATTTGGCAACCAAATACATGCCAAATGATCACATACCATCCTATCCAATATCATTTCTAATCATGCCAACTTATAAACCAAATTTCACGACTATAACACATGCATTACCAAGCATGATTCATCCATAATATCACTAAATCATATTAGCATCATTTCATCACTAAGCTTATCATTCATAAGACATTCTCATTACCAACAAACCAAACTATAATATGAATCATATACCAAATCCACTCATGCTTATAGCCAACATATATTTAGCCACATCACATGGCTATTTACACATCTCAAATATGTTTCAAAACAACTAGTCTATACATGCCATATTTCAACTATATACATCTTTCCAAAAGTACCAAAATTTATTGCCGATAGTGTGATAGAGAATGCTGACGATCCCCGGATCCGAGCTAGCTTTACTGACACTGCAAAGCAAAGAAACAAATCACATAGAAAGCTTTCCAAAGCTTATTAAGTTCGAAATACAATATAATTAATTCATTTAATCAAATCAATGTACACATTAAACCATCACATAGATAATTTATCAATGTCACACAAATTTAACCATATCCAATACTCACAACATCCCATTCATCTACTTTAAATTTCATCAACCACATAGGTATCATACATACCTTTGCCAACACATAGTTAGTCACCAACAATGCTACTCATCACTCGACTTTACATTTTGATCAACCTTCGCTATTCTCTTGCTTTATTCGCACACTTAGTGCCACATAATTTTCATCGCACACTTAGTGCCAATACTTTAAATCGAGCTTATATCGGTATCGTACACACAGTGCCTATTCAATAAGCCGAAGCTTTTATCATCTCGCACAGTGCCAATCATCTCTATCCCATTTCTAATTTCGCACACTTAGTGCCTCTAATTCAATTCAGCACATAGCATTTCTAATCTCATAGTTATATAGATAATCATTCAATTCATATCACATAGAACATAAATTAACAACTTATACTAAATTAACAACTTATACTATATCCGAACTTACCTCGGACGTCAAAATACATAAACGGTCGATTAATCGAGCACTTTATCTTTGCCTCTCTTGGTCTATACACATTCAAATTTAATCCATTCAATCACCAAATCATTCATTTTAGTCCTAAGACACATATTTATGGAATTTTGCATAATAGCCCTCATATTTTTACATTTTAACACTTTAGTCCCTAATTCACAAAATCACGAAATACATATAATTTCATTTCACCCATGCCTAGCTGAATTATCTTTATATTCAAACAAGTCCACCCATCTCATTTATTTCACATTTTAGTCCCTCAATTTACACTTTTCACAATTTAGCCCAAAATACTCAATTTCACCTAAAATTCAAATACAAACTATGTTAACCCAACACCAAGCTTTCATATTTCACTAACTAACATAACAAAGCTCACAAGTTCTTCAACGACACATCTTATAAACATCATCAATTCACAAAATTAAGACATGGGTTAGCTAGAGCACGAAGCAACGATTACAAAAATGTAGAAATTATCAAAAACTGAACAAAAATCACATACCAATTGAAGCTTGAAGTAGCCAAATATCACAAAGCTCCCAAACCCTTTCTATTTTTCCTATTTTCGGTTGAAAATAAGCAAAGATGAACATGTTTCGTCTTTTTGGTTTGTTTAATATTAACTAATTTATCATTTTACCAATTTGTCATTTTATTAATTATATAAAACAAATATACATTAACGTTAATATGTCATTTAACCATCCACTAACTTAATAGTGAGCTAATTACCTCATAAGGCCTCCACATTAAACAGTATTTTCCACTTTATGCGATTAATTCCTTTCTCTTAATTCGGCACACAATTTATAAAATAACCACACAAAATTTTCACACAGGCTATATCACATATAATAAACACCAAAAATATTTTTAAAATATTTTTTGACCTCAGATTTTTGGTCTTGAAACCACCATTCCGATTAGGGTCTAAATCGAGCTATTACATGCCAGATAACTCTACCATCGGTAGAATGTACGGACCAGCACTCGGATCACTTATTTCACTTAGATTTTACATAGGTTTCTAGTAAACATGTCACTCGTATCCATTTTTTATTCCTAAGGTTCAACAGGGAAATTCTTACTTGTCGATATTTTGTCAATTACATCAAATATTCAGCCATAATTCATACCACTTATCAAAATATGAAAACGTAAGTAAAAACGATGCATTAGTTACATACAAACTTACCTCAGTAGCACAATCGGTAAAAGGACTTATTCGTCATATTCTTTGTTTTCCTCTATTCTAGGTCCAAACCTCATTTTCTTTGATCTATAATATCACATTTAGTCTATTTATTAGTCACGTTATTCAATGTGATCCAAAAATCATATTATGGCAAAATTATATTTTTGCCCCTAAAGTTTCACATATTTACACTTTTGCCTCTAGGCTCGTAAAATAATTTTCATTCAATTTCTTTGTATTTTAAGCCTAGAAGAACCATTTTCATAACTATAGCAGTCCACAATTTCCATTTATTCACACACTTACACACATTTTACAACTTTTTACAAACTAGTCCTTTTTGACAATTTCACCGAAAATCCCTTAGTAAAAGTCGTTTATTACACACCGAGCATTCATATTCTACCATTAAACATCAAAACACAAGCATTTTTCATATGGATAAATTTTCAAACATCAACCCTAGCTTAAATAAATGGTAAAAATAGAGAGATCGTGTTACGAGGATTTCAAAAACGTAAAAAACATTAGAAACGGGGCTAGAACAAGCTTACAATCGAGCTTGGAAACTTGAAAAACCCTAGCCATGGTTTATTCATGCAACATTTGGCCATAGCTTGAAGATGGACACAATTTTGCTTTAATTTTGGCTTTTTTTATTTTTTTATTTACTAAATGACCAAAATGCCCCTAATTTAAAAATATCTCATTTCACTTATCTCATGTCCATTTTTGTCCAAAAATTTAACCAATGGTCTAATTCCAATTTAAAACTTCATAACAATGGGACACTTCTAACATGTGGAACTCAACGTTTGCACTATTTACATTTTAGTCCTTTTGACTAAATTGAGTACCCAAACGTCAAAATTTTTTAACAAAATTTTCACCAAATCTTTCCGTGAAATCGTAGCATAAAAATATAATAAAACTAAGATTTTTCTCGTCAGATTTGTGGCCCCAAAACCACTATTTTGACTAGGCCCAAAATTGGGCTATTACACTGTCAGTCCAATCAGTCACATCTATGTCTCTATCTTCTAGGAGTTATTCACTCTGATGCCCAAGACAAGGTATCTCCTCAATTGGACTTGATAGATGACATATTAGTCTTTTAATCAGTTTTCTCATTTTTTATTAGACTAAGTACATGTTTAGGTTCATCTACTAATACAAGTTGTCTTTCTGTACTACAATCTGCCCACGTAAAACTGCTTAGTATCAGTTTAAATAATAGACAGCCAATGAGCAACATTTTCTTTTATTTCACTTTGTGTGCAAAAACCATTTGAGAAATATAACACAAATTCTATTAATTATAATAAATGAATTTGTTTTATTAACCAATCTGTTCAAAAAATTACAAGTTTTACAAATACATATACTACACTTAGGGCACCAGATCCAATAACGATACCACTACTTTATACCTTGGTCTCGATAATGATAAGGGTATCATGATTCTAGAGCCTTGATATCATGATACCCTTGCATTGCTGAAGTTTTCTCATGATTTTGAACTTCTGCCAAGTACCTACAGCACTTAAATGAAGGTTAGTGCCCTAAATGGCACGATTTGCCAATTTGGGTCTCAAAAGTAAGTAAAATGAGGCAATTTTACTTATTAAATCAAAAATCTTAAAAATACAAAAACTACGTAAAAGACGCCACTTTGTTAGAAAACACGCTCCTCAATTTTACCAGTAAAGCCTAATTTGTCATATCAAATTATGACAGATCACTTTCCCTTGTAAAAAAGCAAACTATTTATGGTTCTGTGTTAGATTCGAATTCGTTTGAGCTCACAGTAGATGTAGTTCGTGGTATGAGAATAGAGGAGAAGATCATTCAGTTGAAAGTTATGAACGATAAGGATCCGTGCAGTCAAAAACATAGGTGCAATTTTGGTAAAAGGTTTATTGTTATAAATATCAAAAATCGACTCGATTTTTAAATTTTTAATTTCATTATGCAACTAAATCATTTTCGAACAAGATTTTTTCCATCACCCCCACCATCTTGTGTTTCATCCTCACACTGTCGCACCTTTTTAGTGTCATTGCCTTCATTCGCTATCATTTAAGAGTTCTAACTTTCGGATTCCTAATAACTTAAAAATTTGAAATAAATAGAGGATTAAATTGAAAGACACTACAAGTCAGTGGCCTTTATTGAAATAAAAGAAAAGTTGGAAACTAAATTGGACATGGTTGAGAACTAAACCTGGTTCAGCTAGGATGAAACCCGTCGATTCCTTAGATATTTAGCTATTGGCAGTTCCTCTATGTTGGTAATAGCATAGGAAGGGCTATAAATAGCTAGGAGATGGTTTCTAAGGGATGATGTTCTTCTCGACTTAGTCTCATTGTCTCTTCTTCATCATCTTTTTTGGTAGCTTAATGAAAGAGGCTATGGAAGGTTCTACTTGGAGTAGACTTCATGAGAATAGAGATGGAAAAGTAAAGAAACCAGTGAGTAGGTATGGTTCTTAACCCTTCTATATACGTAAAGATAAGGACATAAATTTATAGACTATAGAACCATTTTAAGGGTTCTACCATGAGAATGGAAGCTCTGGAGATCGAGAGGGCTAAGTTGTGGAAAGAATGAAGTTTTAGGTAAGTTCCTAACTCCAAAGATGTTGTTATGATATACGCTATTTAAGTATGTCATGTTTGGATAAACATGAAGGATAATGATATGTATGTGCATTACATGACTGTGGGGAAAACCATCATGGTTTAGATTAAGTTAAGATCGAAAAAAGAGTGACACTGTTAGTTACCGTATTGGATGAAGCTTCGAACCTTGTGTAGGGAATACTGTGGTGTTCTAGCATCAATGTTAGGTGGTGTAAATGAGGTAATGATAGGAGGATTCAAGAAATGAAATTATAGAATGGTAATTATCGCAACGGTAGTATTGACTAGTCCTCGGGGCGACATCGTGATGATGGTATATGGCATAAGACTATAGATGAAAAGGCTATGACAGTCTGGTATAAGGTATATGGCATAAGATAATAGGTGAATGAGGCTATGATAGTCTGGTATGAAGTACATAGTGTGAAACCATGGATGAAGGATGCCATGGCGGCATGGTACAAGGTATAAGGGATACGGTGTGAGAACATAGATGAAAGAGGCTATGACCGCTAGGTATAATAAGTAAGACCATGGATGAAAGACTCCACAACATCATGAGGTAGTACGCTAGGATGGCGAAGCGGTATAAGACCATAGATGAAAGACTTCATGAAATCCACAAAAAAAATTCGCTGAGACAGTAAACATAGAATAGATAGTCCATTGGGAAAATAAACACAGAATAGATAAAGTCTATTGAGACAGTAAATACAAGGTAAGTCTACCAGGATAGTAAACACAAGGTAAGTCTAATGGGAGGTAGAGAACGAGGAAGAAGGGTATAAGACCATAGCTTGGCTACGGTAACCCATAGAGTCTGCCATGAAATAGATGCAAAAACTATGTCAATACCTCAAATGATGAGTATACGGCCAGTGCGTCAAGTACGAGAAACCACACAGGTGGAAGAAGAGTTAAAAGAAAGTGTAAGTAGTGGCAAGTGAATTTGGAAAAATCCACCAAAATGATTGAAGTGATAAAGAACAAGACATGGGAAATGACTCAACAAGAATTAAAGAGAGGTAGATCATGCGAGAGTTGGCCTAAATATGGAAAAGTAAGAGGAGACAAAATTTCTGTCGAGACTATTCCTCTTTGAGGAAAGTCCAATGCAGGTACACCGCTGAGTGATAATTCTCGTAAAGAGGAAATGAGCAAGCGAGATGGAAAATTCTTATAGTCGCATGGATGATAACTTGTTGACCCAGCATGTTAGACTGACCTTGACATTTAAGATAGGTGAACTCCTAAGTAAAGGCTAAAGAGAGGGGCAGAGTACTAGAATTAGATCCACCACTGTGAACAATAATGTTGAACGAGAATGGGTTCACAAGAAGGGTGAAGTCCACTGTAAGGTAGCACATAAGGAAATTCCCACGAGTCCTCCAGAACTAGTGTATGGAAAGGAGAGGAGTTCGCCAATGACTAGACCAACCAAAGAAGTCACCAAGGAAACATATGTCCTAAGAATCCTTGGGTTGAACATTAAGATAGTTACCATAGAGGGCATTAAACACTCTATGTATGAGGTATATAAAAGAAAAAGAAAGACGAGAAAGATAGGACTTGTTGATACGACAAAGTATTAGAGTTATGGTCGAGTAGAGAGCCTGACTAGAGGAAGGTCTTACTCTGAGACGAGTAGCTTAGAGGTGGGTGGAGTCCTCCACCTTGATAAAAAATTCCCTTGAGCGAGCTGGGAGTTAAATTAAACTTAATTTATTTTACATGTGTTACCCTTGTGTGTAACGGCCCATTTTCAATGAAATCGGCACAATAGTTTTGGGACCACAAATATGAAGTCATAAAATTTATTTTAATATTATTTCAAGGTCTACAGCATGATAGCATGATTGTGTAAAAATTTCGTTAAGAAATTCTACCATTTGTATGCTCAATTTGTGAAAAATGACTATATCGCATAAAGTGCGAAAGTTGTGTTCTAATAGCTAAATGTGTCAAATAGCTATAGAACTTTAAAGTGAAGGTCCTTATATGGTAATTAGACCATTAAATGAGTTAGTGAGTGTGCATGGATAGGTAAATGAGTAATTTTTACAGTTAGGTAAGGGTAAAATGGTAAAAAAGAAATTAATAATAAAAATAAATTAAAAAAAGCCAAAAGCTATCATCTTCCTCTTCTTTCATGCCATAGCTGAATTTCACACTTGGAGAAGAGAAAAATTGTGTTCAAGCCATTTCCTTTGCATGTAAGTGATAATTTGTCCCGTTTTTGTTAATTTTTTATTTTTGGAATCCTTGTAGCTTAATCTAGCTAAATAAGGGACTAATTTGAAATATGATTCAAAATCTAGGGTTTTTCCATGAGAGCATTTAAGTAGTTCCTATTGATTAATGGAAGAAAATGAACCCTTGTTGTTAAATAAACAACTTTTGTAAGTGAGTTTTGATGAAATCGTTAATTAGAGGTTAAATTGAGAAATATGAAAATTTGGTGTTAAATGTGTGAAATTGTGGAATATATGGGCTACTATGAGCACATATAAAATTTAGCTAGGCTTAGATGTGGATGAAATTGCATGAATTTCATTTTACGAGCCTAAGGACTAAATTGTAAAAAGTAAAAATTCTAGGGGAAAATAGTAATTTTTCCATAACATGAAATTTGGATTGAATTGATTAGTATTATGATTAAATGAGTTAAATTTGATTATATAGATCAAGAAAAGCAACATTTGGAACTAAATTGGGGAAAAGATAAAGTTTTGGATTAAACGATCGTTTTTTCGTCATTCGAGTTCTAGTTAAGTTTGTGTAATTATATTGAGTATTTATATACTTTAATTGAAATATATGTATTTGGATTGAGTAATTACAGTGTATAATTATTGAATACATAATCGATATAGTACAAAGAATACCGAGCCCCGTGTGAACCTTAGGAATTCGTAGGATACAAATGACATGTCATTAAGGTTACCGTTTTACAACTAGTGAGGGCCTACCGTATTTTAGCTTGGAGGAGCTTACCACATTATAGCTCGAAGGAGCTTGCCATTATGGCTCGTAAGAGCATACATGTACAGGAATTGATAGACTTACAGTTCAGTACACCTCGTGTGTACCACCCGCGTATCTAATGATATTCTAGTGGTTCAACGGGCATAGAGTTATTATGAGATTATACAAGTTTGATACAAACTAGTACAGGGTATTTACATGGAGATTGTATATATATATGGTATACAAATATACGGTATAGAAGTTACATGTACATGAAATTCTAATAATTGTTGAATTCATACATGATTCATGGTTTTACATGTATACATGGCTAACTTGATAAATAGTTATGTGATAAGCTTTGGCCAAATTGAATTGAGTTTATTTGAGATTACTTACTTAAATTGTGATTATATGGTAAGTTTAAATTCTATCTTTTCACGAACTTACTAAGCTTAAATGCTTACTCCGTTTTAATTTTCGTGTTTATAGTGGTTCGGAAGCTTGTTCGATTTGGAAATCATCGGAGATCGCGTCGCACTATCAAACTCTCATTTTGGTACTTTGGACTTTATATTTAAGGTTAAATGGCATGTATAGGTATTTTGGCTAAGGTGGTCTATATGTTTTGTTGTGTATTTTGTAACACCCCTTACCCGTATTCAACGCCGGAACAAGGCTCGAGGCATTATTGGACTTAAATCATATCATACATGCATTTTCGAGTCATAAACTTGCATCCAAATTAAAACTTTTTCACAACATTCATATCGTCCCTAAACCGAGCCAATGAGGCACAAAACATGCTTCGGGAGTGGCACGGGACTAAACCGATAACTCATGAAATTTTAAAAAACTTAGAAAAATTTCATCATGAAATAGGACCACACGCTGTGGGTTAAGGGACACGCCCGTGTGGCATATGATTGCTGAAACCAGAGCTTTAAAATTTATAAATAGAATGATCAAACCTAGAAACTAACTCTGACAATGATTTAAAGGCAAGTGTACCTATCGAACAGTAGTATAGCTTAGGCAAGACCGGATTATCGAACCCAAAGGAACTAAAAGTACTAATACTCACTTTCTTTTTATTATTTAGCCTAAAATATGGAGTGATTGGTTGCTTTAACTATTTTACGACTACTAAGCGAAAGACACAAATATAAAAAGTACAAATTGGGAAATAAATTGAAGAAACTCAATTGATTACGACGATACCCTCAGGAAGAATCCACCTAGACTTCACTTGTTACTTATTACTGAATCATATGGTTTCCTTACTTAGCTTGATCCGTAGGACTCCCTAACCTATATTAAACCCTCTCTCGAGGCAAATAACATCTAACCTTAGGTTAATTAGTGGAACTCTCGTTAAACTTATAATAACCCCTAGAATAGCGATAAATCGATCAATGGATTCCCATATTAGGTTTCACCCTAATTCAACAAAATCTCGTAATCCTATCTCTAGGCATTCGATCAACTCCGCTTAATTATGCTAGATCTACTCTTAAGCAGAGTCTATTCCTCCTCCACCTAAGCACATTAGATTTAGATTAAGCATGCATAATTAAGAACAAACTAAGTATTATCATATAATTCAGAAAATAATAACAAAATTCATCTAGGTTTCATCCCCTTTAGGTATCTGAAGGATTTAGTTCATAAAAAATAAAGAAAATATCTCAAAAGAAAAGATAAAACAAAACATAAGAAATCCCTAAAACCCCTTAGAGGAATTGAAGGAGAAATCCGTCGTCTTAAGTAGAATTTTGGCTTCTTGAGATGGATCCACTGGCTATCTTCGAATGATTCCCACAAATGTGATCTTTCTGGCTCGGCTCTTTGGCCTAGCTAACCGCCCCCACTCAGGATGCACTTACGGTGTTTATATAGGCTTTTATAATCCTTTACTTGATCCCTAAGTGTCCTAAATTAAGTTTGCTTCCTACTCGGTGTTTGAACAGGCTTTGGAAAGTGTTTCTTTAGCTCTAAGTATCCAAATCCAAGTGAAATTGCTCTCTCTCGTAACAGGGGCACGGCCATGGCACACGCCCGTGTAAATCGTGGTTGGACCGTGTCTCGATTCTGTCAATTGGGGCACGGCCGTGTAAATCGTGGCATGGCCGTGTCTTAGTTAATTTTTGAGGCATGGCCGTGTCGATTTCTTCTTTGGCCCAAATTGGCTTATTTTAAGCCCGTTTCTTGTTCTTTTTGTCCTCGGGTGCTTTCCTGAGTATAAATATGAAAATAAATGATTAAAAGCACCTTTTTACATAAATCAGGGCTAAATCATCCTAAAAGCATACTAAATATGGGGTTAAAATATGTTACTTTTACAGTTTATCAAATACACCCACACTTAAGCTTTTGCTTGTCCTCAAGCAAAATTCTCAACTTACAATTAAAACGAACTTTCCATAATTCACAAATCCTATCAATAATGCTTCATCATAATTCACAGACAATTTATACATGGATAATTTAACTCAAAGAGTCTTAAAGATTCAAACAATATAAGTAATGAATTTTGTAGTACGAAAACATAGGTGTCTCCCCTTATCTAAACGATTACCTTTTAATTTGAAATCGAAAAGGATTGACATCTTCACTAAGGATTCACTCAAAACACTCGAAGTGTTCAAGGATTAAGAAAAAGCACTCATAAGTCAAACCTGAAAAGTTAATCCCATAGGCTTGCCTGAAAATCAAATCTCTACCATTGTACTATGAGATGATACACAAATCAAAAGGTCTTTGACAGGGTTGTAACAGGGCTTGGGTTAAAGGTGTGGATAAAGGCTGAATTAGAGGGTTTAGAGTTGAGATTGACCTGATCAATTACTTAACTAAAAATAATAAATGATTACATCAATTGAAAATTTGAAACTAATAATACTACTATTGATAATACTTTTGATACGAGCTCTTCTTCAACAATTAGAATTTAAATGCATAAGCTCCTTTAATCATATACTAATACTTGAATATACTTTGGTTTTTTTTTTTAAGAACAAACTAGAAACATAATAAAGAGAACTTTAATAATTGAAATAAACTAATTTGGTAACTGATCAAATCAATTCTCGATAGAAGGGTAGTCAAAAAAATGGTGATAACAAATACAAAGGTTTTTAGGTTAATATTAAGCGGGTAATTCAATAAAAGGGTTGTTGGGATCAAATGGGTTCACTAAAGGTTAATTATGTAGGTAAGCTTTTTAGTGGAGTGAATGGGTTAAGACCTAGGTGCCTTTATCATCTCAGTATATCAAATTATTAATGTGGTCTCGACATGTATAATTGAGGCAAGTTCTAGAATAATAATTCAGTGTTGACACACTCATAATAAAAAAGTGAGCATGAAAAAGAATATATGCTCTATAAGGTTCAAATCTCACAAAAATTATGGGTATTTGACATCAATCCTGTAGAATTCAAACTTCAAGATAATATTCAAATTTAGTTCAACACCCTAGATAATTTTTTTTAAAAAAATAGACTTATCATGCTTGATTTTCTAGTATTCTTCAAGTATAAATCATCAATGCACAATTATCAATGACTTACTCAAAAACATGTCAATAACAATCATAAATCATTAGAAATTTCACCCTAATTAATAATATGAGAAGATTTCTTATGGACAAGACTAAAATTCAAGATTTGAGAATAATGAAAAAGTTAGGTACTTTTACCCCCCACACTTAAGTTGTACATTGCCCTCAATGTACCAAGATAGATAAACAATTATGTAATAAAAAGAAAAGGGGAGAAGTAACACTTCCTGAATTTTGGATGATTTTGGGAGTTGGCGTCTTTGGTGGTAGAAGATAGGTGGAGGATGTGGTGGTGGCATTTTCTTTAGGCCTGGTGGGGTGTCTACCGATGATCTTTGTGCTAGATAAAGAAATTGGGTAGTCTGCAAAGATATAGCCAAGAAATCTAAAGAAACATTAATAATATACTAATGCTATAATTAAAGACAAAGGAAATAACAAGAAGGAGACTAAGAAGAAAACTGAAATTGAAAGAAAAGACTAATGGACTAAAAAGTCCTTATTGTTGGATGGTCCGTGAGGTGGGTGTGACCTCTAAGGCTGTGGTGCGTGATTCCCAAGCAGCTTTTAGAACCTAAAACCAAGAAACTAAAAGAATTTAAAATATATTAAGCAGAAGAGAATTATAGATGAGTAGGATAAAGGGGAAAAATTAACATAAAGAAAATTTTTAATGGTCTAAAAGACCCTTGGCTTGGTGTTTGGATGACACGGCAAGAATCAACTTATTTGTTGAGGTCTCCTTTGAAGAGACAATGCTTGCTTTCTTACGCTTCTTCGGTATGATTTTAGTGTAGCTCAAGAGTCTGAATACCTATTCTAAGAAAAGAAATAGAAAGAAGAAGGAAAAAGTATAAGGTAAGAGGATGAGGATAAGGGGAAGGGCTGTGGGGTTTAAATAGAGTTTTGCCCTCTGTCGATGTGCCACGCCCGTGTATGGAGGCATGTTTGTTTACACGGCCGTGTTTAGGTTACCATTCCCGTGGTCGATAAGTGAGTGTCTTCATACAGTCGCATCGCACGGCCGTATGCTAGGCGTGTTTGGTATGCCACGCCCATTCCTCTGATGCCACACCCGTTTCTATAATGGCGTGTTGACCCACGGCCGCCTCGCACGGCCGTGGTAGGGTGGGTGAGCCCGTGACTTCTACAGTTGTTTGGGGCAGGATTCGTACGGGCTCTGCTATGCCAGTACGTTGATTCGAGGTACCTACACGGCTACAACCACGGCCATGTGCTAGGCCATGTGGTCTGGGAATCTGTACTTTTAGTTTATTTAAAAAAAAGAAAGTAGAAATAAAAATAAAATAAAACTAAGACTATAGAATAAAAATTAATGTTAGTACTCGGGTTGCCTCCTGAAAAGCGCTCGTTTATAGTCTTAAGCTAGACTCTTCTCGGATTAGAAAAATTAGGGAGGTTTAAAGGTTTGAATATCTTCCCTCTTGCTTAAAATTTTATTTTCTTGATGAAGTTCAAGTCGAGAAACGTTTACCTTAAAAGTGCCAAATGTTGGATTGCTTACCTCGACTGTTCCATGGGGGAAGATATCGTGTACCTTAAGAAGTATTTCTCCTTTTGTCTTCAGGTCTGTTGTGGTGATGTGCAGATCTGCTTTGTCTAACAGTACCTGGTCTCCTATTTTGTAGTGGTTTGATGTTCCTACGAGCTCTTCTGGTGGTTCCTCTGGTTTTACTTCGCGTGTATCCGGCTCTTCTTTAAAGTGTGTCTTCCATTCTTTTAGTTTGTCTTACTTAAGGCTTTGTTCCTTATCTACCTCTTCTTTGTTGGCTTGAGGTCCATGATTCGGCTCACGTTTGTATTCTTGTGGTGTTTCCTGCAATGAAAGTTGTATAATTTGGTTATCAATTGAGTTATCTTTCTTACCTTCATCTATTGTTATCCTGGTCGAGTCAAGAGCTTGAAGACTAATTGATTCGTCACCTACACAAAGTATGAGTTCTCATGTGGCAACATCAATTTTAGTCTTGGTAGTTGCTAGAAAAGGTCTTCCTAAAATTAAGGGGATTGAATTATCCTCATCCATGTTTAAAACAACAAAATCTACTAGGAAAAAAAATTTATTGATTTTTACTAGAACGTCTTCAATAATGCCCTTAGGAATTCTAACAGTTTTATCGGCTAATTGAATACTCATCCTAGTTTGTTTAGGCTTCCTTATACCTAGTCGTTTAAACAATGCATAAGGCATGACATTTATACTTGCCTCTAAATCAGCTAACGCATTATCAATAGTTAAACTACCAATTAGACATGGAATTGTAAAACTCCCTGGATCCTTTTGTTTCTACGGTAGTTTATTTTGTAACATTGATGAGCATGTTGCGTTTAATTCCACATGGTGCTCTTTGTCTATTTTGCATTTGTTCATCAAGAGCTGTCTTAAAAATTTCCTCGAGTCGGGCATCTGAAAAAGAGCTTCAAGAAGAGGTAAGTTAATATGTAATTTCTTTAAAAGTTTAAGAAACTTACCAAACTCTTCTTCTAAATCGTCTCTTTTCAATGCTTTAGGATAAGGTATGCGAGGTTGGTACTCCTTTATTATCGATTTTGGCTTTTCATGTGTTACCTCTACTTTACCTTCGTCTACCTTGTTTTCTGGTGTCGATTGGGTTCATCTGACTTCTTATTGTCTTGAGCTATGATGGCTTGAATTTTCTCCTTAGGGTTAATCTCGGTGTTACTTGGTAGACGTCCTTGCGGTCGTTCTGACATAAGCTTTGCAAGTTGTTCGACTGCATTGGTGACTTCCTTGACTAACTTAAAAATTTCCCTGATTCGGCTCTCATTGCTTTTGATTGTTCTTTCAGTTTCTTGGATATGTTTCTCTATGTCTATCAAAATTTTGCTAGCATCTCCTCGAGGGTTGGTTTCTTCTCTTGTGGATAAAGCTGATTTTGGAAGTTTTGAGGAGGTTGCTGTCTTTGATTTCCTTGATTTCCTTGACCTCCCCATGAAAAATTTGGGTGGTTCCTCCAACCTGGATTATAAGTATTACTATAAGAATTATTATTGGATCTAAAATTATTACATATATAGTTCATCTGTTCATTCTCTGCTCCTGCTTGGTAGGGTGAGTACTCAGGATTCGCCACAGTTCCACTTGTGTCGCACTACATAACTGGGTGTACCTGCGAAGAACATAAACTATCAAGCTTTTTATTCATCATCTCTACCTGATTTGATAGCATGGTTACTACATCAATATTGTAGACTCTGGCTAATTTTTTCGGTTTCGTCCTTGTAACCTGCCACTGATAATTATTCAACGACATCTCTTCAATAAATTCATAGGCTGCTTCAGGAGTTTTATTATTCAAGGTTCCACCGATGGCTGAATCAATTAGTTGTCTCGTTTAGGGATTTACACCATTGTAGAAGGTTTGGACTTGAAGCCATAATGGTAGTCCGTGGTGTGGACATCTCCTCAAGAGATCTTTGTATCTCTCACATGCATCGTATAATGTTTCTAAATCCATCTGCACAAAAGAAGAAATATCATTCCGTAATTTAACCGTTTTGGCCTGTGGAAAATATCTTAATAAAAAATTTTCGATCATTTGTTCCCATGTAGTGATTGACCCTCGTGGTAACGAGTTCAACCACTACTTGGCTTTATTCCTTAATGAAAAGGGAAATAATCGAAGACGAATGGCATCATCAGAAAAGCCATTTATTTTGAAAGTATCACAGAACTCTAAAAAATTTGCTATATGAGTGTTCGGGTCTTCGTCCTGCAAACCATCAAATTGAACAAATTGTTGAATCATTTGTATTGTATTAGGCTTTAATTCAAAATTTTAGTAGCTATAGCAGGCCTAACAATACTAGATTCTGCTTCTGTCAAATTGGGTTTAGCATAATCATACATAGTGCGCGAAGCATCCGCCACATCTCTTGGTGGATTATTCTCGTCCATCCCTTCAATAGGATCGGGTCGATCTTCTCGCTCTTCTTCCGTGTAATTTAGGGCTCGCCTAATTTCTCTGCGATTTCTTCGAGTGGTAGCTTCAATTTCACTGTCGTATACTAGAGGTCCTGTCGGGTTCCGTCTAGTCATAAACTAAAGGTACCTGCTAGGAAAAAGAAAGAAAAATAAAATTTAGAGAAAAAAATAATGGAATAAAATAAATTACGAAATAAAATAATGGCTAAAGTAATAAAAATAGAGTTTTCTTAATATTTTAGTTCCCCGGCAACGGTGCAAAAACTTGATTGTTGAAATCAGAGCTTTAAAATTTATAAATAGAATGATCAAACCTGGAAACTAACTTTGACAATGATTTAAAGGCAAGTGTACCTATCGAACAGTAGTATAGCTTAGGCAAGACCGAATTATCGAACCCAAAGGAACTAAAAGTACTAATACTCACTTTCTTTTTATTATTTAGCCTAAAATATGGAGTGATTGGTTGCTTTAACTATTTTACGACTACTAAGCGAAAGATACAAAGACAAAAAGGACGAATTGGGAAATAACTTGAAGAAACTCAATTGATTACAACGATACCCTCAGGAAGAATCCACCTAGACTTCACTTGTTACTTATTACTGAATCATATGGTTTCCTTACTAAGCTTGATCCATAGGACTCCCTAACCTATATTAAACCTTCTCTCGAGGAGAATAACGTCTAACCCTAGGTTAATTAGTGGAACTCTCGTTAAACTTATAATAACCCCTAGAGTAGCGATAGAATCGATCAATGGATTCCCATATTAGGTTTCACCCTAATCTGGCAAAATCTCGTAACCCTATCTCTAAGTGTTCAATCAACTCCGCTTAATTATACTAGATCTACTCTTAAGCAAGGTCTATTCCTCCTCCACCTAAGCACATCAGATTTAGATTAAGCATGCATAATTAAGAACAAACTAAGTATTGTTAGATAATTTAGAAAATAATAACAAAATTCATCTAGGTTTCATCCCCTTCAGGTATCTGAAGGATTTAGTTCATAAAAAATAAAGAAAACATCTCAAAAGAAAAGATAAAACAAAACATAAGAAATCCTTAAAACCCCCTAGAGGAATTGAAGGAGAAATCCGCCGTCTTGAGTAGAATTTCGGCTTCTTGAGATGGATCCACTGGCTATCTTCGAATGATTCCCAAAAATGTGATATTTCTGGCTCGGCTCCTTGGCCTAGCTAACCGCCCCCCACTCAGGATGCACTTACGGTGTTTATATAGGCTTTTAGAATCCTTTACTTGATCCCTAAGTGTCCTAAATTAAGTCTGCTTACTACTCGGTGTTTGAACAGGCTTTGGAAAGTGTTTCTTTGGCTCTAAGTATCCAAATCCGAGTGAAATTGTTCTCTCCCGTAACAGGGGCACGGCCATGGCACACGCCCGTGTAAATCATGGTTGGGCCGTGTCTCGATTCTATCAATTGGGGCATGATCGTGTAAATCGTGGCATGGCCGTGTTTTAGTTAATTTTCGAGGCACGGCCGTGTGGTTTGAAGTCTAGGCCGTGTCGATTTCTTCTTTGGCCCAAATTGGCCCGTTTTAAGCTCGTTTCTTGTTCTTTTTGTCCTCAGGTGCTTTCCTGAGTATAAATATGAAAAGAAAGGATTAAAAGCACCTTTTTACATAAATCAGGGCTAAATCGTCCTAAAAGCATACTAAATATGAGGTTAAAATATGTTACTTTTACGATTTATCAGCATACCATACGCCCATCCTTCAGGCCATGTCGACTTTAGGGAGCATTCTGTTTATGACGTCATCATCAAATTGAGGTCACACGCCTGTGTGCTAGGCCATGTAGCACACACAATTGAGACACATGCCCGTGTCTCTACCCATGTGCTCAATTGTGGACATTTTGTTTTACCAAAATTGAGGTGCAAAGGACACACAGCCAGATCACACGCCCATGGGGCTGACCGTGTGTCACACACGGTCTAGACACATGCTCGTGTATCTACCCGTGTGGACAATAATAAGGCTATTTGCCAAGCCATTTGTCACCCTTATTGACACATACACACACATCAACTCAAAGGCATAAAACATATCATACTTAGACAACCAAACACTCACAACTAAGACAATAACATGTCATTTTCATGCCATCATTTATCATGCTTAAAACATCATACTCAGCCCATTAGAAACATACTAATTTCACATCCACAAGAGGACATTAACATATGAATGAACTTATAATAAGCATAAACCATCATTCATGGTTATGTATAAGATGAAGCATTAATAACTACAAGCCACCACATATGGCCAAATTAATAGTGACACATACAACAAATTAACCTAGTCCCTATACATGTCATAGACTCAAAATACTTGAATTCATCAATACCCGTAGTAATAGCTTGATAGTGTGATAGAATCTCCAGTGATTTCCAACCCGAGCTAGCTTGGCTGCACTCTAAAACATGGGAAAGGAAGTGGGGTAAGCTATATAACTTAGTAAGTTCATATGCAAATAATAAACAACATTAATTATACATTGTCATATGAATAACATGACATAAATTAACATAAATGTCATTAAACTTCATGAGCATAACTTACACAATCATATGAGTAACATAACTTAAGTAAAAATAAGTGACTTTACACTTAATGAACACATCTTACTCAGTCATAAAAATAACATATCATTTTCCACAATCAACAAACCATTTCAAGCCTTCCATAAAACATACATATTAATTATGAGCATTTACATTTCAAGCATATACTCTTACATCTTTCATTTTA
This sequence comes from Gossypium rotundifolium, assembly GCA_025506655.1. NCBI lineage: Eukaryota > Viridiplantae > Streptophyta > Magnoliopsida > Malvales > Malvaceae > Gossypium > Gossypium rotundifolium. The sequence goes on from CP106729.1 coordinate 33,363,931, forward strand.
ATAGGAATTTATGCCACTCTTCCCTTTTTCTCACATGTGATCAATCATAATTTATGCTAAATAAGCATACTATATCACAAATCAATTTAGTCCGAAGGCCAATCACATAATCGTCAGTCAAATTTACCATGTATTTCATACATCACAAGTATAGACCAATAATCAAAAGATCATCACAAAGTCATCTCTATAGTGAACATAAACTCACAATATTGTGAAATCATTGATTATAAACCTTATGTACATACTTGTACCATTTCAACATAATCTTATATTCATCTTTGTCTTTGACATAATCGTTGAATTTTCCTGTTGAACCACTTGGAATACTAAAGGATACTCGGGAATCTCGAGCACATATTACCATACCAATGTCATATCCCAAATATGGTCTTACATGGGATCTCATATCGATGCCAATAGCCCAGCTATGGTCTTACACGAAATCTTATATCAATGACACATCCCATATATGGTCTTACACGAAATCTCATATAGATGTCATATCCCAGATATGGTCTTACACGTAAACTCAAATAACCCTAATGTCATGACATTTGTATCCTAACTATTCCTAAGGTTCAATTGCGATTTCATTCAAGAGTAAACCACAATTCATATAATAATAAACCAATTAAAGCATAAATAACAATGCATTATTTACATACGAACTTACCTCTGCATTAAAATGGCAAAAGGACTTAATCGTCAATTACTCGTTTTTCCTCCATTCTAAGTCTGAGCCTCATTTTATTGATCTATAATATCACATTTCACTCATTTATTATTCACTTTATTCAATTCAGTCCAAAAATCATATTATGGATAAATTACATTTTTGCCCCCAAACTTTAACATATTTACATTTTTACACCTAGGCTCGTAAAATGAAATCTATTCAATTTCTTTAATAAACAAGCCTAGCTGAACCATTTTCATAACTATAGTAGCCCAAAATTTCCATTAAAACACATTTTTACTACTCATTTTATAACTTTTATAAATTAGTCCTTTTTTGACATTTTCACCGAAAATCACTTAGCAAAAGTCACTTAACAAACAACTAACATTCATTTTATACCATCAAACATCAAAATACACAAATATTAAACATGGGTAAAATTTTAAACTTTGATATCCCTTCAAATTAGTGGTAGAAATAGATAAATCTTGTTACGAGGATTTCAAAAACGTAAAAATCATTAAAAACGGGGCTAGAACGGACTTACCATCGAGATTGAAAGCTTGAAAAACCCTACCCATGGTTTCCCCTTGTGGAATTCGGCCATGGGGTTGAAGATGGACAAAATTGGCTTTTAATTTTGTTTTTAATTCATTTTAATAACCAAATAACCAAAATACCCTTAATGAAAAACTTTAGAAATATACCAAACCATGTCCATTTTTGTCCACCAACTTAACCAATGGTATAATTACAATATAAGGATCTCCAATTTAAAATTTCATAGCAATTAGACACCTCTATCTTCTAGAACAAGTTTTGCACTTTTTACGATTTAGTTCTTTTGACTAAATTGAGTGCCCAAACGTCAAAATTTTCAAACAAAATTTTCACGGAATCATTTCGTGAAATTTCTGACCATAAAAATATAATAGAAAATAAATTTTCTTACTTAGATTTATGGCCCCTAAGCCACTATTCCACTAGACCCAAAATCGGGCTATTACATATTTAGCCAATTGATTTGGCTTGACAATGGTAAATGTTTTGATATGTGAATATGTGTATATGTGGCCTTATGTTATGAGGTGTTTAATTGTTATGTGAATTTATTGTTATGAATTGGTAATTTGGGTACCAAATGGTAGGAATTGAGATGTGGTATGCATATTGTATTTAGGCACAATGTTTCATATGTGAGTTTGACCATTTAGATATATTTTGGAAGCATAATTGGTATGTTTTAAATTGGTCAATTGATGTGCTTATGAGTATCATGTTGTATGTTAGGATAGTACATGATTTAAATTTGATTTTGGTTGTTTTTGAGTGCCTATTTATGTCATGTTTGTATGTGCATTGATGAGCTTAGGTTGGTATAATTTTGGGTGAGAAAATATGGCTTGGAAAATTACTTATTTTTGTCCAAACGGGTAGAGACACAGACGTGTGTCTCAGTTGTGTGTGACACACGGCTAGGTGACACGGCCGTGTGTCCCCTGATGCTTTTTTGAAACCAAGTCAATAGCTTCACACTGCCTAGCACACTGGCGTGTGGCTGGGCCGTGTGGAACAAGTCAGTATACCCTCCAGTTTTCACACGGCCCGGCACATGGGCGTAAACACAAGGTAAGTCTATTGAGACAATAAATACAAGGTAAGTCCGCCAAGACAGTGAACACAAGGTAAGTCTGATAGGACGCAGAGAACGAGGAAGAAGGGTATAAAACCATAGCTTGGCTATGGCAACCCATAGAGTCCACCATGGAATAGATGCAGAAAGTATGTCAAGACCTCAAATGATGAGTATACGGCCAATGCATCAAGTACGAGAAACCACGCAGGTGGAAGAAGAGTTAAAAGAAAGTGTAAGTAGTAGCAAGCGATTTGGAGAAATCTGTCGAAATGATTGAAGTGATAAGGAACAAGACATCGACAATGACTCAACAAGGATTAAAGAGAGATAGATTGTGCGAGAGTTGGCCTAAGTATGGAAAAGTAAGAGGAGACAAAATTTGTAACACCCCTTACCCATAATTCCCGTCGGAACCGGGCCTGAAGCATTACTGGATAAAAACCACATGATCGCCACTTAGGCTCATCGTGACTACTCTCTCTTAAGTCACCTCATCAACCTCATTCTTGACTTAGGAGACCTCACTCATACACACGAGGCTCTTGAGACTATATCGAAACTTTTTTGAATCTTAAAATTTTTTCCATCTAAACAGGGACTACACGCCCGTGTTAGATGGCACACGCCCGTGTGTAGACACACAAGCCCATGACCACCAACCGTGCATGAAAACTCAAGCATTCTGTCAATGCCCCACGACTAGAGCACACGCCCATGCCCACCACCCGTGGTGAACACTGACTACTTCACACGGCCTTGAGTCTAGGCACACGCCCGTGTGGCTAGCCCGTGGCCTACACTACTCAATTCTGCCAAAGTGACACGGCCAAGGCACACGCCCGTGGACTGGCTGTGTGTCATACATGGCATAGAGACATGCCCCTGTGTCTATCCACATGAACAAGAACTAAGCTATTTGCCAAGTTTTTTTTCACTCCTAATTCATACACAACATGCCCTCATCCAATCCATCTATAATCAACTCATATTGAAGTACAGTCTCACATGGATAACTACATAATAAAATAGCCAACAACTATGGCAGTATACAAAATAGATTATCCATCTAAAGGCCAATACATCTTAGCCATTTACAACAAAATTCACTAACTTGTCTAGCCTCTATACATGCCATGTACAAAATATTGAGTCTCATATACCGAGTGTGCTGATAGTGTGGGCGATCCTCTAATTGATTCACGTATCTCAATTCAACTCTTTTGCTCTATAAAACAAAGGAAAAGAAAAGAAGTAAGCTTTGAGCTTAATAAGTTTACACATAAACAATTTAAGCATTCTAGTATAAGCTAAACAACAATTAACATTATACTACCAAATAAATTGACATCCAAAACTATGCTTACTCTTTCTATTCCTTACCACATTTCCAACACATCATGAGTTACATACTCATAATCATCGACATGCACCCCTACACTCAATACTACATTTAATCAAAAGTACAACACATCATTTTATCACACTAATACATCCACACAGCTAAATTACTTGGTGGTTTCGTATTCAGCCCATCACAATCAAATAATAAGGTAGTATCGCACATAGCCTACCAAGAGCAAATCATAGTGGTTTCGCACATAGCCCACTAAATAATATACTTAACTATGGTATCGCACACAAACCATCGTTGTTAAGTATTAAGGTGGTATCGCACTTAGCCCACCATCAAATATTATCACTACACATCCACATATCTACTTACTCATTCATTCATTCATGATATCTACCACATTCATTCCACTTGAACCACCTAGGTTCTCAATCATTCTCAATCATTCTCATTCATTCTCATTCATTCTCATTCATGCTATACACTAGCTAGCATTAAGAATGTATAAGTATAATCTCATTGATTACGCATAAACTTACCTCGACACTCAAAAGTATAGAGACGTGCAATTTAGTCCACCACATTGCTCTTGCCTCGGTTTTGATCTGGGATTCGTCTTTCTTGATCTATAATGATAAATCAACTCATTCAATACACACATTGACTAAATTGACCCTTATCTCATACTTTATCAAAATTACTATTTTGCCCCTAATCTTTCTCATATTTACACTTTTGCCCCAAGGCTCGTAAAGTGATTTCCATTCAACTTTCTAGACTTTCATGCTTAGCCAAACCGTTTAATCAACTAAAACAATCATCAATTCTCACTAAATCACACATGTATGACCAAACTCAAGACTTTCACAAACAAGTCCCTACATGCATTTTTCAAGGAAATCACTTAGGAAAAGATGTTTCTACTACATCAAGCTTTCATATTCTTCCATAAAATATCAAAATACATGCATGTCATACATGGGTACATTTTTTAACATCCATCTTAGCTCAACATATAGCTAAAAATAGCTTTCTCATGTTACTAGGACTTCAAAAATACGAAAAATATCAAAAACGGGGCTTGGATGCACTTACTAGCAAGCTTGAAAAGTTGAAGAGCCTTAACAATGGCTTCTTGAAATTTTCGGCAGCCTTGGGGAAGAAGATGAATGAACTTCTATCATCTTTTCCCATTTTAATCATTTAATTGCCAAATAACCAAAATGCCCTTTTTGACAAACTTTTATTTTAACTCATCCATGCCCAATTTTTTCCAAAAATTAGAAATTGGGAAAATTTCTCTTTAAGGATCTCTAATTGATATTCTAAAGTTATTTCATAGAAATAACTTCTAGAATCTCACATTTTGAAACTTTTACAATTTAGTCCTTTTGGACAATTCAATCGCAATTTCACAAAATTACTTCATGAAACTTTCACACTAACATACAAAAATGACATCAACCTCAAAAACTCATACATATAACTCAAATTTGTGGTCTCACACCACTATTCCGACTAGGCCCTAAATTGAGATGTTACAAAATTTTTGTCGAGACTATTCCTCTTTGAGGAAAGTCTAATGCAGGTACACAGCCGAGTGATAATTCCAATAGAGAGGAAATGAGCAAGTGAGATGGAAAACTCTTATAGTCGCATGGATGATAACTTGTTGACCCAGCACGTTAGACCGACCTTGACATTTAAGATAGATGAACTCCTAAGTAAAGGCTAAAGAAAGGGGAAAATACTAGAATTAGATCCACCACTACGTATAATAACGTGGAACAAGAATGGGTTCACAAGAAGGGTGAGGTCCGCTATAAGTTAGCACATAAGGAAATTCCTAGGACTCCTACAGGACTAGTGTATGGAAATGAGAGGAGTTCGCCAATGATTAGACCAACCAAAGAAGGCCGTCAAGGAAACATATGTCCTAAGAATCCTTAGGCAGAACATTAGGATAGTTACCATAGAAGGCATTAAACACTCTATGTATGAGGTATATAGAAGAAAAGGAAAGACGAGAAAGATAGGACTCGGTGATACAATGAAGTATTAAAGTTACGGTCAAGTGGAGAGCTTGACTAGAGGAAGGTCTTACTGTGAGACGAGTAGCTTAGAGTAGCCAAGTGGAGTCCTCCACCAAGGAGTTAAATTAAACTTAATTTATTTTACATTTGTTACCCTTGTGTGATAAGGTTATTTATGGGTAGTAAAGGAACTCACCAAGTTCATTTGAACTTACAAAAGTGTGGTTGATGTTTGTAGGATTTGTAAGGTTGATCGATTACTCAAAAGAGGGACCAAACCAGTTGGAATGGTGAGATCGAAGTCCACAGGCAACTCAAATCATGGACATAAGAATGGGGTACCATTGGAGGCTTCGCCTCAGGATCAAAACAACGAAGCCAGATAACCTCCCTAGAATATGGATTTTTAGGACCGATAGTCGTTAGAAAGATTTTAAAAGTTGTATTGTAAATGAATAGTTTGATTAGAGCTAAGAATTTGAAAGAATAAGTATTCAATGGCTTTAAGCTTTAGTTGTAAGAATTATTATTTTTACCATATTTATTAGATTGGTTTTATTATTAGTTTGCTTTATAGCAGTTAAGTTAGCAAAATTAAGTATAGGTCCATTTGTAACGCTCCATACTTGGATCCGGTGGATGGGTCGGGTGTGTAGTGTTACAAGAATCTCTTTTACAAATATACTTATTAATTCATACAAGATAAGAATGGATCCTTGAAAACTTACCTTCCTTTGAAAGAACATAATTACCAATTTTCTTTATTCTCACTAGCCCAAAGCTTCACCACCCACATACCACTTTCTTTCCTTCATAACACATAATATACATAATACCCAAAATCGTGCTAAGGAAGAACTCACATATAATAACATTGAATAATCATATTAGAGATGAAAAAAATGCACTTTCTTACCTTGTTCTTCACTTTCTAGCACTAACTCAACCTTTTGCTCTCTAGCTCATAGAAACCCTTGGTTTTTATAAAGAAGGTGATGGTGGAACTAAGCTTAAAAGTGAGTTTTCAATAAGGTAATGAAGATTTTTGTTGGATTTGAGAGAAGATGAGAAAAATTAAAAGGGAAAAGCTTTTCTCATTACTCTAAGAAAGGTGGATAACACAAAGAAGAAAGATGATGGCTTTCTTCATTTTTCTTTCTTTTATTCACATAAATTTTAGTCAAAGCCAAAACCAAAATTTAAATGAATACCTCGCAATTTCATGAATTAAAAACTTCAAATATATGGCCATCCATTTTCCCATCTTTTCATAAATAAAATAAATTCTACAATTCTCATTATAAAACTCTTAAAAAGTCTCAAAATTATTTATTGGAAAATTTGCACTTTTAGCTCCTTTCCAATATCACTTCACTTAATTATACCAAATATTACACTCAACACATTAAATCTTCACATAACATCAATGTTAAAACTGCATTTTAATCCTTTCTAAGGATGCCAAAGATAGAAAATTATTACTTTGTTCCGTGCACTTTTTATTTTATTCAATTTCGTCTAACCTCGCTTTTCTTGATACAAGTACATTTCCCATGACATCTTAATATCAATGTTATCTTCAAGGTTTGAATCTATATTTTCTCTTTAAGAGTGCAATATGATTCATCACTACACCCAATACTTATTAATGAAAAAAACTCCTTACATTGTTTCCATGTCTTAGTTGGCATTAGGTTCAAACCTCAGCAATCACCTTCGCCATCTCTAGAAACAAAGTTGAAAGATACATCTTAAAAGCAAATTTAAATTTAAAAATAAAAAATCTAAGGATTTGTTTAGTTTTAGGGAGCAAAATGCTATTTTTGTTTTTGTTTTCTTAAAAGATAAAAAAATACAAAAGAAAACGTGTTTAGTTAACAATTTTAAAAATAATATTTGAATATTAGAAAGTAATAAAATTTGTTTTCATTGTTTTCAATAAAATATTTTTGAACTAAAAATATTAAAAATGAGGAATTTTTTCCTTTGAATTTATGAATTAGCCATTGTTCAAACTTACATAAATGCAAAGATATATATATATATAAACAGTTTTTAAATATAAGTTCAAATCCATATGAATGTAATAATTCAAGTTTCTATTATAAAAAAAAAACAACTACTGAAGATTTTTCATATTTTAATACTAAAATTTTAGTTCTATTTAGTAAACATATTTTCTTATGTTAAAAATAAAATAAGAAATAAAGTTTCCAAAAAGGAAAAAGGAAAAGATGTTCCATTATTAAGAGAAAAAGAAAGGAAGGGTCAAAGTGGAAACATAGTAATTATAGTTGGTATTTTGGAAAATGTAAAAAATGAACTAGTAAGGGAGTTTAAAAAGACTAGAGATAATTAATACTTAAAATGAGAACAAAGAGGGTGGAAAATAAGTGGGTGGGGCCCTCCCCACCAAAAAAGGGGAATTCAGCAAAACGACGCCAAGGTGGCCACTAAAAGCTAGGAGTGCGTGCCACGTGTCGACTTCCTAACTCCCTTCACTATGCTACATTACACATTACAACTTACTACCACTATTCACACATTACACAATCATTCACTATCTCATCTCCCTTTATTTTTTATTAACCAATTTGCATTTTTTATTTTCTCTAATTGTTTTATTAATAGTTGAAACATAATATATAAATAATTCTTACATCTAAATTAAGAATTAAATTATTCAATATAAATTTATATTTCAAGAATTAGAAGTCAAATACAATGACAAATAATTCAAGAAAGGAACTAATATCATAGAGTTTTTGATGTTTGTATAAAAGTGGTAATCTCTTTTTCTCAATAAAATAACTATTTCATTATATATAAAATAAATAATTTATTTATGAAGAAATAAAGCTTTTATAAAAATTAATTATAATTTGATTATTTTATTTTATTATTAAATTCAGTTTGGGTTTTTCAAGTTCAAATTTTTTACTTTTTTGATCAAATTGGTTTAAAATGACTTCAAACTCGGGTTTTTCGAGCCGGTTTCTTTGGCTTGAGCCCATTTTTTGTCACCTTTAAAGACATCTCTTTTAATTAAATTATAATTTTTTTAATTTATTTATATTAAAATATTGTTTTTATAGGTGGTGTCACCGTGGCAGGAGACACCGCCTTTTACTGTTCATTTCAACCCATTTTCGTAAATAATTTTTTTCCACCCCAAATTCATAAATAATTTTTTTGTATTATTTAAATAAACACTACAGCAAAACAGACTTTTAGCGGCGTTTTTAGTGGCATTTTAGAGAAAAACGTCGCAAATATTATACATTATCGGCGTTTGAAGGAAACCACCGCTAAAAATGAGTAATAGCGGCGTTTATTTCAAAACGCCGCTAAAATTATATATAGCTGCGTTTATTGCTCAACGCCGCTAAAGTCCGACCTTTAGCGGTAACTTCAACTCAACGTTGCTAAAGTCGACCTTTAGCGCCTCGAAAACGCCGCTAAAAGTTCGAATTTTAGTGGCGCCTGGGAAAACGCGCTAAAAGTCCGACCTTTAGCGGTTTAGTGGCGCCTCGAAAACGCTGCTAAAGTCCGACCTTTAGCGGCGCCTGGGAAAAAGCCGCTAAAAGTCCAATGTTGCTTTAGCCATTTTTGGATTTTTAAATTTATATATTAAATAATTTATTATATAATCGTAAAAGATTTAATTTTAAAATATTAAATTAATTATCATCATAGTTTAGGGTTTATGGTTTAGCATATATATATAGTTTAGAGTGTAAGGTTTAGGAGTTACTATTTTAATGTTTAGGGATTATATGTGGTTTATGATTTGTGGTTTAGGGTTTAAGGGGGATGTGTTAGGGTTTCATGAGTATTAATAGTTGAACCTAAATTTTCAAATAAGAAAAGCAACGAGATTAAACTCCTAAAAATAAAAGCATATTGACCAAATTCCAAATCTGAATATATATAAGGAGTACTTATACCAAATTATAATTATATTTTACATTATTTAAAAGATAATAGATAAGCTTTATATATATTAAAATTAAAAAAATTGTAACCCATGCATCTGTAGAGAAACAAAATTAATTAGTAAATTGAAAATGTTATTTAAATTTATTAAAATATTGAAAGAAATATTATATAATATTCAAAACTTATCTAAATAATTTAAGGTTTAAGGCTATAATATATTAAGGGTACTTTAGTCATTTGTATGGGCTGACTAGGGTTTCGAGTTCAGTATTTTAAGATTTAGGAATTAGGATTTAGGGTTTGTGGTTTAGAGTTTAGGGTTTCAGGTTTAGGGTTAGTTATGGCTTGGGTTTATGGGTTTATGGGTTTTGTGGGTGTATGGTTTAAGGTTCACATGTTTAGGGTTTATCGAATGAAGATAGAATATCAAATTTCATTTAATCATTAAGAAACTATAAAATATATGCTATAAATTAAATCGATTGTACATCTCTAAAATATTATGGGTTTAGGGTTTAAATTTTAAAATTTAAGGGTTTAGGGTTTAATGTTTGTGATTTCATGTTTAAGGGTTATATTGGTTAAGGATTAAGGATTAAATGATATAGGCTTATGGTTTCGGGTTAGGTGTTAGATGTTAAGGGTTTAAGGGCTAAGAGGACGAGGTTAGGGTTTAGGGTAAAAATATACATATGTTAACAATTTGAAATACTATTATTAAAATAAATTTAAAGTTTTTTGGGTATATGATGACTTTGTTTTTAATTTATATATTAGATAATTTCAAATTTTAAATAATATTCAAGATTTCAAATTTGATCTAATTCTTTTAAATATTATAATAATTTTAAAAATTATTTATCTAAATGAAAAATGAAAATACTATTATTAAATAATTTTATATTGTTTTTATTTTATATATTATTTTAAATATTGTTTTATTTAAATGAAAAAGTTTATATTGGTTTTTATTTTATATATTAGATAATTTTAAATTTTAAAGGCATTAGTGGCGTTTTGTTTAAAAAGCATAAAAAGATATCTTTTAAACGGCTAGTTTTATTAGTTTTTAGTGGCGTTTTGGTAAACGCATAATAGGTCCCCTTTTTGCGGCGCTTTGATTAAAAACGCCGCAAAGTTAATTCTTTTGGCAAAAGCGTATCGTTTTGCTCTCTACCCACGATAACCCTTTCCCATTTCGCTCGCGGTTCATTTGCCCCCTTTTCATTTCATTTCCTCTACCAAGAAGTAACCTTGTCTTGATGAATCCCTCTTACCGCACCGGTCCCAATCGAGCTTTATGGGACAGGAAGATCTTCAATCACGCTCCTAGAAACGAAAGTATTTTAACCCTTTTTCCTCCATTGACATCCGTTTTGCTCTCTTGTTCACCCTTTTCCCAATTTCAAATCCATAAAATTCACCCTTCATAGGGCATTGATTTTCCATATAGAAAATCAAATTAACAAAACAAGGGTTTTGTAGGGCGTCCCTTTGCTCGAAGCATAATAGGTAATCAAACCCTAATTCCGATTTATTATTTTTCATTTTTTTTGTCAAATCCCTAATTCCCGATGTAAGAATGCTCTGCTCTTGCATTTGTGCTGTTTAGATTTATTATTTTTCAGTTTTTTTTGTCAAATCCCTAATTTAGTCATGTTAGATTGTTAACTTGAATGATTGTTAACTGGTATGGTGTTGCTCGGCTTTTGAATTTAAATTTGTTTGAGGGTTTTATATTGCAGTGATGAAGCGATAACATATAAGAAGTATCTATTTGTTGGATTCTTCGTTGAAATCAATAAAAGCATGTCACTGTAATTTAGTCTATAAGCTATTCAGCATCTAGCAAAAGTAGAGGGGTGCACAAGGGTGGAAGAGGAAATAATATAATAGCTCTTCTTCTTTTCATTTGCTAATACAATTGCTTAACTTTATCCCATGTTCTTTGCATATGTTGGGATGATAATTTTTCTATATTCATATTCGAATATATATTGAATATAAATAATTTAGAATAAATGAAAATCCATGTAACATAAATGTTTTTGGCTCAATGATTATCATGTAGTTTGTGTTTATGTTTTGCTATGTTAGCTAAATTCAAGTTTAAGCCTCGATATTGGTGTGTTTGACATATAAACTTCATCCCAAGTTCTTTTCATATGGTGGGATGATTTTTTCTATATTCATATTCGAGTATATATTGAATATGAGTATTTTAGAATAAATGAATTTGGCTCAAGAAATTATTATGTAGTTTGTATTTATGTTTTTCTATTGAATATTTTGGGTTAAATATCTTTTTTTCTAAAATTTATGTTATTTAAATTCAAGTTGAATGTTAAAAATGAGTATGTATCTAAGACGAATATATCTAATGTATTTGAATATATATATGAAATGTAAATATTGAATGAAGATGCTTAAAGAAAAATAAAAGTTGGGAGTTAACTTTCATGTTAAACATGGAGTTAAAAGTGGTAGTCACTAAGAATTGTAAAAGTATTGAAAATGGTAGCAAATTGCTCACAAAGTCAATTTCTTAATTTCAAAGGTTAGAGCCTCATTTATTTTAATTGGTTTTGTATCTTACATGTCTTATCGGGTAAATTTTAGTAAAAATTTATGCTAATCTGAATCAAAAGAGTTTCTATTTTTATAATTTAAAGGAACTTTTAAATATATTAAAAGAAATTCGAATACATAGAAAAATTTAAAATATTTATATACACAATGAACCATGTCTATGTCTATGTAACATAAGTTTAATTAGTTTCTTCTCATCTCTATAGTTTTATGCATGTATTTGGAACTTTGATATAATATGGTTTAGTTTAGTATTATTTTTTAAAATATTTTAAATTTATTAAAACAATACTTTTAAAAAATTGATTTAATTATTTAAGTTTATGTAAAGTTAGGTAGATAATGAGTGCAAAAAAGACGCTCATAGTCTAGGTCTTGAAGCTTACATTTGATTGCAATATTGTCCAAACCATTCATCGGTTACATTCTTAGATATTTGTATTAGATGAATTGAAAGAAGACATTTTTAGGAACATGGTAGATAAAGAGAATATATGTTGAGCTTTTGGCTATTAAAATGAGTTGCTGTACTGCTGTGGATGTTTGCTAAGTAATTTTGGACTGTAAAATGAGTTGCTGTACTGCTGTGGATGTTTGCTAAGTAAAATGAGTTGCTGTACTGCTGTGGACATTTTTAGTACGAAATTTTGGACTGCTGTTGATGTTTTCTAAATAATCCATTATGTTATTTCTCTAAAATGAAATACATCTACAAGAACGAATCTAAAATACATCATTTAATTACATCAGTTTTTTTAGGTCATGTATTTAGGTATTTGAACATTATTGGGGTAAACGACTGCAGGAAGACTACAATTTACTGCACCTTTCTCAGCTCTTCAATTATACACGGTTCTAAGGTTGTCGGAGTCTTTGTTGCAACTTTCCAAAGCATTTGAGGTTAGTTTCCAATTTGGGTTTTGTTTGGTTTTGAAGAAACTACAGGAAAAATAATGAGAAAAAAATTTGAATTCTATTATTTTATATTTAAATTGTAATAATTGAACCTTATCATCATTGCTTTCAGGTGTAATTTTATCCCTGACAATGTTATAGACAAAGTTCATTATTGACTCGTAGAAGGAAAAATACTTAGTATTTCTTTGTAGTTTGATTTGTTTGCACCATTCTTACTCGTCATGTAAGTTAATTCACTCGTATTTTTGCTATTTATACCATTTTATTTTTCATTTATTTTATTATTTTTGATTGGATGGAGTTTCTTTTTATTCCGCTTGTAGCTTCTCAAAAGTGTCGAAGCGTCCTTTCTTTGAACACAGCAAGACTTCTTTGGAATCGACTCGCCATCCAATTTAGAATTTGTAAGCATGTATATTTAATTTGCTAAATTGTTTGTCAAATTGTGGTTTATTATCTTCCTTGGTTGGTATATATGTTGTTTGTTCTATTGTCAAAAAAAAAAGATTCAAAGTATATAGGCTGGAAACCTAACGGGTTGCCTTATATCGGATCCTCTCTAGGTGTAACAATGCCACGTATGATGAATCTTAAAGAATTTCATCTAAATTGCTATTTATTATTCTTGTTTATTATTAATAATGTTTGAACAACCTCCAAATTGCTATCTACTCATGCCACTTAGATTTTTACAAGCTCCGTGTAATATTTTTTAAAATTTAGGTGCGATGCGATATAAAAAATAACTCATAAACAAAATATAAAAGTTAATTGTTAAAATATGTTATAATTTTTAACATAAATGTCATATTTTAATAAAATTTGCAAGTTAAGAAGAGATTAACATATTTTAATACAAACTCATCACTACATATATTATATAAAATATTAAAGAATTTTTTACTTTATTTTCCTAAAAATAAACAATTTTTTTAAGAATACTTACATTTATATGGCTTTTTGGTTTATTAATAATTACTAATTTTTTATATTAATAATGTTTGCTTTTAATATTTTGTTATCGATATAATAATAATATTGATCATTACTTAAAATATTTTGGTTTATTAATAATTACTAATTTTTATATTAATAATGTTTGCTTTTAATATTTTATATCAATGTTTTCCAAAATAGTAATAATATTTTGTTATTAGTATAATAATAATAGTGATCATTACTTAAAATATGTTTTAATTATAAAAATAAGAAGTAATTTAAAAACATTTTAAATTTAATATTGTTATCAATATAATAATATAGATCATTATTTAAATATGTTTTAATATAGAAAATAATTTTTTAAAACAAGTAAGTTAAAAACTTTGTAAACTTAACAACATCGCAACAATTTCAATTATAAAAACCATATAATAATATTTTTTAGCGTTAAGCGATTCTTGATTTGAAATTTTAATTTAACTTACATAAGTCATAATACATAACTAACTTAAATTTATTTAACTTATATAATACATAACTTACATAACTTACATAGCTTTCATCAAATTATTTAACTTACATAATACATAACTTACATAATACTTTTATAGAAAACAAAAGATTCAAAGTATATAAATTTGGAAACTTTGACGGGTTGCCTTATATCTCATTATTAGATATAACGGATCCTCCCTAGGTGTAACAATCCCACGCATCGATGGATCTCAAAGAATACATAACTTACCTAATTTTAAGATCAAATTTCATAAATTACATAAGTTGACGATTAAATTTCATAACTTACATAATTTTTCCTTAAGATCAAACTTCATAACTTACATAATACTTGTATAATTTTAAGAAAAAGATTCAAAGTATATAAATTTGAAACTTTGACGGGTTGCCTTATATCTCACTTTATTAGATATAACGGATCCTCCCTAGGTGTAACAATGCCACGTCGATGGATCTCAAAGAATACATAACTTACCTAATTTTAAGATCAAATTTCATAAATTACATAAGTTGACAATTAAATTTCATAACTTACATAATTTTTCCTTAAGATCAAACTTCATAACTTACATAATACTTGTATAATTTTAAGAAAAAGATTCAAAGTATATAGGCTAGAAACTTTGGGTTGCCTTATATCTCATTTATTAGATATAACGGATCCTCCCTAGGTGTAACAATGCCACGTCGATGGATCTCAAAGAATACATAACTTACCTAATTTTAAGATCAAATTTCATAAATTACATAAGTTGACGATTAAATTTCATAACTTACATAATTTTTCCTTAAGATCAAACTTCATAACTTACATAATACTTGTATAATTTTAAGAAAAAGATTCAAAGTATATAGGTTGAAACTTGACGGGTTGCCTTATATCTCACTTATTAGATATAACGGATCCTCCCTAGGTGTAACAATGCCACGTACGATGGATCTCAAAGAATACATAACTTACCTAATTTTAAGATCAAATTTCATAAATTACTTACATAAATTATTAATTAACAATTTAGCCGTATAATTTATTGTCAACTTTAGACTTCAACAACTACTGAAAAGGATAGGAGTTGGATGAAATTGTCAAGGGTAAGCAACGGCTATCGAAATGGAGTAGAAACTTTTACGAATTTCGCATTTCAAAATGCAAGCCAAGAGAATATGATTCTTTGCCCGTGTAAGAAGTGTTGCAATATTAAGCGGCATTATCGTGAAGTGGTCTCTGAACATCTAGTTATTGATGGCTTTGTCCGGGTACAAAATATGGTTTTTCATGGCGAGTCTACATCTAGGGGAGCATCTTCATCGATGAATCTGGGGTATCCTCATAGTGCTTTCAATCAGAATGTTAGTGACGATAACATGGAAAACATGTTGCGGGATGCTTTTAATATCTTGCGATGATGGTTTGGGTCATTTCCACGACTTGGGTGCAACCGATGATCACAATTTTGGAGGAAATACTTTCACCGAAGGGAAAGAAGTGTACTGGATGAACGACCAAATGAAGAAGCGGTGAGGTTCTACGCGTTACTTGGTGAAATGAATGAAGAAGCGTATGAGGGATCAAAATTTTCCAAACTGTCATTCGTATTAGTCTTTTCACTTGAAATGTTTGGGGGTGGACCGAAAACTCGTTGACAATCTTGTTAGAGTTTCGCAAGAAATGTTCCGCTTGCAAAAATCCTCGATCTTCCAAAGACATGAAGAAATTGATAAAGGATTTGGGCCTTGGATACAATAAAATTCACGATTGCCCAAATGATCGCATGTTGTATTAGGCGACGCATAAACCAACAAAGGTTTGTCATGTATCGCGCCAATCTGTTGGATTCATAGAAATCTGAGGACGGAACGAGGACGAACACGATACACAGTCAAAGAAGCGGCCATTAAGATTTTACGGTATTTTCCCTAATACCGAGGCTTCAACGGCTTTTCATGTCTTCAAGACAGTAAATCAATGACGTGGCACCGTGATGGACGAACCGATGATGGGTTGTTAAGGCATCCTGCAGATTCTTTAGCTTGAAATGTTTTGACTCAAATTTCCAAACTTTGCAAGCGATCCTCGAGTGTGAGGCTTGCGCTAGCATCCGATGGATTTAACCTTACAAACTTATGAGCACAACGTCTGATTACTTGGCCTGTGGTGCTTGTTCCCTACAATTTGCCTCCATGGGTTTGCATGAAACAATCTTCTTTTATCTTGTCTATGATTATACCTGGAGAGAAAGGGCCGGGGAATGATATTAACGTCTATTTGCAGCCACTTGTTGACGAGTTAAAACAACTATGGGCTGGTGTTCAGACATTCGATGGAATGAGAAAAGAGAACTTTAATTTACGTGCGGCATTAATACGGACTATTAACGACTTTCCGGCTTATGCTAATTTATTTGGTTGGAGTACCAAGGGACGTTATGCTTGTCCGTGTTGTGCTGCGCAGACATGTTCGCAATGGTTATATAATGGGAAGAAGTTTTCTTACATGGGGCATCATCGGTGGTTATCGAAAAATCATACATTTAGATTTGAGTGTTCAGGTTTGATGGTATCAAGAGTTCAGATCGCTCCTTCGCAGAATAGGTGGATCCGAAATATTGTTAATGTTGAAAGATATGAATTTCATTTATGGGAAGATGAATCAACCGCAAACCCGCATAGAAATAGAAGATCTAGGGATGAATCGATAATGAATCGATGAAGAGGATGATCCTAATGAGGCGGACTTGTGGAAAAAAGAAGTATTTTTTCAAGTTGCCTTATTGGAACATCGATTTACGCCATAACCTTGATGTCATGCACATAGAGAAAAATGTCTGCGAGAACATCATTGGGACTATTTTGAATATCGATGGAAAATCGAAAGATAATATTCGAGTAGACTTGATTTAGTCCACATGGAATTGGCGTGAGCTTCATCCCGAGCACTTCGAATATGAAATATCGATTGTCACCGCTATTTTTTCAATGTCGAAGACCGAGAAAGAAGTATTATGTACGGTGTTGAAGGATATAAAGGTCCCGGATGCATATGCATCAAATATATCGCGATGTGTGAGTCTTAAGGATCGAAGATTATATAGCTTAAAATCACATGACTATCACATATTGATGCAAGACTTACTGCCAGTTGCTATGCGGTGTTGTATGTCGAAAAAGGTGACGGTTCCTGTAATTGAACTGTCAAATATAATGAAAGGCATTTGTGGTAAAGTTTTGAATGTTCAAGAACTTGAGAGACTACAATATCGAGCCGCATTAACTTTATGCAATCTGGAGAAGATATTCCCGCCTTCCTTCTTCACTATCATGGTGTACTTGTTAATTCATCTCCCGCGTGAAGCACTTCTTGGTGGACCCGTTTTCTATCGATGGATGTATCCCATTAAAAGGTCTTACTTTATTTCCAAAATATTCCTTCATTCAGCTAAATGCCTTTATTTCCAACTTTTGATAATGTTGTATATCGTGTTTAGGTTCCTTTCCAAATTGAAGTCATCTTTACAATAAGCGTTATCCGGAAGGATCAATTGCCGAGGATACTTGGCGAGGAATGTATGACTTTCTCGCTCGAGGTATTTGGAAGATTTTGAAACAAGAATGAACAGACCAAGTAGAAATCTGGGCTCACAGATCATAATTTGGCTGAAACTTATTTATTTCAAAGTTTGAGAACCGATCGGTAGAGTCAAAATTACGAAATTAGACGATAGATCGTGGGTCCAAGCACATCGATCGTTCTTTTCATCACGATTCAATGGAACCATTTCGAATCGTTCTACAATTTGATAAATACTCATCAATTATGATTTGTTTGTCTTCTAACAAAGTAAAACCTTTTTACCGTAGTGAGTACAAACAAATATTGAGAGCTCGTTCACGATCTCAAGATTAAATCGACGAGAAATTAATAAGTTGTTCGCGAGAATCATTTCATGAATGGTTAAGCCAAATGGTATGCAATTTAAATTTTCATTGACAAGTAATAATATTTTCTCATAATATTCATAATTACTCGATTTACTTTCGACTCAATAGGTTTGGAGTCCGAATGAAGTAAATGACGACGTTAAATGGCTTTCACAAGGTCCAAATGAATAGTTAAAGATATAGTGGCTTCCTCATCAGCGGATCTGATTTCATACAAGGTATCGCGAGATTGAGGAGAACCCAAAATTGCGGAATTGTTGTTAATTCTTCGATTACAAGTTATGCTAGTGCTAGGGACGATGTCCGATTGAGGGAATTTGGAATATTTGGACTTATTATCGACATCATTGAGTTGGATTATTACGGTAAATGCAAAGTTGTCCTATTTCGGGTGATTGGGCTGATGTGAATACGGCTCACGGAATTAAAAGCGATCAATATGGCTTTACAATGGTGAATTTCTCTCGATTAATTCACACCGAGAACAACCGATGGACGAACCGTATGTGTTTTCTTCTCAAGTTAAACAAGTTTTTACTCGGAAGATCCAAGCGATGAGGGTTGGTACGTTGTACTTGAAACACCCCTAGAGACTTCTTCGACATTGGCGGTGGAAGTAGAGATGACATAATCGAAAGATCGAAACTTTTCCTTTTCGAATAAGACTTAGCGAAAATATCCCTAGTACTAGTCAACAATTTCAATGGGTTCACGGGATGTGGACGAAGATATTCTGAAATATGATGTAGTAAGATTTAACGATTTATTGTTTATATGTAATATTATAATTTTCATGTTGGTCATGTTATATAATTTTCATGTGTATTGCGGGAAAAATGCCTAGAAGACGATTACGAGATTTAAATATTGTCCATAAAACTCCAAATCCGTAAGAAGCTAATAGTAGTGAGCAATAAGCAGTTGTTGGATCTTCTACTCACGGACATAGATGACGAGCACGGAGAATTTGAAAGTAATGTTAAGTTTATTTTACATGCATGTTGAATTTTATTCTTGATTTATTTTTCAATTTTAATATAATAATACATCATTTTTCAAATGAAGGTGGTGGGGCAGAGAGGTCGGGGATGTACATTACTTAAAGATTTATACGACTTAGAGCCTAACGATCGTGTTAAAGTAAGGAGAAACAATGATGGCCACTGTTGGATCTGAAGCGATTGTTAGGAGGCTATTTGGGCATTTTAGCACGAAATCCCAATATGTTGCCCATTAACTACTGAATCATGGCATCACATGCACGATGCCAACAAAAATCAAGGCTCTCGAAAATATTAAGGTAATAAAACGTGAATGTAATTTATAATACTTTAATTTAATTTTCATTTATATTAACTTTTTATACTTTTTTTCTTCAGGCTAGATTTAATTTAGAGGTCTCTGATGACTATGTTAAGAAGACATTGGGTAAAAAATAGAGAGACAATAAAAGCACGCTCAAAAAATAATATTTTAAGAAAGACATAAGCCTCGACGAAAAATTAAGAAATGTTCCACCGGGAATGTTGAGGTACCAATGGGAAGATCAAGTTAGATTTTGGAATTCAAAAAAAGGAGAGGTATTACGTACATCTAAAATCATATAAATTATTTGGTTTATAGTATTTACTATATATATAATTCAAATTGCATTATGTAGGACCGTGAGCGAGTTGGAATAAGCAGCAGACAGAAACAAAAATTCACGCACACGGTAGGTTCTAGAAGTTTTGCTTGTGTAGCTGACGCCGAGGTATTATAATTTATTAATTCTGTCAAATATTAATTACTTTATACTATTAAATTATATTTTTCTGCTAAAATGTAGGAAACTTCGACTGGTCAAAAAGTTGGACGCGTTCGGTTTTTGACATTACGCTATAGAAAGAAGGATGGATCTCCGATGACATCCAAGTCTGCGAAAATTTTGGTATATTTACTTAATAAAATTTTATTTTTATAAATATTTCTACCGTTTAATTATAATAGTTTAATTCATCGTTTATAGTTTTAAATTTATAATGTTCAATTATGTTGCATTCTTTCTTATTTATATATTTCGTTTCTAACCCTTTCGTTGATTTATTAGGATAAACCGAAGGAGAAGAAGGCGAGTATGAAGCGGTACCGCTTGATCGATAGTTTTGTTAATCTTGAGGAGATTGATAATAGAATTATTACGTATGTTTTGGGTCCCGAAAGGTACGATCGCTTCGATCGATAGTTACGCTAATCTTTAGTATATTTTAATAGAATTATCACCGATGTTTTTGGTCTTGAAAGGTATGGTCGGGTTCGATTTAAAGGATCCGGTGTTACCCGACCCAATATTTTGGATCCGCCTCCCGGTAAGACATGCCTTGGGGGTCAATCTCGTCTTTGAAGTTTAGAGGCTACAAAACCAGATAGCTCGGATGCAAGCGAGCACGGTTGAGCAGAAGGCAAGAAATTGCGATGTTCAAAGAAAATATGAAGAACTCCAAAATAGCTTAAAGCGGATGCTGGCGGACAAGCAAGGAGGCAAGAAGAAGAATGAGAGAGGCGTGGCAATGCGAGGGAGGCAGAGGCGAAGATCGATGCTAGCAGAGCGTAAGAAAATCTGAAGAGCTCCAAAGACCAAATTTAGCATATGATGCGAGATGTTTCAAAGATGCGAAACCGCCATCTTAGACATTTAGTTTTTCGTTGTAAGAAGTTTTGACATTATGACATTTAAAATTATTGTTACAATATTTTCAGTTATCATTCATTTAATTTATTAAATTTCAAGTATCATTTAGAATTAATGTATTGATGTGATTTTTATGCTAAATTTGTGTTTTACGTTGGAATTATATACTTGTTATTGGTTGGTTTTAGTGCGGAGGGTATAATATTGAAAAATTTTTTTTTAAATCAGTACAAATTAGCGGCGTTTGTACAAAAGCGTACCGCTAAATCTCAAGAAATTTTAGCGGCGTTTTTGGGAAAGCGCCGCTAAAATGACTTTAGCGGCGTTTTTTGGGAAAGCTCTAAAGCCGACTTTAGCGGCGTTTTTGGAAAGCGCCTAAAGCCCTGACTTTAGCGGCGTTTTTGGGAAAGCGCGCTAAAGGCCCTGACTTTAAGTAGCTTTTAAAAGAAGCGCCGCTAAAGACCATGGTTTTAGCGGCGCTTTTATTACAAACGCCGCTAAAAGTCGAGATCTTTAGCGTTTTTTAGCATAAACGCATAAAAATTTTTGATAGTATTATCGGCGTTTTTGTGGTAGCTTGAAAAGCTATAAATACTTTTGGCGCTTGGAAAAGCCAAAATACTTTTTGTATGCTTATAAACGCTAAATGCCCAAAAAATGCCGCTAAAAGTCTGTTTTACTGTAGTGAAAAATATTTGTCTTTGTATTTTTATTTCTAAGAGATTAGCCCCTCTACTTTTCAGATTTTAAAATTTAATTTCAATTGTTAACACAGCTTAATTGTTTTTTGTTAAATTTTTGGTGTAACATTTTCAAGTAAAAACATAAATACTTTTTGTGGCGCTTGAAAAAGCGCCAAATACTTTTTGTGTAGCTTATAAACGCTAAATGCCCAAAAAATGCCGCTAAAAGTCCATTTCTTGTAGTGAAAATATTTGTCTTTGTATTTTTATTTCTAAGAGATTAGCCCCTCTACTTTTCAGATTTTAAAATTTAATTTCAATTGTTAACACAGTTAATTGTTTTTTTGTTAAATTTTTTGGTGTAACATTTTCAAGTAAAAAAATACTCACTTAGTAGCAATGTAATTAAAATTGACACTGTAATGAACCTGTCTGTTTGTTTGGAAGTAAAACATTTTTCGAAAAGGTTTTCAGCCTTTTCCAGTGTTTGTTTGGCTGATAATATTTTCCTAAGGTAAAATCAATTACAAAACACGGGAAAAGAAGCCCTTAATTTTGGAAAATGCCTTACCCTTTCTAATTAGGTAAGACATTTTCTGGAAAATTAGAAGCCAACACCGATCTTCCCTTCCCCTTCCCCCATCCTTGACACCTGATCTTCTACTTGCTATCGCCAACACCGATTCTCAACACCAGACACCGGCGTTCATCAAAGCTTTTCCCCATCTTCGCCTTTCGTTGTCAAAATCTACACTGGCATTCATCTTCCTCTCTCAAAGGTAAGAACGAAAAAAATTGAAAGCTAAAGTTCTACTCTTTTTTACAGACAAACAGGACCATAAAACAAAAATCCTCTAATTCTGGTAATGAAACAATTGTTCACAATTTGATTTCTCCATTTTTATTTTGTTTTTGCTTGATTTGATCATTCCTTCATCATATATCTAATGATTCCTTGAGAATGAATTTTCTTCATATTAACTTAAAAAGAGGAAATCCCAGCGAGAATGCACCATACTCTTCATTGTTGATCTTAAATTATCGTTTTAAATTACTTACGCCTATTTTACTTTGTTTCACCTTTCTTCTTTCTCCTATTTACATTTTAGCGTTGATTTCTTTCTACTATCAACTCTTTAAAATGAAAACAATGTACATTATTTAATACATGAAAGAACAATGTCCATTCTTTAAATTATTGCATCGAAGTGGCAAGATCTGATTGGTAGGAGAAATTGCAAGTATGATACAGTTAATGCAATGAGGAGCAAGTATAGCATAATTTTTTTCCTTTTGGAGAAAATATATATTCTACATGTTAATAAGCATTAGAAATAAACACTATTTTAGGCATTAGTAGACCTTTTTATAAGAAGGAAAGCAGTTAAAGATATGAACATGCGGTAGGTGAGAAACGATTTTAATATGAAGATGTCTCATGGTGTGCAATTTTACCAACAAATAAAATGCATTCATCCACAGTTAATAAATTGTGCATATGTTGCCCTCTTGCTGAGCTTATTTCACTCAGGCTTGGCATATGTTCTCGGTACATGATCTGTTGTATGGTTTATCATTGTATTGTTTCTTATAGATTCTAGTATATGATTGCAGTTCGTAATGGAATTTCAATCTGCTCTTATAGCATATTTTTTCTTTGATTGTCTGCTCTTATACCTCGATTACTTTTTTATTAATTCTTGGTTTTAAAATACAGATGATAATATTACGGTGATGATGGGGAGGAAGAGCCATGGCAGATTAATTTAGGGGAAGTCGCTATTGCATTTGCCTATGATTAAGAACATGGCTTGATGGATAGTTTCTAGTGGTGTGCATTATTAGTCCATGCGCAATATGTTAGTAAATATTTGGCATCCAATTGAGGGTAACACAATTTCAGACTGGGGGAGAAGAGATTTGATTTTTATTTAGATCCCACTAGAAGTTGATGTGAAAAGAGTGGGGAGGAGGATGATGGAGGTTTAACAATTACCTGATGATTATCGATGGGTAGAGAGATGATCCGATGCAGGTCTTGATATGCTTTATTAT
This sequence comes from Gossypium rotundifolium, assembly GCA_025506655.1. Taxonomy (NCBI): domain Eukaryota; kingdom Viridiplantae; phylum Streptophyta; class Magnoliopsida; order Malvales; family Malvaceae; genus Gossypium; species Gossypium rotundifolium. Next base: position 33,387,885 of record CP106729.1, read on the forward strand.
TTTTTAGGTGTAAATTTACGATTTACTGAGTGGATTAACATCCTAATGAATTAACTTGCATCTAAATAAATCTATGTCATAATATATTTTATGATTTGAATTTAATTTAATTAAGATGGCATTTAATCCTTGTTTTTATTTCAATCCTTGTTTTTATTTTTTATAACACAATTAGAAATAATTTATTTGACTTTGGTTATTTTTAATATATGACGGTTAATATTATAGTTTAATAATTGAGAATTATTATATATTTAATTTGATTTATTTATTTATAAATAAATCATTGCAATATCGTAAAAATAATTTAAAATATAAATTTATTAATATATATAATAAACTCAATTAAACAATAAAAGATAATAAATTCTTAAATATATATTTGTAATTTAAAACGACTTTCCTAAAATATTTTCGAAATCGCCAAACAATGTAAAATATTTTACAGATTTATCCAAACAACATAAAAGTAAATCTTTTCCAAAAATTATTTTACGGAAAATATTTTCTTGACAAACAAACGAGCCTAAATTTAATAAAGTAATCTTTAACATGACGTTAACAATTGGACTTAAATTTTAAAATATGAAAAAGTAAAGAGTCTAAATTTCTAAAAATAAAAATATAAAAACTAAATTCTAAATTTAAAAAAAATATATAAAGACTGATAACATATTTTAACCTCTAATTAAATGCTACCAAATTCATATTTTTCTATAAAAGTTATGGTAATTATGGTGTTGTCGTAACCATTTTTTGATGAAAAGCATTGAAGCGACGCCATCGACTTCGGTTTTTGAAAAAGAAAAGGAAAGGAGTCGCCACCGATCTTTATTTGGTGTGATCGGATCACCTTTGTTTTAATAAAACATTTAATTTACTAAAACAGTACTTTTTGGTCCACGAACTTTGAGAAAACGGATTCGGAGGTCGATTACGTGCGAGGAAGGATTAGCACCCTCGACACGCCCAAAATTGGTACCAAACTGATTGATTGATGTCCTATTTGTTGAAAACTTTAAAGAGATTCGAAAATGCAATGCTTTTTATTTTTAAAATTGGAAGGGACGTTAAGGCTTTCTTATTTTCGAAGAGGTAAAACATCACGTCCAGTAAGTTAGGGCACAATACTTTAAACTCCCGAAACTAAGCTCGCCTTTTGAAACTTGGTTTTTATTTGAAGAGGATCTTCCGTTATTCGTCAAATGAGAAATCGAAACCCAGTAAGTTAGGGCTCGATTTCCCGAGATTTCAAATACGGAAGATTGCCTCTATTTTAGGAAAAGAAACTTATCCCGAAGTATCTAAGTGTCGAGTCCAGTAAGTTAGGGCACGACATTTCAAATTTTCGAGATTAAGTATTTTGTTTTAAAATTGCAACTTCAAAAGAGATATCCCGTTGTTTAACATAAATGAGTAAAACCGAACCCGATGAAGTCGTGGCTCGATCTTCCAGAGTTTTCAAGCACCAACATTGTCTTTATTTTGAAAATTTGATTGATTAATATTAGACAAAGTAATGATACTAACAAATTAAGCGAATATATGAATAAATCTAATTCTTATAAGCGAATGAGCAAATAATGATATAAGAATAACAATAATAAAATCATAGAAACAAATAGGATGATAATAATAATAACAATAAATAAATAAAAAATTAAAAATATATGATAAATAATTAAAGTGCTTTAAAGTATAAAAAAAGTAAAGAGCAATAAACGAATAAATAATAAGTAAATGAAATGACAAATAAATAAATAAAAGAACAAATAAATAAATAATGAATAAAATAATATAAAACAAAATTCATAAATGGTGAAGATTAAATAATGATAATAATAAGAGTACATTAATAATGAAAAATAATAACATATTAATAAATGAACAATAATAAAATAAATAAGAGTAATAATAATAAAATAAAGTAATAATAATACTAGTAATAAAGTAATAGTAATAGTAAATAATAATAATAATTAATAATAGAGGAATAAAATAATAAAAATAATAATAATAATAATAATAATAATAATGCTAATAATGATACTAATATGATAATATAGTAATAATAGTAATATTATATGGAAAAATGCGATTCAAACTAAATAAGGATTAGATTGAAAATAAAATGAAATTTCAGGGTCAATCTGAAATAAAAATCACAAAAGGATCCATTTAAGCGCTACGAGAAAACGGAGGGACCATGTGCAAATATTCCTTCAGCCGAGGCTTACAAACCTGGGGGACTAAATTGGGCCAACCAAATGTTCGCCATATTTTAAACAATAAAAATTTAATTGAAAATAATAAAAAAGCGGAAGGGCCGATCGCAAAATAGCCCATTTAATGAAACACGGATCCCCGGGTGGTCTTGGTCACAGCAGGTCTCGCCGAACGGCGTCGTTTGGCACAAATTCCTCCTCACAAACGCGCTGCTTTTCCTACCTCTATAAAACCCTTTTATTCCCTTTTTTTTCATTCTTTGTAGTCTTAAAAAAAAAAGGAGAGAGTTCTCTCCTTTCTCCTCTGTAGATCCGAGAGGAGGGTCTCCGTGGGATTCGATCGAATCCGATCCAATTTGTCGTCATAAACCACCGTAAATCGAAATGGTATATTTTTCTCTTTTTTTATATATTTGTTTTGGTTTTTTACTAGTTTATGTTTATTTTAAGTATATTTCAGAGATAAAAAATAAAATAAATAAAAAACTAAAATAAGGTTTTGAAAAGTTACCTCTCGATCTGCTTCCGTTTGCTAATCTATTTCCTTTTATTTTAGAATCTCTGTTAGTGTTTTTTTTTTTTGAAATATCTTTTGATTTCAAAGGAAACTCCTTTTTGCTTGAATCTCTCGATTCTCGTATATATTTCAAAAGAAGAAAATAAAACCTTTTCTACTATGATTTTCTCTGTTTTTTCAAAAAAAGCCTCCTTTTACATTATTTCCTTGATTTTTATAACAAGGAAGAAAAAAACAAAAGAAAGCAGTGCCCTTCTCTGCGATATTGTTGTCCCTATCTTTTTCGCGTGTTTTGCAGCCATGGGGCGTCGTGAAGCGGCGACAGACGGAGCGGCGAGAGGCGGTGGGGGTCAAGTCGAGGTCGAGTCGAGGCTAGGTTTTTTGTTTTTTGTTTTTTTCTTTTCGAGTTGGGTCGGGTTTGGGCCATTTGGGCCTATTTTTGTTTTGTTAATGGGCCCGTTTTTTTTGTTTGATTGGGCTTGTAATTTTTTTATTTTTTGTAATTGGGCAGGGCAATTTGGGCCATCTATAATGCCCTCTTTGCTCATTGTCGTAACAGAATAGAGCAAAGACATAAAAGGGACCAAATTTGCCCTGCTTCTTTGAGTCCTGTCTTCTTTGGTGCTTTTCTTCTTCATGTAGCCTCATTCCAGCCTACCGCATCTTGTTACTTCAATCCACTCCACCGCTATGTGGCCTCAATTTGCTCTTGCTGCGACTCCAATGGGATGTGACTTGTTTTATTTTAGATTGCTCCGCTGCATCTCCAGAGAGATGAGGTCTTTGGTCTTCACCTATCCCACCTCTAGTTAAGGCAATAGGACTAAAGCTTAACCATGCTCCCTACTGGTTGGGATGGAAATTACAAATTTTGACCTATTCCACTTTGCTGGTCGGGGACATAGGATGATGGCTCAAATCATGTTCCCTACTGGTTTAGGGAGCCAAGATTCGCCATCGATCTTGCTCCACTACTGGTTAGGGCGACAAGATCTACAATTTTTGGCCTATTCCACTGCTAGTCAGTGGCAATAGGAGGGTGGCCTAAATCGTGTTCCCTACTGGTTAGGGAGCCATGATTTGCCTTCGATCTTGCCCCACTACTAGTTATGGTGACAAGATCTACAATTTTTGGCCTATTCCACTCGCCGTCGGTGGCAATAGGACAATCTTCAACCTATTCCATCACTGGTTGATGGCAATAGGACAATCTTCAACCTATTCCATCACTGGTTGATGGTAATAGGACAATCTTCAACCTATTCCATCACTGGTTGATGGTAATAGGACAATCCTCAACCTATCCCACCACCGGTTGATGGCAATAGGGCAATCTTCAACCTATTCCACCACCGGTTGATGGCAATAGGACAATCTTCAACCTATTCCATCATTTGGTTGATGGTAATAGGACAATCTTTAATAGTGTTGCTACACCGCCCTTTAGGGACATATCCCGTAGACTTGATTTTGTGTTTATGCCAAATGGTGAGGATGCTATGGTCGAATAACTCAAATGCTCCTAACCCGTGTGATATGGATGACACCTACATGGATGCGAGAATGTCATGAGAATGATGATTTTCGTTAAGATGCAATGATTGTAATAAATCGAATGCTCCTAACTAAATGATATTACGGAGGACATTTGTAGGATGTCATGAGAACAATTTATTATTATTATTTTTGTTTTAAAAGATCGAGTACGTAATTGCTCGTTATTGTCGAGGTCACGCAGACGACGCAATTTTTCGTCGATACCTATGTCGAGAGTCCGGGAGACAGTCATGATTTTAAGCTCCTCTTCCTTGAACGTTTCCAACCCCTAAGTGCGGTGGTTCCTAAACAATGATCTTGTTTTAGGTTCCTACTGTTTAGAAGCTTCCAGAGTAATAGGCGGGACTCGTTTCATAGAAGCATTATGGGTCAATGGGTCGTTATTTCAATTGCAAACAACTCAAAGATTTAAAATAACAATGGAATTTATAAAGAATGGAATTGGATTAATTCAACAAAAGTAAACATTATTGGAGTACAAAAAATGGGTAAAAAGAAAAAGTAGGTGCCCCAGATATCGCAGCCTGAGCTTCACCACCGGATCCTTCCGAAGATCATTTGAGCTGAATAGGCGTTGGGAGATCTGCAGTGCTTTGTAGATGTTCCGAGGTGTAACATTCATCCTTTCGCTAATTCTGGGGGAATAAAAATCATCGCATACCCCCTCCTTTGTGCAAATTCAAGCCGCCCTTATCGGGTTTTCGACTTAAAGCCCTTTTGGTCTCAAAGCGCCCGTTACGGGTTTTCAATTCGGCCTCTCCGTGTTTTGTTTTTTTGGGCCGTAAAGCGCTCTTTGCGGGTTTTCACTTTAGCCTTTTCCTTCTTCAAGCGTAATACTTCTTAACTGAATCTGAATTTATGGGATTGGGTAGATTTTTCCCATCCATCTCAGCCAAGATTAGTGCCCCTCCAGAGAAAGCCTTTTTCACCACATAAGGTCCTTCCCAATTTGGCATTCATTTTCCTCTAAAATCCTTTTGTATGGGGAGGATCTTTTTCAAAACTAAGTCTCCCTCGTGGAATTCTCTTGGATGCACTTTCTTGTTGTACGCTCGCATCATTCGCTTTTGGTACATCTGACCGTGATGGATAGCCCTCAATCTCTTTTCTTCAATTAAGTTCAACTGATCATATCGAGCCTGGATCCATTTAGCTTCATCCAGCTTCACTTCTGACAATACTCGAAGAGAAGGTATTTCCACTTCGATAGGTAGAACTGCCTCCATCCCATAGACCAATGAGAAAGGTGTTGCCCCAGTAGAGGTTCGGACGGACGTTCGATAAGTATAAGCGCGAACGGTAATTTTCATGCCAATCCTTGTAAGTCTCACCATCTTCCCACTATCTTTTGATGTTTTGTTGGTCGCTTCCAACGCCCCATTCATTTTTGGCGTCGGTGATGAATTGTGGTGTTTGATGTTGAATTGGCTACAAACCCTCGCTATCGTGCTATTGTTTAAATTCGATCGTTGTTTGATATGATCCTCCGGCATTCCATATCGACAAATGATTTCTTTCTTCAAAAATTGGCTAACCGATTTAGTGACGTTGGCATATGAGGCGCCTCTACCCATTTCGTGAAGTAGTCGATGACCACAAAGATGAATCGATGCCCGCTCGATGCCTTCAAGATATTGGCCCAATGACGTCCATGCCCCACATGGAAAATGGCCATGGAGAAGTCATAACATGCAAAGGTGACGGGTACATGAATCTTGTCTCCATAACCGGCATTTATGACATTTTTAGCATAGTTGATCTGATCTCCTCCATGGTGGACCAATAATACCAACCTCATTATTTGTCCGCCATTGTGAAACCATTAGCGTGAGTTCCACAGACACCTTCGTGGACTTCTTCTAGGATTAACTTAGCTTCTAGTGGCGCCCACACACCTTAGCAAAGACTTGATCTTTCCTTTTCTTGTATAAGAATTCTCCATCCAAGACGTAATCACATGCTAATCTCCTCGGCGCCTTTTTTTCATTCTCGTGGCTTGATCGGTACTCACGATTCTTCACATACCGCAATATATCGTGGTACCATGGTGGGCCAATTTTCCCTTCTTCCTCGACATTGTAGCAATGGGTGGGGCCTCATAGATGCTCATTTGTATAGGTCTCATATCCTCCTTGTTGTTTACTCGTACCATAGAAGCCAATGTGGCTAGAGCATCAGCCATCTGATTTTTGTCCCTTGGTAAATAACTGAAAGTGATGTCATCGAACTCTTTGATTAGTTCTTGGACCAATCTTTTGTATTCGACCAATTTGGGATCTCTCGTCTCCCATTCTCCTTTAAGTTGATAAATTACCAACGCGGAGTCTCCGTGTACTTCCAACGCACCTTAATTTTGCGTTCAATAGCAGCACGGATGCCCATGATACAAGCTTCATACTCTGCCATATTGTTTGTACAATCAAAATCCAATTTACAGGTAAATGGGTAATGATCTCCGTTTGGGGACACCGAACCGCCCCAATTCCATTGCCCATAGCGTTCGATGCCCCATCGAAGTTCGGTTTCAAGGACGATTTTCCGTGGTATCTTCTTCGGTTGCTACGTACATTAGGTCTTCATTAGGAAATCAAAGTCCGAGGCTCATAATCGCCGAGCTCTACTAGCGTAAAATTCGCTATCGCACTCCTTTTATCGCTTCGGTTTACATAAACTATGTCAAACTCGTAAAGTAAAATTTGCCATCGCCATCCGTCCATTAAGAGTAGTTGACTCCATTAGGTATTTCAATGGGTCTAGCTTGAGATGAGCCAGTCGTATGATACAACATGTCTTGCCTCGGTCTCCGAGTTGTCCGCACCAAGGCACAACATATTTTCTCAATCGTTGAGTACCTTGTTTCACACTCGGTGAACTTTTGCTAAGGTAGTATATTGCTTTTCTTTCTTTCCGACTCATCATGCTTGCCGAGCACACATCCCATTGAATTATCAAGTGCCGTCAAATAGAGGATTAAAGGCTTCTCTAGATTAGGCAAAGGTCAATCTTGGAGGATTGACAGTATTGCTTTACTTTGTCGAAGGTCTTCGACATTTCTCGTCCCACACACAGGTTGTATTTTTAAGAAGACGAAATATGGGATCACATTTCTCAGTCAGTTGTGAAATGAACCGAGCAATGTAATTAAATCTTCCTAAGAAACCTCGAACTTCTTTTTGTGTACGAGGCGGAGACAATTCTTGTATAGCCTTGACTTTGTCTGGGTCAACCTCAATCCCCTTTTCACTGACTATAAATCCTAGCAGCTTTCCACGACACGGCTCCAAAGGTACACTTTGTTGGGGTTAAGCTTCATTGGACTTTCCTCAACCTCAAAAATAATTTCCTTAAGACTTGGATATGCTCCTTTTCTGTCTGAGATTTGGCAATCATATCGTCAACGTAAACCTCAATTTCTTGTGCATCATGTCATGGAATAGGGTCACCATGGCTCTCTGATATGTTGCTCCCGCATTCTTCAACCCAAATGGCATTACTTTATAGCAAAAGGTTTCCCACATGGTTATGAATGTGGTTTTATTCATGTCTTCAGGAAGCATCTTTATCTGGTTGTATCCTGAGAAGCCATCCATGAACGAGAAAAATGAATAACACGTCGTATTATCCACTAAGGTGTCGATATGAGGTAATGGAAAGTTGTCTTTCGGGCTAGCCTTATTTAGATCTCTGTAGTCCACACACATTCGTACTTTCCCATCTTTCTTAGGGACGGGGACGATATTGGCTACCCATTCTGAGTACTTAACCACTTGCAAGAACCCTGCGTCAAACTGCTTCTTGACCTCTTCTTTTATTTTTAGTAAAACGTCTGGCCTCATCCTCCGAAGTTTCTATTAGACTGGCTTGTATTCTTCTTTTATGGGCAAACGGTGTACCACGATATCAGTGCTTAACCCGGGCATGTCTTGATATGACCATGCGAAGATATCCTTGAATTCTTGGAGTAACTCAATAAGGTCTTGCTTTGTCTCTGCGGTGATACTAGCTCCAATCTTCACTTCTTTCTTTTCTTGCCCATTTCCTAGGTTCACTATTTCCACTGATTCTTTGTGAGGTACGATTTGTTTCTCCTCTTGTTCTACCATCCTTAACAGTTCAGAGCTAAATCACACCTTGGTCATCTCCAAAATCTCGAAAATCTTCCGTACCCATATCTTGCTCAAAAGGACATTCGAGTCATCAGTGGCGTTACTCAAATCATTGATATCTGGAGACTGTTATGGAAATGAATAAAGGCTCATAAAATCATAGAATCTTGGCATGTTTATTGGTATGATAAATGAAGAATAGAAATGTTTAGAAGAATATTTAAAGAAAGAATAATGAATGAATGAAATGAACATAAAAGAAAATTTGCTCAAAAGATAGCGGAGATGTATTTCATTGAAAATAACGACGTCTTATACAAAATCATGTTCCACAAAAGGGGTTCTTATTGCTTCTAGACTTAAAGCAATAAGTGTGTTCCGAGTATTACTCTGAATGAGTTCTAAAGGCTATAGGAATCTCCTCCGCAGTCCAATTGTTTAGAACGCTACGCGGCTCATAGGGGTGGATGCCATTCTGATTTTCTTCCTCAATTTCCCCCTCAGATATAGCGTTGACATGCACGATTTCTTTATTTTGTGTTTCTCGTCCCGGATGGATAACCCCTCCTGATATAAAGGTCTCACGAATATGAGGAATTATCATCGGTTGCCATTTCATCTCATCTCCCCTCAGACGTGCCTTCCTTCTTTCTTGTTTCTTTTCTGACTCTTCTCTTTTTTGCTTTGCGTTTGGCTTGAATCCTATACCGAAGAAGTCTCGCTTTTCTTTTAGTCTTGGGACCTCGATTTCTCCTTGGAGGTACCTTCCAAGTCCTTTCCCTGGCACAGCTCCATTCCCGACCATTGGTTGTAGACCCATTTTCATGGTTTTGGATAATTGCGGTACTGGGACCTTATTCCCTTCGGCGACGAATGTTGCGTTGAAAAATTCCAAAGAACGGAAGGAACACTCAGCTACTTCATCGTTGGCTTCTAAATAGGGTGCATTGTTTGTTACAGTTGCGATGATGTCCTCTTCAGCATTTATGGTCATTAGACAGCCCTCTGAGATTAATTTCAACTTTTGGTGCAATGATGAGGGCACTGCTCCCGCCGAGTGTATCCAAGGTCTCCCCAGCAAGTAGTTATAAGACGGCTGGATATCTATCACGATAAAGTCCACCTCATATGTACCTGGTCCGATTAAAAGAGGTACTTCGATCCTTCCCATGACTTTTCTCTCGGTTTCATCGAATGCCCTTACTACGTTGTGGCAGGCCTTCATATGAGAACTATCAACGGGTAATCGGTTCAGTGTCGATAGAGGTAGAACATTAAGCGCTGATCCATTGTCGATTAGTACCCCTGGTAATGTGTATCCTTTGCATCGCGTGGTAATGTGGAGAGCCTTGATGAAACCCGTACCTCCGGAGAATCTCATCATCGTTAAAGAAAATGAAGTTATCGGCACTTATGTTGCTAACCAGCGATCCGACATTGTTAATCGTTATATCATTTGCAACATAAGTTTCATTCAATACCTTCATCGGTAGCGTTACGGTGTGCTTGAACTTAATAGTAAATCTAGTACCGATATCTGAGCCGATTGCTTATGTAGTCGCTTCTACGACACTGTATTCACTATGCTTCAAAACTTTAAGAATTCTAGCTTCTTCCTCCTTCAATGGCTCGTTTATATTGTCTCTTGCTTGGCCCTTTTTCTTTCTTTTGTTCGCCCATCAAGTTTTTCCCTTTTGAGTACTCGTTTTTGTGTTTGACAAGTCGTGGCGCTTTCCATCGCGCTGTAGGAGCCTTCCTCTTGGTTTTCTTTTGTAGTGTTGGTTAATCTCCCTATCGAAATCGTCACATTGCGCTTATAGTTCGGGGACCTCTTGTCATCTTTATATGAAAAGGTTACGGTTTTCGGATCACGATCCTTGGATACTCCTGACTCTCTTTTGTTGACGGACCTCCCTTTTCAGGAATCGTCACGTTGCAGTTATAACCCCCGAGAGTCTTTTGGTTGTCTTCAGATGAAAAATCAGTAGGCTTTCGAATCACTATTTTTGAATTTATTTTTACTCCATCGCCTTTTGATCGGGAGATGGTGACTAAAGGATAGCTCGCCTTCGAGGCTTTTGCTACTGACTCATCCTCCAACGTGCAGATGTTACCCTCTTTTCGGCCTTCATTGCTTTCAAAGAATTCTAGCTCTTTATTGTCCATCGGTAACATGTACCAAAGATTCGAACTCGGTGCAACTTTGGATTTCGTGCCTTCCGAGTCATGAAATTTACTGACCACTTCGTGTTTCTTCATGTTCCCCCTTGGACATGTCACAACCAATCCCTTTTTATCATTTCCTTCCGCACTGTTTCATTGGGGTTTCACATCGAAATATCCCTTTTAACTCTTCTCCTCGCATCTTCGCCTATCATGTTGACCCCGTGATTAGGTAGTGGGTGCCCCTTACAAGAGGTGTCATCGACTTCTATAACTCCCATCTGGATCAGTCTTTCTACTAGTTTCTTAAAAGCGAGACAGTGCTCTATAGAATGCCCCACGATTCCTGCATGGTATTCGCACTGTGCGTTCGCATCATACCACTTAGGGTATGGGGGTTGCAAGGGTTTTAAGTAATGGGGGGAGACAACGTGTGCGTCGAATAATTTCTGGTACATTTCCTTGTATGGGACCGGGATAGGCGTAAATTAGATTTTCTCCGTATTTTGCCTTGTGTTGGACTCCTGTCTAAAGGGGCTCTGATGATCGGGGGTCATAGTCCTTGGCTGGCTCACAGTAATAGGTTTTGAATAACCTTTACCTATGTTGTTTATATCACTCTCCCTCTTCTTCGGGGCCGTCTTTCTAGTACTTTCTCCAGCCTCTATTTTACCGCTTCTGATTGTATTCTCGATCATTTCCGACAAAGACAATATCGAAAAAATTTTTGTGGCACTTCAAGCATGTGATTAATGAAGGAGCCTTCAACGTATTGACAAACAAAGATGGTTGTCTCTTTTCTAGGAGCGGTGGTGAACTTGTGTGGCTACTTCCTCCACCATTGGGCATATTGCTGAAACTTTCGTTTGGCTTTTCTCCATATTTTGAAGCGTGATTCGGTCAGGGAGCTATATCAGCTTCGTGCCCGTATTGTTTCAGGAAGGCCTGTGCTAGGTCATTCCATGACTTGATCTGGGTACGGCTGAGCTGATTGTACCATTTAGCCGCGGCCCCGGCCAAACTATCCTAGAAACAATGAATAAGCAGTTGATCGTTGTTAACATATCCCACCATTCGTCGACAGAACATCGTGATGTGCGCTTGAGACAACCGGTCCCATTGTATTTTTCAAAATCTGGGTCTTGAACTTTGGCGGAAGTATGAGGTGCAGGACTAGGCTCAAGTCTTTAGCGTCCACTCCGTAGCGATGGTCAGCAGTCTCTATTTCCTTAAACTTTTCTTCTAACCATTTGCAATGATCCTCGAGTTATCTGGGAAGGTTCATTTTTGCCTTATCCATTTCGGCCATTTCATCAAAGTCGGGGACTATAGGGTTAGCCGGACCTTCTCCGGGATTAGTGCCTGAACCAGTTGAAAAGTGCGCTGGCATTGCGGTCTCAACCTGGCACTGTGGCCTGATAACAAAAGGCGTCCTTTGGGGACCTATTTCTGGTGGTGCTTGGGTATTTGGCGGGGTAAATCCCGGAGGGTAAGCAGGGTCGTCATTATTTCATGAACTAGCAGCGGCGCCCTTTCCTCGTTCATTGGCTAATAGTTGCGCCAGCTGGCTCATCATGTTGTTTTGGGACTCTTGCATCCGTTCTATCATATCTTGCTGGAGTTTCATCATTTGCTCCTACATCTGTTCTTGCATCTCCTTCTGAAATTGTTCAAATCTTTGATCCATTTTCTTTGTCTTAGTACGAGTCCCGTAGTGATGTCCAGTTCCCAGATTTCTTTTCTTCTCTCTTGTTTCTCTCTGTTAATCTTAACCAATTAGGCTTCTTTTTATAAACTTTAATGCATGTAATATGATGTAATGCAAATGCATGAATGCAGGAAGAAGACATCGATTCTAATCAACTTCATTTTAGAAAACTTTATTAAAAGGCAAAACCCTTTACATAAAGTAGATTACAAATATGTCCTCGCCCTAAGACCTAAGATTTTGATTTTTCCAAGCAGAGAGATTAGCTCTTCATCACGACCCGTGGTAGCCCATATCTCATGCCCAATATGTCGCCTCCTCACCAAAGTCATGGGTGATCGCCTACTTCTCGAATCGGATTATTGCTTCTCCCATGAGGTAGTCCGGCTTGAACTTGCTCGCAAGAATGGTGAAGCTCTTCCTCCCAACGTCTTTCTCTCATTTCCAGAAGCTCAATCCAGAGCTCGCTACTATGTAATGCCGATTCCAACTCTTCAACCCTACCTTTCATTTCCTCTATTTTGTTCAGGCTTGTCTTTAGTTGGCTTTCCGAGTCTCGACTCCGATAATGGTGTAGAGATCGCCCAAGCTCAGCTATTCTAGCTTCTAATCCCTTTTTCTCTTTTTGGTCTTCTGTCCTGCCCTTCTCTAAGTCTTCCTTTTGCGCTCGTATTTCATGAAACTTTTTCTCCCAACTGCTAACTTTGGCTCTTTCCTCTCTGACCTCTTGTTGCCACTGCTCCGAAGTTTTCCCTAATCCCGCATTCTTTATCGTTAAGCGCATCTTCTTGTACTCCATCTTCAAGTTATCTCGGTCTTCCTCTACTTTCCGCTTTTCCTTTCTGAGTTTCTCAGCCTCTGATTTTTGACCATCCACTTCTAACTGGAGGAGCATCTTTTCTTCCTCCAACCTTTCTATCCTTTTCCCGAGTTCCGAGCTCATCCGTTCAAAATCTTGCTTCACAATCTCTAATTCGATGGGACCACTGCGCGTGCATTCTTCTCTTGATCGGGCGCTGGTTTGGCTCAGAATGTTATCATTGACCCTCCTAGCCCTCCATTCAAGGTATTCCGGTCGTCCTCGGGCTGTAGATAATCTTCTCATTCTCAAATCGATTCGTGCACTAGAAATCTCTTTAACCCTTTTCTTATAGCTTCCTTTCATACGAGAACTCGCATTGAGCTAGCCCGTATGTCGTTGGTACTGAATCGTCTTGAACTATACCGTCTTAGAACCAAAGAAAGGCGTGGCGGTGGCACCCCAAATTCTAATAGGGAACCAGTCAAAGCTTCAAGCGATAAAGGATCCTATCGGGAATCATCCAGGAGCTTTCCACTCGATGTCGTCCTCTTGAAGGTTTTGGAAGAGCGCGATCCAATTTTCTTCGGACACATCCTCTCTTCTAGGCGTAGTTGCTATCTCTTCTAGCGGGGAGTACTTTTTTGACATGAACCGGCAAGACACTTTCTCTATTTTCCAAAAGTGACTATGGAACCAAGCCAATAACAGCTGCGCACACCCAATAAACAGGCCTTTACCTCTTCTCCGACATACGGTCAAGGATCTGAATGTTTCGGCTAAGATGGCAGGAACGGGTGTGACCCCTTTGTCCAACCGGTGAATAGATCGATAATCGCTTCGTCAATGTGCCTTAAAGCTTTGGGGAAGATTATCGGTAAGTAAATACACAAGGCCAAGATGTCTATCTTTTTCTTCGTGTCGGGATGCGCCGAATCGAGTCTCTCAAACATATCCGGTATGCATTTACCTCGCCTTCTTCCGGATTCTAGTTGAGACCTCTGTTCACTCATTCCGGTGATATTCATCAACTTCTTCGCGAAGGTTGGGCCATTAACCTTGGAATAAGCTTTGTCAACTTGAATTCTCGAGCAATGTAACAAGGTCGTATACTCTTCCACTGTAGGAACCAGATCCACTTTTCCGAAGGAGAAACAACTATAAGCGGTATTCTAGAACTGGGTCATTGCTCTGAACAGGTGCTTGTCTATTTTGACCTCAAGCAAGTAAGGCGGTCGTAGTAAGTACCATAGAACAAATTCTTCACTTCATCATCCCATCGAGTCCAAATTTCTTTCAACTCCGGAGCTCGCTCTGCGTGACACTGATATTGGTGAAGTTCCGTAGTTCTGACACATACCCTTTGACTAAGCTATCTCCTTTTTCTATTTGGCCTTGCTCTGACCATATGCGGACGGTCGCATTGTCTTCTACTTTATCAAAGAATTCGCTTTCCATAACCAGCTTCCCAACTCGAAAGCGGACCGTGAATCGATGTCTCTTTAAAATATGAAATGATATGCACAAAAAAAAAACACGAGAAAGTTAGTACCATGGAATATAAAGTAAGTAAAATAAGCAAACGCTTATCCGGGTGACCACTAAGGTTTGCCATGGCTCTACCTAAGGTGGGCTCTTGGGGTTTGCTATATCGCTTAGTTCTAAAGTTCGAGGTTCCCGAACAGAGATTCCTCGATCCTCACCCATTATAGGCTCATGCGGACCAAGTTCGGTTCGAGGAAGACATTTCCCTATGGCCATGCGGAAGTGAAAACTTCACGGAGACATAGGTACGGATGTATTCTGAAAGCGATCCACTAGCCCATGCGGAGGTGAAAACCTCACGAAGGCATAGCTTCCGCTCCCACTTAAAGGTGTGACCACAACGGTCATGCAATGCAATGCCAAAGTATTTACAAGGCTAATATTGAAGATGCGTTAAAAAGAAGCTTGATTTTTCAAAACCATTTTAATTAAAGGACAAAAATCAATCAATCTATGGCTTGACCTCGCGTCCCCGATTGGAGTCGCCAAGTCGTCAGAACCATTTTTGATGAAAACGTGAAACGACGCGTCGACTCGATTTTTGAAAAAGAAAGGAAAGGAGTTGCCACCGATCTTTATTTGGTGTGATCGGATCACCTTTGTTTTAATAAAACATTTAATTTACTAAAACAGTACTTTTTGGTCCACGAACTTTGAGAAAACGGATTCGGAGGTCGATTACGTGCGAGGAAGGATTAGCACCCTCGAGACGCCCAAAATTGGTACCAAACTGATTGATTGATGTCCTATTTGTTGAAAACTTTAAAGAGATTCGAAAATGCAATGCTTTTTATTTTTAAAATTGGAAGGGACGTTAAGGCTTTCTTATTTTCGAAGAGGTAAAACATCACGTCCAGTAAGTTAGGGCACAATACTTTAAACTCCGAAACTAAGCTCGCTTTTGAAACTTGGTTTTATTTGAAGAGGATCTTCCGTTATTCGTCAAATGAGAAATCGGAACCCAGTAAGTTAGGGCTCGATTTCCCAAGATTTCAAATACGGAAGATTGCCTCTATTTTAGGAAAAGAAACTTATCCCGAAGTATCTAAGTGTCGAGTCCAGTAAGTTAGGGCACGACATTTCAAATTTCGAGATTAAGTATTTTGTTTTAAAATTGCAACTTCAAAAGAGATATCCAGTTGTTTAACATAAATGAGTAAAACCGAACCCAAGAAGTCGTGGCTCGATCTTCCCGAGTTTTCAAGTACCTAACATTGTCTTTATTTTGAAAATTTGATTGATTAATATTAGACAAAGTAATGATACTAACAAATTAAGCGAATATATGAATAAATCTAATTCTTATAAACGAATGAGCAAATAATGATATAAGAATAACAATAATAAAATCATAGAAACAAATAGGATGATAATAATAATAACAACAATAAATAAATAAAAATTAAAAAAATATGATAAATAATTAAAGTGCTTTAAAGTATAAAAAAAAAGTAAAGAGCAATAAACGAATAAATAATAAGTAAATGAAATGACAAATAAATAAATAAAAGAACAAATAAATAAATAATGAATAAAATAATATAAAACAAAATTCATAAATGGTGAAGATTAAATAATGATAATAATAAGAGTACATTAATAATGAAAATAATAACATATTAATAAATGAACAATAATAAAATAAATAAGAGTAATAATAATAAAATAAAGTAATAATAATACTAGTAATAAAGTAATAGTAATAGTAAATAATAATAATTAATAATAGAGGAATAAAATAATAATAATAATAATAATAATAATGCTAATAATGATACTAATATGATAATATAGTAATAATAGTAATATTATATGAAAAAAAATGCGATTCAAACTAAATAAGGATTAGATTGAAAATAAAATGAAATTTCAGGGGCCAATCTGAAATAAAAATCACAAAAAGGATCCATTTAAACGCGCCGAGGAAACGGAGGGACCATGTGCGCAAATATTCCTTCAGGCCGAGGCTTACAGCAACAGGGGGACCAAATTGGAAGCCGAACCAAATGTTCGGGCCATATTTTAAATAATAAAAAATTTAATTGAAAATAATAAAAAAACCGGAAGGGCCGACCGCGCAAATAGCCCATTTAACAGAAACACGCGGATCCCCGGCTGGTCGGGTCGGCGTCTGGTCTCGCTTGAAAGCATGCGTCGTTTTGGCACAAATTCCTCCTCACGAAACGACGTCGTTTTCCTACCTCTATAAAACCCCTTTTATTCCCTTTTTTTTTCATTTGCTGCAGTCTTAAAAAAAAAAAGAGGAGAGAGTTCTCTCCTTTCTCCCTCTGCAGATCCGAGAGGGAGGGTCTCCGTGGGGATTCCGATCGGAATCCGGTCCACCCAGCCGTTGTCATGCAAGCCACCGTCTGCATGGTAAAAAATCGAAATGGTATATTTTTTTCTCTCTCTTTTTTTATATATTTGTTTTGGTTTTTTTACTAGTTTATGTTTATTTTAAGTATATTTCCGTAGATAAAAAA
This sequence comes from Gossypium rotundifolium, assembly GCA_025506655.1. Classification (NCBI taxonomy): domain Eukaryota; kingdom Viridiplantae; phylum Streptophyta; class Magnoliopsida; order Malvales; family Malvaceae; genus Gossypium; species Gossypium rotundifolium. The sequence goes on from CP106729.1 coordinate 33,404,988, forward strand.
ATAAAATAAATAAAGAAACTAAAATAAGGTTTTGAAAAGTTACCTCTCGATCTGCTTCCGTTGCTAATCTATTTCCTTTTATTTTAGAATCTCTGTTCGTGTTTTTTTTTTGAAATATCTTTTGATTTCAAAGGAAACTCCTTTTTGTTTGAATCTCTCGATTCTCGTATATATTTCAAAAGAAGAAAATAAAACCTTTTCCACTATGATTTTTCTCTCTGTTTTTTTGAAAAAAAGCCTCCTTTACATTATTTCCTTGGTTTTATAAAAACAAAAGCAAAGGCCTTCTCTGCGATATTGTTGTCCCTATCTTTTCGCGTGTTTTGCGTGCCATGGGAGCGTCGTGAAGCGCGATTTGACGGAGCGGCGCAGAGGCGGTGGGGGGTCAAGTCGAGGGTCGAGTGCGAGGCTAGGTTTTTTGTTTTTTTTTTTTCTTTTCGAGTTGGGTCGGGTTTGGGCCATTTGGGCCTATTTTTGTTTTGTTAATGGGCCCCATTTTTTTGTTTGATTGGGCTTGTAATTTTTTTATTTTTTATAATTGGGCCCGGGCAATTTGGGCCATCTACAGTGTTGATTGCATTCTGAGTTTGTTTTTCAATTAATGATCACCATAATCAAGCACCAAATTTTTATTGGCATTGAGGGAGCTTTTACTGAATTTTAAAAATTTAATATAGCTTTTATCTCCCATAGATACTGAAAAGCCTTTTATCTATATGTAAATGTAATTTAAAAAATAAAAATAAAATGGACGTCCTAAGTGCAAATGTCCTCACGAAAACAAGAGCTCCTCCACCAAAATAAAAACACCCAAACGCACTCTGATTAAATAAATGTTAATCATGACATCCATTTGATGTGTGCATCCTACTCATCACATATATATTTTTCTAAAAAAGAGTTACAGCCATAATTAGGTTAAATAAAAAAAAATTATGACATCTCAAAAAATGGACACAAATTAATAGTAGGAATGCGATTTCGATGGATTGTCTTGTCAAAAAAGTGGAGCATATAATAATATAATGAAGATCCTGTTATTTTGATGGTCTGACTATATATTAGATGATATAATTTGACAGTCATATTTATTTTTATTATCTTAGGGTATCTCTCCATGGGAGAACACTCCCATCACAAAAAAGTAGTAGGTTTCATAGAATATTTTTAATAATAAATAATTGATATTTTTTTTATTTGTGGTAGTAAATTAACTGATTGAAATAAAAATTTAGCATAAAAGCAGAGAGAATCAATGTCCAAGATGGAACTTTTGAAAGAATAAGAGGAATGAAATGAATTAAGAATATGTATAGGATAACAGAAAGGGGGCACTTGCTACATTAATTAAAACAATATTTTATACCACACGCTCTAAAAATATATTATGGGTTAAATTATATTTTATTTTTATTAAAATAAATTAATTAATCTATATATATTAAATTAGAGAGAAATTTAATTTTTCTATTATAAATTTTTATTTATTTATATTGTTATAACTCATAGAATAACTAAATTAAATTTTACAGTAAAAATCTATAAAAATTTAACAAAAAAAAAAACCTTTATAAGAAAACCCTTATAGAGCCTATGTGAAAAAGAAAACCCTCGTGCATACATATATAAGAAATATGCAAGTTGGGGAGGCAGAAAGGGGGTGCACTCAATCCTAGAAATGATGCCCACCAAGACAAAGTCGAGTAGCCAAAGAAACTCGCCCCTCTTGGCTCCACACCCATGCCCTAGCTCAGTGCTCTCTGCAACTTAACAAAATTAATTAATTATTTATATATATAAAATATGGGATGGTAATTGGAAGCCGTTTGATGGGGGGTGTTTTTCTTCTTTAATCATTTCTCTTTTATGATACAGAAGAAAAAAAGGTAAGAATATTAGACAAAGACTTTGCTAAACATCCAACTGATTATATATTAATAAAACATGCAATGGGGGTAGCATAGTGATATCGAATTTCGGCGATACGAATGTTTAAAAATCAATACAAATACCAGTTATCGGAAGGATCCCTTTTTGATTTGATTTCCTCTATAAAACAAGTTGAATTCACTTACAAAAAATCAGCAGTAGCAATATAGCACAATTTCGTGGCCATAGCCTGCCTATTTACGAATTATACTAAGAAAAAGTAAAATTGATTCCCCGGCCCCAATAGACGTATGGATATACCCTACGCTGTGGCCGTGAATGTAACGCAGCATCTGCCAAAGTTTTGACTCCGTCTATGGATAATTTATTTGTCAAAAGAGGAAATCGAATTGAATTTCGCTTTTCATATAAAAAAGTCTTGTGGTGATGGACTGTTTGAATTCAATAAACAAATTTTCAATGCATCAAACATAATAAGGATAATACCACTCGCATTATTATACAACTGTTTACATTTACTCTTTCCAAATATCCTCACTTATAACTAAATAAACTTTTAAAAAGAATTAAGTAAAATAATAATGAATGTCTACGGAATAATTTTTTACCAAGATGAAAGCTATTAATGAATATCTATAAAATGAAATAAAATAAAATAAAATAAACTTACCGCTGCGTTAGACACCAAAATTTTGACTGGAGCATCATGCACCAGTAAAGAGAAAGCATCAACAGTGAGAATGTTCTAACAGCATTATTGAAGTAATGGTAATCTATATGGGCATTATTTATTTTGTTTTAGAAAAATGAAAGACTCTAATATCATCTGCAGACTTAATGTTTCCAAAGGAATTTATTTTTGTATGTATATTAGACTCGCTCAAAGTTGTGTTGAATCAAACAGTTTGCAGCACTCTTTATCTTTCAGCTCTGACACCACCATTCACAAGAGATTTTCAAGAATAAAGGTTTCGTTGATTAAGTTCAAAATCAAACTCCAATGAAAGATTTCGAATCTAATACGAGAATGGAAAGCTCCACATAGCTGCATTGATAGAATATCAATGTTCATAAATCTATACAAAGTGAAATGACAAAATTCCCAAGTTATATGACTGACTGCCAGACACACGGTGACATTCTCGGCAAGACAAAGAACATAAACTCGAAAGAGTTAAATGTAAGACTGCGAGAAATGGTGGGGGAAGCACCACTATCAATTCCATTGTCTTTTATCGTACACTGCATCACAGAATTTTAAGAAGAAATTCAGAACCCAACAAAAATGGCGTTTTCTGTGTTTGAGGTACTCTTAGACCTTAGTTGTTTTACTATATTTGGCAATGTTTGGATCTTCCACTTGCTTCACTATATGGCAACTTTTTCATGTAAAATGGTGCATGCACGGAATGCGTCATAATTTTCCACCAGCCATTTGTCCAAAAACTCTGTTTAATAGGTTCTACATGCATCAAACATGTGCATGTCAAAACAAGAGCAAAAATCATTAAGTAATCACTGAGATGCAACTATTTGCAGGTCTCAGGCATGATCCAAACTCATGCACCACTTGTCATGATTTGATCTAAGCACACCACATCCAAGATTAACCCTACTAAGTAGATGATGATATAAAAAGGGAACTTAGGAAGAGATTAGTAGACTATTATATTTAATGGTTTGGAGTTGGTATTAGAATGATTTTTATGGGAAAGGAGGTGGGCTCCCACCATAAAGAAGACTATCCCTACATCAAATAGCTTTAACACACAGTACAAATTCTTGTTTCTCTCTCTCTCTCTCTCTCTCTCTCTCCTACAATATATTTATATGCTCTCTAGTGCACACTTTGGGATGCTCAGTTAAAAGGAACTTGTTAGCTAGCTTCTCTCCATTCCCCCAAGACCCCAACCACACCAGCACCAGCACTGTCCACCAATACCAAACATATAGCATCACTTCATTTTAACCATGCCTCTCAACTGCGTAGCACCAAAACCCGAACATGCCTGCAATGGACGAGTGGAGTCAGAGACGTCTAAATCCCAGAAAATTGCTGCCCTTGCGTTCCCAATACAACACAATTCCCAGCCTCCACCCAGACTCTCCTTGTTTCATATAACTTTGAAGGTCTTATTATTAATAACAATACATAATGTATTAGTTACCATTATTTACTGTCTTAATCTTTTTTCTCATATTAGTTTATTTACATTTCTGTGATTCTTTACACAGTTTGAGGAGGTAGTGTACAAGGTGAAGTTGGAGGAGAAAGGATCATGCTGGGGTTCATGGATCACCCGAGAAAAGACCATACTCAATGGTATAACAGGAATGGTTTGCCCTGGAGAAATACTAGCAATGTTAGGTCCATCAGGAAGTGGTAAAACCACCCTCCTCACCGCTCTTGGGGGCCGTCTGACTGGCAAACTATCAGGAAAGATCACATACAATGGGCAACCTTTTTCTGGTGCCCTAAAACGAAGAACTGGATTCGTGGCTCAGGATGATGTTTTATACCCCCATCTCACGGTGACGGAGACCCTTTTATTCACAGCACTGCTGAGGCTACCCAACAGCTTGACCCGAGACGAGAAAGCCCAACATGTGGAGAGAGTTATCGCTGAGCTAGGACTGACCAGGTGTCGAAACAGCATGATTGGGGGGCCGCTTTTCAGAGGAATATCGGGTGGGGAAAAGAAGAGGGTTAGCATTGGTCAGGAAATGTTAATAAACCCGAGCTTACTTTTACTAGATGAGCCTACCTCGGGTTTGGACTCAACCACAGCACAACGGATCCTCACCACAATCAAAGGCCTTGCTAGTGGAGGCCGAACTGTTGTCACCACCATTCATCAACCCTCTAGTCGACTGTATTACATGTTTGACAAGGTGGTTTTGCTCTCAGAGGGTTGCCCAATCTACTACGGTTCATCAGCTTCAGCCTTAGATTATTTTTCCTCCATTGGCTTCTCCACATCCATCACTGTCAACCCAGCTGATCTCTTGCTTGATCTTGCAAACGGTAAATCTTTTTTTTTTTTTTTTCAACTTTCATGTATTTACTTCCCTTTTATGACATATATAGAGATTGATGAGAAATTGAGACGTGGGGAAGCTTTTTTTTTTTTGTCGTTGTTGAATGTTCCTTTTCAACAATAGATCGGGTATGAATATGATCGGTTGGCCTACCAAAAAATATATGGTGCTTCCACCTTTATATCCCTTATGAACTATGTCGTATTATCAGACCCCACCCTTTCATACTTCCCTTCCTCTTGTCACTTTGCTTTACCATTTGATGATCTGATTCTGTGGTCATTTTCAACAAATACTATCACTGTACTATGCTTATAATTTACTATCATCAAAACATATATATCAAATTTCAATGCAGGAATCGGTCCTGATCTCATGCACTCAGTGGAGCAAGTTGAGAGTCCGGAAGAAGAACAGAAATTCGTAAAGGATGCTCTTCTCTCTGCTTACGAAAATAACATTTCCACAAAGCTGAAAGCTGAGCTTTGCAATTCGGATGCCAATAACTTCGTCAATACAAAAGAAGCATCAGCAAGTAAATTTTCTTCTTTTCGTTTTACTTAATTTGCCCTACTCTGGTTTTGAGGGTGAACTCGAGTAGTAATTTATGATGTATTATATTAAAGCAGGATATGAGAAGTCAGAACAGTGGTGCACAAGTTGGTGGTATCAGTTCAAGGTGCTGCTTCAAAGGGGGGTTAGAGAAAGGAGATATGAAGCCTTCAACAGGCTAAGAATTTTCCAAGTGATCAGTGTGGCAGTACTTGGTGGGCTACTATGGTGGCACACCCCAGCTTCTCACATCTCCGACCGCGTAAGATTGACAGTTCTTCTCTGTTAACCCGTTTAAAACCAAACAATAGTGGTGACTTTCGTGCTAAGCTAAAGTTTCAACACTTTACCCAACTTCTTGTCGTAATTCAGTCTAATTTTGAAATTCATTTTTTTTACTTTTATAAAAAAATCGAAAACTTAGTCCTTAATTTAATTTATGAATATTTATCTTTTATTTTATAAAAATTGAAATTTTGATCTAATTAGGTAATACTATTAAACTTTGAAGTTAAATTGTTAACTTAAAATGAACCATTGGTGAAAAAAATATCAAAATTTTAAGTAAAAAACACATTTTTTTTTCACATGTTCAAATTAGTTCATGTAAAGTAAAATGAGTTAAAAAAGCAATGCCTTTTTTATAAGGGATTTATTTTATTTTTTGGAATAAGATTGAGAAAAAGTTGAGTAGTTTATAAAAACATTGATATTTTTTTTTAAGTTAAAATTACTAGTTATATATATATATATACATATTATAAAAGTAAAAAACTATTGCCAACTTCGACGAGCTAAGCAGGCTTTTTTATCTTAAAAACAGATTGCACTGCTGTTTTTCTTCTCGGTCTTCTGGGGATTCTATCCACTCTACAATGCGGTATTCACATTCCCTCAAGAACGAACAATGCTAATCAAGGAACGCTCTTCCGGAATGTATCGCCTTTCATCCTACTTCCTCGCCAGAACCTTCGGTGACCTTCCACTTGAGCTTGCCCTCCCCACAGCTTTCGTCTTCATAATCTATTGGATGGGTGGCCTAAAACCAGACCCTCTCACCTTCATCCTGTCTCTGTTAATCGTGCTTTACAGTGTCCTCGTCTCTCAAAGTCTGGGCCTAGCCATTGGGGCCATTCTCATGGACATCAAACAAGCCACCACCTTAGCTTCCGTCACCACACTTGTTTTCCTCATAGCCGGGGGATACTACGTTCAACAAATCCCTTCCTTCATAGTGTGGCTTAAATACCTGAGCTACAGCTACTACTGTTACAAGCTTCTGCTAGGGGTTCAGTACAATGAGGATGATGTTTACGAGTGTGGGACGGCAGGATTGTGTAGGGTTGGGGATTTACCTGCCATCAAATCTATGGGATTGAACCATTTGTGGATTGATGTGGCCATTATGGCACTCATGCTGCTAGGCTACCGACTCCTCGCTTACATGGCTCTTTACCGAGTGCGGTTGAGGTAAAAAAAATAATTTATATGTAGCAGCAAAGTGAATAATTTTTAGATTAATTTTGAAGGAAATTATGTATCAACTTTTTTGTTTGTCATAGTTGTTAGATAATATACTACTAACTCACATGTTCTTGTCCTAATTTGAGTTTTGATTAATCCAAAGAGTTAATTTTAAATAAACACATGAAATATATATAGATACAAAAACCAGACACCAAGAGTCCCACTAATATTATGCAGTGGTGGTGAGGTCCAGGTTTTGGTGGGGTTCTGAATCTAAAACCCACTTTAGCTGAACTTCAACAGCATCCTCCAACTGGGCTAAACCTAGTGCCCTCAACAGAAAAAGGAAAAAAGATTGAATAATTTATGTAACACCTGATCATGTTGATGACTGATGGAAAAGACAGGAGTTAATCAGAGCATACCACCAAAGCTTTCTTTTTTTTCTGCCCTTTAATTTGTGTATTAAAATTAGCTTTTAAATTAGTAAAAAAATGAGAAAGAGATCTAGATTCAGTTAAACTTGGATCTTTTCTGGTCAAAAGCAAGCGAGACAAAAATGAGAATCCCAATCAATATCATTGTCCACCATTATTATTCAGTAGAATTCTTTAGCAATATCCTTTTTCTTTCTTTATAGCATAAAAGGGTGGTTATTGGCTATTTGTTTGAGAAATTAATTTCACTTGATTTTCCGTTACTAAAATCATGATTTGATCAAATCCTAAACATGCATTTTTTCCATCTTAGATAAGTAGTTGCCTGACTATCATATATAATTTTCCAAAGGAAAACTTAACAGGTGATAATAATATTTAAGCTAATGGTTATAAACTCAATGGTAAAAAAAGTTAGGAGAGATAAGGGGGAGAGGACCACATATACATCCACATGGTGGTAGGGCAAAAAAGATGAGTGGAGAATCATGTAAACAAGAAATGACAGCACAGATAGGCATGGGCATGCCAATTTATATATATACATATCCATGTCATTTCCTACTTTAAGATGGATCGTGTATTCCACGCTAAAAATTCATCATCCTCGAACCATGCCAAGCAAAGGACAATTTGTAAAATCTGCACCCTGTCCTGTCCTTTTATTCTTTTATAATAATAAATGGATGACGTGGCTTTCATTTTTTCTAAGTGCTAACCTCATCAGGGATACTACACTGACCTAACTCTTTAAATTTAATCAGAGGAAACTCAACTCATGATGCAATAAAAGATGAGTGGTAAGTTTAAAGGTGGCTTACCAACCATGTAGTTGTCTATCGTTCTCATGCTGCCAACGGTATAGAATATGTAAGTAGATCAAGTCCATAATGAAAATGTTGGAAATTTGGGATTTAGAAGCCCTCTGCCTCTGCCTAATTATTCATGTAAAGATTGCAGGTGTCTTCAACGCTCGTCTTTCTGCCTTACTCTTTATTTAGTTACGTATGTTTTAGGTCATGGTGTCTTTCTTTTCTTTAAAGGACGGTACGAACTAGGAAGCAACTTGCCTTCAAATTTTCAAGTGTGATCTTCGCATATTAATTTTTTTCTTTGAAGAATGATGATTCCTTTCTATTTTTATTTTGGATACAACACATTGCAATTTTCTAAAATCCAACACTTATGTATTATTGGATCCAGCACCTTTCAAATTTTTGTATTAGATGTTTATGGAATTTTATTTTTACATTTTTTTTAATTAATCAGACATTAACCCAATTACTGCTATAATATTATGGAATTTAAAATTATTTTTGTTAGAAATATACTATTGCAAAATAAAATTATTAGCGCTGACAGTCACCCCCCAAGATTAACACAGTACTTCAATATTGATACGGTCCTACTTAAAAATCAATCTAAATAAGGAAAATAACCTCCTATTTATATTATTTTCTAAAGGCATATAAAACAATAAATTTGTAAAATCAATTTCTTAAAAATCTCAACACCAAATTCTGATTCTATCAAATCATAATTGTTTAAAATTACTTTTTCAATTTCTTTGCATTACCAACAATGCTAACTTTACAATATATATAAACCAAAGTCTCTAATAAAACATAAAATTTATGCTTCCTTTGGTTACTATAGTGTAATACTATGAGAAAAAATAATTTATTGTATATTTATTACAACAGTTATATATAAAATAAAAATAGTTAGTACAAATTCAAATTTGAAACTAAAAGACTGAGTAAAAACTATTTTAAAAAAATGAAACCACATTAAAATAAGCAAAAAAAAATTCCTCCTTTTCATAACAAATTAAAACTTATCAATTAACCGTTAACTCATATGCTAAAATATGATAAATAATAATACTCTTATTAAACATAAAATTAATGTAATAAATTATATTTAGCATTATTATACATCTAGAAGTAATTTTATATATGTAATTTCGATAACTTCTAATATAAATATAATAAAAATCAAAGGTTGCAATCTTAAATGATTTTACTCACCATTGTCTAATTATGTTTAAAAAAAAGTAAATATTCTTTTATGTATATTAATTATATTTTGTATTATTTTCTAGATAAAATATTGTTTTAATAAAAAATGTTTTCATTATAAAATAAATGTGATAATTTTAGTCAAAATTATATTGTATATGTACAATGTGAATCGTTTTATTATTTTGTAAGCATTGAATTTAGTCAAATTTAATGTGTTTTAAAATTTTAAAACTAATTTAAATTAATTAAATTCATTATTATTATTATTTTCTTTAATTAAATTTTAATTATCACAATTATAATACACATATACTGATATTTTCTTTAAACCTCAAACCTTATTTATAAATAGGTTTTAAAATTTTTTTGCTCAAGCTCATTTTTCATGTCCCAAGTTTCAAACAAACCTTAAGTTTGAATAGATAAATCAACCCACGACCAATTCATATTTGGATGAATCTTACTTATTAATTTAAGTTGATTGATTTCTAAAATAGTATTGTCTTTTTATTAAATTGATTATAATTTCAATTATAATGCTTTTAAAATTAAATTAATATATCATATTTTCATTTCAGTAATCACATTATTATTGAACTGTTACAAAAATTAAAAAGATTTATAATAAATAATTAAATATATTTTAGTTAATCCATACAGCTAACTCGTGCATCGTACAAATATACAAACCAATAACTAATAAATATGTGTCTTTCAAAAAAAAAATATCAAATGCGACGAAGGGTAAGTGGTTATGGATGTTAGAAAGGTGGTCGTAACGATCTTCGAGTTTTAACATACAAAATGAAGCAGGGCTAGGGCACAACAAATCTTGTAAATAATAAAACATTGATAAATTTGACAATATTCTCTCTTGCCCCGCTCTATTTGTAACACCTTTTTCCTGTATGATCATCGGACCTGAGTTACAACATGTTATTACAGTAATCGAAACTGAAAACATATAAATAAATCAAGCAATAATCATTCGTATCTCAATCATAATCATATGATATCATTTAAATAGAAATTGATACTAAATCGAGCTTACAAATCTATTGATGACCTGAGCATGAATTAGAACCAAACCGTAATCTTTTGAAAATTAGGACTCCATGTCGTGACGAGCCAATCTCACGTCATGACGTCATTGAGATAGTGAGTCACATCACGATGTCGGACCACTTGACGTTGATACGTCACAAACTGTCATTCAACGTTGCGACGAGGAGAATTGCATGTTGCAACGAGGACTTTGTTTTTGGTAAAATTTGATCATTTGGTACATAATTCGAGCCAAGCCAAACCATTGCTCAAATGGTGCATATTTGGCCATTTAAACCTACACAAAACCAACTTAAATACATGCCAACACATACATTTAACCAATCACAAGACCATTTAAGCTATTCCACATGAAAAGGACACTTTGTTAATTATAACAACCTAAGTATTCATCAACTATACAAACATAGTTTAATATTCATATTTAACATTCCAAATTCAACCAATATCAGATTCAAATTATGTCATTCAATAGCTTAACATATATCTTACCACAATACCATTAATGTACATGCAAACTCACTACATAAAATTATTCAAATGAAAGCATTATCCAAAGATCAAATCTATCGTTTTCATATAATTTCATACACTTAATAAGACTTAAAACATTCACCATAGCAAAGTAGGGTTAGGGCACGACAAGTCATGTAAATAATATAATAGTGATAGATTTGACAATATTCTCTCTTACCCCACTCTCTTACCCTACTCTCCTTAATTTAATGTGTTCTATTTGGGTTTTGATATTTTTATGTTTTTATTAATTGTTGAGGCAAGTTTTGAAGTGGCTGACTATGTACCACTGAAAATGTCTACTTCTATCACTACAGTGACAAAGTGTTACTTGCTATATTTGATGTCGGCAATTCATTGAAAAAAAATCTTTTGGTTAGGCTGATATTGTGGAATCATTCACGTCATCAATGAAGATTAATCCATTTAAAGGAACATATCTTAAGGATCAAACCAGAACAATTGTACCAAATCCCTTAAATCAATAATGTTGAATCAAGACAAAACTTCACTTATTTTCTAACATTCCACCTTAAATGTATCGCAACATACTAAACTCATAAAAACTAGTAGAAATTTCAAATTTTATGAATTAATTAAAATTTGAGGTATATATTAAATTATAAAAAGAATTAAAACAACTATTAATGGTAACATAATGACATTTTTGGCTCTCGCACTTTTTCAAAAAAAATTAATTAATTCCTTATGAACTTTTTGCACTTAATTGAACCTCTAAACTAACAAAACTGACTAAATAAATCTTTTGACGTGATCATTAGCAGACGTCACATCAACATCGTTTGCTGACATGACAATACCACATCAGCACTAATCGTTGATGTGATAGTGCCACATTAGCAAAAATAAAAAAAATTTAAAATTTTTAGAACATTTTAAAATTATTTTAAATAATATATGATGAATCTAGATAAATGGTTGTTCAGGTTCATTTGAAAATGACATCTCATATGTCTAGATTCTTTTAGAATTATCAAAACATAAAAAATGATAAAATCACAAAAATTTAAAATTTATAATAACGATTAGAAATTTTTTATAAAGTTTATAAAATAAATTATTAAAAATCACAAAATTTAGAAAAAATCATTTATAAAATTGTTAGAAATTAATTAAAACATAAAATTTTATAAAATAATTTATTTTCATAAAATGTTACAAAAATTATTTTATCATTTATATTAAATTATTTCACTAATATAACTTATTTCCAAGTATATCAAACATTGATATTTTTTTCTCATGTAAACTATTAAAAGTTCTTCTAAAATGTTAGGCCTTGTTAATCATCAATGGTTTTTTTAATTAATGATAGATAGCTATACTTTAATAAAATGAGAAAAATATTTTTATAAAATATTTAATTTATTTTAATAATTTTATGGTTTTTAATTAATTTCTAACCATTTTTTAGAAAATGCACATTATTAATTTTCATGGTTTTAATAAATTTTTATAAATTTTATAAAATTTTATGGTTTTAATTAATTTATAATAAATATTATAAATATTCATTATTTTTATAATTTTTATAATTTTTATATTTTTATAATTCCAGAAAAATCTGGATAATTATTTATCTAGATTCATTGTGAATTTATTTAAAAAAAATAATTTTAAGTGTTTTTATTATTTAAATTTTTTTTCACTGCCACATCATCATCAACCTTTAGTGATGATGTGGAACTGACATGTTAGTGACTAGTGATGATATGTCACTATCACGTCGGTAAATGGTGATGACGTAGGCATCTATTAATGACCATATTATCGTTACTGATAATTGCTAACTGTCAACATTAGTCAAAGACCTTATTCGATCAATTTTATTAGTTCAAGACTCAATTAGGTGAAAAAATTGACAATGTATTAAAATTTTTTGAAAAAATTTGAAGGCCCATTAACCTATAAATATTGAACGCTTGAAAAACTACAGCAGGCTTGGCTTGATTTGACAATCAGAAGGGGAGAGTGGAAAATCATAAAATCGGTAGGCCCATAAAGAGTGGGTGGGTCAGCCCGATCCGGCAATCCCAAGTCCCGTTTCTCGCACTAGATATTAGAAAATTTGGGAATGGAAGTAGAAGAGGACGACGAAATCTGATACTCCTATTTTGGTAATACAAAAAAAAAAAAAATTATTGAAAGAAGAAAATAGCGAGTGATAGGATGGATGGAATCGGAGAGGAGGGGGGAGGAATAAGGCTGAGAAAGAAGTTCCCCGATGACAACAAGCCTGGCTCTTCCGCCGAAGTTGACTACAAGACAAAAGCCGGCACCGCTTGGAGCCATTCCTATCTCAACCAGAAACCATGGCATCCCCTCTCCTACCCTAACCAACGCCGCAAATGGATCGCTGAGCAGACCCATGCCCAGCGCGTGCGCCGTGCCGATGAAGTCGCTCGCGAGGTTGGTCTTTCTTTTTATTTATTATTCTACTACTCTCTCTTTCTCTGTCACTTGCCCTAGCACTAAGCATTCTATCTTATGCTTTGATGCAGTATGCCCAAGAGCAAGAATTCTTTCGCCAGACGGCTCTAATTTCCAAAAAAGAGAAGGAAAAGGTTTTGAATATGATCCTATCTAAGTGGTTTCCCTTAATTTCTATCATCATTCTTTTGGGGACTAAATTACCCGAAAACCCTTATTGAATTCCTAGGTGGAGATGATGAAAGCTGTTAGCTTTATGTATGTTCGTCCGCCTGGTTATAATGCTGAAAGTGCCAAAGCGGCCGAGATTGCTGATGAGAGGAAAAAAACTGATCATAACAACGTATCCGATGATCATTCGACCGATGTGCCTTCCACAGCAATGTAATTTTGATTTGAATATAAAACATTTCATGTGTTTTCCTTGTTTTATTTTAAAGCTAATTTTCATATTTGTGAAATGGCTTTCTCAATTTATTAGCTTCATCTTGCAGGCAGCCGGAATCTTTGCCCGGTGGAGGTGCTACTACTAAAGAGAAACGGAAATCAAGACCTAAAGATGTTTTTGGACGTTCTTTACCAACAGAGGAAGAGTTTGAAGTTCTTAAAAACGCTCCACGGTATGTATCAATAGTAGCTTCTGAAATATTAACCAATGGTAAATTGAATATACCTGCATGCACTACCGCACAATCTTGGCTAGTAAACCAAAGAAAATATGATATATTATGGAAAAAAGCAGACAGTTTGATTTGATTTGATTTCTATTGCTGAAATAAGCTATTTGATTGTTTATTTCCATGGTCATGCTGTGCAAATGAATTTAATTGTTGTCCTGAGCAATGAAACTGGCTTACTCACATGAGGAAGCTCAAGCTGCATCTTTTTAAGGAATGTTAAAACTAACCATCTTATAAGTTATAACAAGGGCAAAATATATTCATCTCATGATTACATTATTATAACATGAAAGTGCATTTTATAACTTATATTTGACACAATGATGGAACTTTCAGGCTGGAGACTGGTGTTCCTGGTAGGGTTAAACCTTTTGCTGTTGAAGTCCGTAATGTAAAATGTCTTAGATGCGGAAATTTTGGTCACCAGAGTGGTGATCGTGATTGTCCATTGAAGGATGCTATAATGCCGAATGAAGAGAGTCGCTTAAAAAGAGATGATCCATTGACTGCTATCATGGCTCAAATGGATCCTACTGAGGTTAGTATTACTTCTGTATTGGTTCTGTTGAAATTATTGAAAGGTATTAAAGCTTTATTGCTCCAAATTATACATCTTTTGAAAATATGGGAGCTCTCTCTGTCATCCTGTCACTATTTTTATCGGTATAGAGTAATTGGTGTGTTTTAAGTCAAGGCTAAAGCCACAAGGAGGAGGCCATAAGATTTTGAAATGTCTGTTTTATAGGGAAGAGCTGTAACTTAAACAGGATCAAGAAATAAAATACTACTTTGGCAACGTTAGAAATTTTTGAAAGAAGGCTTTTTGGACTAAGAAAGCAACAATATTTGTTGTCTCATCTGTTTCTTTGTTATTCATTTGGTTATCGCCATGATATGTATCCCATTTTTTGCAGCCTCTGAAGTGGGAGCTAAAGCAAAAACCAGGTATGAGTCCTCCTCGCGGTGGATTTCAACCAGATGATCCCAATCAACAAATAGTTGCTGAGGATATATTTGATGAGTATGGAGGTGAATACTTTTTTCTATTGAAGGATCATTTACTGACAATTTCAGCTCATAAGATATAAGCAGCTACATACTAACCGTTATCCTTTAAAAAAAAATACAGGATTCCTTAGTGGGGGTAATATCCCTGATTTGTTGACTAACATCTCGTGCAAACCCAAGAAAAGGAAGTCCTCAAAAAAAAGTAAACACAAGAGGAATTCATCTCCAAGTAGTTGGGACGCCCATGTTCCTAATCAAGATGGCTTATCGCCAAGTTCTGATGACGATGAGAAGAAGCCAAAGAAGAAGAAAACCAAGAAGAAGAAAAGGCGGAATTCTTCTGGGTCAAGTTCTGATGATGGTGCAGAGTTTGATAAGCATAAGAGGCAGAGAATAAACAAGCATTCTTATTCATCAGAAGACTCTGACTCTGGCAGGCAATACAGGACTAAAGAAAGGCGAGAAAAGCGTTCATATACATCTGAAGATTCTGAATCTAATCCAGAATGCTGTGGTAAAAAGAGCAGGTCAAAGCATTCTTATTCATCTGCAGAGGACTTTGATAGGCATTATAGGAAGGGCAAACATAAGCGGTCTTACACACCTGAAGATTCCGACTCTGGCAGGTATTATAGGAAGAAAAAGAGTACCCGAAAGCCTTGTACTTTGGATGAAACGGACGCTGATAGATACAGGAAGAGTCAAAAGAGCAGACAAAGGCATTCTAATTCATCCGATGAGAATCATAGGCATGATAGGAAAAGCAAAAACAAGAATTCCTATTCATCCGAAGACTCAGACTGCCGTAGGCCTGAGCCTAGACTCAGAAGATTCAGACATTGTTAGGCATAATAGTAGGAGGGAAAAGTACCGACTTAAGCATCATTATTCATCTGAAGATGATGCTTATAGACATCTTAAAGGTGAAAAGAGTCGGCATAAGCATTCATCATCATGCGGATATGAAGATTATTCTAACTCAGGTTCAGAGCGCAGAAGTAAACATCATCATCGTCACTGAAACCATAAAGTTCCCATAATTTGCACTACAATGAGAATCTGGTCGTTTGATTCTTTTTTAGCATTTACCAGAATATGACGATGATGAAGAGTAGGGGAAGTATACTATTTTGATAGCTTAGAAGCATAAGAAATGGAGTATCCTTGTCAAAATCATGTGTACACGTTCATAATTTCAGTTGTTGCTATCAAAGGCATTTTTGTCTACTAAACTTCAATTGTAGCTGGTTTTATGGCTTAGATTTCGAGTGAGCCTTGAACCTGATGAAGTTAAATGGACGCTGACCATCTCTTCGGGTGTTTAGAGATTGATGAACCATCGAGTTTCTATTTGTAAAACAGATTTATACAAAGCCTGGAGGCATTTGTTCCGCGTAGCCTTTTGGTGATATTATTGTGAGGAGCAAGAACGTTATATAGGTATATTCATCTACATTTTGTGATCTGCGTTACAATCCCTCAATGTAGGACGGAGATCGTATTGTTAGTAATTTCTCTTGAAGGAAAGGGATCTTTAGTTGCTTTCTCATCCCAGTAACATATCAACATTCTTCGAATTTTAGTTCAGTATGTAATATCAATCACTCTAAGAGATGAAGGGAAGGGATCTTTAGTTGCTTTCTTATCCTAGTAACAGTTGAATGAATTTTAACTTAATTGGCATCATGAGATCAGTATAACACAAAAGCAAACAAAAATTTTGTTACAGTTTCTTTCTTGCATTTTGCTAAGTTGGTTCAGTGATATCATTTTGTGAATTTATATGTATCAAATCCAATCTTTTATGAGATTAGAGGTATGCTCTAACTTTGAACACTTGCTTGTATATCGTCTCCTCTCAACTAAGCTTTTATACACCAGCAGTATTTTTGCCCTAGCTATTTGCATTATTCAAAGTGCTGAATGGAATCGATCAGGTTAAGTTATAAATGAAAAATAGATCTTAAAACGACGACAAAAGTATTATGGAGATTTTTATATTAGGAGTATAATTGTATTTTGTCTCTTCCACTTAAAAACAAGTAAATTAGTCATTGTAAACTAGTTATCTCGTTAAGAATTTCATCAATTTCTATAGTTAAATGTGACATGTCATACGTAACTGTTTGATTATTATGTTAGTTTTTAACCGTAAAAATAGGTTAGTTTTTTAACAGGAAAAACAAATTTAATTTTTTATTAACTAATTTATTTATTTTCAAAATTTAAAAACTAAAATACAATGTGACTTTTTAAGTATACTTATCGCAAATGGCTGAATCTCTCACACAAACAAAAAGACATTAGGATTTGGATGTGAAAGTCAAAATCTAAAATTTGCTTCAAGAGTGTAGGGTACAAGCATTGAAAGGCTTTCCCTAATGCTTCAGCCCAATTATACTTTTCTTTTAGATTATAAGCCCAATTAGGGTAACAACAACCACTTTACTTTTTTCTCTTTTTCCTTAAAATGAACACAAGTTTCCTGTATCACAGACTTAGGGTTCACTGGCCAAAAAGAAAAGAGCTTAGGGTTTTAGGAGCTGAAAACTGAGGAAGAGACAGCGATGATGGCTACATCAAGACTTTTTGGAAGGTGTGGCGGATTGTTAGAAGCGGCGAAGGCTTTCTCTGCTCCCTTCGCTTCTTCGTCTTCTTCTTCTTCCAGTGGAAATGGAAGGGGGCTTATGCGGGTGATACCTGTCTCTCCACAGCTGGGCAAGTTCCTTGGAGCCTCCGAAGCTTCTCGCACCGACGCCATTAAAAAGATTTGGGACTACATCAAGCTCCACAATCTCCAGGTCCAAAACCCTTTCCTTTTTTGTCTTCCAATATTACTGTTACTTTAGCCTGCTCTCTTGTTATTGGTGGAACAATTAGAGAGAATATATTAATCATGTTTGTTTTCATGGTAGTTTCAATCCATATTCTCATTCATTTTGTCCTAATCCCCCCAAAAGTAAAGGATGGCTCTTTTTTCTGTATTTATAAACAAGAATGAAGATTTCTGCAAGTCACGCCTGTTAGTCAAACAGAAAATATGCTTGATACCATTTGTTTGTGAAGAGGGAAAACAAAGTTATAAAAGGAGCAGCATTTTGCATTTTGTTCTACAACTTTTCAGTAAAAATATAAATCCAAAAGCTCCTTTGATGTTTAAGTCTATCAGAATTCACAATTTTTTTATGTTTATTGTTCAACTCTTTGAAGTTTTCTTGTTTAATCGCACCTAAGCTAAATGTTAATTTATGCTTTATTTTAGTCCTATTAGTATTTATGTTTTTAAGACTGTTGTTATGCTAGGAAGCTTGTATAATCTTATCAATATTGTCTGTCTTTTATTTGCTTGACCCTGTAATTTGCTTGCTGTGATGTTGTTCAGAACCCTGCAAACAAGAAGGAGATTATTTGTGATGAGAAGTTGAAGACGATATTCGCCGGGAAGGAGTCTGTCGGAATGTTAGAGATCAGCAAATATCTCTCCCCACATTTTCTGAAATCCAAATAAACTTTGCCTTTGCCTTTGCCTTTGCCCTTGCCTTAGCGTTAGCCTTTTGTTGGAACTTTAAGAGCTTAAGTTGCATTGTGATGAATCTGAAAAAAATGCTTTTGTCATTAGTCTTTTTCAGTACAAATGCTTAGACCCCTTTTTCCCCCTCGATGGTTGAATATGGATGCTTGTTTAGAAAACCCTGTATTCATCCACCTATTGATGAAAATGACGTGGAACATGCTTATCGTGACTGCTCACTTTTTTTACCCCTTTTATAGTTCTGGTGATTGGATTTTCATAGATAATTGAGTTGCCTTGTGAATCGTTCTGCGTAACTAAAAAATTGTGATTGTAACTAGTTTTGTCACTAAAGGGTGCTTACAAATCTCTCCTTTATTGTTGATCGATTAATTCCCAACATTTTGTGTTTGGTCTGAAAGTTTAGGCTTTTTTTTTTTTTTTTTTTTGAGAAAAACTAGCCTAACAAATTATGAAAACTACTCAAGTACCAGATTATTTAGGAAAATGACCTAAAATCTAGAGTGTTTTTGGGTGACACCAAGGCAATACCATCCCACTCAATTATCACCCATTTATTATGTCAATGATTAGTTGAATAATTTTTTTTTTTTTTTTTTGGTGTGGTCGGCATCCATACGAGTATTTTCAATTATTGTTATCTTCATGGTAAAAAGAATTTTTTATTATTATCGCCTCCTTCAGTGGGGCACCAAATGTTTGGAAAAAAATTTTGGTTACAAGTTTATAAGTAGCGGCACTAGTCTAAGATTTTTTTTTTTTTTTTTTGTCGTTTCTTCAATTGAGGCACCAAATTAATAAACCAGGAAATATTTTTTTTACTGATTTTAGTGACTCTACATGAAATGATTACGTTGGAAAAAGTAAAAAAATTATTAGTGTTGTCACATCTAAAGTAGGCATCAAAGAAATTTCTTTTTTACTGAATTGGGTGACTCCACTTAAAGTGGAGGCATCGAAAAATTTAAAAAAATATTTTTGATACTGTCACATCTGAAGTAGGGACTAAGGAGAATTCTTTTTACTGACTGTGGTAATTCTACGTGAAATGGCGGCACTGAAAAATTTAAAAAGAAAATGGAGCTTTCACATTTAGAGTTGGTTAAAAAAAAAAAAGTAGGCGGCACCAAAAAATTAAAAAAAATTTCGTAGACCGGTGTCGCCACTTATAAACCTCTAACTAAATTTTTTTTCCAAATATTTAGTGCCTCCATTGAAGGAGGCGATACTAAAAAATGATTAAAAAAATATTTTTTCTCTTTACTCTGAAAATACCCATAAAAATATGGTATTTGAAAAAACTCCTGCTTTGAAAAGTAATGGAACAAAAAAAAAAATGAATTTTTTTATTTAGCTAATCATTGACTTAATAGTTGAGTGATGAATAAGTAAAATTTTAGAATAATGACGTACTGAAAAGTAGTGTCACTAAAACAAAAATTGTAAATTTTAAGTCAATTTTTTAAATAATTTGATACGTTTTAAAAATAAACCCGAATGTTTAGGTGAGTAGGTAAAACATGAAAGTGGAATCATTTTGCAAAATATGAAGGTGACATGAAAGTGTGTGAAATGATGGTTTTGGTTCATAATTTGGTGCAGTCATGCTGAACGTGATTAACTATTTGAATATTTGATGTAGGTTTTTAGTTGAAAAATGGATAGGTTGATGAGTTGGAAAGTATTAACTATTTGGAGTAATTAAACATCAAATAGCTGTGATTTGCGCTGTTTTTACCACTCAGTTTTTGTTGAGATGATGGTGTTTTCTAAAACTCTGAATTGTGAGTACTGAAAGTTGGGAGTTTTTGGATTTATTTTGATAAAATAAATTTTGTAGATTTTTATAAATGTTTTTAAATAAAAATATAATCAATAATTATTATATAATATTCTATTAAAAATAGTTTTTATATTTATTTATTCAATATAAAATTTTATTTTTACATCACATTAAAAATAAAGTTAAAATTAAATATTAAAAAACTAAATTATTAGTTTAACTCGCATTTCTTAAAAAATAAAAAATAACTCGGTGGTATCTATCGGCTGTGGCTTTTTTACTAAAATAATACAAAAAAAAAATTAAAAAACGAAAATAGGGTCCACTTTTTAAAATTTACGAAAATGGTATAAACGAGGGTGGTCGTGCCTCCGCAGGCGGCACCACCCTCCCCACCGCCTCTACAATTGAAAAAAAAAACAAAGTGAAATAAAAAAATCGAAAAAAAAAAAAAAGGAAAATGGCGGAAAAATGGCAGAAAATGCCTGCCACAGAGACTGTGATGCCCACAGCACAGCATCACCAATTGAGAAATTTGTCCATTCGGTCCTCTCTATTTAGCACTTGAGTTTAATCCTTCTATCATTTATTTTTATAATTTGTCCCAAAACTTACATTTTTAATGCAATTTAGCTCATTTTAAGTATTTTGCAATTTTATTATTATTACCATCATCTAATTTTTTATTACTATTAATTATTTACTATCATTATATTTATTATTATTATTATTATTATTATAGCATACTATTATTAGCATTACTACTCTTATTTTATTATTGATACCATTATTCATTTTATTTCTTTTATTTATTATTATTATTTAATTATTGTCACTTCTATTATTTTGTTTTCATTATTATTATTATTACCATTGTCCTATATTATTATTATTATTATTACTATTATTATATCACTATTTTATATACCTATATATAAAAATAAAATGAAGTTGTGTAAAAGCTCGCAAATGCTTGTCGATTTCAATCTCAGTAAACAAGAAAAAATTAATTAGAACTAACAAAAATGGTAAACATTAAAATTTTCAAAAGCAATTACGATTTAGATTTCGGAAAAAAAGTTAATGGAAAAAAAATTAGAAAGGAAAAGGGAAGACAAACCATGAACGGGACGAGTAGAAAGAGAAAAAGAACGAATGGAAGAAAGAACGGAACTTCGGAAACGGAAAACCGAAAAAAAACGAATAACGAAATCAAAGCTGCACGGGGATGGAATGAAATGGAATGGTGTTTAGAGACAAAAAATATTATTTTACACCCATTTTTAGTATTATTATCATTATTTTATTATCATTATCGTATAATAAAAAATACTAATAAATAGTGATAATAATGATAATAAAATAATGATAATAATACTAATAAATAGTAATAATAAAATATATATAGGTATATAAAAATAGTGATATAATAATAGTAATAGTAATAATAATATCGATAATGGTAATAATAATAATAATGAAAACAAAATAATAGAAGTGACAATAATTAAATAATAATAAAAATAAAAGAAATAAAATGAATAATGATATCAATAATAAAATAAGAGTAGTAATGCTAATAATAGTATGCTATAGTAATAATAAAAATATAATGATAGTAAATAATTAATAGTAATAAAAAATATTAGATGATGGTAATAATAATAAAATTGTAAAATACTTAAAATGAGCTAAATTGCATTAAAAACGAAGTTTTGGGACAAATTATAAAAAAATAAATGATAGAAGGATTAAACTGAAGTGCGCGCGAAATAGAGAGGACCGAATGGGTAAATTTTCCAGTTGGTGATGCTCATGCGGAGGCACCACCAAGTTACTTTGTGGCGAGAGCATCACCACCTCCATTTTTCTAGCCATTTCTTTTTTTTTTTTCGTTTTCGTTTTTTTTTTTATTTCAGCTTTATTTTTTTTCAGTTGTAGGGGGGAGGGTGGTGCCGCTTCTGCTAGAGACGCGACCACGCTCATTTATATCATTTTCGTAAATTTTAAAAAGTGGACCCTATTTTCGTTTTTTAATTTTTTTTTTGTATTATTTTAGTAAAAAAGCCGTCGGCGGTAGTGTTAAGAAGCAGAAAAAATACAAGGATAAAAAGTTAAGGAAAAAGGGGAAGCCTAGTGCCAGGCCCAAGAGTAGTAGAAAATTAGAAAACGTGGGAAATAAATACTGATGCACTGCGTCTCGTCTGCTGCATAGCATTGCACTGCGAGGGTGGCATTACGTTGCTTTCTCTTATCTCATTCTTTGCGTCTACATCATATCTTTCAGTGCCTGAGCCCAGCGCCGATCACCTCTTTTCCCTGCCATCAATCCATTCCATTGCCTTCCATCCTAAAACAAAACGAAAATAAATGGTCAGCTCCCTTTCTCTATAATCACCGTTTTGTATTCTGGTATGAACTTACGTTTTAGACTTGTACTTTGCGTCCTCGCCTGTCTTGGGTTTCCGTTGTTTTAACTGCAGATCTACACTTGTTTGACTTAAGATCGATCTCGATTTATTTATTTTTTATTTACAGTTTTCGAACAATGTATTCGGATCCCATCCCATGTTTTTTTTATTAGATATATTTGTAGGAACTTGTTGATTGAAACTAAAATCGGGAACGCTGTATGCAAGTCTTAGATCCCATTGTTGTAGTTTCTTATAAGCAATCTTAAGTTACAATCCTATAACAGTGATAATGATTTGGGGACATTTTACAATCCTTGATTTTGTTTTATGATGGTGGTGGTAGGAGTCTTGTCCTTCAATAAAAAATATCCTTCTCCTGGATTCCGAGGGGAACCGTGTTGCTGTTAAATATTACTCCGATGAGTGGCCCAATAACAGTGCTAAGGAAGCCTTTGAGAAGTCTTTATTTACAAAGACTCAAAAGACCAATGCTCGAACTGAAGGTAAACAATTTTTATTCCTTTTTGTCCATTCACACCTCTCTTCCTCTTTGTGCCCTGTTTCTTTTGTGTATAGATTATGTGTTTAATGAGGTTGGGGAGAGGGTTATCCACTGGACCGAACCGGGACGGGTGTCAAATGAAGATTTGAATATAAGTACTTTGCCACTCCACCTACAGAAATAATCATGTTGTTCTAGTGTAACAAGTTAACAACTATAATGCACATCTATCTCTTGTTTCGTTTTTAATTTTGATTTGTGATCATACATTCTTAATCTAAGGGAAACAAATAAATTTGAAGATAAATGAAGTCTTTCTGGCTTTGAAAGATATTGAAGATATTGTTTTTGCATTTTGTTTTATTGGTTTTGCTTGGGAGGACAAGAAATATCATTCATTGACCTTTCATAATGTATTCATACCATTTCTTCTTGATTGTGATGGTTGTTTCCCCGTTTACAGCGGAGATAGCAATGTTCGAGAGTCATATCATTGTGTACAAGTTTGTTCAAGACCTTCACTTTTTTGTTACTGGGGCTGAAAATGAAAATGAGCTCATTCTGGTAACTGTTCTTCAAGGGTTTTTTGATGCAGTTGGCCTTCTTCTAAGGTTTTCATAATCGCTTATTACCCTGTTTACCATATCTTTACGCGTGCATTGCTACCAACTTACTGTGACTCCTTTTGCTTACTACCATTTATTTGTTCCAGAGGGACTGTGGACAAGAAAGAGGCACTGGAGAACTTAGATCTCATTTTGTTATGCCTTGATGAGATTGTCGATGGCGGGTATGCAACATGATTCATTGTAGTTAAAAGTTTACTTTTTCATAAATGAGACACCATTTATCTTTGTTTGTTTGGTAATAGTCAAGATTCCTTTAATTTTGTAACTTTTTACTTGCTGCCAAATACTAAAAGCATAAATGAGACAATAAGGAATAAAAGGGGGCAGGGGAGAACATGCAATAGACTAGTTTGTCTTCAATGGTCCTTGGCCTTAAGTTGCATCATAAAAAATGTCTTTTTATCTAGGTATTAGCAAAATATAATCAATAATTCTTATATAATATTCTATTAAAAAGACATTTTTTATGTCATCAAAGTTTCTAGAATGCCATCAAATAACATGGATGCCAATTATACAAGTACATAATATTCTTATATAATATTCTTGGTGAGTACTTGCCTTTCTAGCAATGCTGTGGGAACCCTTTTACCTACAGATGAATTTGTTCCATACGTCAAGGTATTTAGACTTGGCTGGAACTTAGTATGTAAACAAGAGTTTTATGACTTACTGGCAGGAACTGAAATGGTCATCTTAGGGGTCCTGAGCTATCTCAATCCACTTAAAGCCATTAGATTGATTTGCTATCCTTAATTCTTTTCTTTATTTCTACTTTGCAGCATCATCCTAGAAACCGATGCGAATGTCATTGCAGGGAAGGTTGCTAGTCATAGTATAGATGCGGCTGCTCCTTTATCTGAGCAGGTATTGTTACTTTTTTTGAATAATTCTTCCAACATGTCTCCATCAGCTGGCAGACGTTGAACCATATTTGAAATTTTTTTGGTTAATTTTGTGTTTTGCAGACAATAAGCCAAGCATTGGCAACTGCTCGGGAACATTTAGCGAGATCTCTCCTCAAGTGATGATTATAAGGGAAAGGAGCAAAGCAAAGAGCTTCAAATTATTATTATTCCTAGCTTTTTATTATTCTTGTATTTGTATTTTGTACCATGGCTGCTAAGCATCGACTTAGTCCGAGTGGATGATGATGCCTTGTGGTCTGACTAATATTATTTATTTTTATAACCCCAAAGGGATTGGTTGTATTTACCCCATTTTTCATGTTTTATAGTAGTAATCTTGTTGAGTAATTTAGAGTATATGTCCTTCAGATGGGTTAAACAGTATATATGATATGGTTATTGTTCATGGATGTGATATTGTAGGTAGAATTCCATGCATATTAATACCTACCCTACTTTAGGGTTTACACGTGTTTTCTATATGTAGGTTCGCCCACATGATACTGTGAACTCACATTGTGCGGTCTTATAGAAAGGTGTGAGCACCTTGTATGCGAACCTAAAGTGCGAACTGCGTAGAGTATGGGTCAGGAACCAATTGGGTAATTGAGTAACGAGTCGGTAATAGTAAATATCATAATAATATATCCCTTGATTGGTTTAAAGAAGAGTTATAAATACACTTTGTGCTTTAACTTGTCACGTGCACTTAGCCATGTTTTAAGGAGTGATACAACTATGCTTAGTTGATTTTTCCCTTATTTTTGGATATAGGAATCGTTAAAGTGTAAAATCCTTTTAAAAGGAGGTTACTTGAGCTTTAAAAATTAAACTGTTTGAATTCGAGATTTTGGAGGAAGAAATGAAGTGAGTACTCTAGTGGAGGCGAAGATTTATGTTTACACCACCAAAGAGGAAGAAATGAGTCGTGTTTTGGCTGCTCGGGGAATTCAACTACCCAATTTGGCTTACGAAGGATCAAATCGATTAAGCGGCACCACCGATGGAAGTTTTCTACTTCCACTGCACGTGGTAGAAGCAAGTTTCCATTTACCACTCTGCCATTTTCTCGATGAATACAGAATAGCTCTAAAACAATTATTTGGCTTTTTGTGGTGGGTCGCAATGATATATTTCATTGAACGTAGTTAGCAGGAGGAACTGTCATTGATCGTTGTTTTCCAGAAGTTTTACCGACTGAAAGTGTGCAATCGAGAAGGTTTGGTGGGTTTGTTTTATTTCTCTTCTCGTGAAAATGCAGAATCAATCATCTCAAACTGGTCTTCGAACCTTCGCTTAAACCGCTGCAAGTACATACAAGTTAAGTACAAGCTTAAAGCTGATTTTGATTTTTCAACTGAATGGTCGATACTTAGTAAGAGTATGTGCTTGAAAAAATGCGAAATCATGTCTAGGTAGGGTGGGGTCAGTATTACAGACTTCGCAAGGGTTGTATACTAGATTTAGAGGAAATGCTAACTATTAGGAATGTGTTTCAACACTGCCTCTTAAATTTGAGTCCTAATGGATGACGGCCTATTGATGATGATAATGGTGCCAACATTGTGAGGGTATTGTCTGCGTAGTTTGTATGGTCACATAGAGCCATTGATGATTTGAGGCTTATACTCTTAGGGAAGAAAGAGGAACCTAAGAACTATTTTATAACTTTTGTAAATTAAAGCCTTGTTTATGGTTCTCTAAACTTGCAGGGGATCTAGAGAGTGATGTGAACCCCGTTATGATAACTGGTACTTATAATAGACTTCTTAGTGATGCATGCGCAATTTGCGTTGTTGAAGAGAATTTAGAGAAATCCAAAAGTCCGTCCAGGAAGATCGAAGAATATATAGATGTTCGATTGTTCATGCAAAATGTGCGAGGTGATCCATCTAATACTTTCGCTGGAGAAGGAAGTGCAAGCAGTAAGAAGAAGCGGAAAATTATTGCAGGGGCTACCAATATCATTCTGAGTAAAGAAGATAAAGGTAGCCCTCGTAAGGGAGCTTCGTCGAAATAAAGGAAAAGATCATGCTGCAACATTTGGCGATGTAGTCCCTATTGCTACAGTCTCTACTGCGATTCCTTCTCTCTCTAGATTTCTTGCTGATCTTTAACCACCACCAAGAGCACCAACTGAAATTATATTTGGGGTTATTGTTGATTATGGCCCTCTTGGTGGTTCCATGAAATTTATTACTTCTGGTGATGAGACGTGAACATTATTTTCATGGTGCGAGCCTCTCAACATGCAAACAATCCTATTGAGGTGAGCAAATAGTGGAAAAATTCCATGCCCGAAGAAGAAAAAGAGCATATTTTTCTGTTTGCATCGTCTAGCTATATAAGGAAACCTTCCTTGCAGCAGCTTATACTATCTCTCCAAGTAACTTTTACTGAAGCTGGCATGGTCAGTATGGGGCTCATTGAGGGTATCGGTTGAAGTAGAAATGAATAAGAAATAAACTGAAAATGTTTCAGTCTACCATGGGGCACAAGAAAGGGCTCGCAAAGTACACAAGAGCTTGGATGAATAAAGCAATAAATTAGTGTAACATAATAGAAGGTTAAAGGAGTATTTCACTCTTGCTGAAAAAGATATTGAAAAATTATATGAAGAGGTCACAAGTGAGTGAGCTGATAATGATGTCTTGGAAGTGACCATGAAAAGGATGAATGAGCAACACAAACTTGCTATGGCTAATTTGATGAAGAGTCATGAAAAGGATTTGGAAAAGTAAAAGTGATACCACGCAAAGCCCTTAAAACTATTTGCCAGATTTAAAGTCTAACTTCTTGTTGCACACTCAAGTAGTTGGCGGTCCCTTCGATGCTCGTAGGGTAAGATTTGACACTCTTAGTCACCTAACTAGTGCCCAGTTGGATTTCGATGTTTATTTCCATTCTAGAATAGCTTGGGAGGAATTTGTAGAATAATGGAAGAATTCTAGCAGGCTTTACTTTGCTGAAAATCCTGCTGAGACGAGTGTAGCTTCTACTGCTGTACGTGAAGGGGATGGAAAAGAAGGAAAAGAAGAAGGAGATGGTGAAAAGCTCGTTGACCCCCAGGATACCAACGTTAATTCATAATTTCATTGTATTTGTTTCTTTCTAATTTGAAATGAAAAATCTATGTTTATTTTGTATTGAAATGGTGTGATGTTTGATTGTGAATTTATTTGAGCAACTGTATAATGAAGTTGTCACCACAAATGAGTCAACAAATATAACCAGGGATTTAAATTGCGGTCGCGGTCGCGTTTTCGGTCGCGTTGTGTTTATCGCGATTGCGGACATAACGAATGCTATTACGGTCTCTGCGGGTATCGCGGTCGTGAATTTTAAAAAGGAAAACATAATAGCGGATAATAGCGGTTTGAAGTGTAGCGGTTTGAGACGGTCTGCTACCGCTATATAACGGCCGCTATTTCGGTAACGGACCGCTATTTAAATCCCTGAATATAACTTAACTAGTGATTGGAAAATAAGCTAAAAAAAATGAGATTGTTCATGATATTAAATGGAATGAAATTAGGTTGCAATCTTGAAATAGTGAACCTTAACGATATCAACTGAGATCTTAAATCAGCGAGCTGTTTAGACTAGTGATATTAAATCAACTAACTCAAATAAGATTTTTCATGATATTAAATTTAATGAACTTAGGTTGCAAATTTAAATTAATGAACCTTAACGATATTAGTTGCGATCTTAAATAGGCGAGCTATTTAGAGTAGCGATATTAAATCAGCTAACTTAGATAAGATTGTTCATGGTATTAAATTGAATAAACTTAGATTACAATCTTAAATCAACGAACCGTAACGATATCAGTTGCAATCTTAAATCAGCGACCTGTTTAGAGTAGCGATATTAAATCAGCTAACTCAGATAAGATTGTTCATGATATTAAATCGAATGAACTTTTGTTGAGATCTTAAATCAACAAACCTTAACGATATCAACAGCGATATTAAATCAACGAAATGTTTAAAGTAGCGATATTAAATCAACTAACTTAGATAAGATTGTTCATGATATTAAATCGAACGAACTTAGGTTGCGATAGTAAATTAGCGAACCTTAACAATATCAACTTCGATCTTAAATCAATAAGTTGTTTAGACTAGAGATATTAAATCAGCTAACTCAGATAAGGTTGTTCATGATATTAAATCGAATGAACTTATGTTGCGATATTAAATTAGCGAACCTTAACGGTATTAGTTGTGATATTAAATCAGCGAGCTATTTAGAGTAGTGATACTAAATAAACTAACTCAGATAAGATTGTTCATGATATTAGATTGAATGAACTTAGGTTGTAGTCTTAAATCAGCGAACCTTAATGATATCAATTGCAATATTAAATTAGCGAACCTTAACGATATCAACTGCAATCTTAAATCAGCAAGCTGTTTAAAGTAGCGATATTAAATCAACTAACTCAAAGAGAATTATTCATCCTAGATAGGCTAAAAAACGTTTGCAAATAATGTATCTTTATTAAAAAAAAGGGACAGATTACTCATACATAATATTTTTTTAGATGGCATCATTACATGTATGAGGCAGGACGAGGCCATCCATTTTTTCTATTTTGTAAGCTTTATAGTATATTTTTTCTACAATATTGTAGGGTCCCTCCTAATTGGAGGCCATTTTTTCTTGTTGCAATGCTAGAAAACTGACTTCAATATTCTTAAAATAAGATCACCCACTTGAAACTACTTGTTCTTCACTCTGGAATTATAGTATCGAGTGACTTGTTGTATTTGCGCAGCACTCCTGATTTTCGTTGTTTCCCTAACTTCACCAATAAGATCCAAATTGAGTTAAATGGCCTCTTGGTTGGCACTTTCATCAAAATAAGTTGTTTTGCAAGATCGTAAGTCTATCTCAGTAGGGATTACTGCTTCTACCCCATATATGAGTGAGAATGTTGTCTCTCTAGCTGCTGTATAAAGTAAGGTCTAGAGGGCCCATATAATTCCTAGTAGCTCTTCTAATTAGGCACCTTTGGCCTCATCAAATTTTTTTCTTCTGAGTCATTAAAATCTTCTTATTCATTGCTTCTACTTGACTATTTGTTTGGGGAGTTTTTACAAAGCTTTGAGTGAGAGAGGTCCTTATAGAAGTTCTTGAATTTTCCTTGAAATTAGGTTCCATTGTCTGTTATGATCAAGCATGGGATGTCGAACCTACAAATAATGGATTTCCAAAGAAAACACTCTATTTGTCTCTCTATGATTGTAGCCAGAGCTTCAGCTTTTATCCACTTAGTGAAATAGTCTACAGCTACAACTATGAATTTATTTTGAGCTGTGGCTATTGGAAATGGACCCAAAATATCAATCCCCCAAGTGCAAATGGCCAAAGGCTAGAATTATTTATAGATTCTCAATTGGTGATCATGGCACTTGGGCATGTTTCTGGCAAGAATCGCAAGTGCGAACCATATTGTGTGCATCTTTCTGTACAATTGGCCAATAATACCTCTGCCTACAAGTCTTCTGTGCTAATAACCTCCCACCTAGATGATCGTCGCATATTCCTTCATATATTTCTCTCATAAAATATTTAGCCTCTTTGGGAGCGAGATATCTCAAAAGAGGTTGGGAGTAGCCTTTTCTATAAAGCACACCCTTTAACATGATATTGTAACAGCCCGTTTTTAGTCAAATCAAAATAGAAGTTTCAGAATCACAAATCTGAGGTCAAAAATTATTTTATTATTATTTTAATGTTTACAGTAAGATAAAATGATCGTGTGAAAATATCGTTAAGAAATTTTATCGTTTGAGTGTTTAATTTGATAAAAAGGACTAAATCGCGTAAAGTGTAAAACTTGAGTTCAATTAGCTAAAGGTGTCTAATAGCTACAGAACTTTAATGTGGAGGTCCTTATGTGGTAATTAGCCCATTAATTAGATAGTGGATAATATTAGTTTGGTATTTTTGAAATTTATAATAATTTTAAAAGTTAATTATGTAATTTTGTAATTAAAGTTAAAATAACTTAAACAAAATGTGTCCATCTTCTTTTTATCATCCTTAACCAAAATTATCAAGGGAAGAAATAACAAGGGATTGGCCAAGCTATTTTCTTTGCATTGTAAGTGATTTTTGTCCTATTTTTAATGAAATCTATGTTTTTGAGATCGTTGCAGCTTAATCTAGCTAGCCTAGAGGCTATTTTGCAAAAATGTTAAAGGTTTAGGGTTTTTTCATTGATGAATACGTGTGTATTTTGATATTTTATGATAGAAAATGTATGCTTGTTATTAGATAAACAACATTTGTAAAGTGATTTTTGACAAAATTGTCATTTAGGGATTAAGTTGAGAAATGTTGAAATTTTATGGTTAAATTGTGAAATAAATGAAAAACATGGCTGCTATGGTAATAAGAAAAATTCGACTAGCATGGGTAGGGACCAAATTGCATGAATTTCTATTTTTATAAGATAAGGACTAAATTGTAAAAATGTTGAAATATTAGGGGAAAAAGTGTAAAGTTTCCTTAATGTGTATTTTGGACTAAATTGAATAGAATGGTGATTTAATTAGTTAAATTTGATTACATATAGATCAAGAAAAGTGAAATTCGGATCTAAATCAGGGGGAAAACAAGGTTTTGGACTAATCGACTCATTTTGTTGTTTTTGCATTCGAGGTAAGTTTGTATGTAATAAGCATTATTATAATTGTGTTTTAAATGCTTTGATATTGCATAAATTGTGAATACGACCTTGCAGACATATTCGATGACGATTCGACAAATGTGAAATCCCGGTTGAACCTTAGGAATAGATTAGGATACGAATGACATGTCATTAGGGGTTATGTGATTTGGGTGCTGGTCCATATGTCCTACTGGTGGCTAAGTTATCGAGCATGTGTTGCAGATTCTCGTCAGCTTGTGTGAGCAGCACCGTGTAGCTTCATCATGACCGTCAGCTTGTGTGAGCAGGCCTGTTGATAGCTCGAGAGTGAGCATTATATGTGATATGAGATTGAGATAGCTTTGGCTATGTATTGGCACTTAGGGTGTGAGATTCCCGAGTATCCGATAGTATTCCAAATGGTTTAACGGGTAGATCGAAGATATGAAATGGTGAGAAATAGATATGTATCAGTACAGGTATGTACAGAAACTATATAAGCATTGAATCTATGGAAGTTGTGAATTCATGGTTAATTATGTGATTCAATATATGTTAACATTATGATTAAATGTTTTGTAGTATGTTATGTTCATATTCTTTAATGGTAGTTGAATGGTGAGCTGTGCTTATTATTTCATACGAGCTTACTAAGCTTTATAGCTTATATTGTTTATTTTTTAGTGTTTTATAGTGAAATCAAAGCTAGCTTGGATTTGGGAATTGTCAGAGACCTCATCACACTATCAAACTGTCACTTTGGTACTTTTGAATCTATGTATTTGGTATATGGCATGTATAGGAACTTTGGTCATTTTGGTATATAGTTTGGTAATGAATTCAGTCATTTGAAATGGCTTATAAATGTTAAGTGTTTGGTTTGGTATATAGCCATGAAAGTTGGCTTATTTTGGTTGATTTGGTTGTGTATATATATAAATGGCCTTTTTCTTAAGTTGATAATTGCTATGCAAGTGCTTGTGGTGAATGGTTGATAATTGAGAATTTATATGCTTGTGAGTTTTGGACAAAATGATGCATAATTGTAAGATTCCATTTAGGTGAATTGTGATTGTGAGTTTAGCATGAATGAAATGGTCAAATTTGATACTTCTGTGTATTGTGGTTAATGGTATGAAATTTTCATGAATTAAGCTTGGTTGGAGTTGATTTAAATGTCTATTTATGCCATGTTTTGTGCATTTGGTTTGGTGTGGGTGTATGCAAATTTGGGTGGCAAAATGGCTTGGTAAATAGCCCTATTTTGTCCACACGGGCAGAGACACGAGTGTGTGTCTCAGCCGTGTAAGCCGTGTGTGATACACGATTAGGTTACACGGCTGTGTATCCCCTGGTGTTGAATTAAAAATCTAGTCAGCATGCTCTACACGGCCTAGCACACGGGCGTGTGACTTGGCCGTGTGGCATAAGTCAGTATACCTTACAAGTTTGGCACGTCCTGGCACACGGGTGTGTGAGGCCATTTTGAAGGGCACACGGGTGTTTGGTTGGCCGTGTGACTTAAGTTAGAGAGTTACACGGGGTTAGACACGGGCTAGGATACAACCATGTGATCCCATTTCAAATGTCCACACGGCCTGTGACACGGGCGTGTCTTTGGCTATGTGAGACACACGGCCGGGCCACACGGGTGTGTGTCCCTTGTATTTTGTAAAATTTTCTAAGTTTTCTAAAAGTTACCTAAGTTATTGGTTTAGTCCCGAACCAACCCGAATGTATGTTTTAGGCCTCGTAGGTTCGTATTAGGGACTTGATGAATGATTATGAATGACTTGTATTTGAATTTGATAATTGTATGAGAAATGTATGCTCGATAGTGTAATAAGTCCGGTAATGCTCTATAACCTTATTTCGGCGATGGATATGGGTGAGGGGTGTTACTGATATATCTAAAGTTGATAGATTAAATGAATTTAATTGAATGAGAACTAAGTAACCTATAAATACAAGGATATATTAAATGTAAATTATAGCATCATACCTTATAGCCTTATGCTAAATCTTGACGAGCTCTTTTCTACTTAGGTGGTGAGTTTCCCCTTATAGTTCTTGTACAATTAGTTCATCCACGTTACTTCCTAGTTCAAATTGGGCATTTGATGAGTGTCATAGCTTAGAGTGGCTTTATGCTCTAACAGGATTTTTCCTTTCTGCTCAATAGTAATAGAGGACACTAACTTTGATAAAACGTTAGCTTTGGTGTTCTCCATCTCGAATAGTTGTCTAACTTGTGCCTTATCAAATTGAACGAGTAGATGAGTTTCTATGGCATGGTACTTTTTTAAGCTTGGCTCTTTTACTTCATACTCTCCATTTATCTACTTTGCTACGAGCTGAGAATCAATGTGTATGATCAATTCTCTCACCCCCAACTATAAAGCTAGTTGCAATCCTGAAATTATTACCTCGTATTCCGCAGTGTTGTTAGATGCCTAGAAGCCGAAGGGTAGCCTATACTTCCATTCATTTTCATCAAGATCTATAAGAAGAACATCCGCTCTTGACCTTATCTTTACTGCTTTGAGCCACCTACATAAATTGTCCAACACTTTGGCTTCACAATTGAACTCGTTTGCCCCTATGATGAGTTAACTATTACATCTTGTGTAATAAACAGAAAAAGTTTTTAGAACGTAATGTATACTTGTAACAAAAGATCGTAAGAAAAAAAATGAGTATTTGTCAAGTAAAATTTCAATAATTTGAATGACATGCTACCATATCATTTATGTGAGTAATAGTGTTTGAATAAAAGTTACCTGCAAGGATTAATGATTTGTCAAAAAGAACATTCCACCATGAAATTGACTAAGATATGAGCCTTGATCGCTGTTCTAAGGGCATATTCTATTCCAAATTCTACCAATTCAATTCCTCATTTGGTCATTCTATTTGAAGTATCCACTTTAAAAAAATATTCTTGATAGGCTGATTCGTCATAACAGTTACATGATGAGCTTGAAAGTAAGGTCGCAACTTGTGAGCTACCACTATTAAAGTAAAGATGAGCTTTTCTGTATTTGAGTACCTTTGCTCACCATTCTGTAACACCTTGGTAACGTAATATACTGGAAATTGGCAAATCCCCTCTGTCCTGATTAAAATTGCTACTACTGTTTCTTTAGAACTCACTAGATAAATATAAAGAGTCTCCCTCACTCGAGGTGACATCAAGAGTGGTGAAGTCGTGAGTTATAACTTGAGCTTCTCAAAAGTAGCTTGGCACTCCTCTTGTAATGCCCCAAACTTGATCCAATGATCCGGATTCGAATATAAGGTGTAACTATTCAAGTACATCTATAGCTCACTCAATTAAAAAAATTTACATTCGATTACAACTGTTTAATTATAAATTCCTCTAAGAAATACATAAGCATGAATGATACGATAATTCAATTGGTATACACATAGAATTTATTTACAATAATGATTGAATTGATTTCCTTTTCTATCATGATTATCCCGTGTAAAAGACTTTTATAAAATAACTCTTACTCAAACATGCCAACAAGTTTGCTCTGTATACATAATGGCCCATGACGCCACTTCTTCAGCTTAGCCCTAGCGTCGTCCCTTTAGGCGAAGACCTTTAAAACCCACCTGAAACATAACACATAGAGATAAGTTCAATGGAACTTAGTGAGGCAAACACCATTTACCTAAATCATACTTGTACGCCACATTTAATGTTTCAAGAACCATCTTGTTGCTTTTATTCTTCATCGAGTCTCTAAAAAAAATGACCTCCATTTCTATTTCTTTATTCATGTTCGTTATCATACCTTACTCTAAGGCCCTTTTTTCTATCTCTCTAGTGTCTTTGAGACTACATTTTTCAACCATTAAGCCACGAGTCTATCGAGTTTCAGAAAGAGACCCATTCAGAGATGATCAGTGTTTCTTTTAGAGCGTACCATGTTTACGTTCATTTCCAAAATATATTTTCATTACTTCGCTATTTATCTTTAATCCCCTAACTCTATACATGTCTTAATCATACTAAATACCTTACTGTTACGCCCATGGATACGTCTCGTACTTACTGGTCATATTGTTTGCATTTAGGGACAATGTAGGATATGCCCATTTTGTAGCACAAAGTTCGTCCTAAGAACGTCTTTCATAGCTCATCATTGGAAGCCCTTCCAAACTACACCACCGGGGTAGCCCATCTGGTGTGCGTCATATAAACTTTCATTGTAGGATTCGCCATAGAGGTTGTTTTTTTACAATCCACTGCAATGGCATTTTTTTCATATATTGCTACTAAGACTTTAAATTTAGAGATTACCTTTCATACTGTTTCTTCAGAGCCTACAAAAATTCTCATTCTTTCAGAGTTCATCATTCATTCCATTTCTTTCAATCAGGGTCTGGCACAAAGGTATTCCCTTCATATGGTTGCCACAAGGGCCATTCTTTTAGAGAATGTCACAAAGGCTCCTATTTCAAGTACGCCACAAAGGCTTCCATTTCAGACACACCACAAAGGCTTCCATTTCAAACACACCACAAAAGCTTCCATTTCCTAAC
Source organism: Gossypium rotundifolium (assembly GCA_025506655.1). Classification (NCBI taxonomy): domain Eukaryota; kingdom Viridiplantae; phylum Streptophyta; class Magnoliopsida; order Malvales; family Malvaceae; genus Gossypium; species Gossypium rotundifolium. The sequence continues at coordinate 33,441,103 of CP106729.1, forward strand.
GTGTTCACTATAGGGATTAGCTTAGACTCACGTTTCGTGAGGTTTGCCCCTCATCGTCCTAAGTCACACAGAAAACTCTATTAAGTAATAACCTTCCTTTAGTTCTTTCAATATGATGCCATAACCCATCAAATATGGTCTTACATGATATGGTGCCATGTTCATGGACTCTTCCTTTCAGAGATCATGTTTACAGCCCCGACGGACCCCTTTAGACGACTCCACAAAGATAGACACAAACTCACTAGATAGAATTTCATGTATTGATACCACCTTAATACTTTAGCTTTTGATCAGTTCATATATACCAAACGGACATACACATATTCAATTTATGACATAAATGAAATGTAAAATTCTTAAGTAGTCTACTTCCCATCGAATGTTGAATCCTCTTAAATTAAAATTAAATGAGTGTCATGAGGGATTTACTTGTCTATGTACCCTTGCATTTGGTTTTTTAGATCCTGGAGTACCTCGACGATTATACCACGATGCCCTTAACTTTAAGCATAAGCCTATATGTGATGTATAGACTCCTACAGCCATGACATATTTGTTTCCTTGAACATAATTTCATTTCTTTCTAAAATAACTAAAAAAAATGAGAACGGTTAATTCCACAAAAAAAGCCTTTTTTTCACGAGGTACAACTCAAAATTCCTAGATATTTATTTTTGTTGACTCGACCATAGACCAATTCCCTTTTTATTTGGGAGTATTGATGAATTAATTTCAAGATATAAGGTTTTCCTATTATAACAGGTTGCTCAAAGGGGCCCCCCATTCTTTCATCAAATATTCTGCTTTTTCTTGGATATTTGGGATCAAATACCCATGGATTCGTTGTTTACTTACTGGCTTGATGTAATTTGGAAAACTCTAGTTTTCTCGAAGCCTTTTGTTCATATCTCTCATCAAACGATGCTATTCGATAATGTCTATCTAATAGACTCCTTACTAACCCAAGCGAGCATTCAAATAGCTGTCCCACATTTATTCATGAAGGTACTCCTCCTATATTTCAATGAAACTCTTATAGTCTTATTCCGATGTAAAGGTACTTGTCAATTGTTTCATACCATAGAATAATCTATACTGTATTTTCTAGGGTCAGTTTCACAGTCCATTCAATACTACACAGAAACATATAGAATATACTGTATATACACAAGAGTTAGCTTTGGGGACTCAATTCTCACTACAGTAGTTTCAAACTCCAGATCTGGACTTCTCTCATAGGATCAGCATCAACTACTGGTACAGATCATAGAAACTCATCAGGATTTATTCAAATACCCCACCCTTTCTTACCATCATTTCTGACACTAGAAATCCCCAAGCAATGCCTTATATCATCCATCTTACAGATATACCAAGTTAACAAATTTACTCTTTCACAATATAATATGGATGGTTAAAAATCTTAATTTTTCATGAAACATTCACAGGTGAAGATCTAGATCTACAAATTAGCTCATGTGAAAGAAGGGAATACTCTAAGCTCATTTAGATTTAGAAAAAAAAAATACTTCTTGAAGAAGGAAGAAGAAAAACTCTCATTTTCCAATCTCGATTATCTAGATATACAACCTTTGTCATTACGGAAACTTGACACGCTTCATAATCCTATTCAATCTGCCAAATAAGTCGTTTACAACTATAGAGAAATGTGTACAAAAACCCAACACAGATATATATAGCAATTTCATCGTTCATTTATAACCATCCTGTTAAAACATAACCAGTATCGTGACTGATAAACCGTAAAAGTAACATATTTTAACCCCATATTTAATAGGCTTTTGGATGATTTAGCCCTTGATTTTATGTAAAAAGGTACTTTTAATCTTTTATTTTCATGTTTATACTCAGGAAAGCACCCGATGATAAAAAGAACACAAAACGGGCTTAAAACGGAGTAATTGGGCCTTAGCGGGAAATCAACACGGCCTGGCCCAAAGCCCACACGACTGTGCCTCACCGATTACCTAGAACACGGCCTCAACTCCATCACACACGGCCGTGCATCATCCATTTCTCACACGGACGTGCCTGGTGATCTACATGGCCGTGTCTAAATCGACAGACCTGAAGCACGGCTTGAATCCAAACTTACACGGCCGTGCCCAAAACGACAGAATTGAGACATGGCCCAACCACAATTTACACGGGCATGTGCCATGGCCATGCCCCTGCTACGGGAGAGAGCAATTTCACTCGGAATTGGATGCTTTAAGCCAAAGAAACATAATCCTAAGTCTACTCCAACACCTTAATAGTAATTCTACTTGAAGGAGATACTTAGGAGCCAAGTATAGCATTCCAAAGTCTACATAAACAACCCAAGGCAGGCATAAAAGGGGAGATTTTTGCAGAGGCTTTTGCTGAAGCTTTCATCTTTTAGGGAGTCACTTGAAGATAGCCAGTTGATCCATCTCAAGAAGCCGGAACTCCATTCAAGATGGCGGATCTTTCCTTTAATTCTTTTAGGGGGTTTTAGGGATTTCTTATATTTTGTTTATTCTTTTCTCTTGAGATGTTTTCGTATTTAGTTATGAACTAAACCCTTCAGATACCTGAAGGGGATGAAACCTATGATGGATTTTATTATTTGATTTCTAAATTATATGATAAGTACTTAGTTTGTTCTTAATTATGTTGCTTAATTTAATCTGATGTGCTTAAGTGGAGGAGGAATAGACCCTACCTAAGAGTAGATCTAGCATAATTGAGTGGAGTTGATCGGGCACCTAGAGATAGGATTACGAGATTTTACCGGATTAGGATGAAACCTAATATGGGAATCCATTGATCGATTTACTGCTTCCTTAGGGGGTTATTATAAGAGAACGAGAGTTCCACTAATTAACATAAGGTTAGACGTTATTCGCCTCGAGAGAGGGTTTAATATAGGTTAGGGAGTCTCACGGATCAAGCTAAGTCAAGAAATCATATGGTTTGGAGAATAAATAATAAGTGAAGTCATAGGTGGATTCTTCCTGAGGGTATCGTCTTCATCAACTGAGTTTTCCTAAAGTCTTTCTCCCATTCATTCTTTTGTCTTTGCATCTAGTTTAGTTTTTCATTAGTTTAATAATCCAATCACTTCATATTTCAGGCTAAATAATAGAAAGCAAGTAAGTTGTAGTACTTTTAGGTTCCCTTGGGTTCGATAAGATATTCTTGCCTGAGCTATACTACTATTCGATAGGTGCACTTGCCTCTATCGTTGTCACAGTTAGTCTACAGGTTCGATCACTCTTTTATAAATATTAAAACTCGACTGTTTGACACGATCAAGTTTTTGGAGCCGTTGCCGGGGAACACTAAAATATTAAGAAAGCTCTATTTCTATTACTTTAGCCATTACTTTTATTTTTAAATTTCAATTATTCTTATACATATATTTTTGTTTTTCTAAATTTTTTTCTTTCTTTTCATAACAAGTACCTCTAGTTTATGACTAGAAGAAATTCGAGAGGACCATTAGAATACGATAGTGACATTGAAGCTACCGCTTGCAGAAATCGCAGAGAAATTAGATGAGCCCTAGACTATCAAAGAGAAGAACAGCAAAGATCCAATCCTACTGAAGGGATGGACGAAAACAATCCACTGCCAAATGTGCAAGAACAGAATGCTCCACATACTATGTATGATTATGCTAAACCTAATTTGACAGGAGCAGAATCTAGTATTGTTAGGCCCGCTACAGCTGCTAATAATTTTGAATTAAAGCCTAACACAATACAAATGATTCAACAGTTTGTTCAATTTGATGGTTTGTAGGATGAAGATCCAAACACTCATATACTAATTTTTTAGAATTCTGTGATACCTTCAAAATAAATGGCATTTCTGACGATGCTATACGTCTTCGGTTATTTCCTTTTTCATTAAGGAATAAAGCAAAGCAGTGGTTGAACTCGTTACCTCGAGGGTCAATCACCATATGGGATCAAATGACCGAAAAATTTCTTTTAAAATATTTTCCACCAGCCAAAACAACTAAATTTAGGAATGAAATATCTTCTTTGTGCAGAATGACGTAGAAACATTATATGATGCATGGGAAAGATAAAATGATCTCCTAAGGAGATGCCCATATCACGGATTACCTTTGTGGCTTTAAGTCCATACTTTTTACAATGGTGTGAATTCTCCAACTAGGCAAATGATTGATTCATCAGCCGGTGGAACTTTGAATAATAAAACTCCTGAAGCGGCTTACGATTTTATTGAGGAGATGTCATTGAACACCTATCAATGGCGATTACAAAGAGCTAAACCGACAAAATCAGCGGAGTTTTTAACATAGGCGTAGTGACAATCTCACAAACACAATTGGAGTTAATGAATAAAAAGCTTGATAATTTATGTTCTTCATAGGTACATCCAGTCATGCAATGCGAAGCAAGTGGGAAAGTGGCGAATTCTGAGTACCCACCCTACCAACCAGGAACAGAAACCGAGCAGACAAACTATATAGGTAACAATTTTTGGTCTAATAATAATCCTTATAGTAACACTTATAATGCAGGTTAGAGGAACCACCCAAATTTTTCATGGGTAGGACAAGGAAATCAAGGAAATCAACTGCAGTAACCTACTCCAAATTACCAAAATTAGCCCTATCCATAAGAAAAGAAATCAAACCTTGAAGAGATGCTGACAAAATTCATGGCAGCTACAGATTCTCATCTCCAAAAAGCCGAAGCAACACGTGATGAACAACAAAAATAGATCAAAGGGATCGAGAATCAAGTTGGAGAACTTACTAGGTCAGTGGGACATCTTACAAGGCTGATTTCTGAACGTCAACAAGGACGTCTACCAAGCAACAAAGAAATAAACCCAAAAGAACAAATCCAAGCCATCACATCTCAAGAGGGTACAAAGGTAGACAAGCCTACATCAGCACAAGAAAAGAATGATAAGACCGAGGTAGCTCAAGAAAAACCAAAATTGATAATCAAAGAATACTAACCTCGCATACCTTATCCCGAAGCATTGAAAAAAGAGGACCCAGAGGAACAATTTGGTAAGTTTCTAAAATTTCTAAAGAAATAATATATTAACTTACCTCTTCTTGAAGCTCTTTTTCAGATGCCCGATTCAAGAAAATTCTTAAGACAGCTCTTAACGAACAAACACAAAATAGATAAAGAGCACCATGTGGAATTGAACGCAACATGCTCAGCAATGCTACAGAACAGACTACCACAGAAACTAAAAGATCCAGTGAGTTTTACGATTCCATGTGTAATTGGTAGTTTAACTATTGATAATGCGTTAGCCGACCTAGGGGAAAGTATAAATGTCATGCCTTATACATTGTTTAAACGACTAGGTCTAGGGAAGCCTAAACAAACTAGGATGAGTATTCAACTAACTGATAAAACTGTTAGAATTTTTAAGGGCATTATTGAAGATATGCTTGTAAAAATCGATAAATTTGTTTTCCCAGTAGATTTTGTTGTTTTAGACATTGATGAGGATAATTCAGTTCCCTTAATTCTAGGAAGACCTTTTCTAGCAACTACTAGAACTAAAATTGATGTTGCCACATGTTAAACTCATACTTCGCGTAGGAGAAGAATCGGTCAATCTTCAAGCTCTCGACTCAGCTAAAACAACAGAAGATGAAGGTAAGAATGTCATTTCAATAGATAACCAAATTATTCAACCTTCATCGCAGGAAACATCACAATGCATCAAACCTGAGCCAACTCATAGCCACCAAGTTGTCACAGAAGAATCATACCACAAACTAAACCGTAAGATCGACAATTTAGAAGAGCAGAAGATACATATCAAAGAAAAGTTGGACCCACACGAAGTAAAACCAAAGGAACCACCAGAAGAGCTCATAGAGACATCAAATCACTTTAAAATAGGAGACCAGGTGCTGTTAGAGAAAAGCAATCCTCACATCACTTCAACAGAAATGAACAAAAAGGAAGAAATACTCCTTCAGGTACACGATATTCTCCCACACGAAATAGTCGAGGTAAGCAATCCAATATTCGGCATTTTCAAGGTAAACGCTTCTCGACCTAAACTTTGTCACGAAAATAAAACTGTCAGTAAGAGGGAAAATATTCAAACTTTTAAACCTCCCTAAAACTTTCAAAGTCAAGGACAGTCTAGCTTAAGACTATAAACGAGCGCTTCTCGGGAGGCAACCTGAGCACTAATACTATTTACTTTAAAATTTATTTTCTTTCCTTCTCTCTCTTCTCTCAATATTTAAAACACAAAAATGTAGATTTCCAGGCCACACGGCCTTACACACGGCCGTGCCCGTGGCCGTGTGAACCATCGAAACCACCACACTAACAAAGCAAAGCCGTGCAAATCAGTCCACCCACCCCCAACATCATGGATCCAACCACCCATAGTACGGCACCGACAAAAATAGCACGGCCGTACCACACGACCGTGCTAAGATACTGACTTATTGAGCACGGGCAGACCACGCCCGTGCATTCCAACTATGCTCACATACTAGCTTTCTAGAAACGGGCGTGCCAATCGACAAACGGGCGTGGAAGAACAACACACTCCACAACACGGCCATGCGAGGAGGCCGTGTGAATTGACATAACCTCGGCACACAGGCGTGAGAACGTGCCCGATTTGAAACCTTATTAAAATCCCCACAGCCCTTTCCTTTTTTTTTTCCTATCTTCTTTCTTCTTTCTTCTTTCTCTTTTCTTTCAAATTTTTCTCTGTTCATAGAAAAGGTCCAAGACTCTTGAGCAACATAAAAATCATGCCGAAGAAATGTAAGAAGGTAAGCATTGTCTTCTCAAAGGAGACCTCAACATGAGTTCATGCCGGCAGCTTTAGCTAATTGACAGCCAATGGTCTCCGAAACCTTTTCGGTTCTATTTTTCTTTTTCGTCTCATTTATTTTCCTTATCTATACTTCTTTTCTACTTAATTTAATTTATTTCATATTATTTTCTTGGTTTTAGGTTCTAAAGGCTGCTAAGGAATCACGCACCACAGCCTTCGAGGTCACACCCACCTCGCGAACCACCCAACAATAAGGACTTCAGAGTCATTAGTCTTTTCTTTCAATTTCAGTTTCTTCTTAGTCTCCTTCTTTTTATTTCCTTAATCTGTAAATATATTATTAGTATATTATTATTTCTCTAGAGCTCTTGCCTATATCTTCGCAGGCTACTCAATTTCTTCATCTAGCAAGTTGCTTTTCGGTAGCCACACCACCAGGCCCATAGAAAACACCATCACCGCCGCCAAAGACGCAGGGATCATCCAGATTTCAAGGAGTATTACTTTCCCCACTTATCTTTTTGACTTGGTATCTAATTATCATTATCTTTGTACATTGAGGGCAATGTACATCTTAAGTGTTGGGCTAATAGTGCCTAACTTTTTGCATAATTCTCAAAACCCTGAATTTAGTCTTGATCTTTAGTATTTTTCTCATATTATTAATTAGGGTGAAATTTCTAATGATTTATGATTTTTATTGATATTTCTTTGAATGAGTCATAGTTAATTGTGCATTGATGATTAAATTTGAAGAATACTAGAGGATCGAGCATGATAAGTCTACTTGCTAAAAATTAAAATTGACAAGTCGTTGAACTGAATTTGAGTATCACCTTGAAGTTCAAAATTTATAAGGATTGATGTCAAAACACTCATAATTTTTGTGAGATTTTGAGCCTTATAGAGCATATATTCTTTTTCGTGCTCACTTTATTGATTATGAGTGTGTCAACTTTGAACTGTTATTTTAGAACTTGCCTCGTTTATGCATGTCGAGACCACATTAATGATTTGATATACTGAGATGATAAAGGCACCTAGGTTTTAACCCGTTCAATCCACTAAAAAGCTACCCATACAAATTAACCCCTAGTGAATCCCGTTGAATCCTAACAACCTTTTTATTGACTCATCGCCTAATATTAACCCAAAATCCCTTTGTATTTGTTATCAACATTCCTTTAACTACCCCTCTATCGAGAATTGATTTGATCAATTGCTGAATTAGGTTATTTCAATCATTAAAGTTCCTTCTATTATGTTTATTTTAGTTTGTTCTAAAAAAAAATCCCAAGTATATTCAATATTAGTAGTATATAAAAGATCTTAGAGCATTAAACTCCAATTGTTGAAGAAAAGCTCGTATTAATGTATTATCAAATTTTAAGTGATAAAAATACTCTTGTTATAGAGTAATTATCAATAGTAGATATTGTTAGTTTTCATTCGATGTAAATATTCATATTTAGTTCATTATTTTTTAGATTAGGTAATTAGTCAATTCAATCTCGATTATAACCTCTAATTCAGCCTATATCCACACCTTTTAACCCAATCCCTGTTACAACCCTAATTAAAGACCTTTTGATTTGTGTATCATCTCATATACAGTGGTGGAGACTTGATTTTCAAGCAAGCCTATAGGATTAACTTTTCAGGTTCGACTTAGAGTGCTTATTCTTGAACCTTAAACACCTTTGAGTGATTTGAGTGAATCTTTAGTGATGATGTCAGTTCTTGTCGATTTTAAATTAAAGGTAATCACTTAGATAAGGGAAGACACCTATGTTTTCATGCTATCAAGGTATGACTTATCGTAATTGAATCTTTAGGGTTCTTTGAGTTGAATTATCTATGTATAAATTATCTATGAATTATGATGAGACATTGTCGATAAGAATTATGAATTATGGAAAGTTCGTTTTAATTGTAAATTGAGAATTTTGCTTGAGGACAAGCAAAAGCTTATGTGTGGGGGTATTTGATAAATCGTAAAAGTAACATATTTTAACCCCATATTTAATAGGCTTTTGGATGATTTAGCCCTTGATTTTATGTAAAATGGTGCTTTTAATCTTTTCTTTTGATGTTTATACTCAGGAAAGCACCCGAGGATAAAAAGAACACAAAAGGGGCTTAAAACGGAGTAATTGGGCCTTAGCGGGAAATCAACACGGCCTGGCCCAAAGCTTACATGACCGTGCCTCGCCGATTACCTAGAGCACGACCTCAACTCCATCACCCATGGCCGTGCATCATCTATTTCTCACACGGACGTGCCTGGTGATCTACATGGCCGTGTCCAAATCAACAGACCTGAAGCACGGCCTAAATCCAGACTTACATGGTCGTGCCCACAATGATAGAATCGAGACACGGCCCAACCACGATTTACACGGGCGTGTGCCATGGCTGTGCCCCTGCCGTGGGAGAGAGCAATTTCACTCGGAATTGGATGCTTTAAGCCAAAGAAACATACTCCTAAGTCTACTCCAACACACTAATAGTAATTCTACTTGAAGGAGATACTTAAGAGCCAAGTATAGCATTCCAAAGCCTATATAAACAACCCAAGGCGACATAAAGAGAGCTTTTTGCGAGGCTTTTGTCAAGCTTTCATCTTTAGGAGTCACTTGAAGATAGCCAATTGATCCATCTCAAAGCGGAACTCCATTCAAGATGGAGGATCTCTCCTTTAATTCTTCGGGGGTTTTAGGGATTTTTATGTTTTGTTTATTCTTTTCTCTTGAGATGTTTTCGTATTTAGTTATGAACTAAACCCTTGAGATACCGAAGGGATGAAACCTATGATGGATTTTATTATTTGATTTCTAAATTATATGATAAGTACTTAGTTTGTTCTTAATTATGTTGCTTAATTTAATCTGATGTGCTTAGGTGGAGGAGGAATAGACCCTACCTAAGAGTAGATCTAGCATAATTGAGCGGAGTTGATCGGGCGCCTAGAGATAGGGTTACGAGATTTTGCCGGATTAGGGTGAAACCTAATATGGGAATCCATTGATCGATTTATTGCTTCCTTAGGGGGTTATTATAAGAGAATGAGAGTTCCACAAATTAACCTAAGGTTAGATGTTATTCGCCTCGAGAGAGGGTTTAATATAGGTTAGAGAGTCTCACGGATCAAGCTAAGTCAAGAAATCATATGGTTTGGAGAATAAATAATAAGTGAAGTCATAGGTGGATTCTTCCTGAGGGTATCGTCTTCATCAACTAGGTTTTCCTAAAGTTTTTCTCCCATTCATTCTTTTTTCTTTGCATCTAGTTTAGTTTTTCATTAGTTTAATAATTCAATCACTTCATATTTCAGGCTAAATAATAGAAAGAAAGTGAGTAGTAGTACTTTTAGGTTCCCTTGGGTTCGATAAGATATTCTTGCCTGAGCTATACTACTGTTCGATAGGTGCACTTGCCTTTATTGTTGTTACAGTTAGTCTATAGGTTTGATCACTCTTTTATAAATATTAAAACTCGACTGTTTGACACGATCAGTGACTAACCAAAACTTTACAATGATAACCTAATTACCTAAAATTCCTTAATTCATTACTAAGCTCATTTTCTTAACAATTCATCCTTTTTCTAAGACAATTCATTGTAATAATCCAATGCTTGCCATGCGCCCACTTTACATGCCAAGAGTATTAGTTGGGTGGATAGCACTACCCCATTCAAAATATTACTCAGTTAACCCGCCAATTTCAGAACCTGCCAAAACTGGGTGTTACACCTCTGTCTAACTAAAAAAAGTTCTTAAGGCTTTGAAGAAAGGTAAGCACTTATCTGCCATCCTAGAGACAAACTTGTTGAGTGCGACCACTCTTCCCGTTAGGCGCTGAATGTCTTTTATGGTCTTTGGGGGAGACATATCTAGAACAACCCAAATCTTTTCAAGGTTTGCTTCAATACCCCTTTTTGAAACCAAGAAGCCTAAGAATTTTCTTGCTCTCACACCGAAAACGTACTTTTCTAGATTCAACTTTGTAACAGACCGAATTTGGCCCTAATTGGAACAGTGGTTTTGGGACCACAAATCTGAGTCTGAGAAATATTAAAATATTATATTTTATGTTTATTATATGTGAATTTATGTGTGTGAAAGTTTCGTAGAAAAATTTAATCGTTTATGTGTTTAATTTAGAAAAAGGATTTAATCGCGTAAAGTGTAAAAGTTGCAAACTATAGTGAAAAGTGCCTAATTGATTATGGCTTTTTAATATGGGGTATTAAAAGGGAAAATAGCCCATTTTAGGAGTAAGTGGACGGTACATGACAAATTTTTCCATGATATTATGTTATAATTAAAACTTTAATAAAGGTTAAAATAGTAAATGATTAAAAGTCATAATATATGTTTAATAGAACAAAAGAAAATTCATTATCATCTTTCATGTTCTTGGCTGAATGATAGAGAAGGAAGAAAGGTTTTACTCCTTTTGATTTTCGGCACCTATAAGCTTGATTTCAAGGTTAGTTCTTGTTCGATTTTTGTTAATTTTTATGTTTTTGAGATCGTTGCTTCGAACCGTAGCTGACCCATGTTAGAATTTTTAAAAATAAGCATGCTTGATGTTTGGCCATTGACATGTTCTTGTGGTTTTTGATGTTTGATGTTTTTAAATTAAAGATATGTTTAAGATTAATATATTTGGTATTGAAAATTTTGGTGAATTTGAGTATTTAGGGCTAATTTGTAAAAGTAAATTTTTAGAGGGGCTTATTTTCAAAATAAATGAAAGAAATGGACTTATAAGGTCCTTGTGAACATTCCACCCTTGAGTGTTGTAATGGAATTTTGTTTATTTTGTGTTTTGTGCAAATGGGACCAAATTGTAAAAATATGAAATAGTAGGGTAAAATGGTAAATTACCTATTTATGTGCTTAAGTACTAAATTGAGATGAAATGTACTTGAATGAGCTGAATTTTAAAGTGTCTAGATCAAGAATTTGGATCGGGGAAAGACAAAGGTTATCGAATAGTCGGTTTACACGGTCCGTCGACAGTCGAGGTAAGTCCTTAAGCAAATATATGCTAAAGAATTATTTATGATTATGATGAATAATGAAACTCGAATAGTTAAAGTGTATTTATAGGCAATAGCTGAATATAGGAGTATGGTATTGAATTGAACTTACTTTGTAAAATGAGAAGTGTATGAGTATGTTCGGATTGGTAAGTGAAAATAATATGAAGTATATGAGTTGTTTGTATTGTTGGTATTGTGGAATGAGTGTTGAATTGATGATTATATCTATATCGTGTTTTAAGCCTAGCGTGCCTCGTGTTTGGTGTTACTTATCGGGCTAAATGCCTAGCGTGCCTTGTCTTAGATGATGTAATTGGGCTTTGAGCCTAGCGAGCCTTGTCTTGGTGATGTATATCGGGCTTATTGCCTAGCGTGCTAAATCTGGGTTATCAAATTCAGACCTCGGGTCTAGCGTGCTTAATCTTGGGTGATGTATTATGAACCCTTCACAAGGTAAAATGTGAATACTTCAATAAACAAAATGCTCGGGTAAATATAAAGATTTATAGATGTAAGGAACAAGGTAAGTGATTATCTTTCCTTTCAAATTACATAAGTGGTAGAATGGTTAAGGATTTTAGTAATGAGTTTTTATGATATGTGCAGTTGATTTATTCATTAATGAGTGTGATATGTATATGGAAATTTAAGCTTGGTAATATCCTTGAGATTCGGTCAAATGTGCAATTGTTAAAAGTGAAAGTTATCGAAGATGCATATATGTATATATGACTAATTGTATACAATTGAGGTAAATGTTAAACTTGTTAATGGTGGAATATGTGAATACTTAAGGTTTAAAGGGTTTTGGAGGGTTGTATGCTTTCGACGAGGGAAATAATAAATACTGAGTTAAAGAAATGGCAATTCGGCCATAGTGGAATTATTAGCTAAATTATTTGGATTTTAAAGTCATGAATAATTTGATTTATATATATATGTACTAAATGTTGGAATGTATGATTATTGATTTGTAAATGCTTAAGACTTACTAAGCTAGTGAGCTTACTTGTGTGATATGTTCTCCTCTGTTTTATAGATTTGGTTAAAGCTACGAGCTCAAGAGGGATCGTCAAGAAAGTCATCCACACTATCAACCTGTTTGGTACTTATAAACTTAGTTTTTATTAAAAAGGCATGTATAAGCTAGGTTAAGTTGTAAACCAATGGTATCTAATTTTGATTATAATGTAGCCATGCGTATTGGCTATTTCTTTTGCTTATACGTTACTTGTGTGTTTCTAGATAAGTTTAAAGCTTAGTTTGAGTATGTATATATATATGCTATGATAGTTATCTAGAATTATTTATCCATGATTCGGTGGTGCTCGTAGAAATGTTAATGTATATATATTTGAGTCGATCATTGAAGTGTTTAATTGAGGTCCGAATGTGTGGTCACTGAATTGGTTATACTTATGCATTCTAGGGAACGATATAGCTCATGTGTTTGATATGTTAATAATGATCTTTGTAACCTTAATATTTCAATGTGGCTTTGGTTAAAGGAATTATAAAGAGAAATTTACAATATATAGTGTATGTATGTATATTCAGCCAAGTCTTATTACTATAGTCAGACGCAGTTAACATGCTTTAAGAACTAGATGCTTGGACTCATATTTGAATATAGAAATGTGCATAACTGTGATGTATGCATATATATATATATATATTTATATATATATGTGCTTGACTTGTGAGGTTGCTTAATTTGGTTGAGTAGATTCGGTTAAATAAAAGAGTATACATGTGGTGTGTAATGAGTTTGCATTCGGTTGGATATGATGAGTTTGTTACATTATTTGGCTAAATTCATAACGTACATATTTAGCATGTGATTAAGCGATGGTATGTGAGATATTAAATTCGATTAATTCATAGTGCATAAGGTTAAGATGTGTTTAATTTATGCTTGACTGTTGATGACATATTTTAATAAAAGATTTTTAATAATGCGATGTGAAGTGGTTGGGTGGATATACTCTGTATTTGGCTGTGCTAGATTTTAAATCTAAAATGTTGTAATGTTACAATTATAGTAATGATCGCATTGTATATGCTTGAGTTAAATTGAATGTTTTATGATAATGTCAAATTGAAATTTTGTTAGGTAATACCTCATAACCCGAGTTTGACAATGGATACGGGTTAAGGGTGTTACATTTGATTGGTATCAGAGCTTACAGTTTAGTCAATTCTAGAACTACCGTAGTGAGTGAGAGTCTAGCTATACATGCCTTTAATTATATTTGATAGTGCGGTGACTTCTGACATTCCAAACTGTGTTTTATATAGTAAATGGATTCTGATCCTGATAGAGCCGTAGCTGATGATGTTGAGAGTGTAGCGCTTGATCGTGCACGCGGATCAGCGCCAATAGACTCTCGACCAGTTTCGAGTGGCCATGAGAGGGAGGCTAAACAAGCCTTCTACCAGATAATGAATGAATGGTTTACCCAATTTGCTTAGAATAATCCGGCTGTACAACCTCCACCCCCGAATAATCCAACTCTGGTACCTTCAGCACCCCCGATGATAGATCCGATGGGATCTAGTAGGCCTCATGTTGATAAAATCAAAAAATATGGGGCCTAATAATTTAAAGCTAATGATGATGATGACGCTGAGCGAGTCGAGATGTAACTTGATAATACCATTCGGGTACTTGATGAGTTATCCTGTACTTCAGAGGAATGCCTAAAGTGTGCTATATCTCTACTTCGGGACTCTGCCTACCATTGGTGGAAAACACTAGTATCAGTAGTTCCGAAAGAAAAAGTGACTTGGGACTTCTTCCAGATTGAGTTCCGAAAGAAATATATCAGCTAGAGATTCATTGATCAAAAACGTAAAGAATTTCTTGAACTGAAATAGGGCGAACAATCGTGATGTAATATGAGCGAAATTTGTCGGACTCAGCAGATATGCTAGAGAGTGTGTTTCTTCTGAAGCCATTATGTGCAGAAGATTTGAAGATGGTCTGAATAAAGACATAAAGTTACTTGTGGGTATTCTTGAGATTAAAGAGTTTGTGGTACTGGTTGAGCGAGCTTGCAAAGCTGAAGAGCTCGAAAAAGAGAAAAGAAAGGCTGAGACAGAAGCTAGAGACACTCGTAAAAGATCATTGAGTAAAATTTTCCATTCAACATCTAAGAAGTTCAGAGATGACTTTAACCGACATAAGACTACTCCTGACCTGTCTAGACGAGATCGACCTCCAATGAGTTCTCGAGCCACTTCGATGGCTAGTGTTGGCAATGTTCAACAAGATCGGATTGAGTGCAAGCATTGTGAAAAATGGCATTCTAGGAGTTGTAGATTCCGTGATCGGTCTTGTTTTAAATGTGGATCGTCAGATCATTTCATTCGAGAGTGTCCAATGCTAGCCCAGAAAAATACTACGTAACACTAAACCGAAAGCAGCGTCGAGATAGGGCGCACCACCCAGACATTCAGGCAATGTAGGTGGCAATCAGAGAGGGATGAAGGACACTGCAGTTCGATCAGAGGTCAGAGCTCCAGCTAGAGCTTATACTATACGAGCCAGAGAGGATACTTCTTCCCCAGATGTTATTACCGGTATTTTCACACTCTATGATACTACTGTAATTGCATTGATTGATCCTGGCTCGACTCATTCATATGTGTGTGAAACTATGGTGGCCACTACGACTCTGCCTGTTGAGTCTATTGAGTTTGTGATTCGTGTGTCCAACCCCTTGGGTCGATGTGTACTTGTTGATAAAGTGTGTAAAGGTTGTCCATTGATGATTTGGGATTCTTGCTTTCTAGCTGACTTAATGTTATTGCCTTTCGACGAGTTCGACATAATTTTGGGAATGGACTGGTTAACTTTGCATGATGCAGTGGTAAATTGCAAAAGAAAGATTATTGATTTGAGATGTCAGAACGGTGAGATTATTCGAGTTGAATCAAATGATCTGAACGGATTGCCTACAGTAATATCCTCGATGCTAGCTTAAAAGTATGTGAGAAAAGGATGTAAAGCTTATTTGGCTTATGTGTTGGATAATAAAGTATCCGAAAAGCGGATAGAATCTGTACCGGTTGTGTGTGAATACTCCGATGTGTTTCCTGAAGAATTACCGGGTTTACCACCAGTGCGAGAGATTGAATTTGGCATTGAACTAGTATCGAGACGACTCTAATTTCGATAGCACTCTATCGGATGGCACCTATTGAGTTGAAAGAGTTGAAAGCACAGTTGGCAAGAGTTGACAGATAGGGGCTTTGCACGACCGAGTTTTTCTCCTTGGGGTGCACCTGTACTATTTGTGAAAAAGAAAGATGGGACTATGCGAATGTGTATTGATTATCGGCAGTTAAAAAAAGTGACAATAAAGAATAAATACCCGTTGCCTCAAATTGATGACTTGTTTGACCAGTTGAAAGGGGCTTTAGTGTTTTCGAAGATAGATTTGAGATCGAGTTATTACCAATTGTGAGTTAGAGATTCCGATGTGCCTAAGACTACATTTCGAATGAGGTACGAACATTTTAAGTTTCTGGTTATGCCTTTTGGGCTTACTAATGCACCGCTATTTTTATGGATTTGATGAATTGGGTATTCAGACAGTATTTGGATCAGTTTGTGGTAGTGTTTATTGATGATATTCTGATCTACTCCAAAGATGAAACCGAGCATGCTGAGCATTTGAGATTGGTGCTACAAATTTTGTGAGATCAACAGTTGTATGCAAAGTTTAGTAAGTGTGAATTTTGGATGAAGGGGGTCAGCTTTTTGGGACATGTTGTTCCAGCGTCAGGTATTCGGGTTGATCCGAACAAAATATCAACTATACTTGATTGAAAGCCACCAAAGAATGTTTCTGAGATTCGAAGCTTTCTAGGACTTGCGGGATACTACCGAAGATTCGTCAAAGGTTTTTCCATGATAGCTACACCTTTGACAAAGCTACTACAGAAAGATGTCAAGTTTGAGTGGTCAGAAAAGTGTTAGAAAAGTTTCGATCAGTTGAAAGCCCTTTTGATTGAAGCTCCAGTGTTAGCTTAACCTGAATAGGGTAAAGAATTTATTGTTTATAGCGATGCTTTTTGAATGGCTTGGGTTGCGTTTTGATGCAGGAAGGCAAAGTCATAGCCTACGCTTCGAGACAATTGAAGCCTCGTGAAAGAAATTATCTGACTCATGATTTGGAACTTGCAGCTATTATTTTCGCTTTGAAAATATGGCGTCATTACTTGTTTGACGAAAAATGTCATGTTTATTCAGATCACAAAAGTCTGAAGTATTTGATGACTCAGAAAGATTTGAACTTGAGACAACGCAGGTGGTTAGAACTGTTGAAAGACTATGAATTAGTGACTGACTACCATCCGGGGAAAGCTAACGTTGTCGCAGATGCCTTAAGCCAAAAATCATTATTTGCTCTTCGTGCGTTGAACGCACAAATGGTTATGTCTGATGATAGTTCGATCATAGCCAAGTTGAAAGCAAGACCGATGTTTATTCAGCAAATTGGTGATGCACAGAAAATTAACAAAGATATGATTGCTAGATGGGTTCAATGTGAAAATGATGCAGAGGCAGAGTTTCGAATCGATGCAAATGATTTCTTGAACTTCAAAGGTCGAATATGTGTTCCGAAGAATATGGATTTGATTCAAATGATTTTGGACAAGGCTCATAATAGTCGACTATCGATACACCCGGGTACCACGAAAATGTATAATGATGTAAAACAGTTTTATTGGTGGCCTGGCATGAAGCGGGATATATCTGAATTTGTTTCAAAGTGTTTAATTTGTCAGCAAGTAAAAGCCGAGCATCAAGTGCCTTCTGGATTACTCCAGCCAATCATGATACCTGAATGGAAATGGGATAGAATTACAATAGATTTTGTATTCGGGCTACCTACAACACCGAGCAAGAAAGATGCCGTCTGGGTTATAGTTGATAGACTGACTAAATCATCTCACTTTATGCCAGTTCGTACAGACTATTCACTCGATAAAGTTGCTGGATTGTATGTATCACAGATTGTGAGGTTGCATGGTGTACCGAGTTCCATTGTTTCAGACAGAGACCCGAGATTCACATCAAGGTTTTGGAAGAAGTTGCAAGATGCTTTAGGTACTAAACTTCATTTTAGTATAACCTTTCATCCGCAGACAGACGGTCAGTCTGAACGAACTATTCAGATACTTGAGGACATGTTGAGATGTTGCGTTCTTGAGTTTGAAGGTACGTGGGAAAGATACTTACCTTTGATTGAATTTGCTTATAATAACAGTTTTCAATCGAGTATCAAAATGGAACCTTACGAAGCTCTATATGGCCGCAAGTGTCGTACATCATTATACTGGACTGAGCTCAGTGAAAACAAGATACACGGGGTTGATTTGATCAAAGAAACTGAACAGAAAGTGGCTATGATGAGAGATACTTTAAAAGCTACTTCGGATCGTCAAAAGTCTTACGCTGATTTGAAACGTAAAGAAATTGAGTTTCAAGTCAAATATCAGGTATTTTTGAAAGTTTCCCCGTGGAAGAAAGTATTTCGGTTTAGTCAAAAAGGCAAACTAAGTCTGAGATTCATCGGACCGTATGAAATCATCGAACGTATCGGGCCTGCTGCTTATAGAAGTTACCATCTAGATTAGAAAAGATACATAATGTATTTCATGTTTTGATGCTCCGTAGATACAGATCAGATCCATCACATGTGATTTCTCCGTCTGAAATTGAAATTCGATCCGATATGACATACGAGGAGAAATCGATTTGAATTTTAGCACGGGAAATAAAAGAGTTAAGAAACAAGAGAATTCCATTAGTGAAAGCACTATGGAACCGACACGGAGTTGAAGAGGCTACGTGGGAGCCTGAGGATTCAATGAGGCAACAATATCCGACTTTGTTTAACGGTAAGATTTTCGAGACGAAAATTTCTAAAGGGGGAGAGTTGTAACAGATCGAATTTGACCCTAATCAGAACAGTGATTTTGGGACCACAAATCTGAGTCTGAGAAATATTAAAATATTATATTTTATGTTTATTATATGTGAATTTATGTGTGTGAAAGTTTCGTAGAAAAATTTAATCGTTTATGTGTTTAATTTAGAAAAAGGATTTAATCGCGTAAAGTGTAAAAGTTGCAAACTATAGTGAAAAGTGCCTAATTGATTATGGCTTTTTAATATGGGGTATTAAAAGGAAAAATAGCCCATTTTAGGAGTAAGTGGAAGGTACATGACAAATTTTTCCATGATATTATGTTATAATTAAAACTTTAATAAAGGTTAAAATAGTAAATGATTAAAAGTCATAATATATGTTTAATAAAACAAAAGAAAATTCATTATCATCTTTCATGTTCTTGGCCGAATGATAGAGAAGGAAGAAAGGTTTTACTCCTTTTGATTTTCAGCACCTATAAGCTTGATTTCAAGGTTAGTTCTTGTTCGGTTTTTGTTAATTTTTACGTTTTTGAGATGGTTGCTTCGAACCGTAGCTGACCCATGTTAGAATTTTTAAAAATAAGCATGCTTGATGTTCGACCATTAACATGTTCTTGTGGTTTTTGATGTTTGATGTTTTTAAATTAAAGATATGTTTAAGATTAATATATTTGGTATTGGAAATTTTGGTGAATTTGAGTATTTAGGGCTAATTTATAAAAGTAAATTTTTAGAGGGGCTTATTTGCAAAATAAATGAAAGAAATGGACTTATAAGGTCCTTGTGAACATTCGGCCCTTGAGTGTTGTAATGGAATTTTGTTTATTTTGTGTTTTGTGCAAATGGGACCAAATTGCAAAAATATGAAATAGTAAGGGTAAAATGGTAAATTGCCTATTCATGTGCTTAAGTACTAAGTTGAGATGAAATGTACTTGAATGAGCTGAATTTTAAAGTGTCTAGATCAAGAATTTGGATTGAGGAAAGACGAAGGTTATCGAATAGTCGGTTTACACGGTCCGTCGACAGTCGAGGTAAGTCCTTAAGCAAATATACGCTAAAGAATTATTTATGATTATGATGAATAATGAAACTCGAATAGTTAAAGTGTATTTATAGGCAATATCTGAATATAGGAGTATGGTATTGAATTGAACTTACTTTGTAAAATGAGAAGTGTATAAGTATGTTCGGATTGGTAAGTGAAAATAATATGAGAAAATAATATGAAGTATATGAGTTGTTTGTATTGTTGATATTGTGGAATGAGTGTCGAATTGATGATTATATCTATATCGTGCTTTAAGCCTAGTAGGCCTCGTGCCGGTGTTACTTATCAGGCTAAATGCCTAGCAGACCTTGTGCCGGTGATGTAATTCGGGCTTTGAGCCTAGCAGGCCTTGTGCCGGTGATGTATATCAGGCTTATTGCCTATCAGGCTAAATACCGGTGATCAAATTCAGACCTCGGGTCTAGCAGGCTTAATGCGGGTGATGTATTATGAACCCTTCACAAGGTGAAATGTGAATACTTCAATAAACAAAATGCTCGAGTAAATATAAAGATTTATAGATGCAAGGAACAAGGTAAGTGATTATCTTTCCTTTCAAATTACATAAGTGGTAGAATGGTTAAGGATTTTAGTAATGAGTTTTTATGATATGTGCATTTGATTTATTCATTAATGAGTGTGATATGTATGTGGAAATTTAAGCTTGGTAATATCCTTGAGATTCGGTCAAATGTGCAATTGTTAAAAGTGAAAGTTATCGAATATGCATATATGTATATATGACTAATTGTATACGATTGAGGTAAATGTTAAACTTGTTAATGGTGGAATATGTGAATACTTAAAGTTTAAAGGGTTTTGGAGGGTTGTATGTTTTCGACGAGGGAAATAATAGATACTAAGTTAAAGAAATGGCAATTCGGTCATAGTGGAATTATTAGCTAAATTATTTGGATTTTAAAGTCATGAATAATTTGATTTATATATATATGTACTAAATGTTGGAATGTATGATTATTGATTTGTAAATGCTTAAGACTTACTAAGCTAGTGAGCTTACTTGTGTGATATGTTCTCCTCTGTTTTATAGATTTGGTTAAAGCTATGAGCTCAAGAGGGATCGTCAAGAAAGTCATCCACACTATCAACCTGTTTGGTACTTATAAACTTAGTTTTTATTAAAAAGGCATGTATAAGCTAGGTTAAGTTGTAAACCGATGGTATCTAATTTTGATTATAATGTAGCCATGCGTATTGGCTATTTCTTTTGCTTATACGTTACTTGTGTGTTTCTAGATAAGTTTAAAGCTTAGTTTGAGTATGTATATATATGTGCTATGATAGTTATCTAGAATTGTTTATCCATGATTCGGTGGTGCTAGTAGAAATGTTAATGTATATATATTTGAGTCGATCATTGAAGTGTTTAATTGAGGTCCGAATGTGTGGTCACTGAATTGGTTATACTTATGCATTCTAGGGAACGATATAGCTCATGTGTTTGATATGTTAATAATGATCTTTGTAACCTTAATATTTCAACGTGGCTTTGGTTAAAGGAATTATAAAGAGAGATTTACATTATATAGTGTATGTTTGTATATTCGGCCAAGTCTTATTGCTATAGTCAGACGTAGCTAACATGCTTTAAGAACTAGATGCTTGGACTCATATTCGAATATAGAAATGTGCATAACTGTGATGTATGCATATATATATATATATATATATATTATATATATATGTGTTTGACTTGTGAGGTTGCTTAATTTGGTTGAGTAGATTCGGTTAAATAAAAGAGTATACATGTGGTGTGTAATGAGTTTGCATTCGGTTGGATATGATGAGTTTGTTACATTATTTGGTTGAATTCATAAGGTACATATTTAGCATGTGATTAAGCGACGGTATGTGAGATATTAAATCCGATTAATTCATAGTGCATAAGGTTAAGATGTGTTTAATTTATGCTTGACTGTTGATGAAATATTTTAATAAAGGATCTTTAATAATGCGATGTGAATGATTGGGTGCATATACTCATGTATTTGGTTGTGCTAGATTTTAAATCTAAAATGTTTTAATGTTACAATTATAGTAAGGATCGCATTGTATATGCTTGAGTTAAATTGAATGTTTTATGATAATGTCAAATTGAAATTTTGTCAGGTAATACCTCATAACCTGAGTCCGGCAATGGATACGGGTTAAGGGTGTTACAAACTTCATGCTATGGGCTCACAGAACAACAAAAGCCTCAGGTAAATCCTGAATATGCCCCCTCAAATTAGAGCTCTTTACCAACATGTCATGAACATAAAACTCAACACTTCAAGCAATTGTTTCTTTAAAAATCTTGTTAACCAATCTCTAGTAGGTTGCACCTGCGTTCTTCAATCCGAAAGGCATAACTCGATAGTAAAACAAGCTTTCTTTCGTGGCAAAAATTATTTTATTCTGATCTTTTGAGCCATGAAAATTTTGTTATAACCCGAGAATGCATCCATAAAACTTATAAATTAATTGCCCAATGACGCATCTACCAATATATCGATCAAGGGTAAAGGAAAACTAGCCTTCGGGGCAAGCTTTGTTAAGGCTGGTAGAATCATTACACATTCTCCACTTTCCATATCACAACATTTGATACCACTGACCTTCTTTACCATCACAACATTTGATACCTAGTCTGGATATGCCATTTCCCTAATAAATCCCTTTGAAAGTAGCTTTCCTACCTCTTGCTTAATGGCCTCCACGGCCTGTGGAGCGAACCTTTTTTTTGTGTTTGACTTCAGGAGACATGTTTAGCCTATGAACAATCACTTGAGGATCCACACCAGGCATGTTTGCAGTTGACCATCCAAAAATGTTTGAATTCTCTCTTAAACATCGGACCATATTCTCTTTTTCTTATTTTTCCAATGCTAATGAAATCTTTACCAACTTATTTGTCTTATCATAAGACAACTGCAAAGTTTCTGTAACTTCTACTACTTCTAGCTTGCGAATTCTCTCCTCACTTTTGACATTCAAACTATCCAAATCTAAAACTTGAGTAGCCACTTCTGTCTGTTCTGAACTCTGACCTTGTGGTACCTATTCATGTGTTTGCTTGATTGATAACTTATGACATTGTCTAGTTGTTAGTTGGTCAAACTTCATAAAACCTATTCTTATCCTAGTGGGAAACTTAATCTTTATACAAAAAGTTGCAATAATCATTTTAGCCAATCTCATAATGGGACGCCAAAAAATGACATTATAAGTCATTGGATAGTCTTCCACAAAGAATTAAACATATTCTGTGGTGGTGTGCTCACCATTTTCCAAGGTAACAAGCAGGGTAATGCATCCCTTCACCTTGACTGGATGGTTCGTGAAATTATACAAAGGGCTTGCCCTCCTTAAAGCTTGCTCCTTCGACCCTATCTTCTAGTATACATCCCAAGTTAACATATCCACAGCACTGCCACTATCAACCAAAATTTTCTTCACCTCAAATCCTACTATAGTTGTTGACACGACCATTGGATCATTTCCTTCTTTCTTACATACTGAATCTTCATCCTCATCATTAAATTCTACCTTTCACTTTTCTTACTGACGCAATTTCTTCAATTACCTGATTGAGATTACACTTCTAAAATGAGTCTTTCTCTTTGTATTAAAGGTTATCCAGTCTTTATCTATATCAATTATCACATGTATTATACCTCTAACATTGTGTTTAGCCTTGCCAATGCCCCGCAAACTCTGACTTGACGGTGTAGCATCTTGAGCCATAAAATCTTTTAGCTCATTTTCTCTAACTGCCTGCTCAATAGCATTTTTAAAAAAAAAATCCTCAATCTTATGTCCTCTGTCATTATGAAAATTACACCTGTCTCTCGAATTGGCTCTTGACTGATTATGTTGCATAGGTGGAGGGCTTGGTAAAATGCCCAAACTTTTAACCTGACTAAGAATGTAGGCATGTGTAGCATTTAA
Source organism: Gossypium rotundifolium (assembly GCA_025506655.1). Classification (NCBI taxonomy): domain Eukaryota; kingdom Viridiplantae; phylum Streptophyta; class Magnoliopsida; order Malvales; family Malvaceae; genus Gossypium; species Gossypium rotundifolium. Next base: position 33,464,907 of record CP106729.1, read on the forward strand.
GGAAGTATAAGTTTCAAACTTGCTATGAGGAACGTACCATTTTTGTTTGCTGAGCTTGAGGTATCTAAAATGCCCTTGGTGATTCATTCTACAAATAGTTCTTATGGTGTCCCCCATCTTGTACGCATGGACTCTAAAAAGGAGAACCCTGATGACTACGAACTCCTATTGACCTCTAAATTGTTTGTCATCCCTCTAGAAAGTATTGCGAGCTATCCTCTTAATTTCTTTTGCTTTAGTGAACTTATTATCCCTCTCATACAAATCTGCCAAACTCTTGGCCTATTATTAGTAAACGAATATTGAACATGCTTATTTTGGACTTCCATGATAAAGGCATCAATGGCCCATTGGTCTTTCAAATTCTTTGTATTTAACGTAGCTGTATGGAATCGTTTGACATAATCTTGCAAAGATTCTCCATCCCTTTGCTTTACTGAAATCAAACCCATAAGAGTGATCATTATTGTTCTATGGGCTCGAAACCTTCCTAAGAACATCTGGCCCAGCTATGAGAAGCTTTGAATGGAACTCTGTGGTAAAGAAAAATACCAATCTTTCACACTTCTTCTAAGGTTCGTTGAGAAAGCTTTACATTTTGTTGTATCAAAAGCCTTTAGCACATTCATATAATCATTATATTGCATGAGATGTACTCAAAGATCCCTTCTTCCCTTGAATGTTTCTTTTGAAACTTTAAAATTAGTTCATAGGCTTACAATTTCATAAGAAAATGGGTTGTTTGAACAAAATAACCAGTTCATATCTTACATATCATGATGCAATGCTCGCACATCTCTATGCAAAGCATCCATTTCATTCTATCATGGCTTTGCATGTGCCTCTACATTCTCCTCCTCTGCAGGTATGACATGATCCTGAAGATCGGAGTTGTCAAACTGCATATTCCTCCTCAATTATTCGTTCTGTCTTAACAGTTCTTGCTGAAACACTTGCTGCTGCTCAAACCTAGCATTTTGTTGAGTCATCTATTCTTTCATCAACCTCATTCGCTACTACAAATTAAATAATTTTTGTGGCCATGCTCCCTAATCAGAGGGAAAAGATAGCCCCTGACCAAAGGGAGCATTGAGATCAAAAGAGTTGGAAGCATCTGCATGGCCTAATTACCCAAATTCTCTGGTCGGTGAATAAACCAACAAGGAAAAAGTTCTACTTCACTAGGTTGATTGTCAGTGCAAGAACCTCCTGTCTAGCCTAATGGGAAATTAGTAGGGAAATTCTCGTTGGGGCGAGTCATTTTGGTTTTCTAGCAATCTGAAAATCTGAAGATCGAAAGTCTATCCATGCTCACCGTACTAATTATTGATTAATTTAGAGTGTGTGTCCTTCATATGAGTTAAATTGTGTATTTATATGATATGGTTATTGTTCATGGATGAGATATTGTAGGTTGGTTCCCATGCATGTTGACACGTACCCTACTCTAGGGTTAACACGTGTTTTCTAGATGTGGGTTCGCCTACATGGTAGTGCAAACCCATATCATAGAATGGTGAGAGCACCTTGCATGCAAACCCAAAGTGCGAACTGCATAGATTATGGGTCAGGACCCAATCAAATAATCGGGTAGCGATTCAATAACGGGTCGATAATAGTAAGAATCATAACAAATCCTTTGAACATAAATGCGAAATAATAATGTAAGAGAATAATATGAAGACATAAATCTGCAGAGGATGTCGATGCAATGTTCATTTTTGTTCAACAAGCCATGTTGTGTACCTCAACGATGCTTTAAGACTGGTTCCAAGTTTGAAATTTGGGGAAGTCATTTAAGTAGGGATAAACTGTCCCAATTGGTCACTCAACTTTACAGTCGTTTTCATTTTAGTTATCTAAGCATTAAATTTTTAACGGCGGTTAATTGTACATGACACATCATGTTTACACTTTCATTTCGATCTTTCAAGTTTTATGTTACTTTCATTTTAGTTAACTATACATGCTACATCATGTTTACACTTTCATTTCAGTCATCCAAGTGCTAGGTCACTTTCATTTTAATTATTAAAATCTCTTCCATTTCAATCATTAAAATCTCTTCCATTTCGGTCATCCAAGTTTTAGGTCACTTTCATTTTGATCATCAAAATCTCTTCTTATTTTTTTAGTAAAAAAAAACAACATTAAGAATTGGCGTGAAAAAGCGGTAGAAATTAAAATAATACATTAAAAACTTGTCAAATTGTACTTGTTTATCTCATTCTGAAAATTTTAAATTTCTTTTTTTAATATTGAAATTTTAATTTTAAAACATTAAAAGAAATTAAATAAATGATTGCAATTTTTTTATATTATAATCTCAATTAATTTGTTACTATAATATTGAAGTCCTTCTAAATTTTAAAATTTTATTTTATGTTTCCATATTAAAATCAATCTAAATTACTCATTTTTAATAATTGGCTATGAAATCCAAATTTCTTTTACAACATGTTTGGTATGATGGAATAGCTTATGCATTCCAGCTTTATTCAGTGGGCCCACATTAACAATTTGTTGGTTTAAGGTAATAGCCTATTACGGGCTGAATGGAATCAACCTCTATTACAATACAACCTGTAATAGCAATTCAAGGGCTTGGGGTCTGATTAGCCTAGCAAAATAGGAGTTATCCCTCAATTGGATGCTTATTACAGTACAACCTGTAATAGCAATTCAAGGGCTTGGGGTCTGATTAGCCTAGCAAAATAGGAGTTATCCCTCAATTGGATGCTGCAAGTACGTTTAATTTTGTTAATGAAACTGGGTTTTTGAAGAACATGAGTTCCTCAAAATAAAAGATTTGGTGGAAAAGAAAGCTGAGAACAAAGATGTCAACTGGGAAGAAAGCTCTGATGGCCTTAATTTATGGAAATGGAGTTTGACTGGTATTGGAGCCATATGTTCTTTTGGTGTTGCTGCTGCTACCTTTTGCATCATCATTTTTGGAACTCAACAAAGGCACAAACAACAACAACTGAACTAGAAACTGCTGTTCCAACGTTACAGTGATGACAAGGTATGATAATTTTCTCACTTTTTCTGTCTATTTTTTGAACTTTCCTGGAAAATTGAGAATCTTTATAAATTTAAAGTTTTAACTGATCTGATAAAGATATTTATTAAATTAAACATGTTGGTATGAACATTATAAATATATTTTGTCTCCTTTATTACCCTCTACAATGCAAATAATTATGAAAAAATATACACATTTCATCATTTAAGGGTCCAGATTCAAAAGCAACACCATTTCTTTCAAATCACATCCCATCAAATTTAGGCCCCATTTTTAGATAATACTTGGTAGCTTAAATAACTTAATTTGTTGCGATTGTAGAGGATGAAGCAAGTGGTTCATCACACAACCAAACTCAATAAAGCAATTTCAACAGTGAGAGGAGTACCGATCACCAGAGCTCAAATAACATTCGGTGGTTACTATGATGGTATTTAAAGCAATGTCGCCTAGAGAAATCTGGACCACTCATCTGCTGTTGTTCTCCAAGTGTCAAGGATTTACTATGTCGGTTCTATACAATAATTTTAAATAGGGTATCTTTGTTTTTGTACATAATAAAAGGGAACATGGATTGTGAATCCTGTTTGTAGTCCTGAAAATTCTATATTATAGTGTTTATTCAGCCACTTATAATAGATGCTTGCATCCTTGGCATATGCAAGCATAGTTTTTAAACTGTAGGAGTTGATGTTAGTGAAATGTCTACAAATTCAGCACTTATATGTATAAATATTGAGGAACATTAAACCTACCAAGATTTTTATCATTTCCCATATCTCCATTCAGATTTGTTCCCTTGAATAGTTTCTACTTACAACCTTATATGCCATCTCCCTTGCAAAGTCATAAAGGCTTCATTAATTGGCTGCAAAGTTCTCATCTCTCTTTGACCATGTCGTCGGTTAGTTCTTCTTTTTCATTTCCTTTGATTTCTCCTTCTTCGATTAGCTTTTGTTTTTGATTCATGAATGTTAACTTTGTTTTCCTTTTGTTGATTCTCTCTTTGCAATCCAAATTTGGTTTTCATACTTGCTGTTTCTTCGTTCCAATCTTTGAATCTATTTTTCTTTTGATTTATGTGTTTGTTGATTCATCAATTACTGTAACTTTGTGCATAATGCAGTTTGTATTTCAATGGATTCTTGGGGAAGGGGTGGAGGACTTGATTAATATAAGATAGAGTTAATGGGTTATAGCTCTTGAGTCGAGATTGCTTTATGCATTTGTTCGTGTTTTTGCTTAATTGAATCATTCTACATTTCCCATTTAATTTTTCTCATTTTCTTTCCCATTTAATTTAAGATTATTCATATTACTTATTGATAATAAACCATGCAAATGCACTACTCTAACCATGTGTTTGTTGTGTGCAATTATTAAATTATATTTAATGATAATTATATTAAAATATGATTAAATTATTTATTTTATTTTTATTAAATTATATTTAATAATAATCTTATTAAAATTTAATAATAATCATCTACCTAAAAAATTTCTCTTAAGGGTACTATCGTCATTTTAGATTTTTTCCTTATTCTATTACAAATCTATTTCATTCAACCAAACACAAGAATACTATTACAGTTCTATTCCATTACTTTCAACTAAACAATTGAATTACTTATTACAGCTCTATTTCATTAGCTTTATTCTATTACAGCTCTATTTCATTACAGTCTTATTCCGTTCCAGTGAACCAAACGTGTCCTTAATTTTATGTTAAGCTAAAAGGCAAAGAAAATCCTTGAAATTTACGCAAGGGAGAACAAGCAATTAATTTAATTAATTGCAAAAAGATTTTTCTTTACTTTTAGTTTAGTATGAAAGATTTGATATCATAATTTAAGTTTCGTAGACAATTATTGAATATGAGTTGATTTCATTAAGTATAATTTGGAATTATAAAATAAAATTTTAAATTTTATAAGGAGATTAAATTAATTAATTAATTAATTCAATATTATAGTAACAAATCGGCTATCATTATGAAGGGATAAAAAATTCAATAGTTTGTTTAATTAATTTTGATGTTTTGAGATTTAAAATTTCAATATTGGAAAAAATTAAAACTTTCAATAAAGAGATAAGCAAGTACAATTTAACAATTTCTTAGTGCATTATTTTCATTATTTTAGTTTCTATTGAATTTTTTTTTGTACTTTAATCCTTAATTTTTTATCCTGACCAATCATTTAAAAATGATATTTTAAGTGAACATGATGAGACATATATAATTAATTATTGTCGAAACTATTTTTTTATTTGAAAAACGGGACGACTTTAAAAAAGAAAAGGGAGTCGCCACCAATCTTTTTATGAAGTGTGATTGGGTCACTTATAAAACAGTTTGGTCTACGAATTTTAAGAAAACGGGCTCGAGTCAGATTCTACATACGAGGAAGGGTTAGCACCCTTGCAACGCCCAAAATTGGTACCGTATTGATTGATTAATATCCTTAATATCAAAAATTAGAAAATATTTTAAAGTATGGAAAAAATGTTTGGATGACTCGTATTGGATATCAAAATTCTCTTGTTAGAAAAGTGAAATATCATATCCAAAGACGATAGGACACGATGCTTCAAACTCTCGATACCAAGATCATTTTATGATTTCCAAAATACATGTAGTGCAATTTGAAAAGGGTATTTCACTACTTGGCTAAACTAAAATCGAAACCCAAAGACGATTGAGTACGATTCCTTGGATTTCCAATCATGAAATATTGCCCTTATTTAAGAAATACGATAAAAAATCATGAAGGATATCTAGTTGTTTAGATGAATGTAAAATCAAACCCAAAGACAATTGGGCACGAATTTCTTGAACTTCCAAACACGAAACATTGCCTTATTTTCAAAGAATACAATTGAAATCTTTAAAGTATATTTAATGATACAGATGAACGAAAAATCGAAGCCCAGCACGATTGGGCACGATTTCCCGAACTTTCAAACACACAAAATTCCCTTTTTGAAACATTTTGTAAGTTTTTGAAGAAAAGCAAAAATAAAAAACGTGAAAATGTAGACACGATGATAATAGGAATGACAATAAATACAAAAAAAACAATAGTATTACAATTATAAAAACGATATATAACAAATAAAGTAGTGATAATAATGAAATGTAAAACTAATAATAAATAATTAATAACGAATACATGGCAAAAAATAATGATATTAATAGTAAATACAAGTAAAAAAATTTACTTGATATAATAAAAATAATAGATGTAAAAGTAATAATATATAATAAGACAACTAAAGTAAATCATAATATATATAATAACGAGATAGCATAGTATGTAACAAAAATAATATGGTGATAAATATAATAATAAATATAGTATAGCAACAATGATATATAGATGTAAAATAATAGGATAAATACTAAAAGGATAGTTGTAACGGTAATATAAAATAAAAGTAAGATTTAATAATAAAAATAATAAAACAACGATGAAATAAATAGCAATAATAATAAACTAGTAGTAGTAAGCAATAGTATATATATATCTATAATAATAATACGTAATAATGTAATAATAGAAATGATATGATCATAATAATAATATAAAAATAAAAAGGTAAGTAAAATAATATATAATAATAGTAAAGACACTAGAAAAATATAGTTTAGTAATATCATAACCAAAATATAAAAAAATAAATAATTTAATGATAAAAATAGCGAAAAATAATTAAAAGGGGACTAAATTGGGTTAAAACCGAATATTTGGGGCCAATTTTAAAACAAATAATGATAGGAGTAAATTGTAATATGCGCGCAACTTAGGGGGACCAAGGAAATAAACCCCACTCAGAAACGCAATACTCAACGAGGACTTAATTGAAATCGGAGCGAAATTTTGGGGCGAATCGTGAATAAGAAAACTCGATTTTAAAACCAAGAAAAGCGGAGGGGCTAAACGTGCAATTAGCCCTCCATAGCAAAACGCGGATCCTAGCCCCTGTCATGGTCGGGTCATTGGTCGAGGCCCAAACGACGTCGTTTGGCCTCGACCTGATGCCTAAAACGCAGTAGCCGTTTACAATAGTATAAAAGGTAGGTTTTGGCTTTGAAATTTCATTTTCGTTTGAGAGAGAAGAGGGGGAAAAATGCTCTCTCCTCACCCACGTCCGTGAGCTCTCGACGCTGTCGTGTCCGGCCACCGTCACATGTGGCCGGAATTTGAAAAAGTAAGTTTTTTAAAAGCTCTATATGTTTTTTAAAAAGAAAACCAAAAATGTTTCTAAAAGGAAAAAAATAAAAAATAAAAATAAAACGGAAAGGAAAAAAATTGAACCTTTGCTTTTTTTTGTATTTCTCTGAACTCTTTTCTTTGTACAAGTGCTTATTTTCTTTTAATCTCTCAAAAATCAAAAACTCCTAACCGATTTCTTTACAATGATTCTCAAAGGCTTTATAGCCTTATCCAAAGCCCCTCAAAGATTTGAACTCTCCCTACTTGTTGTCGCTTTTCCCTTTTCCTTCGCAGGTACAACGACGTGGAGGCGCAAAACACGGAACTATCCAGAGACGTGCGGCTTGGGTTGTTGCGCACGACGTGGAGAGGGCTGCTGGGCCATGCGGCGCTGACTGCTAGGGTTTTCAAACCCTGTTTTGTTGTTTTTTTTTCTTATTGGGCCTCGTGTTTTATTGGGCCTGGGCAAGCAATTGGGCCTTACAGCTGCCCCTCTTTGCTCGTTGTCGTGTAACGAGAATAGAGCAAAGACTTTAAAAGGACTAATTTTGCCCGGACCTGTCGAGTTTCGGTGCTTCTTGATGCATTCTTTTTTCGAGTAACCTCGTTTCTAACCCAACGCCTCATGGGTATAGGAATTTTGTTTCGATCTACTCCACTTGCTTAGTGGAGACAAGATCTGTAGTTTTCGATCTACTCAGTTTGTAATTTTGATCCGCTCCACTCCTCGCCGGTGGAGATAGGATCCGCCATGATCCGTTCCACTCTCGCCGGTAGAGATAAGATCCGTTATCCTTAACTCCTTCTTCACTCCTGCTTTCGGTGAAGATAAGGCTTGATCTTTCGATCTGCTCCACTCGCCGGTGGAGATAAGATCTGCTATTTTCGATCCGCTTCTATTCTCGCCAAGAGAGATAAAATTTGTTATCTTCAATCTGCTCCACTCCTACTCAGTGGAGATAGGATTTACTATCTTTAGCCTGCTCCACTCCTGCTCAGGGAAGATAAGGCTGGAATCTTCGATCTGCTCCACTCCTGCTCAGTGGAGATAAGATCTGCCACTTTCGATCCGCTTACTCTCGCCAGAGAGATAAGATCTGCTATCTTCAATCCACTCCACCGCTGCTCGGTGGAGATAGGATTTACTATCTTTAGCTTCGCTCCACTCACCTTTCGGTGAAGATAAGGCCGAATCTTGATCTGCTCCACTCTTGCTCGGTGGAGATAAGATCTGCTATTTTCGATCTACTCTACTCCCGCCAAGAGAGATAAGATCTGTTATCTTCAATCTGCTCCACTCCTACTCAGTAGAGATAGGATCTACTATCTTTAGCCTGCTCTACTCTTGCTCAGTGAAGATAAGGCTTTAATCTTCGATCTGCTCCACTCCTACTCAGTGGAGATAAGATCTGCTACTTTCGATCTGCTCTACTCCCTTTCGGAGAGATAAGATCTGTATCTTCAATCCGCCCATTCACCTTTCAATGGAGATAGGATCTACTATCTTTAGCTTTGCTCCACTCTCGCCGGTGAAGATAAGGCTTTAATCTTTGATCTGCTCCACTCCTGCTCAGTGGAGATAAGATCTGCTACTTTCGATCTGCTCTACTCCTGCTCAGTAGAGATAAGATCTGCTATCTTCAATCCGCTCCACTCCTGCTCAGTGGAGATAGGATTTACTATCTTTAGCCTGCTCCACTCCTGCTCAGTGAAGATAAGGCTTTAATCTTCGATCTGCTCCACTCCTGCTCAGTGGAGATAAGATCTGCTACTTTCGATCTGCTCTACTCCTGCTCAGTAGAGATAAGATCTGTTATCTTCAATCCGCTCCACTCCTGCTCAGTGGAGATAGGATCTACTATCTTTAGCCTGCTCCACTCCTGCTCAGTGAAGATAAGGCTTTAATCTTCGATCTGCTCCACTCCTTTCGGTGGAGATAAGATCTGCTACTTCGATCTGCTCTACTCCCTTTCGGTAGAGATAAGATCTGCTATCTTTAATCCGCTCCACTCCTACTCGGTAGAGATAGGATTTACTATCTTTAGCCCGCCCACTCCTCGCCGGTGAAGATAAGGCTTTAATCTTCGATCTGCTCCACTCCTGCTCAGTGGAGATAAGATCTGCTACTTTCAATCTGCTCTACTCTTGCTCAGTAGAGATAAGATCTGCTATCTTCAATCCGCTCCACTCACCTTTCGGTGGAGATAGGATTTACTATCTTTACTTTGCTCCACTCACCTCGCCGTGAAGATAAGGCTGGTCTTTCGATCTGCTCTACTCTTGCTCAGTAGAGATAAGATCTGTCGTCTTCAATCCGCTCCACTCCTGCTCAGTGGAGATAGGATCTACTATCTTTAGCCTGCTCCACTCCTGCTCAGTGAAGATAAGGCTATAATCTTCGATCTGCTTACTCACCTCCAGTAGAGATAAGATCTATTGCTTCAATCCGCCTCCACTCGCTTTCGGTGGAGATAGGATCTACTATCTTTAGCCCGCTCCACTCGCCTTTCGGTGAAGATAAGGCTTTAATTTTTCGATCTGCTCTACTCCTGCTCAGTAGAGATAAGATCTGTCGTCTTCAATCTGCTCCACTCCTGCTCAGTGAAGATAGGATCTACTATCTTTAGCCTGCTCTACTCCTGCTCAGTAAAGATAAGGCTTCAATCTTCGATCTGTTCTACTCACGCCGAGAGATAAGATCTGTTATCTTCTGAACTCCCATCAACTTTGCTACATTGTCCTCAGGGAACACTTTTGTAGAAGTGATTTCATGGAGTCTATGCATATGTCGAATGATTAGGATGTCATGAAAGATGATCCTAACCATATGTATCATGAATGTTATGAATGGATGCAAAATGTCATGAGAATGATTCATTTTTAACACTTGGTTGTTATTGCTTGCTGCTTATTAAGGCGACCCCTAGCGTATGTCTTCTCTGTTCAGCTGATACTTCTAACAACTAATCCGAAGATGTTGTCACTGCTTACCCTTATCTCAAGTCTCTGAGCCCTTTTAAGCCTGGTTAGTTCTAAAAAATTATCCTGTTTTGGATTCTTGTATTTTTTAGAAACTTTCAGAGTAGTGCATAAAACTTCTTTTGTGAAAGTATTATTAGTTCAGTAATCATTATTTCAAAGAAAAAATGCTTGAAACAAGACTATAGAAATGAATAAAACTGAAATTTATTCGGGATAAAAACCCGTGAAAAATAGGTTGAACAAGGAAAACAAATTCCATTAGGGTGCAATATGAATAAGAATGGTATTGATGCCCCAGATATCACAGTCTGAGCTTTTCTGTATGTACTTCTTGAAGACCACTCTGAGTCCAACATGTGTCTAGAAGATCCACGGTACTTTGTAGATGCCCCAAGACGTAACATATCTCCTCATTGTTAATTCAAGTATAGCGAAACTACTGTACGCCCCCTCACGACTTGATCATAATTTGAGCCGCCCTTTTTGGGTTTTCAACTCAAAGCCCCTTTGGTCTCAAAGCGCCCTTTGCGGGTTTTCGCTTTGGCCTCTCCGTTTTTTTGAACTCAAGATGCCCCTTTGTGGGTTTTCATCTTGGTCCACTTTCAAGCGAAGTACTTCTTGACTGAGTCTGCGTTGATCAGATTTGGCAGACTTTTGCCGTCCATCTCGGCTAGTATCAAAGCTCCTCCAGAAAAGGCCTTCTTTACAACATAGGGTCCTTCCCAATTAGGCATCCACTTTCCCCTGAAGTCCTTTTGCATAGGGAGAATCTGTTTCAACACCAAGTCTCCTTCATGGAATACTCTGGGGCGGACTTTCTTATTGTAAGCTCGCATCATTCGCTTCTGGTACAATTGACCATGGCGAATAGCTCTTAGCCTCTTTTCCTCAATTAGATTGATTGATCATATCGAGATTGAACCCATTCTGCTTCGTCCAACTTCAGCTCTGATAAAACCCGGAGTGAAGGGATCTCAACTTCAATAGGCAAAACTGCTTCCATCCCATAAACTAACGAGAAAGGAGTTGCCTCGATAGAGGTTCTAACCGATGTTCGATAGGCGTAGAGGGCAAGCGGTAACTTTTCATGCCAATCCTTGTAGGTCTCAACCATTTTCCCCACAATTCTCTTGATATTTTTATTAGCCGCCTCGACTGCTCCATTCATTTTCGGGCGATATGGCGACGAGTTATGGTGCTTAATGTTGAACTGACTGCAGACTTTCGCTATCGCTTTATTGTTCAAGTTTAGTGCATTGTCAGACACGATCCTTTCTGGCATACCGTAGCGACATATGATGTCCTCCTTCAAAAACTTGCTAACTGCCGTCTTCGTGATATTGGCATATGAAGCTGCCTCTACCCATTTGGTGAAATAATCAATGACCACGAAGATGAAACGATGTCCATTAGAAGCTTTCGGTGAGATCGGCCCAATGACATCCATGCCCCACATTAAGAAAGGCCATGGAGAAGTCATAACATGAAGAGGTGAATGAGGCACATGGATCTTGTCTCCAAAAACCTGACACTTATGGCACTTCTTGGCATAACGGATGCAGTCTCCTTCCATCGTGGACCAGTAATACCCGAATCTTATAATTTGCCTAGCCATCGTAAACCCATTGGCATGTGTTCCACGAGACCCCATCATGGACTTCTTCCAGATTTTCCTAGCTTCAACAAAGATCCACACACCGAGCAAAGACTTGATCTTTCCTCTTTTTATCTGGGATCTCTATCTAGGACATAGTCACCGCAAGTCTTCTCAATGTTTTCCTATCATTTTCAGTCGCTTGATCGAGATATTCACGTCTTTTCACATATTGCAGAATATCATGGTACCAAGGATGATCATCTCTCTCTTCCTCTTCGTCAATACTGAAACAATGAGTCGGAGCCTCGCAAATACTCATTTGAATGGGCTTCATACCCTCTTGCTCATTCACTTTGATCATAGAAGCTAGAGTGGCCAGAGTATCAGCCATCTGGTTTTCATCACGCGGGAGGTAAAAGAATGTGATATCATCAAACTCCTCAATTAGTTCCAAGACTAACTTTCGATAGCTGATCAGTTTGGGATCTCTTGTTTCCCATTCTCCTTTGAGCTGATATATTACAAGGCGAGTCTCCGTATACCTCTAGCGCCTTAACTTTGTGGTCTATGGTCTTTCGGATCCCCATGATACACGCTTCAGATTCGCCATGTTGTTTGTGCAATCAAGTCCAACTTGCAAGTGAATGGATAGTGTTCTCCATTTGGGGATACCAGATCGCCTCAATTCCATTACCAACGGCATTTGATGCTCGTCAAAGTTCATCTTCCGGGACGATCTTCTAAGATATCTTCTTCAATTGTAGCTACAAACATCGATCTTCATTAGGAAAATCGAAATTAAGGGCTCATAATCATCTAAGCGCCTCGCTTGCTAGGAAATCTACTATTGCACTCCCTTCACCGCCTTTCGGTTCACATAGACAATGTCGAACTCGAGAGCAAAATTTTCCATCGGGCCATTCTTCCATTCGAGGCAATCGACTCCATCATGTATTTCGGAGGGTCCAATTTTGAGATTAACCAAGTCGTGTGGTACAACATGTCTTGCCTCAACCTCCGAGTTGTCCAGACCAATGCACAACACAATTTCTCAATTGGCGAGTATCTCATTTCACACTCGGTGAATTTCTTCGAGGTAATATATCACTCTTTCTTTCCTCCTGTCTCATCGTATTGGCCTAGCACACATCCCATTGAGTTATCGAACAACGCCGGATATAAAATCAAGGGTCTATCAGATCGGAGGCATTAATCTTGGGTGTTGGACAAATATTGTTTAATCTTGTCAAACGCCCTCTGCATTCATCATCCCAAATGCCTGGATTGTGCTTCTTAAGAAGACGGAATATTGGATCACATTTCTCAGTCAATTGTGAAATAAACCGAGTGATGTAATTCAATCTCCCTAGAAAACCTCGGACTTCCTTCCGAGTCTTGTGGCGGAGGTAATTTTTATACGCCTTGACTTTATCCGGATCTACTTCAATTCCTTTTATGCTCGACCACGAAACCCAATAGCTTCCCCGATCGAGCCCGAAAGTACATTTGGTGGATTGAGCTTCAAATGAAATTTCCTCAATCTCGTGAATGACTTCCTCAATACTTGCACATGCTCCTCTTCCGCTCGAGACTTTACGATCATGTCATCGACATAGACCTCAATCTCCTTATGCATCATGTCATGAAACAAGGTTACCATAGCCCTTTGGTATGTTGCTCCGCATTCTTTAACCCAAATGGCATCACTTGGTAACAAAAGGTTCCCCATAAGGTTATGAAGGTAGTCTTTACCATGTCTTGGGATGCATCTTTATTTGATTGTATCCAGAAACCGCCCATGAAAGAGAAAATGAAAATCTCGCCGTGTTATCCACTAAAGTGTCAATGTGAGGTAGTGGGAAGTTGTCTTCAGTCGGCCTTATTTAGGTCCCCATAATCGACACATATCCGGACTTTTCCATCCTTTTTGGGGACAGAACCACGTTGGCTACCCATTCTGAGTAATTTACTACTCGTAAGAACCCAGCATCAAATTGCTTCTTGACTTCTTCCCTTATCTTTACTGTGACGTCGGGCCTCATCCTTCGAAGCTTCATTGGACTGGCTTGCATTCTCTTTTTATGGGGATACGATTGTCTGCAATATCAAGACTTAACCTGGCATGTCTTGATCGACCACGCGAAGACATCTTTGAATTCTAGCGAAGTCTAATGAGGTCTGCCTTGTTTCATGGGTTATCACGGTACCGATTTTCACTTCTTTCCCATCCTCTAGAAGCACATTTTCAATTGTCTCTTCATGAGGTAGAATCGGCTTTTCCTCCCGTTCTACCACCCTTAACAAATCAGGGGATAAATCATAATCTTCGTCATCTGTAAAGTCCTGAGATCCCTCTGGGCACGTATCTTACTCATAAGGGAATTCTGAGTTCATAGCAGTGTCACTCATGACATCGATATCTGGGGACCTATGGTAGGTATAAAAGATTATTCAATGAAAATAAATTTAAGGATGACTTATTTATGCGTTATGATTATGAATGGAGTGGAACAGAAGTAGAAGAATAATTGCACGAAATGGAAAGAAAATTGCACTTCTTATTGAAAATAATGATGCGTGAACATGCCTATTTCACAAAAAAATCTTATTGTTCCTAGGCTTGAAACAACAAGTGTGTTTTGAACATTACTCTGTTTTATTCCTAAAAACTACAGGAATTTCTTTCGCAGTCCAGTTGTCCAGAACACTTCCAGGCTCGTAAGGGCGAATACCCGCCAAGTTTCCTCTTCTCGAACTTCCTTCAGACACAGCGTTGATGTTCAAACTTCTCATCATGTCTCCAGCTGTTTCCTCATTCATGTCCTCCTGTCCTGAATGAATAATCCCTCCTGACACGAATGAATTAGATATATGGGGAAAGGTCATTGAACCCCACTCAATCTCAGCACCATTCAATCGTGCCCTTCGTCTTTCACGCTTCCTCTCCAGCTCCTCCTTTCTCTGTCTGGTATCTAGTCTATACCCTAGACCAAAGCGATCCTGCTTATCAACCAACCCTGGCACTTTGACTGGACCCTGGAGATATTTCCCAAGTCCCCTCTCGGGCATTGCTCTTTTTTCCATTGTCAACTGTAGGCCCATCCTCGTTGCTTTAGAGAGTTTAGGCACCGGGATCTTGCTTCCTTCACTTATAAAAGTTACATTTACAAACTTTAATGACCTAAAGGAGCACTCTATGGCCTCCGCATCATTCTCTATGTACGGTGCATCACTAGTAACGGACGCGATGATATCCTCCTCTGCATTTATGGTTATCAACCGCCCTACATTACTAATTTTAACTTTTGGTGCAATGCGATGGTACGACTCATTGAGTGGATCCACGGCCTCCCCATAAGCAATTATAAGAAGGCTTGATGCTCATCACAAGGAAATCTACCTCGTGCGTATTTGGCCCAATTAAGAGGGTATCTCGATCCTCCCATTACTTCTCTCTCGGTGCCATCAAATGCTCTCACTATATTTTGTACGTTTTCATGTGAGAGTCTCTGAGTAACTTTGTCCGGTGTAGAGCAGGGCAAAATATTCATCTTGAGCCATTGTCAATTAGTACCCACGGCGTGTATACCCTTTGCATCGGGTAGTGATGTGCAAAGCTTTAGTAGATCCCCCTTACGTGATATTTCGTCATCACTGAACGAGATAAAATTATCTGCGCTTATGTTATTTACAAGACGGTCCAGCTTATTTACTGAAATGTCATCAGCAACATAAATCTGGTTCAATGCTTTCATTAACGCACTACGGTGTCCCTCTGAGTTTAGCAGTAAGGTCAATACCGATATGCGTGTCGACTTGTAATATGCTTCCACCACACTTGTACTCAACGTGCTTGAGAACTTCAAGAACTCTCCGGCCTCATCCTCTGTTACTGGTTTGTTAACAAGTGGTCCTGTCTTCTCATCTCCCCTTCTCGTCATAGAGGACTCAACTGGTACGGGTTGGGTATCTTTGGCGAATTTTTTCTCGAGAACTGTCATAGTGCAATTGTAATTCCAAGGTACCTCTTGTCATCTTTATAAGGAAAAGTCACGGGTTTACAATTACGATCTTGATGTATTCTTAGAAGGAGAAATTATAGGTTTTCGATTCGACCCTCGGTGCCACCTTCACCCGGCCTCGTCGACCCACGGCGTGATAATCACGTGGGTGATTGACTTTAAGGATCCTTCTGCGACCCTCCTACGTGGAACATACATCCTCTCTTTCCACCAAGTCAAAGAACTCCACTCTTTATTATCCATTAGCCCTTATACTAGGGCTCTAAATTCATCACATTCTTTGGATTTCATGGCCTTCCTTGTCATGGAACTCACGGTGAGTTCCACAGTATCTTGAAATCTGCTCACATTTTCTGCGAACTAACCCAACCTTCTGCATTTCTTTCCAAACCATTCTTAATGGGGTTCTGACCTCAGCAATCTCCTATTTGAACCTCCTCCCCCTATTTTCAACTATCGCGTTTACCCCATTATCAGCATGACTGGGTAACGGATTTCCTCCACCAGGTGGGTCATTGAAGTCTACCACCCCCGCCTTGATAAGTCGCTCGACTAGTCTTTTGAATGAAGTACAGTTCTCTATTGAGTGACCTATTACATCCGCATGGTACTCACACTGAGCGTTTGTGTCATACCACTTAGGATATAGAGGTTGCAGCGGCTTTAAGTAAAATGGGGACACGACATGCACATCGAATAAAGTCTTATACAACTCATTATACGTCACTGGTATAGGAGTAAATTGGAATCTCTCAGTCCTCTGTCTCGTGTTGGGCTCTTGTCTTGGTGAACTCTTTGGCCACGATTCTGACTCTCGGTTGGGTGATAATGCTGGGTTTAGGATAACCCAGCTTATATTTCCCACTTGACTTCTCTTTTCTTGGTGCGGCTCTTCTTGTGCTCTCTCCAACCTCTATCTTCCCACACCGATCGCGTTCTCTATCATTTCTTTGACATCACCATGTCTGCGAAACTCTTAATCGTGCCTCTAACATGTGGTTAATGAAAGGTGCCTTGAGGTATTGATGAAGAGCATGGTCATTTCCTTTTCTAGTAATGGTGGTTGGACTGTGTAGCGACCTTCCCCATCTTTGGGCGTACTTCACAAGCTTTCACTTGGCTTTTCTCCATGTTTTGCAATGTGATCTTGTCAGGTGGTATATCAGGTCCACATGGCGTAATGCTTGATGAAAGCTGCGCCAAATCTCTCCACGATTTGATTTGGGTACAACTTAACTGGTTGTACCATTTCTTTATGACCCAATCGGACTATCTCGAAAGCAATGGATCAACAATGGTCATTGTTGACATATCCTGTCATTCTTCGACGAAACATTGTAATATGGGCCTCAGGGCAGCTAGTCCCGTTATACTTTTCGAACTCTGGCATCTTGAACTTTGGAGGAAGTACTAAATCTGGGACTAGACTCAGCTTCTTAGTATCCACTTCGCATTGGTGATCAGCACTTTACAATGCTTGAAACTTCTCTTCCAGCCATTTGCATCGATCCTCGAACTCTTTTGGAACCTCTGCTTTTACTTTCTCCCCTTCTGCCGCCTCATCGAAGTCTGGGACCATTGGTTTTACCAGATTGACCTCGGGGTTAGAGCTCGAGCCCGCGAGGAAATTTACCAGTGTCGGAGCACCGGATTGGTGCTGAGGCTTGATATTGACCGACACTCTCGGTGGTTGCACTTGGGTACTTGTCAGGGCCAGGCCAGGAGGGCAAGTAAAATCTTCATTATCTTCTCCGGTATCTACCATAGGCCTTTTTCCGTTTCCAGGCCCTCCAGTCAACAACTGTGTTAGCTGGCTCATCATGCTTCTCTGGGATTCCAGCATTTGATCCCTCATATCCTGTTGGATCTTGGCTAATCTTGCTCTTGCATCCGAGCTGCAGTTGGTCTTGCATCTCTTTTGCATCTGCTCCAACTTTTCTATCCTTTGATCCATTGCTCTCGTCTTTTTTGAGTGTAATAGCGGTGTTCGAGGATAACTACTGATGACCTCTAGTTAATAGGGTTGTCTTATAATATTTAATGCAAATGTAGTGATGCGGTGCCAATGCATGAAATGTAATGCAAATAAATGAATGCAAAAATAAAAAGAGTCGATTCGATTCAATTTCTTTTAGAATACTCATTGAAAAGACAAAATCCTTTACATAAAATAGAGTCACATATCGACCTAGCCCTTATGCCCAAAGTTTTAACTTTCTCAAGAAGTGAGGCTAGCTCTCGACCCTGGTCTGACTTTGACTCATAAAATATACTTAACACATCAACCTGAACTGCTAGGGTTTGTAGATGATTAGCCACCTCTCGTATCTGAACCACAGCTTCACCCATAAGGTAGTCTCTTTCTCTGACTTGGTTCTGAGATCGTTGAAGTTGTTCTTTCCCTCGCTGGTTATCTGCCTCTAACAGTTGGATCCGGAGCTCACTGTTTTGCAGCACTGTTTCGAGTTCCACCACCTTTCCCTTCAATTCTTCAATCTGGCCTAGGCTTGATTCCAACTTCGCCACAGAGTTGTGACTTTGACTCAATGCCTTCTCTAATTCTGCTACTCGAGCCCTTAGCATCTTATTTTCGCTTTGGCTCTCCCCCACCGTCTTTTTCAGGGCATCCTTTTGTGCTTGAACCCCATGAAATCTCTTGTTCCACTAGTCAACCTTGGTCTTCTCCTCCTGAACTTCTTGACGCCATTGTTCCGAGGTTTTACCCAACCCAGCGGTCCTCATCGATAGATGCAACTTCTTGTAATCGGTCTTCAAGCTATCCAAATCTTCTTCGGCCTTCCTTTTTCCTTTCCTTAGCTTCTCAGCCTCTGATTTCTGGATATCAATATCTAACATCAGATTCATTTTTTCCCCTTCCAGTTGTTCTATCTTTTTCCCTAACTCTGAATTTTTACTTTCAAAGTCCTGCTTCATGATCTCCAACTCAGAAGGGACTACTTGCAGGTATTCTTCTATTGATCGAGCAGCATCCTGTGCCGGCCTGGGGATGTTATCATTCACTCTCCTGCTCCGCCATGTGTTATATTTGAGGGTTACCATTGGATTTATCGTAACTCTTTTCATTCGGTGAATCTGCTTCCACGCATCAGAAACTTCTCGAACTCTTTTCTTATAATTATTCCCACTATAGAAAAATTCAAACTGAGCTAACCCATGCGTTATCGGTATAAACTGTCTCGATTGGTATTGTCTTAGCACGAGCAAAAGAGCATACCCAACAGCTCCCCAGATCCCTAAAAGAGGAACCCAATCATGACTCCCACACCGATAGAGAATTTCATCGGGAACGAACCAAGGAGCTCTCCATTCCATATCCTTTTCCTGAAGATTCTGAAGAAGCGCGATCCAGTTCTCTTCTGATATGTCATCTCTCCTAGGCGCTGACCAAACTCCTTTAATGGGGAGTAATTCGCAAAAAAGACCCGACAAGAATTTCTATCTACTTTCCGAAATGGCTATGGAACCACCCAACAATAGTTATGCGCATCACATGAATCTTCCTCACCGCTCTCCAAGTGCGAGTTCAAAGATCTAAATGTTTCGGCGAGAATCGCTGGTACTAGCGTAACCCCTTTGTCAAGACGATCGAACAAATCAATAACTACTTCGTCTACATGCCTCAAAGCCTTGGGAAAAATTACCAAACCATAGATACTTAAGGCAAAAATGTCGACTTTCCTCTTCACATCCAAGTGTGTGCGCCATCAGTCCTCAAGCTTACCCAAGGAATGCATTTCCTTCACCCTTCTTTGAATTCGTGCCATGACCCACTGTTCGCTCATCCTAGTGATACTCATCAGCTTTTTTACAAAAGTCGGTGCATTAGCGGCCCTGAAGTAAATTTTGTCGACTTGAGCCCTTTGACTGCGAAGTAAAGCCGTATATTCCTCCACGGTAGGCACCAAGTCTACTTCTCCAAACGTAAAGTAGCTATAAGCAGGATTCCAATATTGAGTCATAGCCCGAAATAAGTGTTTGTCCACTCTGATGTCGAGTAAGTAAGGTAGATCACCATAATTAATGTAGAACAGTTGCCTAGTTGCTTCATCCCAACCAGCCCATATATCTCTTAGTTCTTGGAGCTCATTCTGCGTCACACGATGCGAGTGAAGTCCAATAATTCGATGTGTAGCCTTGATTAGGCTATCCCTCTTCTCAAGTCGTGTCTTCTCGACCATATCACGCAGTAGCATTATCCTCTACTTTATCAAGGAATCAGTCCCCCATAACGAGTATTCTAACTTAGTGATTAAAACAGGAATCGACACCTTTTAAGTATGAAATGACATGCAAATATGACCAAAATAAAACAAGTTAGTACCACATAAAAGTAACCAAAGCAAGTGAAAAAAAAATGTCTAACCACTACATCGGTAGCCACTAAGGTTTAGCATGGCTCTACCTAGGGTGGGCTCTTAAGGTTCACTATATGTGGTTTGGTTCTAAAGAAAGAAAAGGGTACCTGAACCAGCAGATTCCTCAATCCTCACCCATTATAGGCTCATATAGATTGAGTTCAGTTCAGGGGAATACATTTCCCTATGGCCATGTAGAGGTGAAAACCTCACGGAACCATAAGTACGGATGTATCTCGGAAACGGTCCCCTAGCCCATGCGGAGGTGAAAACCTCACGAAGGCATAGTTTCTCGCTCCCACTTAAAGGACGTGACCACAACGGTCATGTAACATGAATGCAGAGGTATCTCATGTGTTTCAAACCCAAAACAAATATATGATGAGACAAAAACTCATGCATATAGGAAAAACGGAAAAAAAATTATTTTCAATAAAAGGGACATTAATCAACCAAATTTTACGGCTTGACTCTCTTATTGGTCCCCAGTGGAGTCGCCAAGCTGTCGAAACCATTTTTTTGTTTGGAAAACGGGCCGACTTTAAAAAAGAAAAGGGAGTCGCCACCAATCTTTTTTTGAAGTGTGATTGGGTCACTTATAAAGCAGTTTGGTCTATGAATTTTAAGAAAAGCGGGCCCGGAGTGATTCACATAAGAGGAAGGGTTAGCACCTCATAGCGCCCAAAATTGGTACCGTATTGATTGATTAATGTCCTTAATATCGAAAATTAGAAAATATTTTAAAGTATGGAAAAATGTTTGGATGACTTCGTATTGGATATCAAAATTCTCTTGTTACGAAAAGCTGAAATATCATGTCCAGCACGATAGGACACGATGCTTCAAACTCTCGATACCAAGATCATTTTATGATTTCCAAAATACATGTAGTGCAATTTGAAAAGGGTATTTCACTACTTGGCTAAACTAAAACCAAACCAAGACACGATTGGATGCGATTCCTTGGATTTCCAATCATGAAATATTGCCCTTATTTAAGAAATACGATAAAAAATCTGTGAAGGATATCTAGTTGTTTAGATGAACAGAAAATCGAAACCCAGCACGATTGGGCACGAATTTCTTGAACTTCCAAACACGAAACATTGCCTTATTTTCAAAGAATACAATTGAAATCTTTAAAGGATATTTAATGATCTAGATGAGCGAAAAATCAAAGCCCAAAGACGATTGGGCACGATTTCCGAACTTTCAAACACACAAAATTCCCTTTTGAAACATTTTGTAAGTTTTTGAAGAAAAGCAAAAATAAAAAACGTGGAAATGTAGACCACGATGATAATAGGAATGACAATAAATACAAAAAAAAACAATAGTATTACAATTATAAAAACGATATATAACAAATAAAGTAGTGATAATAATGAAATGTAAAACTAATAATAAATAATTAATAACGAATACATGGCAAAAAAATGATATTAATAGTAAATACAAGTAAAAAAATTTCTTGATATAATAAAAATAATAGATGTAAAAGTAATAATATATAATAAGACAACTAAAGTAAATCATAATATATATAATAACAGATAGCATAGTATGTAACAAAAATAATATGGTGATAAATATAATAATAAATATAGTATAGCAACAATGATATATAGATGTAAAATAATAGGATAAATACTAAAGGATAGTTGTAACGGTAATATAAAATAAAAGTAAGATTTAATAATAAAAATAATAAAACAACGATGAAATAAATAGCAATAATAATAAACTAGTAGTAGTAAGCAATAGTATATATATATCTATAATAATAATACGTAATAATGTAATAATAGAAATGATATGATCATAATAATAATATAAAAATAAAAAGGTAAGTAAAATAATATATAATAATAGTAAAGACACTAGCAAAAATATAGTTTAGTAATATCATAACCAAAATATAAAAAAAATAAATGATTTAATGATAAAAATAGCGAAAAATAATTAAAAGGGGACTAAATTGGGTTAAAAACCGAATATTTGGGGCCGATTTTAAAACAAATAATGATAGGGAGTAAATTGTAATACGCGCGCAACTTAGGGGGACCAGAAGGGAAATAAACCCCACTCTGTAAAACGCAGCGCTCAACTGAGGACTTAATTGAAATCAGGAGCGAAATTTTGGGGCCAAATCGTGAATAAGAAAACCTGATTTTAAAACCAGTAAAAAGCGGAGGGGCTAAACGCGCAATTAGCCCCTCCCTAGCAAAACGCGAGGATCCTAGCCCCTGTACGGGTCGGGTCGCGGGTCAGAGGCCCAAAACGACGTCGTTTTGGCCCCTGACCCTGATGCCCAAAACGGCGCCGTTTTACAATAGTATAAAAGGTAGGTTTTTCGTTTCAGTAGAGAAGAGAGGGGGAAAAAAAAGAAAAAAATGCTCTCTCCCATTGACGTCCAATGAGCTCTCCGACCTGAGTCGCGTAGTCAAGCGACCACCGTCATGTGATGGTTGAATTTGAAAAAAGTAAGTTTTTTTTTTAAAAAAGCTCCTATATGTTTTTTTTTTAAAAAAAGAAAACCCAAAAACAGATTCGGAAAAGGAAAAAAATAAAAATAATAAAAATAAAAACGGAAAGGAAAAAAAATTGAACCTTTGCTTTTTTTTTTTGTATTTCTCTGAACTCTTTTGCTGTTACAAGTGCTTATTTTCTTTTTAATCTCTCAAAAAATCAAAAAAACTCCTAACCGACCCCCTTTACAATGATTCTCTAAGGCTTTTATAGCCTTATCCCGAAGCCCCCTCAAAGATTTGAACTCTCCCTACTTGTTGCTGCTGCTTTTCCTTTTCCTTCGCAGGTACAACGACGTGGAGGCGCCAAACACGGAACTATCCAGAGACGTGCGGCTTGGGTTGTTCTTGCCGACGTGGAGAGAGATTTCATTGGGGCATCTGTTGTTGATCGCTAGGGTTTTCAAACCCTATTTTGTTGTTTTTTTTTGCTTATTGGGCCCGGCAAGCAATTGGGCCTTACAATCATCATTAGAGATTTGATGCTTAAGTGACTAAAATGTAAAGACTTTAAAAAATAAGTGATAAAATTGCAAAAAAAAAAATCAATCATTTTTACCCTTTAATTTGATAGTGGTGGATAACGAACCAGGTGGGACATGGTGCACTATTTAAATTGACTTGAAAAGCAGCCAAAATGATCTACCCCCTACATTACATATACCTCAACATGTTTAACTATTATACAATTTCAAATAAATAGACCTATTCGTAAATCAATCAAGTTATCTACCCAACTTGAATTGAAATTAATAAAAAAAATGTTTTATTTTTATTTAAACTTAGAATATCTTTCATAGCTTTAAAATTAAAAGAAGTTTTTGTATGTAAAAACGAATAAAATGGTTATTCTTTTGTAACCATTAAAAAGTTATTAACTTTGGTTTGATAATAATTATATTTAATTAAATTTCATACAATCTCTAAATTTTGATGTAGTAATAATTAAATTTCATATCTATTCACCTATTAAATAAAATTATTCATGATTTTAAGCTATAATCAATTGAGAGAACATATTATATTATAAACTAATATCGCATTACTTAATATATATATATATATATATTTAACATTTTACTTATTTTTCAAATGTATAGAATTTCTTTTCCTTATTTGAAGAGTATTGAGTCTTGGCATTGATATTATTACAATGCATGAAGATATAAATTTGATTGTATTGAAGGCATTATCTTTCTATTTATGAGTTGAAGAGGAACTATAAATAGTTCTAGATATTGGATCAAAAATAGCGGATATTATCAGAACATATAATAAAATTATTCAAAACAAAAACAAAAAAAGTACAAGGATCGAAATCTAAAGGGCGCTATAGAATAAGGAGCTATAGAGGAAATTTACCAATGAAATACACGCAAAGAAGAAAATGTTTCATGACTTAGGAGCTAAGGTAAAAATGGAGGTTGTAGCCCACGTGTCGTCGTCATTTAACATTAGCTAGCCGCGTCTTTTACGCGTTAGAGCAACGCGTGGAATCTCTCCTTTGTTAATTTCAAAGTGAATCTATAAATATGCTAAAATATCTCCTCCCAAAACTTCCATTCCGATATCAGTCTGACGCTCTCTGTAACCGTAGGTACACACATCTCTCTTCTTATCTCTGCCTAATTTATGTTTATTTTATCTTTTATCTTTTTTCGAAATTTTATCTCCTAGTCATAGGTAATCTGTTCTATGATCCTTTGTGTTATAGTCTTCGAAATTCCATAAAAAAAAAAAAAGAAAAAAGAAAAGAAAAGGCGTTGACTGTTTTTTAAGATCTCAATTTTTTTTCTCGAGTTTATGTTCTAGTTGTTGATTCATTGTTATGGGAATTTTGTTGAATTTTTGTTTTTGGTAAATTTCATACTTTATTCAGTGTTCGTGATTTGTTTCCTTGATGGAATCAGTTACAGATGCTTGTTATCATGTTGTGCCTTTTTTATCATTATTATTTTGATCTAAGTTTATATGTGATCAATTCATTTATGCATTTTTTTTTTTCTGTTTGTTCCACAGAAGTGATTATTGGTTGAGAAAACATGGGGAAGGACAAGCATAAGCCTGATGATAAGGGTCTGTTTTCACATCTTGCTCATGGTCTTAGTCATGGTGGTCATGGACACCCTCCTGGTGCATACCCTCCACCTCCTGGCGGATATCCACCGGCTGGAGCGTACCCCCCTCAAGGCTATCCACCAGCTGGCTACCCTCCTCAAGGAGGATACCCCCCTCACGGCTATCCACCATCTGGCTATCCTGGTGCATCCCATTCAGGTAAAACTTCCTACAAAATCATAATGTGGTCCTAGTTTGTTATGTTAAATGTGAGATGCCAATAATTAATTACCCTTTTTGTGTGTGTGTGTGCAGGGCACGGTGGCATGGGAGCGCTGCTTGCAGGTGGTGCAGCAGCTGCCGCAGCTGCTATGGGGGCTCACCACGTGTCTCACGGTGCTCATGGTGCTCATGGTGCTTATGGTGCTCATGGATTTGGTCATGGTCATCATGGGAAGTTCAAACATCATGGTGGTGGGAAGTTTAAGCACGGGAAGCATGGGAAATTTAAGCACGGAAAGCATGGAGGCGGAAAATTCAGGAAGTGGAAGTGATTTTACTGCCCCCAAAAGCATGGAGTATTGGGAGTCAAAACTGATATAGTGTCGAATGAATGAATGTAATAATAATTTGACTTCAACTGCTTTGTATTGAATAATCACAGACTTGTTTTTCTTTCTTTTTAATTATTGACATAAAACAATAACAGCATTTGATTCAACGATCTGATATATGCATTACGACTTGCGAGACATAACTCGGAGCATGTCATTGTAAACCCTGTATGTTTCAACTTTGAAGCAATGAGTAGTTTGTCCATAAACCTGATAAGTTGCTAAATGGGCGGTGTAGGTCTGTATCTTCCATGGAGTATCATATCTTTCCCATTCTACCCGTGTTTCTTGTCAGTAACTTGTATATGTTTTTCGTACTAAACTTTGTCCTCCTCCTTTTTGAGTTAATGAAGTCACAGTTATAAAAAAAAAAAAGAAGAAAAAAAAGAGTTTAAAATTTATCATATTTTTAAAATATAAAATAAAAGTAAAATTTTAATTATAAATACATGTTAATTACCTAAAAGTTATTGAGGACAAATCATGTTTGAACTGTTGGAAGTTTTGTAAGTTTTAAATGGGATATTTTATAGTTTTATATTAGTATTCTTAAAGACATGTTTTACTTTATTTTTATCTCACTATAAAATTCTAAAATTATCATAAAAATCCAAGATTTTGAAGATTATCTAAAATCTCAAGTACTAAATAACTTTTTGAAATTATGAACATATATAATATGCCTGATTATTAATCAAGTTGAATCTAACCCTTCAATTATAATATGATATGTTTTTGTAAAACTAATGCATCGGGATGCAGGGGAAACTAAAAGTTGTACCAAACTTAGTATTCTTTCTCCTCCACCTCTTGTCCTCCTCCTTTTACACTTTTTTCTTTCGTCCTTCTCAAATTTCAATCAAACTTAAAATTAGTATCAATAAATACAATTGAAAATGTGTAGATAAAAATATATGAGGAATTATCTCATTACTATTTAAATAATATTAGTAAAATAAGACATAATTATTTTTAAGAAGTATGTACTAGAACTAAAATAATGTCTTGTGTGCTGGCAATTGAATTAGAGTAATTACCTACATGCTTATAACTAGATACTGGTGTAATAACATAAAGAAAGTTTATTTATTACATATGTATTAAAATAGTTAGATATAAAATATGAATAGTTAGTATTGAAAAGATGAGTAAATATTGTTATAAAAGTAACTCTTCAAAATAATCGAAAATTTTTTCTTTACTAAAATTAAGTCATGAGAAGAACTAAATATTACCAATTGTGTTAATTAATTGCTAACTCATACACTTAAACATACTTCTACCAAACATATAGCAGGAAAATGTGACTGAAGTGCTCCAATTGTACATAGTGAGTCCCATTAATTATATTAGTTACCTAAATATGTCACACATATACAATTACACTCAGATTTAATTATTAATTATCTAACCAAACACTAACAATCCCTTTTGTTTTGAAAATAATTCTCGTTTTTATTTTCTATTATTTAAAAGTTGAAAAGCAGTAAACAAAATTTTATTTTCAATAATAAAATGTATAGTACATTGTTTACTTACCCAAAAAAAATTTGATAAATAAAATAAAACAAAAATTACTACATTTATATGAATTTTAACTAGTGTTAAGAGATTTTGATATTTAAATTTTTTTGAATAAAGAATATAAAACATTTTCAGTGAAATAAAAAACAGTTCTATTTTTCTTTAGTTCAAATATTTCCATTTTCAAAATTTTAACCAAAACTTTACTATTTTCCATTCTCCTATTTCCTCAGACCAACCAATTTATTATTATTCTTGAACTTGATGAAATAGGAATTTAAATTACAAATATTTTTAGTGGTTTAATTAGGTTTGGTTTGATGCAAACATAAATATGACATCATATAATATTCAAAATGTTTGTGCAGCCGATCAATTTGAAAATTGACCCTAATTCTACCTCACGCACACCACGTCTTCCATCAAATTTTAATATTCAGTCGATCCTCACTCGGTGAATCAATACTTTAGACCTAAACTAAGCATTTAGCCTTGTTAAAGTAAAAGGGTAATAATGGTAATAATAATAATCGCTAGCTACATGGATAATTCAAAGCTCTCTCATGTCAACAGCACACCTTTGCTCTTAAAGTAAATAAAACAGGAGTATCAGTATTCCTCTGACTCATAAAATATCAACCAAAATTGCTAAAACATAAAGAAAAGCACACTGTAGGATAATTGAAATATTTTTCTAAAACAAATGGCATGCCACCTCATGGATACCATCAACAGACCTCTTCTCAGCTTATCAACATACCATCACAACTCCACTCAGAGATCCCGGTGATACCCAACATGCACGTCTTGTTGTTCATCTCATCACAATTGGCAACTGCAATGGACAAACACTACCAAGTTCAGTACCCTCCACATCGAGATACTGCAATCCATAAACTATACAACAGAAAAGAATGATTTCTCACCCGCCAGTAGATGTGTCGATCAATCATCTAGGTAATAATATGACCCAGCAGACTTTTGCTCTCTATCCTTGGTTGAGTCCAGTTTGTTGATTCTCGGTCGGTAATTGGTTGGGTCCCGCCTAAAAGTGATGTCCAGATGCTGTAGAACGCAACAATGAATAACAGTGAGCACCACCAGAAACTTCAATCGAATAGCACAATCAAAAACAAGGAAAGTACAGAATAGAAAGGGCAACAGCTGCGAAACTCACAGATAGGAACAGATTCATGCCAGTTAACAAGGACTGAGGAGAGTTTGCAATACAATCCACTGAAGGCTTCCCCTCATACACAATAACTCTATCTGCGAGGTAAGTCGCCATTATAAAATCATGCTCGACCACAAACGCAGTTTTCTTTGCATGGAGGATAAACCTCTTTATGACTTTAGAAGCAACAATACGCTGCTCGGAGTCAAGATAAGCACTTGGTTCATCTATCAGATAAATATCAGCTGGCTGCATGGAATAAAACGTACATGTGCATCAGGAAGGAAAAAAATTTGACAACCCATAAAACTTTAAATTTGAAAAGCAAATACATAACAAAGAAAATGGCATACCAACATTTCCCTGAAAAAGAAAAAGAAATGGAAAACTGAATAAAAAGTTAGGAACATAACAATGCAACTCCAAATTAGTAACATCTAAAACAAAATAGAACTTGATCTGTCTCATCACTTGACTTTGTATAGCTATAACTCCGATCCAGAGAAACTATAATATAATAGCTCTCAATTCCTAGTATTTGCCAAAGAACCACATATCTCATATAATGTTAAAGAAACAAGTTTAGAAAATACAAAATGGTGACAATAATGTGTCTCAGTGCAGCATGCTTTCTACACCTTTACTTAGGAATACCACAGAGTTGAAAAGTCTATATCAGCTCTTCAGCACACCCAAGTAGCCTAAAAGGGATATAATGTTAAAGAAACAAGTTTAGCAAATACAAAATGGAGACAATAATGTGTCTCAGTCCAGCATGTTTTCCACACTTTTACTTAGGAATACCACAACTTGGATATTCAGTTATTATGAACACCACAGAGTTGAAAAGTCTATATCAGCTCTTCAGCACACCCAAGTAGCCTAAAAGGGATATAGTGGAATACAAATCCAAACAAGTAAATACTAGCGTGGAGCTGGAGGCACACCACACATACACATGTAAACCCGCAAGAAGATGTATGTGCATGAAAGGTAATGCTTAGTGTTAAAAGGTGTTATTCCATAACACTTAGGTTAGAATGAAGTAAGCACACTAACCAGCACCCCCAACAATTTAGGGTCAAAACTTGGAATATTTATCTTTGAAATATATCATTATCTTTTGGGTAATTCAGGAACATTTACCTTTCCAAGACATAAGCATAATGCAACTCTTTGCAACTCTCCTCCAGAGAGATTAACCACTTCCTGATCCATTAATTGCTCAATGAGAAGAGGTTTCATCACATCTGAAACAAACTGGGGGTGCATGTATGAATCACGTATCTTTTGATGCAGCAAGTGCCGGACAGTAGATTGAAATTTGGGACTGATCTTTTGAGGTTTGTATGAAACATTAAACTCAGGTATCTCCACATCTAAACCTTCTACGTTATCAGGTTTCAACAAACCAGCCTGCAGGTTATCCAATAATTGATCAACTTATGCAAGAGATGAGATCAACGATGAATTAAAACAGGTAATATAACGAATGCACAAATGATGAAAGAGCAAAATACCAGCATACGAATAAATGTGGTCTTCCCAGTACCATTCTCACCCAGCATTACAATAATCTGGGAATCAGTAAATTCACCCTCCATAACTTTAAGTTTAAAATTGCCCTGAGTTTTAGTCATGGTTGGGTATTTGTATCGTGCATAGGTTTCAATTTCTTCAGCACTTTCCTGTGGGGTCTCAGCTACCTAAAACAAAGGGAAACAGATAGGTCAAGAAAAGAATTTAAAGATGAATGATGTGTGCACAAGTAACAATAGAAACAGGTTTACCTTGAAGGTCAAAGATTCATCTCGAAACCTTAGATTTTCAGTAGGTACAAATCCAGCCAAGAAGATATTGATCCCCTCTCTTACAGAGAAGGGAAGGGTTACGACTCCATATGCACCCGGTTTTCCATACAAGCAGCAAATGAAATCCGACAAGTAATCCAGGACACTAAGATCATGCTCGACCACAATAACATAGCTGAAATACAAAATTTAAAAGCATGGTTACCCTAATTAGAACCATTCAAACTATAAGAAGCATGCAGGACTAAGGACAAAGGATATTTACCTATTAGGCCTGAGCAGAGATCGAATGACCTGTGCTGCTTTCAGTCTCTGTTTAACATCAAGGTAACTTGAAGGCTCATCAAACATATATATCTCAGCATTCTGTATGGCGACAACAGCAATAGCAAATCTCTGGAGCTCCCCACCTGATAAATCCCCAACATTACGATCTATGACCTGGTTTAGTTCAAGATCAGCACAGAGTTCGGCTTTCATCTCTCTCTCGTCTTTTTGGTCAAGCACCTGTCCCACATTGCCTTGGACTGCCTTTGGAATATGATCAACATACTGTGGCTTGATGATGGCCTGATTAATATAAAAATAATTAGCAAATATCAATGCAAAACAGGGAATTGCAGGACACTTATGATTAGGGAAGCAATGATACAAATTATATAAACGTTGACAATGACAATTATTATCAATCATTGCATTTTCTTCTGCAAGCTCCATAGTTAGGTAGCTTTACATAACAGGTAAATAGTAGGATTCCACATGATCAGTAAACTATACTATCTTAACAGCAAAACGAAACTGGTTTAGTTTCACATAAGTTCTCCACCAAGGCTTCTCAAGGGCCCAAGATTTAGACTTCATAGAAAATCAATACCTATGCTGGAAATATAATGAAAGTGGAAGAAACAAAAAGGATGTGGTTAAACTATTTCTGTAAATTTACATATAGTGTATCACAGAATCTATTTTATGGAAGAATATTAAAATCTATGAAAGTCAGAACTTGATGCTGAAGCAATCCTACTCATTGAATCTCACAACCCAAGAGTCGGAAAAATCTTGGAACAAACTAGCAAGATCATTAGAGAAGGCCTTGACATAGTATGCAACTAGATTATCTGGACCTCTCATCATTTTCTGCATTAGAACTTATGAACAAATATAAAGAAACAAGAAAGAAGAAGATGCAGGATCAAATATTATGTAAAGAAGCACCTTGAGATTATCCTCCAAGATGCGGGTAAAATAGTTCTGCAACTCAGATCCTCGAAAGTAGGTCAAGATTTCCTGCCAATCTGGAGGATTCTGCAAATAGATTATCCAAATATGTAAAGAAAGCACACAGCTAAAGAAGCAATTAAAGAAACAAAACTTCAAAGAAATACATTGAAACGACCCAAGTTTGGCTTTAGCTTCCCAGCCAAAACTTTAAGAGCAGTTGATTTTCCAATGCCATTGGTTCCAACCAGACCAAGAACTTGCCCAGGCCTTGGAACTGGTAACCTGAAATTGCAATTCAAAACCATCTCAAAGGTGGTGGAAGAAAGAAAAAAATAAAGCATGTGAAAATTACAAAAATTTTCAAGAACAATATGAATGAACAAACCTGTGTAGTTTAAAAGTATTGGGGCCATATCTATGGGTTGTATCTTTATCCAAATCCCTTGGTAAGTTGATGATTTGAATTGCTTCAAATGGGCATTTCTGCATCAGAATAAGTGGTTCAGCTTTAGACACATACTATTCGTCATCCGTGAACATAGAAACCAACACCAATTCGATATCAAAGTGAAGTTACATACCTTGACACAGATACCACAACCAATGCACAACTCCTCAGAGATGAAAGCAATCTTTGAGGCAGGGGTAACCTCAATGCAAAGT
This sequence comes from Gossypium rotundifolium, assembly GCA_025506655.1. Classification (NCBI taxonomy): domain Eukaryota; kingdom Viridiplantae; phylum Streptophyta; class Magnoliopsida; order Malvales; family Malvaceae; genus Gossypium; species Gossypium rotundifolium. The sequence continues at coordinate 33,496,716 of CP106729.1, forward strand.
TTCCCTGCAGAAGGAGAAACAAAGTGAGATAGACTATCTGAAGCAGGAGAGAATAGATAAACTAGACCCAAGTAGCAGGCTAACAGCTGACTTGAATATCAAGTGTCCGACAAGACAAATAAGTTACAAGCATTAACAATATCCAAAATGCAAGTCTAGAATGATGATTAATTAGTTTACAACTATAAGGCCACTTGTGGAGTTAAATAAAACTCCACTGGCAGTGTACAGATTAATAATCCTATATACATGCTGTCAGAAACATTACTGTGACAAGAATTCCGTATCCAAGAAATATAGTTTCCTCCTAACAATCTGTTATCTTATAATTCTTCACTGTTCTTCTATATTCGTCCCTATTTTTTTCAGGTTACAGGCCGATATTAATCCGGCTTGCACCACAAGCACAGTAAGTTTCCTTGATACTTTCACCGATTCTCCAATAATCAACATCGTTCGGGAAGAAATAATGAAACAATAAATTTAAGGTAATTCGATTAAGATGAAATTAGATTAACCCCTAATTCTAAATCTCCAAAAACAGGAAAACAATTCCATACTAAAAAACATGAAAAAGATAATCAGTAACGGGAAGAATAAAGTTTATTTTACCAGTTTTAACAACAGGACAGCTCTTCTTGCATTCCTGACGGCACTTCTTGGGCTTGCAGCGGTCGGAGCTGACAATCGCGATACGCGTCAAGCGATCCGCCATCTCTCCGTCGGATTTACAAAACGAAAACCGATGGATTTATTAGGTGTAGGGATTTGAAGATCGGGCTGCGTTTGTTTAGCTTATGGAAAAAGGAGGAGAAAAAGAGACAGGAGGCGTGTGCTTCGATCGGGACGGAGATGAGGTGAGCTTAGAGCACACGCAACGCACGTGGACGGACTTTTAGGGTTTTCTCTTCTGTTTTAGTGTTTTACTGTTTACACTTATGACTTTTTTATATGTTTCTTTCTCCTTTTTCTAGGTTAAATTCTTCTAGAAGTCCCTGTATTTTTCAAAAGTTGTGGAATTAGTCCCTATACCTTTATTTGATCAATTTTAGTCCCCATAACTTTTGAATTGATAAATTTTAGTCCTTTTACTTTCCAAAATTTAAAATTTTACTCCTGGCCCAAACAATAGCAATATAATTTATTTAATTAAATTTAATTACTAGTCCTATACTATGTACAATTGTATATTTAATCTATTTTCTCTAATTGGATCATTCTAAATCCCTATACTTTTCAAAACTTGAAATTACAATCTTAATTCAAATGACTAATCCATTAATTAGACTTTTAGTGAGTAATACGTGAAAATAATAAGCATATAATAATATGTTTAACACATTAGATTTTGATAATAGCGAAATTTTACTTAATGAATTTAGCGATTATTATTAGGTGATAACCGAAATTTAAAAATTCTAAAAGTACAAGAACTAAAAATGGCCAAATAAAAGTATAGGGGTTAAATCCACAGCTTTTACTAATTTCAGAGACTAATAGTAGAGTTTAAACTTTTTTTAATATGGCTTTATGTTTCTTGTGCGATTTACTGTTGATATTTTTTTGTCAAATTTTGCTATTACTCCTTGTACTATGAATAAATTGCAAATTTAGTTTATATATTCTAATTTGGTACTTTTAGTTCTTATACTTTTCAAATTTTGAAATATTAGTCTTTGACCAAATGGTAACATTAAATCCGTTAAGTTAAATTCTTTTATTTCCAAAATCTTATATGACCAATATAATATATTACATGTGCAAATGTCATCTTAGCTTGCTATTATCATATGACACTAAGAATAACCATATTATTATACTTTAATTGATTTAATGGCTACAATTTTTGTCAACTTATATTTCAAAATTTGAAAAGTATAGTAAGCTAAAATGATCAAATTAGAGAATAGAGATTAAATTCATAATTTACACATAGTACGACATTAAAGTAGAATTTGACCTAATGATTTAATACTTACCATTTGGACCAATATTGATATTTCATAGTTCAAAAGGACAAACTAAACTATAATTGACCAAATTAGAGTACATAAATTAAATCCATAACTTACGCATAGTATAATAACATGTAACAAATTTTGATTTTTTTTTTTGTTATTGTTTTGAATAGGATAAATATGCCTTCTAATACTTGAGTTTGATTTTAATGTTCAAATTGATATCTATATTTTTGTTCGATTTGTACAAAATTTGACTCTCATCACACATTTTAATCTATTTTTGCAACTCCTATAAAATTAGATGATGTGGATCAATCAGATTTAAACAAGCGACAATATGCCACATCAATTGATACCCACATCATCAAATGTTAACAAATTAAAAACATACTAACATGTGTGATGAAAATTAAATTCGAGTGACAATTTAAAAACATAAATTGTTGTAAATCATTTGATAAAATGGATGTCCATAACCCCCAATTTCATCCTATTGTAGCCCCAATTTCATCTTATTGTAACCCCTAAATAATTTATAAGATACGTTAATGTTGGTTCTTAATGTTTTATAACTTATGATTTTTGAAGTCTTATGAATAGAAGGCATGTACAAGCTTATAGGAGGCTAATGTGAAAGTTGAATAATCCTTTCATCTTTTGTTGTTTTGTTTTGTCCATTCTATATTTCTTTTGGTTTTATATCCATTCTATATTTCTTTTAACTTTATAACATAAATAACTATTTTAATATTGAATCTTAAAAATTATATTTATCCTTTTGAATAGTAGGTTACGTTTTTGGTCTTCATCCAATTACAGAGGCCCACAATCAACGTGCACCAAATCAAATTTTTTTGCCTCATTTTGAACATACATTAAAATTTTCTTCAATTTGTATGGATATTGTTGTCAATGTAGGAGGGCCTGGCTTCGAGTGCGTTAAAACGCATTATCCTCCTACTTATGGGTTGGGGAGGGGCTATGGGTAGCTCTAGACATTGTGTCAAAAAAGAGCAGATATGATCGAAACCTATAATGAGATTGTTCAAAAAAAAATTTGAGCATTGAGCAGTGAAAATACAAACAATTTTCATGTGTCAAGTCCGCTCCAATCCACAATGTTGTGCAACTTCTGTTTTCTTTGATGTTTTAAAAAATTAGTTCATAGGTTAATTCAGTTTGTTTATTGATTTAATTGGTTTAATCAAATATTCAATTTTGAATACTAATATTTTATCTCTTCATTAAGATAAATAATATTATATTTCAAGAAATTGAGTCACCAAGCATGGAACAACTACATCGCCATTTCACTTAACATTTCTTTCGGAGTAACAACTCTTATATAGAATAGTTATTGTTCAGAACAATTATTGTTCAAGAATAGCTATTTCCAGAATAGTTATGCTCAAAATAGGGCTTTAGTTAGAATAATTGTCATCCAGTGTAGTTGTTATTATAACACTCCCAACCCGTATCCCTCGCCGAAATCGAGTTACGGAGCATTACCGGAGTTTACAGATCAAACAGAAAGAAATTTCAACATTTCATATAACATAACATTCATGTCAGAAACCAATCAAACTCATACATACTGTCCCTTATTCGAGCCCTCAAGGCCCAAAATACGCGTTAGAAATAAGTCGGGACTAATTCAGAAACTCAAGAAATTTTTTGAAATACATTAAAAATTTTCAAAGCTGCAGGGGTCACACGGCCGTGTGCCTCACATGGTTAATAGAGACACCCATGTCTCAGGCCGTGTGGATATTCGAATTAGGGACACACGGCTGTGTCCTAACCCGTGTCCGTACCCGTATAACTCTCTGACTTGGTCACACAGCCAAGTCACATGCCTGTGCACTAGGCCGTGTGAGCATATTGATTTGCATTTTTAAAAGATACAAGGGACACACAGCCGTGTCACCTGGCCGTGTGTCATACACGGTTGAGACACACGCCCGTGTGGACGAAAATAGACCATTTTACAAGCCATTTTTCTCACCCAATTTTGTGTCAACCTACAATCAATATTATGCATATAAACAAGTCATAATATGGCATCCAAAACAAGCAAAATCAAGTCTTAAACATATAGTATATTCACATACAACCAATATGCCCTTAGGCACCTCAAATGACAATTATAAACATGTTGAATCATGTAATCCATGTAACCAAGAAATCAACCAACTTTTATGTATAATTGCTTTAACACACATCATTTAAATCATTTACCAAAACTTAACATTTGGTACCAATTGTATCACTTATTCAATAGCATCAAATACATAAACATTCACTATAGCATAGTATCAAATCACACTAAGTTATAAAACATACCTCATATGCATATTCAACTACTATTTTACCTTTCATCATTCAACCACAAATCATTCCACACATCAACATTATAAGGCAAATTATGCACATACCAAAATACCAAAACACAAGTCAAATAAGTGATTTATCTCAACAAAACACATATAGGCCAACATTTATCCAAAATAACCTATACATGCCATTATAACAAAAATCAAATCATCCGAAAGTACCGATAGAACTGATGGATAGTGTGATATAACTCCGACAAACTTTCAACCCAATCGAGCTTTCGATAATCTGTGAAATAAAGGATAAACAACTAAGTAAGCAATGAATTATTAGTGTAATAGCTCTTTGTGCCCGGGCCCATACAAAACCAAATATAAAAACCAAATTAATAAAAGTCCAGTTTACAGGCCCGATACCCAATTACACCATCAGACCCAAAACATTAAAACCTAGCCCAAACTAAAATAAGCCTGAATGGCCCAAGTGAATAAGTCAGAAACCTAGGGTTTTTGGAACCCTAGGCGCCACAAGCGCCCAAAAATAGACCCTAGTCACGCCGCAAAGTCACGCCTTATTGCCACCGTGATCTACGCTGTTCATCTACAAAAAGGGAAAGAAAAGCCAGAGAAACGCGAATATAGCCAAAAAAATAATAATACCAAAATTTGTAATTTGACCGTGACTATAAAAGGCCGAATATATTTGATGTAAATACACACGCATATACACAGAATACAATAAAAAAACGAAGAATAAAGGTGATTTTCATTTGTTACATCTCGCTTAGTATTTTTTTTTCACTTTCTTTCGATTCATGCAAATTTTTTTTATATACAAAAACTAAAAATAGATAGAACAAGTTTACCTTTTGATTGGCATTGAAAAACTGAAGTTTCTTAGCCTTAGGGCCGCCGCGAACGAATGGCGCATGAGGCGCGTGGGGCGCATGCGAGGGCGGCCGGAGGTCAGAAGACCTATGAAGGCAGAGCGTTTTTTGAAGCTTTTGTTGTTTTTTTTTCTAAAGCTGGTTTAAAAAATGATTTTAAGCTGTTATTTTTTGTTTATAAAGGCCAGTGGAACGGCGTCGTTTTGGTGTGGTCAATTAATGACCAAAACAGCGTTGTTTAAAGGCTAAGATCCGCGTGTTGACCCTATACCCAGGGAGGATCCTCGCGTTTTTGTTGAAAGGTCTAATTGCTCTATAGGCCCTTCCGCATTATTGTAATTTTATAATTATGTCCAATTTGTATTTTTCTTTATTTTCAATTTGGCCCAGAATTATGGCCTTTGTTTCAATTTGGTCCTTAAGGCCATTTTAAGGTAGGAGATGGAACGACGTCGTTTAGGAGATAAGGCATAATTGCCTAATAGGTCCCTACAGTGTGGCGTGCATTCTAATCTGGTCCTTTTACATTTTTATTTTGGATTTTATTTTTATTTTGATTTAATCCCTGTTTCCTTAATTTTTTAAAATCTTCTTTTATTTATTTATTATTTTTCTTTCTTATTTTTAATTACTTTAGCATTATATCAAATTATTTCATTTTTTATATAGGTTATCCTATTAAATTCTATATTATTTTATATTTTAGAATTTGTATATTGTATATTATTTAAATTGACTTATTATTATTATATAAATTTTTCATGTATTGTTTATTTTAAATATATTATTTTTATAATTCATTAAGTTGTTATATTATATATTTATTATAAGTTATCTCTTATACATATTTTTTATATCCCAAAAGTTTTTTATATATTATTTTAAACATGTATTTATTATATATATATATATATATATATATATATATTCAAATTTTCGCCATATCATTTTTTTTACATGCATGCTTTTTAAAAAAAAAAAAAAAAATTTTGTTGTAGTATCTGCTATTATTTAGTATATATAATTGATCTTATATTCTATTTTATTTTTCATACTTGATCTTGTATGCAAAGTTTCATTTTTATTTCGTAGTCCTTATCTTCTCGCATATTTTTTTTGTTATTAACTGTTTTATATCTTTTATTTGTTTATCCATGATCTTTTATCTGCTTATTATTTTTATACTTGCTTTAGTATAATAATTTTATTTCTGTATCATTCGCTATTTTACTTTATTCTTCTTAATTATCTATGTTAGTATATTAGGTAATTTTGTAAATTGATTTTGGTATTTATGTTTTGTAATGTATTAATGCACGTTTTACTCGAATCATTGTTTTAAATTAAAATACATTTTGCTAAGACAAGTATTCCTTTTTGAAATTGAAACCCATAAACTTCAAATCAAAACTTATTTTCGGGAATTCAAGATGTTGTGTCTTAACTTATTGGATATGATGTTTTGTGTCTTGAGGTAAGGATTTTCTACAAATAAAGGCAGGCTTAGTTTCAAGTCTTGAAATGTTGCATCCTAACTCATTAGGTGTAGCATTTTATTTCTTCGAGATAAGTGAGCCCTAGTTTTCTCTCAAATAAAATGATTGTATTTTAAAATTTTTAAATTTTTGACATTAGGACACGAGTTTATCAATTAGGTACCAATTTTTGGGCGTACGAGGGTGCTAACCCTTCCTTGTACGTAACCGACTCCCGAACCCGTTTTCTTGAATTTCGTAGGCCAAAATCAAAACTTTAAATAAAATAAAAATTATTTTATAAGGTGATCTGATCACACCAAAGAAAAAAAGGATTGGTGGCGACTCCCATTTTTGTTTTTTTAAAATCGATCCCGTTTTTAAAAAAAAGATTTAAAATGGTTTCAACAGCTTGGCGACTCCGCTGAGAGTCAAGCCGTAAAATTGATTATTTTCTGTCCTTTGTCAGAAATTTGAAAATTCGATTTAAAAATTTGATTTGAAAATTACGATCCTTTTGTTGCATTTGTTTGTGTCATTGCATATGATTATTATTTTCTCGCGCACATTGCATTGCATGACCGTTGTGGTCGCACCCTTAAGTGGGAGTGAGAAACTATGCCTTCGTAAGGTTTTCACTTTCGCATGGGCTAGTGGATTGCTTCAGGATATATCTGTACCTATATCTTTGTGAAGTTTTCACTTCCGCATGGCCATAGGGAAATGTATTCCCCTGAACTGAACTCGATATGTATAAGCCTATAATGGGTGAAGATTAAGGAATCTGGTGGTTCAGGTACCTTTTCTTTAGAATTGAACCACATATAGTGAACCCTAAGAGCCCACCTTAGGTAGAACTATGCTGAACTCTAGCAGTTATCTATATAGGTGTTTGATGTTTTCCACTTACTTTGAATTTTATTCTTTGTATATGATACTAACTTGTTGTTTTGATTATTATTGCATGTCATCTCATATTTTAAAAAGGTGTCGATTCACGTTCGATTGCTAAATTAGAAAGCTTGCTATGGAGAATGAATTTCTTGATATAGTGGGGGACAATGCAGCTGTCTATGCATGGTCAGAGAAAACACAACTAGAAAAAAGAAATAGCTTAGCTGAGGGGAATGTGTCAGAACTATGGGATTTCACTCATATTAGTGTAACGCAAAATGAGTTCCAAGAGTTGAAAGACATATGGACCCAGTGGGATGATGAGGTTAAGCAGCTATTCTATCGTAATTATGGCGATCTACCCTACTTGCTTGACATCAAGGTAGACAAGCATCTATTCCGGGCCATAGCTCAGTTTTGAAACCCTACCTATAGTTGTTTCACTTTCGAGAAAGTAAATTTAGTGCCCACGGTGGAGGAATATACAACCTTGCTTCGCTGTCCCAGGATCCAAGTTGACAAGGCTTATTTTAGGGCGTTAATGTCCCAAATTTTGTGAAGAAGTTAATGAATATCACAGGGATGAGTGAACAGTGGGTCGTAGCCAGAATTTAGAAGAAAGGTGAGGGTAAATGCATTCCTTGGGTGAGTTTGAGGGACCTGATCTTAGCACATCCAGATGTAAAGAAGAAGATTGACGTCTTTGCCTTGTATATTTATGGTTTGGTAATGTTCCCTAAAGCTCTAAGACATGTAGATGAAGTAGTCACTGATTTGTTTGATCGACTTAATAGAAGGGTCACGCCTGTACCTACGATCTTAGCTGAGACGTTCAGATCTTTGAATGCATGTCAGAGAGCTGGTGAGGGTAGGTTCATTGGATATGTGCAGTTGTTATTAGCTTGGTTCCATAGTCATTTCTAGAAGGTGGAGAAAGTTTTTATCAGGTTTTTTTCTGAGAATTACTCTCTATTAAAAGAGATAGTGGCTACACTAAGGAGAGAAGACATGTCTGAGGAAAACTGGATGGCGCTCTTTCAAAACCTTCAAGAGGAAGACATCGAGTGAAGGGCTCCTAGGATGATTCCCGACGAAATTTTTTATCGATGTGGGAGTTTTGACTGGGTTCCTTTACTTGGAATTTAGGGAGCCGTTGGGTATGCTCCTTTGCTCATACTAAGGCAATATGGATAAAGACAGTTCATACTAGCAACACATAGGCTGGCTGAATGTGAGTTCTCATACAGAGGGGATAACTATAAGAAGAGGGTTAAAGAGATTACTAGTTCTTGAAAGTAGACTCGTAGGATGAAGAGATTATCTGCAGGCCCAATGACGACCCCAGAATACAACGGATGGAGGATTAGAAAGATTAATGATAACATCCCTGAGCTAAATCCAAAAGGCGCCCGATTAAGAGAGGAATACTTGCAAGTGGTCCCATCAGAGCTAAAGACCATAAGGCAAGATTTTGAAAGAAGGAATTTGGAGCTCGAGAAGAAGATAGAAAAGCTAGAGGAAGAGAAGATGTATTTGAAATTAGATGCTGATGTTCAAAAGCTAGAAGCCGAGAAATTAAGGAAAAGAAAGAATGAAGTCGAAGAAAACCTGGGTAGTTTGAAAATGGATTACAAGAAATTGCGTCTATCAGTGAGAAATGCCAGATTGGGAAAAACGTCAGAGCAATGGCAAAGAGAGATTCAAGAAGAAAGGACCAAATTTGATCGATGGAAGAGAAACTTCCAAGAAACTCAGGCACGGAAAGAGATCCTAGAGAGGAATTTGGCAGAAATTCAAGGCAAAAGGAGGATTAGTGGTTAGAGTGGCAGATCTCGAAAAGTTACTCCATCAGTATAGAAGTCGTAATTCTGCGATTGAGCTGAAGACAAGTCAAAACAAGATCGAAGAGATGAAAAAGAGGATTTAAGAATTAGAATCTGCATTACAAAATTACGAACATCGGGTTGAGATTCTCGAAGCAATTGAGGAATATTGGAAGGAAAAACTTCACCATTCTCAAAATCAAGTCAGAAACAGAGACTACATCATGGGAGAAGCTGCAGTTCAGATTTGGGAAGTAGCCAATCATTTACAGATTTTGGTAGCTCAGGCCGATTTGCTAAGCGTGAAGTACGAGCTAGAGTCAGACCGGGGTCAAGAGTTAGCTTTGTTATTTGATAGATTTAAAACTTTGGGCATTAGGGCAAAGGCATATTTGTAATCCGTTGTATGTAAAGAATTTTATTTTCTAATAAATTTTTCTAAGTGAAATTCAATCAGAATCTGTAACAGTCCGAATTTGACCCTAATCAGAACGGTGGTTTCGGGACCACGAAACCGAGTCAGAAATATTTTTTATATTATATTCTGTGCTCATTATGTGTGAATTTATGTGTGTGAAAGTTTCGTAGAAAAATTTAATCGTTTGTGTGTTCAATTTAACAAAAAGGACTAAATCGCGTAAAGAGTAAAAGTTGCATGTTATAGTGAAAAGTGCCAAATTGATGATGGCTTTTTAAAGTGGGGCATTAAAAGGGCAATTAGCCCATTTTTAGGTTAGTGGGTGGCATTTGTCATAACTAACCTTAAGTTATATATTAGTTTTATTTTATTTTGAAGGTTAAATTAGTAATTAAATATTATTTACTTTATATGTTAAAAGATTATAATAATAAGCCATCATCCTTTTTCATCCATCTTTGGCCGAATGTGGGAGAAAGAATGAAGCTTTGAAACCCTTTAACTTTCGGCATTTCTAAGCTAAAAATCAAGGTTAGTTTGATTTTGGTTTTGTTAATTTTACGTTTTGTGATCGTTGCTTGAATACTTCAATACCCATGCTTGAATTTTTGATTTTGATCAATATTTTGAAATGTACCATTGATGATTTCATGAGTTTTATGATGTTAGTTGATGGATTATGAAAGATATATGTTAGATTGATATGTTTTGTTTTTGGATTTTGGTGATTTTGAGAGATTAGGGCTTAATTATGAAAATAAAATTTTAGAGGACTTAAATGTGAAATAAACGAAATATATGGATTTGTATGAGTGCTATAGATATTCGGCCCTTAATGTATTTATACAAATTATGTGTATTTTGTGTTTTAAGCAAATAGGACTAAATTGTAAAATGTGAAATAATAGGGCAAAATGGTAATTTGCCCATTTAGGTATTTTGGGACTAAATTGAGATGAAATGTACTTGAATGAGCTTATTTTAAATATGTTTAGATCAAGAACAAAGAAAAATAGATTTGGATCGGGAAAGGCGAAGGTTATCGAATAATGGGTCTTCGTCAATCCATCGATATTTGAGGTAAGTCCTTAAGCGAAATATATCAAGGAATTATTTATGAACATATTAAATGATGATGTTCGATAAATTTGAGTACATGTTTATGTCATAGTCGAATGTATATAAGTAAATTAGATTGAATGCATAATTTAATAATGTGATATGAATGAGTATCTCGATATGAATTGTGGGTTTTACAATGACGTAATGATTCTATTTGTGTAATGTGAATAAGTTAGTTGAATTGGATATGTGATAAATTATGAAATGTGTGTGGAATGATTGACTTCATTGATACTCGGGCTTTATGCCTAGCGAGCCTCGTCTTGGGTGATATATTCGAAGCTTCGTGCCTAGCAGCTTAGTCTTGGTGACATATTAGGCTTTATGCCTAGCGGGCCTCGTGTCGGTGACATATTCGGGCTTTATGCCTAGCGGCCTCGTGTCGATGATATATTCGGGCTTCATGCCTAGCGAGCTTAGTGTCGGGTGACATATTCGGGCTTCGTGCCTAGCGAGCTTAGTCTTGGGTGATATATTCGGGCTTATTGCCTAGCGAGCTAAATCTTTGGTGTTTGAACTACTGGACCTTGAGTCTAGCAAGTCTAATGCCAATATGTGAGATTCGGGCAAATGCCTAGCAGGTTTTTATACCGGTGAGTTGAAATTCCAAGCTTAGATTGTGTACTAGTAAAGTCATGAAATGAATCAAGTGAGCCTAAGCATTTGAAAATGAATTTGTTAATTCGGCTACAAGGTATGTGCTATTCATATTCATGTATTATACATATATATATATATATATATATTTGATGATGATAAGTAAATGAATTGATGAAGGAAATGTGATATACAATCGGTAGATGCAAATTGTGTATAAACTATGCCATGAGGAAATTGGTATATGAAAGCATAATGTGGTTAAAGGTAATCGTATAAGTATATTGATATGAATGATACAAATTGATCCTGTATATTTGGCCTTATGCTTATGTTTACGTAACATCTTGGGATTACTTTGATGCTATGTATACAAATGTATGAAATGTCAAATGGATATACATATATATATATATGTGTGAATATATTTCCTTTTATGTGAAATTACTAAGTGTAAAGTATATACTTATTGTATATACATATATATATGTGATCCTATGGAAATATGTGTATCAAAATATGAGTAGTTGGAAGCAGTATTTAATCTATATGATGAGATTATAAATGGAGGTTTAAAGGTAAAATAGTGATGATGGTTAAGCTAAATGAACTTGTGATTATGTAATTAAAGAGGTGATTTAGATGTACATGGCCCTTTACTTGTTCGAATAATTATGTGAACCTATTGAGTTTCATATGTGCATATTATGAATAGATCATAAAGAGAGGATGCTTTATATTTTGGTTAAAATCTTTGAGTTGGTAAGTTGGATGTTAATGGTAAGGAAATGATAAACGTTATGTTAAGTGAGGTAAAGGCATTTGGTTTTGGAGGTCCTTCGAGTTAAGCTAATTTATTCAACGTTATTACTTGATTGTTTTTTTTATGCTTGAATGTACAATTGGTATATCATGACTGCTTAAGACTTACTAAGCTAAATTAGCTTACTCCGTGTGTTCATCGTTCTGATTTATAGATTTTGATCAAGCTACGAGCTCGGGGGGGATCGTCAACGAAGTCATTCACACTATCGACTCTTGTTGGTACCTAAAATGCTTAGACTTTTGGTTCTTAAGGCATGTATAGGCTAGCTAAGTTTTTGAATGATAATTTGATAATGTATAAAAGCCATGCGAAAGTGGCTAGTTCTTAATGTTAATGCTCGATGATATAATCTATCTTTGATGTGAGATGCGTGTATGTTTGGTTTGGGAAATGAATGAGTATGTGTTATATATATATGTACATACTCATATTCATATGTGTTTCATGCTGAACAGGTAGATTTTATGACTTATATACTTGAAACGATTGGGTTATAAGTAAGTTTTGAGTAGTAAATAGTAATATGGTGGTTCGGTTATGAAATGAACTTATTTGGAAGTGTATTGTATGATAAAACTTGGGTGTAAAGATGAACAAATGTCTCAGTTTGCATGATATGATATTGAATGGTTGAGTCTTAGATTTATGTTCCATGAATCTATGAGTTATGAGATATCCTTGTTATAAATAGGGAAAGTTGGTATATATATATGCGTGCATGCATTGTATGTTCGGCTACACCATTTGAATAGTCAGGTTCGGGTTAGAAATGCCTGAAAATATATGTTTTAAATGTTATAAATGAAAATAAAAGAAGTAGGGTTGGTATGAAGTAAAATTCGTATAATGGATAATCTTGATTTAGTCGTATCAGTTATATATATATATATATGTATCTCGATACATATTTGATTAATTTATTTTCATAAAAAGGAAATTTTATGAAGTTGGTTATGTTATATGCGAACCTAGACTGAATCTTTCATAGATGAATGGATACACCATAGAGTGCTGTGAGAGTTTATGTTTAAATAGGTATATGTGTATAATATGTGAAAAGATAAGTTGATAACTGAATAAGTAATAAATGTATTTATATTTACTTTATATGTATAAAGTGAAAAGTGCATACTCAAACTTGTAACGAACATTTTAATAACATATATTCGATGATTCTATGGTTTGAATTGTATAAGCATGAATTAAGTCTCTTTTGGGTTTGATAAATGCATGATTTGTGATAAATGATTGTGATGATTTGAGTCGAGTTCGGTAATGCCTCATAACCCTAATCCGGCAACGGGTATGGGGTAGAGGTGTTACATTTGATTGGTATCAGAGCTTACGGTTTAGTCGATTCTAGGACTATCGTAGCACGTGTGGGTCTAGCTATACATGCCTTAAATTACAATACGATAGTGTGGTGACTTCTGACATCTGAATTGTGATTTTATATTGTAAATGGATCCCGATGGAGCCGTGGTGATGATGTTGAGGCGTGGCGCTGATTCCTTATATAGGTCATTGTCGGTAGACTCTCGACCTATCTCTAGTAGTCATGAGGGGGAAGGCTAAGTAAGCCTTCTACCAGATGATAAACGAATGGTTTACTCAATATATCTGGACTAACCCGACTGTGCAACAACCTCCACCCCCGAATAATCCATCTTCGATACCTATGGTACCTCCGATAGTGGATCCGATAAGATTTGGCAGGCCTCTTGTAGATAAAATTGAGAAACACAGGGCCGAAGAATTTAAAACTAATGATGATGATAATGATGCGGAGCGGGCTGAGTTGTGGTTTGACAATACTATTTGTGTGTTCAACGAGCTATCTTATATTCCGGATCAATGTTTAAAGTGTACCATATCTTCATTAGAAGACAATATTAACATATTTGAAGCCAGAGTGCCAGTCAGAGTGTATGCTATTCGAGTTCTAGAGGATGCCTCATCATCTGATGTCATAACTGGTACATTTACTCTTTATGATACTTCTGTGATTGTTTTGATAAACCTTGGTTCTACATATCCGTATGTATGCATGAATTTAGTATTCAGCAAGACTTTGACTGCAGAATCTTCTGAGTTTGCTATAAAAGTATTGAACCCCTAGATAAAAGTGTCATGGTTGATAAAGTATGCAAGAACTATCCATTAATGTTTGAGATATCTGTTTCCCATTGATTTGATGCTTTTACCATTTGATGAGTTCAATATTATTTTGGGAAGGATTGGTTGTTATGCATGATCTTTGTTGTGAACTCAAAAGAAAGACTATAAATTTGAGATGTCTAAAAGATAAGAAAGTGAATTGAGTCTAATGGTTTGAGTAGATTGACTCTTGTAATATCTGTTTTGAAAGCTTGGAATTATATAAAAAAAGGGTTATGAGGCATATTTTGCCTCGTGATTGATTTGAAAGTATCTGGGAAGAAAATTTATTCAATGCCTATTGTTTGTGAGTTTTCTGATATGTTTCCTGAAGAGTTACCGGGTTTGCCTCTAATTCGTGAAGTTAAATCTGTTATTGAGTTGTTGTGGAAATTGTGGATGATCCCTTTATTTATTCACTTGATGAAAAGGAGCATCTTGAACATTGATAATTTTCTTACAAACTTTGAGAGAAGAACAATTATATATATGATATTCAGAGAATGTGAATTCGATTGTCGAAATTAGTCTTACGGGACATATTGTGTCGACTTTTGGAATCGATTAGATCGATGATAGCTACTCCGATTGATTAGACGCTTTGGAAAGATGTCGGTTTGAATGGTCGGAAAAGTGTTAGAAAAGTTTGATCGGTTGAAAGCCCTTTTGATTGAAGCTCCGGTGTTAGTTTAGCTTTGAATCGGGTAAAGAATTTGTTGTATTTAGTGATGCTTCTTTGTGGATTGTGTTTTGATGCAAGAAGGCAAAGCCGTAGCCTACGCTTTGAGACAATTGAAGCCGCATGAAAGAAATTACCTGACATGTGATTTGGAACTAGCAGCTATTATGTTCGCGATGAAGATTTGGCGTTATTACTTGTTCGGGGAGAAATGTCATGTCTATTCAAATCATAAAGTTTAAAATAATTGATGACTCAAAAAGATTTGAACCTGCATTAGAGAAGATGGCTTGAGATATTGAAAAATTATGAGCTATTGTTAGATTATCATTCGGGCAAAACAAATGTTGTGACTAATGGTCTGAATAGAAAGTCATCGTTGCATTACAGGCTTTGAATACTCAGTTGGACTTGTCTTATGATAGTTTCATAATAGAGGAATTGAGAGTAGAACCGATGTTTTTACAACAAATATATATATAAAGCTCAGAAATTTGATAATAAATTGTTAGTGAATTGAGCTCAGTGTGAAGTGAATTCCGAGTTTGAATTTCAAAATTTTTGATGATTATTTGAGATTCCAGGATCATGATTGTATTTCGAGAAATTCAGAGTTAATTCCATCGATTTGAATGAAGCACATAATAGTCGTTTAACTGTTCATCTGGGAAGTACTAAAATGTATCATAATTTGTAGCAACACTACGGGTGGTTTGGTATGGAACGAGACATTTCTGATTTGGTTTTAAAATGTTTAGTCTGTCAACAAACGAAAGCCGAACATCAAGTTTCATCTGGATTATTACAGCCAATTTTGATTCTTGAGTGGAAATGGGATAAAGTAACAATGGACTTTGTCTCTGATTGGCCCTGACTCTGAGAAAGAAAGATGTGATATGGGTCGTAATTGACCGATTAACTAAATCTACCCATTTCATTCCGGTTAGGTCTGATTTCTCACTAGAGAGATTGACCGAGTTTTATATTAATGAGATTGTGAGATTGCACGGGGTACCACTATCTATTGTGTCAGATAGAGGTACGAGATTCCCATCACGATTCTAGAGAAATTTGCAAGAAGCTTTGGGCACGAAATTGCATTTCAGTACAGCCTTTCATTTGCAAACAGATGATCAATCTGAACAAACTATTCAGATTCTTAAAGATATACTAAGGTGCTGCGTATTAGAGTTTTATAGCTCATGGGAAAGTATCTACCATTGATTAAAAATTGCGTATAATAGTGGTTTTCAGATGAATATCAAAATGGCACCGTATGAAGATTTGTACGGATGTAAAAATCGTATACCTCTGTATTAGACTGAACTCAGTGAGAATAAGTTACACGGGGCTGATTTGATAAAGGATACAGAATAGGAAGTGAAATTGATCCGAGATTGTTTGAAAGCAGTATTTGATCGTCAAAAGTCCTTTATAGACTTGAAACGAAAAGATATAGAATTTGAGATCCACGACAAAGTATTTCATGTTTCAATATTTCGTAAATATATGCCTGAACCGTCACGTGTGATTGCCCCATCTGAAAAAGAGATCCGATCTAATATGACATATGAAGAGAGCTGGTCCATATCTTAGCCGTGAGATAAAGTAGTTGAGAAATAAGAAATGGCAGCCTGAAGATTCAATGAGGCAACAATATCCGACTTTGTTTAACGGTAAGATTTTGAGGACGAAAATCTCTAAGGAGAGAGTTGTAACAATCAAATTTGACCCTAATCGAAACGGTGGTTTCGGGACCACGAAACCGAGTCAAAATATTTTTTATATTATATTCTGTGCTCATTATGTGTGAATTTATGTGTGTGAAAGTTTCGTAGAAAAATTTAATCGTTTGTGTGTTCAATTTAACAAAAAGGACTAAATCGCGTAAAGAGTAAAAGTTGCATGTTATAGTGAAAAGTGCCAAATTGATGATGGCTTTTTAAAGTGGGGCATTAAAAGGGCAATTAGCCCATTTTTAGGTTAGTGGGTGGCATTTGTCATAACTAACCTTAAGTTATATATTAGTTTTATTTTATTTTGAAGGTTAAATTAGTAATTAAATATTATTTACTTTATATGTTAAAAGATTATAATAATAAGCCATCATCCTTTTTCATCCATCTTTGGCCGAATGTGGGAGAAAGAATGAAGCTTTGAAACCCTTTAACTTTCGGCATTTCTAAGCTAAAAATCAAGGTTAGTTTGATTTCGATTTTTGTTAATTTTTACGTTTTTGTGATCGTTGCTTCGAATACTTCAATACCCATGCTTGAATTTTTTATTTTGATCAATATTTTGAAATGTACCATTGATGATTTCATGAGTTTTATGATGTTAGTTGATGGATTATGAAAGATATATGTTAGATTGATATGTTTTGTTTTTGGATTTTTGGTGATTTTGAGAGATTAGGGCTTAATTATGAAAATAAAATTTTAGAGGGACTTAAATGTGAAATAAATGAAATATATGGATTTGTATGAGTGCTATAGATATTCGACCCTTAAGGTATTTATACAAATTGTGTGTATTTTGTGTTTTAAGCAAATAGGACTAAATTGTAAAAATGTGAAATAATAGGGCAAAATGGTAATTTGCCCATTTAGGTATTTTGGGACTAAATTGAGATGAAATGTACTTGAATGAGCTTATTTTAAATATGTTTAGATCAAGAACAAAGAAAAATAGATTTGGATCGGGGAAAGGCAAAGGTTATCGAATAATGGGTCTTCGTCAGTCCATCGATATTTGAGGTAAGTCCTTAAGCCGAAATATATCAAGGAATTATTTATGAACATATTAAATGATGATGTTCGATAAATTTGAGTACATGTTTATGTCATAGCCGAATGTATATAAGTAAATTAGATTGAATGCATAATTTAATAATGTGATATGAATGAGTATCTCGATATGAATTGTGGGTTTTACAATGACGTAATGATTCTATTTGTGTAATGTGAATAAGTTAGTTGAATTGGATATGTGATAAATTATGAAATGTGTGTGGAATGATTGACTTCATTGATACTCGGGCTTTATGCCTAGCAGGCCTCGTGCCGGTGATATATTCGGGCTTCGTGCCTAGCAGGCTTAGTGCCGGTGACATATTCGGGCTTTATGCCTAGCAGGCCTCGTGTCGGTGACATATTCGGGCTTTATGCCTAGCAGGCCTCGTGCCGATGATATATTCGGGCTTCGTGCCTAGCAGGCTTAGTGCCGGTGACATATTCGGGCTTCGTGCCTAGCAGGCTTAGTGCCGGTGATATATTCGGGCTTATTGCCTAGCAGGCTAAATGCCGGTGTTTGAACTACGGACCTTGAGTCTAGCAAGTCTAATGCCAGTATGTGAGATTCGGGCAAATGCCTAGCAGTTTTTATATCTAGGTGAGTTGAAATTCCAAGCTTAGATTGTGTACTAGTAAAGTCATGAAATGAATCAAGTGAGCCTAAGCATTTGAAAATGAATTTGTTAATTCGGCTACAAGGTATGTGCTATTCATATTCATGTATTATACATATATATATATTTGATGATGATAAGTAAATGAATTGATGAAGGAAATGTGATATACAATCGGTAGATGCAAATTGTGTATAAACTATGCCATGAGGAAATTGGTATATGAAAGCATAATGTGGTTAAAGGTAATCGTATAAGTATATTGATATGAATGATACAAATTGATCCTGTATATTTGGCCTTATGCTTATGTTTACGTGACATCTTGGATTACTTTGATGCTATGTATACGAATGTATGAAATGTCAAATGGATATACATATATATATATATATATATATGTGTGTGAATATATTTCCTTTTATGTGAAATTACTAAGTGTAAAGTATATACTTATTGTATATACATATATATATGTGATCCTATGGAAATATGTGTATCGAAAATATGAGTAGTTGGAAGCAGTATTTAATCTATATGATGAGATTATAAATGGAGGTTTAAAGGTAAAATAGTGATGATGGTTAAGCTAAATGAACTTGTGATTATGTAATTAAAGAGGTGATTTAGATGTACATGGCCCTTTACTTGTTCGAATAATTATGTGAACCTATTGAGTTTCATATGTGCATATTATGAATAGATCATAAAGAGAGGATGCTTTATATTTTGGTTAAAATCTTTGAGTTGGTAAGTTGGATGTTAATGGTAAGGAAATGATAAACGTTATGTTAAGTGAGGTAAAGGCATTGGTTTTGGAGGTCCTTCGAGTTAAGCTAATTTATTCAACGTTATTACTTGATTGTTTTTTTATGCTTGAATGTACAATTGGTATATCATGACTGCTTAAGACTTACTAAGCTAAATTAGCTTACTCCGTGTGTTCATCGTTCTGATTTATAGATTTTGATCAAGCTACGAGCTCGGGGATCGTCAACGAAGTCATTCACACTATCGACTCTTGTTGGTACCTAAAATGCTTAGACTTTTGGTTCTTAAGGCATGTATAGGCTAGCTAAGTTTTTGAATGATAATTTGATAATGTATAAAAGCCATGCGAAAGTGGCTAGTTCTTAATGTTAATGCTCGATGATATAATCTATCTTTGATTGAGATGCGTGTATGTTTGGTTTGGGAAATGAATGAGTATGTGTTATATATATGTACATACTCATATTCATATGTGTTTCATCTTTGAGCAGGTAGATTTTATGACTTATATACTTGAAACGATTGGGTTATAAGTAAGTTTTGAGTAGTAAATAGTAATATGGTGGTTTGGTTATGAAATGAACTTATTTGGAAGTGTATTGTATGATAAAACTTGGGTGTAAAGATGAACAAATGTCTCGGTTTGCATGATATGATATTGAATGGTCGAGTCTTAGATTTATGTTCCATGAATCTATGAGTTATGAGATATCCTTGTTATAAATAGGAAAGTTGGTATATATATATGCGTGCATGCATTGTATGTTCGGCTACACCATTTGAATAGTCGAGTTCGGGTTAGAAATGCACGAAAATATATGTTTTAAATGTTATAAATGAAAATAAAAAAGTAGGGTTGGTATGAAGTAAAATTAGTATAATGGATAATCTTGATTTAGTCATATCGATTATATATATATATATATGTATCTCGATACATATTTGATTAATTTATTTTCATAAAAGGAAATTTTATGAAGTTGGTTATGTTATATGCGAACCTAGACTGAATCTTTCATAGATGAATGGATACACCATAGAGTGCTGTGAGAGTTTATGTTTAAATAGGTATATGTGTATAATATGTGAAATGATAAGTTGATAACTGAATAAGTAATAAATGTATTTATATTTACTTTATATGTATAAAGTGAAAAGTGCATACTCAAACTTGTAACGAACATTTTAATAACATATATTCGATGATTCTATGGTTTGAATTGTATAAGCATGAATTAAGTCTCTTTTGGGTTTGATAAATGCATGATTTGTGATAAATGATTGTGATGATTTGAGTCGAGTTCGGTAATGCCTCATAACCCTAATTTGGCGACGGGTATGGGGTAGAGGTGTTACAGAATCGATACTTTTTGCATTCATGCATTACATCACATCATATGCATTAAAATCTATAGAAGGATCCTAATTAGTTGAAGTTATTATAGAGAAAGAAAGAGAGAGAAGGAAAAATCTGGAAAATAAACATCGTTATGGTACACGTGCTAAGATGAAAAATATGGATCAAAGACTCGAACAGTTCCAGAGAGACATGCAAGACTAGCTGCAAGAGCAGTTGGCAAAAATCTAGCAAGATATGAGGGAACAAATGATGGAAGCCCAAAGGAATATGGTGGCTCAAATGATTCAGCTACTGAATGGGGCCATAGACAAAGGAAAAGGCCCAATGACTAATGTTGGACATGATAATGAAGATTATCCTCCGGGTTTTACCCCACTGCATGCACAAACACAACCTGAAGCATATCCTCGAAGGCCGTCTATTACAATTAGGCCTCAACAAGGTCAAGCTAATGCTGGGGTGCCAATGAATTTCTAAGTTGGCTCAAGATCTAACCTAGGAGATAACCCTGCTAATCCTGTTATCCCTGATTTAGATATAGCGGAGAAGGAAGGGACGAGAATTGAATTACCAATGTGGTTAGAGGACTGTTGTAGATGGTTAGAAGAAAAGTTCAAGGCCTTGGAAAACGCTGATAACCACCATGGAATTGATGCTAAAGATTTGAGCTTGGTTCCAGATTTGGTACTTCCTCACAAGTTCAAAATGCCAGAATTTGAGAAGTACAATGGGACTAACTGTCCTGGATCCCATTTACCATGTTCTGTAGGTGGATGACTGGGTATGTTAATAACGATCAACTGTTGATCCATTGTTTCCAAGATAGCTTGGTGGGAGCAGCATCCAAGTGGTATAACCAATTGAGCCGTGCTAGGATTAATTCCTGGAGAGACCTAGCACAAGCATTTATGAAACAATACAATCATGTGACAGACATGACGCCTAACAGAATCACCTTGCAAAACATGGAAAAGAAATCAAATGAAAGCTTCAAGCAGTATGCATAAATATGGAGGGAAGTTGCCATGAAAGTTTAGCCACCGCTCCTATAAAAGGAAACTATAATGTTCTTTATCAATACTTTAAGGCCCCATTCATTACTTACATGATAGGAAGTACTACAAAGAGCTTTGCGAATATAGTAATGGCATGAGAAATGATTGAAAATGCCATAAGGGGTGGCAAGATAGAAGTAAGAAAAAACACTAAAAGGTCAGCTCCAAGGAAAAAGGAGAATGAGGTGAATAATACGAGCACGTATAACAAAATGTACTTGAAGACAATTACTGTTAGCCAACCAAAAGTAATCACCACTGGGCAACAAGGTTCGATAAGGCAGGAATCAGATACCAAACAAAACTCTAAAAAGCTCCAATTTATGCCAATCCCAATGACGTATAGAGAGTTGTATCCTAGTTTATTTGAAGCACACATGGTGTCCCCATTTTATCTAAAATTGTTACAGCCCCCATATCCCAAATGGTGTGATTCAAACACTCAATATGAATATCATGCGGGAATACCGGGTCATTCAATAAAAAACTGCGCTACTTTCAAAAAGGTGGTCGAGAGACTTATTAAGATGGGGATCGTAAATTTTGATGATACACCAAGTGTAGAAAATCCATTACCTAACCATGGAGATAAGGAGGTAAATGCGATTGGTAACAGTATCGTGATCAAGGAGGATATTGCTGAGGTAAAAACCCCATTGAGAATTTTCTGAAGAGAAATGGTAGGAAGAGGATTGATAGTATCAGATTCTGTGGAAGGATATGAGGGAGTAAGGGACTATTGTAAGTTCCACAAAGCAGAAGGGCACGAGATCCAGAAATGTGTTAAGTTCAGGGTCTTGGTGCAAGGCCTTATGAACAATAAGGAATTGGAATTTTATGAAGAAGGCTCAAAGGGAGGAAACATATGCGTGACAGAAGGAGAGTTGACAAACCAAAAAGTCAATTATCCAAGGATCATCATCTCCCGACCAAGAAACTTGGAAGGCGAAACACAAATGGCGCCAAAGGTCGTAATTCAGAAACCTATTTCCTTTCCTTATAAGGATAACAAAATGGTACCTTGGAATTACGACTATAATGTGACAATACCAGTAGGGGAAATCCTAGTTAGCGATTCCAAGGAGGACCAAAATGAAGGATCTTACACGCGTAGTGGAAGGCATTACGACTCGATAAACGTCAGAACAAAACCAGTGAAATTAAAGACCTTGGCAGTTAAACGAGAAAAAGGACCTGAGGCACTTATTAATGAACCAGTAAAGGAGGAAGAGGCTCAAGAATTTCTGAAATTCTTGAAGCACAATGAATACAATGTGATAAAGCAACTGCACAAACAACCAGCCCACAAATCAGTGCTAGCATTGCTTTTAAGCTCAGAAGTACATCGCGAGGCATTGATGAAAGTGTTGAATAAAACCTACGTTACTAAAGATATATCTGTCAACAAACTTGACCGTCTGGTTAGTAATATAAGTGCTGACAACTTTATTTACTTCAGTGATGATGAAATTCCACCTGGGGGCATGGGAGCGACTAAGGCTCTACACATCACTACTCGTTGTAAGGGATATACTCTGCCAAGTATGTTAATCGATAATGGATCAACTTTGAATGTCTTACCATTGCCTACGCTGAATATGTTGCCTATAGACAGTTCTCACATGAAAACATGATAAAACATAGTGAGAGCATTTAATGGCACTGAGAGAAGGGTAATGGGAAGAATTGACATACATTTGTTGATTAGACCAAACACATATGAAGTAGATTTTCTGGTAATGGACATCAAGCCCTCCTACAATTGCTTGTTGGGAAGGCCCTGGATTCATTCGGTAGGGGCAGTGCCCTCATCACTATACCAAAAATTGAAACTAGTAACAGAAGGCTGATTAAATACTATAAATGCTGAAGAAGACATCATAGCAACTGTTACCAACGACGCGCCATATTTATAGGCAAATGAGGAGGCCATTGAGTGTTCCTTTCGATCTTTGGAGTTCGTGAACGCAACATTCATTTTGGAAGGGAATGAAATTTCGGTGCCTAAGATATCCTGGACCACGAGAATGGGCCTACAAATGATGGTGGGGAAAGGAGACTTACCGGGAAAAAGGATTGGGTGGATATCTCCAAGGAGGGATTTAGGTTCCGATGCCGAAGGAGAAAAAAGATCGTTTTGGCTTGGGTTTCAGGCCAGATGCTATACAAAGGAAGAAGGAGATGAAAAAGAAGCAAGAGAGAAGGAGAGCACGGTTGAGTGGGGAAGAAGTCAAGTAGGAATTAATGACATTCCCTCACATATCCCAGACTTTTGTATCAGGAAGGATAATTCACTCTGACACAAGATTGTTGAGAAACGAAGACTCCCATATCAATGCCATACACGAGGAAGGAACTAGACGAAGAAACTTGTTGGGTATTCGTCCTTATGAACCTGGAAGTGTTTTGAACAACTAGACTGTAGAGGAACTTCCTGTAGTGTTTAAAGATTCCACAAAGTAATGTTCAGAACAAACTTGTTGCTTTAAAGCCTAGAAGTAATAAGATTTCATTTGTGATATAGACTCATGTTCAGAAATCTTTGTTTCAATAAAATACATCTTTGATGATCAATTTGAGAAAATATTCTTTCATTTTTTATATATTCTTTTTATCTTCTAATTTCATTCCAATTTTTTTGTTATCCTCATTCACACTATGTGAATAGTTATTCTTGAATTCATTTGTTCTTTGTACATTCCTTTGTGCCTACCACAAGTCCCTAGATATCAATGACATGAGTAATGATATTATAGATTCAAAGTTCCCTTTTGAGCGTGATAAACCGTAATATGAAAATATTTTAATCCCACATTTAGCATACTTTTGGATGATTTACCCCTTTAATTATGGAATTTGGTGCTCTTAATCCTTTGTTTTCATGTTTTATACTCAGGAGAGCACTAGAGGATGAAAAGAACGAAAAACGGGCCGAAAATGGAGAAAATGGGTTAAATTACGAAATCGACACGGCTCGGGCCCAAGACCACACTGCCGTGCCTTATTAACGGACCCGAACACGGCCTGGCTTCGATTTACACGGGCGTGCCCCTATCGTAGCAAAAAAGAGTTTCATTCTGATTAGGGTTCTTAGAGGTAAAGAAAGACATCCCAAAAGCCTATATAAAGACCCTAGAGGCCAACCTTCAAGGGGAGTTCAGCTAGGCCAAGGAGCCAAGTCAAAGGGGCCAGAATTGTGGGATTCACTCGAAGAAAGCCAGTTGATTCATCTCAAAAGCGGAATCATACTCAAGATGGAGGATCTCTCCTTCAATTCCTTCAGGGGGTTTTAGGGTTTTTCTTATGTTTTGTTTTATATTTTCTTCTGAGATGTTTTCTTTTATAATTATGAACTAAACCCCTCAAAAACCTGAGGAGGATGAAACCTAAGATGGATCTTGTTATTGTTTTCTGAGCTGTATGATAAATACTTGATTTGTTCTTAATTATGTGTTCTTAATTCTTGCTTTAATATTTCAGGATATTGATTCAAGTATTGATGTGCTTAGACAGTGGAGAAAAAGTCCTTGTTTAAGAGTAGATCTAGCATAGTTAAGCGGAGTTGATCGCAACCCTAGAAATAGGATGACAAAAATTTACCGGATTAAGGTCAAATCTAATATGGGAGTCCATAGATCGAGTTAATGCAATTCTAGGGGTTTTAATTAGAAAGAGATTTCAATTAATCAACCTAGGGTTAGACGTTAGTAGCCTCGAAAGAGGTATTAATATAAATCAGGGGATCCTACGAATCAAGTCAAGTAATAAATCATCTGGTTCAGAGTTAAATAACAAGTGAAGTCTAGGTGGATTCTTCCTCGGGTATTGTTCTAATCAATTGGTTTTTCCCACAAGTATTTTCCAAATTCATTCTCTTTGTCTTCGTATCTTTAGATTAGTAGTTAGTTAATTTTATGTTAAACAACAATTCCTTTAATTCTTAGGTTAAATAATAAAAAGAAAGTTAGTATTAGTACTTTTGGTTCCTTTGGGTTCAATAATCCGGCCTTACTGCTAAACTCTACTACTGTTCGATAGGTGCGCTTGCCTCAAGTCGTTGTCACAGTTAGTTTTTAGGCTAGATCATTCATATTATAAATTTTAAGACTCTGACACACGATCAAGTTTTTGGCGCCGTTGCCGGGGACTTGAAATATTAAGAAAGCTCAATTTTTATTACTTTAGCCATATTTTATTTTATTTTATTTTACAATTAAATTTTATTTTTACTTTTCTATTTTTCTTTTTCTTTTTATCTTTCCTAGCAGGTACCTCTAGTTTATGACTAGAAGGAACCCGACAGGACCCTTGATTTACTGACGAAGAATATAGAAGGAACAGTTCATAGAAATCATAGAGAAATAAGGCAAAGCTTAAAATACATACAAGAAGAGCAAGAGAACGAAATTAATACTCATCAAGAGATGGTCGAGAATAATCCGCTACCTCCAGAGGTGGCAGAAAATCATGCTCCTCGAACTATGTATGATTATGCTGAACCTAATTTAACAGGAACTGAGTCAAGTATTGTGAGACCTACTATAGCTGCTAATAATTTTGAACTGAAACCTAACACTATACAAATGATACAGTAATTTGTTTAGTTTGATGGTTTGCAGGATGAAGATCCAGATAATCACTTGGAAAATTTCCTAGAATTTTGTGATACTTTCAAAATTAATGATGTTTCTGATGATGCCATCCGTCTTCGATTATTTCCCTCTCTTGGAGGAATAAAGCTAAACAGTGGTTGAATTCTCTTGTACGAGGATCAATCACTACATGGGAACAAATGACCGAAAATTTTTTATTAAAATATTTTTCGCCGGCCAAAACGGCCAAGTTAAAGAATGATATCTCTTCTTTTGTGCAGATGGATTTAGAAACACGATGCATGGGAGAGATACAAAGATCTATTAAGAAGGTGCCCACACCATGGATTACCCTACCTTTTCCAAACCTTTTATAACGGTGTGAACCCTTCAACAAGACAACTGATTAATTCAGCAGCTGGCGGAACCCTGAATAACAAAACTTCTGAGGTTGCCTATGAGTTTATAGAGGAGATGTCACTGAACAACTATCAGTGGCAAGTTACAAGGACAAGGCCAACAAAAACAGTCAGAGTTTTCAACCTCGACGCAGTCACCATGCTATCAAATCAGGTAGAGATATTAAATAAAAAGATTGATGGTTTGTGTGGTTCCTCGCATGTACACCCAGTAATGCATTGTGATTCAAATTTAGGAGGTGTGGCGAATCCTAAGTACCCACCCTACAATCCGGGCATGGAAAGTGAACAGATAAACTATACGGGTAACAATTTCAGATCTCAAAATAACCCCTATAGTAATACATATAATCCAGGTTTGAGGAACCACCCCAATTTCTCATGGGGTGGTCAAGGAAATCAGAGACAACAACTTCCTCCGAACTTCCAACAATAGCCCTACCCACAGGAAAAGAAGCCAAGCCTTGAAGAGATGCTGACAAAATTTATAGCGGTGTCAGAAACTCGTTTTCAAAACACCGAAGCAACACTTAAAAATCAACAACATCGATTAAAGTAATCGAGAACCAGTTAGGGAAACTCGCTAAGCTGATCGCCGAACAACCATAAGGTAGCTTGCCAAGTAACACTGAGACTAACCCAAAAGAGCAACTTCAAGCCATAACCGCTCAGAATAGTGAAGGGTTAGTCGATTCTAAACCTGAACCAAGGCAAGAACCTATGGTAAGTGAAGATAAGGTTGAGGTAAGCCAAGAAAAGCCAAAACCGATGATTAAAGAATACCAACCTCGTATACCATATCCCGATGCGATGAAGAAAGACAATTCAGATAAACAGTTCAGTAAGTTTCTTAAACTTTTAAAGAAATTACATATTAACTTACCGTTTCTTGAAGCTCTTTCACAGATGCCAGATTCAAGGAAATTTTTAAAAGAGATTTTGACAAATAAACGAAAGTTAGATGAAGAGTCGCATGTGGAATTAAACGCAGTATGCTAAGCAATGTCACAAATAGGCTACCACAAAAATTAAAAGATCTAGGGAGTTTTACAATTTCATTTTTAATTGGTAGTTTATCTATTGATAATGCTTGAGTTGATTTAGGGGCAAGCATCAATGTTTTGCCTTCTAAAATGTTTAAACAGCTAGGTCTAGGGAAACCCAAACAAACTAGGATGAGTATTCAATTAGTAGATAAAACTATTAGAATTCCTAGGGATATAATTGAATATGTACTCGTTAAAATTGACAAATTCATATTCCCCGTAGACTTTGTTATTTTAGATATGGATGAGAACAATACTGTTCCTTTAATTTTAGAAAGGCCTTTTTTAGCAATTGCCAGATCTAAAATTGATGTTAGTACAGGCGAACTCACACTTCGTGTAGGTGATGAATCAATCAGTCTTCAAGCTCTCGACTCAGCTAGGACATCAAGTGACAAAGGTAAGAACGTAAATTCTATTGATAACCCTTCGATTAAACCTTCTTTACAGGAAGCACCATCATATCTGAGCTAGTTTATTAACCTCATGCCAATGAAGAAGAAATTTATGAAGAACGAAGGCTTTAGATCAATGATCTAGATGAGTGGAAAGCGCATTTCAAGGAGGAATCAAAACCAAACGAAGTGAAATCGAAGGAACCCCCAAACGAGCTTACAGGAATGTCAAATCACTTCAAAATAGGAGATCAGGTACTGTTAGAGAAAATAGACGCTCGAACCACCACTTTAGACCTCAATACAAACGAAGAGATCCCTTTTAAGGTGATTAATGTCTTCCCATATGGCACAGAGAGGTAAGCAATTCTACATTTGGCACTTTTAAGGTAAATGCTACTCGACTCAAACTATATAATGATAGCATGAGAAAGGATTTCTCGCTCCTCAAACCACCATAAATTTACAAATGAGAGGTAAGTCTAGCTTAAGACTTTAAACGAGCACTTCTCGGGAGGCAACCCGAGCACTAACCCTATTTATTTTTATTTTCTTTTTTTAGCACCTAACTGTAAACTAACCAAGTTAATGAAGCACAGTTTTCCGCACCACACGACCTTGCACACGACCGTGGCCATGGCCGTGTGGACACTACGGATTCTAGTACAGGCATGACAGAGATAGTAAGAAAAAAGACGAAAAAATATCTTCAAGCCACGAGCTCAGACTACATACCACGACCGTGCGACACAGCCGTAGCCAACACTGTTATATCAACACAGGCGTGGCAACCTGAATACAGAGTGGGAGAAATGAATGAACCACCGCACGGTGGCGCGATACGGCCTTGTGATACGACACGCCCATAAAACACTGGTGTGGGGATGTACCAGAGCTGAAAACCTTATTTAAACCACCCCTCTCCCCTTTCTTTCCCTCTCTCAATTCCCCTCTTCTATACCTTTTTAAAGTTTTTCCCCTTTCATTCTCCTCTTTCTTTATCTTACAAACTCTTGATCTACACTTCATCCATGTTGAAGAAATGAAAGGATGCTACCCCAGTCTCCCTGTGCAAGACCGATCTACATAAGTTCATGCCGGCCACTTCATTAACTCAATAGGAAAAGGACCTTTGAGTCCATTTAACCTTTCTTTTTCCTTTCTCTTCTCCTTTATTTTCCTTATCTTTATTTTTTTTATACTAAATTTGGTTTATTTCATTTTAGTTTCTTGGTTTTAGGTTCTAAAGGTTGCTTGGGAATCACACACCACAGCTTTAGAAATCACACCCACCTCGCGAACCATCTAACAATAAGGACCTTTCGGTCCATTAATCGATTTTTTTAGTTTTTTTTTCACTTTTTACACTCTTTCTTTTTATTTTTTCTTTAAATATATAATTAGTATATTTAGAATTATTCTCATTATTTCCTGGCTAACTCTTTACGAGATTCCCAATTTCTTCATCTAGCGCAGGAATTAAAGGCGCCCTCTCCAACTCATCTTTCACCTCCGAATCAAGTTTCCACACTTCCAACTTAACGAATCCATCCAAAAATTCAGGAAGTTTCACTTCTCTCCCTATATTATGATTTTAAAAATTATTCTGCTATTATCTATCTTTGTACATTGAGGGCAATGTACATCTTAAGTGGGGGGTGAAAATTTATTTAGAAAAAGTTCCTAACTTTTTGCATTATTCTCAAATCCCTGAATGATATCTTGTTTTAAGTAATTTCTTCACATCACTAATTAGAATGAAATTTCTGTTTATTTATGATTTTTATTGATATGTTTTAGATTAAGTCATAGTTAATTGTGCATTGATGATTTAAACTTTAAGATACTAGAGAATCAAGCATGATGAGTCTATTTTCAAAAATTAAAATTTTGTTAGGTTGTCTACCTGAATCTAATTATTACCTTGAAGTTTGCAATTTGCAAGGTTGTCATCAAAAAACCAAAATTTTTGTGAGATTTTGAACCTTTTAGAGCATACATTCTTTTTGTGCTCACTTTATTGATTATGAGTGTGTCAACATTGATTTGTTATTCTAGAACTTGCTTTGATTATACATGTCAAGACCACATCTTTGATTTGATATACCGAGATGATAAAGGCACTTAGGATTTAACCCACTCACTCCACTAAAAGCCTACCTTTACAATTAACCCCTAGTGAACCCCTTTGATCCTAACAACCCTTTTATTGACTCACCCACTAATATTAACCCAAAACCCATCTTGTATTTATTATCACCATTCCTCTTGACTACCCTTCTATTGAGACTTGATTTGATCAGTTACCTAATTATTTTATTTAATAGCTAAATTCATCTTATATTATGTACTTATTTTGATTTGTTCTTAAAAAAATCGAGGTATATTGATTATTAGTTCTATATTCTAGTGAGCTTATACATTTAAATTTAACATCTTGAAGAAGAAGCTCGTATTATTAGTTTGAAGTTTTAATTGATGTAATTATTTAGGCTTAGTTGATTTTTCTAGTTAGGTAAATTGTCAATTCAATCTCGATTTTAACCTTGTAATTCAGCCTTTATCCACACCTTTAACCATAGCCCCATTACAACCCTTTAAAGACCTTTTGATTTGTGTATCATTTCATTTTATAGTGGTGGAGATTTGATTTTCATGCAAGCCAATGGGATTAAGTTTTCATGTTTGACTGATGAGTGCTTTATTATGAACCTTAAACACCTTGAGTGATTTGAGTAAATATTTAGTGAGGATGTCAACTCTTGTCTATTTTGAATTAAAGGTAATTATTTGGATAAGGGGAAAACACCTATGTTTTCGTGCTATAAACTCATGACTTTGATTGTTTGAATCTTTAGGACTCTTTGAGTTAAATTATCCATGTATGAATTATCCATGAATTATGATGACACACTATTGATGAATATTATGAATTGAGGAAGTTCATTTTAATTGTGAGTTGAGAATTTTGCTTGAAGACAAGCAAAAGCTTAAGTGTGGGGGTATTTGATAAACTGTAATATGAACATATTTTAATCCCACATTTAGCATACTTTTGGATGATTTATCCCTTTAATTATGGAATTTGGTGCTCTTAATCCTTTGTTTTCATGTTTTATATCAGGAGAGCACCGGAGGATGAAAAGAACGAGAAACGGGCCAAACATAGAGAAAATGGGCTGAATTATGAAATCGACACGGCCTGGGCCTAAGACCACATAGCCGTGCCTCATTAACAGACCCGAACACGGCCTGGCTTTGATTTACCCGGGCGTGTGCCACGGGCGTGTCCCTGTCATAGCAAAGAAAAGTTTCATTCGGATTAGAGTACTTATAGGTAAAGAAAGGCATCCCAAAAGCCTATATAAAGACCCTAGAGGCCAACCTTCAAAGGGGCATTCAGCTAGGCCAAGGAGCCAAGCCAGAGGGGCCAGAATTATGGGATTCACTCGAAGAAAGCTAGTTGATTCATCTCAAGAAGCTGGAATCATACTCAAGATGGAGGATCTCTCCTTCAATTCCTTCAGGGGGTTTTAGGGTTTTTCTTATGTTTTGTTTTATATTTTCTTCTGAGATGTTTTCTTTTATAATTATGTACTAAACCCCTCAAATACCTGAAGGGGATGAAACCTAAGACGGATCTTGTTATTGTTTTCTTAGCTGTATGATAAATACTTGATTTGTTCTTAATTATGTGTTCTTAATTCTTGCTTTAATATTTCGGATATTGATTCAAGTATTGATATGCTTAGACAGTGGAGCAAAAGTCCCTCTTTAAGAGTAGATCTAGCATAGTTAAGCGGAGTTGATCGCAACCCTAGAAATAGGATGACAAAAATCTACTGGATTAGGGTTAAACCTAATATAGGAGTCCATAGATCGAGTTAATACAATTCTAGGGGTTTTAATTAGAAAGAGATTTCAATTAATCAACCTACGGCTAGACATTAGTAGCCTCAAAAGAGGTATTAATATAAATTAGGGAATCCTATGGATCAAGTCAAGTGAATAAATCGTCTAGTTCAGAGTTAAATAACAAGTGAAGTCTAGGTAGATTCTTCCTCGGGTATTGTTCTAATCAATTGGTTTTTCCCCAAGTATTTCCCCAATTCATTCTCTTTGTCTTTGCATCTTTAGCTTAGTAGTTAGTTAATTTTAGGTTAAACAATAATTCCTTTAATTCTTAGGTTAATTAATAAAAAAAAGTTAGTATTAGTACTTTTGGTTCCTTTGGGTTCGATAATCCGGTCTTGCTGCTAAACTCTACTACTGTTCGATAGGTGCGCTTGCCTCAAGTCTTTGTCACAGTTAGTTTTTAGGCTAGATCATTCATATTATAAAATTTTAAGACTCTGACACACGATCAGAGCGAGACATGCATTTAGAGGAATCTCAGGATTTTGAAGGTGACAGAGATTGTGACTTGCCTCCGAATTTGTTAAGGATGGTAGAACAAGAGGAGAAAAAATTTTACCCCATAAAGAGGTGGTCGAGAATGTAATCTTAAAGGAAGGGAAGATAGTGAAAATAGGAACGCACATAGCCGAAGAGACAAAACACATCGTTGAGTTACTACGGGTGTTCAAAGACGTCTTTGCATGGTCGTACTAAGATATGCTTGGGCTAAGTACTGTTATTGTTGTGCATCGCCTTCCCATAAGAGAAGAATACAAGCCAGTTCAGCAGAAGCTACGAAGGATGAGGCCTGATGTGGTGTTAGAAATAAAAGAGAAAGTCAAGAAACATTTGATGCTGGTTTTCTACAAGTGGTCAAATACTCAGAGTGGGTTTCCAATATTGTTCCTGTCCCCAAGAAGGATGGAAAGGTCGGATGTGCGTAGACTACGGGGACTTAAATAAAGCTAGCCCAAAGGACAATTTCCCTTTGCCTCATATTGACACGTTGGTTGATAATACGGTGGGATACTCACTGTTTTCTTTCATAGATGGTTTTTCGGGATACAATCAGATCAAGATGCACCTTGAGGATATGGAGAAAACTACTTTCATAACATTGTGGGGTACATTTTTTTATAAGGTGATGCCATTCAAGCTAAAGAATGCAGGAGCAACATATCAAAGGGCCATGGTAACCTTATTCCATGACATTATGCACAAAGAGATTGAAGTATATGTTAATGAAATGATCGCTAAATCTCGAACAGAAAAGGAACACATTGAAGTTTTGAAGAAGTTGTCTTTGAGATTGAGAAAATTTCAATTAAAACTCAACTCAGAAAAGTGTACTTTTGGAGCTCGGTCAGGGAAATTATTGGGCTTCGTAGTCAGTGAGAGAGGAATCGAGGTTGACTCAGATAAGGTCAAAGCTATACAAGAATTGCATCCACCACGCACTCAAAAAGAAGTTCGAGGTTTTCTTGGAAGGTTAAATTACATTGCTCAGTTTATTTCACAATTAACTGAGAAATGTGATCACATATTTCAT
The DNA here is from genome assembly GCA_025506655.1 of Gossypium rotundifolium. Taxonomy (NCBI): domain Eukaryota; kingdom Viridiplantae; phylum Streptophyta; class Magnoliopsida; order Malvales; family Malvaceae; genus Gossypium; species Gossypium rotundifolium. The sequence goes on from CP106729.1 coordinate 33,530,378, forward strand.
CTTCTGAAGAAACACAATCAAGGCGTATGGGACGATGAGTGCCAGAAAGCTTTTGACAAAGTCAAACAATACCTGTCAAATGCTCCAGTACTATCTCCGCCTAATCCAGATAGGCCGTTAATACTGTATTTGATAGTGTTCAATAACTTCATGGGATGTGTGCTTGGTCAACACGACGAATCAGGAAGAAGAGAAAAGGCGATATATTATCTCAGTAAAAAGTTCACTAAGTATGAAATAAGATATCCGTAAATTGAAAAATTGTGTTGTGCCTTGATTTGGACAACTCGGAGGTTGATGCAATACATGCTATATCATACAACCTGGTTAATTTCGAAACTTGGCCCATTAAAGTATATGATGGAGTCAACTGCTCTGAATGGAAGAATGGCAAGGTGGCAGATTTTGCTTTCTGAATTTGATATAGTCTATATGAACCATAAGGCTATAAAAGGAGCACAATAGCAGAATTTTTGGCTAGTAGGGCTTTAGAAGATTATGAACCTTTGAGCTTTGATTTCCCCAATGAAGAGCTAATGAATGTGGCAACTAATGAAGAGTATCCGTGAAAGCTAAACTTTGATGGAGCATCAAATGTTGTAGGAAATGGAATTGGGGCAGTCTTGGTATCCCCAAATGGAGATCATTATCCATTCACATGCAAATTGGATTTTGATTGCACAAACAATATGACAGAGTATGAAGCATGTATCATGAGAATTCGAGCAGCTGTAGAGTGCAAAATTAGAGTGCTAGAAGTATACGGAGATTTTGCATTAGTAATTTACTAGCTTAAAGGTGAATGGGAGACAAGAGACCCCAAACTGATCGATTACTGAAAAATTGTTTTGGGATTTATTGAGGAGTTTGATGATATCACTTTTAATTATCTCCCACAAGATGAAAATCAGATGGCAGATGCTTTAGTAACTCTAGCTTCTATGATTAAAGTAAACAAACCAGAGGATATAAGACCTATTCAGATGAGTATTTTTGAAGTTCCAGCTCATTGTTATAACATGGAAGATGAGAAAAATGATGACCACCCTTGGTATCATGATGTATTGCGATACGTAATAAATCGTGAGTACCTTGATCATGCAACTGAGAATGACAAAAGGATGTTAAGAAGATTAGCCTTTGTTTATGTCTTAGATGGGGATATCTTGTACAAAAGAAGGAAAGATCAGGTACTATTGAGATGTGTTGACTCTGTTGAAGCTAGGAAGATTTTGGAAGAAGTTCATGAGGGCATTTGTGGAAAACATGCTAATAGGTTCAAAATGGCTAGACAAATAATGAGATTCGGATATAATTGGTCCACCATGGAAGGAGATTGTATCAACTATGCCAAAAGATGTCATAAATGCCATATTTATGGAGGCAAAATCCACGTACCACCGTCACTTTTGCATGTTATGACTTCTTCATAGCCTTTTTCCATGTGGGGCATGGATGTATTGGGCCGATCTCACCGAAAGCTTTGAATGGGCATTGATTCATCTTTGTGGTTATTGACTACTTCACGAAGTGGGTGGAGGCTACTTCATACGCTAGCGTTACTAAGTCAGTAGTTAGCCGGTTCTTAAAAAGGAAATCATATGTCGATATGGAATGCCAGAGAGGATCATATCAGATAATGCACTGAACTTGAACAATAGCATGATAGCAGAAGTCTGCAGTCAATTCAAGATCAAACACCACAACTCATCTCCGTATCGCCCATAAATGAATGGGGCAGTGGAAGTGGCCAACAAAAACATTAAGAAGATAGCAGGGATATCTCAATCTTTGTATTATGATCCTCTATAGCTTTCAATTAGTAGTTCCTTCTATAGCTTTCAACTCAACCATCATGGTTTGAACATTTCGATGAGTATATCTTTGTATTATGCTTCCTACTCACGCACACATACATAATTTTTATTCTCTTTACTGACTCATTCATGAATATATATAGAACTCGAATCATATCTCAATATACTAATCTCCTCTTTTCTCCATACTAAGAACAACATTTAAGCACACTCTCATCTGATTTCCTCTTTCTATGCTAGATTAAAAGCTTTACTATCGTCACACCTCACGGTAGCAGGGATATCTCAATCGAATTTGTTAACTCTATTCGGCTTGCCCAAAAACTCATCCCTCAACGTGAAACTCAAGATTTCACTCCTTGTACAAGAATCATCACCAACTTCCTCCTCAAGGTACCCGAATAAGGTTACGAGGAGATAAAAGAATGTCAATTCCAATTACTAAATCGACAACCGTTTAATCTAATTTCACAATCAGCTAACATTCTCGTACGATCTCGATTTATGAGATGAACAACTACATCGCTCTAGAAGGAAAAATATATTAAAGCGTAATACCTAAAGAGGTCATTATAATCCATACAACTATGGTTATCATAATTGAACACTCTCACAGTTCAAACATTGTTTCTTTAACCATTTCGTCCTTAACTCCTTAACAATTTCTTTTTGTTCTTAACATTGTATAAACAATACAATCGTCAAAGCATTCAGACATACTCACTTACAATTGCCTCTAATGAGCACATACCATGCCACACTCCGTACTCATTTCCTTGCAACTCGTTTATGAGTGCCTGTATTCACTCATTCCTATGACTTTAGTACATTCCTCCTTTCTACCTCTAGGCTCATCTATCAGTCCCAATGATCATTAGGGGTACTAAAAAATGCATAATATCATCATTAAAACAAGTTCAGAGCCAATATTATATTCTAGAGGTGATCTTATATGGAATCACTTCTAAATGCCAATGCCAATGCCATATTTAAAATATGGCCTTATATGGACTGCCACATCAAGTATCGATGCCATATTCTGAATATGGTCTTATATGATTATCATATTCCATATCTCACGGATAACCTTTTTCATTTTAGCTCTCTACGACTTCAACCTCATGTTTAACAAAAATTACTCTATCTAATAGAGTATTATGTATCAATGTGATATAAGACATTCTCAATTTTGCTAACATAATTATTGCATTATTCAAATGCAAACTTACTCAACTTAACTCTCATAACATCTTATCATAATTCAACATTGGTAAGGAGGTGAGATCGTAGCGCCCCATAACTTGACTCTCGTGACCACTTACATATGATTTAACATTCATCATCAATGAAATATCATCCTAGTCACACATCTCACTCCAAGTGAGTTTTCACGTTTCTCATACTACAATTGTTGCTATCACTTACATCAGTATACTCTGATATGGTAAACATAATCTTAACTTCATCATTTATAACATGCGTAATACTCTTAGTCAGCCTTAACTAACATAGCTTGATAACAGCTTTACTCACTTGACTTCCTTGCTCTCTCATTCAATCTTCACTCTTTTGCTTGATTAATTACTATGAATGAATGAGGATACTAAATCTCATCTCACAAATATCTCGATGCCAATGCTATATTCCAGATATAGTCTTACATGGGAGGTCTTAACTCGCCCTCGATGCCATGTCTTGACATGGACTTACCTAGTATCTCTGTCTGTCTGCCGATGCCATGCCTTAGCTTGGTCTTATATGGACTCTCTCATCTCATGTGAGTGATCGAGTATCCTAGGAAATTTCAATTTTAATCGAGACTTCCACATACTCATGTCCCACATTAATCTCTACTCGAGTACTTAACACTTCACTCTAATTTCTCTTACTATTACTAATCAATTAAAAAATGTCTTATGGGTTTGAGCACGCCATTTTCTTGATTGCCATAGTCCAACTATGGTCTTACTCTGGTTCACATATCGAGGCTGATGCCATGTCCCAGACATGGTCTTATGTGGGATTACATGTATCGCCATGGTCCAACCATGGTCTTATTCATCATTTTATCATTGAACGACCGTACTCATCCCTGCATTCTACTTAGTCAAGCTTTCCGGTTTAACTCTCACACCATATTACTCGTAGTTTCATATAGAGTCACGAAATAAAACGTTATACAATCATCCACTTTCGCATTCACATGTGAAATTTAACCATGTGGACATATTTATCATACATCATTCAAACAATGATACATACATGTGTACCCCGTTCTCTGGGTAAATTTACTCACTTTATGCATCTAACCCAATAGGTCGAGCATATAACACCGTATGCATATCAAGCCAATACGGATAAGCTTATCACTTTATAGCTCTCATTTAATGCATTATCACACACATGTCATATACTTCTATTCATACCTCTTTGAATCTCATCAATGTATAAGAGTATTTCAATTACTCATTATCTCTTACAACATTATTGGGTTTAGCTCAGTTGGGAACTATCCCTGTCTTAACAAAACAATTTTGTTAGTGCCGGGAGATATCACACTGTCATAGTCCACATATGGCACATATAGCTAGACTCTTACTCACGCTAGGTTAGTCCGAGAACCAACTCAACCATGCTCTGATACCACTAAATGTAACACCCTTACCCGTAATCCCCGTCGGGATCGAGAATGAGGCACTACCATAATACTACTTGAACACCACTTAGGCTCAACGCAATTATTTCCCTTGAGATACCACAACAACCTTATTCCTGCCTTATGAGACCTCACTCGTACCTACGAGGGCTCTCGAGACTATATCGAATACTCTTACGATCCGTAAAATTTTTTTCCCTTCTAAACCGGGACTGCACGCCCGTGTTAGAAGACACATACGCCCATGTACACTTCACACGCCTATGTACCTAAACCTTGCCTAAAAACCTAGCATTCTAACAAAGTTTCCACGGCTAGGGCACACGCCCATGTGAAATGAAGGCATGCCCGTGTACCCTTACAACCTGCATGTGTCTTCCATCCGTGGTCGACACTAACTAATTTCACACGGCCTGGACACGCCCGTGTCTTCAACCGTGGGAAGCTTCTGGCTTGATCCACACGGCCTGGACGCACGCCCATGTCCTTACCGTGTGCCTTACACGGTTCATGCACACGGCCGTGAGATCTACCCGTGGCCTATTCTAATTAATAATAATAAGGTGCGGGTAGCACGACCTAGACACACTGCCTGCAGTGTGTCTACCCGTAATGAGCACATAAAGACTATTTACCAAGCCTTATGCCATTCACATTTGCATACATTCATACCTTATCACATAAATTCACATAGCATTAACATTACTCTTGAATTAAAGACATTTGATTAAAAAAGATTAAGGTTTTCATCCCATACACTAGGGAGACTAATTCCCATATAATTACAACAACTTAAGCCATCATTTATGGCTATACACAAACGAGACATAAGCTATCTTGGGCCAACACAATTTGGCTATATCAACAAGGACTTAATCAACCTTAAATACTAACCCTATACATGCCATGACTCATAAGGACTTGATACCTCATACCAAGTGTCCGCTCAACAGTGTGAAATTATCTCCGTCGATCTCCAACCCGAGCTAGCTAAATTAACCTATAAGAGATGAGAAAGGAAGATGAGTAAGCAACATTGCTTAGTAAGTTCATCTGTGTAAATCTAACAAATACTGCTATTCATTAAATATAGATAACCATATAGTATTATACTGAGTTTCTTCTCTTAACTCAAGGTTACTTTCCAACCACTCATGAAGCTTACTCATCCTATCTCTTACCACATTATCATCATGCCACAAGCCAATTGCTCGTTCAATTAGTACACAATCCTGCACTGACCACCACAAGATCATATATATATAACAGCATATCAAATATTTTCGCTAAGCCACTCATACTACTAAACTTTCGGTGGCTACGCACTTAGCCCACCATAAAATCTCTTACGGGGTGGTATCGCACACAGCCCACCAATCATTTATAAGCGATGGTATCACACACAGCCCATCGATTACTAATTTAATCAGGTGGTAACACACACAGCCCATCGATAGTATTACGTTGATGGTATCGCACACAGCCCATCAATTAATGATATCTCGGGTGGTATCGCACACAGCCCAACATTTATTTATAAGCGATGGTATCGCACACAGCCCATCGGTTATAATATCTCGGGTGGTACTGCACACAGCCCACCAATCATTTATAAGCGATGGTATCGCACAAAGCCCATTGGTTATAATATCTCCACAAATATCTATCCACGTACATTTCTCTAATTTGAATGTTCGCCCAGGAACCTTCTCACACACTACTATGTTTGCTTAACTTTCTATGATACTCATTTGCATTCACAAAATGCAATAATAAATCTATCTCAATTAACTAAAGTGTATTGTTTACACATAACCCACTAGGGTTCATTATATACTGAAATCACCTCAATTCCACTCTAACACACCCTTGTGTTTCCCATGATACAATCCCATACTTTCTCATTTCCAATTCTCTTGTTAAATCACTCAATTTGCTAAATGACTCTCCGGAGTCTCATATACATAGTGCCACTTGCATCAACATATCGATGCCATGTCCTTGACGTGTGCTTATACGAATTCTCACATCGTTGCCATGTCTTGGATATGGTCTTATTTAATATCTATCACCGAGGCCATATTCTAATATGGTCTTACATGGAATCTTAACTATCATCAGATCATGCTATTTACAATTATCATTACTCTTAGACTTGATTCTCTTGATATCTCATCAAATAGATTTCATACATTCATAGTATAAACATACATTCCATTTCACATTAGAGTATCAAATTAACTCATATGTAATTGCCACATACACACATGAACTTACCTCGATAACGAAAAGGCCCGAAAAGGACTTTTTGCCCATATTTCTCTTTATCCTGTTCTAGGTCAGAATTTTATTTTCCTCGATTAGAGTGGAATGAAGCTTGCTAAAATTTTGAGCTTTCAAACACCCCTCCATGGTTGATATTTTTGGTGGAAGAAGAGAAGAAATAAAAAAGATGACAACTTTTGCTTATTTCCTATTATTTTATTCTTTTTTATCACCTAATATGTCCAACATTTAATGCCCTTGTCTCCTTAACTTTCTATGGCCGACCAACACACTTAACAAGGCTAAATTGCACTTTTGGGACCTCCAATTTATAATCCAAAGCTATTTGGCACCTCTAGCAAATAAAATAGAACTTTCGCACTTTATGAGATTTAGTCCTTTTTCGCGATTTAACATGAAATCGCTAAAATTAAAACACCAAAATTTCCATACATCTTAATAAACATGTTATAACACATAACATAACATGAAAATAATTTTATCAAACCTCGAATTAGTGATTTCGAGATCACTGTTCTGACTAGCCCCTAAATCGGGCTGTTACAATTCTCCCCCCTTAGGGATTTTCGTCCCCGAAAATCTTGTCAGGAGGAGTTGCTACTATCATTCTTAGAATATTTCCATAAACTCTTCAAAATCACAAATTCATTTCCACCAGTTTCCTTTGTCAACAATCTTTAAGCTATCATACACAAGATCGAAGTACCACTTGCGACCTAGATATTTCTTCCTCCAGGGCATACACTAAATGATCGACTAATTTGGAACTCTGCACATGTCCAAATGATTCGTTCGGATCATTACTGGTTGATTTACTACAATTTGAATAACATTCTTCTTCTAGGAAATTTTATCAAACCAAATTTAAAATCTATAAGGTTTTATCTCATTTCCTCATTAAAGCATTCACCAACCGTAATAGTCTCATCTTGTACGCTTTGGAAACTCGGCTTCCAGTGGTCAACTACTTCTGAATATAAACTCAATCATATCATAAAATGTACTCCATTGCCAAAACATTTATGCTTGTAACTGTACTTCCTTATTCTTACATTAGTAGATATGCTACTACTAAACCCCATACCAAAGCTTCTGTATAAGTTCTGGATTTATCATCATTCCAATTCTATCTCGAGGAAAACATCAACAACAAAAATTTTATCCAACGTGGATCTTTCATCCAGACATATGTGCTATGTATATTATCTGAGAAGTATTACACTAACTATACACATCAATTTTCCCATCAATCATTTCATAACACCTAACCTACAACATAGACATAAAAGTGATTCGTCTCTGGGTCACCAACCGATCAACTCTTTTTCTCGATTCAGACTGAATTTAGTACTAGAACTTTCAATTAGTAGTTTCTTCTATAGCTTTCAACTTAACCATCATGGTTTGAACATTTCGATGAGTATATCTTTGTATTATGCTTCCTACTCACGCACACACACATAATTTTTATTCTCTTTACTGACTCATTCATGAATATATACAAAACTCGAATCATATCTCAATACACTAATCTCCTCTTTTCTCCATACTGAGAACAACATTTAAGCACACTCTCATCTGATTTCCTCTTTCTATGCTAGATTAAAAGCTTTACGATCGTCACACCTCACGGTAGCAGGGATATCTCAATCGAATTCGCTAACTCTATTCGTCTTGCCCAAAAACTCATCCCACAACTTGAAACTCAAGATTTCACTCCTTGTACGAGAATCATCACCAACTTCCTCCTCAAGGTACCTGAATAAGGTTACGAGGAGATAAAGGAATGTCAATTCCAATTACTAAATCGACAACCATTTAATCTAATTTCACAATCAGCTAACATTCTCACACGATCTCGATTTATGAGATGAATAACTACATCGCATACCGTGCCACACTCCGTACTCATTTCCTTGTGACTCGTTCATGAGTGCCTGTATTCACTCATTCTTATGACTTTAGTACATTCCTCCTTTCTACCTCTAGGCTCATCTATCAGTCCCAATGATCATTAGGGATACTCAAAAAGGCATAATATCATCATTAAAACAAGTTCAGAGCCAATATTACATTCTAGAGGTGATCTTATATGGAATCACTTCTAAATGCCAATGCCAATGCCATATTTAAAATATAGTCTTATATGGATTGCCACATCAAGTATCGATGCCATATTTCGAATATGGTCTTATACGATTATCATATTCCATATCTCACGGATAACCTTTTCATTTTAGCTCTCTACGAATTCAACCTCATGTTTAACAACAATTGCTCTATCTAATAGAGTATTATGTATCAATGTGATACAAGACATTCTCAATTATGCTAACATAATTATTGCATTATTCAAATGCAAACTTACTCAACTTAACTCTCATAACATCTTATCATAATTCAACAGTGGTAAGGAGGTGAGATCGTAGCGCCCCATAACTTAACTCTTGTGACCACTTACATATGATTTAACATTCATCATCAATGAAATATCATCCTAGTCACACATCTCACTCCAAGTGAGTTTTCACGTTTCTCATACTACAATTATTGCTATCACTTACATCAGTATACTTTGATATGGTAAACATAATCTCAACTTCATCATTTATAACATGCGTAATACTCTTAGTCAGCCTTAACTAACATAGCTTGATAACAGCTTTACTCACTTGACTTCCTTGCTCTCTCATTCAATCTTCACTCTTTTGCTTGATTAATTACTATGAATGACCGAGGATACTAAATCTCATCTCACATATATCTCGATGCCAATGTTATATTCCAGATATAGTCTTACATGGGAGGTCTTAACTCGCCCTCGATGCCATGTCTTGACATGGACTTACCTAGTATCTCTGCCTATTCGCAGATGCCAAGCCTTAGCTTGGTCTTATAAAAGTCCAGTTTACAGGCCCGATACCCAATTACACCTCGGACCCAAAACATTAAACCTAGCCCAAACTAAAATAAGCCCAAATGCCCCAAGTGAATAAGTCAGAAACATAGGGTTTTTGGAACCCTAGGCGCCTCAAGCGCCCAAAAACAGACCCTAGTCGTGCCGTAGAGTCACGCCTTATTGCCGCCGTGATCTACGCCGTTCATCTATAAAAAGGGAAAGAAAAGCTAGAGAAACGCGAATATAGCCAAAAACAATAATAATACCAAAATTTGTATTTTGACACTGCCATAAAAGGCCAAACATATTTGATGTAAATACACACTCATATACACAGAATATAATAAAAAAATCGAAGAACAAAGGTGATTTTCGTTTGTTACATCTCGCTTAGTATTTTTTTTTTATTTTTCCACTTTCTTTCGATTCATGCAAATATTTTTTATATAAAAATACTAAAAACAGATAGAACAAGTTTACCTTTTGATTGGCATTGAAAAAGCAAAGTTTCTTAGCCTTAGGGTTTGTCATGAACACGGTGCATGAGGCGTGCATGTATGCTTGAGAATGGCGAGGTCGAAGACCTAAGGCGAATGAACGGGCATGAGTAGGCGTAGCATCGAGAATGGCCGAGGTCAAGACCTATGAAGTGTTTTTGAAGTTTTGTTGTTTTTTTTCTAAAGCTGGTTTAAAAAAATGATTTTAAGCTGTTATTTTTGGTTATAAAGGCCAGTGGAACGGCGTCGTTTTGGTGTGGTCAATTAATGACCAAAACGGTATCGTTTAAAGGCTAAGATCCGCGTGTTAACCCGATACCCGGAGAGGATCCGCGCATTTTTGTTAAAAGTTCTACTTGCTCTATGGGCCCTTCCGCATTATTGTGATTTTATAATTATGTCCAATTTGCATTTTCTTTTTTTAATTTGGCCCAGAATTATAACCTTTGTTTCAATTTGGTCCTTAAGGCCATTTTAAGGCAGGAGATGGAACGACGTCGTTTAGGAGATAAGGCATAATTGCCTAATAGGTCCCTACAGTGTGGCGTGCGTTCTAATCTGGTCCCTTTACATTTTTATTCTGGATTTTATTTTTATTTTAATTTAATCTCTGTTTCCTTAAATTTTTTAAAAATCCTCTTTTATTTTTTTTCTTTCTTATTTTAATTACTTTAGCATTATATCAAATTATTTCATTTTTATATAGGTTATCCCATTAAATTCTATATTATTTTTATATTTTAGAATTTGTATATTGTATATTATTTAAATTGACTTATTATTATTATAAAATTTTCCATGTATTGTTTAATTTAAATATATTATTTTTATAATACATTAAGTTGTTATATTATATATTTATTATAAGTTATCTCTTATACATATTTTTCATATCCCAAAAGTTTTTTTATATTTTATTTTAAACATGTATTTATTATATATATATATATATATATATATATATATATATATATATATATATTCTTCCGCCATATCATTTTTTTTACATGCATGTTTTTAAAAAAAAAAAGAAAAATTTTTTGTTGTAGTATCTGCTTATTATTTAGTATTAGTATATATAATTTATCTTATATTCTATTTTATTTTTCATACTTGATCTTGTATGCAAAGTTTCATATTTATTTCGTAGTCCTTATCTTACGCATATTTTTTTTTGTTATTAACTGTTTTATATCTTTTATTTGTTTATCCATGATATTTTATCTGCTTATAATTTTTATACTTGCTTTAGTATAATCATTTTATTTCTGTATCATTCACTATTTTACTTTATTCTTCTTAATTATCTATGTTAGTATTAAATGTTAGTATATTAGGTAATTTTTGTAAATTGATTTTGGTATTTATGTTTTGTAATGTATTAATGCACATTTTACTCGAATCATTGTTTTAAATAAAAAATACATTTTGCTAAGACAAGTATTCCTTTTTGAAATTGAAACCTATAAACTTCAAATCAAAACTTATTCTCGGGAATTCAAGATGTTGTGTCCTAACTTATTGGATATGATGTTTTGTGTCTTGAGGTAATGATTTTCTACAAATAAAGGCAAGCTTAGTTTTGAAGTCTTAAAATATTGCATCCTAACTCATTGGGTGTAGCATTTTATTTCTTCGAGATAAGTGAGTCCTAGCTTTCTCTCAAATAAAAGGATCGTATTTTAAATTTTTCAAATTTTCGACATTAGGACATGAGTTTATCAATTAGGTACCAATTTTTGGGCGTTACGAGTGTGCTAACCCTTCCTCGTACATAATCGACTCCCGAACCCATTTTCTTAAATTTCGTAGGCCAAAATCAATATCTTAAATAAAACAAAAATTGTTTTATAAGGTGATTCAATCACACCAAAGCAAAAAAGGATTGGTGGTAACTCCCTTTTTTATTTTTTTAAAATCGATCCCCATTTTTAAAAAAAAAATTAAAATGGTTTCGACAATTAGTATGCTCGTACAAACTTTAAACATAATATTCCAATTCAATAATAAACTTTATATATTAAATATAAAGCTATACCAATGTCTCAAGATTTATCAACTACAAAACCACCAACTCATAAATGTGTAAGTCTATATATATATATATATATATATAATTCTAACTTAATAGGATTTTATAAACATTATACACCATCATTAACCTTTTCATAAAACTACGAATAACTTCCTTTACTTATTTTTCATTCTATTTACTAAACATAAACTTAAATAACAAATCTCAATTAACTAATTAATATATTTATTTATAACATAGGTAAGTTCAACTATAACATACGTAATTTCTCATATATAAGTACATTATTCAACTCATCAATCCCTTTTCATCATATCACATTTCAATTATGAACTTACCATTTCATTTGTATAATACCAGACATAAGCATAGACATCAATCATAATCTCAAGCTTGACATAAGCCTAATCACCATCATCAATACACAAGTTAGTGCATTTATGTATATAACTCATTTTCATGTTTCAAATCACTATCCCATTTTCAATTCTCATACAATATCATCCACTATCAATCATAGTACCATTTTATTTAATTACTTCTATTAACACGACCGAACTCGGACGGATACACGGATCCAACCAAAACACCAGTTTTGCACCCAATGCCTCATCGGATAAATCTAAAGTAATATGCGCCCAACACTATATACATTTGACACCTAGTGCCTCATCGATTAAACCGAAGTAAATTGGCACCCAGTGCCTCATCGACTCAAAGTCAAAGAAATCCCTGAACTCTTCCTATCCTATAGCATTTCATATATATCTGTCTCAGCCCAATACAGTTAATAGGGTTCAATTTCATTTCCAAATACAAGAAATATCCAATTATCATATTTGCACATATATTTATTCCTTTCAATTCAAATAATCAACATATTCATAATTTATATACCAATTCAATCCATTTCAATTAACTATCAAATGTCAAACTTTTTAATTCATACATATTGGCACATCATTTCAACATCATTTCGTAATATACTCAAATTTGACATGCTAACATTTTTTATTCGATTAACAATGTCCCAATTCACACAATTGCTATATAAATAGTGTCGAAACCATTTTAAATTTTTTTAAAAACGGGGTCGACTTTAAAAACGAAAATGGAGTCGCCACCAATCTTTTTTCGAGGTGTGATCGGGTCACCTTAAGATCAATCATTTTAATAAAACATTTTGATTTATTAAAACAATGATTTTGATATACAAAATTTGAGAAATCGGGCTCGAGAGTCGGTTATGCACGAGGAAGGATTAGCACCCTCGTAACACCCAAAAATTGGTACCTAATTGATTAATTAATGTCCTAATGTCAAAAATTTGAAAAGATTTTAAAACATGATCCTTTTTATTTTTAAAACTTATGTCCTTTAATTTTAAATAGACATTCAATTATTTGGATTTTAAAAGAAAAATCGAAACTCAGTAAGTTAGAGCATGATCTTTCGAATTTTCCAAACACCGAATATCCTTTGCTTTTTAGAAATCCTTGCCTCGAGATGATAAAACGTCGCATCCAGTGAGTTAGGACACAACATCTTAAATTCCCGAGAATAGGTTTTTTATTTAAAAATTCATATGTTTAATTTCAAAAAGGGTACTCAATCATTTGGACTTAATGAGAAAAATCGAAACCTAGTAAGTTAGGGCACGATTTTCTCAAAACTCCCAAATATCGAATATTGCTTTAAAATAAATAAAATAAAAGTGTAAAAATAAAATAAATCTCTATACAGAAATAATAAATAAATGAATAAAATAAAAAGAATAATTAATAATTAAACAATTAAGTGGATAAATAAAAGGTTGAAAAAAACAAAGATGAATGAAGAATAAAATAAGAACAAACCATAGAAAATAAAAGCGCAAGAGGGAGAGAAATTTGAGTGAATGCTCTCAAGAATTCTTATTGCTTCCCCAAAACTCAAGTGTGCTTTACAATGAAGGGAGATGCCTCTATTTATAGTTGAGCCTCCCAAATCCAACAGTACAGATCAATTGCATCAACAGCTAAGATTAAAAGGTATCTACAAATTAAATCTCTAAGATTACAAAATCATATCTTCTAAGATTGCATATCATATCTAAGATTGCATATCCTTGAAGATTTTATTCCCATATACGTCAAGCTTGTAGAAGGACCTTCAATCTTTTAATGGGTCATTCCGATCGGGCCAAATGATATATTTTGGACTAGACTTGGACTTTGTTTTATTATTTTGGGTTTATTATTTTTTGTATGGGCCCGTGCTAAATTGGACTATTACAGTTGCCCCTCTTTGCTCATTGTCATGTAATGAGAATAGAGCAAAGACAATTTATTAAGTCTGATGGCTTCAATCTGCTTAACTGCAACTTCAGGAAGGTAGTATCCTCTATCTTTTAATCTGCTCCACTGTAACTTCAAGGAGGTCAGATTAGTATCTTCGATCCGCTTCGCTGCAAACTCAAGAAGATAGGATCTGTTGTCTTTTAGCCTACTCCACTGCAAACTCAAAGAGGCAAGGCTGATGTTTTTGATTTGCTTCTTGCAACTTCAAGAATGCCAAATCTGCTATCTTCGATCTGCTCCACTGCAAACTCAGGGAGACAAGATCTAATATTTTCGATCTGCTTCTTGCAAACTCAGGAATGCCATATCTACTATTTTAATCTGCTCCCTGCAAACTCAGGGATGCCAAATTGGTATCTTTGATATGCTTCCTACAAACTCAGGAATGCCAGATCTGCTATTTTTAATCTGCTCCACTACAAACTCAGGGAGACAAGATCTAATGTTTTCGATTTGCTTCTTGCAACTTCAAGAATGCCAAATCTACTATTTTCAATCTGCTCCTTGCAAACTTAGGGATGCCAGATTAGTATCTTCGATCTGCTTCCTGCAAATTCAGGAATGCCAATCTGCTATTTTAATATGCTCCCTGCAAACTTAGGGATGCCAGATTAGTATCTTCGATCTACTTCTTGCAAACTCAGGAATGCCAGATCTACAATCTTCAGTCTGCCCCAATACTATCTCGAGAGGACAAAATCTGAACTTTTCAATTTGCTTCATTACTATCTCATGAAGACTTCAATCTTCAGTTTGCTCCCCTACCATCTTGAGAGAACAAAATCTGAACTTTTTAATTTGCTTCCTTACTATCTCAAGAAGACTTCAATCTTTAGTTTGCTCCACTACCATCTCTAGGGAACAAAATCTGAACTTTTTGGTTTGCTTCCTTATTATCTCAGAAAGATTTAATCTTCAGTTTGCTCCAGTACCATCTCTAGGGAACAAAATCTGAACTTTTTGGTTTGCTTCCTTATTATCTCAAGAAGACTTCAATCTTCAGTTTGCTCCACTACCATCTCTATAGAACAAAATCTGAACTTTTTGGTTTGCTTCCTTACTATCTCAAGAAGACTTCAATCTTCAGTTTGCTCCACTACCATCTCTAGGGAACAAAATCTGAACTTTTTGGTTTGCTTCCTTACTATCTCAGGAAGACTTCAATCTTCAGTTTGCTCCACTACCATCTTTAGGGAACAAAATCTGAACTTTTTGGTTTGCTTTCTTACTATCTCAGGAAGACTTCAATCTTCAGTTTGCTCCACTACCATCTCTAGAGAACAAAATCTGAACTTTTTGGTTTGCTTCCTTACTATCTCAGGAATACTTCAATCTTCAGTTTGCTCCACTACCATCTCTAGGGAGCAAAATCTGAACTTTTTGGTTTGCTTCTTTATTATCTCAGGAAGACTTTAATCTTTAGTTTGCTCCACTACCATATCTAGGGAAAAAATCTGAACTTTTTGATTTGCTTCCTTACTATCTCAGGAAGACTTCAATCTTCAGTTTGCTCCACTACCATCTCTAAGGAACAAAATCTGAACTTTTTGGTTTGCTTCCTTACTATCTCAGGAAGACTTCAATCTTTAGTTTGCTCCACTACCATCTCTAGGGAACAAAATCTGAACTTTTTTATTTGCTTCCTTACTATCTCAGGAAGACTTCAATCTTTAGTTTGATCTACTACCATCTTTAGGGAACAAAATCTGAACTTTTTGGTTTGCTTTCTTATTATCTCAAGAAGACTTCAATCTTCAGTTTGCTCCACTACCATCTCTAGGGAACAAAATCTGAACTTTTTAATGTTGCTACATCGTCCTCTAAGGGACATGTCCTGTAGACTCTAATGTATTATGGATGACATTTGCATGAATATAAAATGTCATGAGAATGATGATTAGGATGCATGATCGGAATGAATCTAATGATCCTAACTGAATGGTATAAGGGATGACATTTGCATGAATGCAGAATGTTATGAGAATAATTTCATCTTTTTCCTTTTTTTTACAACGATTAGGATACAATGATTGGAATGAATCAAATGCTCCTAATTGGGAATGTGAGAATGATTCCTATGGGTTGTTATTAGTCATAGTTCATTAAGGTTCTATCATTGATGCGCTATCATGCTTTCTCGTTTAGCTGGTATCTTTGACAGAAAATGAAAAAACGATCTTATTCTGATTAGCAAGCTTGCCCAGCTGTAATTCTAGAGTCCTTCCACTGTACCTTCTGGGACATAAAGTTTGTACCTCCCACTGCAACTTCAGAGGAATAACATTTGGTTTCTTCCATCCATCCAGTTACCACTCGAGGTATGGACATTGTATCAATTTAATCACCATTCCCTGGGTATAATGACCTGATGTATGTGCCTGAAATTTGCAAGGTATCATTTTTCTTTTCCTAAGAATGATCCCCTTTTACACATGGGTTATCCAATAAAAATATGAAGAGATAATCATCTTTCAAAATTTCTAACCCTTAAGCTTGGTGAGTTTTAAACAATAGTCCTGTTTTAGGTTCCTATACTATTTAGAAAATTTCCAGAGTAATGTACAAAACTCCTTTTTGAAAATATTATTAGTCCAATAATCGTTATTTCAATATAAAATGCTTGACAAAGATCACAACAATGGACAAGAAAGAAATTAATCAGGAGCATAGCTTGAAACAAATAAATTAATCAAAGATAACCAATGCAATAAAAGAAAATTGATTTGGGATTATCTTGAAAAGCATAAAGCAATCAAAGATAACAAATTCAAAAATGGGTAAGATAAAAGCTAGGTGCCCCAGATATCGCAGCCTGAGCTTCTCTGTTCAAACTTGTTGAGGACCATTTTAAGCTTAATATGTGTTTAGGGGATCCGGAGTACTTTGTCAATGCCCCAAGACGCAACATACTTTCTCATTGTTAATTCAGGCATAGCAATACTATCACATGCCCTATCTTTGATCAAAATTTGAGTCGTCTTTTTCTGGTTTTCAGCTCAAAACCTTTTTGGTCTCAAAGCGCCTTTGGGTTTTCGGGAATTTTTAAAAAATTTTTGAGTTTTTTTGAATGAATTTGGGCCTCTCGCCTTTTTTTTTTTTTTTTTTTTTTTTGAATTTTTTTGAATTTTTTTAAAAAAAAATTTTGAGTTTTTTTTGAATGAATTTGGGCTCAAGGCACCATTTGCGGGTTTTCACCTTGGCCCTTCCCTTTTCAGTTAAAAATACTTCTTGACTAAACCTGAATTCTCTGGATTAGGCATATCTTTGGCATCCATCTCGGTCGATATCAATGCTCCTCTAGAACAGGCTCCTTTTTACTACATAAGGTCCTTCCTAGTTTGGCATCTGCTTTCCTCTGAAGATCTTTTGTATAAGAAGAATTTTCCTCAACATCAGGTTCCCTCGTGGAATTCTCTAGGATGAACCTCTTTGTCATAAGCTTGCATCATCTAACCGTGATGGATAGCTTTTAACCTTTTCTTCGATTAGGTTCAATTGGCAAAACTGTTTCTATTCCAATGTATTGCCCCAGCAAAGGTTCTAGCCGACGTTCGATAAGACAGAGGGTAAATGGTAACTTCTTTATACCAATCTTTACAAGTCCCGGTCATCTTTTCTACAATATTTTTTTGGGCGCCTTTGTTGCTCTATGATATGGCGTCTGATCTTTGAACAGACTACAAACTTTTGAAATTGTCCTTTTTGGCATTCTTTTTCGGTGCCTGATCTCTCTTTTTTTTTAAGAATTTAATGACTTTGACCTTGTAACATTGGCATATGAAGCTACTTCCACCCTCTTAGTGAAGTAAACGACGACCACGACAATGAATCGATATTGGCTAAAAGCTTTTTACAAGATTGGCCCCATCACATCCATGCCCCATATATGGAAAATTTGTAAAGAAAATGGAAGAGTCACATAAATCTCGTCTTATTCAATTGCGGTATAACTGATGCAATCCCTTTTCTATGTAGATCAGCAGTACCTGATCCTCATGTTTAGCCCGTGACTTAGTAGCCCAGGCATGTCCTAATATGATCGTGCCAAAAACATATTTGAATTCTTGAAAATAGCTCAATGATGTCTCGCATTATTTCTATGGTGAGCTGGACTTCGATCTTCACCCCTTTTCTAGGCTCATAATATCCGCTGACCCTTTGTTGAGTAAGGTCTGTTTTTCATCTTGTTAAACCATTCTTAACAAGTCAGAAGATATGTTACAATCTCTTTCATTTTCAAAGTCCTGAGATCCCCTAGACCCATATCTCATTCAAAAAGGGAGTGAGTAACAACTTCGCTCATGTCGTTGATATCTGGATACTTAGGTACGAAGGCAAAAAAAAAAAAAAATCCAAAGAATAAATGATTCTAAGGATGATTATTTGTATGGTATGGTCATGAATAAAGAATGAAAGAATATTTAATAAAAAAAAGAATGTACAGTATGAAATGTAAAGAATGGAAAAATCTTTGTTTAAAAAAATGCATTTTATTGAAATAAAAATTCTGGACACAAGCTTATTTCACAGAAGGGTTCTTATCACCTCTAGGCTTAAAACAACAAGCGTGTTTTGAATATTACTCTAGATTAGCTCTAAAAATATAGGGATGTCCTCCACAGTCCCATTATTCAAAACACTCCCAAGTATGCAAGGGTTTGGAAAATTTTATTCCCCGATTCCCTCTTCAGATATGTCATTAGGGATAACAGGTTTAGCACGATTATCTCCTGGGTTAGATCTTGAGCCAACTTGAACAATCATGGGTACCCCAATATCAGCTTGACTTTGTTGAGGCCTAATTGTAACAGATGACCTTTGAGGATACACCTCAGGTTGTATCTGTACATATGGTGGGGTGAAACCCTGAGGATAGTCTTCATTATCCTCTCCAGCATTAGTCATGGGGCCTTTTCCTTTGTCCATTGCCCCATTCAGTAGCCGAGTCATTTGAACCACTATATTCCTTTGGGCTTCCATTATTTTGGTCCCTCATATCTTGTTGGAGCTTTGCCAATTGCTCTTGCATCTGGTCTTGCATGTCTCTTTGGAATTGTTCAAGTCTTTTATCCATTTTCTTTGTCTTGGCACTTGTACCGTAATGGTGTTCAGTTTCTAGATTAACTTTTCCTTCTCACTTTCTCTATTTTTCTAAATAACTTTAACTAATTAGGGTCCTTTTATGGATTTTAATGCATATGATGCTATGTAATGCAAATGTATGAAATGCAATACAAAGGAATGAAATGCAAAAAGAAAGGTGTTGGTTCTGAATTTAATTCCATTAGAAAAACTTTACTAGAAAATAAATTTCTTTACACAAAACGGATTACATATGCGACTTTGTCCTCATAGTCCAAGTGAAAACATCAATCCCCTTCTTCGCAAAGGATGTTATGCTCGTGTCCCATGAACTTTCCCAATAGATGCCTCTTCTACCTCCTTGTTACTGGATCCAGGCCGTGACTCTTCACTCACTTATTTCCATAAAGCTCGTTAGCCTCTTCAAGAAAGCCAAGACTGGTGATTCTCGAATAGTCTTTGTCAGATTGAATCCTTGGGTAATAAAATCTTGTTTTCCTTCATGGGCTATCAGTCTTCTCTCATCGTGTTTACTTGGACCATATTCGGACGACCGTATTATAATCCACTTTGTCAAGAAATCCATTTTCTCATGACCAACTCCTCTATTTAGCAATCGAATTTGAATCAACACCTCTTTTTATGATGTGAATGCAATGCAATCAAAACAAAAGAAAACACATTAGTACAAGAGAAATAAATAACAAAATAGGGTACCTATCTGGGTGACCACTAGGGTTTGACATAGTTCTACCTAAGGTAAGTCCTTAGGTTTTTTATATGTGGTTTAGCTATAAAGTTGAGGTACTCGAACCAGCAGATTCCTCGATCCTCACCCATTATAGGCTCATACGGACTGAGTTCAGTTCAGGGGAATACATTTCCCTATGGCTGCACGGAGATGAAAATCTCAGGAAGATATAGGTACGGATGTATCCCGAGAGCGATTCACTATCCTGCATGGAGGTGAAAACCTCACGAAGGAGTAGCTTCTCACTTCCACTTAAAAGGGTGTGACCACAATAGTCATGCATGCAATGCAGAGATATTTTAAAAAATTAGAACCACATGCAATAAAAAGGATCATAATTTTTTCAAATAAATTTGGACAAAAGGATAATAAATAATTTTTTTAATGGGTCATTTCGATCGGGCCAAATGATATATTTTGGACTGAACTTGGACTTTGTTTTATTATTTTGGGTTTATTATTTTTTGTATGGGCCCGGGCTAAATTGGCCTACTACAAATAGCTATTCACATATCAAACCACAATTATTTATACATTGGCATTAGCCATTCAATAATTAAAAAATCTTTGAAATTCATTAAACAATTTACCTTATTGAGATTTTCCACACGAAGAATGACTTACGGATAATAGTACATCATCAATAGAAGCTCATAGAGCTGGTCCACCAGAGCACGCCAACAGAAGCTCAAAGAGCTGAACTAAAACTTGTAAGAGGTGATCCACCCAATCACTCTAAACAGAATGTAAAACACAAAAGTTCACAACAAATTCTGAACCCCGATTCACTTGCTTAATATGTCAATATCTCCCTCCAATACCATTATACACTAATTTACGAATGTACTCAAATCCCGTGTTCCATTCAAATGAAATTCAATTCAATATTATAATTCCAACAATAATCCATTTCCAACAATAGAATAAACAAATAATACCATTCACCAATTTATACAAAACATTAAATTTTAACCGTACAAACTTACCTGGCTAAATTGCAAAAATACCAAGATTTAGGGGCATTTTGGTAATTTTTCATTTCCTTCGATTTTCCTCCCGATCTTGATCTAAATTAATAATTTCATTCAATTTATTAATTTAGGCAATAAAAAAAATTCATTTCATGTAATTTGGTCTTTTTGGCATTTTTTCAAAACTACCCCTAAAGTTTTACTTTTATTCAATTTAGTCCCTAAGCCCAAATCATGGAAATTAACTATTTCTAATGCAAACCCATGCTAGAAAAATATTCATGGCATTCAATACAGCCATTTTTGCAATAATTTCACAACAAACCCTTGTATTTTTACTATTTTAACAATTTAGTCCTTAATAGTGAAATTCATCAAAATCACTTAATAAAATACTTATAAATAAAAATAATATCTCAAATTCATCATTTGATAACTAAAATCATATATATTCATCAATGGAAACTTCCAAAATTTTAATAAAATCAAAAACTAGGGTAAGGTTTAGTTGGACCTAATTGTAACAATATCAAAAACATAAAATTATAAGAAACGGGTAAGAATTGAACTCACATGAATTAAAATATGAACAACCAGATTAAAAATTTCTCTCCTATGGCATTTTAGACCGAAACAAGAAGAAATGTCTAGAAAAGTTTCAATTTCCAATTTGTTTCATTTTAATTTCAATTAAATTACAATTTTTCCACTGAATGGCTTTATTTTATTATTTTCCTTCCTTATGCTGTCTCACCCTTTTAATTTTGGTATATTTGCTTCTTAATTCCTTCCTTTTTTATTAATCAAGCCATTTAATCTCTTAAATATTATTATTAGCAAGTTTTCCACTTTTTTCAATTTAGTTCTTTTTAATTAATTAACTATCGAACGTTAAAATTTTTCAACGAAACTTTAATATTACCTTAATGACACTTAGTAAATATTTATAAAAATATTTAAGTCTTGGTTTATAGAAACGAGGTCCCGATACCTCACTTTCTAAAACCACTTGACCTAATAAATCATTATAAAACACAAATTACTAATTCAAAAACCTTTGTAAAACCATATTTGACTTGTAAATATTAAATAATAGTATTTATGAACTTACTTTCCGAATTTGGTGTCCTCAAACCACTATTTTTGACACCATTGAAAATTGGGTTGTTACAGTTATGTAGGAGTAACTCAAGTTAATAACAACTAAAGTTAGAAACAACATTTGCTTAGAATAATGTCGTTTTAGGAATAGTTATATTTAGAACGATCATTATTTGGAATAGGTTGTATTTAGAACAATTGCATCTTTCCAGAAAAGTCACTATTCAAAATAAGCTCTATCAAGAAAAAATCACCATAGAACAACTCACGTTTGGAACAAGTCAAAGTAACCGTGGTTTAGGAACAACTTTCATCTGAGAACAACCATCATCTTGTGATTCAAGAGATGTTTTGTGAAAGATGTTTTACATAATATTATTTTACCGAATTAGAATAAGTGGAAATAACTGTAACAACCCGATTTCCAATGGTGTTGGAAACAATAGTTTTGGGACCACAATTTTGACATAATAATCCGTAAATATTATTTATTTAATATTTATGAGATCTTTAGGGTTGTATTAAATTTTAGTTAGAAAATTTTATCGTTTAGATAGTTTATTGAGTAAAAAAAGACTAAATCGTAAAAGATATAAAAGTTGAATTATTTAAATTAAAGGGATAAATGAATAATTTAACCCATATGAGTTAAGTTAGTGGATTGAAATGATGGTGTACATATATGGATAGTTTAATTAGGCTTAATATTGATTAATTAAGATTTAATTAAGAAAGTTAAAATATTTACAAAAAAAACAAGGTATATATATTAAATTAAAGCTAAAATTAAGATGAGATTTTTATTTTTCTTTTCTATTCATCTTCTCCACGGCAACAAAGCCATAATTAGGTTTTCATTCTTGAAATTTCAAAGCTTAAATTGGTAAGTGAAACTTAGCCGTTTTTAGTGATTTTTATGTTTTCTAGCAAACCCGAGGACTAATTTGTGAAACCGTTAGATGTTTTGAGTTGTGCCATTGTTGAGGTTGAGTCATTCTTGAAATTTTATGGAAGGTTATTGATTATGGTTGTTAGATAGGACTATTTTGTAAAGTAGTTTTTGATGATTTTAAGGTTTAAGGATTAAATTGTTAAAGTGATAAAATTATAAGGACTTATTAAGACATAAATTTCATAAATGAGCTGTATTAAAGTCATTGAATATTTGGCTGAACTTGGATTTAATAAAAAGGGTTAAATTGCATGATTTGAGGCTTAAGTACTAAATTGAACGAAAGTAAAAAGTTTAGGTCAATTTTGTAAAATGTCAATAAGGGGTTTAATTTCATAAAATGATTTAATTTCTATTGTTGACTTAATTAATTGAATGGAATTATTATTTTAGATCAAGAACGTGTTGACAATCACGAAAAATAAAAGGTTTTGGAGTAGTCCCTATACTTGAGCTGTTACTACAGAATAGTCCTGTAAGTTCGTGTCGTTATTTTTATATTGCATTTATTTTAATTCATGTGCGTTATGAATATATTCAACGTTATACTTGACTTTGGAATGATTGGAGATTGCATGATAAATGAGTATGAATATCAACTATCAGGCCTGGAGCCAGTGATATAGACTATAGCAATGGCTGAGATTTTGCATCTAGTGCGGATTCTCTATAGTTGTGTGAGCAGCATCGTAAGCCAGGGATTAATTTTAGTAGGAATTATGTAACAGTGATACAAACCTAACAATGGCTTGAGATCCTGCATATGTTACGAATTCTCTGCAACTTGTGTGAGCAGCATCGTGAGCCGATCAAAACTCTGAAATTAAACTCGAATGAGTGATACCCTCTGATTATCTGAGATTAGATCTTATTAATGCAATGATTGAGAATGTAATGGGAATTAATGCATTGTGTAATACTCACCTATTGTGAGCTGTGTTTGACAGGAACTTCATTTTAATTCTATAATTTGGTTTGTTGTGTTAATTTGGTAAGATTTATTGTTAATTTAGCAAACTTACTAAGCTTCAAGTAAGATTATCCATGTCTTGTCTTTTTGTTTTGTAGATTACATTTTGTGATAGGGAGATCGGATCAACTCACAGAATCACACTATTCTGAGGAATCTTTTGGTAGATTTTGTAAAAATTTGGCTTATATGGCATGTGATAGGGCTAATGGTTATTATGCTATATTTCATGGCTATGTGTGATGTTTGGTACTTGATAATAGAATGGTAGGCTATGGTTGTTAAACTTTACGTAAATTTGAGTATGAGACTGTGAAATGGTAAGTGTCTTATTAAGTTGGTATGGTGTGTTTGAAATGGGTTAGTTTGGTGTATGTTATGGTTTATAGATGATTGTTTTGATAATTTTTAACATGAGCATTAAAATGTGTTTGGTATATGATACTTGGTATGGTGCTAGGTGATTGAAAATGACATTTTTTGGTTGTTAAAAGATGTGTTTATAGAATTTTGAACATGTATCATGAATTTGTTTAGGTACTTATGTATTTAGGTGAAGAAATAGCATGAACTTGGTCATTTTTAGACACACACGGCCTGGGACATGGGCTGTCACACAGCCGTGTGTCACACTTGGGGAGCTCACATGGGTGTGTGAACCAAGTCAGTAAGTCACACCAGCTAGCACACAGGTTGACACACGGTGTGTGAACTAGGTTAGTGAGTTACACAGGTGAGCACACGGTTGGACACACGAGCGTGTGAACTAAGAATGTTCAATTTGTATGGTCAGATGAATGCAAACAGAGCTTTATTTAGCTAAAGAGAATGTTGATAGAAGCTCCAATATGAACACAGCCTAAAATTGGGAAATAATTTGTTGTATACAGTGATGCATCCCTTAGTGGACTAGGGTGTGTATTAATGCAGGCCAGAAAAGTAATAGCTTATGCCTCTCATCAGTTAAAACCACATGAGAGGAACTACCCGACTCAGGACTTAGAGCTAGTAGCTATTGTTTTTGCTCTGAAGATATGGCGTCATTATCTCTATGGTGAAAAATGTCACATATTTACCGATCATAAAAGTCTGAAGTATTTGATGACTCAAAATAAGTTGAACTTAAGACAGCGACGATAGCTCGAACTACTAAAAGATTATGACCTTGTAATTGACTATCATACTGGGAAAGCTAATGTTGTTGCAGATGCATTAAGTTAGAAATCATTATTCTCTAGAACTACTAAAGGATTATGACCTTGTAATTGAATGCTCATTTGTCATCGGAGGACGATGGTTTTGTTTTAGTAGAATTGAAGGTTAGACTATTATTTCTGCAGCGGATTCGGGAATTGTAAGATGACGACTTGAAGTTGATAACTAAACGAGGGCAAATCCAAAATGATCTGAATACGGAATTTACCATAGAAGCTAACGGTATGATGTATTTCTGTAATAAGTTGTGTTCCAAATAATTCAGAGCTAAAGCGAGACATCTTATTAGAGGCTCACAATAGTGCATATTACATTCATCTGGGTAATACTAAGATGTTCAATGATCTGAAGAGAATGTATTGGTAGCTAGGTATAAAATGTGAGATTTCCGAATTTGTAACTAAAAGTCTAGTTTGCCAACAGGTGAAAGTTGAAAACTAGGTACTATCAGAATTATTATAGCCTGTGATTATCCCTAAATGGAAGTGGGAGCGAGTTACGATAGACTTTGTTCCAAGATTACCAATGACACTGAGGAAAAAGGATTCAATTTGGGTTATTATCGATAGATTGACTAAATTAGTTCATTTTATCCTAGTCCGTACTGATTATTCGCATGAGAAGTTAGCAGAGTTAAATGTATCAGAGATTGTCAAACTACACGAAGTGTCATTATCTATTATTTCTGATAGAGATTCGAGATTCACCTTGAAATTTTGGGGTAAGCTTCACGAAGCTCTGGGTATTAAACTTAATTTTAGTACAACATATCATCCGCAGATAGATGGGCAATCAGAACATGTACTACAGATTCTGAAAGATATTTTACGATGCTGTATTATTGAGTTTGAAGGTAGTTGGGAAAGGTATTTATTGTTAGTAAAATTTGTGTGTAATAACAAGTATCAATCCAACATCAAAATAGCACCGTTTGAGGCTTTGAACAAAAGAAAATATAGAACACCACTCCACTAGTTAGAGTTAAATGAATCCAAGCTGATTGGTACTGATTTAATTCGGGAGACTGAATATAAGGAACGGATAATTCGTGATTGTTTGAAGGTAGTATCGGATTGTCAGAAATCGTATGTTGATTTAAAAAGGAAAGATATAGAGTTTGTCGTTGGTGATTGAATGCTCTTGAAAGTTTCACTGTAGAAGAAAGTATTCCAATTTGATAGAAAGGGAAAGTTGAGTCTGAGGTTTATCGGGTCGTATGCTATCACAGAGAGGATCAATCCTGTAGTTTATAGATTAGCGTTACCCTCGGAACTTGAAAAGATTCATAATGTTTTTTACGTTTCAATGCTGAGACGGTATAGGTCAGATCCTTCACATGTGATTACTCCTTGTGAGGTTGAGATACAACCAGACTTATTGTATTCTGAAGAACCGATCAGAATTTTGGCATGTGAAATAAAAGAAATTTAGAATAAGATAGTATCGTTAGTTAAAGTTCTATGGAATCGTCACAGGGTTGAGGAAGCTACATGGGAAACTAAAATTCAATGAGATTACAATACCCGAATCTGTTTACCAGTATGAAATTTCGAGGACAAAATTTCTTAATGAGGGAGAGTTGTAACAACCCGATGTCCAGTGGTGTTGGAAACAGTGGTTTCGGGACCACAATTCCAACATAATAATCTATAAATATTATTTATTTAATATTTACGAGATCTTTAACGTCGTATTAAATTTTAGTTAAAAAATTTTCTCATTTAAATAGTTTATTGAGAAAAAAATGGACCGAATTGTAAAAGATGCAAAAATTGAGTTACTTAATTAAAGGGGCTAAATGAATAATTTAACCCATGTGAGTTAAGTTAGTGGATTTAAATGATGATGTGCATATTTGGATAGTTTAATTAGGCTTAATATTGATTAATTAAGATTTAATTAAGAAAGTCAAAATATTAAAAAAAAACAAAAGTATATATATTAAATTAAAGTTAAAATTAAGATGAGATTTTTAATTTTCTTTTCTATTTATCTTCTCTATGGAAACAAAGCCAAAACTAGGATTTTCATGCTTGAAATTTCAAAGCTTAAATTGGTAAGTGAAACTTAGTCGTTTTTAGTGATTTTTATGGTTTTCAGCTTGTATTAGCTGAATCTAGCTAACCCAAGGACTAAGGACTAATTTGTGAATCTGTTAAATGTTTTGAGTTGTGCCATTGTTGAGTTTGAGTCATTCTTGAAATTTTATGGAAGGTTATTGATTATGGTTGTTAGATAAAACTATTTTATAAAGTAGTTCTTAATGATTTTAAGGTTTAAGGATTAAATTGTTAAAGTGATAAAATTATAAGGACTTGTTAAGACATAAATTTCAAAAAATGGCTGTATTGAAGTTACTGAATATTTGGTTGAACTTGGATTTAATAAAAACGGCTAGTTTGCATGATTTGAGGCTTAAGTACTAAATTGAACGAAAGTGAAAAGTTTAGGGTAATTTTTAAAATGTCAATAAGGGGTTTAATTTCATAAAATGATTTAATTTTTGTTGTTGACTTAGTTAATTGAATGGAATTATTATTTTAGATTAAGAACGTGTTGACAATCGTGGAAAAGAAAAGGTTTCGAAGTAGTCCCTATACTTGAGCTGTTACTACAGGATAGTCCTGTAAGTTCGTGTCTTTATTTTTATATTGCATTTATTTTAATTCATGTGTGTTATGAATATATTCAATGTTATACTTGACTTTGGAATGATTGGAGATTGCATGATAAATGAGTATGGATATTAACTATCAGGCCTGAAGCCGATGATATAGACCGTAGCGATGGTTGAGATTTTGCATCTGTTGCAGATTCTCTATAGTTTGTGTGAGCAGCATCGTGAGCCAGTGATTAATTTTAATAGGTACTATATAGCAGTGATATAGACCGTAGTGATGGCTTGAGATCCTATATCTATTGCGGATTCTCTGCAGCTTGTGTGAGCAGGAAAGTGAGCCAGTCAAAACTCTAAAACTAAACTCGAATGAGTGATACCCTCTGATTATTTGAGATTAGATCTTATTAATGCAATGATTAAGAATGTAATGTGAATTAACGCACTGTATAATACTCACCTATTGTGAGTTGTGTTTGACAGGAACTTCGTTTTTAAATCTATAATTTGGTTTGTTGTGTTAATTTGGTAAGATTTATTGTTAATTTAACGAACTTACTAAGCTTCAAGTAAGCTTATTCGTGTCTTATCTTTTGTTTTGTAGATTACATTTTTGATCGGGAGATCAGATCAACTCGCAGAATCATACTATCCCGAAGACTCTTTTGGTAGATTTTGTAAACATTTGGCTTATATGGCATGTAATAGGGCTAATGGTTATAATGCTATATTTCATGGCTATGTGTGATGTTTGGTACTTGATAATAGAATGGTAGGCTATGGTTGTTAAACTTTAGGTAAATTTGAGTATGAGACTATGAAATGGTAAGTGTCATATTAAGTTGGTGTGGTGTGTTTGAAATGGGTTAGTTTATAGATGATTGTTTTGATAATTAGTAACATGAGCATTAAAATGTGTTTGGTGATATTTGGTATGGTGCTAGGTGATTGAAAATGACATGTTTTGGTTGTTAAAATATGTCTTTATAGACTTGTGAACATGTATTATGAATTTGTTTAGGTACCTATGTATTTAGGTGAAGAAATAACATGAACTTGGTCATTTTTGGACACACACGGCTTGGGACACGGGCTGTCACACGACCGTGTGTCACACTTGGGCAACCCACACGGGTGTGTGAACCAAGTCAGTGAGTCATACGGGATTGTATACGGGCGGGTGATCTAAGTTAGTGAGTTACATGGGTGAGCGTACGATTAGACACACAGGTGTGTCGTATAACCACACGGCGATGTTGGAGCCCCTATAAATAAAATTTTTTAGTTTATCCAAAAATGTTTTGATTTGTTTTGATTTGGTCCCTGTTTGCTTGAAACCTATTTTTAAGGCCACGTAGGCTCGATTTATGGCCCGTAATTGCATGATTATTCCATTTTTAATTTCTAATGTAATTATTAATTAAATCGAAAAACATTAATTGCTATTGGTTATAAAATGTTCTGTTTTGTACAATAATACTCTGTAACCCTATTCTGGCGATGGAAACAGGTTACGGGTGTTACAATAACCCCTGAATATGACACAGTTCTTGGGTTGTCTTTACTCTTGGGAGATAGTTATGGAGATAGTTAAAAACCTTTTTCATAACACTAAGTTCTTTTCCCTTCTTGCAGAAGCATACTGAATCCTTATTCACTATTTAATATCACCTACAAAATTCTTTCATAATAAAAAGAACCATTAATGCAATTTTACTTGAAAAATATCTATCATTACTCTCATTAATTACCAACTTTGTAACTCATATTCTTGAAACGCTATAAATAAGAGCCTTTCACAGCCAGTGAAATGACTTTTGACACTTTAGAATTCTAACTTTCAAAGCTTACTAGAAAATTCTCTTAACTTGTTTTCTTTGTTTAGCCTTATCATCAGCCACATTTCCCCTTTTTCACCTTACCAACCACCATCTACTATTGCATTTAGTGTTACTGGATTTGCTTCAGTCTTCCTCTTCACCTTCTTTTTTGTACATTTTGTTCACTTGTTTGCATTGCTTCTTCTCTCCATCAAAGAATCCTTTACATTTTGGCGATTCCATTGGGGAGGAGTGATTGCATTAGGTGAATTTTTTCAATATATCTTTTACAGAAAAAACATGGATACCTCTATTAGAAACCAATGCACTGTTGTTTGTGCCACATCAAAGAATTGATGATCATGATTCAAGCCTCTCAAGAGAGGATGCAAACCTTGGAAGAGAACAATAGGCAAGTGATGAAAACCATTTCTGAGCTTGCATCTTTTTCTCTAGCTCTACAAATGTAGCCTATGAGTGGAAGTGAGAATACTTCTGATGGAAAAAATTTTCCAAACATGACACCAACAATGGAGACAACACACTCATTGATTTTTTTTCATCCTGAAACACCAACACCAACATTGTTAATCCTTCTATCATTATTACTAGAATTGCTCCCACTATTCTTAGTGCTTTTACTAGTGTTACTGATGCCTCTATTGTGATTACTTTTGAGACTACTTATCAGGGGTATGTAAAAAAGGAGGACCTTCAGAGATTACTTGAGGAGAAGAATAAGAGCTTGAGCTTTTTTGAGTTTGATCTCAAGCTACCATATCCAGCTAAGGTAGCTGCAAAGTCATATCCCAAGGACTTCACTAGTCCAAAGTTCTAGCTATTCAACGGGAAGACCAATGATGCTTGTGAACATGTGATGAAGTTTGTGGAAACATTTGGAGTAGCTAGGTTGGATGATGACTTGAAGTTTATAGGAGAGGTCTTATTGTTTGCTAGTGTGACATGGCAGGTTGTCGTAAAGAGTTTGCCATTAGGGAGTAGGTGCAGGACATGCACCGTGAGACCCATTCTGTTATGGCAATACAAGGTTGTTATGCTCAAGTGGGACTCGATGGTCTTCAGGGGCATGTTCACACTTGAAGAATGTTTACACTTAAAAAGTGGATGCTTAGAAAGAATGCTCGTCAAGTGGGTAAACTATCCTTAAAGATGGGAGGTTTAGGTATTTTAGAATAAAGCGGGTAGTCTACGTCCCTTGTTAAGACTAAGGGTCGAATTAGAGAGTAGGGATCTGACAGGGCTAGTCACTAAGGCGTTCAAGTAGAGACAAGAAGTTGGTTGCGGGGGTTTTTCAAGTAACCTGTCATGCTGACACGTGTCTAAGTTAGGAGGAAGTATAACAATATTAGATGTGGTTTTCCAAATAATCATAATATTAATATTATTTTTATGAATCTAATGATACCCATATTGAATATTTATTTTTAAAACTTTTAATACAACTATTATTCTTTTATAATTATTTTCCATTTCATGAAATATCAATACCCTAAATTTTTTTTGTAAATTTAAATTTTTTGGAAGAGATTCATTAATTCATTCAATGAATAAGACCATACAATTCGGGGAAAATAATAACAAACACCCGTTGTACGCGCTAAAGGACAAGCTCCATCAACATAACAAAAGCTTTAGCTTCAGCATCAATAGAATATTATGGCACGTTGACAATCGGCTCTGTCACAACACAAGTGCAACATATCAGAAGTGATTGCAAGCACTTAACACAATAAGAAAATCAACCTCGGATGGTCCAAAGCTATGGGCATAAATCGGCAAAAGAACCGAGTATCCACCAAACTAGAGGGGACGACGATAAAACCAACCCTAAAATTACTTGCAAAAGCAAGAATACATGCTTAAGCAAGACTAAAAAACGTACTATAAGAGTAGACAAAAACTTCTAAAAGTGAAACTTACTAAACAATGGAAAAACAAATATAAAACATATAAAACTTAAGAAAACACGAGTCTAAACCGACTCATGAAATCATTTATTATTCTAAAACTCTCAAAACAAAACAAATTAAGAAGTCAACGATGAGCTACCCACTTTCCAAAAGAAACTGTCGGTGGTCGGTGGTGTTTCAACGATGTTAGGCACCGTCTTCTATCTATCACAACTTGTGAAGACAATAAAGATAACTACAAAATAGATTTGCAAACTGAAAAGAGAGAATACACATAGAGTGCATGAGAAGAAGAAAGAAAAAAAAAGGTTGTTGGGCAGGAAAAAAGGGTGGGCAGTAGCTAGCTTGGAGGCTAACCCCGCCGCTAGGCAAAAACAAAAAGAAGTAAACTTCTTGGAGCAAAATATTTAGGATTATTTTAGGAGAAGATAATAGCTTCAAATGTTTAGGGTGTAATTTTTTTACTCATAAATTTAAAATTCGCTATCCAAACTCATGGTTGATTTTTTATTTTGAGTTGAAATGGTGGCGTTAAAATTGGATTGGAATGACGGATTAAACTAATCGAATTGGAAGTCAAAAGTTCAAAGGGTGATATAGAACCAAAAATAGCTCGAACCGTTTCAAATAGATAAAAACCGAAATTACCTGAATCGACTCTTATTCTCCTAACACATGAGTTGCTGTTGACCTATCTTTTTGGGTTCAAAAAAAAGTAATCAAGTGTATCAGTTTTATCAAAAAATTATTCTTCAATCAATTCGTACGGGTTGAATGTTTTATCGAATTTTTTCCATATCCAGATTTAGTTCCCTATTAGGCAAAAACAGGTTTGGAGACGCTCTCCTGGTATATACTTCATAAACTCAGACGCTCTTGCTGGAATACTCGGTCTTTCCGCACCCTACTTTCAGGTATTCATTCATTCATTACCATTCCAAAGATATTGAACATTGCATCAGCTTTAAGTAAATAGCAATAATAATCAAGTAACAAAGCCAAGACTTACAATAAAAGAAATACATGTTATGTTTAAAAAAAAAAAAATCATCTTATTAAACAAGTTATAAGCCGGACATGAAAGGTCCATCAGTATGCACTATAACTTTCTTCAAATTATTAGCTTCATTTCTCCTTTTACCCCCTTATTTGTATTGGAGAAAGGTAAAACACTGTCAAAATTTTTGGACCTATGGGTACACAAGTAAGGGCTTATGTCAGATTTCAGACATTTTTCTTCTGAATAGTTGGTGTCAAAACAACCTCATCCCATATCCAAATATGAATACACTTCATTTCTGGTTTCTGACTGTGTTAGGAATGAGACCAGACTAACTTTCAACACATTTATCTGTTTCTGCATCTCTTTCTTCTCCCATAACTTGGCAATATTTAGACTAAAAAAATGATGATACTCCAAATGCTTGGTTGGGGGAGTGCCTTAGAAAGGCGGGTGATCCTCCTCTGGGGTTTGGGGTGGGGCAGGTTTCCAACCTGGTTTCTCATCCCAATACATGTCGTAATATATATGTCCAGGAGTGTGGTTTTCTACACAGCACCATATACCTACATACCTCTTCATACGATTCCTGAATTTCTCCTCTCTTGTCTGAGTTTACATAAAACATTAAACATATTAGTAAATGGCAACCCAAATGTGTAAAAACAAAGTAAAAAATAATGGAAGATGGGAAGCTGCAGCTTGATGAAAAGACTTGCCTTATCGGTGAAACTGTAAAAGGCACCTTGCATTGAAGAGAATTGGATGACTTTGACATCCTTGAATGAAGAGAATACTGTTTTGAACTGTATAATTCGGAATTAGAATTCAACAAGGTCACTACCAAGCCATTGGTAATAGCATGACGAGTATTAATACCAGTTCCATGAAAATACAAGCAGAAATAAGATAACTCGGTTATGAACTTAAATGTAGCCTACATCTAGTGCCCTTTGATACTTGACCAACAAAAACTTGGACTAGTGTCTAACTGAATGAAAAATATATCTCAACATGGAACAATTCACTGCTTAGGACATAGCACATAGGATCCATTGCATCAAGAACATTGGGAGTGATTGCACTACTTTGAACAAGAAATTTTACATAAGCAAGTGAAGAATCAGCCATACCATTTCTTCAGTACTGTTTTTCGGGAATCTTAGAAGACCTGGTCGACTTGTGTTCCTTGATGCATGGCAATCTTCAGTTCCTTCTTGACAAAGCTGAACATCAAGCCATGACTCTTTTACCTGAAACAACATTGAAAATTAAAGTTCCCTGAAGGAGATCAAAGAAAAGAAACAAATTAATCTCTATCACTAATATTTTCATTTACTTGTTGGGGTAATAATGGATTGTTGAGAAATGAGTACTCTCTGATGTTGATTGCAGGGCCGAATTCCTCTTCTGGAAGGTCTTTCAACATAACATTTACCTACAACAGTGCATAGCATATTCCTTAGAATTAGAACGTCTCATGCTCAAGATAAAAGAATCCACAATAAAAGAGGCTAAATGAAGTGCTCTGATATAGAGATTATTGGTTTTATGGTTGTACGCATACGGGTCTAATGGTCTTACAATCATCTACAATTTACCTCAAAAACATGGTCTAAAGGGCAGAGAAAAGGTTGCCTAGTCATTGACCCCTCCAGAACTCCAGGATGTGAAAACCATAGTCTATCCAATCGGCACCATAATGGAGGCATAACCTGAAATTGACACAGTGAAAAGCTAAAAAGATGATTACATAACCTTATCCAACTCCAATACCCAAATCTACAGATGGAATAGATTAGATAACTTTCCCCACACAATGTGATATCACTTGCACCGTTGCACCACATATTTCACTGGCTCTTTAATAAGATGAAAATTTCAATTTATAGATGTTTTACCTTGATTACTTTTGCTACCACTAGGCACAAGTAATTCATTTTAAAAACACATGCTCTAAGGGTGTAAGCCAAGATTCTCATAAGAACTACTTTAAATATCTTGGTTCAATTTCCATCACAGAGAAAAATTATATTCACGACACTCATTAGAACAGTAAACAGAAAACTCTTAAGACAATCATTTTGAATGATCATAGTGTTCTCACCAGTGTACGGTTCAACAATGAAGCGATAGCAAGTGCCGACCTTATTTGTTTCATCTGAATAAAATCGTCAACAACAGAAATTATGAGAATAAATACAGAGGATTCAAATCGCAGAAGCTTATACTTCTAAAATAATACACTCATACTTGGTAATTAATAAGAGAAAAGTGTGATTCTAGATTATGCTCCCCATCCAATAACAAGCTCTTCGGAATAGAAGGTTTAAATGACAAGAATCCTCCTGCACAATTCCTTCAATAAGTTAACTGGCAGCATAAAACATTCTGTGAACATCAAAGCAAGTTTCGATATCTGAAATTCAATTGACTTTGATCTTTCTTGCTAGATAAATTGATAACCCCTTTGTTTAAAATGAGGGCAAAGGTAAAAGTTAAAGAAAGTTCTCATTTCACTACAGAACTCTTTTAAGTTTCCCTGATAAAACTCGCAGGATAGTAGATTTCAGACTGTCCTGCATCCCATCATACCAACACAGGCATAAAACATGATAGGAGAGATATCAAAAATGTGAAAACAGTTGATGTTTCATTGCCAGTACAAATTTGGAATTATACACTTCGTGCATGGAGGACAAATCATCATATCTAACTCATCTGTTCCCCAAAGTTTTAACCAATGATATATCCTAGGGAAAGCAAATAAATTATTATGGAGGATAATAATGTAACCAAACTGCATGTTACATGTACTATTTCCTTCAACCTAAAACACCCACGTCGCATAACATATGTCTGATGCCATAATCCATTTAAGATATGACCCATTCATCTCTACATGAAGGAAAAAAATTGCAAAAAACTTTAGCATGTCCATGTCAGATCGATAAATATAACTGAAGCTCTGCAGGATGCAGAAACTGTCTTAAACAGCTTTGGTGAGATAATATTGGTACTAAAACCAAATATCAGAACAGCTGGCACAAAAATACCCCATACTTTATGGTTGGTACAGAACATTTGTAATCATAATATAAGTCCTAACATCACATCTGTAAAATAACTGGCACAAAATTACCTGGTGCATCATAGTACTCTGGTGGATCATAGAAAACCATGGCCTCCCGCAGCCGATGACGCTTCCCTTCAGTACCACCATACTGGAATGTAGTGTGCAATGCATATGGCTCCAGCCTAAGTTGTTCATACATGGCCTGCCAATAGCATTAGGGCTTAGGACAAGCTTAATGTACAACATATGCTGCTATTTACTAACAGGTACAAGCAAGATAAATTAAAGCTCAAGGGTATAAACACAAAAAGGCATATAAGTGCAAAAACTGGAATTTCAACAACCATCAGTAAAATAAAAACATAAGACTATCAAATTCACCGTGAACAAGCATACAGATCCTACCTGAACAAAATAAGTGTGTCCACTACAAAATATACTTTCTGGTAGAATTCCCAGCTTGAGAGTTCCATCAAACGCATAAAAAAGTCCACTATCATCATCAATGGCTGGCCCTGTCTGCTTGCGTGCAAGTTCATTAAATCCATTCTGATCCCATATCTTGTCATCAGCTAAAAGCATATCTTTCCATTCTTTTGCCAGTTTTATGGCAGGCTCTGTCGGCCGCCAGTGGAAAATTCCTATATTGTAGGCAGCACCAACTGTTCAAGGAAAAGATAGAATCAGTTGACCGAAGGAGTCACAAGACTGGTAATAAGAGTAAAAAGAAGAAAATGATAAATTTATAAATTAGACATTCTCTAATTCAGTGCACTGAGTGTTAATAACAAATGGAAAAAGAGGCTTAAGGTTGCACTGCAAACTGAGCAGTCCCTGCTTCATAAATGAAGAGTTTAACACTTAACATAGAAGGTGAAAACAATCTAAAGGCAGCATAGGATATGCTAAATTAAAACGCCACATCAATCGACAACCTTTCTCCTCTCTTCCCCTTGAAAAGAAGAGGGCAGGTCTCCCGTAACAATACTACTATAGGCCACAACTTGAAACATTTTTTACCTTGTTTCCAGTCAGCCAATCTGTCATCAACAACTGTTGGCACAACTTGGTCGCTTGAAGTTAAGATATCAGCATCAGGGTACTGAGCAAGATATGGAAGCGGATCCTGTGGAAAGGGGCAAGCCACATCAAGTATGACTTTAATGTATATCTTCTGAAGTGACCATTAAGGATCATGATTTAAAATATAAAGAAATGATGACAGCAGAGTAAGAAGCATTACACAAGCCAATAAAAGTACACACAAAGCAAATGCAACTGCCAGGAAAAACTAGTATTTCTCACTGAAATTTTTTTTCTTATAGAATCAGAGAAATCCATATTCTTCCACAGTATGATAGCATTGTAATAAAATAAAACTTATCCAATTTAAGGGAAGAAAAAGTGAAACAATCAAGCTATAGCTTAGTGTCATGTAAACAACAAAGAAAAACTTGATCTGGATGGGAAAGGGAGTACCTTGAGCCACACCATGTCTGTATCACACATCAATAGCTCATAACCAAAAGGAAGTATAGCATTTATAAGTAATACTTTCTCTCTCCCCATTTTATGAAATGTAGGAGAGCCCCATCCAACATCTATTGTGCTCATATGGCTGCCCATATCAAATACTGGAACACCTTTCCAATACAAAGCCTCCAACAGTTTGGTGTCCATAGCACCTAAATCACAACGATTCCAATTCATTGTCCACTTTTAAGCACAGTTACTGCAAGAAGATTTTAACAACTTACCAACAAGAAGATTAGAAACATCAAGATCCGTCAAGTGTTTAACCCAAGTCAAGATGAAATCCATAAACGCAAAGTTGCCAAAGGTGACAATAATGACATTGTCTTTCAGCCTTTCTCCAACCAGTTCTTTTGTTAATTTAAAGGACTCCAAAGGTGGCATTTTCGAATTACTAGGCGGAGCCTCCCATATAGGTTTCAACTGGTTGCTACCAGGTTGTGATGCTTTGTCTGTTGGTTGAGAAATGTTGTTACTGAAATTAGAACCACCATCTACCATTTGAGGACATCAGTTAATAAAATCATGTAATTGACTAATGGTAAAGCAAATGCTAAAAGAGTGAAGTTGATGTACTGAACAGAACATCATAATAAAAGGCATCAAAGAAAGTCTTCAAAATTGCAACATAATTCCATAAAAGAAGCTCGGGGAAGAAAGGGTCTAACATACAAACAAAAAGTCAAACTAACAAAAACCCATTAGCAATATTCCATTTTGATTAGGATCCAATAACGAAAACAATGTTTAGTTGTTCTAACATATGATCAGCCATTTGCACATACATAGAAGCTTAAATTAAAAAAGAAAAAAAAGAAAAAAGAACAAGGAGCGTACTTTGGGAGAGAGGAGGGGAGGAAAGCCAAGAAGTAGAGATAGACTGGGTGCTGGTGGAAGCGGATGGAGAGTAAATAGCGGAGAACACATAAAAAGAAGTCGCCACTATCCCCACGATAATGGTGGTGTATATCGTCAGAAACAGCGGTTTGGAAGCAGCAGCTTCTTGAACTGCGTTTCTCCATCCCCCCATCTTTGCTGTGGGTTCCAACTTGATCTCTTTTTGGCGTTGAATTTTTTCAGGATGAAAATGCGAAACAAAGGAAAGGGGGTTTCGATTATAGTAGTCCGGCGTCCATGTTAATTTAGGAGTTT
Source organism: Gossypium rotundifolium (assembly GCA_025506655.1). NCBI lineage: Eukaryota > Viridiplantae > Streptophyta > Magnoliopsida > Malvales > Malvaceae > Gossypium > Gossypium rotundifolium. Next base: position 33,569,078 of record CP106729.1, read on the forward strand.
TCAGATCAAATTCAATAGCTGTAGCAACTTGTTATGTAAGAGCTGTAGGCTATAGCTTGGTCAACTTTCCGAGCCCCTTGTCTTTTATTTATATCACAAATCAGTCATTACTATTATTTTAGAATTTACCATGTGGCAAGCTGGCATTGGGACTATATAAAATTTACAACAACATAGAAGAGAATAGATTTCTATTGAGTCATACACAAACTGGCAAAGCAATAAGTGGTTTTAAGATCAGGGCTTGGTGATGGACAACATTTCAGAATCTTGTCCGAATTTTGTGGGATTATGGCTTGGTTTTTACTTGGAAAACATTTTACAATCCCTTCATTCGATACATGTTTTAGTCAATGCAATATTTCATTTGGCTTACAAAATAACAAATATTTTACTAGAGTGAAAACCCCCGCGGCTCACACTCGGGGATTTTCAAGAAATTTTTAATTAATCTATGTAAAATTAAATTTTATTTGTAAAAGTAATGGGGAATAAAAAGTTGGAAAGATGATATAATTGGTAGATTAGAAAATTTAAGGAAAGTTCATCTTAGCATATAAAACAAACCATTCTAAATATTTTACAACTCCAAAAATAATCATTCTAAATTTGAATAAGAGGAGGTGAGAAATGAGAGTTGTAACTATGCATATTTAAGTAAAAATACCATAATAATTTCTATATTGCATTTTTTTGATTAAAAAATGAGTAAACTGTTCTTCTGCACATATGAAAAAGATTATTTAAAATGTTAGGATATTATCTTTTAGCGCTTGATTCCTACATAACTATTATCATATATATATATATATATATATATATATATACCTTAAGGTCTATCAATAAAATTCAAGAGATTATCCTATTTTTTTATGGCATCTGAGCAAGATTTTTGACACAATTTTTTTCTTTCATCATTCTAAATGTCTGGCGGCGGGTCTTCTCCTCCTCCATCACCACCAAGGGGGGCGACACTTTCTGGTTTTACCGTTGAGCAATAGCAGTCTCTTTTACCGGTGTTAGGTAATAAACAATCAACTTCCACTCGGTGGAATGGTAAGTCCAAGAATAATTGGATTCTTGATACGGGGTGTTCAAATCATGTTACGAGTGATATTATGTGATTGACGAATGTGAGAGATGTTGTAGCATGTTCCATAGGACTCCTTGATGGCCAAACAATGGTGGCTACCCAAGAAGGAATGGTTAGATTGAGGACAAAATTAAATTAAAACACGTTCTTTACGTTCCTAAATTAAACTGTAATTTAATTTCAGTTTCCCAGTTGAATGATGATATGAACTGTTTTGTCCAATTTTCTACTAACGTATGTGCTATTCATCTTCATTTAAGGGAGTTGATTAGAGCGAGTGAGAGACGGGATGGACTTTACTACTTCCAACATGTTTCGATGGTCAAAGCGATTTCGGTTGAAGCTTCGTCCTCTTTGGAATTTTGGCATAGAAGATTGAGTCACCCTTCCGAGAAAGTAGTAAAGTTACTTCCTTATGTTAGTAACTCTAGAGATAATCTAAATAAAGCATGTGAAATTTTTCATCATGCTAAGCAGGCTAGAAATAACTTTCCAATTAGTGAACAAAAAGCCATTCGTATTTTTGAGTTAGTTCATTGTGATTTATAAGGGTTTTATGACACTCCATCTTGTGGATCTCATTATTTTTTGACATTGGTTGATGATTTCTCTCGTGCTGTTTGGATATATCTATTGGAAAATAAAAAGGAGGCTTTCAAAGTTTTCATGTTATTCATTGCTATGGTTGACCGCCAATTTCTCAATAAATAAAGTGTGTTAGAAGTGATAATAGGACGAAATTTAATTGTCTTCAAGATTATTTTCTTACAAATGACATTATTTTTCAAACATATTGAGTTAGGACTCCTTAAAAAAATGGGAGAGTGGAGAGGAAACATCAGTATATTGTAAATGTAGCTCGTGCTTTGCGCTTCCAGGGAAATCTGCTTATATCTTATTGGGGGGAGTGTGTGTTGGCTGCATCTCATCTCATTAATCAAACTCCTTCACAATAAAACACCCTATGAAATGTTGTTTGGTAGCCTTCCTTTTTTTGATGATCTTCGTGTGTTTTGGTGCTTATGTTTTGCTCACAATCAACATTCTAAGGGTGATAAGTTTGTTAGTCGAAGTCGAAAGTGTGTTTTTGTTGGGTACCCTTTTGGCAAAAAGGGTTGATATTTATATGATCTAGATTCTAAGAAGTTCTTTGTGTCCAGCGATGTGAAATTTTTTGAGGATATTTTTACGTAATTGGATGAGAATGCTTCAACCATTAAGCCTAACAATGTTGCTGTAGCAACCCGTTTTCAGTGGTGTCAGAAATAGTGGTTTTGAGACCAGATTCAAATCAGTCAATATTTTATTATTTATTTAATATTTATTTTATTACAGTGTCGTATTAAATTTTGGTTACAAAATTTTAACGTTTAGATAGTTAATTAAGTAAAAAGGACTAAACCGTAAAAGTCGTAAAACTAATTATAATAAGTTAAATTATATAGTTATAAAACCATGAATTAAGGGCTTGAAAGGTAAATCTACCAAATTGAGGTATAGTGGACGGTTAGGTGATAGGTTTTGTGTGAAATTTGAGTTAAAATGGTAATCTAATAAATAAACTGAAAATAAAAGATAACAAAACATGTTGTCATCTTTATTTTTTCATCACCACCGATTGTAAGAGGAGAAAAACACCATTGTTGAGTTCTTAAGTTTCGGCCAAGCTCTAATTGGGTGCATGTAAGTGTTTTTCAACATATTTTTTCATAATTTTTATGTTTTTAACATCGTTGTAGCTTAATCTAGTTAATCCTGAGACTAATTCATAAAACTGTTAAATATTTAGAATTATGTCATGGATGAATTTGTGATGTTTCTGAAGTTTTTTGTTAGATTATCAAACTTGATAGTTAAATATAACTATTTTGTAAAGTGATTTTGGTTAGTTTAAGTTAAAGGAATGAATTGATAAAATATTAAATTGAGCATGAAATTCTTGTGAAATTTTAATAAATATGGGATGTAATGGTATAAGGGAACATTTGGCTAGCATGAAGTTGGTGTAATTGTGATAGATTTGGAAGTTTTGGGTTTAAGGATTAAATTGAAAAAAAAGTAAATGTATAGTGTAAATGTGTAAAATGAAGAATAAGGGTCAAATATGTGAATTTAAATGTTTTATATTATTAAAATTATTAATTGAATAAAAATATTATATTTAGATCAAGAAACGGATCAGTTGGTTGATAATCGCGGGAAAGGAAAAGTTGTCGAGTAGTCATTGTCGAATGTTGATAGTTATCATATTTTGGTAAGTTCGTATTATGTTTATTGATGTTTTAATTAATGATGTGTTTGGTTATATGAATTTGAATGATTCTACGATCTATTGAATGATAAATTGAAAGATTATGGTTTGAAAGGTAAATTTGGAGTATGGAATGATCTTGGTAAAACATGATAAGCTTGAGTGAACTTAGAGAATAGCTAGGATACAAATGACATGTCATTAGGGCGTATCAGACACTAGTTGCCGGTGATTATAGTATTAGGTACTTTGTACCTAAGTTACAGTACCAAGCACTTCGTGCCAATGTTATATTTATCAGGTACTATGTACCAGTGATGGATACCATACCGATGGCTTGAGATCCTGCATATGTTACGGATTCCTCTGAAGCTTGTGTAAACAACATCATGTATTGATTAATTTCCTTTTTCAGCTTGTGTGAGCATTACCCTTTCACGTATTTGAAGCCAATTTACTATTGTTCTTTGGGCAAAACAGTTAACTATTGAAATAGAAATGGAATGAGATGATATGATGGATTATATTTGTTTGATTATATCTTGGTATATGATTCTTAACATGATATGAATTATTCAGGTTTAGTCATTTCATATAGTTGGAATGATGAAACAAGACAAAAGAATGTTTATTCTATGTTATGTATGATTTATAAATTAAATTGGCAGGTATGTGATGTTTTATTTTATGAACTTACTAATATTTATATAAGCTTACTCTATTTGGTTTTTCTTCTTTGTAGATTGTCGACTTTTGCTGTTGTTTGGAACATCATTGGAGATCACACTATCCAAAAACTCTTTCGGTAGTTATTTCTTCATTTTGGCCCTATTATAAGTGGCATGTAAATAGGGTTTCGGTATGTTTATGTTATTAGGTAACTTGGTGATGACTTGTATCATTTGAGATGTAATTTTGTATTTGGTATCTTGAAATGGTAGCTTTTCACTTGATGCATTTGTTTATGAGATGTTGTTGAAATGGTCATTTTGGTTTTGTAATTTATAGACTTATGATGAAGTATGAATGCATTTGAAAGTTTAGTATAAATGGATGATTTTGGAATATGGTATTTGGGACTTGGTTGATGATTGAATAAGGTGGATGTGTTGATTATGCCTTGGTTTGGATAATTGTTGTTTATACTTGAATTGTGGTGCCATTGATGGCATATTGGTTAGGCACATTGGTTGAATGTGAATTGGCATATTTTGACATGTTTGGGTACATTTTGAATAGGTTTATGTAATGGTAAATGAATGGCTTGGAGTCTAAGAAATTGTGGGTGATTTGACTTGTGTTTGAAGGTATTTTGGGCACATGGTCTGTGACATGGTTGCATGACACGACCATATGGCCTCTTTGATTTTTTGTGTAGGTTTGTCCACATGACCTCAGAGAGTTACACGGTGTGGCGACACGACTGTGTGACCCTGAGTTACACGGGCACAAATTGTCGCACAGTTTGGCCACACGGTCATGATCTTGAGCGACACTAGCTGAGCTCTGTCACACACCCTTGTTTCCACTTTTTACTTAAACTTTTGTAAAAGTTTCATTTTAATCCAAAATTGTTCTCGATTTGTTTTAAATGTTCCATGAGCTCGAATTAAGTCCTGTTTTAATTGAATAACATGGAAAAATGATTGCAAATGAATTATTTGGTTATTTTTTATTAAATTATGAATGATGTCAAAGTTTTATAGTCGTACTACCTTATAGCTCGGGTCGGGTGACTGGACCGGGTATAAGTTGTTACAGTTTCTTTGCCATATATGAGTGTAGACGTAATTTTTTATACATATTTTGGTAATTAGAGGTGTTGGGATGTAACACCCCTAACCTGTAACCATCGTCGGTCTAGGGTTAAGAAGCATTACCGGACAAATCGGAACATTTACGATCATTTCTCAAACATATATGGATTATCATCATATCATAGAAAATTATATGCATAGAGTCCCTTTAAAAGGTCTACAAGACCTTAAACATGTAATGGGAAGGGGTCGAGACTAAATCGAGCTCATACAAAATTTTTTCGAAAACTTAACATTTTTTTCAAAGTTACAAAGGTCACACGCCCGTGTGGGTAGGCCGTGTGACACGGCCTCAAACACACCTTTGTGTCCAAGCCGTGGCAAAATAGGGCATACATACTGACCTGTCCACACGGCCGATGACATGCCCATGTGCTTGACCCATGGGCAACACTGACTTAATTCACACGGCCTATCACATGCCCGTGTGTCTGATCCGTGTATGAGTCTGACTTGTTTTTAAATGAATCCATAAGAGACACGGTCGAGCCACACGCCCCTGTGCTCAAATGTGTGGGCAAATATAGGCCATTTGCACGGCCAAATTGCCACCTAAAATTTGGGTCAAGCCTACAAACATAAACCAATATAATTTCATACCCCAAATGGCATCCAAACATACCAAATCATTCACAACTTAACCTCTTAACATCATCATTCATTTCCCTATACAAATTCAACTCCTACCAATCCAAAGTATCAACTTCACATCAAAATCATATGATCTATTCATCATTTAATCCTTACCAAATTTAAGCAAGAAACATATTACCTCCATATCACCAAAACATACCATAAAGATCATTCACACAAAGTCACATATACACATACTAACCAAACTTTTTACATATCCCAAAATAATCAAACTATCAAGCCATATCACAAGGCTAAATCTATGCATCTCAAAACATGCCATATTCACTAGCCTATACATGCTATATACCAAATATACAACTTCCAAAAGTACCAAAATAGATGGCTGATAGTGTGATTGAGTCGCTGACAATCCCCGGATCCGAGCTAGCTTTAATGACACTGTAAAACAGAGATAAACTTCACACAGTAAGCTAAAAAGCTTAGTAAGTTCGTAATATAACACATTTAACTCAACAATTCAAATTCAACATACAATAATAACTATCACATTGTATAATTCACAATAATGCACAATCTCATCCATAGTCAATACTCACATGATCATCCATTTATCCTATTTACCATGTCATCAACCACATAGGTTCCGTACAGACCTATACCATCAGTTAATTATCAACCACTTTCGCTACTCAATGCTTGATACCACAATTTGTTCGAGTTTCTTTAACCATTCGATTTACTCGCACACTTAGTGCCAATTTCTTAGCCAAAGCTTTAATATCATCACATATTTAGTGCCAATTTCTCAGCCGAAGCTTTAATATCATCGCACACTTAGTGCCTTTACATTAAACTAAATTTGACTCGGTATCACACAAACAGTGCCAATCAATATAATCGATGCTTTCTTTATTTCGCACACATAGTGCCGTTTACCACTGTATCGATCCTATTTACGCACACTTAGTGCCACATCTCTTCAAACCCATCATTCACATTACTAACTCATCAACCAAATTTCCATTCTTTTCATAATATGTGAACATAAATTTAACAATTCGTGTTATACATGAACTTACCTCGGACGTAGAAACACGATACAAGTCGATCAATCGAGCACCTTGTTCTTGCCCCATCTAAGTCTAAATTTCTCTTTTCTTAATTTATACATATTCAAATTTAACTCATTCATTCACCAAATCATTCAATTCAATCCACAACACATAGTTAAAGAAATTTTACATTTTGGCCCTCAAATTTGCACATTTTACATTTTAGTCCCTATTTCATAAAATCACAAAATACTCAAAATTTCATTACAAACATGCCTAGCCGAATTTTCTCCTAGCTCATTCAAGCCTACATATTTCATTTATTTCACATTTTAGTCCTTCAATTTCTCATTTTCATAATTTAGCCCAAAATAGTCAAATTCATCAAAAATTCAAAGACAAAATATGTTAATTTATCACATATCTTTCATATTTCATCAACTATCAAAAAGCTCAAAAATTCATCAATGGCACATCTCAAAATCATTATCAAATTCTAAAATTAAAGCATGGGCTTGATAGTATGCTAAGCGACGATCACAAAAACGTAGAAATTATTAAAAATTGAGCTCGAAACATACCTCAATCAAAGACAGCAATGGCGGAACCCTAGCTTCGTCTTTTTCTTTTCCTTTCCTTCAATTTTTGGCAAGATAACATGATAATGGCCTTTAATTCTTTTGTTTTTTATTAAGCCTAACTTAATACATAATTTACCATTTTACCCTTAATTATTAAACCATTTAATCATCATTTATATGCCTATTTATGTTCATCCAATCTATTAATGGCTTAATAACAACATAAAGACTTTTCATTTAAGAAGCCATGCCAATTAAGCACCTTTAACAACTAGCACACATCTTTTACACTTTACGCGATTAAGTCCTTTTTCACAATTCAGCACACAAACGATAAAATTTTCACACAGAACTTTCACACATACTTTATCACATACTGTAAACATAGAAAATAATATTAAAATATTTTTTGACCTCAGATTTGTGGTCTCAAAATCACTATTCTGACTAGGGTCTAAATTGGGCTGTTACACATGATCCGCAAAAGTTCCTCCGCTTGCTACTCAGGAGCCTATGTGTTCACCACTTGCGAGTTTTCCGACACTTATGGTATCTTCTTCTTCCTCCAATAACATAGTGGTGCAAAGGGCTTTGGGTAATGATGCGCCTGAATTGTGATGAGGGCATAGGGAGAAGTTTCCCTCTATAAGGCTTCAATATTTTTTCACTCATACTGTCATAAATAAAAGTCTATCTCCCACCTCACTTGCTTTAGAGCCTTCTTCAGGAACTCCATTTCTTATAGCGTATTATGTTAATTGTGACAAATTTACTGTGAAACACTAAAATTTTCTTACAGCTATTACTGCTAGGGTCGAGCCATATTCTTTTAAAAAGGCTGTGAAGGATGCGTGATGGCATGATGCTATGAAAAATGAGATTTATGCTCTAAGTGATAATGACACTTGGTCTATGGAAACACTTCCTCAAGGAAAGAAAGCACTGGGTAGTAAGTGGGTGTACAAGATTAAATATAACTCCGATGGAAGTATTGAGAGACTTAAAGCTCGTCTTGTTGTTTTTGGTAATCACCAGGTAGAAGGTATTGACATTAATGAAATTTTGCACCTGTGACGAAAGTGGTGACTGCTTAGGCTTTCTCAACTATTGCAGCTTCGAAAAATTGGGAGTTACATAAGATGGATGTTCATAATGCCTTCCTGTATGGTGACCTTGATGAAGAGGTTTACATGAAGCTTCCTCTAGGTTTTGCTCCTGATAAGCCTAGAATGGTTTGTTGTTTGCGCAAGTTTTTGTGTAATAGCCCGATTTAGGGGCTAGTCGAAACAATGATCTCGGGATCACTATCCAAGGTTAGATAAAATTATTTTCATGTTATTTTATGTGTTATAACATGTTCATAAAGATGCATGAAAATTTTGATGCATTAATTTTAGCGATTTCATGCCTCATTGCAAAAAATGACTAAATCCATAAAGTGCGAAAGTTCTATTTTATTTGCTAGAGGTGCCAAATAACTATAGAATGTAAATTGGAGGTATTTAAAGTGCAATTATGCCTTCCTATAAGTGTGGACGGTCAAGGGGACAATGAATTAAAAATTTGACAAGGGTTGGTGACATTAGTTGACTAAATGAATAAAATAAGATGAAATAAGCAAAGGCTATCATCTTTTCATTTTCTTTTCTTCTCCAACCGAAAAAACCAGCAAATAGAGGGTTTTGAAAGCTTGAATATTTCAGCAACTCATCTTCTCTACAAGTAAGTGATTTTGATGGTTTTAGTTGATAATTTTTGTACATTTGGAGTCCCCAAAGCTTAAGCTAGCTAATGAGGGGACTAATTTGCAATATGGTTGAAAGTCGAGAGACTTTCCATGATAGATTTTATGTTGTTTTTGATTTTTTTATAGAAGAAAATGAATGTCAGGAAGATGAGAAACAACTTTTGTGAAAGGTGGTGTCATGAAATACCTAATTGGGACTAAGTTGTAAATGTTGCACGTTGGTAATAAATGCATGAAATAGTGAAATCTTGAGTTGCTATAGAAGGGAATATAAATCGGCTAGGCTTGATTAGTAAAGAAGTTGGATGAAAATTTATTTACGAGCTTAAGGGTAAAATCGTAATTTTACCAAAATCTAAAGGCAAAATGGTAATTTTGCCAAAGCAAAAATTTTAAAATGTGTTGATTAGTATGGTGATTAAATGAGTAAATTCTATTATTCTAGATCAAAGAAAACGAGATTCGGACCTAGAACGGGAGAAAAGAGAAATATGGACAAATAAGTCCCTTTTTACCCTTTTCGATATCGAGGTAAGTTCATGTGCTAAATTATGAAACTCTAAGTGAAGTATTTAATATTTCGATGTTGTATGAATTGTTTATTGCCTCTATGTATACGTTAAATACGTTTTGAAGAGATTTCAAGAAATGAAAGTCTTAATTTAAACTAAGACCAGTGAGAATGCAAATAGCATGATATGATGATAATTAAAGTCCCGTGTAAGACCATATTGGAATATGGCCTCAGTTTGAGATTTCATATAAAACCATGTCAGGGACATGGCATCGATATGATATTTCATGGAAGACCCTATCGAGGGTATGATGTTGATTTGAAATTTTATGTATGAAATTCAAGAGTACTCTTTAGTATTTTGAATAATTCAACAGGTATGTTTAAAATGAAAAAGTATGTAGATATACTATGAGAGGTACAAGTATGTGCCCAGAACTCACTTGTGGTGAATTCGGTATATGAGGAAATCATGGTGAGTCATGAGTAAATGGTGCACCCTGATTGCATACGTTATAATTATGAATATATTCCGTGAATGCTAATAATCATGGTAGAAATCTAATTAAGAATGATAGAATGTGAGGATGTTCTGGATGAACATTTGAAATAGAGAAATGTATGTGGAAAAATATCCGTAGATACGTAATAATGGTGGACTATATAAATGATGGGCTGTGTGCGACATCATCGCCAATATTATTAATGGTGGGCTGTGTGCGTTACCACATTATTATTTGTTACCGATAGGCTGTGTGCAATACCATCATGTTTAGTATCAAATGGTGGGCTATGTACGATACCACCCTATTAAAGATTGATGGTGGGCTAAGTGCGATACCACCGAGTGATTGGTATTATGAATGGTTTATGGAGAAACTATGATGTGTTGTATCATGTGACTAGGTGATGTTAAGCGCAGGGATGTATGTTAATGAATGTCAGCATTAAGCTCGTGATATGGTTAGAATGTGGTAAGAAACAAAATGAATAAGCATTGTGAATGATTGAATGTGTAATCATGAGCTTAAGAATAAACCTCTTTATAACACCTGTGTGGTTGAGGATGATTAATGAACGTTAATAGTTGATTATTTTATGCATGTGAACTTACTAAGCATTATTGCTTACTCCTCTTCCTTAATCTCTTATAGGTTAAATTTACTAGCTCGGGTTGAAAACCACCGGTGATGCTTTCACACTGTCGAACAGTTATTTGGGTATGAGGTTTGAAGTCTTTATGAGTTATGTCATGTATAGGGATCTTATTTTAAGTTGATTAAGTCATAGTTATAGTGCCAAATGTGTTGGCCTAAACGAGTTATGGGACGGTTGTGTATAGCCAAAGATGATGGCTCAAGTTGATTGTAATCGTGCTAGAAATAGTTCTCCTTCGTGTATGGATGAAGACTTCATTTTTATGATTTAAATATGATAACCCAAGAGTTATGATTGATGATGTGAAAATGCTATGTGATGATGAGTGAATTTGTACAAGTGAGGGTGGCTAAATGGCTTGGAAAATAGCCTTAAATTTGTCCACACGGGTGGACAAACGGGCGTGTGTCTAGGACGTGTGTGACACACAGTTGATCGTGTCAAACAGTCGAGTTTTAATATTTATAAAAGAGTGATCGAACCTGTAGACTAACTGTGACAACGATAGAGGTAAGTGCACCTATCGAACAGTAGTATAGCCCAGGCAAGAATATCTTATCGAACCCAAAGGAACCTAAAAGTACTACTACTCACTTTCTTTCTATTATTTAGCCTAAAAGTTGGAGTGATTGAATTATTAAACTAACGAAATACTTAGATTAAATGCAAAGACAAAAGATTGAATTGGAGAAAGACTTTTGGAAAACTCAGTTGATAAAGACGATACCCTCAGGAAGAATCTACCTCTAACTTCACTTATTATTTGTTCCCCAAACCATATGATTTCTTTACTTAGCTTGATCCGTGAGACTTCCTAACCTATATTAAACCCTCTCTCGAGGCGAATAATGTCTAACCTTATGTTAATTAGTGGAACCCTCGTTCTCTTATAATAACCCCCTAAGGAAGCAATAAATCGATCAATGGATTCCCATATTAGGTTTCACCCTAATCTGAAAAAATCTCGTAACCCTATCTCTAGGCGCCCAATCAACTCCACTTAATTATGCTAGATCTACTGTTAGGTAGGGTCTATTCCTCCTCCACCTAAGCACATTAGATTAAATTAAGCAACATAATTAAGAACGAACCAAGTACTTATCATATAATTTAGAAATCAAATAACAAAATCCATCATAGGTTTCATCCCCTTCAGGTATCTGAGGGGTTTAATGCATAACTAAATACAAAAACATCTCAAGAGAAAAGAATAAACAAAACATAAGAAATCCCTAAAACCCCCTAAAGGAATTGAAGGAGAGATCCTCCGTCTTGAATAGAGTTCTGACTTCTTGAGATGGATCAACTGGCTATCTTCAAGTGATTCCTCAAAGATGAACGCTTCGGAAAAAGCCTCTGTCGAAAAAAACTCTCTTTATTGTTCGCTTTGGGTTGTTATATAGGCTTTGGGATCCTATACTTGGCTCCTAAGTATCTCCTTCAAGTAGAATTACTATTAGGGTGTTGGAGTAGACTTAGGAGTATGTTTCTTTGGCTTCAAGCATCCAAATCCAAGTGAAATTGCTCTCTCCCGCGGCAAGGGCTGGCACACGCCCGTGTAAATCGTGGTTGGGCCGTGTCTCGATTCTGTCATTTTGGGCACGACCGTGTGAGTCAAGATTCAGGCCGTGCTTCAGGTCTGTCGATTTGGGCACGGCCATGTAGATCACTAGGCACGTCTGTGTGATCAATGGATGCTACACGGCCGTGTGTTATGTACGTGAGGCCGTGCTCTTGGTAATTGGTGAGGCACGATCGTGTGGGCTTTTGGCCAGGCCGTGTTGATTGCTTGCTAAGGCCCAATTACTCCGTTTTAAGCCCATTTTGTATTCTTTTTATCCTCGGGTGCTTTCTTGAGTATAATCATGAAAAAAAAGGATTAAAAGCACCTTTTTACATAAATCAAGGGATAAATTATCCAAAAGCCTATTAAATATGGGGTTAAAATATATTACTTTTACGTTTTATCAAATACCCCCACACTTAGGCTTTTGCTTGTCTTCAAGCAAAATTCTTAACTTACAATTAAAACGAACTTTCCATAATTTATAATTCCTATTGACAATGTCTCAACATAATTCATAGATAATTTATACATGGATAATTTGGCTCAAAGAACCCTAAAGATTCAATTATGATAAGTCATACCTTTATAACACAAAAACATAGGTGTCTCCCCTTATCTAAGTGATTACCTTTAATTTAAAATCGACAAGGATTGACGTCCTCACAAAAGATTCACTCAAATCACTCAAAGGTGTTTAAGGTTCAAGAATAAGCACTCTAAGTCAACCCTGAAAAGTTAATCCCATAGGCTTGCCTGAAAATCAAATATCCACCACTGTATATGAGATGATACATAAATCAAAAGGTCTTAAATCAGGGTTGTAATGGGGCTAAGGTTAAGGGTGTGGATACAGGCTAGATTAGAAGGTTTAGAATCGAGACTGACTTGACAATTTACCTAACTAGAAACAATGAACTAAATATCGAATAAAAACTAATAATACTTACTATTGATAACTACTCTATACTAACGATTATTTTCATTACTTAAAATTTTATAATACTTTAATACGAGCTTTTTCTTCAACAATTGGAGTTTTAAATGCTCTAAGCTATTTTATTATACTACTAATATTGAGTATACTTGGATTTTTTTAAGAACAAACCAAAATAAACATAATAGAAGGATCTTTGGTGATTGAAATAACCTAATTCGCAATTGATCAAATCAATTCTCGATAGAGGGTAGTCAAAGGAATGTTGATAACAAATACAAAGGAATTTTGGGTTAATATTAGTGGGTGAGTCAATAAAAAGGTTGTTAGGATTCAATAGGGTTCACTAGGGGTTAATTTGTATGGGTAGGCTTTTTTAGTGGAGTGAATGGGTTAAAACCTAGGTGCCTTTATCATCTCAGTGTATCAAATCATTAATATGGTCTCAACATGCATAAACGAGGCAAGTTCTAGAATAACAGTTCAAAGTTGACACACTCATAATCAATTAAAGTGAGCACGAAAAAGGGTATATGCTCTATAAGGCTCAAAATCTCACAAAAAATTATGGGTGTTTTGACATCAATCCTTATAAATTTTGAACTTCAAAGTGATACACAATTAGGTTCAACAACCTATCAAATTTAATTTTTAGAAAGTAGACTTATCATGCTCCATTCTCCAGTATTCTTCAAATTTAATTATCAATGCACAATTAACTAAGACTTATTCTAAAACATATTGATAAAAATCAAAGATCATTATAAATTTCACCCTAATTAATAATATGAGAAGAATACTTAAGATCAAGACTAATTTTAGCGTTTTGAGAACTATGCAAAAAGTTAGGCACTATTACCCCCACACTTAAGGTGTACATTGCCCTCAATGTACAAAGATAGATAATGATAATTAGGTGCCAAATCAAAAAGATAAGTGGGGAAAGTAATACTCCTTGAAATTTGGATGATCCTGGAGTTTGAGTGTGTGAGGGGTGTAATTCTGCAAAGTCACTTTGTTAACGATCTTGTAACATATAATTGGTTAGGGATTCTTAGGAAATTAGATAGCCAATGGTAAATGATAAGAAAGAGAAAAAAATGTAATACTAGTAAAAGTTCAAATTCACATGCAACATTAAATGAAGAGTTTTAAAATAAAGGAAGTAAATGAAAGATATATGAAAGTGAGGATTCAGAGGTCCTCATCATCAACTGGATCTTGTGGAGGTGTCGGTGGTGATATATGAAAATGATGGCAGATTTGCTGAAGGGTAGCCTCGATCCCATCAAAATGTCGAGTAGTGTCGATGAACTCTTTGGTGCGATCTCGCTTTCGATCGTGTTAGGCGTGCGAGATACCGCCATCAAGCCTTTGGATAAGATGGCTACTGGCTTGGGACTGGTGGGACATCATCGGTAATGTCCTTAGGCTCCTCCTCGTTTGTAGCTAGTCTGTATTGGGGAACGGTCCCTCGACGATGTTTAATCTTCCCCATGTGTAGCATCGTCGAGATGCCTTGAGGTACCATGTTACCCATCAGTGTGAAGGAGGTTATCTGATCGTCTGTGTTCAGTAGGTCGAAGTGTCGAGCCAGCCTAGTGATGTATGGCCCCATTGATAAAATCCCCTTTTTGTGTTGCTCTGTTTGGTGCTGGATAGCGCGGGCGATGAAATATGCCAAATTGAAAATGTCCCCCTATGACATGCACGATAAGTAGTAGACATGGTGCTTGTTTACCACGCCGGGGCTTTCACGATGACCTGTGATAGTGTGGGCTAGGATGGCGTGGATATATCTCGGGGATGGGCCAAGGGCTGTTGCCTTTGATTGACTGGGGTTGTAAGAATTCGTAGTGGGTGCTAAGCGGCGCCAACAGTGAAGGGGGTCGCGAGGGAGTTCTCGGTCTAACTTGGAGAGGTTATTTTCCTCTCTAAATTCATCTGTATAAAGTCTAAGAGCTATGCCAAATTGGGGAATGCTTAATTGACGTAAACATACCCCCTAAGCGGAATTACACTGTTCTTGGCTCGTTAAACCGTGCCATCACTGTTTGTAAAGTAAAAGTTGTGCAAAAATCTAGTGTTAGCTCCAGGTATGTGGGCTCGATGATTGAGAAGAACTGCTCCCATGGTTTGGTTGAAATGAGGGCCCAGATGTCATTTGCTAGTTCTATTTGTTCAACGGCATTCTAATCAATGCACCTTCCGGTGCCTAATGGCCGTTCTTTGAATACCTTGTAACGCTATTCTTGGGTAGCTTTCAAAAATCAGAGGAAGAGGTGTCGGGGTTTGGTAGAGGCAGTTCCGAATGATGATCTAGGCCCCTTACTTTTCTTGCTCGAGACGGCTCGTTTAATACGTGATGATGACATAATACCAGGCATGGTGGTGCTCGACGAGCACGGGTGGAGCGCACGGACGGTGGTGCTGGGTTCTTCAGTGTGGGCACGGCCTGGTAAGGGCGTGTGCTGCGGGCGGATGGTTAGTTTTGGTTGGTATTTTTTGATTACCGTTTTTGGCCTCTCTTGTGCTACCTCTTTTTTACCTTTTTCTTCCTTAGTTTCTTGTATTGAGGTGGGCTCATCTACTTTCGTATCCTCATGAGCTGTGATGGCTTGGATTTTCTCTTTTGGGTTTATTTCTGTGTTGCTTGGTAGATGTCCTTGTTGACATTCAGAAATCACCTTTGTGAGATGTCCCACTGACCTAAGAAGTTCTCCAAGTTGATTCTCGATTCCTTTGATCAATTTTTGTTGTTCATCACGTATTGCTTCAGTCTTTTTGAGACGAGTATCTGTAGCTGCCATGAATTTTGTCAACATCTCTTCAAGTTTGATTTCTTTTCCTATGGATAGGGCTGATTTTGGTAATTTGGAGTTGGTTGCTGCCTTTGATTTCCTTGTCCTCCCCATGAAAAATTTGGGTGGTTCCTCAAACCTGCATTATAAGTGCAGCTATAAGTATTATTATTAGATCAAAATTTTTACCTATATAGTTTGTCTGCTCGTTTTCTGCTCCTGGTTGGTAGGGTGGGTACTCAAAATTCGCCACATTCCCACTCGCTTCGCATTGCATGACTGGATGTACCTAAGAAGAACATAAATTATCAAGCTTTTTATTCATTAACTCCACCTGTGTCGACAGTATTGTCACTGCGTCTATGTTAAAAACTCTGGCTGATTTTGTCAGTTTAGCTCTTGTAATTTGCCATTGATAGGTGTTCAACGACATCTTTTCAATAAAATCATAAGCCGCTTCAAGAGTTTTATTATTCAAAGTTCCACCGGCTGATGAATCAATCATTTGCCTAGTTGGAGAATTCACACCATTGTAAAAAGTTTGGACTTGAAGCCACAAAGGTAATCCGTGGTATGGGCATCTCCTTAGGAGATCCTTGTATCTTTCCCATGCATCATATAATGTTTCTGCGTCATTCGGCACAAAAGAAGATATGTCATTCCTAAATTTAGCCGTTTTGGCTGGTAGAAAATATTTTAAAAGAAATTTTTCGGTTATTTGATCCCATGTGGTGATTGGCCCTCGTGGTAACGAGTTCAACCACTGCTTTACTTTATTCCTTAATGAAAAAGGAAATAACCGAAGACGTATGGCATCTTCAGAAACGCCATTTATTTTGAAGGTATCGTAAAATTCTAAAAAATTAAATATATGAGTGTTTGGATCCTCATCCTGCAAACCATCAAATTGAACAAATTGTTGAATCATTTGTATTGTGTTAGGCTTTAATTCAAAATTATTAGCAGCTATATCGGGCCTAACAATACTAGATTCTGCTCCTGTCAAATTAGGTTTAGCATAATCATACATAGTACGCGAGCATTCTATTCTTGCACATTTGGTGGGTTGTTCTCGTCCATCCCTTTAGTAGGATTGGATCTTTGCTGTTCTTCTCTTTGATAGTCTAGGGCTCGTCTCATTTCTCTGCGATTTCTGCGAGCGGTAGCTTCAATGTCACTCTTGTATTCTAATGGTCCTCTCGGATTCCTTCTAGTCATAAACTAGAGGTACCTGCTATGAAAAGAAAGAAAGAAATTTAGAAAAAACAAAATATATGTATAAAAATAAGAGAAATTTTAAAATAAAGACAATGGCTAAAGTAATAGAAATAGAGTTTTCTTAATATTTTAGGATTCCCAAAGAATGTAATACCAAAAACTTGATCATGTCAAACAATGAGTTTTAATATTTATAAAAGAGTGATCGAACTCAGAGACTAACCGTGACAACGATAGAGGCAAGTGCACCTATCGAACAGTAGTATAGCTCAGGCAAGAATATCTTATCGAACCCAAAGGAACCTAAAAGTACTACTACTCACTTTCTTTCTATTATTTAGCCTAAAATTTGGAGTGATTGAATTATTAAACTAATGAAATACTTAGACAAAATGCAAAGACAAAAGATTGAATTAGAGAAAGACTTTAGGAAAACTCAGTTGATAAAGACGATACCCTCAGAAAGAATCCACCTCTGACTTCACTTATTATTTATTCCCCAAACCATATGATTTCTTTACTTAGCTTGATCCGTGAGACTCCCTAACCTATATTAAACCCTCTCTCGAGGCGAATAATGTCTAACCTTAGGTTAATTAGTGGAACTCTCGTTCTCTTATAATAACCCCCTAAGGAAGCAATAAATCGATCAATGGATTCCCATATTAGGTTTCACCCTAATTTGATAAAATCTCATAACCCTATCTCTAGGTGCCTGATCAACTCCACTTAATTATGCTAGATCTACTCTTAGGTAGGGTCTATTCCTGCTCCACCTAAACACATCAGATTAAATTAAGCAACATAATTAAGAATGAACCAAGTACTTATCATATAATTTAGAAATCAAATAACAAAATCCATCATAGGTTTCATCCCCTTCAGGTATCTGAGGGGTTTAGTACATAACTAAATATAAAAACATCTCAAGAGAAAAGAATAAACAAAACATAAGAAATCCCTAAAACCCCCTAAAGGAATTGAAGGAGAGATCCTCCGTCTTGAATGGAGTTCCGGCTTCTTGAGATGGATCAACTGGCTATCTTCAAGTAATTCCTCAAAGATGAGCACTTCGGCAAAAGCCTTTGCTAAAAAAACTCCTTTAATGTTCGCATTGGGTTGTTTATATAGGCTTTGGGATCCTATACTTGGCTCCTAAGTATCTCCTTCAAGTAGAATTACTATTAGGGTGTTGGAGTAGACTTAGGAGTATGTTTCTTTGGCTTCAAGCATCCAAATCCAAGTGAAATTGCTCTCTCTCGCGGTAGGGGCACGGCCATGGCACACGCCCGTGTAAATCGTGGTTAGGCCGTGTCTCGATTCTGTCATTTTGGGCACGATCGTGTGAGTCAAGAGTCAGGCCGTGCCTCAGGTCTATCGATTTAGGCACGGCCATGTAGATCACTAGGCACATTCGTGTGATCAATGGATGCTGCACGGCCGTGTGTTACGTAGTTGAGGCCATGCTCTTGGTAATTGGCGAGGCACGGTAGTGTGGGCTTTGGGCCAGGCCATGTTGATTGCTTGCTAAGGCCCAATTACTCCGTTTTAAGCCCATTTTGTGTTCTTTTTATCTTCGGGTGCTTTCTTGAGTATAATCATGAAAAGAAAGGATTAAAAGCACATTTTTACGTAAATCAAGGGCTAAATCATCCAAAAGCCTATTAAATATGGGGTTAAAATATGTTACTTTTACGGTTTATCAACAGTCAGCCCTATGGGCATATTGATCGACCGCTAGAGTTGCAAGTAAGTATGCCCTGTAGTAAATACACGGGTAGAGACACGGTCGTGTGTCTCAGCCGTATGGGAGGCATGGCCTAGGACATGGGCGTGTGCCCAGGCCGTGTGAAGTCTGCACATTAAATGTGGAATTTAATTTGACACACGGGCTAGGGACATTGGCGTGTGTCTGGCCGTGTGAAATAAGTCAGTGTCAACCAAGGGTGGAGGACACGAGCATGTCTTTGGGGCACACGGGCGTGTCCTTAGATCAACACGGGCGTGTGGCCCCTATTTTGATGAAAAGATTTCCAAGTTCGTAAAAGTTCCTAGTTAAATTCTGAAACCTCTCAGAGGTATATTTAGAGCCTCATAGGCCGAGAATGAGCAAGATATGAGTTTTAAATAAAATTTTATAGCCCAATGTGTCATGTTTAAGTGAGATAAGTTAGGTAATGCCTCAAACCCGATTTTGGCTTCGAATATGGGTAAGGGATGTTACATTTAATGGTATCAGAGCTATGGTTTAGTCAATTCTCGGATTAACCTAGCGTGAGTAAGAGCCTAGCTATACATGCCATATGTGGACCGTGATAGTGTGATATCTCCCGGCTCTAACGAATTTGTTTTGTTAAGACAAAGATAATTTCTAACCGAGCTAATTTCGATAAGGTTGTAAGTGATAATTAGTTAATTGAAATGTGCTTATGAATTGATGAAATTCTGAGAGGTATGAATAGATGTTTATGACATGTGTTTGATAAGGAATGAAATGAGATAATTCTAAGTTGAGGAATGAAATGAAAGTTATAAGGTGATAAACTTATCTATGTTGGTTCTATATGCATACAGTTTTATATACCCAATCTATTTGGTGGAGTGAATATGGTGAGTAAACTTACCCAGTGAATGGGATATGTGTGTATATGTAACTGCTTGAATGATGTATCACTAGTATGTCCACATAGTTGAATTTCATGTGCAACTGTTAAAGTAGAGAATGTATAATGTTTTGTTTTGTGACTCTGTTATGAAGCCACAATTATTATGAGAGTGTGGGAGTTAAACTGGGAAGTTAAATTGAGTAGAATACAGGAGATGGGTAGGGTCGTTCAATGATAAATTGATGAATAATACCATGGTTGGACCATGGCGGTACATGTAATCCCATATAAGACCATGTCCAGGATATGGCATTGGCAACGATACATGATCCCGTGTAAGACCATATCTGGGATATGACCTCAGCATCGAATAGCAATCCCGTATGAGACCACGTTTGGGACCTGGCCTCAGTACGAAATTGTGTAAGACCATGTATGGAGTATGTTATCGACGTACGATCTCATACAAAACCATATCTAGGATATGGCATTTGCATCTACATGAGTTTTCATGTAAGACCGTATCTGGGATATGACATTGGTATTGATGTGAGATTTCGTGTAAGACCATAGCGAGGCTATGGCATTGTGACGGCATGTAAGATTATAGTTGGTTTATGATGTTGTGATACGAGTAAGACCATAGTTGGACTATGGCAATCAAATAAACGACGTACTCAGACCCATAAGACATTCCCTAATATCCTAGTGATAAAATTGAAATCGACATGTCGATTACTCTTATCGACATTCTTTTATCCCTTCGTAATTTTATTCTGGTACTTTGAGGAGGAAGTTGGTGATAAAATTTTATGTAAGATTACTCTTATATTTTTTTTGATCATGGTTATCTTTAAAGTTTGTGTTCTTCGAGTTGTGATAGCTATATCTACTATGATTGTGCTTTTAATTTGATCATAGAAAAGGTGATAATTCTAGTATAAGAAGTGAAATCACAAGTTCCAAATTGTGCAATGGGTTTTTTGGTAAGACGAATAGAGTTAATGCATTCGATTGAGATGTTCCTGCTGTCTTGAGATAAGACAATAGTAAAGGTTTTAGATTAACATATCAAGAGAAACTCAAATGGGTGTGTGTTCGAAATGTATTCTCAGTGTGGAGAAAAGAGTAGACTGATGTATGGAGATATGATTCTAGTTATGCGTATACGTACACAAGCTTCAACAGGATAATAAATTCTGTGTGTTCATGAGTAGGGAGCATGCTACAGAAATATGCTTATTGAAACTATACAGGGATGGTAGAGTTGAAAGCTATTGAAGGTACTATTAATTGAAAGTTCTAGAACTGAGTTCAGTTTGAACTGAGAAAAAGAATTGTTAGATTGGTGATCTAGAGATGTTTTGTGTCTATGTTGTGAACTAGATGTTATGAAATGATCCATAGAAAAATGATATGTGCTTTCTGAATTCTGATGAGTTAAAGTATCGAATGTTGCAGAAAAATTTGAATGTGGAATAGTGAAAATGACTTGAACTATTATAATGGTATGTATAGTTATTGAAATACTTCTCAAATAGTGGACATAGTACAGATGTTTGGATGAAAGATCCTTGTTTAAGCAATGCGAGTTAGTTACTCGATTGATCTTAGTTGGTAATATCTTAGTTTCAGCGAGATTAATGACTAGAGCCAGTTTTCCTTTTGAAACCAAGGAGTTCAGAAGTAAGATAGTGAATGATATTTTAAATAAGCTCTGATTGAGTTTGTTTAAGATGTTAAAATTTAGGTCAGATAATATTTTCGTTGTTAATGTTACCTTGAGATAGAATTTGTATGTTGATGAATTCAGAACTTATGCAGAAGTTTTGGTATGAGATTTAGTAGTAGCATATCTACTCATGCAAGAATAAGAAAAAGTGCAGTTATATGCATAAATGTTTTGAAAATTGAGTACATTTCACGATATGATTGAGTTTATGATCAGAAGTAGTCGACATCAAAAAGCTGAATTTTTAGAGTGTGCAAGTCAGGACTATTACAGTCGGTGAATATCCTAGTGAGAAAGTGTGGTAAAATACTATAGATTTCAAATTTGTATTGACCCTATTCCCAAGGAGAGGGATGTCATACGAATTGTAGTGAATTATGCGATAAAGATTCGGATGATCATTTTGGCATGTGCAGAGTTCACAATTGTTAGATTACTGAATATATGTGCTCCGGAGAAAGAGTAATCTAGATTTCAAGGTTGTGCTTCAATCTTGTGTATTACAGCTTAAAGGTTTTTGGCGAAAGAAACTTGAGGATTAATCGATTTGTGATTTTGAAGAGTTGGTGGAAAGGTTTTAGGAATGTTGAAAGTAACTTCTCCTAGCAAGATTTTCGGGGACGAAAATCCCTAAGGGAGAGAATTGTAACAGCCCGATTTAAGGGCTAGTCGGAACAATGATCTCGGATCTCTAATTCGAGGTTAGATAAAATTATTTTCATGTTATTTTATGTGTTATAACATGTTCATAAAGATGCATGAAAATATTGGTGCATTAATTTTAGCGATTTCATGCCTAATCGCGAAAAAAGACTCAATCGCATATAGTGTAAAAGTTTTATTTTATTTGCTAGACGTGCCAAATAACTATATAATGTAAATTGGAGGTCTTTAAAGTGCAATTATGCCTTCTTATAAGTGATGGACGGTCAAGGGGACAAGGAATTAGAAATTTGACAAGGGTTGGTGACATTAGTTGACTAAATGAATAAAATAAGATGAAATAAGCAAAGGCTATCATCTTTTCATTTTCTTTTCTTCTCCAACTGAAAAAACCAGCAAAGAGAGGGCTTTGAAAGCTTGAAAATTTCAGCAACTCATCTTCTTTACAAGTAAGTGATTTTGATGGTTTTAGTTGATAATTTTTATACTTTTGGAGTCCCCAAAACTTAAGCTAGCTAATGAGGGGACTAATTTGCAATATGGTTGAAAGTATAGGGACTTTCCATGAGAGATTTTATGTTGTTTTCTGAGATTTTATGGAAGAAAATGAATGTTAGGAAGATGAGAAACAACTTTTGTGAAAGGTGTTGTCATGAAAATACCTAATTGGGACTAAGTTGTAAATGTTGCAAATTGGTAATAAATGCATGAAATAGTGAAATCTTGAGTTGCTATTGAAGGGAATATGAATCGACTAGGCTTGATTAGTAAAGAAGTTGGATGAAAATTTATTTAAAAGCCTAGGGGCAAAATCGTAATTTTGCCAAAGTTTAAGGGCAAAATGGTAATTTTGCCAAAGCAAAAATTTTAAAATGTGTTGATTAGTATGGTGATTAAATGATTAAATTCTATATTTCTAGATAAAAAAATAAGATTCGGATGTAGAACGGGAGAAAAGAGAAATATGGACAAATAGGTCCCTTTTTACCCTTTTTAATATCGAGGTAATTTCATGTGCTAAATTATGCAACTCTAAGTGAAGTATTTAATATTTCGATGTTGTATTAATTTTTTATTGCCTCCATATATACGTTAAATACGTTTTAACGGGATGCCAAGAAATGAAAGTCTTAATTTAATCTAAGACTATTGGGAAGGCAAATAGCATGATATGATGATAATTAAGGTCCCGTGTAAGACCTTATTGGAATATGGCCTCAGTTTGAGATTTCGTATAAAACCATGTCAGGGACATGGCATCGATATGATATTTCATGGAAGATCCTATCGAGGGTATGATGTTGATTTGAAATTTTATGTATGAAATTCAAGAGTATTCTTTAGTATTTTGAATAATTCAACAGGTATGTTGAAAATGAGAAAGTATGTGGATATACTATGAGAGGTACAGGTATGTGCCCAGAACTCACTTGCAGTGAATTCGGTATATGAGGAAATCATGGTGAGTCATGAGTAAATAATGCACCCTGATTACATACATTATAATTATGAATATATTCCGTGAATGCTAATGATCATGGTAGAAATCTAATTAAGAATGATAGTGTTTGAAGATGTTCTCGAATGAACATTTGAAATAGGGAAATGTATGTGGATAAATATCCGTGGATGCGTAATAATGGTGGACTATATGTGATACCACCTTATAAATTGTAAATGATGGGTTGTGTGTGACACCATCACCAATATTATTAATGGTGGGCTGTGTGCATTACCACATTATTATTTATTACCGATGGGCTGTGTGCGATACCATCGTGTTTAGTATCAAATGGTGGGCTATGTGCGATACCACCCTATTAAAGATTGATGGTGGACAAAGTGCGATACCACCGAGTTATTGGTATTATGAATGGTTTGTGGAGAAACTAAGATGTGTTGTATCATGTGACTAGGTGATGTTAAGCACAGGGATGTATGTTAATGAATGTGAGCATAAAGCTCGTGATATGGTTAGAATTTGGTAAGAAACGGAATGAATAAACATTGTGAATGATTGAATGTGTAATCATGAGCTTAATAGTAAACCTCTTTATAACACCTGTGTGGTTGAGGATGATTAATGAATGTTAATAGTTGATTATTATATGCATGTGAACTTACTAAGCATTATTGCTTACTCCTCTTCCTTTCTTATCTCTTATGGGTTAACTTTACTAGCTCGGGTTGGAAACCGTCGATGATGTTTTCACACTGTCGAACAGTTATTTGGGTATGAGGTTTCAAGTCTTTATGAGTTATGGAATGTATAGGGATCTTATTTTATGTTTAGTAAGTCATAGTTAAAGTGCCAAATGTGTTGGCCGAAACGAGTTATAGGACGGTCGTGTATAGCCAAAGATGATGGCTCAAGTCGATTGTAATCGTGCTAGAAATAGTTCTCCTTCATGTTTGGGATGAAGACTTCATTTTTATGATTCAAATGTGATAAGCCAAGAGTTATATTAATGATGTGAAAATTCTATGTGATGATGAGTGAATGTGTACAAGTGTGGGTGGCTAAATGGCTTGGAAAATAGCCTTAAATTGGTCCACACAGGTGGACACATAGGCGTGTGTCTAGGTCATTTGTGACACACGGTCAGCCCTATAGGCGTGTTGATCGACTGTGTGTCCCCTTGCATGCTAGAGTTGCAAGTCAGTATGCCCTGTAGTAGACACACGGGCAAAGACATGGTCGTGTGTCTCAGCTGTGTGGAAGGCACGGCCTAGGACATGGGCGTATGCCCAGGCCGTGTGAAGTCTGTACATTAAATGTGAAATTTAATTTGACACACGAGCTAGGGACATTGGCGTGTGTCTGGCCGTGTGAAATAAGTCAGTGTCGACCACGGGTGGAGGATACGGGCATGTCTTTGGGGCACACGGGCGTGTGGCCCCAGTTTTGACGAAAAGTTTTCCAAGTTCATAAAAGTTCCCGGTTAAATTCCAAAACCTCTAGGAGGTATGTTTAGAGGCTCGTAGGCCGAGAATAAGCAAGAGATGGGTTTTAAATGAAATTTTATAGCCTAATGTGTCATGTTTAAGTGAGATAAGCAAGGTAATACCTCAAACCTGGTTCCGGCTTCGAATACGGGTAAGGGGTGTTACATTTAGTGGTATCAGAGCTATGGTTTAGTCGGTTCTCGGACAAACCTAGCGTGAGTTAGAGTCTAGCTATACATGCCATATGTGGACCGTGATAGTGTGATATCTCCCGGCTCTAACAAAATTATTTTGTTAAGACAGAGATAATTCCTAACTGAGCTAATTTCGATAAGGTTGTAAGTGATAATGAGTTAATTGAAATGTGCTTATGCATTGATGAAATTCTGAGAGGTATGAATAGATGTTTATGACGTGTGTGATAATGTATGAAATGAGATAATTCTAAGTTGAGGAATGAAATGAGAGTTATAAGGTGATAAGCTTATCTATGTTGGTTCGATATGCATACAGTGTTATATACCCAGCCTATTTGGTGGAGTGAATATGGTGAGTAAACTTACCCAGTGAATAGGATATGTGTGTATGTGTAACTGCTTGAATGATGTATAACCAGTATGTCCACATAGTTGAATTTCATGTGTGACTGTTAAAGTAAAGAATGTATAATGTTTTGTTTTATGACTCTGTTATGAAGCCACAAATATTATGATAGTGTGGGAGTTAAATTGGGAAGTTAAATTGAGTAGAATGCAGGAGATGAGTAGGGTCATTCAATGATAAATTGATGAATAAGACCATGGTTGGACCATGGCGGTACATGTGATCCCATATAAGACCATGTCTAAGATATGGCATTGGCAACGATACATGATCCCATGTAAGACCATATCTTGGATATGGGTGTGTGTTCGAAATGTATTCTCAGTGTGGATAAAAGAGTAGACTGATGTATGGAGATATGATTCTAGTTATGTGTATACGTACACATGCTTCAACAGGATAATAAATTCTGTCTGTTCATGAGTAGGGAGCATGATACAGAAATATGCTTATTGAAACTATACCGGGATGGTAGAGTTGAAAGCTATTGAAGGTAATATTAATTGAAAGTTCTAGAACTGAGTTCAGTTTGAATCGGGAAAAAAAATTGTTAGATTGGTGATCAGACGATTACTTTTGTGTCTGTGTTGTGAACTAGATGTTATGAAATGATCCATGGAAAAATGATATGTGCTTTCTAACTTTTGATGAGTTAAAGTATCGAATGTTGCAGAAAAATTTGAATGTGGAATAGTGAAAATGACTTGAACTATTATAATGGTGTGTATAGTTATTGAAATACTTCTCAGATAGTGGACATAGTACAGATGTCTAGATGGAAGATCGTTGTTTAAGCAATACGAGTTAGTTACTTGATTGACCTTAGTTGGTAATATCCTAGTTTCAGCGAGATTAATGACTAGAGTGAGTTTTCCTTTCGAAACAAAGGAGTTCAGAAGTAAGATAGTGAATGGTATTTTAAATATGCTCTGAATGAGTTTGTTTAAGATGTTAAAATTCAGCTTGGATAAGATTTTCGTTGTTGATGTTACCTTGAGATAGAATTTGTATGTTGATGAATTCATAACTTATGCAGAAGTTTTGGTATGTGATTTAGTGGTAGCATATCTACTCATGCAAGAATAAGAAAAAGTGTAGTTATATGCATAAATGTTTTGAGAAATGAGTACATTTCATGATATGATTGAGTTTATGATCAGAAGTAGTCGACAGCTAAAAGCTAAATTTTCAGAGTGTGCAAGTCAGGACTATTACAGTCGATGAATATCCTAGTGAGAAAGTGCGGTAAAATACTAAAGATTTCAAATTTGGATTGACCTAATTCCCAAGGAGGGGGATGTCATCCGAATTGTAGTGAATTACGCGATAAAGATTTGAATGATCATTTTAGCATGTGCAGAGTTCACAATTGTCAGATTACTGAGTATATGTGCTCTGGAGAAAGAGTAATCTAGGTTTCAAGGTTGTGCTTCGATCTTGTGTACTACAGCTTAAAGGTTTTTGGCGAAAGAAACTTGAGGATTAATCGATTTGTGATTTTGAAGAGTTGGTGGAAATGTTTTAGGAATGTTGAAAGCAACTTCTCTTATCAAGATTTTCGGGGACAAAAATCCCTAATGGAGGAGAATTGTAACAACCCGATTTAAGGGCTAGTCAGAACAGTGATCTCGGGATCACTAATTCGACTTTCGAGAAAATTATTTTCATGTTATTTTATGTGTTATAACATGTTCATAAAGATGCATGAAAATTTTGGTGCATTAATTTTAGCGATTTCATGCCTAATCGCGAAAAATGACTAAATCGCATAAAGTGCGAAAGTTCTATTTTATTTGCTAGAGGTGCCAAATAACTATAGAATGTAAATTGGAGGTCTTTAAAGAGCAATTATGCCTTCCTATAAGTGATGGACAGTCAAGGGGACAAGGAATTAAAAATTTGACAATGGTTGATGGCATTAGTTGACTAAATGAATAAAATAAGATGAAATAAGCAAAGGCTATCATCTTTTCATTTTCTTTTCTTCTCCAACCGAAAAAACCATGAAAGAGAGGGTTTTGAAAGCTTGAAAATTTCAGCAACTCATCTTCTCTACAAGTAAGTGATTTTGAAGGTTTTAGTTGATAATTTTTGTACTTTTGGAGTCCCCAAAGCTTAAGCTAGCTAATGAGGGGACTAATTTGCAATATAGTTGAAAGTATAGGGACTTGCCATGAGAGAGTTTATGTTGTTTGCTGAGTTCTTATGGAAGAAAATGAATGTTAGGAAGATGAGAAACAACTTTTGTGAAAGGTATTGTCATGAAAATACCTAATTAGGTCTAAGTTGTAAATGTTGCAAATTTGTAATAAATGCATGAAATAGTGAAATCTTGAGTTGCTATAGAAGGGAATATGAATCAGCTAGTGTAACACCTCAAACTCGACCTAAACATTACGACCGGATCTGGCATGTCACATGAAAGGAATGTCTAAAAACTGTGCGTTCGTTAAAAAAACTCGTATTCTTTATAGTTGTTATGAAAATCGAGTTTAAGTAATTTTGAATAAGAAACAGTTTATTATCATTTTAGGAAAATCCCATATTGATCATTTAATAATAAGCAGTAACCAAATTGAAAGCTGAAACCAAGTAAAATACCCAAGGCCTTATTACATAACAAAAACCCAAATAAAAATAAATCCAAATAAAAGAAACAAATTTACGAGTAAACATATGTATGGCCTCCACGAGTCCACCTCACTCCCAAATCCGCGATTTAATGATTACCGCAAAATTTAACTAAGGGTGAGTCATCGAGACTCGGTGTAAATCCCCATCCAACGGTGTTAAACCCTTACACAATTTCATATGAAAATATGCATGTCATGCAACCCAAAACCTAACCATCCGAAACTCCCAATTCTACCCCGTGTGGTACCAAACCACTGGTGGTGCCAAACCATTGGTGACCCAAAGTCACAAATAACATATGTGGTACCAAACCACTGGTGGTGCCAAACCATTGGTGACCCAAAGTCACAAATAACATATGTGGTACCAAACCACTGGTGGTGCCAAACCACTGGTGACCCAAAGTCACAAATAACATATGTGGTACCAAACCACTGGTGGTGCCAAACCACTGGTGGTGCCAAACCACTGGTGACCCAAAGTCACAAATAACATATGTGGGGCCAACCCACTTTGTAGTACCAAACTACTAGTGACGATCCCTTTAAATATAATATGTGGGGCCAACCCACTGTGGTGCTAAACCACTGGGACAAGTCACAAAGATAAATATATGTGGTACCAAACCACTGGTATTATGAATGGTTTATGGATAAACTATGATGTGTTGTATCATGTGACTAGGTGATGTTAAAGTGCAGGGATGTATGTTAATGAATGTGAGCATTAAGCTCGTGATATAGTTAGAATGTGGTAAGAAACGGAATGAATAAGCATTGTGAATGATTGAATGTGTAATCATGAACTTAAGAGTAAACCTCTTTATAACACCTGTGTGGTTAAGGATGATTAATGAATGTTAATAGTTGATTATTATGTGCATGTGAACTTACTAAGCATTATTGCTTACTCATCTTCCTTTCTTATCTCTTCTAGGTTAACTTTACTAGCTCGGGTTGGAAACCGCCGGTGATGCTTTCACACTTGCGATCAGTTATTTGGGTATGAGGTTTCAAGTATTTATGAGTTATGGCATGTATAGGGATCTTATTTTAAGTTGATTAAGTCATAGTTAAAGTGCCAAATGTGTTGGCCTAAACGAGTTATGGGACGATCGTGTGGTTCAAGTCGATTGTAATCGTGTTAGAAATAGTTCTCCTTTATGTATGGGATGAAGACTTCATTTTTATGATTCAAATGTGATAACCCAAGAGTTATGATTAATGATGTGAAAATGCTATGTGATGATGAGTGAATGTGTACAAGTGAGGGTGGCTAAATGGTTTGGAAAATAGCCTTAAATTGGTCCACACGGGTGGACACACGGTGTGTGTCTAGGTCGTGTGTGACACGCGGTCAACCCTATGGGCGTGTTGATCGACCGCTATAGTTGCAAGTTAGTATGCCCTGTAGTAAACACACGGGCAGAAATACGGCCGTGTGACTCATCAGTGTGGGACATGGGCGTGTGCCCAGGCCGTGTGAAGTCTGCACATTAAATGTGAAATTTAATTTGACACATGGGCTAGGGACACGGGCGTGTGTCCGGTCGTGTGAAATAAGTCAGTGTCGACCACGGGTGGAGGACACGGGCATGTCTTTGGGGCACACGGACGTGTCATTAGATCAACACGGGCGTGTGGCCCCTGTTTTGATGAAAAGTTTTCCAAGTTCGTAAAAGTTCTCGGTTAAATTTTGAAACCTCTTGGAGGTATGTTTAGAGCCTCGTAGGCTGAGAATGAGCAAGAGATGGGTTTTAAATGAAATTTTATAGCCCAATGTGTCATGTTTAAGTGAGATAAGCTAGGTAATGCCTCAAACCCGGTTCCGGCTTCGAATACGGGTAAGGGGTGTTACATTTTGTATGGGTTGAAATAGGTTCCCCGGTGTTGGCTTGCAAAGCTTTTTACTACGCTAAAAGGTTATGGATTTTTCAAATATATTCTAATTATTATCCCTATACATACACTAAGGGATTTGTACACATTAATGTGCTAGTTTATGTTGATGATTTTCTTATTTCTGGGAATGATCCTGCTGCTTTGAAAACTTTTGAGGGGTATCCCATTTCTTGCTTCTATATGAAGGATCTTGGTGTTTTGAAATATTTTTTGAGGATAGAGGTAGCTCGCAACTCTTTGGGGTTATTTCTTTGTCAAAGAAAATATGCATTTTATATTATTCTACAGGCATGTCTTTTGGGAGCAAAGCCCTTAGGATTGCCAATAGAGAAAATTCATAAATTAACGCATGCTACAAGGACAATTTTGTCTGATCCTGAGCTGTAAAAATGGTTAATGGGTCGTTTGATTTATTTGGCAGTGCCCAGACCTGATTCGACATACTCGATTAATGTCTTATCCCATTTTATGCATGAGCCGAGGTAGGAGCATTGGAACGCGAATCTAGGTGTTGTTCGGTACCTAAAAGGCTCTTCTGGCCAATGGATTCTTTTGAGATCTGATAGTGATTTATCCTTGAAAGGTTGGTGTGATTCAGATTGGGCTGCTTGTCCATTAACTTGGCGTTCGCTTATTGGCTGGCTTGTCTTTTTGGGATAATCTCTTATTTCTTGAAAAATTAATAAACAAAATACTATTTTCTGTTCTTCTGCTAAGGCTGAGCATAGGTTTATGGCTTCCATCACTTGTGAACTCAAGTGGCTAAAAGCCTTGCTATTGAGCTTAAGTGTTCAGCATCCTAAAACAATTTCTTTATTTTGTGATAGTCAATCTATGCTGCATATTGCACATAATCCCATATTTCACGAATGTACTAAACATATTGAAGTGGATTGTCACTTTGTTAGGGATGCAATCCAGGATAGGTTGATTGCACCTTCTTATGTTCCGGCCTCCATTTAGTTGGCTGGCATTTTTAAAAAGGTGCTTGGTAAATTGCAATTTGAATATCTTCTCAGCAAGTTGGGCATTTATGATCTGCATGCTCCAACTTGAGAGGGTGTTAGAATATTATTATGAGATATTATCTTTTAGCAATTTGATTCCTAATGGGATATTATAAGATATTATTATGAGATATTATCTCTTAGCAATTTGATTCCTACATAAATACTACTATATATATATATCCTTAAGGTCTATCAATAAAATTTAAGAGATTACCCTATTCTTTTAAAAAAAGCATAAACATGCTAAGTTGCATGTATGTTTTGACATTTTTGTACAATTGTGTAGTTTTCATTTTGTATATTTTTTTTAAGGATATTTTGTATACTTAAAGCATTTGTTCTCTTTTTTAAGCCCTTAACTCAGTTGGTGTCACAAGTCAATTGGGCACCAACTCAATTAGAAAAATTACAAAAATACCATTTCATATTATATTATTCAAGGGCATATTTTTACTTTTAAAATAAAAAAAATGCTTATGGTGATTTTTGAACTCACACCAATGTGTAAAACATTAAATTTACCATTCAACCAAAAAAGTATTTTATATTTTTTGTACATTTTAATTTTATTATGCACACTTATCTCCATCAATTGTATATCTATATTATATTTTAAGTTCCAAACTGAGTTGGTGTCACGAGTAAACCTGCCACCAACTTAGTTAAGGAAATTATAAAATGCCCTTTCATATTATATTATTTAAGGGCACTTTAGTTTATTTTTCATTATTTATTGTATGTTATTTTCAAACACAAATGTGTGTTACTTGGTTGCTATACGCATACCCATGTGATAGAATTTCTAGTTAAAATAAAAAAATTCAGTTTAGAGAACTTTTATATTACTTAGTCTATATATTATATATTTTCCCTTTTTTTAGAAATAACCAAAATTATTAGTTATTTATGAAAATGACCAAATTGAAAAATTATGTACGTAAATGACATATTCTCCACAGTAAAACCCAATGGTGCCATAGGTATTGGCGGCACCACCCATCATAATCACCCAATGATTGGCCCATTTGAAAAAAAAAAGATTTTTTGGGTGGTGCTATAGGGATTGGCTACTGTAACATCCTAAATAGGGCCTATGCATTTCCAGTTTAATTGTATGAAATGACAAGTTTCAAGTACTATGAATAAATTTTGATACTTTTGAAACCTAGAAATGCATGAAATGGAAATGAAAATGGAAATAAAAATGGAAATGGAAATGGAAATGGAAATGGAAATGGACATTTTGGAAACTTAGACATTTTGGAAACCTAATGGAATTAGGAAAGTGAACATTTTGGAAAACCAAACCAAAATAGGAAACTAAACATTTTGGAAACCAAACCAAAATAGGAAACTAAACATTTTGGAAACCAAGCCAAAATAGGAAACTAAACATTTTGGAAACTTGGAAAATACAGAGCCCCTGCGAAAATTTTAGGAAACTTAAAAATGACCCCGGAATGTCGAATTTAAGAGCCCAAAGGGGAGCTTAGGGCCAAGTGACCCTAAAAGTATAAAGAACATGAACTTTGACCCAATAACGGACTTGGAAATGTGGCTCAAGATGCCACCTAAGGCTTTAGGAAATGGTCCAAATGCAAGAGGTTTTGGGCACGAGTTTGAGTCATCTAGGAAACAAATAAAAGAAATAAAATTTTGTCTCCATGAGTGGAGAGTTGACTGAAGACAAGGAAGAGGAGTTTCTATTCAATAAAAACTCTTGGCTAATTAGGAGATTTGATGGAATTTCATATTGATAAAACTAAAACTTATCACAAGTAAAGAATTGGCTGAATTAGGGACTCTAAGGCTAATAGATTCGGCCAAAGAAAGAAAAGAAAAGAGCCATTCTCTTCTCTTCAACATCTTGCCAAAACCACCAAGTGAAAGTAGCAACAATCTTTCCTCTTCTCTTTAGCCGAATTTCCCTTGTCAAAAACTCTCTCCATCTTTTTCTTTCTTTTTCTTATCTTCTACTATTCATCCACAAAAGCCAAAGCTTTGAGATCCACAATAGTGCCATAGCCGAATAGCATAAGGGATCTTCCGGGATTCGAAAACAAGGTAAGTACATCATTATACAATCGGCAAAAAGATCCCCTCCATGATTTAATAATAGATCAAATCTAACTAGTGATTTCGGCAGGAATTTGAAATAAAGATCAACTTCGGGATTTGAGGTAAGTGAGTCTATACATTCGGCCAAGGCCAAATCTTAGTCAATTAGATCAAATCGATCAAAAACTAATCTATTCAGAGATCTAGGAAGTTGCCGATTTCAAGGAAAAAGGGAGGTGAAGTTTCGGGATTTAAAAATCCATAAGGTAAGCCCCAAAGGTATTCGGCCAAAGTTATGTGATTACCTAGATTAGATCCGTAATTATTAAAAAGTGAAAACTAATTTATGTTGAAGTTTCAAGGTTGGTCAATATCAAGTGAAGGAAAACAAAGATTCCGGATTTGAACAAACATCAAATCGGCATCAAAGGTAAGCCTCTTTACAAATCCTACTAGGATTTGGATATTGTAGCCCAAAATAGAATTTATGCTAAGAAATATTTGATAAACCAAATGTAGGAATTAGGATCTAAACATTAGATCTTGCTTTCAAATCTCAAGGAATCGCTAAACAAATCGTGTGTATTCCACACTATTCTTAATAGTTTTATGGTTTAAATATGTTATATATGCTAATGTGAAAGTGAAAGAAAGTGGCTAAAGTGCCATATTTTGGTACAAAGTATTCGTGCACGCTTTCCTACTTCTACTAGGATTACTGAAATAAATGTTATACAAGTGAAAAGTGATGTGAAAGTGAAATAAAAATATGTTATGCATGATAATTATAATTTGGGGCATTCGGATTTATGTGAAAGGGCAAGAAGGTGTTGACTACGGTCTCACCAACGTTATAAGTAAAAGTGATGACTTGGTCTCACTAAGTGAATGTGATGACTTTGGTCTCACTAAGTGAATGTGATGACTTGGTCTCACTAAGTGGTAACTTCGATTACATTACGATGGTGGCTATGCCACAATATTATCGATGGGCGATGAGCACGCCGACCGCAGCCGAACGCCTTCGATGGAGTGTAGCGGAAGGAGGGTTGACTTAGTAGTCCCCACTGTGCACAAAGTTGAATGCGGTGGAGTGTAGCGGATGGCATATAGGTTTGGGTTCGGGTTTGCATCATGATCTTGAATTTTATATGCATATGATTTTTATGGTGTGCCTATCTCTATTATGTTTAGTGTTGGTTACACACCGAGTCTATCGACTCACCCGTTGTGGGAATATGTTTGGTGATGAGCAAGAATGGACCGGACTACAGAACTTGTGGTGGCCATGATCGACTTGAAGTTCGATTTAATTTGAATATTTATTTTATTTTAAAGTCTGTACAATTTATTATTTTGGGTTTCATTTTATGTAATAAGGCCACCGTGATTTAATTTTTTTCTACTATAATTACTATGTTATGAGTTTAGGGCTTTATAACTAGTAGGCCCACTTAGTATGAAATAAGTTTAAATATTTTGTCACTTGAAGCAAATGGGTTTTGTTATAAAAATAAATTTATTTTCAACTCAAGCCCAACCCACAATGAGCTATCTTCCAAAACTCACAGTTTTCAAAGTATTCGAATGAATTTGAACCAAGTTACTTGAGGAACATACCGATCCATCCATTCTCATGGGCCGGTGTGGGTGTTTCGATTTAATATCGAGCCAGTTCAAACTCTCTACTGTGGCCTAAGGCCCAAAACGCTTTTAAAATAAGGCCAAATAAGTTTTATGAAAGTATTTTTGCAAATAGACAGGTATAAAGACATGGCCCCTAAGTCTCCGACCCGCAGTCCACCAGGTAAGTATCCCTAACTCTATGTGTGATTCATCATTTATATAAGGGTAGAAAAGGCATGGAACGAGAATAGCATGATAGGAACTTGAACCCTGTGGTTAGACTACTCAAACACAAACACATAAGATTTAAGACACTAAACCAACCTATGACTAAGTCAATTAAGCTGGGGTGTGGCAACCATGGTACGCATGTCTAGGAGTGGATCCTCAAGAGCTTGGTATTTAAGGTCCTAGTGACTCACCTCCTCTTCTTGATTCCTACCAGTGCGTAGCTTCGGCTCACCCTAACCTGAGGACTTAACAGTGTGGCAACCCCAGACGCATGTCTAGGAATGGTTTCAGTGGGAGCTTGGTATTTAAGCAATCATGTGACTCACCTCCTCTCCACTCGAATCTGCACAGTGCGTAGCTTTGGTTCACCCCGACCAAGAAGGCTCGGTCATAGGCTAAACTCAATAACTAAAACCCGAAAGGGAACTAGCCATTTTTCGGAACCTTAATATTAAAATTTTTAAATCACTTTCTTTCGCTTATCCTTAATTCACGAAAACTATTTCTGTACACAATTATTTTCAAAAATTTTTGATCCATACAAATTACAAAAATGCCCTTAGTGGTAAAATTACCAAAGTGCCCTTGATTCATAAAATGATTCAACCACTCAACAGTGTTATCAAAATTTTATTATTTTATAAACATTCCAAAAGCCCTAACTTGCAAAATATCAATATACCCTGATTTATGGAAAATTACAAAATTGCCCCTAACTCACCAAAATTACCAAAATGACCCTGATTTCCAAAATTTTTGCAACATCATCATTTTGGAAAATAAATTTCTCAAAAAGAACCCTCAAAGTTTTACAACTTTTGAAATACCACTGATTTATTAAATTTTACAAATTTACCCTGATTTGTGAAAAATTACCAAAATACCCCTGAGGTTAAAAACTACCGAAATAACCCCGGATTTAAAATTTTTTTCAAATTATCCCTAGCTTCAAAATTTTCAAAATAATTTTCGACAAAAACACCAAGTAACGTTTTTCTTCTGAAAAATTACGAAAATGCCCCTGTAGGACAAAATTACGAAAATACCCCCGGGTAGAGAAAACAACAACAACAACAAAAACTACAACGTTTCTCTGAATGAACGTAAGTTCATACTTGTTTGATGGATGAATGAATGGAAAAGACGTATGTTTGTATGAATACGAAAGAACCACTCTTAAAATCCCATTCCATAAAACTCCTTCACCGATAAATAAGTGGAACAAAGACTAATCCATAAAATTTCTTAATCGATCTCGACGCTAGAAAATGAGTTCTAGAGGACGCGTCGTCAAGGACGCGAGAGGAAGAATAACCGTGTCGAACCCGTTAGATCGTGTCAAGGTTCGACAATGAGTTACCACCGCCACCACCACCCCATTTGTTAATGTCGAGCGTGAGGCTCGGAGCCGGGGGATGAGGTCGTGTCGCAGCCATGTTGCAGTATTGGAAATGGTGGTGGCGCGGTGAAAATTCGGAGCTCAAAATCATGCCCGAGCGACTCCGAGCCAACGGGGCCGAGGTGTTTAAATGGAGTGTCCGGTGTGGCACCCAGATCACGTCAGTATTGGTTGGAAGCAATCGAAGCGATTATGGATGAACTCGACCTAACCCCGAGGAGAAGTTGAAAGGGATGGTAGCTCATTACGTGATGAAGCATACCAATGGTGGCTAACTGTTCAGTGATGGTGCCACGCAGAGGATCCGACGGGAGTATGCTAAGGAGGCATATCGGAAGAAGTATGTAAGACTCGATATATTGATGAAGCGTGAAAGCTTTTCTAGGACTAGTTCAGGGGAATAAATCAGTGGCGGCATATGAGGCCAAATTTTTGAGGTTAAGCCGATATGCTCGAGGAGTAGTCGCGACTGAACATGAACGTTGTGTCCGTTTTGAGGACGGATTAAGGGATGACCTAAGGTTATTGATAGCTCCACATCAGGAGAGGGAGTTCTCCACGTTGGTTGAAAAGGCTAAGGTAGCTGAAGGAATTAAGGACTCGACTAGGCAGAACTCTGATAGGAATAGACCCAATAGAGGTTATGGATCGTTGGGAAATGTGCAGAAAAGGCCCAGAACTGAGGGGTCAAAAGGTCAGCAAGTTGATACCAGAGGGCAGTATCGTTCTTATGAATATTGTGGAAGGAAGCACTTTCGTGAGTGTTGGAAAAGATAGGAGCATGTCTTAAATGTGGGTCTAAGGACCATATGCTCAAGGACCGTCCAAAGATATCGATGATGAACGACCAACAACACGTAATGTTAATCGGCCAGTAGGGAGGACAAAGACCTCAACGAGGTCGAGGTTCAATAATGAGTTAATAATCTTTGGCGGAGGGCGTGGCGAGGTGCCACCAATACCGAGGCAAGACAAATAGGGTTTGGTTTATCTGGTTCGTCAAGGGAGGATGAAGATGCACCAGACGTCATAACCCAGACGTTCTCATTCATGGTAAACCATATTATGCTTTAATTGATGTGGGCTCGACCTATTCTTATGTTGCCTATAGTGTAGTTGAGACACTAGGCCTAGACTCTGAACTTTCTGACAAAGAGATGACGGTAGTAAGCCCATTAGGTCAAACTATAGTGGTAAATAAGATCTTTCGGAATATACCCCTAGAAATTCAGGGAGTGAGCTTTCGGGCTGACCTAATGGAATTACCCTTCGGGAAATTTGACCTTATACTTGGTATGGATTGGTTAGTAGAACATCGAGCCGTGTTGGATTGTGCGGCTAAACGAATGGAACTAAGGACCTTTGAGGATGAGGTGGTCATTATGATAGGAGAGAGAAGGAACTATTTGACTAATGTAGTTTCGGTGCTTAAGGCGGAAAGGATGGTACGTAAAGGGTACGAGGCGTTCTTAGCCTTTGTAAGCGCGTTGGATGGAAGTGAGGAAGGTGTCAAAGTAGTCAGAACAGTAAGGGACTTTGAGGATGTGTTTCGAGAGGAATTACCAGGAATACCCCGAGATAGAGAAGTTGAATTTGGAATAGACTTACTACCGTGAACAGGCGCTGTGTCAATTGCTCCATCACCAATGGCGCCAAAGGAATTAGTGGAGCTTAAGGCTCAAATCCAGGAATTATTGGATCGTGGGTTTATTAGGCCCAGTGTGTCTCCGTGGGGAGCACCGGTCCTGTTTGTGAAGAAGAAGGACGGAACTATGCGTATGTGCATAGACTATCGTCAATTGAATAAGCTGACCATCAAGAACAAGTATCCCTTGCCAAGGATCGATGACTTGTTCGATCAAATGAAAGGAGCCGCATGTTTTCAAGATCGATTTACTGGTGGGGATACAATCAGTTGAAGGTGAAGGAGGTCGATATCCATAAGACCGCTTTTAGGACAAGATATGGTCACTTTGAGTTTGTAGTAATGCCGTTTGGGTTGACAAACGCTCCAAAGCGTTCATGGATATGATGAATCGAGTGTTCCAACCTTACTTAGATAGGTTTGTTGTGGTATTCATCGATGATATCTTGGTATATTCTAAGTCCGAAGAGGAGCATGATGAGCATCTCCAATTGTGTTACAAGTATTAAGGGAGAAGAGCTTTATGCCAAATTCAAGAAGTGTGAATTTTGGCTTAGAAGTTGCTTTCTTAGGACACGTGGTGTCTGCCGAGGGAATAAGGGTGGATCCTAAGAAAATTGAAGCGGTGTTGGATTGGAAACCACCTAAGTCGATGTGCGAGATTCGTAGTTTCTTAGGGTTGGCGGCTATTATCAAGGTTCGTGAAAGGATTCTCGTCGATAGTCGCGCCATTAACAAAATTGTTGAGGAAGGAAGTACCCTTTGTGTGGATGATAAGCAACAAGAGAGTTTTGAAAAACTTAAAAGGTATTAACTAAGCTCGTGTTGATTCAACCCGAGGCAAGAAAGGATTTTGTGGTATCTTGTGATGCCTCACATACGGGTTAGGATGTGTTCTTATGCAAGATGGCAAGATAGTCGCCTATGCGTCCCGACGCTTAAGGCCGCATGAGGTGAACTACCCAACCCATGACTTGGAATTGGCAGCAGTGGTTTTCGCTCTCAAGGTGTGGAGGCATTATCTGTATGGAGAAAGGTCAGTGATCTACACAGACCACAAGAGTCTCAAGTATCTATTGACTCAAAAGGAATTAAACTTGAGGCAGTGAAGGTGGGTGGAATTACTGAAAGACTATGACTGTTTGATAGAATATCATCCGGGCAAGGCGAATGTAGTAGCTGATGCTTTAAGTAGGAAGGTTGTGACGGACTTAAGAGCAATGTTCGCTCATTTAAGCTTATATGAGGATGGAAGTTTGTTGGTAGAGTTACAAGTCAAGCCAACATGGTTGAAGGAAGTAAAAGAGGGACAGTTGGTTGATGAAGATTTAAATGTTAAGCTACAAAAAGCATGTAATGTAGAGTTGGAGGACTATGAGATTAATGATGAAGGAGTATTATGCTACAAAGGGAAAGTATGTATGCCAAGAGACAAGGAGTTAAGACAGAAGATCCTTTGAGAAGCGCATAGTAGCCCTTATGCTATGCATCCCGGAGGCATTAAGTCAGTCTGAGAGACTTAAGAGAACAATTTTGGTGGCGGATCTTAAACGAGAAGTTCTGAAATTTGTGGGAAGATGTCGGACGTGTCGCAAGTTAAGGTCGAACACCAAGTTCCATCGGGATTGCTTCAGCCAATCCAGATTCCACAGTGGAAGTGGGAAAGAATTACCATGGACTTCGTTAGTGGGCTTCCCCTTACGCCTACTAAGAAGGACTCGGTATGGGTTATAGTAGACCGTTTGACTAAGTCCGCACATTTTATCCCAGTAAGAATAGACTATCCCCTTCAAAAGCTAGCCAAGTTATATGTGGCAGAAATTGTGAGGTTACATGGAGTACCAATGTCGATCATCTCTGATAGAGACCCAAGGTTTACGTCTCGATTTTGGAAGGCACTTCATCAAGCTTTAGGCACCAAGTTGGATTTCACTACGGCCTTTCATCCACAATCGGACGGGCAGTCTGAACGAGTAATACAAGTGTTGGAGGATATGTTGAGAGGATGTGTGATGGATTTTCGAGGAAGTTGGGAGGACTACTTGCCTTTAGCAGAGTTCGCCTACAACAACAGTTATCAGGCTAGCATTCGAATGGCACCGTATGAAGCATTGTACGGACGGAAGTGTCGTACTCCTACTTGTTGGACTGAGTTAGGAGAACGTCGAGTTTTGGGACCAGAGATAGTGGCAGAAACAGAAGAGAAGGTTGAAATAATTCGAACACGGTTAAAAGAAGCCTCAGATAGACAGAAGTCTTATGCCGACCTCAAACGGAAGGAAATAGAATTTGAAGTAGGAGACCAAGTGTTTCTAAAAGTCTCACCATGGAAGAAAGTGATGAGGTTTGGTCGGAAAGGGAAATTAAGCCCAAGATTTATCGGACCCTATCGGGTACTAAAGCGAGTGGGACCAGTGGCATACCAGCTAGAGTTGCCACCAGAGTTGCAACAAATGCATGACGTGTTCCATGTGTCCATGCTACGTCGTTACCGATCGGATCCCTCTCACATAGTACCAGTAGAAGAAGTGGAGCTAAGGCCAGACTTAACCTACGAGGAAGAGCCAATTCAGATTCTGGAACGCGACGTGAAAGTACTACGGAGGAAGTCAGTTCCTCGAGTTAAAGTATTGTGGCGAAATCATGGATCGGAGGAAGCTTCGTGGGAACCAGAAGAGGCAATGAGACAACAATACCCTCAATTGTTTAGTTAGAAAAATTTCGAGGACGAAATTTTGTTTAAGGGGGGTAGAACTGTAACATCCTAAATAGGGCCTATGCATTTCCAGTTTAATTGTATGAAATGACAAGTTTCAAGTACTATGAATAAATTTTTGATACTTTTGGAAACCTAGAAATGCATGAAAATGGAAATGAAAATGGAAATGAAAATGGAAATGGAAATGGAAATGGAAATGGAAATGGACATTTTTGGAAACTTAGACATTTTTGGAAACCTAATAGAATTAGGAAAGTGAACATTTTGGAAAACCAAACCAAAATAGGAAACTAAACATTTTGGAAACCAAACCAAAATAGGAAACTAAACATTTTGGAAACCAAGCCAAAATAGGAAACTAAACATTTTGGAAACTTGGAAAATACAGAGCCGCGCGAAAATTTTAGGAAACTTAAAAATGACCCCGGAATGTCGAATTTAAGAGCCCAAAGGGGAGCTTAGGGCCAAGTGACCCTAAAAGTATAAAGAACATGAACTTTGACCCAATAACGGACTTGGAAATGTGGCTGAAGATGCCACCTAAGGCTTTAGGAAATGGTCCAAATGCAAGAGGTTTTGGGCACGAGTTTGAGTCATCTAGAAACAAATAAAAGAAATAAAATTTTGTCTCCATGAGTGGAGAGTTGGACTGACACAAGGAAGAGGAGTTTCTATTCAA
The DNA here is from genome assembly GCA_025506655.1 of Gossypium rotundifolium. Classification (NCBI taxonomy): domain Eukaryota; kingdom Viridiplantae; phylum Streptophyta; class Magnoliopsida; order Malvales; family Malvaceae; genus Gossypium; species Gossypium rotundifolium. The sequence goes on from CP106729.1 coordinate 33,610,860, forward strand.
TAAAACTCTTGGCTAATTAGGAGATTTGATGGAATTTCATATTGATAAAACTAAAACTTATCACAAGTAAAGAATTGGTGAATTAGGGACTCTAAGGCTAATAGATTCTACCAAAGAAAGAAAAGAAAAGAGCCATTCTCTTCTCTTCAACATCTTGCCAAACCACCAAGTGAAAGTAGCAACAATCTTTCCTCTTCTCTTTAGCCGAATTTCCTTGTCAAAACTCTCTCCATCTTTTCTTTCTTTTCTTATCTTCTACTATTCATCCACAAAAGCCAAAGCTTTGAGATCCACAATAGTGCCATAGCCGAATAGCATAAGGGATCTTCCGGGATTCGAAAACAAGGTAAGTACATCATTATACAATCGGCAAAAAGATCCCCTCCATGATTTAATAATAGATCAAATCTAACTAGTGATTTTGGCAGGAATTTGAAATAAAGATCAACTTCGGGATTTGAGGTAAGTGAGTCTATACATTCGGCCAAGGCCAAATCTTAGTCAATTAGATCAAATCGATCAAAAACTAATCTATTCAGAGATCTAGGAAGTTGCCGATTTCAAGGAAAAAGGGAGGTGAAGTTTCGGGATTTAAAAATCCCTAAGGTAAGCCCCTAAAGGTATTCGGCCAAAGTTATGTGATTACCTAGATTAGATCCGTAATTATTAAAAGCTGAAAACTAATTTATGTTGAAGTTTCAAGGTTGGCCGAATATCAAGTGAAGGAAAACAAAGATTCCGGGATTTGAACAAACATCAAATCGGCATCAAAGGTAAGCCTCTTTACAAATCCTACTAGGATTTGGATATTGTAGCCCAAAATAGAATTTATGCTAAGAAATATTTGATAAACCAAATGTAGGAATTAGGATCTAAACATTAGATCTTGCTTTCGAAATCTCAAGGAATCGCTAAACAAATCAGGTGTGTATTCCACACTATTCTTAATAGTTTTATGGTTTAAATATGTTATATATGCTAATGTGAAAGTGAAAGAAAGTGGCTAAAGTGCCATATTTTGGTACAAAGTATTCAGGTACGTTTTCCTACTTCTACTAGGATTACGAAATAAATGTTATACAAGTGAAAAGTGATGTGAAAGTGAAATAAAAATATGTTATGCATGATAATTATAATTTGGGGCATTTGGGATTTATGTGAAAGGGGAAGAAGGTGTTGACTACGGTCTCACCAACGTTATAAGTAAAAGTGATGACTTCGGTCTCACTAAGTGAATGTGATGACTTGGTCTCACTAAGTGAATGTGATGACTTGGTCTCACTAAGTGGTAACCGGTTACATTACGATTGGTGGCTATGCCACAATATTATCGATGGGCGATGAGCACGCCGACCGCAATGACGCCTTCGATGGAGTGTAGCGGAAGGAGGGTTGACTTAGTAGTCCCCACTGTACAAAGTTGGTACGGGTGGAGTGTAGCGGATGGCATATAGGTTTGGGTTCTGGTTTGCATCATGATCTTGAATTTTTATATGCATATGATTTTTATGGTGTGCCTATCTCTATTATGTTTAGTGTTGGTTACACACCGAGTCTATCGACTCACCCCGCTTGTGGGAATATGTTTGTGATGAGCGATAATGGACCGGGACTACAGAACTTGTGGTGGCCATGATCGACTTGAAGTTCAGTTTAATTTGAATATTTATTTTATTTTAAAGTACTTGTATAATTTTTTATTTTGGGTTTCATTTTATGTAATAAGGCCACCGTGATTTAATTTTTATTTCTACTATAATTACTATGTTATGAGTTTAGGGCTTTATAACTAGTAGGCCCACTTAGTATGAAATAAGTTTAAATATTTTGTCACTTGAAGCAAATGGGTTTTTGTTATAAAAATAAATTTGTTTTCAACTCAAGCCCAACCCACAATGAGCTATCTTCCAAAACTCACAGTTTTCAAAGTATTCGAATGAATTTGAACCGGGTTACTTCGAGGAACATACCAGATCCAGTCCATTCTCGTGGGCCGGGTGTGGGGTGTTTCAGCGGCATTAGTGGAAATACATGTTCCATTGGTTAAAAATACTTGTATTATGAGAAGAAAATAGGAAAAAAATATTTTTTAATAGGTAGTGCCATAGCCATTGGCGTCACCACTATCAGAGGGGAAGAAAAAATAGCTTCTTTGGGTTGTGTCATAGGGATTGGTGTCACCGGTGTCAGAGGGTTTAAAATTTTGAAATTTTTTGGGTGGTGTCATAGGTATTGGTGTCACCAGTTGAGGCAAATTTAATTTTTTCGACCTAATTCAGGCTAAGTTAAATATTATTTTGTAAATTATTTGATTTGGTTTAGGGTTCCATTAATTATAATTCCACCCATTTATCTTTCTTTTTTTTAACATCTCGCCCCCTATTCTTTTTTTTAATTCCCTTCAATTTTTCGTTTTTTAAATTTTCTCCCTATTCTTTCTTTCTTTTACCTTTCATTCATTTTTCTTCTCTCTTTTTTTTTTTTTTTTCTTTATCCCTTTTTTTTTCTTCAACCTCAATTTTTTCTTCTCCTTTTCATTTTCCTTCTTTATTTTCCCTTTTTCTCTAAATATTTCAATAGTTGTGTATGTCAATTGTACCAGGCATTTTATTTATGTTAAGTATGACTCCTATTTCAGTCAAATTTGAGAAATAATCTTCTAGTTAAACTATGTTTATTTGTTTCAATCAAACTCTGATTAGTCTAGATTATTTTATTATTATTTGACCTATGAATTTAGCCTATAAATAGACTCTTTTACAACCTTAGAAAATACACCTATTAGAGATTAGAACTCATAACACTTTTAGAGAATTTTCTATTTACGTTTTGAGGGTTATTTGTTTTTGAGTTTTCTAGGTTTAGTTTTTATCTTTATTTTTTGTACTTTTCGTTCTTTTGCCATTATAGTAAAATTATCTTTGCCCATTGTTTTTTATCTTCTTTGGAGGAGTTTTTTCATGTTAAATTTGTGTGTTGAATTTCTCAATTTTTTCCGCTATTTTAACTTGTTCGTTGCTTAATCGGATCGATCCTCAACAAGTGGTATCAGAGTTAGTTCAATTTTCGTAGATCAACCCGTTCAAAGATGATAGCAACAAGGTTTGAAATTGAGAAGTTTGATGGTATCACAAATTTCAATTTGTGGCAAGTTTGGATGATGGCAAATTTAGTTCAAACTAGCTTGAAAAAGGTTGTTATCAGGAAAAAGCCTGAGAATCTAAATCAAATAGAATGGGAAAAGCTTGATAAAAAGGCCTTGTCTGCAATCCAGTTGTGCTTCACAAATATAGTATTGCAGGAGGTATTGATGGAGAAGACCTCATCCGCCTTGTAGAAAAGGTTAGAAACTCTTTATGTGACTAAGTCTCTGGCTAACCAATTAGTGTTGAAACAATGTCTATTTACATTTCGCATGAACGAAGGTGAGCTTCTTAGAGATCACATCAGTCAATTCATTACACTTTTAAATGATTTAAAAAACGTTGAGGTTCAGATTGACGATGAAGATCAGACTATGCTATTATTATGCTCTTTACCCCCTTCATACAAGTCTTTCAAGAAGACCCTAATTTATGACAAAGACAAACTCTCATTCGAAGATATGAAGGGTCATTTTTTGAGTAGAGACAAACTCGACAATGATTTTGGTTCAGATAGCAAGGCAGATAGGCAGGCTTCCATTTTAATAGCATCAAAGAAGCGAGACAAAAGGTGCCACTATTGTAAAAAGTTAGGTCACGTCAAAGCAGATTGTTATAAACTGCAAAATAAAAGAGTTGCTGAGAGTAATGAGGAAGATGTAGCTGGTGCTAATTTGGTCGATGAAAGTGGTGATGATTTCTTGTTAGTGTCAATGAGTGATAACTCCAAACTTATGTCTAAGTGGATCCTAGATTTGGGATGTTCTTTCCACATGTGTCCTAATAGAGAATGGTTCTCCACATGCAGTTCGGTTGAAAGTGGAGTTGTGTGCATGGGAAACGATTTATCTAGTAAGGTAATTGGAATTGGTACTGTTAAAATTAGGATACACGATGGGACGATTAGGACACTCTCAGATGTCAGGTATGTACCTTATTTACTAAAGAATCTCATCCCCTTAAATATTATAGACTTGAAAAGATGCAGAATCAACATCGAGTTAAGCGGCATTAAAGTATCCCGTGGAACTCTCGTTTTGTTAAAAGGTAAAATAACCGGTAATCTTTATATTCTGGAAGGTTCTATAGTGACCGATGAAATCAAACGTCCTTTGTCCGTTCCGGAGTCAAAGTCAACTCATTTAGATCAGAGGCCACTTGGTCATTGGAGGAAAAAAGATATGACCATTTCGTTGAAGAGAGGTTCTATTTTGGAAGCAGGTTTTGAAAAGTTAGGGCACTGTGTTCGTGAAAATTAGACCCGAGTTAGTTTTGATTTGGTAGCGTAAAAGTCAAAGGCTAGAAAGAAATCTTTCAGTTTCTAAGCACAGATTCGACTTAGTTAATTCCATGCATAATTTAAGATAGGCCCGTGGCGGGCTTTGGCAAAGATGACGTGGAAATATGAGTTAAGGTGGAGATTTGTTAAGTATGACTCCTATTTAAGTCAAATTTGAGAAATAATCTTCTAGTTAAACTATTTTTATTTGTTTCAATCAAACTCTGACTAGTCTAGATATTTTATTATTATTTGACCTATGAATTTAGCCTATAAATAGGCTCTTTTACAACATTAGAAAATACACTCATTAGAGATTGGAACTCATAACACTTTTAGAAAATTTTGTGATTACGTTTTGAGGGTTCTTTATTTTTGGGTTTAGTTTTTATCTCCATCTTTTGTACTCTTCATTATTTTGCCATCATAGTAAAATTATATTTGCCTGTGGTTTTTTATCCTTTTTAGAGGGGTTTTTCCACGTTAAATTTGTGTTGTAACACCCCAAATCCAGCCCATGCGTTTCGACTGGATCTGGCGTGTCACGGCTTGTACATTGAAAACTTTTGCCTTGTTGGTTTTGGAAGTCGTAAGTTAATTAGACATTATTAGAGTAAATAAGTGACATTTTAAAATAAAATCTTATATTAGTATTATTAAGTATAAATAAACATTGACATAAAATTTATAAGTTGCATAATATTGAAAACTTCTTAGTTGAATAAAAACTAGGGCCTTAAAAATCCCAAATAAAAATAAAATAAACTTAAAGAAATCTCAAATAATTTGTAGAAATAAAACTTGATGGCCCTCGAGTGCCGCTTTCGGCTCTCATGTTCACGATCTCTGCTCACCTGAAATGTTGGGAAAAATAAAAGGTTGAGTCACCAAGACTCAGTGTGCAAATCCTGAGAACACATAAAAAGGCTTGAGGCCCACAAACACATTATGAGCCTTGGCCCGTATACAAGGGTAACAAAATATGCAACATGGCCCATCCCAAACCTATGAGTCCATCCTCTACACACCCCTGTACCAACCATCACACCGTGGGGATTTCTACAATCAACCCTCCATCCGCTACACACCATATCGACAGCTGTGCTGCCTGTCATAAAGATCGATCACTATGTGACCTATGTGGCGAAGCCACCGATCACTGTGTGACCTTAATAATATATCGACAGCTGTGCTACCTATCATAAAGACCGATCACTATGTGATCTATGTGGCAAAGCCACCGATCGCCTCGCGACCTGCTCCCCTTCCGTAAATCAATCAATCCCATCCCATGCATACATGCAAGAATCAGAACATTAAACAATCTAAACAGATCACATATTTTTACATACTTCGATACACATAGAGAAGTTTCTATGATTACGTACCTGGCATCCCTTGCCTACCCTTTCTGGGTAATACGACTGTTCATACAGCCTCATTTTTCGACTTTTAGCCCATAACATACATATAATTCAGATTAACTAGTGTGATAGAGATCTACACACCTTTTCCGGCTTTTAGCCCATAACATACATACAATATAACAAAGCTTATGTGTCAATAATCTACACACGATTCCGATAAAATGAGGCTTTCTATATCGACGCTATCCTTAGTTGACACAACCGCTTTACGCCTAAGGTGTTGTTCGAAGCGGTCCACAACCAATTGGCCAATCTCGAGCAATGAATCTTCGCTCGTTTCTTAAACTTAGGGATTCTTTCTTTTGCCTGATCTATATTTAATTCCATCATAAATCCTTATCAGAGTTACTATAATAATATTTAATCGTTAATCCTCCTTATAAAGTTAAAATCTTGTATATAATGATGAAATCTAATAGAAATCTAGGAAAATCTTCTTACCTTAAAAATCTCAAAATTGGAGACTTATGAATTTCGGCTTTTAGATCTAGTCGACTAGGCTTCCTTCAAATCCCGACTTGCCGCCCATCATAAACCATTAAACTATTAGCTTTCGGCTTTTTCCTTTTCAAAAATCGAGAATAGATTATGAGAACTAATCAAAAATCTACTCTTACCTTAACTTAGGAGATTCGACTAGTACTAGAGAGAGAATTCGACAATGTCAATGAAGGATTTAAATGCCGAAAGTATAGAACAATTTCTCAAATAGGATGAATAAAATAAAAACTATAGAGATTTTGGCTTTTTAGAGAAGGAAGAGAATAATGGAGTTTTCAGCTTTTAGAAGAAAGAAGAGAATAATGGAGTTTTCGGCTTTTAGGAGAAAGAAGAGAATAATGGAGTTTTTGGCTTTTAGAAGAACGAAGAGAATAATGGAGTTTTCACTTTTGGAGAAATTGGGAAAGAAATTTGGAGAAAAGAAGCTAAGGAATTTCGGCATAAAAGGGAGAGGATTTAATGTCGAAACAAGGAGCTAGCCCCTATTTATAGGAAATTCGACAACCCTTTGCCATGTAGTAGTTGGTTTCAGATCCTCTCGTTGATGGATTCTTGGCCATCACTCTCTTTGTAGATAAATTCTAACTTTTCTCCTTTATCTTAATCTACTAGCTCATCTAAAAGAGACTTAATTATCTCTAACTCCTCCTCCTTTATCAAGATATTATCCACATATTTTAATCATAAAATCCCTAGTTCTTAGCCTTTATCTCGCTTATTATCCACATAAAATAAATTCCTAAATAATAGCCTTTATCTGCTTATTATCCACATATTTTAAACATTAAAACCCCTAAATTTTAGCCTTGTTGCCATCCACTCCACCTAATCCTAATGCCCAAAATTTAGCTAACTTAAATTAAAAGAATTGGGCTCCATGAAACTTAAATTTGGGCCCCTTACTCCTTGTGTGTGGCGTCACCTCCTAAGATTGGGCCACAAGCCCACTTTGGTATTTTAAACATAGATACTACCTTTTAAACCCTATAATACCCAAACAGATAATTTTAATCAAGGCCTCTGCCTAAGCCTGAGCCCAATTTGGACCTCTAACACTTAAATTAACTCATTCCACATATTCACCCATTAAACGCATAGGCCCAAAAATTTAGGATGTTACATGTGTGTTCAATTTCTCAATTTCTTCCGCTATTTCTACTTGTTCGTTGCTTAATCGGATTGATCCCATCAATTTATAATCTTGAATTTATTATGTCCAATTAAACAATTAATTAACATTACAGAAATATATTAAATAAAAAATAGTTTACATGAAAAATTTTTAAATAACTATTATTTTTCATAATTCAAATCAAATAATTTACAAAATAATATTTAACTTAGCTTAAATTGGGTCCAAAAAATATTAACTTTGCCTCAAGTGGTGACGCCAATGCCTATGGCACCACTTAAAAAATTTCAAAAATTTAAACCCTTTGACACCGATGATGCCAATCCCTATGGTACAACTCAAGAAAAAGTTATCTTCTCACCCCTTTCTGATAGTGGTGACACCAATGGCTATGACATCACCAAAAAAATTTCAAAGGTCCTCTAGGTGACACCAATGGCTATGACACCACTTGTTGAAAAAATATTTTATTTTATTTTTCTATTTTTCTCTTAGAATACATGTATTTTTAATTGGGAAACGTTTATTTGTACTAGTGTTGCCCGTCCTTATGGCACCACTAAAAAAAAATTATTATTTTTAAACGGGCTAATCATTAGGTGATTATGATGGGTGGTGCCGCCAATACTTATAGCACCAACGGTTTCTATAGTGGAGAATATAACATTTACGTATATAATTTTTAAAGTGGGTCATTTTCATAAATAATTAATAATTTTGGGTATTTTTAAAAAAGACTTACATTTTTAGTCATTAAGGAAGTTTATAAAAGTAAATAGGGTAAATTAGACTTTTATTAAGTCTTTTAATTGAATATTTTTTATTTTTCTAATATTTTCAAACCCTTATTAATATTTACTCTTTTATTTTTCTAAATATTTAAATACTTTAATTGTTATTTATCACAATTAAAATTTTGGATATGATTTTTTATTTAAATATATATCTATATAATAATATATTTTTCCACACCGTTTTTAATAAATAGTGAGAGTGTGGATAACTTTAATTATAAAATTTTACATTTTATTAATTTTTTAAATTTAATAATTATAATAAATATTTTTATCATGTTATCTTTAAAATTTATTATTACATTTTATTTTAATGAATTGTTTTTAAATATTATTTTATTATTTATTATAATGTTTTAATTCTTTGGAAGTTACAATTATGTTCTAATATTATTTTTATTGTTATTAAATTGTTGTTAATTTTCTTTATTTTGATTATTTAGAAGTTACATTTTGTTACTTTTATTTTTTTATAGGAGCTATGAAATTTTGTGTATATATAATTTTGTTTGATTTTTTGGATGACCATTTCATTTCTTCTTTTGTAGAATTGTAGCATTGCCTGATTAAATTTTCTTTTGTCATTTTGTGAATAATTAACGCAAATTGTGATTATTTTGATCTAATTAATTAACTAGTTAATTTTTTATTTTGTTATAGGTTTAATGAAGTAATATTGAATGAGATCCGTGTGGAAAACTACACAATTCTTCTTGTTATTATCTTACAAAACATTGTTCTTTTTGTGATGCTAATTTGTGAATGGTGGATTTAAATTTTAACAAGAATGATATTGGAAGCTTAGAAGGCTTGATATCTGTCATTACAGAAAATGTTCATGGTGCATTGAAAATGATGAAAAAAAAGGTTATCGAGTTTTTTATTTTAATTTATTTATTTTTAGTGATTTGAGTTTGATTTTGTAACTTTATTTTAATTTTTATGGTAATTTTAGTTTGAGTGAATTTATTTTGTATTTGATTCGCATATGTAACGACTTGATCTTTTGTAGTGTCAGAAAATACAGTTTTGGAATTTCGTTACCGTAAATCTAGTCCGTGAATATTGAATAAAGATATTTATAGAGTTAGTGTATAGATGAATTGAAAATTTGAGTAGTAATTTAACCGAAATTGTGAGTAATTAAGGCTAGGGACTAAATTATAAAAGTTTGATTGCTATAGATTTTAATTAGGAAATGGCTTGGAGACTTATATAACAGTTATCCAAAATATTAAAATGACAAATAAACCAAATAAAAATAGATGTTAGTGGTGTTTGATTTTAAATGCCATTAATTTGATTAATTAAAGGATTTTGTTTAATTAATCATGATTAACTTAACTAATTAAGTTTAATTAACCTACTAACCTAAGTATATAAACAAAATTTAATGGGAAAGGATGACAAAAGTCACCATCTTCCCCAAAACCTATTATCCACCATTGAAGAAGTTTGGAAGCTAGGTTTTAACTTTCGAATATTAATTCTAAGTCTTTAGCCATTTTTCTTTTATTATTTTTTTTGTAAATTTGAGGTTATGGGGTTTAATTTAACTAGCTTGTAACACCTTATACCTGACCCGATTGCGGGGTTTGAGCTATAAGGTGCCATATTCGTTGTTGGAGCAACTACGATCAAATTAAATATAATTCATATCATTAGACATACAAATATGAGTAATATAAGCAAGTAATATGATAAATAATCATTTCCAAGTCTTATACGAGCTTACAAAAGCTCTAATGTTAACTCGAGGTCAAATTCGGACTGAATTGTAAAAAAATTCAAATTTTAAGATTGACGTCAAGACGTGAGGGAATTTCTCGTCGAGACGATAGGGCTCCTCGTCTCGTCATGATATTATAGGTCATTTCTCGTTGCGACGTGATACGTTTGACGTCACGACATCACATACTATTTTTAGAATTCCAATTTTCTCAAAACCTACAATTTTTACACACAAACATGTTACACTACTACACCTAAAGATCAATAAACTTAAGTAGCTTTCAAACACCAATTAAAACATTTCAACATTCTTAATTAACAATATATATGAGATATCACTTACAAGTTATCTAATTAGTATTATTACTTTCAAAGCTTTAAACATATTCATCCATTCATCTAGGTTATAGATAGTTGCAACTTTTGATGCATTTCAACCACATTTAGAGCTCATATGTATACCATCATTTATTAACCTATACCATACATACAATTTTTAATTCAAAAGTGCATAAAACATAATATTGCACCAAAATCGACCAACCTTATATACATGCCATTTAACTAACAAAAGAAGATACACAAGCATTGTTGAGTCCAGGATCTTTGATTGGATGCTGAAGCCGATGCTGGGGATCTCGAATTGAACCTAACCTACAAACGAAAAATAAATCGTATGCTGAGTAATAGGGCTCAGTGGTACCTTTATGATTCAAGATATTATAATTTAATATAAAAGCATGAAAATAAATATGTGAACTCAATTTGTAACTCAAATAAGTTCAATATATACATTTAAGTATGCAGGGACGGATCCAGGATTTTATTCTAAGGGGGCAAAACTTTTAAATCAGAACGACCTTTTTTTTAACGTAAAAAAAGTGCAAATTATTCTCGGATACTATTTTTTTCTTATCAAACAAATCAATTTATGTTTTTTAAAAAGCACGAACGATTTAATTGTAAAAAAAAATAAGAAAAAAAATCACACTAAATAGAATTAAATATTTCTTTCCAATATAAGAAAAAGGATAACTAATATTATACTAAAAATTTCAGAAATATCATTATAATTCCAAAAGAAAATTAAAAAGGACTTGGCCTTAGTCCTATTTCTCAATACTAGGCATCCTAAATTGCACCCTCCGTTTTTTCATAAGATCGAACTCATCAATGATAGAATCTATTAAAAATTCTTGAGCTATCTCTTTTTTGATGTATGCCACCAAGTAAGTTAAAAGAAAATCATTCTTCATTCTGTTGCGAAGCCTTGCCTTCACAATTTTCATGGCTAAAAAAGCTTATTCGGTTGTTGCAGTAGACACAAGAAGAGTTAGCACAAGATGAATAATTCTATCAATAAGAGGATAAATACTTGGCTTATTTGTCTTAGCTAGCACTTAACACAGCTTGACAACTGTAGAAGTTTTTTGCAACTTCGTGCTTTGATGAGCATCTAGTTGAAAATGCTCCAATTGAATCTTCATGTGTAGCTTTTCTTGCTCCGTAAAATCGTCCGGATAAAAATCATTCATAAGCTTGTAGATATCTTCCACTCGAAAAGCTTTGTAATTATTGTGTGGATCTAAAGCGGAGCTAAGAACAAGTAACCCCGCCACCTCATCATTAAAGTGAGAATTCATTTATGTTAGTAATGAATTGATACCAACAACGTATATATGAAACCGATAGGATGCTCAATTGTGAGGTTATATTTTTGGATGCGAGACCAACCTCGACTAGCTTTGTACGAAGCACAAAAATTTGGGACTTCTATCTCATGATCTTTAAAAAATAACTTCACTTTCACAAACAAAGGATCTGACCGCCTCCGGATTACTAACGTCCAGAGTAGAAATCATGTACAAAAGATATAAAAAGCAGTATCCGCAATCGTATGGTAAGGTTGTAATCTAGTTACAATGAAGTAAGTGAGTACTTTGAGGATCGTACCCAAGGGAGGCAAGCACTAAATTAATTCTAACCTAAATAGGAATAGATCTAATTAGTACTTTAATTTGATTATATTACGGAGAATAAAAATAACAATTTTGGTAAACTATACTAATAATAATAAAAGAAAGTAAAGAAATAAATAAAACACGAGAAATCAAAGAGTAAAATATATCAAATCTGATGATGGGTGTAACACCCCTCACCCGTGTTCAATGTCGAAATAGGGTTATGGAGCATTACCGAACTTATAACACATTTAAACATATATTTCACATACAATTAGTCAATTCATATACAATTCATTCACAACCAATCATGTTGTCCCTAATTCGAGCCTATGAGGCTCTAAACATGCATTAGAAGTGGTTCGAGCCTAAATCGATAACTTTGGAAACTTTTTTAACATTTAAAAAATTTTCTAAAAAATAGGGGACACACGCCCGTGTGGTCCGGCCGTGTGTCTCACATTGCCAAAGACACGCCCGTGTGGACATTCAAAATGGGAGCACATGGCCGTGTCCCAGCCCGTGTCTAACCTCATGTAACTTTCTGACTTGGGTCACACAGCCAACACACATGCCCGTGTGCCCTAAAAATGGCCATGCACGCCCGTATACTAGGCCGTGTGCTAGGCCGTGCCTAACCTATAGGGTATACTGACTTATGTCACACCGCCAAGTCACACGACCATGTGTGAGGATGTGTGGAGCATACTGACTTGGTTTTAATTTCAACACCAGGGGACACACGGCCGTGTACATAATCGTGTGTCACACACAGCTATGACACATGCCGTGTGTGGACAAAAATAGGCTATTTACCAAGCCAATTTGCCACCCCATCTTATGCACACCTACACTAAACTCAATGGCACCAAAACATAGCATATATGAGCATTTAAATCAACTCCAACCAAGCATAATCCATGCCATTTCATTTCTAACCAATACAAAACACAAATACCACAATGTACCATTCAATTTCATGCCATATTTCACTATATCAAATCATCAATATGGTTATTTTCTAAACATGCATTATTTTACCTAATATCACAAACATATCATTCTTCAAACATGGACTATTTCATACTCTAATTACTAATTCAAAAACAACCTATCACAACTAGCATTTGTAGAGCAATTACCAAACTCAAAACAAAGGTCATTTGCACACTTATATACATCATCAAATTCACCAATAGAAGCCAACTCACATGGCTATATATACAAACCAAAACATAGATATTCACAAACTAGCTCAAATGGCAAAACTCACTACCAAGTACATATCAAAATGACCATAATCCTATACATGCCATATGACCAAACCATAAGCTCAAAAGTACCAAAGTGATAATAGGATAGTGTGACGTAGTCTCCGACGATCCCCGAATCTGAGCTAGCTTTGAAATCACTATAAAACATGGAAAAATAAACAAAGTAAGCTTTACAACTTAATAAGCTCGTATGAAATAAACTCAATTTAATCATAGATATACAATTCAACAAATTTAATATAACAACATATAGATCATTTAACTACCAAACCTTTCACATATTCAATCATAATCTTATATGCAAACTTCACAATCTCTTCGATTTAAAGATTATACGGTTCATGTACATACCTGTACCATCTCGTATTAATCTCATACTCAATCACATCTTTTATTTACCCGTTGAACCATTCAGAATACTATCGAATACTGGGGAAACTCACACCGAAGTTCCACATATATAGCCAATGCTATCTCAATCTCATATCACATATATGCTTACTCTCAAGCTATCAACGGGCCTACTCACACAAGCTGTGGGTCAAGACGTAGCTACACGGTGCTGCTCACACAAACTGTCAAGTAACAGCAACATATGCCGATATACTTAGCCACTGGTAGGACGTACAAGACCAGCACCCGGATCACATAATCACAATAAGCCTAAATGACATGTCATTCGTATCCAAATCTATTCCTAAGGTTCAGCCGGGATTTTACACTTGCCGAATCATCGTCGAATCATTTTCGAACATGTTCGTAGTCTCGTATTCATAGTTTATGCAATATCAAGGCATTAAAAACATAATTATAACAATGTTTATTACATACGAACTTACCTCGGATGTAAAAACGGCTAAATTGATCGATTAGTCGAGAACTTTATTTTTCCCTGATCTAGCTCCGAATTTCACTTTTCTTGATCTATATGTAATCAAAACCAGTTTATTTAATTATCTCTCTAGTCAATTTAGTCCAAATCACATTTTAAAGCACTTTTACACATTTTCCCTAATGTTTCACATCTTTTACAATTTAGTCCTTATTTTATAAAAACACAAATTCATGCAATTCAACCACAACCCATGCTAGCCGAATTTCAATTAGGTCCCTAGCAGCCCATATTTTCCATTTATTTCACATTTTAACCACAAAGTTTTCATTTCACAAATTAATCCTTAATTTGCATTTTCACTAAAAATCACTTTATAAAACTTGCATAACTATCAACAAACATTAATAATCTATCATTAAACATCAAAATACTCATGAATTAATCAATGGAAACATCTAAAATCTTTAACAGTTTTGCAAAATAGTCACTGGGCTGGTTAGACTAAGCTGCAACGATCTCAAAAACATAGAAATCATTAAGACGGGACAAAAACAGACTTACAATTGAGCAATGCAATGACCGAACCCTAAATAGCTTCCATGGCTTCTTCTTTCTTTGTATTTTCGGTTAAGGAAGATGATAATGGATGAAATTTTGTTTCATTTTACTTATTATACGAAATTACAAAATTAACCTTGTTTTATAACATAAAAAATCACTTAATATATGCCCATAATTGTCCACTCACAATAGAAATGGTCTAATTACAACATAAGACCTCCTCTTTAATATTACATAGCTATTAGATGCCTTTAGCTAATAGAACTCCACTTTTTACAGTTTCTACGATTTAGTCCTTTTTATTAAATTAAACGCTCAAACGATAAAATTTCTTAACAAAAATTTCACACAATCATTTTATCGTGCTGTAAATATTAAAATAATAAAAAAATAATTATTTTGACCTTAGATTTATGGTCTCGAAACCACTATTTTGATTTGACTTAAAACGGGCTATTACAATGGGTGATTAGCTTGCTTCGTTAATCATAATCAACTTTCATAGCTGGTTTTCTCGTTCAATCAACTAGTCGATATCATAGTAGAATCTTCTGATCTTCTACTAGAATAATGAATCGATAAGAACTACTAATCTCTCATCGTCATAGTCTAGATCGATTCAGGGTTAAGGTGTTCACAAATAGGCCATACCAAATTTGGGTTAATTCCCACCTTAATGACTTCCTAGGATTGTCAGGCTAGGGTTGAGGTTCTTCCTTTCCTGAACAGCTAATTCGTTAAGAAACCCCTACAAAACAGTTAATTAATCATACCTCCACTCGATAATCCCCCATAGGAGGATTAGTTCCTCATGGATCTAATAAACAATATAAACTTGATAGAAATGATAAACATGAAGAATAATTCAAGAGAATAAAGTTTAGAAGAAGCCTGATTTGTATTTAGAATTAAACGTCAAATCCTCATAGAGTTTGATGTGTTTCAAAAATATGATCTCCCCATAAAAGCAAATAATAAGAATTGAAATAAAATCTAAAACCTAAGAAAAGGGAGAAACTAAAGACTAAATCTAAAGAGAAAATTATACAATATCAAAGTTGTCCATAACATGTGTTGAATGAGCTTATTTATAGACTTTGAGTGGTCGTCGTCCTTAACCCTAGGTCATTTGCCATCCTTGTGCTTAACATTTGATTGTGCAGACCAAAACGCCCCTGGCTCATAATTATTTCCCGTACAGAGGTGCTGTCGCGACATACCAGGTCCTATGTTGTGACACACCAGGTCCTGTGTCGCGACACACCAGGTCTTGTGTCACGACATCGAAGGTAGTATGCTCATCATTAGAGGTTTATCGTGACATCGAATGCAATCTTAGAATTCTTCTATTCTGCTCTCTATGTTGCGACATCTAGTGCTCCGTGCTGTAGCATAGCGACTAGTATCGAGTTAGCATACCTTCGAATGGTCTCCTGCACTCTCATAAAGTATATTAGTTCACCCTCAAGCCTCATTCAGCCCCCAATCTCAATAAAAGACTCAAATTACACATTTTATTGGCTTTAACTAAACTTACGAAAATGTAATTAAAACTTAACTAAAATGTTTATGTTTAAGCTCATACAGTGCAAAAACTAGTTTAATCTGCTAAATCGAATTATGGCAGATTAGGATCCCACTCATGTTTTCTGAATTTCTAGAGAAGCGTTTTAGTGGATGGCACCAACTGCATTGCATTTAGTATAACCTGTGATTTATACTGCAATGCTTGACAGAGATCATTAGTAATTCCAAGCATCTCAATTATGAAATATAGGATGAAAACAAATTCAATGGATATCATTGCATCATATATTCGATCAGCTTCACTCCTTTGAGTAAGGTTTTCGAACTTTATGATATCTTTTAATACAGTACAGACAGAATCGAACTACTTCATCAAGCTATTGAGAGAAGCTAAATGAGATCTCCATCGAGTATTGCTTGGACGTTAGAGAGTATCGACTTGATTTTTCCCTTTGCCAGTTTCAAGCTCACCACTGTCAATCAACTCCGCGATATAAGATGCCTCAATGTCTCTTAATTGATCATGCCACTTGATTAAAGAAGCAACCAAATTGATTATATTAGTTAAGTATGAAAAAAAAAATGATGAATAGGAATAACCTCCTTGGATGCAACTACTAGAGTTAATTGGAGACGATGAGAGAGGCAGTGAACATAGTATGCAAATCAACACCTTTTTGCAAATAACGCTTGCAAGCCGTTCCATTCACCAAGCATATTACTTGCACCATCATATCCTTGACTACGAATATCATCCACATTAAGGCAATGACGTAAAAGAACTTCACGAATTGCCTTTTCCAAAACTAACGATATGGTGTCCTTCACATGAACCAAATCAAAGAATTGTTCACGTATAGAACATTATTTATCAAAAAACTACAATAAAATTTCCATTTATTCTTTCTTTGACTAATCACGAGCGTCATCCAATATAATGTAAAACTTTGTATCTCCAATCTCTTGCTAAATTAATCCCTGGATTTTCTTGCCAAAATAGAAAGAATATCCTTTTGAACAGTCAGACTGACATACTGTGCATTTTGAGGGGCATTTTCTAAGATAATTGCCCCAATATATTCATTATAAAAATCCTGAAGTTTTATTAGTTCAAGAAATTTACCTAGATTTCTTGAATCTTGCTTCATCGTGTCCTCTAAAGGCACAACCTTGAAATACAAGCCATTTGACAAAATCTATGGACACCTTGAGCTGTAGCCGATTTCTTGCAACTTGTTCAGAATTTTGTTTCTTAATAATCCTCTCAATATTTTGCAAGGAGTTTTGAAGGTCAAGATGATTTTTCATTGCATTCATATGTAAAGAATTTGCATCCTTACCTACATGAATAACAAAAGGACATTTAGATCATTCATTGACATTCTTTCATGATGAAATCCTTGGCTTGTAAAAGTATTTCCATGAAGACCAAATGGCTTGTCGAAGAGATACAAGGAAGACAATATGCAATATTCTTACTTTTTGAATACTCGAGCTAATCCAGGAATAACTTGTACCAAGATGGGAGAAATCGACGTCCATTCTTGTTAATATACTGAGGAGATGTTAGAGCTTCACTTAGAGGAATCTGTTGATATAGCCCAAACTTAATGTAAGTTCGACAAGCTTCATCTTGTTGATTTGGAGGGTAATCCCAAATAGATTTTTGAATTCTCGCATCATGCTCTGAAGAAGAAGAATTAAACTCCTTTGTTTTAACTCTCGGAACCTTACGAAGATGTTTAGGAACTTGAGAATACCCGATATCTTGTTCAGGAGCTTGGGAAGACTCGAGATCTCATTTAGGATTTTAGGATTGAAAAGACCTGATATCTCGTTTAGGAGCTTGGGAAGATCCGATATTTGATTTTCTCCACTAATATCAAAAGGTTGAGGAGCCGATTGATCATTATTGCTTTCTCGCATCCTTTTCTTGAAAAAGATTCAATCTTTTTGTTGACCATAATTTAATCGAAAAACCCAAAGATTGTAATAATATATTAAACAACAACATATTAGGAAAAAAAAAGTAAAATAAATAAAGAACATAATTTATACAAAAATAATTACCGAGAGGTCTTTTGTGTAAGGAGTATAGAGAAAGATAATTTGTATTTTTTTACTCTGTGCTCTTAGTCTCGGTATGAAACTCATTTCTCTTTCTTTTGGCAATGTCAGTACCTTACTAGAGGAAGATAATTCCTTAGCAAGACATACAAATTAAAATACAAGAAAGTTACTAACCTAATATGTATGGGTACAGGCCAAATCAATTAATTTTGGAATTTGGCTTTAAAGTCCATATTGGGCCTCTAAGTTTAGTCTTTCAAGGCCCATCATACATTAATATTTGACTATTATTAAATTTATATAATTAAAAGCTAAAAAATACTTTGTTAATATAAAGTATAACATTATGGCTTAAGGGGGCGAATTATATGATATATAATTTGGCCAAGTCGAGTGAATGTTATACAATGTGAACACAAAATCTAAAAATTTCAAGGGTCACACCCCTTGGGTCCATCCCTGTAAATATGCATATCCCATTAGGTAAGCTAATTTTCTTAACATTCCAACATTATCATCAAAACTATACTTTGTTATATCACATGATAAGGGCATTATTTCAATCAATTTATTATGATTTTATCCGTTACTTATGTTATACTTATCGGTCAATCTGTTTTGCCTTATGATCCACCTACTACATAAATGTTTCGGGCCACATTTTTATACATACACCTATTCAATTATTTACCACATTTGTAAACATATACATAATCCTATACATCTATCAATTGTATGCATAAATACTTAATTCCATCTCATCTCATTTCAATCATTTCTGAGCTTTTTAGCTCACTTACTCAATCGACCCTTAGGCCTTATTTTTGGCTCATAACACATGATCTTTTATATGTTATAACATATCACATTTCATAAATATGAAACTATACCAAATCAATTCACATTTCATAACCAATCTACCCTATAGCCAAATCACATTTATATAATCCTGTAAACTTGACTCAGATTTTCAAGATGGATACTCAGATTAATCTATCTGCATCTCAAAATGGCATCTAGTGCATCATCAAATAAACTAAAAGAAATATACTAGTACACATAGTGAATCATCAGATAAATTGAAGAATGTATACTGGCACACATAGTATATCACTGGATAAATAGAGGCAATCATGCTAGCACCTAAGTGCATCATTTGATGTATCGAAGAAAATATACTGGCACGTAAGCACATCATCAATAAATATAGTAGCACGTAAGTGCATCATTGAATATTCCAAAGCAATTATATTCTCACGTAAGTGCATCATTAGACAAACCAAAGTATAGACCTGTACAGTTAATAGAATAACCAATTTCAAATTTCATCATATAGCTCAAATCACATCTCATCATTCTCAAATCAATATCAATCCATCATTTCATCATATAATATAACATAATTTAGCTCAATTTCATACCAATTTCCTATATCAATTAAGTCATACAACTCTTTATTTTATTCAATTTAGTCCCTATCTCGGTATTCAATTTCAACCATAGCCTTTCAACTCAATAATCATTAATAACCACATCAATTTATATAACGCAAAATGTCATGAATAAGCAATAACTAGATTGATCTCAGATCATAAAGATGCAAACTGAAAGCTCGTGTCACTCGTCGTCAACTCTCGTATTTCCTTTTGCTTTTGACGGTTCTACATTGTTTTTAACTATGAATAATAATTCAGCAATAATATAATATCAAATTCCATCAAAATCACATTCAATTACAAATTTTCAATTTAGTCCCTAAACTCGAGATAAGCATAAATTTTAATTTAAAGCTTTGGATTCAAATTTGATTTCACTATTACTCATTAGGGACCTCTTATCTCTTATTCCTACTGACAATTTTATGTTTTATTCAATTTGGTCTCTAATGTACAAATTATCAACCAAGCTTTACAATTTAGTCCATCTTCACATCTAAGCATAATTTCTATCAATTTAACACCTAAAACTTTAAGAAATCAACAATGGAAAATTTTTAAAACTTTAATAGTTTTACAAATTGGTACACAGGCTAGCTAAATCAAGTTCTCATGACCTTAAAAACATTCAAATTTCAAGAAAAGAGACTAAATTGCACTTACAAATTAGGGTTGAAAGTTTTAAGCTTTTCATTAGGTTTTCTTTCTCTTATTTTCTCTTAACTGAAGAAGAAGATGATATTCATCTTTCCTTCTACTATCTCAAATATATATATACTAGGTTTATTTAGCAATTAAGCTTAATTAAATTATTTAATTATAATTGTTTACTTAATTAATCTTCCATCATTACACAGTCTACTATGTCTAATTTAATATGGTCTAATTATTGTTTTGGAACTTTGGTTAATTACAATTTAAGTGTAACATCCTAGAATAAGACCTAGGAGTTTGAGGTCTAGTGAGCTAGGGTTCGCTAGAAAGCTTGGTAAGCTGATTTACACCAGAAGGCTTGGCAAATTAGGGACGCCAGTGGATTTAACGAAGTATGATCTCTAGTGGGCTTGGTGAAGCAGGGATTGCCAGTGGGCCTGGTGAGTTGTAATCACTGTTTTGGGCTGAGAGTCAAAAGTAGGAATACTGAAAGGGTAATTATACCATAGTTAGGAAAGTCAACTTACTTTTTTCTTCGTAACACCATCCATGCACGTAAATCTTTCCTACTTCTACTACGACTAGGTATCATAAAAACATCAAAACACTTAGTGCCTATAAATTATGCCCTTTCTATAAAAAAATTGTATTCTTTTGAGCAAAAAAATTCTGTCAAATTCTTTCATTGATTATCTTGTTGTCAAGTTTCTACGAAAACAAAAACCTAGAACTTAGCTCTTAAGATCTAAGGTAAGACTTTGTTTCTCTATTGTGTTGATGTTTAGAGGTAAATAAGAAAGGTTCACAACAAAGGAAACTAGGTTCACCAAAAGACTAACATGTGTAAACCTAGGTTCGCTCGTGCTTATGTATGAGTTTTAATGTGCTTTTCTTGTTATTGACTTGTGTTTGTTTGTGAAATTGTGAACCTGACAGAACCATCTACAAGAAAAGACAAGGGAAAAATGAAGCTTGTTTAAAGTTAATCAGCAAATTGGTGAGTGTTTAGGGATCACAAAATGTATGTTAGAACCATAAAGTTAATCAGGAGCTTATGATTTTAACCTAAGTTTTGAGAGTAAGTCATTTCTAAACTCTGTTTTGTGAATATGTTAAATATGCATTTTTATGAACAGTGATATGCAAGCCCAATCTTGCGAGCTAGATATGAGCAGTGATTTGCAAGCTCCTCATGATTTGCGAGCTTTATGTTTAAGTAAATTTTTTGACATGATAAACTTCTGAAACCGTTGGATATAATGGCATGCCTTATAATTATGAGTACTCACCTTTATGTTTTGTGATTTGAGCGAGAGGCCCTGGGATAGAATGAAGAGATAAGGGAATGTTGGGCTAAGCTCCATTCAATGGGACATGTTGGTATGTTTGGAGAGTATTTAGCTTTATGCTACACTTATGGGACATGTTAAGAATCATTGAGTCATTCTGAGGTGTTATAAGGCGATTTG
This sequence comes from Gossypium rotundifolium, assembly GCA_025506655.1. Taxonomy (NCBI): domain Eukaryota; kingdom Viridiplantae; phylum Streptophyta; class Magnoliopsida; order Malvales; family Malvaceae; genus Gossypium; species Gossypium rotundifolium. The sequence goes on from CP106729.1 coordinate 33,632,654, forward strand.
CTTATCAACAATAAAACACACTTTAATAAGATTGTGTTTTCTAAAATATTATGTTTTATTGTTTTAAGCTAACTGAAAATGAGTAACTGCGAACTAGACTTCATGTAAGTATAATGAAACCAGTTCGAAGTTCAGAAATTTGGCAAATCCTTTCCTTAACTTATGTTTTGTGCATGTTTTATGGTTTTTCTTTCCTGCATATTCTCTGAGTTTGTAAGAGCTCACACACTCATTTATAAACACTGTAGATAGTTAAATTGCGCGGTCAGTAACGACAAGCCAAATGATCCTGGTGAAGCATTAATAATGGAAGGAAGGTACAAGCGAACTTTGGACATAAAGGTAATGTAAGAATTTGTTTGGGCTTGGAGATATCTTTCTGTTGACTTTGCCGATTGTTTTAGGACTTAGTTACTTTTATGTTTTTTTTATGTTTATTTACTATTAATACTTTATAAAGACATCTAAGTTTTAAGCATATAAATATAATCCAAGTTAGATTTGATGTTTTTCTTAATTTACAAATTTCATACTTACGTAATTAATGTAACAACCCAAACCCGGCCCAAACGTTAGGACCGAATATGGGTCGTTACGGAGAAAACTTTTTGAAACCCATTTTAAAATCACATTTAAGTTTCGTTGAAAACACCTCGTTTTGGTTATCTTGCTGAAATCTTACTCGGATTAAATTTGAAAATTCAATTGAAGTCAAGTTGTTATACCAATTTTGGATGTGTCCATGACACGATAAAACATTTTCGTGTTGTTTTAGGAAAACATGTGACTTTAATTTAATTTGTAGTTTTTAAAAAAAAACAAGTATCCCACATAAGCATAGTAACAAAAGTAAAGTTTATGGAGGCCTTATTACAATCCAAATAAAATAAAATAAATAACAAAATAATATAACTAAATTAAAGTTCTTTTGTTTCAAGTCCTTTGCATGGCCACCCCCGAGTCCCTCGGCTCCATATCCGCGATCTAGGCATCACTGAAAAAAATAATGGAGAAGGTGAGTCACCAAGACTCAGTATGTAACCCTTCCCCGTTTTTAAAACATTTTTCATACACAACACATAATCATTAATATGCATAATATTATGTACCCATCCTAGCCATCCAAACGCCATCGTCTCACCCCGATGTGGTACCAAACCCTTGGTGACATATAGTCACAATGTGTTACCAAAACACTGGTGTCCATAGACACGAGATCATTTGATGGGGCCAACCCATCGTGTGATACCAAATCAGCGCGAGGCGATCCCATATCTCAAGTGGGGCCAACCCACGGTGGTGTTAACCACGGGGACAAGTCATTGTGAGGTGCTAAACCTCGGAGGTACCAAACCTCTGGTGACCGTAGTCACGGTGTGTTACCAAAACACGGTGCCCGTCGGCACAATAATCTGCCCCTCCACTCACTAATCCCACATCATCATATATACATATATGTTTCATGCCATCACATGCTTAAATCTCATGCATCAATACATTTTGCTTACCAAAAGCATCAAATAATGATACACATTTTCAGGGACTTACCCGAATTGCCAACTATACCGTTGTGGTACATTATCCAATGCTACATGAAAACCAAGATAGTATTCACAACAATCAGCATATTAACAAATTATATGTGTGTATGTACACACCTGTCACCACGATTAATCTAAATCCCGAATGGAGGAGTCGGCCACCCTAGATCTCTCTGCACCTACATTCGGCCAACCAGGGGATTAGCACTATGGCCTATTCGGCCAACCCAAGTATTTTAAAGGGGTAACCTTTTGTACCCGAATCCTTACCTAGTCACTGTGAATACTAGCCTCAGCGCCCAAATCACGAATCTGGTTCACAACCTTCAATCAGTCAATATTAATAACCATAGCCTTTTGTTTTTAAATATTTGCAAACTAAACCCATGAAAACCGATTCTTACCAACACTTACCACTTGATTGGTCACGAATGACGGCTTGCTTTGTCGATCTCCAAAATCCCGGAACACCTAGATAGATTCGGTTTTCAAAACAGATACTTAGCACCTTGTAAATAAATGCCGATATTGGCCCTTAATTAAATCTTATCATTCCATAAATATTATCTCAGCAATTTAACTCAAGCAAAATAATGCAAATACGAATAACCCCATTTTTAGGATGTTACAGTTCTACCCTCCTTAAAATAATTTCGTCCTCGAAATTACCTGATCAAAAGAGGTGGGGGTATTGCTGCCGCATCACATCTTCGGATTCCCACGTAGCTTCCTCTGCACTATGGTTCCGCCATAGCACTTTCACTAAGGGCACTGACTTCCTACGTAGAACCTTTACATCTCGATCCAATATCTGAACTGGTTCTTCCTCAAAAGATAAATCCGAGTTGACTTCAATCTCCGCCACTGGCACAACGTGCGATGGATCTGACCGATATCGCCTAAGCATCGACACGTGGAAAACGTCATGAATCTGACTCAGCTCTACCGGCAGCTCCAGCTGATAAGCTACCGGTCCCACTCGCTTCAACACCGCGTATGGGCCAATGAACCTTGGGCTTAGCTTTCCTTTTCTTCCAAATCGCAATACCTTTTTCCAGGACGACACCTTCAGAAAGACCTTATCTCCTACAGCATACTCCATTTCTTTACGTTTAAGATCAGCATAAGATTTCTGCCTGTCTGATGCCTCCTTAAGACGAGACTGAATCACCTTGACTTTATCCTCAGTTTCTGCTACCAATTCTGGACCCAAAACTTGTCGTTCACCCAACTCCGTCCAACACGTCGGAGTACGACATTTTCGTCCGTACAGTGCTTCATATGGAGCCATCTCAGTAACACCTTACCCGTATTCGATGCTTGGAGCAGTGCGAGGCATTACCGAGGAGTACGGAACACTTACGAGATGATTTAAACCATTTATTGCTCAAATATCAAAATTGATTATAGAAGTTTCCTTTAATGACCCTTGGAGTCCAAATCATGCATTGGGATTGGGTGGGATTGAATCGAGAATCGTATAAAATTTTTCGCAAAATCCTTAAGTTTATCTCATTTACAAAGCTCCGCTACCAGTATGGCTCACATGGTATGCCTCGGGCCATATAACTCTTTGACTTGCGTCTATGAAGGAACTTGAGTCACACGGCCTTAGTACACCCATGTTGCTAGGTAGTGGGGTAAAATTAATTTTCACAAATTAGGCTATTTTCCAAGCCATATTTCTCACTCATTTGATCCTTATTCTTCACCCACATTTAATACATACAAAACCAATTTAAGATATTCAATTTGAGCCTTATACTTAATACCATTTGTTAGTCGTACACTTCATATAAATAATAAGAAATGTATATGGGCTCAATTCTCATTAAATTTCTCTTGTACTTATACTTTTCACACTATGTATTCATATAACATATAACAATCACACCTCTCGTATTTCATATATATTTTTATAACAAATTATCTTGGTTTCAAACTACTTCATATTTGAGTTTTACTTATCAAATCATTTGAGACATCATCTTTACACATATAATGCACTAGAGATGCACAATTCTATAATTATGAATGAACACATTTATCAAACATATTCCATGTTTTTATATGTATAGTCTCATATTTCCATGTATCAATTACCATCATTTCCTCGTATTTTGACAAACACATGTAACAATTCATAAACATGCAATTCACTAACCCTTCCTGCCAATCACAATTTAAAGTGGCAAATCACTTATTGAGCCCAATTTCAATGTTCACTACAATCTATCATATAAATTTGGATGTACGTATCCACCAATAAATTCCATGTACAGGTATCATCATCTCATATTTCCACATACATTACCTTACACATTATGAACTCAAATAACATATACAAGACATACCAATGTATTTCAAATATGTTTTCATAATATTCCATTTAGAATTAAGATTATTTCATATTAGAACTCTTCTCATTAACTCGTATTTCTTTATATCACATAATATATATATCATGATTTCCATTCCCTTGATATTTTTCCATATTTATCCCGTTGAATTTCTTGGAATTTTCGATGGATTTTCAGAGGTACACTTTAGTGTACAAATCCAGTCCGTCAATTCATGTTCATGTGGGCATATTTCCATTTCGAGAGCACACTCCCATGAACCTCATCCTTAGTGGGATTACCGGTCCGAGCTAAATCCCAAGAAGAGCACACTCCATCATCCTTACAGTGGATTACCAGTCGAGCTAAATCCCGTAATATAAACTCATAGAGTATTGTCGGGATTACTGTCGAGGCTAAATCCTCGCAACGACAATTACTCTAATGAGCTTAGATCTGAATTACCAGTCCAGGCTAAATTCAGACCCTAATTCGGATTACCCGTCCGGGCTAAATCCATTTTCCACATATTCTTCGGGAGGGCTATATCAGGATCACCCGTCCGGGCTAGATCCTTTTCACACATATTCTTCGGGAGGGCTATATCGGGATAGGATCACCCGTCCAGGCTAGATCCTTTTTACCGTCAATTCCTTTTCAGAGATCCATCGAATTTTCCTTTCATTCAACCGGGATTTCTTCCACTTTTATCAAATATATCAATGTTTCATCAACTTTCATACAATGAACATTCAAATTATATTCATATCAATAACATACATTTCAAACATTTAAGAATATAATTCAAGTTACATGAACTTACTATTCGATTTTTATACCATAACGATAATCTTAGTTTCATAATAAATATTTGAAATAAAACATTATATCATTTCTACCTCAACGTTTATCAATTATAATCGAGCATGTGATCAATTTATACACAATTCATTCATTTATTATTTTCCTCCTCCTCCGCTCCATCCACATCCTTAGTATAAACAACACACTTGTAAGTAACATTATCTATAATTTTCACTATTTACTTATGTGAATATTCAAGCTATCCATCCGTATCATAGTCACTAAATTATTTTTATCTTGAGCTACAGAACTCCAAATTAAGATCCGTAAATTTTATTTGAAACTATACTCATATATATTCTTACCATAATTTTTCCAGAATTTTTGGTGTGGCCAATTAGTACAGTTTATTAGTTAAGTTCTCCCTGTTACACAGTCCTACTGCTCTGACCTCTCTTCACTAAAAATCAATTACCTCATAGTACAATTTTCATATAGTGTTTCTGATTATTTCTAATGAAAATAGGCTCACTAAGGAATACATACATATAAATTATAACTCATAATTCTTTTTTACAATTTTAGTGAATTTCTAAAGTAAGAACAGGGGCTCACGAAGTTATTCTAAACCAGTCTTACCAAAATTTAAATATCTCAAAATGTAGACTTCTTTGCTTGCTATGTTTCTTTTATATGAAAATAGACTCAACAAGCTTTAATTCTATATCTCACTCAACTTCTAATTCAATTTCTACCATTTTGGTGATTTTTCAAAGTTAGACAACTGCTGCTGTCCAAAACTGCTTTAGTGTAACATGTTGATTTCTATTTTGTCCCAAATTCCACAATTCATACAATTCAGTCCTTGCTCAATTAACCCTCAATTGAGCTAATTTTCTCATTTAATACTTTTCTATATCATTTTAAACTACTCCATAACCTTTGAAAATCAGAATTTTAACATTAGGCCTTAATTTCAACTTTTTCACAATTAGGTCCTAAAACCAATTTCCATCAAATTTACTTGATAAAATCACCATATATCAAAATTAAAGCTTCAATTCTATATTTATTCATCATATTATTCCAGCACTCATCCATAGAAACTTTAAAAATTTGCCATAGAATCAAAAACTAATGACATACTAAGTTGGACCCAATTGTAAAAGTTCAAAAATATAGAAATTTCAAGGAGAAAGCAAGAATTAAACTTACATGAAGCCATAGTATGAAAACCATCTTGAACCCTCTTCCATGACTATTTTTCAACTGATGAAAATGAAGAGAAGTGAAGAGAATTCTAGATATTCCAATTTGGTCCCATATTTATTTAACTAATTTTGACAATTTTCCAATTTTACCCTTATTTCAGCCATTTCCTGATTTTTCTCAGCTATTGCCGCCCAAAATATCTCCTTTGGGCTTATTTTCACTTTAGGTCCTTCCACATTTGACAATTAAGCTATTTAATCCTTCTAGCAACTTTTACACCTTTTTCAATTTAGTCCTTTTTATTTTATTAACTACCCAAACGTCAAAATTTCCTAACGAAATTTTTATACCACTTTATTGACATTCTTTAAATACTCATAAAAATATTTTTGATTCGGTTTATAACACCGAGATCTCGATACCTCTTTTTCTCGATTTCTTGACCAAATAAATATTTATAAAACACAATTTACTATTTCAAAAATCTTTTAAAAGCTACATTTGGCTCGTAAATATTAAATAATACAATCTATGAGTTCATTTTTCAGATTTGATGGTCTCGAACCACTATTTCTAATATAACTGAAATTTGGGCTATTACAACTCTCCCCCTCTTTAAGAATTTTCGTCCTCGAAAATTCCTTTAGTGGAAAGGTTCAAATATTTTTCACTACTTATACCTTTTTCGATGTCAATTCCTTACACAAAATTTAGAGAATCCAGATACCAAAATCACCACGTTTCTATGATCAAACCAAAAGCATAATCATAATGACATAGTTATCACAAATTTGAACAACACACTTTAAAGATAAGCCATGATTAATAATTTCTGAAGTATGAATGATAGAAAAACCAAGATAAGGAAATTCAAGATACAATACCATACCGAAATCGAGAACATAACTCATAAAAAAAATAATAAAGATCGATGATTCCTCAGAGAAGGCCAGAAGAAAAACACTGCTTACCAACTTTGGACTTCCATCATAACAGAGATAATATATTTCCAAATATTTATATATATATATATATATATATAAAGAATAATATCCAATAAGAACGGAAGAATAGTCCAACATAAATTTTTACCATCAACTTTATTCCAACATAATAAAATAGAATTCCGAATAGATAAAGAAATACCGATCATAAATTGACCCGACCAATAGGGCTTTCGTCTAACATCATAGTTAGCTAGCATTCTCATATCATAAGAACTCCATCAGAGCTGAACAATCACACACATATCTCAAAGGATAAAAGAATATATATAGAATACCCAGAAAAATCATCATATTCATCTCAACTATAACTATCACACACAGACATCTTTACTACTCAATTATTATTTCTCTAACTAATTCTATCATCATGTTCCCCGCATCATTCCATTCACCAACGAAAACCAATTCGAGAAGAATATCAACAACTCATACTTTAAACTTCATACTCAATTGAGTCGAATAGTCGAGACTAGCTTCTTCTTTATCCGTGACATTGTATAATCTGTAATCTTTAAAATAATCGATATTTCTTTTTAAAAATGAGTTCATTTGTCGCACTATACTCAACTCTCTCTCTCTTTTTTTTTCCACCACTGGACTCTTTAGTTTCTCACTTATGAACTTATTCAACATAATTCTCGCGAACTTTCATCATAAAGCAATATTAGTAAGGGGGTGAGGTCATAAAGCCTCTAACTTGACTCTCATAAATACACATATATGACTTAGCATTCATCATCAATGTGACATCATCATAATCACATAATTCACTCTAAGCAAATTTTCATACTTAGTCATGTTACACGAACTTTTCGATTACCTTATTCAAACAAGCGTACTTAAACATACATTCCATGAATTTTAAGTAAATTTACTCATAAAACTCACTTAATCAAGCATGTTAGACACATAACATCATATGAATACTAACATACATGAACGAGCTTATCACAATAAAGACTTCCGTTTCATTTCACTTTTCCACATTTCCCAACATATGGTTATCTCATTAAGCACATTAACACATGCTTATCATGAACTTCTATTCATACCTTTTCACATTTCAATACATCGTAAGAACATTTCAATCATCTCAATATCATTTTTAGCATTATCGACAATAGCTCGGTTAGAAGTTATCTCTGTCTTAACAAAACAATTTCGTTAGAGTCGGGAGATGTCACACTATCACAGTTCACATATGGCATGTATAGCTAGACTCATGTACACGCTATGTTAGTCCGAGAACCGACTAAACCATAGCTCTGATACCACTAAATGTAACACCCCTTACCCGTATTCGATGCCGGAACAGGGTACGAGGCATTACCGAGGAGTACGGAACACTTACAGATGATTTAAACCATTTATTGCTCAAATATCAAAATTGATTATAGAAGTTTCCTTTAACAGACCCTTGGAGTCCAAATCATGCATTGGGATTGGGTCGGGATTGAATCAGAATCGTATAAAATTTTTCGCAAAATCCTTAAGTTTATCTCATTTACAAAGCTCCCGCGCCCGTATGGCTCACATGACTGTGCCCCTGGGCCATATAACTCTTTGACTTGCGTCTATGAAGGAACTTGAGTCACACGGCCTTAGTACACGCCCATGTTGCTAGGCCGTGGGGTAAAATTAATTTTCACAAATTAGGCTATTTTCCAAGCCATATTTCTCACTCATTTGATCCTTATTCTTCACCCACATTTAATACATACAAAAACCAATTTAAGATATTCAGCTGAGCCTTATACTTAATACCATTTGTTAGTCGTACACTTCATATAAATAATAAGAAATGTATATGGGCTCAATTCTCATTAAATTTCTCTTGTACTTATACTTTTTCACACTATGTATTCATATAACATATAACAATCACACCTCTGTATTTCATATATATTTTTATAACAAATTATCTTGGTTTCAAACTACTTCATATTTGAGTTTTACTTATCAAATCATTTGAGACATCATCTTTACACATATAATGCACTAGAGATGCACAATTCTATAATTATGAATGAACACATTTATCAAACATATTCCATGTTTTTATATGTATAGTCTCATATTTCCATGTATCAATTACCATCATTTCCTCGTATTTTGACAAACACATGTAACAATTCATAAACATGCAATTCACTAACCCTTCCCCTTAATCACAATTTAAAGTGGCAAATCACTTATTGAGCCCAATTTCAATGTTCACTACAATCTATCATATAAATTTGGATGTACGTATCCACCAATAAATTCCATGTACAGGTATCATCATCTCATATTTCCACATACATTACCTTACACATTATGAACTCAAATAACATATACAAGACATACCAATGTATTTCAAATATGTTTTCATAATATTCCATTTAGAATTAAGATTATTTCATATTAGAACTCTTCTCATTAACTCGTATTTCCTTATATCACATAATATATATATCATGATTTCCATTCCCTTGATATTTTTCTATATTTATCCCGTTGAATTTCTTGGAATTTTCGATGGATTTTCAGAGGTACACTTTAGTGTACAAATCCAGGTCCGTCAATTCATGTTCATGTGGGCATATTTCCATTTCAGAGAGCACACTCCCGCGAACCTCATCCTTACAATGGATTACCACGAGCTAAATCCCAAGAGAGCACACTCCATGAACCTCATCCTTACAATGGGATTACCGTCGAGCTAAATCCTATAATATAAACTCATAGAGTATTGTCGGGATTACCGGTCGAGGCTAAATCCCACTTAGCGACAATTACTCTAATGAGCTTAGATCCAATTACCAGTCGAGCTAAATTGAGACCTAATTGGATTACCCGTCCGGCTAAATCCATTTTCCACATATTCTTGGGAGGGCTATATCGGATCACCCGTCCGGCTAGATCCTTTTCACACATATTCTTCGGAGGGCTATATCGGGATAGGATCACCCGTCAAGCTAGATCCTTTTACCTTCAATTCCTTTTCGAGATCTATCGAATTTTCCTTTCATTCAACCGGATTTCTTCCACTTTTATCAAATATATCAATGTTTCATCAACTTTCATACAATGAACATTCAAATTATATTCATATCAATAACATACATTTCAAACATTTAAGAATATAATTCAAGTTACATGAACTTACTATTCGATTTTTATACCATAACGATAATCTTAGTTTCATAATAAATATTTGAAATAAAACATTATATCATTTCTACCTCAACGTTTATCAATTATAATCGAGCATGTGATCAATTTATACACAATTCATTCATTTATTATTTTTCCTCCTCCTCCGCTCCATCCACATCCTTAGTATAAACAACACACTTGTAAGTAACATTATCTATAATTTTCACTATTTACTTATGTGAATATTCAAGCTATCCATCCGTATCATAGTCACTAAATTATTTTTATCTTGAGCTACAGAACTCCAAATTAAGATCCGTAAATTTTATTTGAAACTATACTCATATATATTCTTACCATAATTTTTCCAGAATTTTTGGTGTGGCCAATTAGTACAGTTTATTAGTTAAGTTCTCCCCTGTTACACAGTCCTACTGCTCTGACCTCTCTTCACTAAAAATCAATTACCTCATAGTACAATTTTCATATAGTGTTTCTGATTATTTCTAATGAAAATAGGCTCACTAAGGAATACATACATATAAATTATAACTCATAATTCTTTTTTTACAATTTTTAGTGAATTTCTAAAGTAAGAACAGGGGCTCACGAAGTTATTCTAAACCAGTCTTACCAAAATTTAAATATCTCAAAATGTAGACTTCTTTTGCTTGCTATGTTTCTTTTATATGAAAATAGACTCAACAAGCTTTAATTCTATATCTCACTCAACTTCTAATTCAATTTCTACCATTTTTGGTGATTTTTCAAAGTTAGACAACTGCTGCTGTCCAAAACTGCTTTAGTGTAACATGTTGATTTCTATTTTGTCCCAAATTCCACAATTCATACAATTCAGTCCTTGCTCAATTAACCCCTCAATTGAGCTAATTTTCTCATTTAATACTTTTCTATATCATTTTAAACTACTCCATAACCTTTGAAAATCAGAATTTTAACATTAGGCCTTAATTTCAACTTTTTCACAATTAGGTCCTAAAACCAATTTCCATCAAATTTACTTGATAAAATCACCATATATCAAAATTAAAGCTTCAATTCTATATTTATTCATCATATTATTCCAGCACTCATCCATAGAAACTTTAAAAATTTGCCATAGAATCAAAAACTAATGACATACTAAGTTGGACCCAATTGTAAAAGTTCAAAAATATAGAAATTTCAAGGAGAAAGCAAGAATTAAACTTACATGAAGCCATAGTATGAAAACCATCTTGAACCCTCTTCCATGACTATTTTTCAACTGATGAAAATGAAGAGAAGTGAAGAGAATTCTAGATATTCAATTTGGTCCCATATTTATTTAACTAATTTTGACAATTTTCCAATTTTACCCTTATTTCAGCCATTTCCTGATTTTTCTCAGCTATTGCCGCCCAAAATATCTCCTTTGGGCTTATTTTCACTTTAGGTCCTTCCACATTTGACAATTAAGCTATTTAATCCTTCTAGCAACTTTTACACCTTTTTCAATTTAGTCCTTTTTATTTTATTAACTACCCAAACGTCAAAATTTCCTAACGAAATTTTTATACCACTTTATTGACATTCTTTAAATACTCATAAAAATATTTTTGATTCGGTTTATAACACCGAGATCTCGATACCTCTTTTCTCGATTTCTTGACCAAATAAATATTTATAAAACACAATTTACTATTTCAAAATCTTTTAAAAGCTACATTTGGCTCGTAAATATTAAATAATACAATCTATGAGTTCATTTTTCAGATTTGATGGTCTCGAACCACTATTTCTAATATAACTGAAATTTGGGCTATTACACCATCTGAATACTCGCTTGATAACTATTGTTATAAGCGAATTCCGCTAGTGGTAGATACTCCTCCCAACTACCATGAAATCCAAGACGCATCCTCTTAACATGTCCTCTAAGATCTGTATGACCCTTCATTGCCCGTCCATTGTGGATGGAAAGTCATCTTGAAATCAATCGTGTACCCAAAGCTTGATACAACGCTTTCTAAAACCTCGACGTGAACCTCGGATCCCTATCTGAAATAATTGATACTGGTACGCCATGCAATCTGACTAGCTCAGCCTTAGGAATTCCGCCTCATACTCTGACACAGACTTAGTTCCTTGTACCAACCCCAGAAAAGTTTTCCTTTGAGCATCAGTGTAGCTAGTGCCCACATACTTCTTTTGAAAAGCAGTTTTGAAGTAATCCCATGTAAGATCCTCTGCCGTGGCACCATCTCTGACCGTGAGCCACCACTGATATGCTTCATCCTTCAGAATCGACACGGCTCCCTTCAGCTTCTCCTCATTAGTTAGGTCAAGATCGTCCATCATCCTTTCCGTTGATTCTAGCTAGTATTCCGCTGCACTGGGTGCTACTCCCGACACACCTCGGAACACTTCAGCTCCGTTAGACCGAATTCGCTAGGGAACAGATTTTTGAGCCCCTAAATTTCCAATAGCCCCAGCCACCAACTCCAAGACTCGCAACACAGCTTGCGATACTGCCTCACCTCCCGTTTGATCTTGCTCCTCAGCTCCGAAAGTTGGGGGTGGTGGTGGCGGTGGTATCTCATTTTGAACCATCACGACCTAACGGGTTCGAGATCGGTCATTCTTCCCTACCACGTCCACGTCGGCCCGTCCTCTAGAACTCATTCTATCTAACGCGCTTTTAATCGATTAAGAAAAATTTTATGGATTAGTAATTTGTTAAGCGATTACATGAAGAATCTTATGAAAAGTTTAATAAGGATTCTTTCGATCAAACAATGTTTTAAGTCTTCTACCTAGCTCACACCAAAGGCCACATTCATTCCCTAATACTTTCCATACCTACTCACTCCTCGGACAGTTCTGTCCTGTTTCTAACCCAGGGGTATTTTCGTCATTTCCTTACAGGGGTACTTTTGTAATAAAATTCGAGGGATTTCAAACTTTAATAAAGCAGGTCACTTTAAAATTCCCCAAAACTGGAGGGTATTACTGAAAATTTGTAAAATTTATTGATATAGCATCATTTTAGAAACCAGGGGTATTTCAGTAATTTGTAAATCATGGGTAATTTTGTAATTTTTTAACAAATCCGAGGTATTTTAACAGTTGTAAAACTCTAAGGGTTCCTTTTGCGAGTTTTCCCTTCTTGAAACGATGATGTTACAAAAATTTTAAATTCGAGGTCATTATGGTAATTTTACAAGTTGAGGGCATTTTCAAAATTTTCCAAACCAAAGTATTTTATTGATGATTTGCAAAGTATAGTGTTTGGATATTTCTCAAATAATAAAATTTTTGGGCAAAACCATTGAATTAATATTTTATGAGTCAAGGGCATTTTAGTAATTTCACCCCTAAGGGCATTTCTGTAATTTTCACAAATTAACTTTTTCGAGAAAAACATTGTAAAAATGGTTGTTCTCTTATTTGGAAGAGTGACTTTAAAAGTTTTGAAGAAATTAGGGTTTTGTTTTTTTTTCCAAAAACATGGTTAGTTTCCTTTTGGGTTTTAGTCGTTATGTTTAGCTTATGTAGAGCCCTCTTGGTCGGGGTGAACTAAAGCTACGCACCAGGCGAGATTTGAGTGGAGAGGAGGTGAGTCACATGGTTGCTTAAATACCAAGCTCCCACCGAACCTTTCTGACATGCGTCTGAGAGGTTGCCACACCATGAGCCCTCCGAGTTAGGGTGAACCAAAGCTACGCACTGGTAGGATACTGCGAAGAGGTGGTGAGTCACTCGGACTGCTTAAATACACAGCTCTTAGGATCCAATCCTAGACATGCGTCTGGGGTTACCACACCTAGCTCGGTGACTTGGTCATAGGTTGGTTTAGTTCTTTAAGTCTTATGTCTCATTTGTGTGTTGGAGTAATCTAATCCTAGGGTCAGATTCCTATAAGTCTATTCTACGTTCCATGCTTCCTACCCTTCTACAGAAAATAATTCACAAAGAAGTTTAGAGGTACTTACCTGGGCGGATAGGTGTCGGAGACTCGGTGCCATGCTATTCAAAACCCAAAAACAACTTAGAAAGGCCTACTAGCATAAAACAAAACCTTTTTGGGCCTTGGGCCCCCACAGCCGAGCTTTGAACTGGGCTCTGATACCAATTTGTAACAGCCCAAACCCGGCCCAAACGTTAGGACCGAATATGGGTCGTTACGGAGAAAACTTTTTGAAACCCATTTTAAAATCACATTTAAGTTTCGTTGAAAACACCTCGTTTTGGTTATCTTGCTGAAATCTTACTCGGATTAAATTTGAAAATTCAATTGAAGTCAAGTTGTTATACCAATTTTGGATGTGTCCGCTGACACGATAAAACATTTTCGTGTTGTTTTAGGAAAACATGTGACTTTAATTTAATTTGTAGTTTTAAAAAAAAAAACAAGTATCCCACATAAGCATAGTAACAAAAGTAAAGTTTATGGAGGCCTTATTACAATCCAAATAAAATAAAATAAATAACAAAATAATATAACTAAATTAAAGTTCTTTTGTTTCAAGTCCTTTGCATGGCCACCCGAGTCCCTCGGCTCCATATTCGCGATCTAGGCATCACTGAAAAAATAATGGAGAAGGTGAGTCACCAAGACTCAGTATGTAACCCTTCCCCATTTTTAAAACATTTTCATACACAACACATAATCATTAATATGCATAATATTATGTACCCATCCTAGCCATCCAAACGCCACTGTCTACCCCGATGTGGTACCAAACCACTGGTGGTGCCAAACCACTGGTGACATATAGTCACAATGTGTTACCAAAACACTGGTGTCCATAGACACAGATCATTTGATGGGGCCAACCCATCGTGTGATACCAAATCACTGGCAGACGATCCCATATCTCAAGTGGGGCCAACCCACGGTGGTGTTAACCACAGGGACAAGTCGCTGTGAGGTGCCAAACCTCTGGAGGTACCAAACCTCTGGTGACCGTAGTCACGGTGTGTTACCAAAACACTGGTGCCCGTCGGCACAATAATACTGCCCCCTCCACTCACTAATCCCACATCAGTCATATATACATATATGTTTCATGCCATCACATGCTTAAATCTCATGCATCAATACATTTTGCTTACCAAAAGCATCAAATGTGAATACACATTTTCGGGGACTTACCCGAATTGCCAACTATACTGGTTGTGGTACATTATCCAATGCTACATGAAAACCAAGATAGTATTCACAACAATCAGCATATTAACAAATTATATGTGTGTATGTACACACCTGTCACCACGATTAATCTAAATCCCGAATGGAGGAGTCGGCCACCCTAGATCTCTCTGCACCTACATTCGGCCAACCAGGGGATTAGCACTATGGCCTATTCGGCCAACCCAAGTATTTTAAAGGGGTAACCTTTTGTACCCGAATCCTTACCTAGTCACTGTGAATACTAGCCTCGGTAGCCCAAATCACGAATCTGGTTCACAACCTTCAATCAGTCAATATTAATAACCATAGCCTTTTGTTTTAAATATTTGCAAACTAAACCCATGAAAACCGATTCTTACCAACACTTACCACTTGATTGGTCACGAATGACGGCTTGCTTTGTCGATCTCAAAATCCGGAACACCTAGATAGATTCGGTTTTCAAAACAGATACTTAGCACCTTGTAAATAAATGCCGATATTGGCCCTTAATTAAATCTTATCATTCCATAAATATTATCTCAGCAATTTAACTCAAGCAAAATAATGCAAATACGAATAACCCCATTTTTAGGATGTTACAATTAAATTCTAACTTAGTCTTCGGCAAAACAGGGTTGGCAAACTGTTCAATGTGTGAACCCTAACATTTGGCAAACTGGTTTTGCGAACCCTTAATAAAATTTGATATGTAGAATAGGAGAAACCCTGTGAACCAAGTCCACAATATCTAAACACATAGGGGTAGTTCGCGAAACTTACCCTGTTTAATGAAGCCTTACACTGCTAAGCCTTAGAAGTGCGAGCTATACTAGGAGCGAACCTTAATATTGAGATGTGTAAACTATTTACTTAAACTAGAATACCACCTAAATAAAAGTTAGTTTAAGTGTATTATTGTAACACTCTTAACCCGTATCCTTCGTCGGAATAGGGTTTTAGAGCATTACCAAATAAACATTACCTACATGACTCATTTCAAAACATTTCAATGATCACAACATAATCCATCATTAAGCATGATTATCATCCCTTATTCAAGCCCTCGAGGCCTTAGAATCACTTTAGAAATTACTCGGGACTAAATCGGGAACATTTGAAAATTTGAGGAAAAAGTTAGAAAAATTCAACTACAGGGGTCACATGCTTGTGCGGCCAGGCCGTGTAACTCTCTAACTTGGGTTACACGCCCATGCGTGTTGCCAGTGTGGTTAAGCCATGTGTGACACTAAAGTACTTTACAACTCATGTTTACCAATTCCTATTTGCTTGGGCATTAAGCAACTCAAAACCCATTCGTTTAACCTATTGAAAACACGATCAAACATACTCAAAACATGCAAAAACAATCATCCTAGGTACCTAACCAATACCCTCATTGGTACCACAAGTTATATCATCAAAATATATCATCCATGCCTAATTCAAATCAAAGTTTTACACATGCCAAAATCAATCAATTTAGCCTAGCTTATAACTACTTAACACATCTAACTTAAAATTCACATATACCTGACAAGTCTTGGTTCAAACCAACATGCCAATTTATGGCTTCAAACACAAACATATACTATATATACTTAAACCAACATTATACTTTAACTCTATTACAAACCATTCACAAAATAACTATCAAATTAAGACATCCTAGGTGCATGCCATCACAAAAGGTAGTACATGCCATCACAAAAGGTAAACTTCACCACATTTGA
Source organism: Gossypium rotundifolium (assembly GCA_025506655.1). Lineage (NCBI taxonomy): Eukaryota > Viridiplantae > Streptophyta > Magnoliopsida > Malvales > Malvaceae > Gossypium > Gossypium rotundifolium. The sequence goes on from CP106729.1 coordinate 33,649,583, forward strand.
GATCGGGATCGTTGTTGGATGCTGAATCAGCGATCAAAAGAGAAGTACCTAACCTGTGCACGGAAACAAAATCGTACGCTGAGTAAAACTCAGTGATATTTCTATAATATGAACAATTAAAGACATAATGGTACAAGAATGCATAATTTGAATTATACGAACATACTATTGTCTAAGCTTACAATTACCATATACCATCATTTCAAATTCATGCATATTACCATATCATTTCATACCATACTAAATTTTCACATGCTATCATATTTGATTTGTTTAACAAATATCTCAATTCACATCACTTGCTATATAAATAGCTTTTCACATATCAATCCACACTTCATTTAAACAATGGCATTATCTATTCCATATTCAATTCATGAGTACATAACTCATATATTCCATTTGTTCACAACATATTTCACGTTTCATTTTCAATTCACTATCTTATTACTATTTCACATACCATGCCATTTCAATATCAATTATAGAACTTTATTATGTATTTACCCCTATTAATAAGACTCGGGCTCGGACGAATACACGGATCCAACCAACATACCAGTTTGGCACCCAATGCCTCATCGGATAAATCCGAAGTAATAACTACGCCCAGAGCTATATAAATTGACACCCAGTGTCTCATTGGTTAAACCAAAGCAAATTAGCACCCAGTGCCTCATCGGCTCGAAGTCGAAGAAATCCCTAAACTCTTCCTATACTATGGCATGCCATCTATATTCGACTCAGCCCGATATAGTTAATAGGGTTTCACTTCACTTTTCAAATACAACCAATGTCCAATACTTATATTTTCACATTATCACATTTACATATATATTCATTTCAATTGAAATAATCAATACATTTATAATGTATATTCCAATTCACTCCATTTCAATCAACTATAATTTCAATTCACTATCAAAGTGTCAAAATACTCACCTCAACCACTTACCATATGCATTAAATCAAAATACAACAATTAACAACTAGGTTCGGATTATAGAAATACAAACCATGGATTCTGAGCTATTTGACGTTGATTTTATCCTTCCCCTTTTTAGACAAGGATTTCGTTACGATGTTAGCTACGGAATTAAAACAATTAAAATACATCAACACAAATTTCAATTTTTACTCAATATATGCTTAAATTCTAATTTAGTCCCTAAACCGAGACTAATTTTTATTCTTCACATTTAATCCCATATTTTTATACTAATTTCACTTTAAGCTTAATTTAGCTCCTTATTTTCAATTAAACCTCTAAATTTTACATTTTCACAATTTAGTCCCTATTACTCAAAATTTACAATTTGTTCTACAATTTAATCCTTTTCCATTTCTAGCTTAAAAATCTATCAATTAAATCACTAATACTAAAACTATTTGATAAACCGTAATATGTTCATATTTTAATCCCACATTTAGCATACTTTTGAATGATTTATTCCCTGATTTGTGGAATTTGATGCTCCTAATCCTTTGTTTTCATGTTTTACACATAGGAGAGCATGGGAAGTTGAAAAGAACGAGAAACGGGCCAAAAACGGAGAAAATGGGCCAAAGTACAAAATACACACGGCCTGGGCTCGAGACACATGATCGTGCCTCTTTAGCAAATCCGACCACGGCTTGGATTCAATTCACACGGGCGTCTCCCTACCGTGACCTATTTTAATTCTATTCGGATTAGGGTATTTAGAGGCAAAGAAAGACATTCCCAAAGCCTATATAAACACCATAGAGGCCAACCTTCAAAGGGGCGTTCAGCTAGGCCAAGGAGCCAAGCCAGAGAGGCCAAATTGTGGGATTCACTCGAAGAAAGCCAGTTGATCCATCCTAGAAGCCAGATCTCTCCTTCAATTCCTTCAGGTGGTTTTAGGGTTTTCTTTATGTTTTGTTATTTTTATTCTGAGATGTATTCTTTTATGATTATGAACTAAACCCCTCAAATACCTGAGGGGGATGAAACCTAAGATGAATCTTATTATTATTTTCTGAACTATATGATAAATACTTGATTTGTTCTTCACTATGTGTTCTTAATTCTTGCTTTGATATTTTAGGATATTGATTCAAGTATTGATGTGCTTAGGTAGAGGAGGAATATTCCCTTTTTAATAGTAGATCTAGCATAGTTAAGCAGAGTTGATCGCAACCCTAGAGATAGGATGACGAAAATCTACCGGATTAGAGTCAAACTTAATATGGGAGTCCATAAATCGAGTTAATGCAATTCTAGGGGTTTTAATTAGAAAAAGATTTCAATTAATCAACCTAGGGTTAGATGTTAGTAGCCTCGAGAGAGGTATTAATATAAATTAGGGAATCCTACGGATCAAGTCAAGTGAATAAATTGTCTGGTTCAGACTTAGATAACAAGTGAAGTCTAGGTGGATTCTTCCTTGGGTATTGTCTTAATCAATTGGTTTTTCCACAAGTATTTCCCCAATTCCTTCTCCGTGTCTTAGCATCTTTAGCTTAGTAGTTAGTTAATTTTAGATTAAACAACAATTCTCTTAATTCTTAGGCTAAATAATAAGAAGAAAGTTAGTATTAGCACTTTTGGTTCCCTTGGGTTCGACATTTCGGTCTTGCCACTAAGCTATACTACTGTTCGATAGGTGCGCTTGCCTCAATCGTGGTGATAGTTAGTTTTTAGGCTCGATCATTCATTATATAAAATATAAGACTTTTTCCCACCACCATCAAGTTTTTGGCACCGTTGTCGGGGAACTGAAATATTAAGAACACTTAATTTTTATTACTTTAGGCATATTTTATTTTTGCAATTAAATTTTATTTTTACTTTTCTAATTCTCTTTTTCTTTTTATCTGTTCCTAGCATGTACCTCTAGTTTATGACTAGAAGGAACCTGACAGGACCCTTAATTTACGACAGTAATATTGAAGGTACTGTTCGCAGAAATCGTAGAGAAATAAGGTGAAGCTTAAATTACATAGAAGAAAAGCAAGATAACGAAATTAATACTACTGAAGAGATGGCTGAGAATAATCCGCTACCTTAGGAGGTGGCTGAAAATCATGCTCGTCGAACTATGTATGATTATGCTAAACCTAATTTAATAGGAACTGAGTCAAGTATTGTTAGACCTGCTATTGCTGCAAATAATTTTGAACTGAAACCTAACACAATTCAGATGATACATCAATTTGTTCAGTTTGATGGTTTGCAGGATGAAGATCCAAATAATCACTTGACGAATTTCCTAGAATTTTGTGATACTTTCAAAATTAATGGCGTTTCTGATGATGCCATTCATCTTCTGTTATTCCCCTTTTCTTTGAGGAATAAAGCTAAACAGTGGTTGAATTCTCTTCCACGAGGATCAATCACTAATGGGAACAAATGACCGAAAAATTTTTATTAAAATATTTTTTGCCGGCCAAAACGGCCAAATTAAGGAATGATATCTTTTCTTTTGTGTAGATGGATCTAAAAACACTATACGATGCATGGGAGAGATACAAAGATCTATTGAGAAGATGCCCTCACCATGGTTTACCCTTATGGCTACAGTTCCAAACCTTTTACAATGGTGTGAACCCTTCAACCAGGCAATTGATTGATTCAGCCACCGGCGGAACCTTGAATAACAAAACACCTGAGGCTGCCTATGAATTCATCGAAGAGATGCCATTGAATAACTATCAGTGGCAAGTCACAAGGACAAGGCCAACAAAAGCCGCCAGTGTTTTCAACCTCGACGCAGTAACCATGCTATCAAATCAGGTAGAACTTTTAACTAAGAAAATTGATGGTTTCTTTGGTTCTTCGCAGGTACATTCAGTTATGCAATGCGATATAAATGGAGGAGAGATGAGCAATACAGAATATCCACCTTACAACCCGAGCGCTAAAAATGAGCAAGTTCACTATATAGGTAACAATTTTAAATCTCAAAATAACCTTTATAGTAATACTTATAATCCAGTTGGAGGAACCACCCCAATTTCTCATGGGGTGGTCAAGGAAATCAGAGACAACAACCCCCTCCAAACTTCCAACAATAGCCCTACCCACATGAAAAAGAGCCGAACCTTGAGGAGATGTTGACAAAATTCATAGCGGTGTCAGAAACACATTTCCAAAACACCGAAACAACACTTAAAATTAACAAGCATTGATTCAATGGATCGAGAACCGGTTAGGGCAACTCGCTAAGCTGATCTCTGAACGACCACAAGGTAGCTTGCCAAGTAACACTAAGACTAGCCCAAAGGAGCAACTTCAAGCCATAACAGCTCATGACAATGAAGGGTTAGTGGAACCTGAATCTGAGCCAAGGCAAGAACCTGTGGTAAGTGAAGGTAAAGTTGAGGAAAGCCAAGAAAAACCAAAATCGGTAATTAAAGAGTACCAACCTCGAATACCATACCCCAATGCGATGAAGAAAGACAATACAGATGAACAGTTCGGTAAGTTACTTAAACTTTTAAAGAAATTACATATTAACTTACCGTTTCTTGAAGCTCTTTCGCAGATGTCAGATTCAAAGAAATTTTTAAAAGAGCTTTTGACAAACAAGCGGAAGTTAGACGAGGAATCACATGTGGAACTAAATGCAGTATGCTCAGCAATGTTGTAAAATAAACTACCGCAAAAATTAAAAGATCCAAGGAGTTTTACAATTCCATGTTTAATTAGTAGTTTATCTATTGATAATGCTTTAGCTGATTTAGGGGCAAGCATCAATGTTATACCTTATAAAATGTTTAAACAGCTAGGTCTAGGGAAACCCAAACAAACTAGGATGAGTATTCAATTAGCTGATAAGACTATTCGAATTCCTAGGGGTATAATTGAAGATGTACTAGTTAAAATTGACAAATTCATATTCCCAGTAGACTTTGTTGTTTTAGACATGGATGAAGACAATAGTATCTCCTTAATTTTAGGAAGACCTTTTTAAGCAACTACCAGAGCTAAAATTGATGTTGGTACAGGTGAACTCACACTTCGTGTAGGTGACGAATCAATCAGTCTTCAAGCTCTCGACTCAGCTAGGACATCGAGTGATAAAGGTGAGAACGTAAATTCTATTGATAATCATTTAGTTCAACTTTCTTTACACGAAGCACCATGAAATCACATAACTGAGCCAGATCTTAGACCTCCTACCGATAAAGAAGTAATTCAGAAGGAACGAAGGCTTTAGGTCGACAAACTAGACGAGTGGAAAGCGCATTTCAAGGAGAAATCAAAACCACACGAAGTGAAACCAAAGGAACCCCTAGACGAGCTTATAGGAACATCAAATCACTTCAAAATAGGAGTTCAGGTACTGTTAGATAAAATAGACCCTCAAATTACCACTTCAGAGAAAAATACAAATGGTGCTACTCCTTTGACGATACTTAATGTCTTCCCATACGGAACAGTTGAGGTAAGTAACCCCATATTCGGCACTTTTAAGGTAAACACTACTTGACTCGAACTATATACTGATAATCGAATTGATAGCATGAGAAAGGATTTTCAACTCCTCAAGCCACCATGATTATGCGATGAGAGGTAAGTCTAGCTTAAGACCTTAAACGAGCGCTTCTCGGGAGGCAACCCGAGCACTAGCCCCATTAATTTTTACATTTTTATTTTTTACTTCTATTTTTTTTCCTTTTTAGCACCTAACTATGAACTAACAAAGCTACAGATGTCCGTACCACACGGCCCCGCACACGGCTTTGGCCGTGTGGACACTATAGATTTTCATACTGGCATGGTAGAGATAGTACGAAATAGAACGAAAAATATCTTCAAGCCACGGGCTCTGATTAAACACCACGGCCGTGCGACATAGCCGTGGCCGACACTGTTTTATCAACACTGGCGTGGCGACCTGCACATAGGCGTGGGAGAAACGAATGAACCATCGCACGGCCGTACGATATGGCCGTGTGACTCGACACGCCCATGATACACGGGCGCGGGGATGTACCAAAGCTGAAAGTTTTATTTAAAACACCCATCTCCCCTTCTCACCTACTCCCCATTCCCTTCTTCCATACCCTTTACACTCCCCTCCCTTTTCATTTTCTTCCTTCTTCATTGTCCAATATTTTTTATCTACATCATATCCATGTCAAAGAAGCGGAAGGACCCTAGCACAGTCTCCCTATGCAAGACCGATCTACATAAGTCCATGCCGGCCGCTTCATTAAATCGACAGTTTCTTGGTTTTAGGTTCTAAAGGCTGCTTGGGAATCACCATGCCACGGCCTTAGAAATCACTTCCACCTCGCGAACCATCTAACAACAAGGACTTTTCAGTCCATTAATCCTTTCTTTTAATTTTATTTTACTTCTTACATTCTTTCTTTTTATCTTTATTTTCTTTAAATATATAATTAGTATATTTTAAATTATTCTTATTATTTCTTCGCTAACTCTTCACGAGATTCCCAATTTCTTCATCTAGAGCAGAAATTGTTGGCGGCCACCAAACCACCCTTAGAGATGCCTCCTCCAACTCATCTCTCACCTCCGAATCAAGTTTCCACACTCCCAACTCAAGAATTCCATCCAAAATTTAGGAAGTTTCACTTCTCTCCCTCTCTTTTGATTTTATTACTATATGGTTATTATCTATCTTTGTACATTGTGGGCAATGTACATCTTAAGTGTGGGGGGTGAAATTTATTTAGAAAAGTTCCTAACTTTTTGTATTATTCTCAAATCCCTGAATGACATCTTGTCTTAAGTAAATTTCTTCATTTTACTATTAGAATGAAACTTCTATTTATTTATAATTTTTATTGATATGTTTTGAATTAAGTCATAGTTAATTGTGCACTGATTATTTAAACTTTAAGATACTAGAGAATCAAGCATGATATGTCTATTTTTTAGAATTAAAAATTTGCTAGGTTGTTGACCTAAATTTGAATATTACCTTGAAGTTTGAAATTTGTAAGGTTGTCATCAAAAACCATAATTTTTGTGAGATTTTGGGCCTTTTAGAGCATATATTTTTTTTCGTGCTCACTTTATTGATTATGAGTGTGTCAACATTGATTTGTTATTCTAGAACTTGCTTCGATTATACATGTCAAAACCACATCATTGATTTGATATACAGAGATGATAAAGGCACTTAGGATTTAACCCACTCACTCCACTAAAAGCCTACCCTTACAACTAACCCCTAGTCAACCCCTTTGATCCTAACAACCCATTTATTGATTCGCCCACTAATATTAACCTAAAACCCATCTTGTATTTGTTATCACCATTTCTCTTGACTACCCTTCTATCGAGCCTTGATTTGATCAGTTGTCTAATTATTTTATTTCAGTATTTGAATTCATCTTATATTATGTACTTAATGATTTGTTCTTAAAAAATAAAAAATAAAAAAAATAATCGAAGTATATTCATTATTAGTTCTGTGAATAATTGAGCTTATACATTTAAATTCAACATCTTGAAGAAGAAGCTCGTATTATTAGTGTTTCAAGTTTTCAATTGATGTAATTATTTAGGATTAGGTTCATTTTTCTAGTTAGGTAAATTGTCAATTCAATCTTGATTTTTAACCCTCTAATTCAGCCTTTATCCACACCTTTAACCCAAGCCCCATTACAACCCTTTAAAGACCTTTTGATTTGTGTATCATCTCATTTTATAGTGGTGGAGATTTGATTTTCATGCAAGCCTATGGTGATAATTTTTCATGTTTGACTGATGAGCGCTTTATTTTGAACCTTAAACACCTTGAGTGATTTGAGTGAATCTTTAGTGAGGATGTCAATCCTTGTTAGTTTTGAATCAAAGATAATTATTTGGATAAGGTATAACACCCCTTACCCGTATTCAACGCCGGAATAGGGTACGAGGCATTACCAAAACACACACTTGAAAATGTATTAAACTGATTCATAAAATTTCATCCAAATTATACAAAATGAACTGCTAAATATTAAAGGCCAACATTTTAGGCCAAACCAATTATGACATATACAAATGACTAAGTATCCTATACATGCCATAAACTTAAGGGGTTTGTATTCACTTTTACCCTACGATGATAGCTTGATAGTGTGATTACATCTCCGGCAATCTCCAACTCGAGTTAGCATACAACCCTATAAGATTTGAGAAATGAAGGGAAGTAAGCTACAAAGCTTAGTAAGTAAGTATGTAAATAATAAGTGATTTATTAATAGGCTTTTATAAATCTTCACAACATGTTCTCAAGATAATACAATCATAATTGAACATAGTTCAGCTGTCTACTCGAGTCATATTCACTAAATTATTTATATCTGGAGCTACGGAACTTCAAATTAAGATCTATTAATTTTCCATGAAACTAGACTCACATATCTTCTTACCATAAAATTTACAGAATTTTTGGTTTAGCCAATCAATACAGTTTATTCATTAAAGATTCCCCTATTTTACTGTTTGACTATTCTGACCTCTCTTCACTACAAATCAATTTTCTCCTCGTACAGAGTTCATATGACCTTCTTATTTTGTTCATTTGAAAATATACTCATTTAGGATTTTCGGCATATAAATTATATCCTACAATTATTTTTGTACAATTTTTAATGATTTTTCCAAGGCAGAATAGGGGATCACGTTTTGAACCAATCTCACAGAAACTCAAATATCTCAAAATATACGAATCATTTGTTTTCTATGTTTCTTTTATATGAAAATAGACTCAATAAGATTTAAATAAATATTTCATCCAAATCATAATCCAATCTCTACTATTTTTAGGCCCCGTTCGTTAATGCTTTTGGGATGGACTTTTCGGTCCAAAAGTTCTTTTCCTTAAAAAGGAATAAAGAACGAGGCGATGGAGAATTTTTTCACGTTAGTGAAGGACTTTTAGCTGAGACGAAGAAGCCAAAAATTTCTCCTTTTCTCATAGTAAAAGTACTTTTGGCAGCCAATTTCCTTTTCATCCTTTTATTCCTTTTATTATTTCTTCTCCAAATAACCTTTCGAGAGGATTTCTTGGTTCTTTGGCAATGGTATACTGAAGAGAACCCTTCTTTTCCTTTGCTTTCTTGGTTCTTTGGCAATGGTATATCCGAGGAGAGATTGGGCAATGAAATCTGGTTTTATTTGGAGACTTTTGTTCACGATCAATAATGGCTCGGATCTTTAGTTCTAATTTGTGTTTTACTTGCTCTTTGAGTTCTTGATTCTTGATTTGCATATAGTGCGCTATTTCTTTTCCCGTTCTCTATCAAAAAATTGTAGAATATGAAGAAACGATAGAAGCTTGCAAGGAGAAAATAGAACAGCAAAATTGGAGGTTCTTGATGGTCTTTGAAATGGAGTATCTGCGGAAGGAATACCAAGAAGAGCTTGAATAAGAACGTGGACTTGAAGAGGAGCTTAGATAAGTATATGACTTTTGATATATATACTTAATGTTTTGGTGTTATGGTGTTTGATTGATTTGTTAAATCTTCTTCTATAAGAACACAATGTTAGCAATGAGATAATTGAACTAGAGCACCGGAGGGTTTCTATTGAAGAACGCAAGAAAAACCTAAAGAAATATGAGCAAGAAAAACTCAAAGAACAAGTAAGTATAGGAACTGTTGTTTTTGTTAGCTTGAATGTGTTTTCTTGGACAAATAAGAGAAAGATCTTGACTTTGATTTCCATGTATTTAACATTGGTTATCCGAAATAACATCTGTAGTATCTTGGGATTTGTCGGAACTGTTTTTGAGGAACTTGAGATCTTTTGCTATCTTCAACAACATTTTCTAATTCAAGAATGTGTTGCAATAGCTACCATAAATTTCTAAACCAGGTTGTTTTGGAAAAGACCGAAATAATAGTATTGTGTGTTTTAATTGTTTTTGAGAAGAAGATTCGACATCTAATCCTTATCCTTCGTTTAGGTAGTTCCATTCCATTGGTGGTTAAACATTTGATTTTGCAGCAATAAACATTTTAGACTTATGTTTGGTCTCACTATGGATAATGGCATATGCATATGATACAAGACTAACATGCTTGTATAGAATATGACTAACTTGCTAAAACTTAATGTTCATGCATTCCGTCATTCAAGAAAAATTGTCTCACGAGCACCTTTGATCTTTATTTTCTTTGTTACAATTCTCTTAGTATTATCAACTCTCGATGTAGGAGCCAATGATTAACACATACGCCAACTTTAGAGATGATGTTCTTGGGTACAATGCTATTCAGATCATGGCTATTCAAGAGCACTCATATTATGCTAGCTTCAGTATTACCTCCATCGTAATGTTAGCTCAAATCTATTTGTTCTTGTGTATGTTTGTAAGTTTGTAAACTTGTACTAACTGCTATGTGGCGGATATAAGTAGACACCTTTCTTGAGGACTTGATTTTGGTTATGGAAACTAACATTTTCTACTTATAACAAGTTGCATTTAATATTTTGCGTACCATGTGACAAACTTCTTGCACCTAGCACCGCTTTGGAACCCCCGATGACCTCAAGTCACCGATAGATAAGGCTCATGAGTTGGGTATACTTGTTCTTATGGATATTGTGCACGGGTAATAATTAGATCTGCAGGAGAATATAATTTCTAGAAACATGCCCTTCACTATATTTGATGTTATACTTTTGTGCAAACATTTTCCTTGATTGTTTTGTAAATAAAATGAAAACTTAAACTCTTACGTGTTTGATGTTAGATTTTTGTCCCAACAAAATTTCTGGATTGTTTGTACAGAAATGAGAACTTGAACTCTTATTCTTTTCTTGCTTTGGCTTTATGCTCATTTTTCCAAAGAGACTTGATGCAAATATGGCCATGAGATTTAGGCTCTTATTGGTTGTCACTTTTACTTCTTCGTTTCTCTAGTTGATTTTTGCTTCCTAAAAGGTTGCGAAAAAATAAATCTAAAAGAGAGAAGCAAAGTCGTAATTGATTGAGAATATATAAATGACTAGAATACTATAAAATTTCTAGTATGTTTGTTCACGACCAGCTTGTTGTGAAAGCATTTGTTTGCTATATCCCCATTCATTTTTATTCTGTAGTTAAATTAAGTTGCTAATTTTATTTTCTTATCTACCTGTGTATCTGAATAATGTTTTACGAATACAGCCATGCTTCCAATAATGTGTTAGATGGACTGAACATGTTTGATGGAACTGATGGTCATTACTTCCACACGGGGTCAAGGGGTCACCACTCGGTGTGGGATTCTCGTCTTTTTAATTACGGAAGTGGGAAGTATGTACTTCTACGAACATTTCTTAATGAATAGCTTGTTGAAAGATTTTGGCTTCCTCCTCCAGTTGTAAATATTATTTCTTAATTGTTGCTTTAGGTACTAAGGTATCTTCTTTCAAATGCAAGATGGTGGTTGGAGGAATATAAGTTTGATGGGTACAGATTTGATGGTGTGACTTCAATGATGTACATCCATTATGTGGGTATACTTTTGTTCTTCAAATACTAATCTAGAACAGATGCCTAATTGGTATTTATAATCTTGCGAAGCAATTTAAGCAACAAAATGTCGACAAGCACTAGCACGAGCAAAGAGATCTCTTCTCAAGAAACTACACTCTCGAATGGAATTGCAACAAGTGTTCCACAAGATCTTGGACTTATTCCTAATGACCCAATGAAGAGTTCAGGTCAAAGGAACACGTAAATCTGTTCATGATAGAATTAGGGTCCTGTTTCATATGAAAACCTTTTAGGAGAGGATTCAAAAGGCGATTAATTTGAGCATTTTCAAAATATTGAAAACTTTGCTTCGCATCAATTTTACGTAATTGGATCTATGTTTTTTGTTGATTAAGGATTTTAGTGAGATATGCACTTTTCAATGACAATGAATGTTCTTTTTAATGAAAAACACAGAAAAATTTGATGTTGCTTCTCTACATTTTCTTAATTTTAAAGTTCAAGCAAAAGCGGTGTTGTTATGCAATCATCACAATTATCCAAAACCAATTGATCAACTAATTATCTAACTCACAAAGCAATAATTCTAAGCTTTCAAATCTGGTCATATATTTAACAAACTTGAATAATTGTAATTAAACCAAAAGACATGCAAATAACACAATTGTAATAACTAATTACAAATATTTAATTATTACATTTAAATATTTAAATATAGTTTATATATTCTAATTAAATTTAATAAATAATTAATATTAATTACTTACAAATATTTAAAATTAATATTATTTATTAAAATATTAACAATAAATTATAATAAATTATTTTTATATTTTTGCTAAAATATCATAATATTAATCAATTTGAACATTATTTAAATACATATTTGTTACTTTATAATATCATGTCTAAAATAGATATTTTACTTCTCAAAAGTACTTTTTCATAGCAATGCCAAACACTTAAATTTTTCAAAAGAACTTCTCAAAAGCACTTCTCAGAAGCACTTCTGAAAAGCACTTCTCAAAAGCACTTCTCAAAAGCATTGCCAAGCTGGCCCTTGGTGATTTTTCAAACTCATGTCACTGCTGGTATCCAAACTATTTTATTGTAAATTTTTGCTCTCTCTTTCACTTTAGATGTGTTCATCACTTGCTTATACCAACCTTTCCAATTTCCGATTACATATCAAACATATTGTTCATACGTACATTTGCCACATTTCTCAATTGGTCACATTCACACTTGCACTTATTCATAACATGATCGCACCAATCATCATTAGTAAATTATCTCGTTGAACCCCTTCAAAAACGCCTGATACTCGATGGTCTCAGCACATAGCTCCACCTACACATAATTGACTTTCTTGTACACATGGTGAAGGTCCCTTATCACCCATGTGACCTAGCCATTCCATCTCGTAGCTTTCTTGTCTACATAGTGTCCAACACTAGGAACCACTCATGTGACCTAGCTCTTGATAACTCAGAACTTTCTTGTACACATGGTATACACACGATATTACATGTGACCTAGTTACATATGAAATTATTATCCCGTAGCTTTCTTGCACACATGGTGAAAGTCCATTATCATCCATGTGGCCTAGCTATATATCAAATTTTGCCATCTAGTAGCTTTCTTGTGCACACGGTGAAGGTCCCTTATCACTCGTGTGACCTAGCTACATATTGTCCGTATCTCTCGATTTTCTGAAGGTTCGATCGAGAATTTCCCATTCCATTCATTTTCATATTTTAGTTATCACCCAATGATTTCCATAATATCTAGCAAAATAATTATTGTACAAGTAAAATAAATGCATTATTTACATATAAACTTTCTTGTCGAAATCTCGTCAGGTACAACCGTGTAGCAACTCAGACAACCTATGTAATATTAATTTAACATTCAATTCCTGTAACATTAATTTGCCATTCAATTTCACATGACACAATAAACATCACAGTTTTCATACCATACATACCATCCATCCACTTCTCCTAAACATATTAAATCATACAATATATGCCATATCAATAGAGAATTACAATTCAAGTATGATGTTGCATTATTATTAACACACTAACTTACCTCGAATGCCGAAATGACCATTTTACCAACTTTCTCGATTTTCGATTTTCATCCACTTCTAGGTCCAAATCTCATTTTTCGGGGTCAGGAGCTTGAAAAGTTGAGAAAACCCTAGCCATGTCTTCTCTTGGTAAATTTCGTCCATATAGAGAAGATGGAAAATTTTGGCATTTTAATTTTGTTTTTAATTCATTTAATTTACAAAAGGACCAAAATGCCCTTACAAAAAAATATCTTATCTAACATATACCATATCCATTTTTGTCCAAAAATTTAACCAATGGGCTAATTACCATTTAAGAACCTCTACTTTTAAATTTCATAGCAATTTGACACCTCTGACTTCTAGAACTCAAGTTTTGCACTTTTTACAATTTAGTCCTTTTGACTAAATTGAGTGGCCAAACGTCAAAATTTTCGAACGAAATTTTCACGAAATCATTTCGTGAAATTGTTGACTACAAAAATATAATAAAAATAAATTTTCTTACGTCAGATTTGTGGTCTCAAAACCACTATTCCGACTAGGCCCTAATTCGGGATGTTACATAAGGGGAAACACATGTTTTCATTTTATAAACTTATGACTTTGATTATTTGAATCTTTAGGACTCTTTGAGTTAAATTATCCATGTATAAATTATCCATAAATTATGATGAGACATTATTGATGAGAATTATGAACTGAGGGAAGTTAATTTTAATTGTGAGTTGAGATTTTTGCTTGAGGACAAGCAAAAGCTTAAGTGTGGGGGTATTTGATAAACCGTAATATGTTCATATTTTAATCCCACATTTAGCATACTTTTGGATGATTTATTCTCTGAATTGTGGAATTTGATGCTCCTAATCCTTTGTTTTCATGTTTTACACTTAAGAGATCATGGGACGAGAAACGGGCCAAAGTACGAAATGCACACAGCCTGGGCCCGAGACACATGGCCGTGCCTCTTTAGCAGATCCGACCATGACCTAGATTCAATTCACACGGGCATGTCCCTGCCGTGACCTATTTTAATTCTATTCGGATTAGGGTACTTAGATGCAAAGAAAGACATTCCAAAAGCCTATATAAACACCCTAAAGGCCAACCTTCAAGGGGGCATTCAGCTAGGCCAAGGAGCCAAGCCAGAGAGGCCAAATTGTGGGATTCACTCGAAAAAAGCCAGTTGATCCATCCCAGAAGCCGGAATCACACTCAAGACTGAGGATCTCTCCTTCAATTCCTTCAAGGGGTTTTAGGGTTTTCTTTATGTTTTGTTATTTTTCTTCTGAGATGTATTCTTTTATGATTATAAACTAAACCCCTCAAATACCTAAGGGGATGTAACACCCCAAACCCGGTCAATACGTTACGACCAAGTCTGGTATGTTACAGGAAGGGAAATTTTGAAAATTCTAACTAAACATCGTAATTTGGGCAAACTTTTAAATAGTGTTTCCATCTTGGAAATAGTTTAAAATTCCTTCAAGATTTTCTTTCTAAGTCCTTATTAGGTTGAACTAAAACCCGTAAAAATTTATTTATTTTTTGAAGGCTGAATTTGAGGGGTTTCATAAGCATGACAGTCGAAAACAATGTTGCGATTTTAATAAAATCTCTAAAGTAATTAGTTATTCGCATGTTATCCTATGTTAACACCCTTTTTAAAAAAAATGATGGTTTGTGTTTTAATTTTAGAAAACTCCATATTTGATGCATCATAAAATATGTAATAACAGTATTAAAATCCAAATTTAAAGTTGTAGTGGCCTTATTACATAATAAAATCCCAATTAAAAATATGTTTAGATAAAGAAAATGAATTTATGAGAAAAACATTGCATGGCCACCCCAAGTCCCCCTCGGCTCCAACTCCTCGATCTAGGGTTACCTGCAAAATTAAGCAGAGGGGTGAGTCACCGAGACTCAGTGTGTAAATCCCCTTATAACCATTCCGAGGCTTAAGGTCACAGATTCCTATTGGGCCTTAGCTAACACAATATAGCATATTAAACATGTATGCAATGCAGGCCAACCTAACCTAGTTTTCCATCCTCTAGGTCACCAGAATCGGCCAAACACCCGTGGCATTAAGCCACCATGGTCCCAGACCACTTGTGACAGAGTCACAGAATATATAAACGTGGGGCCAACCTACTGGGGTCCCAGACCACTATGACGATCTCTGATAAATATACGTGGGGCAAACCCACTGTGGTCCGAGACCACTAAGACAAGTCACTGATACGTGTATGTATACATGGCATCAAGCCACCGTGGTTCCAAACCACTGTGGTCCAAGACCACTTGTGACAGAGTCACAGAATCACACTTCCCCTTTTAATCATATCCCAAAGCCCATGCAACATATTATCATACTGAGATGAATGCAAGCATACTTTCAATGTACAACAGGTAATTATTTCATACATACATATATTTAAAAGTAATATCATATTGGAACTTATCCAACCTTACCCACAAGGGTATCTCGACTATCTCTACAGTCGTTTCGACTTTCAGCCAACACAGTTAACAACGTAAATTAATAAGCACAGTGTAAGCATTACACACACCTGATTACGCGAAGAACTAGACTCTCTATCTCGTCGACACTCTCCCTAGCAGGAATAACAATGATTTGCCTATCCCAAGCCAATGTCGGCTCTCTACCACAACCCGGTGGAAAGTCTAGAACTGCCGACACCGCACATCTTTTGAACTTAGGGGTAAAGACTATGAGTCCACTCCCCTCCTTAGTTTGATTGGCACTTGCATCCATGAAGAGATTTGATCAATACTCAGAGTGAAACGTCGCTTGTCTAACAAGAGAATCATTAAGGCAGACTACAACCATAAGGGATATAATAGCCAAGAATCGAAAAGAAGTGCCCCTTACCTTGGTAATTGATGAACCGCACAGCAATTGATTCGTCCTCGAATCAGAGATGAGTCCCGAGAGAAGCAGAGATTCGACCTAACAGTCAAAAGTTACCCCTGAATATACCGACTTAAAAGAGCACACTCAAATAACGAATAGCACTACTTACCCCTAGATTCAACAATAACAAGTTCTTGATCAAACGAGAATTGAACCCTTTCGCACCCTTCGGAGACGATAACCAACACCACACCAGGATGAGGTAAGGAGTGTTCAGTTTATACTAACACTATAGAAAGAAAACAATAGTTAGGAAACACATCACCCATTTGGCCATAAGGGAAAGAAGAAGAAGAGGGAATGGCATACGAATAAAAGAAGAACCCATTACCTTCAACAACCAAGTAACCAAGGTATTCAGATTCACTTGGGACCAATAGATCTATTCAGCTTAGGAGAAGAAATAGAAGGATGACAATGGTGAAGCAGCAAGGTTTTGGCTAACACCAAAAAGACAATGGAGAAAGATGAAGCAAAAGAAATGAGATGAGAGTTTCGGTTATAGGAAAAAGATGTAAAGAACAAGAGATGAGAGAAAAAGCGTAGAAAAAGAGTGCTACGATTTTTCTTTGGTAACAAAAGAAAATGAAACAAAATGACCAAAGTGCAAAAGAAAAGAAAGCTCTTTGGATAGTTTCGGCTTTACTCCTCTTTCAAATGACACTTGCAAAAACGGCACTACACTACCCCCTTATGACCAAATATGTTACCCAAATTGCCTAAGAAACAAAAGAAACTTTTGGCACACCCACACACACTCACCAACTGAATATGCTCCCACCAAAGGCCCCTATATTCGGCCAACACCTCCACCAACTTGAATCCCACGATCCTCTTCTTATTTCACTCCCCATCACTCATTTTGAATTAGTAGACCAAGTTTTCCTCCATAAACTCCTCCACACCTTCCATTCAAATACTTTGACCCAGTCAACAACCTCCTTTGAAAAGTCCAAGCCGAATGCCAACACTTCACTACCTTGAGCACAAAAAATAAAGCTCCCACTTGCTGCTGATGAGGCTCGAAATCCTTCCATCCTCCTGCTCCCTTGTGACGCCATCCCCTTGATCCTTAAGTGGCGTTATCTTGCCGTCACACCATACTCCATCTTTGTATCAACAAACACTAGAAAGTATTCTTAAAGCCTGCTTCAACTAGCTCTCCCTTCTAAAGTGCCCAAAAAGCAAAATTTTGCCAAGGTTCTGGCTTAAACCCGATCCTCTCTAGGACTCCCAAAGACATCTAAATAACAAGCAGAATAAGCCAAGCACACAAAATACATACAATGCAGAATCCCTAA
This sequence comes from Gossypium rotundifolium, assembly GCA_025506655.1. Lineage (NCBI taxonomy): Eukaryota > Viridiplantae > Streptophyta > Magnoliopsida > Malvales > Malvaceae > Gossypium > Gossypium rotundifolium. The sequence goes on from CP106729.1 coordinate 33,667,322, forward strand.
TTTTAGGATGTTACAGCCCTTAAAGAAATTTCGGCCTCGAAATTTACTTGCTCTAAAGAGGTGAGGGTATTGCTGTCGCATCACATCCTCTGGCTCCCACGTGGCTTCCTCTGAACCATGATTACACCATAACACCTTGACTAGAGGAACTGACTTCCTTCTCAACGCCTTCACATCTCGATCCAAGATCTGCACTGGTTCTTCTTCAAAAGATAGATTAGGTCTTACTTCAATTTCTTCCACCGGTACTATGTGAGATCGATCTGAGCGGTAACGCCTTAACATCGAAACATGAAATACATTATGTATCTGCCTCAATTTCAGAGGTAACTCGAGCTGATACGCTACTGGTCCCATACGTTTCAACACCCGATAAGGCCCGATGAACTTGGGGCTCAACTTGTCCTTTCGTCCAAACCTTAAAACCCTCTTCTAAGGTGAAACATTTAGAAAACCTAATCACCCTCTGCGAATTCTATTTCCTTACGCTTCAGGTCTGTATAAGATTTTTGCCTGTCGGAAGCTTCCTTCAACTGAGTCCGAATCAACTTAACCTTTTCCTCTGTCTCTGAAACCAATTCCGGACCCAACAACTGTCGTTCACCTAACTCTGTCTAGTAGGTAGGAGTACGGAACTTACGGCCATACAACGCTTCGTAGGGTGCCATCTTAATACTGGATTGCTAGCTATTGTTGTATGCAAATTCTGCCAATGGTAAGAAATCCTCTCAATTACCCCTGAAGTCGATAACACAGCCTCTCAACATATCTTCCAAAATCTGAATTACCCTCTCTGATTGACCATCAGTCTGTGGATGAAACGCTGTGCTAAAATCCAGTCTTGTACCCAACGCCTTGTGCAACGCTTTCTAGATTCGCGATGCAAACCTGGGGTCCCTGTCTGATATGATAGACACTGGTATCCCATGTAACCTCACAATCTCTGCTACATACAGCTTGGCTAACTTCTGTAGTGAGAAATCAACACGAATTGGTATGAAGTGAGCAGACTTCGTCAACTGATCGACAATCATCCACACTGAATCTTTCTTAGTAAGCGTAAGGGGTAGCCCACTAACAAAGTCCATAGTTATGCTCTCCCACTTCCAAAGTGGAATCTTCACTGGCTATAGCAATCTTGAAGGCAACTGGTGCTCCGCCTTCACCTGCTGACACGTCAAGCACTTACTCACAATCTCGGTAACTTCTTGCTTCAGACCTGGCCACCAAAACTATTCACACAGATCTCGATACATTTTACTTCCACCAGGATGCATAGCATATGAACTACTGTACCCTTCTTGCAAAATCCTTTGCCTCAACTCGGAATCCTTCGGCATACAAGCCTTTCCCCGAAAGCACAATACCCCATCACTGTTCAAACTAAAAACTTTCATCTCACCACTTTCCACTTGCTGAAATTGAGAACTTAATGATTCATCTGACAACTGCTTCTCTTTAATCTGACTTACCCATAAAGGCATCACTTGAAGTTCAGCTAGCAAGCTTCCATCATCATACAAGCTGAGATGACCAAACATTGCCCTCAAATTAGATATCACCTTACGGCTCAACGCATCTGCCACTACGTTAACTTTACCTGGGTGATACTCAATCGAGCAATCATAGTCCTTTAACAATTCAATCCACCTCCGCTGCCGTAAATTCAACTCCTTCTAGGTAAGGAGATATTTCAGGCTCTTATGGTCAGTATAAATAATTGACTTCTCTCCGTACAAGTAGTGTTTCCAAATGTTCAGAGTGAACACTACCGCAGCTAACTCCAGATCATGAGTGGGATAGTTCACTTCGTGTGGTCTCAATTACCGAGACGTATACGCTACCACTTTCCCCTCTTGGATCAACACACATCCTAACCCTGTGTGCAACACATCATAGTAGACGAAAAACTCCTTCCCAGCCTCAGGCTAAATCAACACTGGTGCCTCTGCCAAAATCCTCTTTAACTTCTCAAAGCTTTCTTGCTGCTTACCTGACCAGACAAACTGTACCCCTTTCAGTAATAACTTGGTTAAAGGTGCAGTGATCAACAAGAAACCTTCAACAAACCTTCTGTAGTACCCAACTAGCCCAAGGAAACTTCAAATTTCTGCTACAGACTTCGGTGGCTTCCAATCCAACATAACTTCAATATTTCGGGGATTGACCCTAATACCCTCAGCAAACACAACATGCCCCAGAAAAGTAACTTCCCTCAACCAAAATTCACACTTGCTGAATTTGGCATACAGTTGCTTTCCTCTCAAAATCTGCAGAACAATCTAAAGATACGAATCATGCTCCTCTTCCGTCCTTGAATATACCAAGATATCATCTATGAACACTGCGACAAACCGATCCAAGTAGGGTTGGAATACCCGATTCATCATATCCATAAATGTAGCGTGCATTCGTCAACCCGAATGGCATCACTAAAAATTCGTAGTGACCATAACGAGTTCAAAAAGCAGTCTTATGAATATCCGCCTCCTTGACCTTAAGCTGATGATAACCTGACCTCAAGTCTATCTTCGAGAAGACCGAAGCGCCTCAGAACTGATTGAATAGATCGTCAATCATTGGCAACGGGTACTTATTCTTAATCGTCAACTTGTTCAATTGCCTATAGTCTATGCACATCCGCATTGACCCATCCTTTTTTTGACAAATAACACCGACGCTCCCCATGGTGACACACTTGGTCGGATAAAACTACGGTCTAACAACTCCTAAATTTGAGCTTTAAGTTCCACCATCTCCTTCGGTGCCATCCTATATGGGGCGATAGACACGGAGCTGTTCCCAAAAGAAGATCAATACCAAACTCCACCTCGCGATCCGGAGGTAACCCTGGAAGCTCTTTTAGAAAAACATCTGAGAACTCTTTCACCGTTCTAACATCTCTTACAGACAACTCCTTGGCTTCCAAAGTACTAACGAAAGCTGCAAGCCTCACACCCTTTTCTCACCATCCTTTCAGCCTTTAGAGCAGACACCACATTGGACAGGCAATTCCTTCTCTCACCTAACACCAACACCTCCTTATCCTCGAGAGTCTTCAATAGCATGCGCTTAGTAGCACAATCCAAGTTTGCTCGATACTTAGCTAACCAATCCATGCCTAGGATCAAATCAAACTTGCCGAACAGCAATTCCATCAAGTCAACCTGGAAAACTATCCCTTACCAGATGATCTACAGACCCACACCTGTAACATCCTTTACCTCTTGCCCAACACTCCCCCGAGTGAAAATTTCCACATCTAGCACACTACTAAGACCGACCAACAGCAGCAGGCTTCGCAACTCGACTCGGCCCATCAAAACTAGGCCTCTCTTGAAAACTCTCAGTAGATCCTGACGACCCAAAATTCCTTTTATTCCTACCTCTGTCCCTGTCCTGATTCTGCCTTTCAGACCGCTTCACCTCTTCAGCTATCTTAGCCTTCTCAACTAGAATAGCAAATTCTCTTTCCTGTTGCGGAGCTATCAATACTCGTAACTCATCCCTCAGACCATCCTCAATCAAACACAACGCTCGTGATCTATTGCAACGATACCCCGAGCATAATGGCTTAAACATAAGAATTTCGCCTCATATTCTGCCACTGACTTATTCCCTTGGACCAAGTTTAAAAATGCCTTCCTCTGAACGTCCACGTAACTTGATCCAACATACTTTCCCTAGAACGCTAACTTAAAGAAGTCACAGGTAATACGGTCTGCCGATGTACCATCTCTTACCGTGAGCCACCACTGGTATGCCTCATCTCGAAGGAGAGACACTACTCCTTTTAACTTTTCCTCCGTGGTACAATCCAAATCGTCTATGATTCGTTCAACCGCTTCCAACTAGTACTTAGCTACGTTAGGAGCCACACCAAAAATACCCCTAAATATCTCAGCCCCATTAGCTCAGAGTCGCTCAGAAATAGATTTTCGAGCTATAGATCCCGTGCTTGCTCCAACAACCCACTCCAAAACACGTAACATAGCTTGAGACACAGCATCATCTCCATCAATTTGGTCCTGGATCCCGCTTCCGCTACTGGTGATGCTGGCACTTCACCTTCCGGCCCATGCCGTGATTCCGAGGGTTTAGCCTCCACACCCCGGCCTCTACCGCAGCCACACATACCACGTCCATGTCCTCTAGTGCTCATGATTACGAATTTAACTTAGTCTGATTAAAATTTTATGAGTTAATATTTCTTCCACTGTTTATTACCAGAAAGTCTTATGAAAATAGCATTAGAAGTAGTTTCTGTGAACACTTATTTCTAAAGGTCTCAGTTTCTAAAGTTGTATTTCTTAAAACTATCTATCACAATATTTCATGAGAATTTAAGCAATAGTTAGAAAACTTACAATGCGGATTGGTGCCAGAGACTCAGGTTCCATACTTCTAGAAAACATATATTTTTTTCCTAAACCATTTACCAAACCAACTTTTGAAAACATTTTGAACCCTAAACCCACAGTCGAGTTTTACAACCAGGCTCTGATACCATAATTGTAACACCCCAAACTCGGTCAATACGTTATGACCAAGTTTGGTATGTTACAGGAAGGGAAATTTTGAAAATTCTAACTAAACATTGTAATTTGGGCAAACTTTCGAAATAGTGTTTCCATCTTAGAAATAGTTTAAAATTCCTTCAAGAGTTTCTTTTTAAGTCCTTATTAGGTTGAACTAAAACCCTAAAAATTTATTTATTTTTCGAAAGCCGAATTTGAGGGTTTCATAAGCATGACAGTCAAAAACAATGTTGCGATTTTAATAAAATCTCTGAAGTAATTAGTTATTCGCATGTTATCCTTTGTTAACTCCCTTTTTTAAAAAAAATTGATGGTTTGTGTTTTAATTTTAGAAAACTCCATATTTGATGCATGATAAAATATGTAATAACAATATTAAAATCCAAATTTAAAGTTGTAGTGGCCTTATTAAATAACAAAATCCCAATTAAAAATATGTTTAGATAAAGAAAACGAATTTACAAGAAAAATATTGCATGGCCACCCCAAGTTCGCCTCGGCTCCAACTCCGCGATCTAGGGGTTACCTGCAAAATTAAGCAGAGGGGTGAGTCACCGAGACTCAGTGTGTAAATCCCCTTATAACCCATTCTGGGTCTTAAGCCCACAGATGCCCATTGGGCCTTAGCCCACACAATATAGCATATTAAACATGTATGCAATGCAGGCCAATCCAACCTAGTTTTCCAACCTTTAGGTCACCAGAATCGGCCAAACACCCGTGGCATTAAGCCACCGTGGTCCCAGACCACTGTGGTCCCAGACCACTTGTGACAGAGTCACAGAATATATAAATGTAGGGCCAACCCACTGTGGTCCCAGACCACTGAGACAAGTAACTGATACGTGTAAGTATACGTGGCATCAAGCCACCGTGGTCCCAGACCACTGTGGTCCCAGACCACTTGTGTTAGAATCACAGAATCACACTTTCCCTTTTAATCATATCCCAAAGCCCATGCAACATATTATCATACTGAGATGAATGCAAGCATACTTTCATTGTACAACAGGTAATTATTTCATACATACATATATTTGATAAACCGTAAAAGTAACATATTTTAATCCCACATTTAGTATGCTTTTGGATGATTTAGCCCTCATTTTATGTAAAAAGGTGCTCTAATCTTTTCTTTTTATGTCTTATACTCAGGAAAGCACTCGAGAACGAAAAGAATGAGAAACAGGCTTAAAACGGACTAAATTGGGCCAACCCAAGAAATTGGCACAGCCTAGACTTTAAGTCACAGTCGTACCTTGCCAATCATTCAAAGACACTCCCCAAGCACGAATTGCAAGGCCGTGTCCCAATGACAGACCTGAAGCACGGCCTGAATCCCAACTTACACGGCTATGCCAGGGCCATGCCTCAGTCAACAGAATCGATACATGGCCTAAAGTCGACTTACACAGGCGTGTGCCATGGGTGTGCCCCTGCTACGGGAATGAGTAATTTCACTCGGATTTGGATGCTTGAAGCCAAAGAAACATACTCCTAAGTCCACTTAAACACCTTAATAGTAATTCTACTTGAAAGAGGTACTTAAGAGCCAAGTAAAGCATCTAAGAAGCCTATATAAACAACCCAAGGCAGTCATTCTAAAGGGTGTGAGTGGGCAAAGTTTTCTACCAGAGCTTTTCTTCAGAGAATTACTCAAAGATAGCCAGTTGATTCATCAAAAGAAGCCGGAGTTCGACTTAAGACAGAGGATCTCCTCTTCAATTCCTTCAGGGGGTTTTATGGATTTCTTATGTTTTGTTTTATCTTTTCTCTTGAGATGTTTTCTTATTTTGTTATGAACTAAACCCTTCAGATACAGAAGGGATGAAACTATAATGAATTTTTTATTTGATTTCTAAATTATATGATAAGTGCTTAGTTTGTTCTTAATTATGTTACTTAATTTAATCGATGTGCTTAGGTGGAGGAGGAATAGACCCTACCTAAGAGTAGATCTAACATAATTAAGTGGAGTTGATCGAGCGCCTAGAGATAGGGTTACGAGATTTTGTCGGATTAGGGTGAAACCTAATATGGGAGTCTATTGATCGATTTACTGCTTCCTTAGGGGGTTATTATAAGAGAATAAGAGCTCCACTAATTAACCTAAGGTTAGATGTTATTCGCCTCGAGAGAGGATTTAATATAGGTTAGGGAGTCTCATGGATTAAGCTAAGTAAAGAAGTCATATGAATTAAAAGTTAGATAATAAGAGAAGTCATAGGTGGATTCTTCCTGAGGGTATCATCGTAATCGAATGAGTTTTTCCACAGTTTTTTCCCAAAGTTTCATTCTTTTGTCTTTGCATTTAGTTAAAGTATTTCATTAGTTTTTAGATTAATAAACCAATCACTCCATATTTCAGGGTAAATAATAGAAAGAAAGTGAGTAGTAGTACTTTTAGGTTCCCTTGGGTTCGATAAGATACTCTTGCCTAAACTATACTACTGTTTGATAGGTGCACTTGCCTCTGTCGTTCTCATAGTTAGTCTACAGGTTCGATCATTCTTTTTATAAATATTAAAACTCAACTGTTTGACACGATCAAGTTTTTGGCGCCGTTGCCGAGGAGCACTAAAATATTAAGAAAGCTCTATTTCTAATACTTTAGCCATTATTTTATTATTTCGCAATTTACTTTTATTTTTAGTTTAGGTTAAATTTTTATTTATACTAAATTTCTTTCTTCTCCTAGCAGGTACCTCTAGTTTATGACTAGAAGGAACCCGAGAGGACCTTTGGCATACGAAAGTGACATTGAAGCTACCACTCGCAGAAATTGCAGAGAAATTAGACGAGCTCTAGACTACCAAAGAGAAGAACAACAAGACAGATCCAATCCTATTGAAGGAATTGAACGAAAACAATCCACCGCCAAATGTGCAAGAATAGAATGCTCCGCGTCCTATGTATGATTATGCTAAACCTAATTTGACAAGAGCAGAATCTAGTATTGTTAGGCCCGCTATAGCTACTAATAATTTTGAATTAAAGCCTAATACAATACAAATGATTCAACAGTTTGTTCAATTTGATGGTTTGCAGGATGAAGATCCAAATACTCATATAGCTAATTTTTTAGAGTTCTGTGATACCTTCAAAATAAATGGTGTTTCTTACGATGCCATACGTCTTCGGTTATTTCCCTTTTCATTAAGGAATAAAGCCAAGAAGTGGTTGAACTCGTTACCACGAGGGTCAATCACCATATAGGATCAAATGACTGATAAATTTCTTTTAAAATACTTTCCACCAGCCAAAACGGCCAAATTTAGGAATGAAATATCTTCTTTTGTGCAGAATGACGCAGAAACATTATATGATGCATGGGAAAGATATAAGGATCTCCTAAGAAGATGTCCACACCACAGATTACCTTTGTGGCTTCAAGTCCAAACTTTTTACAACGGTGTGAATTCTTCAACGAGGCAAATGATTGACTCATCAGCCGGTGGAACTTTGAATAACAAAACTCCTAAAGCAGCTTACGAATTTATTGAAGAGACGTCATTGAATACCTATCAATGGCAAATTACAAGGGCCAAACTGACAAAATTAGCCGGAGTTTTTAACATAGACGCAGTAACAATGCTGTCAACACAGGTGGAGATGATGAATAAAAAACTTGATAATCTATGTTCTTCGCAGGTACACCTAGTAATGCAATGCGATGCGAATGGGAATGTGGCGAATCCTGAGTACCCACCTTACCAACCAAGAGCAGAACATGAGCAAACAAACTATATAGGTAACAATTTCAGATCCAATAATAATCCTTATAGTAACACTTATAACGCAGGTTGGAGGAACCACCCAAATTTTTCATGAGGAGGACAAGGAAACCAAGGAAATCAAAGGCAACAACCTCCTTCAGATTATCAAAATCAGCCATATCCACAAGAGAAGCAATCAAACCTCGAAGAGATGCTGACGAAATTCATGGCAGCCACAGATTCTCATTTCCAAAAAACCGAAACGGTACTTGATGAACAACAAAAATTGATCAAAGGGATTGAGAATAAAGTTGGAGAACTTAATAAGTTAGTAGGACATCTCATGAAGCTGATTTCTGAACGTCAATAAGGACATCTACCAAGCAACATAGAAATAAACCCAAAAGAACAGATCCAAGCCATCACAGCTCCAAAGGGTATTAAGGTCGACGAGCCCACCACAGCATAAGAAACCAAGGAAGAAAAAGGTAAAATAGAGGTAGCACACGAAAAGCCAAAACCAATAATCAAAGAATACAAACCTCGCATACCTTATCCCAAAGCATTGAAAGGAGATGATTCAGAAGAACAGTTTGGTAAGTTTCTTAAACTTTTAAAGAAATTACATATTAACTTACCTCTTCTTGAAGCTCTTTTCCAGATGCCAGACTCGAGTAAATTTTTAAGACAACTCTTGACAAACAAACACAAAATAGACGAAGAGCACCACGTGGAACTAAACGCAACATACTCGGCAATGTTACAAAATAGACTACCACAGAAACAAAAAGATCCAGGGAGTTTTACGATTCCATGCTTAGCTGGTACTTTAACTATTGATAATGCGTTAGCTGATCTAGGGGCAAGTATAAATGTCATGCCTTATACATTGTTTAAATGACTAGGTCTAGGGAAGCCCAAACAAACTAGGATGAGTATTCAACTAGCTGATAAAACTATTAGAATTCTTAGGGGCATTACTAAAGATGTGCTTGTAAAAATCGATAAATTTGTTTTCCCAGTAGATTTTGTTATTTTAGACATGGATGAGGATAATTCAATCCCCTTAATTCTAGGAAGACCTTTTCTTGCAACTGCCAAGACTAAAATTGATGTTGCCACAAGCGAGCTCATACTTCGTGTAGGAGCTGAATCGATTAAACTTTAAGCTCTCGACTCAGCCAGAACAACAGATGATGAAGGTAAGAAAGTCACTTCAATAGATAATCAAATTGTTCAACTTTCATCATAGGAAATACCACATAAAGACAACCCTGAGCCGACTCATAAGTCTCAAAACAACAAAGAAGAATCCTACAAGGGACAAGACCTTAGGCTTGACAAGTTTGAATAGCAAAAGATACAAGTCAAAGAAAAGGCGGATCCACATGAAGTAAAACCAAAGGAACCACCAGAAAAGCTCCTAGGGACATCAAACCACTTGAAAATACGAGACCAGGTACTGTTAGACAAAGCAGATCCCCACATCACTTCAACAGACCTAAAACCAAAGGGAGAAATTCTTCTTAAGGTACACAATATTTTCCCACGCGAAACAGTCGAGGTAAGCAACACAACATTCAAAACCTCCAAGGTAAACACTTCTCGACTTGAACTTTGTCATGAAAATAGAACTATAAGCATGAGGGAAGATGTTCAAACCTTTAAACCTCCCTGAATTTTTTTCGAAGAGTCTAGCTTAAGACTATAAACGAGCGCTTTTTGGGAGGCAACCCGAGTACTAAAAATAATTTCTATTTGGTAGTTTTAGTTTTAGTTTTAGTTTTATTCTTATTTCTATTTTCTCTTTTAGAATTCAATAAATTGAAGAAAAAAATTACAGACTCCCAGACCATACGGTCTAGCACACGGCCGTGGCCGTGGCCATGTGGGCACTCTGAATCACCATACTGACATAGCAGAGGCCGTGCGAATCCTAACCCAACCAACTGTAGAAGTCACGGGCTCACCTACCCCACCACGGCCGTGCGAGGTTACCGTAGGTCAACACTGTCATTTTAGAAACGGGCGTGGCAGTAGAGACAAACAAGCGTGGCACTCTTACACGCCTTCAAACACGGTTTTATGATACAGTCGTGCAAAGTAGCACGCCCTAGATACACGAGCATGGGACAGCGTCAGAAGCAAAAATCTATTTAAACCCCACAGCCCTTCCCCTTTCCCCCATCTTCTTTCCTCCTTCTTTTTCTTTCAATTTTTCTGTCTTGCATTAGAAAAGGTGTTCAGACTCTTGAGCTACACTAAAATCATGCTGAAGAAGCGTAAGAGGCTAATCACAATCTCTCTATGGGAGACCGATCTATATAAGTTCATGCCGGCCGCTTCATTCAAACAAAAAGCCAAGGGTCTTTGAGACTATATAGTTTTTATTTTCTTTTTCTCTTTTGATTCAATATCCTACTCTTTAACAATCTTATGCTTACTTTAGTTTATTTTAATCTAGTTTCTTGGTTTTAGGTTCCAAAGACTGCTTGGGAATCACGCACCATAGTCGTAGAGGTTACACCCACCGACGAACCATCCAACAATAAGGACTCCTTAGTCCATTAGTCTTTTCTTTCAATTTCAGTTTTCTTACTAGTCTCCCTCTCTTTATTCCCTTTATCTTTAATTATAATATTAGTATATTATTAATGTTTCATTAGATTTCTTGGTTATATCTTCCCAGGCTACCCAATTTCTTCATCTAACACAGAGATCGTTGGTAGCCACCCCACCGGGCCCATAGAAAGCACCATCACCGTCACCAAAGACGTCAACTCCTGGAATCATCCAAAATTCAGGAAGTGTTACTTCTCCCCTTCTCTTTTTATTATATAATTATTTATCTATCTTTGTACATTGAGGACAATGTACAACTTAAGTGTGGGGGGATAAAAGTGCCTAACTTTTTGCATAATTCTCAAATTAATTATTCTCAAAATCCTGAATTTTAAACTTGTTCAAAAAGCATTTTTCTCATATTACTAATTAGGATGAAATTTCTAATGATTTATAATTTTATTGATATGTTTTAGAATAATTCATTGATAATTGTGCATTGATGATTAAATTTGAAGAATACTAGAGAATCAAGCATGATAAGCCTACTTTCTAAAAATTAAAATTGATATGTCGTTGAATTGAATTTGAGTACTACCTTGAAATTTGGAATTTATAAGGATTAATGTCAAAAACACCCGTAATTTTTGGTGAGATTTTGAGCCTTATAGAGCATAGATCCTTTTTCATGCTCACTTTATTGATTATGAGTGTGTCAACTTTGAATTGTTATTCTAGAACTTACCTTGTTTATACATGTCGAAACCACATTAATGATTTGATATACTGAGATGATAAAGGCACCTAGGTTTTAACCCGTTCACTCTACATAAAAAGCCTACCTTCGCAAATTAACCCCTAGTGAACCCCGTTGAATCTTAACAACCTATTTATTGACTCACCCACTAATATTAACCCAAAATCCCTTTGTATTTGTTATCACCATTCTTTTGACTACCCTTTAGTCGAGGTTTGATTTGATTAAGTTACCGAATTATATTAGTTCAGTAATTACATTTATCAGTTATGATGAAGTTTGTTCTTAAAAAAAAATCCAAGTTTATTCAATATTAGTAGTATACAAAAGAGCTTAGAGCATTTAAACTCCAATTGTTGAAGAAAAAGCTCGTATTAAAGTATTATCAAATTTTAAGTGATAGAAATACTCTTTATTATAGAGTAATTATCAATAGTAGGTATTATTAGTTTTCATTTGATGTAAATATTCATATTCAGTTCATTATTTTTAGATTAGGTAATTAGTCAATTCAATCTCGATTCTAACCCTCTAATTCAGTCTGTATCCACACCCTTAACCTTAGCCCCATTACAACCATGATAAAGACCTTTTGATCTGTGTATCATATCATATACAGTGGTGGAGATTTGATTTTCAGGTAAGCCTTTGGGATTAACTTTTCAGGTTCGACTTAGAGTGCTTATTCTTGAACCTTAAACACTTCGAGTGATTTGAGTGAATCTTTTGTGAGGATGTCAATCCTTTTCGATTTTGAATTAAAGGTAATTACTTAGATAAGGTTAAACACCTATGTTTTCGTACTACAAAGGTATGGCTTATCGTAATTGAATCTTTTGGACTATTTGAGTTGAATTATCTATGTATAAATTATCTATGAATTATGATGAGACATTGTCGATAGGAATTTTGAATTATGGAAAGTTTGTTTCAATTGTAAAGTGAGAATTTTGCTTGAGGACAAGCAAAAGCTTAAGTGTGGGGGTATTTGATAAACCGTAAAAGTAACATATTTTAATCCCACATTTAGTATGCTTTTGGATGATTAGCCCTCAATTTATGTAAAAAGGTGTTCTTAATCCTTTCTTTTTATGTCTTATACTCAGGAAAGCACCCCGAGAGCGAAAAGAATGAGAAACAGGCTTAAAACGGACCAAATTGGGCCAACCTAAGAAACTGGCATGGCCTGGACTTCAAGTCACACGGTCGTACCTCGCTAATCATTCAAAGACACGCCCCAAGCACGAATTGCAAGGCCGTGTCCCAATCGACAGACCTGAAGCACGGCCTGAACCCCGACTTACACGTCCGTGCCAGGGTTGTGCCTCAATCAACAGAATCGACACACGGCCTGAAGTCGACTTACACAGGCGTGTGCCATGGGCGTGCCCCTGCTACGGGAATGAGCAATTTCACTCAGATTTGGATGCTTGAAGCCAAAGAAACATACCCCTAAGTCCACTTAAACACCTTAATAGTAATTCTACTTGAAAGAGGTACTTAGGCGCCAAGTAAAGCATCTAAAAAGCCTATATAAACAACCCAAGGCAGTCATTCTAAAGGGTGTGAGTGGGCAGAGTTTTCTGCCAGAGCTTTTATTTAGGGAATTACTCAAAGATAGCCAGTTGATTCATCAAAAGAAGCAGGAGTTCTACTTAAGACAGAGGATCTCCTCTTCAATTCCTTCAGGGGGTTTTAGGGATTTCTTATGTTTTGTTTTATCTTTTCTCTTGAGATGTTTTCTTATTTTGTAATGAACTAAACCCTTCAGATACCTGAAGGGGATGAAACCTATGATGAATTTTTTATTTGATTTCTAAATTATATGATAAGTGCTTAGTTTGTTCTTAATTATGTTACTTAATTTAATCTGATGTGCTTAGGTGGAGGAGGAATAGATCCTGCCCAAGAGTAGATCTAACATAATTAAGTGGAGTTGATGGAGCGCCTAGAGATAGGGTTACAAGATTTTTCCAGATTAGGATGAAACCTAATGTGGGAGTCCATTGATCGATTTACTGCTTCCTTAGGGGGTTATTATAAGAGAACGAGAGTTCCACTAATTAACCTAAGGTTAGACGTTATTCGCCTCAAGAGAAGGTTTAATATAAGTTAGGGAGTCTCACGGATCAAGCTAAGTAAAGAAGTCATATGAATTAAAAGTTAGATAATAAGAGAATTCATAGGTAGATTCTTCTTGAGGGTATCATCGTAATCAACTGAGTTTTTCCACAGTCTTTTCCCAAAGTTTCATTCTTTTGTCTTTGCATTTAGTTAAAGTATTTCATTAGTTTTTAGATTAATAAACCAATCACTCCATATTTCAGGGTAAATAATAGAAAGAAAGTGAGTAGTAGTACTTTTAGGTTCCCTTGGGTTCGATAAGATACTCTTGCCTAAACTATACTACTGTTTGATAGGTGCACTTGCCTCTATCGTTGTCATAGTTAGTCTACAGGTTCGATCATTCTTTTTATAAATATTAAAACTCGACTGTTTGACACGATCAATATTCGAAAGTAATATCATATCGAAACTTACCCGGTGTCTCCAACCTTACCCACAAGGGTATCTCGACTATCTCTATAATCGTTTCGACTTTCAGCCAACACAGTTAATAACGTAAATTAATAAGCACAGTGTGAGCATTACACACACCTGATTACGTGAAAAACTAGACTCTCTATCTCGTCGACACTCTCCCTAGCAAGAGTAACAACATTTTTCCTATCCCAAGCCAATGTTGGCTCTCTACCACAACACGACGGAAAGTCTCAAACTGTCGACACCGCGTGTTTTGAACTTAGGGGCAGAGACTACGAGTCCAGTCCTCTCCTTAGTTTGACTGGCACTTGCATCCATGAAGAGATTTGATTAGTACTCAGAGTGAAACGTCGCTTGTCTAACAAGAGAATCGATTAAGGCAGACTACAACCGATAAGGGATATAATAGCCAAGAACCGAAAAGATGTGACCCTTACTTTGGTAAATGATGAACTGCACAACAACTGGTTCGTCCTCAAATTAGAGATGAGTCGCGAAAGAAGCAGAGATTCGACCTAACAGTCAAAAGTTACCCCTGAATATACCGACTTAAAGGAGCACACTCAAATAACGAATAGCACTACTTACCCCTAGATTTGGCAATAACAAGTTCTTGATCAAACGAGAATCAAACCCTTTTACACCCTTTGGAGACGATAACCAACACCACACTAGGACGAGGTAAGGAGTGTTCGATTTATACTAACACTATGGAAAGAAAACAATAGTTAGGAAACACATAACCCATTTGGCCACAAGAGAAAGAAGAAGAAGAGGGAATGGCATATGAATAAAAGAAGAACCCATTACCTTAAACAACCGAGTAACCAAGGTATTCTGATTCACTTGGGACCAAGAGAACTATTCAGCTCAGGAGAAGAAATAGAAGGATGACAATGGTGAAGCAGCAAGGTTTCGGCTAACACCAAAAAGACAATAGAGAAAGATGAAGCAAAAGAAATGAGATGAGAGTTTCAGTTATAGGAAAAAGATGTAAAGAAGAAGAGATGAGAGAAAAAGAGTAGAAAAAGGGTGCTACAATTTTTCTTTGGTAACAAAAGAAAATGAAACAAAATGACCAAAGTGCAAAAGAAAAGGAAGGCTCTTTGGATGGTTTCACTTTACTCCTCTCTCAAATGACACTTGCAAAAACGGCACTACACTACCCTCTTTATGACCGAATAAGTTACCCAAATTGCCTAAGAAACAAAAGAAACTTTTGGCACACCCACACACACTCACCAACTGAATATGCTCTCACCAAAGACCCTTACATTCGGCCAACACCTCTACCAACTTAAATCCCATGATCCTCTCTTTATTTCACTCCCCATCACTCATTTTGAATTAGTAGACCAAGTCTTCCTCCACAAACCCCTCCACACCTTCCATTCAAATGCTTTGACCCATTCAACAACCTCCTTTGAAGAGTCCAAGCCGAATGCCAACACTTCACTACCTTGAGCACAAAAAATAAAGATCCCACTTACTGCTGATAAGGCTCGAACTCCTTCCCTCCTCCTGCTCCCTTGTGATGCCATCCCTTTGCTCCTTAAGTGACGTTATCTTGCCATCACACCACACTCCATCCTTGTGTTAAAAAACACTAGAAAATATTCTTAAAGCCTGCTTCAACCAGCTCACCCCCCTAAAGTGCCCAAAAAGCAAAATTCCGCCAAGGCTTTGGTTTGAACCCGAGCCTCCCCAAGACCCCAAAGACATCTAAATAACAAGCAGAATAAGCCAAGCACATAGAAATACATACAATGCAGAACCCCTAGTTTTAGATGTTATAGGGGATGAAAATTAAGACGGATCTTGTTTTATTTTCTGAACTATATGATAAATACTTGATTTGTTCTTAATTATGTGTTCTTAATTCTTGCTTTGATATTTCAGGATATTGATTCAAGTATTGATGTGCTTAGGCAGAGGAGGAATATTCCCTTTTTAAGAGTAGATCTAGCATAGTTAAGCGGAGTTGCTTGCAACCCTAGAGATAGAATGAAAAAATCTACCAGATTAGGGTCAAATCTAATATGGGAGTCCATAGATCGAGTTAATGCAATTCTAGGGGTTTTAATTTGAAAGAGATTTCAATTAATCAACCTAGGGTCAGATGTTAGTAGCCTTGAGAGAGGTATTAATATAAATTAGGGAATCCTACGGATCAAGTCAAGTGAAAAAATCATCTGGTTCAGAGTTTGACAACAAGTGAAGTCTAGGTGGATTTTCCTCAGGTATTGTCTTAATCAATTGGTTTTCCCACAAGTGCGATAGGACTTCGGCGTCACCTGTGTGATATCGTAGGGAAAAAATTTTGGATGAGAGTGTCAAACCATTGGTACAAGTTATGATTGGGGCTTTCCAACGTGTCTCTGATAACAATACTGCTCCAGTCAGTCGAGGATTGCCATTAGAGCGTCTACGAGCTCTAGGTGGTAAGGAATTCAGTGGTGTGGAAAAGATATTTGAGCAGATCGCTTCTACTGAGGAAGAAAAGTTGGGATGTACTGTGTCCTTACTTGCTGGCGAAACTTATCATTGGTTGGGTACAGTGATGCAAGGAACTTCTACGAATCGATTAACTTGGGAACTTTTCTTGGAAAAATTTAAGAATAAGTATAACATCCTAAATAATTGAGTATCATGATGTTGCTAAATGATAGTTCGGGTTACTTGGAGTTAGAATAAATATTATTATTTAAGTGTACTTTAGAATAAAGAAATTTAAATGACCTTAAGACTTAAATTAATTAAAGTGCTAAAAGATGGCATAAATGAGTTAATAGCATAGTGGTGATGGCGCCATGACTTAGACATGAGGGAGGAGGTTCGAATCTTCTAGCTTGCAACTTGAAAAACATTTTATTTTTTGCTTCCATCTATCAAGTGTCGGCCAAGAAGCAAACATGGAAAGTTTGACTTCTTTATTTTTGGTATGATGGCTAAAGGATTAAGGAAATATCTAAGTTGAGGAAAGAAATCATTAGGATAAGGTAAGTAAGGGGAACAAATGGCTTGAAATGGGGAGTGTGCTATGGAAAGAAAGGGTGGCAAAAGGTTGGCCTTTGATAGCCAAGTATGTGGACAGTTTTTGGGCAAGGGGCTGGCCGAATTTTTTGAAGACATTTAGTTGAATTAGGGGGCTAGTTAGGCATATTCTCTTCTTTGGTCATTTGTTAATTTTTCTTTACTTTTCAAAACTTGTTTCTCTCATATTTCTTTCCCTTAGCCGAATGCCTATTTAAGAAGGTAAACAATTTTTGTTTTGTTCTCTTTTCTTTTGGTCATTCGGGTTTTGACCATTTAGGTCTTAATTCTCTAAAAATTTCCCCCTAGTGCCGAAACCATCATCACATAGAAAACTAATTTTGTTCTTTTTCCTTCACCTTTGCCAATTGCACACAAGTCTCCAATTTCAATTCTTTATTCATCTTTCGTTCTTGAAAAGAATCCAAACATAAACACCATATGTTCTTCTACCCTTTTTCATCTCTTTCTCTTTACAAAAAGGAATTCTCAAACAAACTTTTCCCTTTTTCTTTATCCATGGCCGAATGTTAACCCAATCTTTGTTGAAAATTTCTTTTATTTTCTTTGATCATACCGAATTATTCTTACTCAATTTCTATTTCAATCGTGGATATTAGTGAAACTTTGGAAGGTAGAAACTCAAGGAGATCTTTAGAATTTTGGAACTTTGGAATCAATCTCAAGAATCAAGGTAAGGAGTTTTCTCTAAGGATTTATATTTATTATATTAGTATAGTATTAATCGATTTCGTTTTAGGGCGCTATCACTCGATCGTTTCTCGAGGAACAAAGACAAATTGTGGTAAGTCAAATCTCAAACCTTACCAATCGTTAACCATATTTCAATATTGGTAGTCGGACTAATGATCGTATATCTTTAGAGACTTTCAAGATAGAAGCGAAAAAGGGCGATCCATAGTATTCGAAGAGGCGGTTCAGTAAATCCCCTAAATATAAATGAAGAAATTTTTTTAGAATCCGGATTTTCCACCGGTTACGGCCATCAACCGAGGAAATTAATTATTTGAAGTAGTTCGTACTCCAGAGCCTTTATGCGTTAGTGGATTCTCGTGAGCAATGAATCGATAAGCGAGGAGAAACCAAAAATAGAAGTGATTCAAAATCAAAGGGTAAGGATTTGGATCGAATACCAATAGTATATTTTTGATAAATGATAGTGTTCTAATAGATCGTATTATGTTTAGGTGTTGAAGAGCGGGAAGGTTTAGTACTCACGATATCAAGGTGTGTAACTTCACACTTTTCTCGGGTTGGATGTCATTCGTGGTATTGAGTAAAATCGTAAAGACGACTAAATCGGTATAATACATATTAATTGGTATCTCGGTGAAAATACATGAAAACGATTAAAATTGTGAAAATTATGAAAACGCCCTCGAGAAGTTGTTAATATATAAATTTTATGTCTCGTAAAAATGGGCCGAAAAATATGCTAGTTAGTAAAATGGGTCGAAATCTTGGATAGATAGATAAATGGGCCGAAATCTCTGCTAGATCGATAAGTGGGCCGAAATCTCTGCTAGATCGATAAATGGGCTAAAATCTCTGCTAGATCGATAAATGGGCCGAAATCTCTGTTAGATCGATAAATGGGCCGAAATCTCTGCTAGATTGTTAAATGGGCCGAAAAGCCTGATAAATTGTTAAATGGGCCGAAAAGCCTGATAAATTGTTAAATGGGCCAAACTCTTAGCTAGATCATAAATTGGGTTTAAGATGCTAGATTGCTAAATGGGCTAAATGCTATTTTGAAATTTTGGGCCTTAACAAAAACTAGAAATATTGACTCTTATGTTATTTAAGTTTTTTGATAAAATCATCATATGAACATAGACAAAATTTTGCATACATGTTGCATGGGTTGGGATTAATGATGAAGAGAAGAAAGGCTGTTGCCAAAATCTAGTTCGGTGGCTCGCCACAAAATAATTAAATGGCTATTTGCCTCTAGTCAAATGGCTCGCCACAAAATAATTAAATGGCTATTTGCCTCTAGTTCAAACAAATATTAATAAAATGCTCTAGTTCTACTTTGTCACAATCTAGTTCGATGGCTCGCCACAAATATAAAATGGCTTAATGCCTACGATTGGTGTGATGGCGGGGTGGGTTGACTTGATCCCAGGTGTGATGGTTGGTACGGGGTGTGTAGTGGATGGAAATTAGGTTTGGGGTTGGGAACTTCATTTTGCATACATATTATTATTTATATTGTTAAACTTTGTTGACTGGCTCAAGCCCAAAATAAAGATTTGATGATCGGCCCAATGAATAAGTAAGTGAGTTATAAACCGAGTTCTAAGTAACTCATTCCTCAAATTTTTCATCTCGGGTAATGGAAATTGACATGGACTTGGGCGAGGATGACTTCGTGGAGGCCATACTACAAATAAGGGTTAATTAAACTTTGAACTTTTATTAAAGACTTTCTATAATTTACTATTATGGGTTTGATGTAATAAGGCCTCTATAATTATTTTATGGATTTTATGTGTGGATGGATTTAAATTATGTTTTGGACTATTAATATGGGCTTATAATTATTTTGTTTTCTTAAAATAATTTGGGTTTTCAAATATATGAAATTCCTTTATCTAAATATTTGAAATTGTAAATATTTGAAACTCTTATCAAATTACTTTAAAATTTTGACAATTTAGTATTAATGATATTTTCAACTAATGTTTTCTCATATTCATCAAATTTAAAATACTCTTTTGGTTTTTATTAAACTTTATAAATAAAATGATGATTTTGAAATTTCTGATTCACCTTAATTATTAAGATAGTTCGATCTATGTAACAAACCAAATCTCGTCTTTACGCATAGACCGAGTTTGGGGTGTTACAATAAGTTCATGGGCGAACAATACATAGAAGCTCGCAAGTGAGAATACATTAACCTGGTGCAAGGAAAACTTTCTATATCCGAGTATGAACTTGAATATTTGTGACTAAACCAGTACGCAACTGAGATGGTCTTTCTTGAAAGGGATTGTTGTAAAAGGTTTTGTTTTGGGTTACATTACGACATTCAACTCTATCTGGTAGCTCATGACACGACAACCTTTGATGTATTGGTTGAAAAGGAGGAGTGTTGAGGAGATAAAGGCAGTGGCTCTAAAAAATATAATGAGGTCGTAAACATCTAGGCAATCTGGATAAACATCCAGGAAGGATCGTGAATCGCATAAATCTGGTAGAAACGTCAGACACAACTTACAATTAGATTAGTCATGGTAGTAGGGTAACACTCAAGCTGAAAAAAAGGTTCACACCAATTGCCAAGATGGCCACTTTGTGAACATTGCGAATGCAGGCATCCTAGGGAATGCCGAAAATTGACCAGGGTATGTTTCAAGTGTGGGTCTAAAGAAAACATGTTAAGGTACTGCCTAGAACGACAAGAGAGATCAAAAACCCAGAATGTAACCTCCACACTAGCGTGAGCAGGGGTTTCTAGTTGAGGGCGAGGTAGAGGTAGTGACACAAGACAAGCTGGATTGTAAACCCTAGTGCACACAGTTGCTACTCAAGCTAAAACAAGATGGCTCCCACGAGTATATGCTGTTAGGAAACTATAGGATCAAGGTACGAACGACGCCATCACATGTACCTTCACTTTGCAAACTATTCTATTTTTTTCTTTGATTGATTCTGGTTCCACACATTCATACATTTTGAGCTAGTTGGATTGTGAGTTGTGTATTTCAGTAGAAAACATTGATAAAAGTATAAGCTGTCACTAGTTTGTTTGGTGATAGTGTTTTGGTCGGCAGAGCGTATCATAGGTGTCCCTTGATGATTCAAGGACATGTCTTCTTTGCTAATTTGATGGAATTTCCCTTTTATGGGTTTGACATAATTCTGAGGATGGACTGGCTAACTAAACATAAAGCCAAAATAGATTTTGAACTAAAAAGAGTGACGTGGCGAACTAGAGAAGGGATGAAAATTATTGTAGGTGGTGAGTGAACCCAATTTTTGCCTAACATATTTTCAACAATGAGAGCAAAGAAGATGATGGGAAAAGGCTGCGAAGCCTACCTCGCTTATGTGATGGGTTTGCAGAACAAAGTGATAGGGGTTCAAAACATAGTGTTTTTAGATGAGCTATCTAATTTACCCTAGATTGCGAAGTGGAGTTCGTCATTGAGTTATACCCAGGTAGTTCGCTAGTGTCTATTACATCTTATCATATGGAACCACTAGAGCTCAAAGAGCTTAAGAAATAATTATAAGATTTGATTGATAGATGATTCATTCGACCAAGTGTGTCACTATGGGGATTGCTAGTTCTTTTTTGAAAAAGATGGATGGTAGCCTGAGGATGTGTATCAACTATAGATAGTTTAACAAATTGACCACCGTATTCTAAAAAATAGACTTGCGATCAGGATATTACCAGTTTAAGGTGAAAGAGTCAAATACTTTGAAAACAACTTTTAAAACAAGGAACGGGCATTATAGATTTCTAGTCATGCCCTTTGGTTTAACAAATGCACATGCTACGTTCATGGACTTGATGAATCGAGTGTTATATGGGTACTTGGATCAACATATGGCGGTCTTCATAGATAATGTCCTAGTGTACTCGCGAATTGAAGAAAAGCATGATGTTCACCTGCAAACTGAAGAAGAGCATGATGCTTACCTACGAACTGTGTTACAGATCTTGTGAGAGAAACAACTGTTTGTGAAACTCAGCAAGTAGGAATTTTGGCTAAATGAGGTAGCATTCTTAGGTTACGTAGTTTCGATAAAAGGGGTTCACATGGACCCAAAGACGATCGATGAAATTTTAGAATAGAGATCGTCGAAGAGTATTTCTAAAGTGTGAAGCTTTCTAGGGTTAGCAGGATATTATTGCACATTTTTGAAGGGTTCACCACCATTGCGGCACCCTTAAGAAAGCTACTATAGAAAGATATGGAGTTTGCATGGACAAAGGAAATACAGGAAAGCTTCGAAAAACTTAAGGTGATACCCACTAAAGCACCTATACTAATTTAACTAGAATCTGGGAAAGACTTTGTAGTTTACAATGATGCCTCGCACACGGGACTTGGCTGTGTGCTAATGCAGGAAGGAAGGGTGATGGCTTATGCTTCAAGACAATTGAAGCCTCATGAGCGAAACTACCTAACTCATGATTTAGAGTTAGTAGTAGTAGTGTTCGCACTCAAGATTTGGCGACACTACTTATATGGCGAGCGATGTACCATCTATATAGATCATAAGAGCCTCAAATATCTTCTTATACATAAAGAACAAAACTTACAACAGAGAAGGTGGATAAAAATTCTGAAGGATTATGACTGTGAAATAAAATATCATATTGGAAAATAGAATGCGGTTGTAAATGACTTAACTAGAAAGTTAATGAGTGAACTGTGAGCTCTATTCGCACGTTTGAGTGTAACAAGTGATAGGGAACTGCTTGTTGAGCTGTAAGTAAAACCAACCCTATCACAACAAATAAAAGAGAAGGAACACGTAGATAGGGACTTGACAAGGTGGGTTCGCCAAGTAGAACAGGGAGCTCAGAGGGGTTTCGCACTGAATGGAAAATAGATACTCTATTTTCATGGAAGACTCTGCGAACCCTGTAGCGAAGAATTTAGACATGCAATGCTTACTGAAGCTCACAGTAGCCCTTACACAATGCACCCAGGGAGCACTAAGATGCACCGTGACCTTCATGAACTATATTGGTGACTTAGGTTGAAAGGAGTTATCACAGATTTTGTGGCGAAGTGCTTAGTTTGTTAAAATGTGAAAGCATCACATAAACTTCCCTCAAGATTGCTACAACCACTGAATATTTTGAAATGGAAGTGGGAAAGGATCACTATAGACTTTGTTTCAAGCTTGTCCCTAACTTCGATAAAGAAAGATACAATATGGGTGATTGTGGATCGCCTCAAGAAGAGTTTGCACTTTCTAGCTATTCACACAATTTATACATTGCAACAACTTGTGGAGTTGTACAAAATAGAGATAGTGCGACTTTATCGCGTACCAATTTCCACTACCTCCGATCGAGATCCTTGATTCACTTCGAGATTCTGTAAAAGTATACAAGAAGCTTTGGGTTCAAAACTTAACTTCTTATCACCCAAAAACATATGGTCAATCTAAGAGGGTGATACAAATACTAGAGGGCATGTTGCGAGGGCATGTTGCAAAGTTGTCTGCTAGAGTTCGTAGGAAGTTGGGAATGTTATCTGCCTTTGGCAGAGTTTGCATACAACAATAGCTATCAAGTGAGCATCCAAATGGCACCCTTTGAGTCATTGTATGGAAAAAATGTAAAACTCCCTAGTGTTGGGTAAAACTAGATGAAAAATGTGTACTTGGACCAGAGTTGGTTCACGAAATAAAGGAAAAGTTAGAAATGATATGTGAAAAATTAAAGACTACTTCAGACAGATAATAATCCTATGCTAGTTTGAAACGACGAAATGTAGGAGAGAAGGAGTTTTTGAAGGTCTCACCATGGAAAAAGGTCTTAAAGTTCAGACGAAAAAGGAAATTAAGTCCAAGATTCATCGGTTCATATGAAGTGGTTGAAAGAATTGGTCTAGTGGCTTATCGACTAAAGTTGCCACCAGAACTTGAGTGTATCCATGATGTTTTCTATGTGCCCATGCTTAGAAAATATCGCATGGACCCATCCCATTTTATGTCAGTAGATGAAATTGAAGTGCGATCTGACCTTACATATGATGAAGAACCAGTGAAAATTATAGCTCACAAAGAAAAAGTCTCACGAAACAAGAAAATTCCCTTAGTCAAAGAGTTGTGGTAAAACCACAAAGCCAACGAAGCCACTTGGGAAACAGAGGAAGCAATAAGACGTCAGTATCCTCATCTATTCTAATAGAGGCAATTTCGAAGAAGAAATTCCTTAAAAGTTGGAAAGTTGTAACATCCCAAAATAGGGCCTTTGAGTTTGAGGTCTTGCGAGCTGGGGTTTGCCAGAAGGCTTGGCGAGCTGATGTACACCAGAAGGTCTGGCGAATTAGGGATTGCCAGTGGGCCTTGTGAGCTATAACCACTGTTTTAGGCTGAGAGTCAAAATTATGAATCGACAAAGGGTAATTATACCAAAGTTAGGAAAGCCAACTTACTTTTTTCTTCGTAACACCATCCATGCACATAAATCTTTCTTACTTCTACTATGACTAGGTATCCTAAAAATTTCAAAATACTTAGTGTCTATGACTTAAGCTCTTTCTATAAAAAATCCATATTCTTTGGAATAAAAAAATTCTCTCAAATCCTTTCATTGATTATCTTGTTGTCAAGTTTCTACGAAAACAAGAACCCAGAATTTAGCTATTAAGATCTAAAGTAAGACTCTATTTCTCTGTTGTGTTAATGTTTAGAGGCAATTAAGAAAGGTACGCAACAAAGGAAACTAGGTTCACCAAAAGACTAACATGTGTGAACCTAGGTTCGTTCGTGTTTATGTATGAGTTTTAATGTGCTTTGTTTGTTAGTGACTTATGTATATTTTTGAAATTGTGAATCTGACAGAATCATCTACAAGAAAAAATAAGGGAAAAATGAAGCTTGTTTAAAGTTTTAGCAAATTGGTGAGTGTTCAGGGATCGCCAAATGTATGTGCGAACCATAAAGTTAATCATGAGCTTAGGGTTTTAACCTAAGTTTCGAGAGTAATTCTTTTCTAAACTTTGTTTTGTGAATATGTTAAATATGCATTTTATGAACAACGATATGCAAGCCCAACCTTGTAAGCTAGATATGAACTGTGATTTGGAAGCTCTATGTTTAAGTAAATGTTTTGACATGATAAAATTTTGAAACTGTTGGATATAATGGCATGCCATAGAATTATGAGTACTCACCTTTATGTTTTGTGATTTGGGCGAGAGGCCTTGGGATAGAATGAAGAGATAAGGAATGTTAAGCTAAGCTCCATTTAATGGGACATGTTGGTATGTTTGGAGATATTTAGCTTTATGCTACACTTATAGGACATGTTAAGACTCATTGAATCATTCTGAGGCATTATAAGGAGACCCATTTATCCAACACTAAAACACACATTAATAAGATTGTGTTGTCTGAAATATTATTTTTTTACTATTTTTAAGCTAACTGACAGTGAGTAACTGCAAACCAGACTTCGCATAAGTAAGGCAAACCCAGTTCGAAGTTCAGAGATTTGGCAAAGCCTTTCCTTAACTTATGTTTGGTTCATGCTTTGTGGTTTTTCTTACCTGCATATTCTCTGAGTTTGCAAGAGCTCACACACTTATTTCTACACTTCAAATAGTTAAATTGCACATTAGTAATGGCGAGGTGAGTGATCCTGGCAAAGCATTAATATTGGAAGGAAGGTGCAATAGAACTCTAGACATAAAGGTAATGTGGGAATCTTCTTGGTCTTAGAGATATATTTCTGTAAACTTTGTCGATTGTTCTAAAACCTAGTTACTTTTATGTTTTCTTATGTTTTTCTTTATGTGTATTTACTATTAATACTTTATAAACACTAAATTTTAAGCATATAAATTTCGTCCAAGTCAGATTTGATGTTTTTCTTAATTTACAAAGTTAATACTTAAGTAATTAAATTGTAACTTAGTGTTCGTCATAAGCAAAAACATGAAATATTCAAAACTGACAAACTTTTAGAGTTAGCTAAGGTTACTTTGAAATGACAGGGTTAGAAAACTCTACCATGTGTGAACCCCAACATTTGGAAAATTGGTTTTGCAAACCCTTAATAAATTTTGATATGCAGAATAGGAGAAACCCTGCGAACCGAGTTCACAATATCTAAACACGTAGGGGTAGTTCGCGAAACTTACCCTGTTTAATGAAGTCTTACACTGCTAAGCCTTAGAATGTGCAAGCTACACTAGGAATGTACCTTGATGTTAAGATGTGTAAATTGTTTACTTAAACTAGAATACCACCTAAATAAAAGTTAGTTTAGGTGTATTATTGAAAGTACTTATATGATAATCCGTTGCATGTTGGTAACTTAAGCATATTTTGTGTTTTAACCTATAGTGTGTTGGAGGTTAGGTTGGGCTTTATTGGGGAAGTCACTTAGGTGGTTAATGTGGCGTTCCATAGCTCGGATTCGGTAACCAGACCGGGTATGGGGTGTTATATTAAATCCCCAATCCATTTCCTAATTAAAAGTTTATAATAATTGGACTTTATAATTTAATCATTGTACCTTAATTAAGCAATTAATAGACAAAGTTGAAGGACCAAACTTTAATATTCTTTTATACTATTTATGGACCCGGTTGACTGAAACGGGGTTTTGAAACTGCATTTCCAACACCACTGACTTTTGAGTTTTTTACATAGCCCATGTACCAATTTGTAAAACTTTTAAAGTTTTAAAAAGTTGCCATTGTTGAGAATCGAATGAAATTGGTGCGAAATTGTTAGAAATTAAGCTTAGTATACAAAAATGACTAAATTGTAAAGCTTAGTTGTTAGTTCATACATTAGGAACCAAATTGAATAAAATACAAAAATATCATGAATTGTTGGTAGGAATAGAAAATAGAGAGTCCCTAATGAGTTTTGGTGAAATCAAATTATAATCCGAGGCCTTAAATTGAAAGTTGTGCTTGTCTTGGTTCTAGGCACTAAATTGAATAAATTGTAAAATATGTGAATTTGGATATTTGATTTTGATTTGGCTGGAAATTGATAATGTGATATGTTTTGTAACTACTCGTAGCTAATAACAACACCGAATAGTCGAGACGAAAAGGAAAAACAAAAATCATCAATGAGTGATGTTCAAAAACCTCGATTTGTACTTTTATGATTTGGGATAGATTATTTGCTTGCATATGTGTGTTAGTTAGATGTTTTAATGACATGTTCAATACATGGCGGTGTTGCGAAAGGTTTTGAATTGGTTTGATATAAAATATCAAAATAGGGACTAAATTGAATAGAATAAGAATAGTATGATTTATCTAATATATGATAAATGGAATGAAATTGAGTGGAATGTGCTATGTTATATGATAGATTGATGATGAATTATGAATAATGTCATGTGATTATAATATTGACACCCTATTAACTAGTCGGCTAAGTCGAAAATGTTGGGAAATGTGACCATATTGTAATAAACATGTAACAATTTTCTATTTATTTTAACGATGAATAAATAAATAAAGCTAATTTCACATTTCACTATTATGCACTTTGTATTTATGTTTTTTATATTTTGCATGCATAGTGAAATTGTGTCAAGCAAATATTAGCTCATTGATTATCTAAAGTTCAAACTGAAGATAGGTGGCATCGTAAAGAACGTTTACATTGCGAGAAAGATAACTTACTTCAGTAGATAATCTAAATGAGTTCGTAATCTCGTAAAAGAATCAAAGTGAACATTTGATTCAAATATTGGGAAGGATTGTTATGTCGTCTATAATTCCAATTAGGGAGATGACTAGCCTTGGCTACCAGAGCAGTTGACTCCACGAGTAGAGACATAGATGTATTCATTGGTGAAATGATACATTGGACTGGACCCAAGGTAAATTAATTCTGAATCAGTTTGTGAATTAATTCACTTGTGACGTTTATTGTGTCATTTACCTAAATCCTAAGTTAGTCACCGACAATGCGTATGCAACTCATGTGCTTTGATATAAGTGGAGGCTTATGCTCTAAAGATGATCGAGCCCATAGCTGGTATGTTGGTTACATGACTTGTGTATGGCATTAATTTACTAGTGGAATTCATAGCTAAATTAAAGAGTTAATGATATCTTTTCATTGGCATTATGTGGATTGATAAATATGGAACGTGGCTACGGGTTGCTTATTCTCGAACGAGCAATTTATCATAGTCATTAGTTGACAATGATCATATTGATCATTAAGAAGACACAATGGTGACAATGAAATAAAATATGATTGTATTGAGTGAACGGATTTAACTAAAGGGGATCAAGGATATCATATGAGGGTAACACACACATAACGAGGTCATTGGACAAAGCAGTTGGATGAATTGCTTTCGTAAAGAGTATGCAATAAAGAGTTTTCAATCATGGTACTTTTTGTGGACTAACTCCATGATTAAGTAATTTCAAATTATCGGAACGATACTTCTGGACATAATTGCAATCACTAAAGCCTAATTGTATATGTATGATTGGTCCCTCCACAAGCTCAACAAAAACTCGATCGGACTACATTTGAATCAGAAGAAAATTCTATGACTTTGGGAATAATTTAATTGAGTCGATTTATTTGATGTGGAATTAAATTAGGTGGTTGTGAGAATTGTTTAACTAGAGAATTTGATTAAAGAATTTTCTTGAAAAATTAATTTGAAAAATCTAAGTGATTTTTGGAAAAATTATTTTTGATCAAGTAAAATTAAATTAATCAAATCAATTAAAATTAATATGATATTTTTGGAAGTTAATTTTCAAGTCAGACAATTGGCCCAATGAGTAACTGAACTTGAAAATGGGACCTAAGATCGTAAATTGGGCCCGACAGCCCAAAATTGATACCAAGACCCAAAAATTGGTCGAATCGGGCCCGGTATGTGAAACTGGACCAACGGTCCAACCGGTGGCTAGATCAGACCGGTCGGGTTGTCATTGACCAGGACCAAACCAGCAGCAGTCGAACCGGCTCGAGGTGCCGTAAGGGTGTCGCACCTACATCACCGGACACGATGGTGCCTATGGCTGCGACGATGGCGTCCCAGTGGTCGTCAGTGGTTGAGCAGTGGAATAGTTACACTCCTACTGGAACTCTACTAGAGAATTTAATTTCAGATTAACTATTCCAAAAATAATATTATTTTAATAGTTTATTATTAAATTTAATTTAATACTTATCTTAATAGTATTTTATTAATTTAATATGAAAGTGATTATCTTAATATTAAATTTAATTTAATATTTATCTTGTAGATAAACATTCTATTATTTTAGTAAGATTTAATATTAAATTTAATATTTATCGAGGTAGATATTAGATTTAATTTAATATTAAAGTAATTAAGTTTAATAATAGTTGAACTCTATAAACTCTCCCTATAAAGAGAGTCTTGGGTCATTATTTACATACCCTTGAATTCAAGAGAAAGTTGTAGAGAGAAAATTCTCTGAAGAGATTATTTCAGAGAATTTCTAGAGATATTTTTTTGATTTACAACTTGACTAAAAAATTTAGAAAAAATACAAAATTACCACATTTGTAATTTTTGTGAAAAATTTTCTAATTCGAAGCGAGCCCACACTCGACAAACGTGAGCTTGAAGATAGCAAAGAAGACTACTAGGTCGAAGCGCTCATCTTAGACAAATCGAAAAGGTACAATTTTGATTAAGTGTTTACTACTTTAGATATCACAACCAATATCTTGTTTTGGAAAAAAATTAAAACTCTAGTTTTTCCCTAAATTTATTTTCTGCTGCATTTTCCAAACCCATTTTTCTAACAGGATATAGTTGGCATGCGATAGGATTGGATCGTGTACGGGTTTATGTGGTTATGTGCCAGGATGCATTTCATGTGCCAGGATGACCTTTGTGTGCCAGGATGCGCTCGTGCTCCAGTATGCACTATGTTCCTGTTGATTTTTCCTGATTATTCATTGATGTACTTTGTGTGCTAGTATGCACTTCGGTGCCAATTTATTGTGTTGGTTGGACGATCTGTGTATCTGTCTGAGTCTGAGTTAATGTTAATAAGGGTTTAAAAGATTGACAAATGGTGTTTGAATGAAATGGTATGATGATATATGACCTAATATGTGCCTCTATGAATTTAATTAAAAAAGTTAAACCTTATTGCTTGAATCAGTTGAAAATGAGCCCTAGGGGTTGAATCAAGTATGAATGAGTCAATAGACTCTAGAATCGAGTTAAAAGGAAAGAGAACAAGGTGAATAACATGAACACCAAGAAACATGAGTGCTATAATGTAAATTGCATATAGAGATATGTGACTATATAGTTGATATTGTTAGCTAATTAAGTATAATCAATGGAATTTGCCATTCATTTGTTATCCAAGTATTGTTGAATGAATTGGTAAATGTCATTTTCATGTATAGGTTTACATCAAAGATGTAAATTATTTAGTTTGATTGATTATGTCTTAACTTGATTTTGTAAATGAGATATATACATGACCATTTATAATGTTTTATCTTGAATCATGGAAGTACCACTGAGCTTGTCGCTTAGCATATGATTTTGTTGTCCCCATACGCAGGTTTAGGTATTCTCGAAGCCCTGGGATAGTGAAGTTGGCATCCAGACGACAACAATCAATTCATCCTAAGTTTGTATAGTCTTTGTGTTAAATCGATGGCATGTACCTAGGGAATACTTGTTCTAATGTTTAGAAATGCTTCAAAATGATGTGTAAAAATGTTGTGAATCTATGGAAATGGTTTAGTCATATATAAGTGAGCTTAATGTTTTGGTAGCTATGTTTTGGCAAGTTTGAATGCATGACATGGTTGATTTGGTGTAATATCTAGGAATTAGGGCTTGTGCATTTTTGCTCAATTGCATGTGCTTGTATGCCTGTGTATATTATGAATGTGCTTTATGAGTTTCGGGAATAGTAGAATGTAGGAGAATGCCTTAGAAATTATTTAATTTTAAGTTTAAAAGAGGGAGCTAAGCCTAAGAGGCCTTAAGAAAATTTGTAGGGGTAATATGCCACTAAAATGGGCTTGTTTAAGTGGCTTGGAGGCGCCACTTAGGGCCTTAGTAAGTGGCATACAAGCAAAGGAGGAAGGGCCTACGTTTGAATCACAAGGGAAGCAAAAAGGGAGTTTTTATTTTGCTACAAGGATGAGCAGTAGTGGACGGCATATGGACTCTGGAGGAAGGAGGTATAGATTGGGTTGGAAAGAGTTAAAGATTCGGCTAAGGTAGAGTGAAAAGGGGGATTGAATGGAGAGAGGGAGAGTTGGCAGGCCAAGGGACTCTCTTGGGTGGTATTTTCGGCCAAAGGGTAGAAGTGAGGCCATATTCATTCTTTTCTTTTCAATTGTGCCTCTGCCGAATTCTTTAGCAAATTTTCTCTTCTTCTCTTTTATTTTGTCAAGCCGAAATACTTTGTGTTCTAGCTGAATCTCCATCATCCATCTTCTCCTTCTTCTTTTTCAAATTCACTCAAGCCGAATAAAATGATAACCCCTAGCTGATTGTCCATTAAACCCCAAAAGCCGAAAACCTATTGATCTCTATCTAAGTCTACATAACCGAGTCTCTATGGGTTCAACAAGGAGCAGTCGACTTCTGTCATAAGGGTAAGGATCAACTATTGATTCCTTTCTTTCTTTTCTTTAGCCGAAAGATGAAATCTAACCCCATTAATGTTCATGGCCGAAACTATGAAGGAAGTTTCGGGATTTCTATTGTAGCCGATTTCAAGGAGGCAATCTTCGGGATTGGTGTGATCAAGGTAAGTAATATGTGGTATTCGGCCAAGGGCCATTTGTTGTGATTAAAGGTTAGGAATTGATCTAACATGTGTCTATAGGGATTTCGAAAAATACCACAACCAAGGATATATTTTCGGATTTAAGATTCATAAGGTAAGTGACTATGTACATTCGGCCAAGGCCATAATTGGTGTTTCAGATCTATTTCGTATTTATTCAAAAAGCCAAAACTAACCAAGTCCAGTGAACTAGTGTTGGCCAATTTCAAGGAAGAAGTATCACGAAATTTGAGATTTGATTAGTAATCAAATCGGCAAAAAGGTAAGATTTCGATTCGTTAATCCTTGAGATTTGATTATTTAGCGAATGGCTTTTCTTGAAGTACTTAAGGTTGGCGAATGTAGGAACTAAGGATCTAAAGCATTAGATCGGGTTTTCGGGATTTCAGTGAAAGCGTTAAGTGAACCAGGTGTGTACCCCACACTAACTTTTAATATATTTACGGCATCAATTTAATATATGTGTTTATAATGATGTGAAATGTGGCCAAAGGTACCATGCAATGGTACAAAGTACTCAGGTACGTAACCTTAACATTATGTTAATAAATGATAGGAATATTTGGAATATGGCACATATGTGAATATTGATAAGAATGCGAAATAAGGCATAAGGCATGATGTAGCATGATTTGTATGACATGGGGCATATGGGAAATTATTTTAAAGGGGAAGTGATCTGGAGGTTAATACCACAATATCTGAATGTGGTGACTCATGTCACAAAAATTCAAATGTGGTGACTTATGTCACAAATGATTATCTGGTGGCTATGCCACAATATATATAAGGGCGATGAGCATGTCGTCTGCAGCGACTGCCTTCGATGATGTGTAGCGGATGGAGGGTCGACTTAGTAGTCCCCACGGTGTGATGGTTGGTACGGGTGATGTGTAGCGGATGGTTATCTAGGTTTGGGTTCGGGTTTGTATCATTGATTATATATGTTTATTATGTATGATTTGACATGCCTAAATTGATTGAGACTTGTGTTGGTTGTTACACACTGAGTCTGTTTGACTCACCCCGTTGTGGGATTATTTTTTCAGGTGACACACAGTAATGGACCGGGTCGGTAGGAGCTCAATGGTGGCCATGCTTAGCTCAGAAGTTGTTTTATTTTGAATTTTCCATACTTAAGTATTTTGAATTATTTCGGGTTTTGTTTTGATGTAATAAGGCCATAAGTATTAAACTGTTTATGCATGCATTTAAATTATTTTAGTATGGTACGATCTTTATCACTTTAAAGTTTAAGTAACTTATATTAAAAATAAATGTTAAATGTTTTGACACCTAATCAACACAAATCAACTGTTCTTCAAAAACACACAAAAATTTTGGCAAAACTTCAAATAAGTTTCGAAAGATTTTTCCCTAGAAGCATGCCAGATCCGGTCAGGGCTTGTGGGCCGGGTTTGGGGTGTTTCATTTGGGGCCTTAGGGGCCAAATGTTGGTTCATATGCTAGGTTGAAGATTTGGAAAACATGGACTTAGTGGTCTGTTTTTGTCGTTGCGACACCATACCTTTAATGTTGCAACATCAGCCCTATTTTATTTTGAAAACTTTGCAAAATGGTCCTCGGGTTTGGAAATTGGCTACTCCCTTCAATGTCGTGACACCTAGCCCTAGAAGTCGCGACATTTATCTGAGGTGTTTTGAAAACCTTGCGTTTTAGTCCTTATTCAATCCTGGGATGATATTAGGTTTTCGTATGCTTGTATTTGACTGGGAATGATTATTTATTGCATAATAAGCTTGTATTATGTAATATTGATTAGAAAATGAGAATAATTGATTATATTTTATTGTAGTTTCTCCAATAATGAAGACACTTTATAACTCAAACTTGGCGATTAGGTTGGATAATGAAATGTTACAACATCAATGTAGATTAATGAGTTAACATTAGTTTTGAGTTTAGACTTAGGAATACGTTTCCTTCATCTTTCAAATCCATTACTTGATTTCTAATCTTTATATTCAATATTAAATATGTTATAACCCTATTTTTCTATAGGATATTAAGAGACCATAAAATATAGTTAATATTCAGAGTAAATTCTAAACATTGAGAAAAGAGAAATGATTGTATGAAACAGGGATATTATCCCTTTCCAATAGTTTTATGCCATATCAGTATTCTTATCCTGAATTTCAGTATTTTAATTTGGATTTTATTTTTTTAAGGATGAAAATGCTAAAATTCAGGATGAAAAAGCTGATGTGGCATAAAACTATTGAAAAAGGATACAGATGACGTGGCGTCACTGCTTCATACAATCCTTTCCCTTGAGAAAAATACATGTAATGTCAAGAGCAGCTAATATGACGTAGAAATAATATGATTGTTTTTACACTTTTTCCTCTATACAAATCCTTTTCCCTTTTGATTCCATAATTTTCAATGATATTTTTTAAGCTAAAATAATTTATTGCTATTTTTTTTTTTTTGGTTTCTCAAACTTTTAACTTAATTTTAACATAATTTTTATTTTTCAGTTTATTGAATATCAATAACATTATTATTTTGTATAAATAATTTATTTTTAATTTGCATCTTTAGAGTTTGAAAATTATCTCGAGTTTAAACCATTATTAATATTTTTGTAACTTTTTTAAAATTATTATTTTTTGTAACCGTTAATATTTATTCTTTTGTTTCATTGAATTTTTTTAGTAATTAATTTCTTATATTTTTATCTATAAATAAAACTTTAATTTTATTGTTTTGATATTGAATCTTTTTCTCTTTGTAATATTATAGGATCTATATCCACTTTTGATTTAGGAGAGAAAGAGTTATAAAAATCCAAGTATAGTATTTGAAAAGGCAATTGTTTTTTTTTATTTTTATCTTTCGAAATATTTCTATTGCTTTTTGTGTATTTATTTTTGAAATTTGCAAGATTCGTTTACGCAAAGAAGATAATTCTATAGTCGTTCTTTAAATGTTAGGGATGAACTTGATTAAGCAACGAACAAGTAAAATAATGAAGAAATTGAAAAGATCGAATACAAGTATTTTACGTGGAAAAACCTTTCCGAAGAGGATAAAAAATAATGGGCAGAGATAATTTCACTAAAACGAAAAAAATGAAGATTACAAAGATGAAGATAAAAATTAAACCCCGAAATCCGAAATAAGAACCCTCAAAACGTAAACACAAAATTATTTGAAAGCTTGTAAAAGCTAATACCTAAATGTGTAATAAGTTTATTTTCTAGGGTAGAAAATGGCTTATTTATAGGCTAAATTCGTAGGTCAAATAATATTAAAATAACCTACACTAATCAGAGTTTGACTAAGACAAATAATCAGAATTTGATTGGAAGAAGAAAACTGAGAAAATTGCATAACACATCGCCTCGTCATGACGTGGCTACTACCTCGTCTGGACGCCTTTCATCGGGTCGTCGGGACTAGACTCCTTTTCTTGTCGGGATGCCGGTGGTCACTTTATCGGGACTACGTCTCTTCCTCGTTAGGGCGTCAGCTCTATTTTAGCTAAAAACTGCAAGGCATACTCCACAAATCTTCACCTTGACTCGTATTTCCACAACGCTTTCTTTGCCAAAGCCCTCCACAGGCCTATCTTAAACTATGCATAATATTAATTGAGTCGAAGTTGTGCTTAGAAGCTGGAAGAATTCTAGTCTTCGACTTGTGCACTACAAAATCAAAATTGACTCTGGTTTGATTTCCACGAACACAATGCCCTATCTTTTCAAAACCTGCATCCAAAAGAGAACCCCTCTTATACGAAATAGTCATACCTTTTTCCTTCATATGACCAGGTTGCCTTCGCTTGAAATGAGTTGACTTTAATTCCTTAATAGACAAAGACGTCTTGTTTCACCAGTCACCGTTGATCCTTCCAGAACATAAAAACTACCAATATGTTTACCTTTCATCAAAACAAGAGCCCCATATGATACCTTAATGTCACTTGACTCGATGTTAAATTTACAACCCTTTGAGTCTAAATTTCCCAAGGAGATAGGATTTCATTTTAAATCAGGTACATATCTGACGTCTGATAGTGTCCTAGTTGTCCCATCGTGCATCCTGGTTTAAACAGTACCGATATTGATTACCTTACTAGGTGAACCATTCCCCATACACACAACCCCACCTTCAACTGAACTATATGTGGAGAACTAATACCTGTTGGGACACATGTGGAAAGAACACCCCGAATCCAGAATCCACTCGGACATAAGCTTGGAGCTTTCACTTATTGACATCGAGAAGAAATCATCACCCTTGTCATCGGCCAAATTAACACTAGCTAAACCTTCCTTGTTGCTCTTAGCATCCCTTTCATTTCACAGTTTGTAACAATCTGCCTTGATGTGACCTAACTTCTTACAATAGTGACATCTTTTATCTCGCTTCCTTGATGTTACCAAAAATGAGGCTTGCCTATCTAACTTGCTACCAGAACCAAACGCATTTTCAAGTTTGTCTTTTCTCAATAAATGTCCCTTCACTTCCTCGAACAAGAGTCTATCTCTACTATAAATCAAGATCTCCCTGAAAAACTTGTATGAATGGAGTAAAAAGTACAATAATAGCATATCCTAATCTTCATTGTCAATATGAACCTTAACATTTTTTAAATAATTCAAAAGAGTAATAAATTGACCGATGTGACCTCTAAGGTACTCACCTTCGTTCATGTGGAATGTGTACAATTGTTATTTCAACACTAATCGATTAGCTAGAGACTTTGTCGAGTAAAGGGTTTCTAACCTTTTCCATAAGGTGTATGTCATTTTCTCCATTGGCACCTCCTGTAACACATTATTTGTTACGTATAATTGAATTAAGGATAGAGCATTTTTGTCTAACCTATCCCATTTTGATTTTTCCATGTTGTCAGGTTTCTTCTCCGTAAGGATCTTATTTATATCACTCTGGATGAAAATTGTCGACATGCAAACTTACCACAGATTGAAGTTTGTGATCCATTGAACTTCTCAATGTCGAACCTTGTTACTGTCATATCTGAATGGGTTGAATGAGGAAATCGACTAAGCTATAATACTAGTTTTTTTGGGATAAACTCGATTAAGTAGCGAACAAGTAAAATAACAAAGAAATTGAAAAGATCGAACACAAATGTTTTATATGGAAAAATCCCTTCGAAGATGATAAAAAACTATGGGCAAAGATAATTTCAATAAAACGAAAAAAAAGAGAGAGTACAAAGATGGAGATAAAAACTAAATCTCAAAAACCAAAATAAGAACCCTCAAAATGAAAACACAAAATTCTCTAAAAGCTTGTAAAAGCTAATACCTAAGTGTGTAATGGGTTTATTTTCTAAGGTGGAAAAGGGCCTATTTATAGGCTAATTTCGTAGACCAAATAATATTAAAATAACCTACACTAATCAGAATTTGACTGAGACAAATTAACTAGAAGAAGAAAATCAAGAAAATTGCATAACACGCCGCCTCGTCAGGACGCCCTTCATCATGTCGTCGGGACGAAACATCTCATCTCATCGGGACGTCAGTGGTCACATCGTCAAGACGACAATTCTATTTTAATAAAAAATACGAGGCATACTCCACATTAAATTTAATATTTTTAATAGTTAAAAGTTTATTATTTATTTCAATTGGGGTTTTATAGTGATTAATTTTATATACATAAAAGCTCTATTTTTAAATGTGTAATCATTCTTTTCTCTTCTTAAGATTTTAGCTCTAAATCCTGTTGTAATTAAGGAAAAAAATCATAACATTCCAAATATAGAATTTAGTGAGATAATATTGATTTGATATAAAATTATTTTTATCTCACTTCCAATAATAATTTTGCAAAACTTTGCATATAGATTAATATTTGAACAACATTTAGTATATTTGAACAAAAGAATGCTATTAAATCTTTTGTAACCTCTATTGTTATGAATTTTTATTTATTTATAATATTTTAAAATTATTTTAGATTTTAAAATTTTATTTAAACTTAATTACCAAATCTGTTAGAATTACCAAGAATGCTAACAAAAATCAAAAGAATTAAAATTATACATTTGCACAAAAATTACATGCACAATATGACCAAGATAAAATATAAATTATTAATATATCCAATTCATATAGATATACACATTAAATTAAACATCATTGTAAATTTCCTATTCTTTTTTAATATTTATCATTACAACATCAAAGGATTATAAATATATTCTATATCAATTTTTAATTTATAGAACAAATTTCTTAAATTACAACTAAACAACTTTTACATTAGAAAAATAGAATTAAAAATTTTGTTATTATATAATATTATATATTTAAATAATTTTTTATTTGAATTTGAAATGATGAATTAAAATGTTCTATATGCATATCGATTTAAGATTTATACTTAATTTACTTAGAAACATTTTTGTATAATTTTAAATGTATTTACAAATTTAGTCTATCATTTAGCTTTGAATCAATTGAGTATCCATCCTTAATGTTAGTATAATCTCCGGTGAGGAAAATCTTAAACACACGAACGAAACTCGAACAAAGAAATAGGACAAGGTTCCAAGGCGTATATCAAGTCACTATCTTTAAGGTTATATTCACCCCACCTATATTCGATGTGCAAAAGAGTTTCAAGCAAATTAACCTCGATGATACAATGGAGTCAATGATTATTTGCGTTTTGCACTGACAAGAATAGTCCACTAAGCATTGAGCAATTTATAACAAGAAACTCAATTTTCACAAAAAATTTTTGCAGTAATTCTTTATAGAATAATCCAATAATATTAAAAGAATGAAGGAAAGATAGAAAGAATATTAGAACTTGTTGGCATTATTTTCAAATAAAATCTCATTCCTATTTATAAGGATTTTCATGTCTCTTCGTATGAACATCTTTCAATAGGTGTCTTTTTAAAAATAATGTCTTTAAAGAAACACATAATTATTCATTTAATATTATAACTATTTAAATAATATTATTTGAATAGTTATAATTTTATCAAAAACCAAGTGATATGACTCTTGACTAAGATTATTAACTTTTGATTAATTACACTATTTCATTTACGTTATTGAAACTATAAATATTTAAAAATATTCCAACAATTAAGAAAAAAATTATTTAAAATAATTATCCCATGTGTTAGATTCAATATGAAATTAATATTTAACTCTAAATAATCATAATAAATTTAATTTTGATAATTAACGAAAAAACTTAACTAAATCATTATTATTTAGAAAATTCAAAATAATTTTACATTAACCTTGCTCCCTTCTCTTTTCTCATTTTTCCTTTCTTTACTTCGTTCATTCAATCCGATTAAAGATAATGATAATAAAAAGTGCCACACAGCAACTTTAGATAATAGAACATCTATGGTGATTGTTTGTTTATGTTATAGATTTTAGTTTTTAATTTAATATAAAATAATATTTTATTTTTTCATTTATATTTGAAATTTTCGATATAATAAAATTAACAGAACTCATTTTATAATTTATAGCATAAAAATTGCTAAACAAAATTAAAGATTCAAAAATGAAGTTAAATAACTAATTTATTAACCAATAAACTATAAACATTGACGTAATTATATAGTATTTATATAAAATCAATTTAAAAAAATATGTATCTGTATAACATATACGAGTGTATATAACCTTGGAGTAATTATATATATATTTCAAATTTTTACTTATCTAAAAAATGCAAGATTTTATTTTTAAAAATTATGGGAAATTTGGCTAAAAAATTTCTTTTTTATTTTATAATAATTTTAGACCGAAAGTTTGAGAAAGCAGAAGCATTCAAGTTAAAAAAACTATAGTGCCCATTGCACCGCCCCGTCTTCCTCCAATCAGTTGTGTCTTCCTGAGTTTTTAATTCAATCATGGTCTTGAATTTGTCCCAACTCAAAGAAACCCTTCCCTGGAGGACTGGATTCAAGAATTTGGCTGCTGTGGCGAAAACAAAAAACTTCCCTCACTACTCACTAGATACTTGGTTACAAATAATGTCTTCTTTCCAATTTTTGAAACAGTATGCTCTGATTTTGTAGGACTTTCAAATGATTTGCTTTGAGCTTATTTGTGTTAATTCTTTCAGATTTCCTAACCTTCATAATTTTTAATCCTTCATTCCAATGCAAGACCATGTTATTTTATTGCTTTATGGTGTTAAGCGAGTGGACTTTTTCAATGTTTCTTTGTAACCAGATGCACCGCAGAATACCAACGACTTTAAACATTTGTTGAGGTTTTTTCCACCTTTTCCAAATCATGTTGAACCAAATGATGCAAAGTTAAGTTTGAACTTTGAACCAAACCAGACTGCACGAGCCAACTGACATTGTAAGAACAGATGACTAACAGTCTATCTTTCCTTTTGGCAAAAGATACACCATGGATTGTACCCTTTTCTCAATCTCATGTTTGCATGGTAAGCTGTCAGAAATACTTTTCCATAGGAACACATTGATCTTAAAAAGAACTTTGAGTTTCCACAGATTCTTCCAATCACTATTTTTTCCAAAATGGAAGTTTCATTGCAACTTTATAGCCTGATTTCACCGAGTATCTGTTTCTACACCATCTTATCATTACCTCCAAATATGGAGGTACTTTTCACTAGAAGATCCCTGAGCATCATTTCCTGTCCGGTTTCTTTGGTTCATACTCTAACCACTCCATCTAATCCTTTATGACATAAATCTCTTCCATGAATGATCCCTTTCCAAACCCCCGAATTATAGGCCTTTGGATTTACATTCAAGAAAGTTTCACTTGCAGAGTATTTCTTGTTGGAATATTTTTAAATATTTATAGTTTTCCAATAACTATAAATGAATGGATATAATTAATTAAAAGATTATATCTTTTGATTTTTGAAAAAGAATTATAACTATTTAAATAATATTATTTGAATAGTTATAATTAAATGAATAATGATGTTTTATTTTAAAAACATTATTATTCGGAAAGGTACCTATTGATTAAAGATATCTCTATGAAGAGACATGAAAATTCCTATAAATAGGAATCAGATTTCATTTGGAGAAAAACCAACAACAAATTCCAATATTCTTTCTTTCTTCCTTCATTTTCTAATATTGTTAGATTGTTCTATAAAGCATTACTGCAGAAATCGTTTATAGAAATTGAGTTTCTTGTCATACATTGCTTAGTGTGTAGTGGGCTATTCTCGTCAGTGCAAAACGCAAATAGCTATTGGCTTCATTGTATCCTCGAGGTTAATTTTCTTGGAACTCGTTTGCACACCAAGATAGGTGGGGGCGAATATAACCTTAAAGATAGTGATTTGATACACGCATTGGAGCCTTGTCCTATTTCTTCTTCTGTTCGAGTTTCGTTCGTGTGTTCGAGATTTTCCTCACCGGAATTTTGTACTAACAATTTTAAGGTTAAAATTCATGATGACTTCAACAAGTCGTGAAAGTGGAACACTAAGGGAGTTGGCTTCCAATTTTGTTAAACTTGATCGGTTTGATGGTGGCAATTTTCGGCGATGGCAGAAAAAGATGCACTTTTTATTATCAACTTTGAAGATTGCTTATGTTTTGGATACTCCAAGACCTGAGGAGACTAAAACGAATCTGTTGCTGCAACTCGAGAAAGACAAAAATGGGACAATGCTAATTACATGTGCATGGGCCACATATTGAATGGTTTATCTGATGGTTTGTTTAATACCTACCAAAACGAGACCACTGCTAAAGAATTATCGGACAAATTGGAGACAAGATACATGACCGAAGATGCTACAAGTAAGAAATTTCTTGTCATTCGTTTCAATAATTATCAAATGATTGATAGTCGTTCTGTTATGGAACAATTTCGTGATATTGAAAAGATGCTAAATCAATTCAAACAATATGATATGAAAATGGATGAAATGATTGTTGTATCCTCCATAATAGACAAACTTCCTCCATCTTGGAAAGACTTTAAAAGAAGTCTAAAACATAAGAAAGAGGAAATATCTCTTGAGGCTTTGGCAAATCATCTTTGTATTGAAGAAGAATATCGAAAGCAAGATCAGAATCTAAATTCTGAAAATGCCAAAGTGCATGTTACGGAGGAAGTACAGACTACTAAACCATTCAAGAGAAAGTTCAAACAGACTGATAGAGCACCTAAGTTTAAAAAGAAACAAAAGGGCTCATGCTATCATTGTGGTAAGCCGGGACATTTCAAGAATGAATGTCGATTTTTAAAGAAGAAATCATCTTCTAAGGCTGATAATAACGACAAGTTTGTTGCAATGATATCTGAAATTAATATGGCACAAGATGATAATACATGGTGGATTGATACCGGAGCAACCAAACACATGTGCAAAGACAAAAGCATGTTCACAAAGTTCACACAATGTGAAAATGACAATGTCTTGTACATGGGAAATTCTTCCACCGCAGTAATCAAAGGCAAAGGGTCTGTTGAACTGCAATTCACTTCTGGAAAGGTTTTAACCTTAAATGATGTATATTATGTACCGAAGTTAGAAAGAATTTAGTGTCTGGAAGTCTCATTAAATAAGTTTGGTTTCAAACTTGTTTTGAGGCGCACAAGTTTATTCATCTAAGGGAGGAATTTTGTAGGAAAGGGTATATGTATGAG
Organism: Gossypium rotundifolium; assembly: GCA_025506655.1. Classification (NCBI taxonomy): domain Eukaryota; kingdom Viridiplantae; phylum Streptophyta; class Magnoliopsida; order Malvales; family Malvaceae; genus Gossypium; species Gossypium rotundifolium. The sequence goes on from CP106729.1 coordinate 33,709,643, forward strand.
AGTATGTTCAAACTAAATATTATCAATAAGAATAAAAAACTATTTCGCTTATATGGTTGAATCTTTTGTTTATGGCATTCTAGATTAGGTCATTTGAATTATAGGAAATTAAATGACATGTATAAGTTAGATGTAATTCCTATTTTTAATAATAACATTGAAAAATGCAATACATGTTTGTTGACTAAAATTACAAGAAACCCTTTCCTAAAGTTAAAAGAAAAACAAAATTGCTTGATTTGATACATAGTGATTTATGTGACATGCATAATTCTCCTATATTAGGTGGAAAGAAATATTTTGTTACTTTCATTGATGATTGTTCTAGATATTGTTATGTATATTTATTGCATTCAAAAGATGAAGTGCTTGATAAATTTAAAGTTTATAAATCTGAAGTTAAACTTCAGTGTGAATCATTTATCAAGTGCTTAAGATCGGATAGAGGTGAAGAATACTATAATTCGAGTTATTTTGAATCCACTGGGATTGTCCATCAAGTTTCAGCCCCTTACACACCACAACAAAATGGTGTAGCTGAAAGGAAAAATAGAGTATTGACTGAAATGGTAAATTCAATGTTATCATATTCAGGTCTTGGACAAGGTTTTTGGGGAGAAGCTGTTCTAACAGCTTGTCATATATTGAATAGAGTTCCTAACAAGAAAACTAAAATAACCCCTTATGAACAATAGAAGAAAAGGAAACCAAACCTTAATTATTTGAAGGTTTGGGGTTGTAGAGCTATTATCAAAGTTCCAACAGCTAAATGTAAAAAATTAGGTGAAAGAGGAATTGAATGCATATTTATAGGATATGCACATAATAGCAAGACATATAGGTTCATGGTAATTGAACCAAATGATTCAATTTCAATTAATATTGTTATTTAATCAAGAGATGCTATTTTTGATGAAAATAGATTTAATTCTATATCAAGACAATTACAATACAACAATTGATTCATTCTTCAAATGAGAATGAGATTCCATTGGAACAAATTGATAATAATGATGAATCTTGTCAAGAATTAAGAAGAAGTAAGAGGATTAAAAGGTCAAAGATTTTGGACCAGATTTCATGATGTTTCTTGTAGAAGGAAAAGGTGAAAGTATATGCGAAGAAGATACCTTATTGTTATAATACGTAATCGATCCTATTACATTTGAGGAGGTAATGAAATCTCAAGACTCTACTTTCTGGAAAGAAGCAATAAATGATGAGATGGATTAAATAATGGGAAATCAAACTTGGATATTAGTTGATCTTCCACCGGGTTCCAAACCAATAGGCTGTAAATGGATCTTCAAAAAGAAAATGAAGGTCGATGGAACCATTGATAAGTTTAAAGCAAGGTTGGTAACCAAAGGTTTTACACAAAAACAAGGTATTGATTACTTTGATACCTATGCTCCAGTAGCAAGAATTGCTACAATTAGACTCTTAATATCACTTACCTCTATATATAATTTGGTTGTTCACCAAATGGATGTTAAAACTGCATTTTTAAATGGTGAATTGGAAGAGGAAGTGTATATGGAACAACCGGAAGGATTTGTTGTTCCAGGACAAGAGCATAAGGTATGTAATCTTGTTAAATCTTTATATGGACTTAAACAAGCACCAAAACAATGGCACCAAAAGTTTGACAATGTTGTTTTAGCTAATGGCTACAAAATAAATGAATCCGATAAGTGCATATATAGAAAATTTGAAAATGGAAAAGGTGTCATAATTTGCTTATATGTAGATGACATGCTCATTTTTGGCACGGATTTGAAACAAATAGAAAACACAAAGAAATTCTTGTCAAACAAATTTGCTATGAAGGATATGGGTGTAGCAGATGTTATTCTTGGGATTAAAATAACCCGAGATGGAAGCACTATAGCTTTATCACAATCACATTGCTTAAAAAGTTTGATCTTTTCAACTGTATACCAGTATCTACACCCATGGATCCTCAAATAAAATTAGTATCTAATGCTGGTAGGAAAATTGTTCAATTGAAATATGCAAGTCTAATTGGCTGTTTTATGTACATAATGACTTGTACAAGACCAGATATTGCATATCTTGTTGGGAAATTGAGTAGGTACACAAGTAATCCAAGTAGTTTGCATTGGCCAAAGATTGAATAGAGTACTTAGGTACCTAAAGAAAACTATTAACTATGGATTGTGTTATAATGGATATCCTCCAGTTTTAGAAGGATATTCGGATGCTAGTTGGATTACAAGTTTGGAAGATCATGCATCTACTAGTGGATGGATCTTCATTCTTGGTGGAGGAGCCATTTCTTGGGGTTCCAAGAAACAAACATGTATTACTGATTCCACCATGGTAGCAGAATTTATAGCATTAGCCGCTGCATCTAAAGAAGCAGAATGGTTAAGAAATTTGCTTTATGATGTACCTTTATGGCCTAAGCCAATTTCACCTATTTCTATCTGTTGTGATAGTGAGGCTACTCTAGCAAAGGCATATAGCCAAGTATATAATGGAAAGTCTAGACACATTGGATTAAGACATAGTTATGTTAGACAATTAATCTCTGATGGAGTGATCACTATTAATTATGTGAGTGTAGGGCCCAAATTTTGCCCGGGCCCGTTTTATAACCAAAAATAAAAAAAAGCAGAAAAGAAAATAATAATAAACCAAAAACCATTAAACAGAAAACCAATTATAAAAACAGTCCTTTAACAATCCAGCTTTACAAACCTAATAACAAAAATTAAATACCAAACCCCCAAAACAGACCCAAAAATTAAAATACAATTGGCCCAATTTTAAACTATAGCCCGACTGGCCCAAGCAGAGCAGAATTCTAAAACTTTGGAGCCTTCTCAGCAGTCACTCCCCACGCGACCCATGGGCTACCGCGTGCCCCCACGCGCGACTCTTTGACTACCGCGTGCCTTCACGCTCGCGACCATTAGTGTCTCGCTCGCCCCACGCATTCCACCCACGCTCGCCACTATGCGCTCCACCCACACGCAGGCCTTCACCAGCGCGCGTACATACTGCCTTCAGTGTATCCGAGTCATACGACCCCTTGCACCTTGGCCACATCCATACCTGCAAAACGAGACAAGCAACGACAGAAAGAGAGTAGCAATTGACAAAAAAAAATAATTATTTTTCCTTATTTTTATTTTTTGAATTTGGTTATAAGAAACCGAAGAAAACATTTGTAAGGGATCCCCCCTTTTTTAACAGAGACACGGAGGATACAAAAAGGATATCTTCAAGCCATTTTGATTTTTTGTTGTTTTTTCAGATACATCGTATACAAAGAAACAGAATCTTAGAGGTTTTTCTCCGATTACATCTTCTTCTTGTTTTTTAATCTATTTTAGTAGCATTATTTTCTATTTCAATGTGCGAACAAAAAAAGGGGGGAATAAGGGACTTACGATCGAAGTTACGCCGTCGGTCTTTGTCTTCTCCGACGTAATCAGAGTTCAGATGAAGATCTCGATTTAGATCTTACATTTGTTCTCTCCACTACAATTAGGGTTGGACAGTGGTGGATCGAGTCAAGTCTAGCAAACCATTTCTCGCCTGTCGCAACGGTGATTCAGGGGTTAAAGAAGGGGTTGCGATTGCGGCTGAGCGAAAATTGAAAAGGGTTAGGGTTTGGTTTAAAGAAAATAAATGAGTTTGATTAGTTTAAAGTATTAAGTAGTGGAATAATACAAAACAGCGTCGTTTAAGAGGGTGTAGATCCGCGCGTCGACCCGTTTCGTGATCCGGATCCGCGCCCTTTCGCGTTAAAGGATTATTTACGCACTTAGTCCCTCGGCTCTCTGATTTTGTGGCAATTTAATCCTATTAAACGCAACGTTTTCGCGATCGAGAATAATTGCTAGTTCAATCCTTGATCGTTTGCGCACATTTCATTTGAATCCTTTGATTCTCTTTCATTTTCAACTCTTGCCCCAGATTCCTGCTTTCATTTTAATTTAGTCCTTTTTTTCTTATTTTTTATTTTTTACAATTATTTTTGCTACATTTTTATCATTTAAATATTATTATTATTATTACTACTTATGATATTATTATTGTTATAATTTTATCTATTATTAATTTCATATTATTTATACATGTATTTTCTTTTAAATTCATCTATGTATGTATTTTATTTTATATAAATATGATTGCTCACTTAAAGATCTTATTTTAAAGTTATGTATTTATTTATTCCAATTACTTTTATATATCATTTGTATTTTTTATTATATAAATGTTTAACTTCAAATATTTTTATGTTTCGTGTTTTAAAGAATTGTATAATTAGTATTAAAATTATTCTATTGATTTTGGTAATATTGTTGGTGTATGTATTTTATTATTCTTATTATTTTGCTTATCATTGATCCAATATTTCATAGTTATTGCCATTATGTGTGTTTTAATTCTCGTTTCATATTTATTTGTTGCTTGAGATTCAATAGCATTATATTTCATGTGTAAATAGTTGCTCCGCATTGCATGTTAATATGCCATCACATTTTATTTTAACACCATTTGAGTTTTAAAATCGTTTTACGCAAAATTAAAAATAAGGCAATGCTCGTGTTATAGGTTTCGAGAAAATCGTGCTCTAACTAACCGAGTTCCGATTCTCCTCGTTTAAAACCTAGCAACCGAGTATCCTTTCTCTCTTAAATCAAAATACATAATATTTCAAATAAAAAAACTTATTCTTGGGATTTTTGAGATATTGCGCCCTAACTTACTGGGTGTGATATTTTATTATCTCGAGATAAGATTTTAAAAGAACAAAGGCAATATTCCATATTCGGGAATTTTGAGAAATAGTGCCCTAACTTCTTTGGGTTGCGATTTTTCATTTGACCCAGATAAGTGAATATCCTTCTTATTTTTAAATGTACGAGTATTGAATGTCGAAAGATAAACCTAATTTCGAGAATATAAGATGTTATGCCCTAACTTGCTGAGTACGACATTTTATTTCTTCGAAATAAGAAGCTTTGGCATCCAATATGATTCTGCTCAAATGAATTTCAAGTAAATGGATCATAATCTAGAGTCTTTTCAAATTTTCGACATCAGGACGTTAATTAATCAATTAGGTACCAATTTTGGGTGTATCGAGGGTGCTAACCCTTCCTCGTACGTAACTAACTCCCGAACCCATTTTTTGGATTTCGTAGACCAAAATTATTTTTTAATAAATCAAAATTTTTTATTAAAATAATCCATCTCAAGGTGATCCGATCACACCTCAAATAAAAGATCGGTGGCAACTCCATTTCCATATTTTTAAAGTCGAATCCCCATTTTTCTAAAACCTGATTTTAAAAATGGTTTTGACAGCTTGGCAACTCCACTGGGGAAGTAAAGAGAGTCAAGCCGTAAAATTGATTAATTCTTGTCCTTTCATTGAAAATTAAAAATTTGATTTGAAAATTTACAATCCTTTTATTGCATTCATCTCATTTGATTGTTATGGTTCGAGTCTTGTAAAATACTTCGGCATCATATTACAAGACCGCTGGGTCACACCTTTAAGTGGGAGTGAGAAACTACTTCGTGAGGTTTTCACCTCCGTGCATGATAGTGAATCACTTCTGGAATATATCCGTACCTATGTCTTCGTGAGATTTTCATCTCCGTGCAGCCATAGGGAAATGTATTCCCCTGAACTGAACTCGATCCATATGAGCCTATAATGGGTGAGGATTGAGAAATCTACTGGTTCAGGTACCCTCAACTATAGAACTCAAACCGCATATAAAAGACCCTAAGAGTTTACCCTAGTGGTTACCCAATAGGCATTTGGATGTTTTATATGTTTTGAATTTCGTTTCTATCGTACTGACTATTTGTTTTATCTTTGTCACTTAGCATGCATTTTCATATTAGAGAGTGATGTCGATTTGGGTTCTATTGCTAAATTAGGGAGCTCAGCATGGAGAATGAATATCTTGATGAAACGAAAGACAATACGGATGTTCGTTTATTTGTAGTCCATTTCATGTAAACAGCTTTGTCCTCTAGTAAAGTTTTCTAAAAGAAATTGAGTTAGAATCGACATCTCTTTACATTCATTTCATGCATTCCCATAGCATTACATCGCATGCATTAGATTTCATGAGAGGACCCTGATTGGTTGAAATTATTTTAGCACTAACCTGGACACCGGTAAAACCAAACATCCTTATGGTACTCGGACCAAGATGAAGGATATGGATCAGAGATTAGAGAAGCTTGAACTACTCCAAAAGGAAATGCAGGAAAAACTTCAACGGCAAATGCAGGAATAGCTTGCTAAGATCTAGCATGATATGATGGATCGGATGATGGAATCGCAAAAAATCATGATGTCCCAACTGACTCAATTACTAGCAGACAAAAAGAAAGCCCCCATGGTTAGCACTGTGGAAGATAGTGAGGAGCGACTATATCCCCAAGTTTTACCCCGACACATCCTGAGGTGCATCCACGAAAGACATCCATCATAATTAAACCTCAACAATTTCAAGAAGGTGTTTCGAAGCCGCCAAATTTCCAAGCTAGATCGGGTTCTAATTTAGGGGATCATCCAATTAATGCTGATATTCCTGACTTGAATGAGGCAACAGAGAGAGAAAGAGCAAGAGCTGAATTGCCAAAACAGTTAGAGGAGCGATGCAAATGGTTGGAAGACAAATTTAGAGCCATGGAAAGTGTTGATAGGCAATATGGAATTGACGCTAAAGATATGAGTTTGGTGCTAGATCTAATGCTTCCTCACAAATTCAAGGTGCCAGAATTCAAAAAATACTATGGGACTACTTGCCCAGAGGCTCACATAACTATGTTTTGCCGGAGAATGACTGGGTATGTTAATAATGACCCACTGCTAATTCATTGCTTCCAAGACAGTCTAGCGGGAGTAACATCTAAATGGTACAATCAGCTGAGCCGTACCGAATTTGGTTCTTGGAGGGATTTAACATAGGCATTTATGAAGCGATGCAGTTCACGTAATGATATGACCCCATGAATTACCTCAGAAAATATGGAGAAGAAGCCAAGTGAGAGTTTTCAGCAATATGCACAAAGATGGAAAGAGGTCGCCATACGTGTTCAAACCCCTCTTCTGGAGAAAGAAACCACTATGCTTTTCATCAACACCTTGAAAGTCCCATTTATCAACCATATGTTGGGGAGTGCCACGAAGAGTTTCTCGGACATAGTAATGACCGGTGAAATGATCAAAAATGCTATGAGAAGCCGTAAAATAGATGCAGGGGAAAGTGCTAAAAGGTCAGCCCTAAGAAAGAAATAAGACGAGGTAAATAATGTGGGAGCATACAGTAAGGGTTATTCGAAGCAAGTTACTGTGGGATCACCAAAGATAACAACTACAAACCTTCAGACTCCTTCAAAGAATGAATCTAGGCAAAGACAAATACAGAAAAGCTTCAGTTCACTTCTATTTCGATAACATACCGAGAGCTATATCAGAAATTGTTTGATGAGCACATAGTGTCCCCTTTCTACTTGGCACCATTGCAACCCTCGTACCCCAAGTGGTACAATGAAAATGCCGAATGTGACTATCATGCGGGAGTTTCAGGGCATTCAATAGAAAATTGCCTTGCTTTTAAGAAAGTCATGGAAAGACTCATTAAGCTGGGCGTTGTCAAAGTGGCTGATATGGTAAATGCCAATAATCCGTTACCAAATCACACTGATGTTGGAATAAATGCGATTGAAGAAATGCTGGGAAATGTACACATCAATACCATACATGAAGAAATCACTGAAAGGGGGACCTTGTCGGATATCTGCCCTTACGAACTTGGGAGCGTTCTGAATAATTGGACTGCAAAAAAATTCCTGTAGTATTTAGAGCTTACTCGGAGTAATGTACAAAACGCACTCGTTTCTTTGAGCCTAGAAGCAATAAGAATCTTTTTGTGAAATAGGCTTGTGTCTAGAATTCTTATTCCAATAAAATGCATCTTTTAAGTAAATATTTTTCATATTTCATACTGTACATTCTTTCGTGTTTTAGAATATTTCTTTCTGTATTTATGACCATACCATAAATAATCATCCTTAGAATCATTTATTCTTTGAAACTTACCTTTGTAGCTACAATAGGTACCCAGATATCAACAACAGGAGTGACGTTGTTACAGACTCCCTTTTTGAATGAGATATGAGTCTAAGGGATCTCAGGACTTTGAAGATGACAAAATTGCAACATATCTTCCGATTTGTTAATACTGGATGAAAAATAGATCCTACGTCTTGAGCCAAGGAAGGAGATGAAAATTAATACCTAGCCCAATGCAGAAATAAGATTTCCTATATGTGGGGCATGGATGTTATTAAGGCAGTCTCATCAAGTGCTTCTGGCCGACATCGATTCATCTTCGTGGTTATCAATTACTTCACTAAGAGGGTGAAGGTTGCTTCATATGCCAATATTACAAAGTCGATAGTTATCAAATCAAAACAGAAAGAAAGAAAGAAAGAATACCGATAAAAAAATGTGTCGAAAAGATCATATTTAACCGCACAATGTCAAAAGTTTACGGTCAATTCAAAAATTAGGCGCCACATCAGCGCAGCAAAGGCAGCAAAAAAAGGGAAAACAAAAGATCAAAAAAAGATCGAGACTTGTAAGGATTGGCATACAGAAGTTTCTATTTACCCTCTATGCTTATCAAACATTGGCCAGGACTATCACCGGGGCAATACGTCCCTCATTGGTTTTGTCCACTGAAGTCGAAATTTCTTTTTTAGAGTTTTATCAGAACTGAAGTTGGATGAGGCAGAACACGTTTAATCTCAATATGATCAGTTGAATTTGAAGAGAAAATGTTAAAAGCTATCTATCACGGTCAGATGATACGAGCTCACAAGAAAAATGATTCGTCCTAGAAAATTTCATGATAGGGCTTTGAAGAAGACTTTTCCCATGCAAAGGGACTTCAGAAGAAGGTGGATGCCAAACTAAGAAGGATTGTATGCAGTAAAAAGAAAGCATGTTCTAGGGAAGCATGGATATTGTCTGAGATAGATGACAAGGACCTACCCAACCCGAGAATTCAAATTCAATAAAAAAAAGAAGAAAAAGAAAAAAAAAAAAAGAAATTTTTAGCAAAAAAAAAAAGAAGAAAGAAAATGAGAGGCCAAGGTGAAAACCCGCAAAGGGCGCTTTGAGACCAAAGGGGATTTGAGGTGAAACCCGAAAAGGGCGGCTCAAATTTTGATCAAAGGGGCATACAGCAGTCTTGCTATGCCTAAATTAACAATGAAGAAGTATGCTATGTCTTGGGACATCGACAAAGTACTTCGGATCCCCTAAACACATATTGAGCTTTAAATGGTTCTCAAGAAGTTTGAACAGAGAAGCTCAGGCTGCAAAATCTAGGGCACCTAGTTTCCACTTCATCCATTTTAAATTTGTTCTTTGTGATTGTATTATTTTTTTCAAAATATGTTTACAATAAATTTCCTTATTGATTGCGATTGTTATCTTTGCTTAGCTTATTTATTCTGAGCTATGCTCCTAATTAATCTCTTCCTTGTCTATGGTTATGATCTTTTTCAAGCACTTCGCATTGAAATAACGATTAGTGGACTAATAATATTTTCATAAAATGAGTTTCGCATATTACTCTAGAAATTTCTGAATAATACAAGAACTCGAAATAGGACTATTGTTTAAAACTCACCAAGTTTAAGGAAGGGTCTAAATTGAGGCTATCTCATTAGATTTTCTGTTAAAAATAATTGGTGATACAATCTCGACGAAAATGGCCCAAGGGTAAAAAGGGAATCATTCGCAAGAAAAAATGATATTCTGCATCCAGGCAAATATCATGCATACACATATGGTTGGATCACTTGACGAGCAATCAATTGATTGAACAAGTTATAGTCTTCTACCTCTGAGTTGCAATGGGATGGATTGAAGAAGAAACAAATCCTACATTTTGGAGTTGCAATGGGATGGATTGAAGAAGAAACAAAACTACATTTTGGAGTTGCAATGTGATGGATTAAAGAAGAAACAAATCCTACATTTTGGAGTTGCAATGGGATCATTTGAAGAAGAAACAAATCTTACGTTTTGGAGTCGCAGTGGGATGGATTTAGATCTTATACCCCTAAGTCACATTGAGACAAACCCTGAAGTTACAGTGGGGCAAATTTGTTGAGTAAGATATTTATTTTCTTGGGTTTTCTGTCGAGAATTCCAGCCGAACAAGATGGCAGCATGATACGTCGGTGATAAAGCCTTGATAAACAACGAGCGAGGACAACCCTAACTTTTAAAAAGGGATCATTCTCATGAAATTCTGCATTCATGTAAGACATATTTAGGAGCATTCGATTCATTCCGGTCATTGCATCCTAATCTTTGTAAGAAATTATTCTCATGACATTCTGCATTTATACAAATGTCGTCTATAATACATTTAGTTAGGGGCATTAGATTTATTCTGATCATTGTATCTTAACCATTTTGCATAAGCATAAACATAAAACTAGTTTTACAAGACAGGTCCCCTAGAAGACGTTGTCACAACATCGGTGAATTCGCAGATCTTGACTCCTTGAGTTTGTAGGAGCAGATTGAAGACAGCAAATTTGGAAATCCTGAGTTTGCAGGAGCAGATTGAAGACAGCAAATATGGCAATCCTGAGTTTGCAGGAGCATATTGAAGATAGCAAATCTGGAAATCTTGAGTTTGCAGGAGCAGATTGAAGATAGCAAATCTGGCAATCTTGAGTTTGCAGGAGCAGATTGAAGACAACAAATCTGGCAATCCTGAGTTTACAGGAGCAGATCGAAGACAGCAAATTTGGCAATCTTGAGTTTGCAAGAGCTGATTGAAGATAGCAAATCTGGCAATCCTGAGTTTGTAGGAGCAGATTGAAAATAGTACATCTGGCAATCCTGAAGTTGCAGGAGCAGATCGAAAACATTAGATATTATCTCCCTGAGTTCGCAGTGGAGCAAATTGAAGCTACAAGTCTAATTTCTTAGAATGGATCAAAGCGTCAGTTCTCAGGCCCTTAAAGATGCAGCAGATGGAATGAAGCTACTCGAAGAAGAAAAGCACTGAAAGAGGTGTGACCGGACAAAATTGGCCCTTTTTGAAGTCTTTGCTCCATTCCCGTTACACGAAAATAAGCAAAGAGGGGCAGCTGTAGGGCCTAAATTTTGCCCGGGCCCATTTTATAATCAAAAAAAAAAAGAAAAGAAAATAATAATAAACCAAAAACCATTAAACAGAAAACCAATTATAAAAATAGTCCTTTAACAATCTAGCCTTACAAACCCAATAACAAAAATTAAATACACAGACCCAAAAATTAAAATACAATTGGCCCAATTTTAAGCTATGGCCCGACTGCCCAAGCAGAGCGGAATTCCAGAAACTTCTGGAGCCTTCTCAGCAGCCACTCCCCACGCGCGACCCTTGGGCTACAGCGTGCCCCCACGCGCAACTCTTTGACTACCGCGTGCCTTCACGCGTGCGACCATTCGTGTCTCGCTTGTGCCACGCGTTCCACCCATGCTCGCCACTATGTGCTCCACCCACGCGCAGGCCTTCACCAGCGCGCGTACGTACTGCCTTCAGCGCATCCGAGTCGTACGACCCCTTGCACCTTGGCCACATCCATACCTGCAAAATGAGAGAAGCAACGACAGAAAGAGAGTAGAAATTGACAAAAAAAATGATTATTTTTCCTTATTTTTATTTTTAGAATTCGGTTATAAGAAACCGAAGAAAACATTTGTAAGGGATCCCCCCCATTTTTTACAGAGACACAGAGAATACAAAAAGGATATCTTCAAGCTACTTTGAATTTTTGTTATTTTTTCAGATACATCATATACAAAGAAACAAAATCTCAGAGGTTTTTTCTCTGATTACATCTTCTTGTTTTTTAATCTATTTCGGTAGCATTCTTTTCTATTTCAACGTGCGAACAAAAAAAAGGGTAATAAGGGACTTACGATCAGAGTTGTTCCGTCGATCTTTGTCTTCTCCGTCGTAATCGGAGTTCAGATGAAGATCTCAGTTTAGATCTTACTTTTGTTCTCTCCGCTACAATCGAGGTTGGACAGTGGTGGATCGAGTCAAGTCTGGTGAACCATTTCTCGCTCGTCGCAACGGCTATTCAGGGGTTAAAGAAGGGGTTGCGATTGCGGCTTAGCGAAAATAGAAAAGGGTTAGGGTTTGGTTTAAAGTATTAAGTAGTGGAATAATACAAAATGGCGCCATTTAAGAGGGTGTAGATCCGCGCGTCGACCCATTTCGTGACCCGGATCCGCGCTCTTCCGCGTTAAAGGATTATTTACGCACTTAGTCCCTCGGCTCTCTGATTCTGTGGCAATTTAGTCCTACTAAACGCAACGTTTTTGCGACCGGGAATAATTGCTAGTTCAATCCCTGATCGTTTGCGCGCATTTCATTTGAGTCCTTTGATTCTCTTTCATTTTCAACTCTTGCCCTAGATTCCTGCTTTCATTTTAATTTAGTCCTTTTTTTCTTATTTTTTATTTTCTTTAATTATTTTTGCTACATTTTTATCATTTAAATATTATTATTATTATTACTACTTATGATATTATTATTGTTATAATTGTATCTATTATTAATTTTAAATTATTTATGCATGTATTTTCTTTTAAATTCATCTATGTATATATTTTATTTTATATAAATATGATTGCTCACTTAAAGATCTTATTTTAAAGTTATGTATTTATTTATTCCAATTACTTTTATATATCATTTGTATATTTTTTATTATATAAATGTTTAACTTCAAATATTTTTATGTTTCGTGTTTTAAAGAATTGCATAAATAGTATTAAAATTATTCTATTGATTTTGGTAATATTGTTGGTGTATGTATTTTATTATTCTTATTGTTTTGCTTATCATTGATCCAATGTTTGATAGTTATTGCCATTATGTGTGTTTTAATTCTCGTTTCATATTTATTTGTTGCTTGAGATTCAATAGCATTATATTTCATGTGTAAATAGTTGCTCCCATTGCATGTTAATATGCCATCACATTTTATTTTAACACCATTTGAGTTTTAAAATCATTTCACGCAAAATTAAAAATAAGGCAATGCTCGTGTTATAGGTTTCGAGAAAATCGTGCTCTAACTAACTGAGTTTCGATTCTCCTCATTTAAAACCTAGCAACCGAGTATCATTTCTCTCTTAAATCAAAAAACATAATATTTCAAATAAAAAAATTTATTATTGGGATTTTTGGGATATTGCGCCCTAACTTACTGGGTGTGATATTTTATTATCTCGAGATAAGATTTTTAAAAGAACAAAGGCAATATTCCGTATTCGGGAATTTTGAAAAATAGTGCCCTAACTTACTGGGTTGCGATTTTTCATTTGACCCAGATAAGTGAATATCCTTCTTATTTTTAAATGTACGAGTATTGAATGTCGAAGGATAAACCTAATTTCGAGAATATAAGATGTTGTGCCTTAACTTGCTGAGTACGGCATTTTATTTCTTCGAAATAAGAAGCTTTGGCATCCAATATGATTCTGCTCAAATGAATTTCAAGTAAATAGATCGTAATCTAGAGTCTTTTCAAATTTTCGACATCAGGACGTTAATTAATCAATTAGGTACCAATTTTTGGCGTATCGAGGGTGCTAACCCTTCCTCGTACGTAACCGACTCCCGAACCCATTTTCTGGATTTCGTAGACCAAAATTATTGTTTTAGTAAATCAAAATGTTTTATTAAAATAATCTATCTCAAGGTGATCCGATCACACCTCAAATAAAAGATAGGTGGCGACTCCATTTCCATATTTTTAAAGTCGAATCCCCATTTTTCAAAATTCAATTTTAAAATGGTTTCGACAATGAGGTCAAGTGAAAAGTTGGCAGATCCTTTGACAAAAAATCTTGCTAGAGATGCAGTGAAAAGGCCCAAGCCCATTAATTAGAGTCATCCATGATGGAATCTCGACTCAACGCTTGGTATAACATCAAGTTTTGAGTTCAATGAGACAAAGTACATCATTAGTATGTGACTGTTAGCACTATAAATAAATCCATCCTAAGATTAAAGTGCTAGGTACCTGTAATGATAAGGGAAGGATGAGTAATGTACTCTTAATGGACCCATAACATAAATATGTTAGAGTGTTATAATTACGGGAACACTTTTGATGGGATCTACCTATGTGAGTGGAAGTGCGACCGCTTCTAGGAACTCAAAGGCTTGGCTCTGACAGCACTCATGAAAAGAGGACACAGACACATGGCCATAATAGTGTCCCTAGATACTATGCATTGACCGATGTTGAAATCATTGTGTGAGATGTGTTCGATTAGTCAAATGAAATAGTTGGTTCAAAGCTTAGTCTACCATGCAATTTCGATTAACTTTAACATGTTTTCACTAAGTGAAGGTTCAATCGTAAGATACCTTCATTTATGCAAATTGATTTCAAGAATATCAAAATCTAAAATATTTTGAAAATGGGGAGATTGTTGGAACATTTTCAAATATTTATAGTTTTCCAATAACTATAAATGAATGGGTATAATTAATTAAAAGATTATATCTTTTGATTTTTGAAAAGAATTATAACTATTTAAATAATATTATTTGAATAGTTATAATTAAATGAATAATAATGTTTTATTTTAAAACATTATTATTCTGGAAGGTACCTATTGATTAAAGATGTCTCTTTGAAGAGACATGAAAATTCCTATAAATAGGAATCGATTTCATTTGGAGAAAACCAACAACAAATTCCAATATTCTTTTTTTCTTCCTTCATTTTCTAATATAGTTAGATTATTCTATAAAGCATTACTGCAGAAATCCTTTATAGAAATTGAGTTTCTTGTCATACATTGCTTAGTGTGTAGTGGGCTATTCTCGTCAATGCAAAACGTAAATAGCTATTGGCTTCATTGTATCCTCAAGGTTAATTTTCTTGGAACTCGTTTGCACACCAAGATAGGTGGGTGCGAATATAACCTTAAAGATAGTGATTTGATACACGCCTTGGAGCCTTATCCTATTTCTTCTTCTATTCGAGTTTCGTTCGTGTGTTCGAGATTTTCCTCACCAGAGTTTTGTACTAACATTTCTTTGGAGTTTTATCTTTTAAAAGCCAACTTCCCCGCCATTATCCTCCAAGCCAGTAGGACTTGATTAAAATACAACATTCTTCTAGCTCCACATAATATTATCAATCTGATTTTTAATTGAGGTAGGTGATCTAAAGCAAGAGAGATGATAAATTGGAAGACTAGAAGTGTTGATTTAATGAGAATTAATGGACCTCTAGTAGACAATAGTTTTGCTTTCCATCCATAAAGTTTGTTATTTACCTTGCATAGGCTCAAAATTAAACCTAAACATTTCCTAACATTGTGTTAAATTTTACCTTTTAAAACCTCCTTCAACATCCTCTCAAATTGAGGGTGTAATGTAGGCTTTGATTTGTCCAAATTAATTTTTTATCTCGAAAAATTAAAGAATCTCTTCTATGTTATTGTAATCCTCTAGATTAGATTTGAAGAAGATATAGTTGTCATTCATAGACATGTTATTTCTTCCAATTTTAATTCCAGGGATTAGCTATCTTCCCTTGCTTTAAGGAGAATATTTTGATAAAGGAGGGGTCTCCTTATCTTAAACCACTATTTAGAACAACATATTTTGATTCATTATCAATCTAACCCTCATGGGGCTAAAACCCATTTTTTTCAAAAACAATTTCGATGAAATTCCAACTTAATTTTTATTCATGTTAAGCTTTAGAGCTTCTAATATTCCTTTCATACTCCATCTTTCGTCGAGTATATGTAAAATCTCTACCTCCTGCTCACCCAAAAATCACATTATCCGTAATTTATCTACTCTTGGCAAAAGCATTTTGAAATGGTATGATTAATCCTCCCATAACTAGTTTAAGTCAATTTACCAGGTCTCAAATCATTAACCAAATATGTACCTGGTTTTTTGAGAACAAGGGGGGTAAAGTTTTAGCATGTTCCCAGTGTCTAGAAAATTCATTGTGAGCTAAAAATATCCCAATTGTACTGAAAGAAGATTGTTGGCTTACCATACGATCCATGAGCTTTCCTCGGTTTAAATTGATTAAGGGTTGTAGTAATTTCACTGTCCATAAAACTCTTTTTCCAAGCCAGACCACTAGATATAAGAAATTTGAGGTACTTAAAACTGTTGAATGAACTTTCTAATATCCTCTTCTAAACTATGATCTTGTTCCCTAGAATATTCTGAAAATGCTTCACAATCGTTCTTTTCATGATCTTCACTAACATTATCATGCTCATCTTTTAAGAATTTGATATGATTAAATATTTTAATTCAATTTCCAATCATATGGCAAAATTTTGTGTTTCTTTCCCCCTTAACTATCCAGTCAATCCTTGGCATTTGAAACAAAAATATCTGTTATTGTTCAAGAAGTGTTTCCAACTCTTTTCTCTGGTTTATCTTCTCATGGATATTTCCTTGAAGCTTTGTCATTTCCTTTTCGAGCTTCTTAGGAGCTTTACAGTACTTTAGATTTTGATGAGATGATGCATACTTGTCAACTTGATTTAGGACTTGGTTAAAGTAACCAAAGATAACCCATTTTTCGTCCTTAACATTACAACTTATAATTTTTAATTGATCCCAATTTATTTTTCCATTAATCAAACTTTGTGCATCATAGAAACATGCAACACAAACTTTTGTACCCCCTTCCCCAAACCATACACCACAAAAGAACTTTGACGTTTACTAATAGATAGAGGTGATGCAAAAAATTATTCACCCCACATGATAGAAACCTCACCTCCCTTTCCCTCACATGACAACTCAACAAAGCCCTTAAGCCTCACATAATAGTTTAGTAGCTTGCCCAAACATTCTGTTCAAGATCTTGCTCATCCATGTTTGTATGATGCTCCTCTTTGTTATGGAATCTCCATTATAAAATCTTCAAAATTACTTTCATCCTCAGCTTCATTATGGCCTTCATTTGTGGTTAATGCCTCTAGAACCTGAACAAAATCATGCACTTATTGCACCACATTAACTAAAACATATCATAATTTATACCCTTAAACCTTGAAATTCTAATATTAGAGAAGGGATAATTTCAACAAAATATTATTACAAAACATCAGAATTTCTTAAAACTGCAATGGATAAAAAAACTCAAAATTACTTATAAAATTCGCAATGCAAAAATCTGCAATAAAGGTATAAAATATCAAACATATTTTTTAATGGTAAAAGTCGTTCCCCCGACTTCGTGCTTCACCTCTGACCCAGTGCCTGCCAGCAACTAGTAATGCTTCTCAACACTAGTCCTCAGCATTTATCTTCCTATCTTGAAGGTAAGAATGAAAAAAATCTCCTTTCCTTTTATTTGTTTTTCTTTTCTTGAATCCAAGATTTAT
This sequence comes from Gossypium rotundifolium, assembly GCA_025506655.1. Classification (NCBI taxonomy): domain Eukaryota; kingdom Viridiplantae; phylum Streptophyta; class Magnoliopsida; order Malvales; family Malvaceae; genus Gossypium; species Gossypium rotundifolium. The sequence goes on from CP106729.1 coordinate 33,727,125, forward strand.
TTTCTAAACACATTTATGCCTAAGCATTTATTCCAAAAAAAAAAATCCAAGACTAGAAATTGTTTCCTTTGCGATTCATTAAAGTTTCTCTATTTCATTTGTTTCCCAAATTGTCAGTTGCTTTGAATTTCTTTTGGATTTTTTTATTATTTCTTTCTCTATTTTTTGATGCCCCGGATTAACGTTTACTTGTGGAATACTTTGATTTGGAAAAATTTGAGTCTTAGTGGGTGACTTTGAATTATTCAAAAATGATTAAAAGACAAAAGCTTTTTGATTGGTGTTGGTCTTGCAGTCCAAAATTCTTTAACTTTGGGTGTATTTGATAGATTGGATTTTAGAGTTAGCAAATTTTATTGTTAAAGTAGGTTATTTTAAATAAATTGTGACTTTATGAAATTTTAGAGTTTTTCTTTTTTCTTTTTGAAAGAATTATCATTCTTCTTGCAATATTCTTGTTAATTGCTAATATGTTCTAGTTTTTCATATAATTATATTGCTTCTTTTGTGTTTAGGAACTGTATTGTAGATGAAAAATGTGTTTCATTATCTAGTCTAGTAAGATTTACCGGAATGCTCATGTTAGGAAATTTGCTAGATTGTAATAGAGAGATTTATGTTTATGTAGTATTGGTTTTGAAATAAACTAAAATCTTATCTAGCTGAAATAGTTTTGACCATTTTCTATGAATGTTTTGGTATGGCTACCTTTGTTTCATGAAAAAAATTTTCTTGAATGTGTTATGATGGAGAATATGGTTTAGTGACAACTTACTTACCTTTTGTTTTCAAAAGAGATATTGATTCTATAATCCCTTTTAAGTATTTGTGTGCTCCTCTTTTATAGACACAATGACTCCAAAACATCAGAGGAACATGATAAGTACCGTTTTGTTGTTGAAGGTCAATCACATGAAGTGTTTCCTTTGCAGATAAGGCTTTTATTTTCACCGGGAACAAAATTCATTGTTGTCTTGTTGATTTCATTTCATAAAGTTGTAGATCCACTCGAGAAACACGTAAGATGCAAATTTATTAATTAATAAAGCATGGACCATGTTTACGAACAAAATCTTCAAACTCTATAGATGAGTCTTTTGAAATGTATCATATTGAATGGACCAAAAATTACATTTGTCATTATACTAGTTTATTAAAAAGTATTGTTTATTGTTTATGTTGGCTTCGTTAGTTCCTGAGCTCAAACACAACTTGAAATTATTGCAATATATACAAAAACAATGTAAAGTTCCTAAGCTCAAGCATAACTTGAAATTATTGCAATATATGCAAAAACAATGTAAAATATTAAGTAACAGCCCAATTTCTTATTGTGGCATATACGTGTTGACGTATAGTAACCACCACATAAGTAAGTAAGGATTTCATTTCATGATATTCTGCTATATTAAGAAGAAGTTTGTGTTAGGAAATAAAGGTAATCATGGTATGAGTTATCGCCAAAGGTATAGTACGCCTTGTCTATCTAGAGTACTGTGCTAGTTAGATTATAAGTAATTTGGTTAAAAATTAACTGGATAGCCTAGCCTGATAATTGTGAATGTGGAGTACTTATTTATGTTTCTCTCAAAAATTGTAGACCATTAAGAAGGCCAATTCTAAAACGTGTGACACTTGTTAAGTTCCACTAAGTAGGTTAAGTCATATATTTATGTGTGTGATAGGTTTTGAAAAAGGTTCTTCTTCTTCCTTAAATACTGTTCTCTAATTCTTTTTCTTAAATCAAATGATATATCTTCCTCCTTAAGCTGGAAGCTATGATTCTTGGTTTAATAAGTGGTTATTTCATCTTCTGGTAAGTATTTCAATTCTACATGTTAAGTTCTGAAAATGAAAGAATGTAAGAGTTATATGAACAATAAAGCATTAAGTACAATGTTTGCATGAGGTTGTCAGCGATTGAGATGATAAGTAAATTGTATATAAAAGAGTTGTAATAGTGAAATCATGTTTCTAAACAGTTGTTGTTGGTTCGAGAGGTATGTTTGAGTCTAGAGCTTAGAATTGTAGTAGGTGAGAATCAGGTAAGTCTTTACTTGACTCTCTTGTGTAAACTTTTCAAGTAGACGTATTTATATGAAGGATGATGATATCTATAGTAATCAGTAAATGTATGAACATAGTAAAGAGGAAATAAGTGTTATAATGTTATGTGTAAGGTTCTATTGAGAAGAATGTTGATTGGTAAGTATGCATGTAAAGTTTGTGACACAAAAAGTATGAGTGAGCTAGGAATGCGAATGCATTTAGGTAAGTAAGTAACGAGAAATGCCCCATTGTGAAGCCTTTGGTAAGGCAGTTATATTGCTAACCAAATTGACATATCACAATATGAAAACAAATGTAAGATCATGAGGTAGAGACCCATGGCATCTTAATATGATTTAGAGCCACTCATGGTGTATCCTTCAGTAAATGAAGACTGGAATGATAGATCACGATACATGAATATGTGTAAGACCATGTGGTTATGACCCATGGCATGATATATTTGTATGAATGTTCATAGTGCAAGCTTTGATGTTGTGTAAATCAAATTGGCAGACAACGATACATGAAATTTTGTGTAAGTCTATGAGGGAGAAACCCATGACACCTTCTGTAAGAGTCTGCTGGGATAGTAAACACGTGATTCTGTATGATGCCTTCGCGGTGTATTTTGTATGACGCCTTGTGGCGTATTCTGTTTGGCCCTTGTGTCATACTCTGCTATGACTATATGGTAGAATGTGTCTATTCACCCTAGTGGTAAATTCTAGATAAACTTTGGTTATTCTTTGGCAGGTAAGTCTATGACCAGGTTATGATACGTCTGAAGTAGTTTGGCTAAATTAATTCTGTGATGTAATTGGATAAGTATTTAAGAAGTTTTTGAAAATATATACGTATCTGTATGTATTTGGATGTTCAAAAATGGTATTCACCATGATAAATTAATAAGTTTGGGATCTGGGCGTGTTTGTAGATATGAATGAGATAAGTACCAATTGGTTTAAGTCTGTCTGTAACATGTATGGTTGAATCTAAGTTGTATTATGTCTTTTTCTAAAATTATTTGAAATTTGAGTCAGTGTTATCTTGAGTTTTTGGGGTTCTGAAATAAAGTGATGAGGAATTCATTTAAATGATCTACGTATTACATTATTAGTATAGGTTTGTGTGGTATTGAATCAAGGTATGTTTGAGTGTGAGTTTGATGGTATTCAATCCGCGTAAGTATTCGCCAAATGTGTATGTATGCACTCATGATTAATGTCTGAAAACAACTGTTTGAGAATAGAGTAGTGTTAAGGTATGGTCTGTACGAAGTTGGCTCTGAGTGTAAGTTCTGTTTAAAAGTACATATATGACAAAGGGATTTATGAAATGTCTAGAAGGATCTTCAGTTAGTTAGATAAGGAAGATATGGGTATGATAAGAGTATGATAGTTGGCGTGTAAGTGTATACCAAAACTGTAGTGGTATCTGCCTGAGGTAGAAGAAAGTGGTCTAAAAAAGATAGTTGATGCACAAATGTTCATTAACCATAATCAATATCTACCAAGGTATACTTTGGATTAAACCTCACTAAGTTCTCCTAAACTTACAAAATGTTATATTTATGTTTCGGGTAAGGTAGGATGCATTGCGCCAGGAGGGACGACCCTAGGAGGACGCTAAGGATACGGCGAAGAAGAGGGTTTTTATGCATACAATGGAAAAGTGGTGTAGTCTAGGATTATTCCCTAGGAGTCTGCCTTTAATAAACTTTTATAATATATATCAAATCTGTAATAAGCTTGATGTAATAAGTTATGTGAAATATTTTCCTTGTTTTTAGGCATAAGTTCTAGTTAAAATAATAAATAAAGTGTTTAAAGAAATGAGTAATTGTCAACTATTTTGATAATTTGTTAAATATTATGATGTAACACCCGAGATCCGGATCCAGAAAATTGGGTCAAGTTGAGGGCATTACACATCCCATACTCATCAAGAAGATGGCAAAAAAAGGGTGCAGAGAAAGGCCAAAATCTACTTCTAGCACGTGCAACGAAGCAAGAAACCCTCTTCGGTATCATTCAATTGCCTTGATCCTTAGACAATTAAGAAGTTATAGGCAAAATTAGGTAATTAAATGCCTCGAACAGCCAAATGCCCACTCATTTCTTTGTACTTTTTCATATAGGTATAAGCTTTCGCCTCTATAGGAACACTAGCTTCACGACATTGTGAGTGCTCACTTCCTAAACCACCGCTGTTACCCTGACCACTATGACCACATCTTCTTGTCCTAACCATTATACCTAACTAAACCTAGAATGACCAGAATGAGTATTTGAAAATTTTAAGAAGTTTACCTCTAAATTAAGACTGTTCTTCTCATGTCTCTTCCTCAAAAATTTCAAATCCAAACAGTTCAAATTTTAGGGTTAAAACCAGGTCATTTTAAAGAAATTCAAAGCATTCAAAGCTTGACGATTCGCATATCCAAGAGTGAAGGCCCAATTAGCATCGTACAGTTGTACATCCCTTTAACATGTGACAAAATGTACACAATAATTTTGAGCGAAGAGCGTATACAATAAGTTCCATTCTAAAAAAATATTTCACTTCACTTAGCCAAGTTCTTAGAAGAGCCACTTTATAACTCTTCTTCAAAATAGGTAGATGATAAATTGTTATGGTGTTCGCCATTACTGACCTCGTTACCCGGTTACCATACTGGGATCGACATGTAGCTTGCATAGTTTGCATCCTTACATGGGCTCGGACATGATGGGTTCACACGTGGTGAGTTTGCATCTTTACATGAGCTCACACATGGTGGGTTCGCATCACCATGCAAGCGAACCACCATTTAAAGAACACATGTTAATCTTAGAATAGGGTATGTGTTAGCATACATGAGGGCTTACTTAGGACATCACATATAGGAATCATATCATATAAATAGAGATATTAACCTCCTGAGGGGAGACACACAAAAAACACTCAACAATTTGTAATTATAAAAACATGAAAATTAATATTTTATTATTTCATTAAAATATAATTAATTTAAATAATAAGAAAAATAAAACCTATTAATTTGGTTTTATTATAATTTTAAAATTAAAAATACTTTACATAAAAATAATTGCATTTATTAAATAACACATGACAAAATTTTAATGTGAGTAAAAGAGACAAATTTTAAAGTATTAATGTGTCAAAATTAGACTCTCCCATAAGATTATTTCTATTTTTATAAACTTTAATTTTAAATATTATATATAGTATTATTTAGATTCTTGATTGAGTTAATGCCATAAGTCAACCGATTACCAACTCGATTAGAAAATTATAAAAATATCATTTCATGTTTAAAATAAATATGTTATTTTAGGGTACTTTAGTTTTTTTAATTTAAAAATTAATAAATAATTTGTGGGATTTGAGTCCATGATATTTACATCAATAAAACTTTAACTTTACCTCAAAACCAAAGTTTTACCTTAAATATTTTTGTACATTTTAATTTTATTATGCACCACTTTATTACCTCCATATACGTATGGTATAATGACTTTTTGGCTCCCAACTTTACGAAAAAAGTCATTTTAGGTCTCCATTTAATTTTTCGCCTCTTTTAGCCATTGAACTTGTAATTTTTGTCAAATTACCCCAAAATGGATGGAAGAGTTAACGTTTGTTAACGTGACATACATGTGGATTACCACGGAGATGACACGTTAGCATTTAATTGATTTTTTAAGAATTTAAAAATATTTAAAATATATTTTATAATTTTAAAATAATTTTATTGATTTTATTTTTAAAATAGTTTTTATAATTTTTGAATTTTCAAAATTAAAATATTAATTAAATGTTGACATGCAATGCTAAGTAAGTTAAAAATATTAACTTTTCTATTCATTTTGAGGTGACTTGACAAAAAAAGGCAAATTTAAGGACTAAAATGATGAAAAATTAAATGAAAGGCTTTTTTTTTTTTTGTAAAGTTGGAGGGTCAAATATGTCATTATGCTTGTACATATTGCATATGTTAATTTATTATTAATTAATTCCAAACCATATATTTCATTATTTAATTTATGTTATTTTTAAATATACATGATAAAATTTCTAATATATATGACTAAATTGGGCCAAAACTTAATAATATTGCATAAATTATATGGGGAAATAAATCATCTTTCTCTTCCAAAACTTAAAGACAAGTCCTGAATTGGGCCAAGGTCCAAAGCCACAAGTACTGGCCAATAACTTTGGCAGGTAGAAGCAGCGCCTTGATGCGAAAATGGCTTAGTATATTATTTGTAATTTGAGTTGTAATCCCACTTCTAATTTAGAAAAGAATATATTTAAGAATATAACACAATTTAACGATACTTAAAATACTTTAGTTTTTATTAAAAAAATTGAATATAAAAAAGAATTAAGTTATTGTTATTTAAAATTCATTAAATTTAAATACATGATGTAATTATGGGGGAGCGCAGGCGTAGCAAATCCAATCCAAATCAGCCTGATATTAGACATACCTTATAAGTGAAGAAACACTATGTTGCTCGAGTTATGGGCTATGGCTTGCCTTTAATTCAAGAGAAGATGGAGGAATTATCACACAATTACATGATTTTCTATTTTATATCACTATAAATTTTTCTTTGAAATTAGGATTAAAAGTAAAAGGCTATGAGTCTGTTCACGTCTATGAAATATCCTTATTGTTAATGTCAACGGGAGGACATCAAAAAGCACATGCATGGCTAGCATTAACTACACTTCAAAGTAGCTATATGTGAGTAGTTTAATACTCAACCCTAATATAGGAAATTAATTTACATACGATTGCACATGATCCAATGATCACATTCTAAAATTAGCAACTATAACATAAAAACAAAACTCAATCTTCCTTATTTTCCTATTGACTTTGCAGAGCCCCTTCCTTATATTGGGGCAGCATTTATGTGTTCCACAAGCTTTATTAATAATACCTGCCGTACGATAGAAATTGAAGTCAATAAAAGTTTAGTTATATTGAAAATCGCTTTTGAAAAATAAATTTATTTTCAAAAGGTTAATATTTTTGTGTTTAGATGAATTTGTGTAAAATATTTTTGTTGTGTTAATAAATTTTCTAAAATATTTCATAAAAGCTATTTTAATAAAACAAACTTATATTTGAGATTTTTTTCTTTTTATTGTTTAATTGAGTTTACTTTATATTTATAAATTTATATTTTACATTATTTTTCATATATTAAAAATATTTTACTAATTTTAGGTTCATGACAACATCATTTTTAGTTATATGACTATTAATTAAGTATTTTTATTTAAAATGTAACATCAACAAAATTGACTAAAAAATTAACAAGGTTAACAAATTGGACTTAATTTTAAAATTTAAAAATAGGAGACTAGATTCTTTAAAATAAAGTACATGAATTAGATTCTTTAAAATAAAAATACATGGACTAAAAGTTCAAGAATATTCTAGAGTTAAAGAATTCATTTGATAGCCTAGGGATCATTGAGGCGTCTTTAATGCGTTGAGTGAGGTTCAACGGGAGGATATTTTCTCTAGGCTGTTATTGGATCCGGAAAATGTATATTGAGCAGGTTGATATCATTGGTAGGGAACTTCTTTGCCATTGGTGGGGTTTTCAATGGAAACTTGTTGGGTGTTTTGATTATTTCGTTTCGCTATATTGAATTGTGAAGTTGACAAGACTCCATAAAAGATTATGGTTGATATCAATTTTGATATCATGTTGAGGCAAGGACTGACTCATGATGACTTTCAATTTTTGAATGATATTAGCGGTTTTGGCCTAAGAATTGTAGTTCACTGAGGAGCATAGTCAACCGAGAACAGTTTTCTATGGACTCCACCTTCCCCTAGGGGAATAAAGTTCAATGTCGCAGGTGTTGTAATGGATGTTGAAGTGGGTTGTGGTGGGTTTTGAGAGACGATAAATGAGCAGCCTACGTCATGTTCATTAGACAGATTGAAGTTACGGAATTGGAAATGGCTGAGACAAGAGCCACAAAAATAGCCGTGAAGATATTTTATAGAAAGGGATGGCATGAGAAAGTTCCTCTAGTTATTGAGTTTGACTTGTGTGTTGTTTTGAAGTGGTTGTTGGTTTAGAGTTATAAACTGTGGATGTTGTGGAATCTAGTCATTAGTATTGTTTGTGGTTTTAATAAACTGTTGTAGGTTCAATTCGTAATTATACTCCGTCAAGGCAATTGTATGGGCAGAAGCAAGTTTTAGCTTCGCAGTTTAAAGCATGGTTGTGATTTTTGTGATTGTTTGAGTTGTAGTTGGTTACTTCATGTCGTGTTGTTCTTTAGTGTGTAAGGCTACTATGGGTGTTTTGTAATCTGGTCGTCTTTGTAAGAGGTTGGATTTCTCTAATGTCTTTCTTTTTTTGTTATCTTTATATTGGCTGAGCAAAAAATATATATATTTATGACATATTTTAACTTTTATATTAAAAAATATTTATTGTTAATATATTTATAATTGTAATAGATACTTATTACTAAAATAAAATTAAAATATTAAATAATTTATTAAAATAATAAATTATATTAATAATTTATTATATAGTTAAATATAAATACTTAAATACGTATGTTTAATAATATTAAAATTATAATATTTTAGCAAAATGTTGCATATCGTCTCTTATTTAACAAAATGTTATTCCTGCAAAACCCTACTATTTGTTGCTTATTAAAAGAATGATTTTTAATTTTTTTTACGAACCAATTTAGCCAAAGACTTAATAATATATTATATATTATATAAAAGTGTTAACTTCAAAACTACAAAAGGTAACTACGTATACACTTTAAATTTTTAAAATTAATAAAGTTACTTTCTTTTAATATATACTTTTATTAAATAATAATTAAATTAACTACAGATATTAATTAGGAGATATTAAAACCTCCTCTCTCTTTTCTAAAAGTAGATATGACATAATGATCTTTTTGGTCTTCCAATTTTAAAATAAAAATCATTTTAGTTTGTTATTTAATTTTTCATCTTTTATCTCCTTAAACTTGTATTTTTTTTTTTTTGTCAAATCATCTCAAAATGAATGAAAAATTTTGTACCCCCTAATCTATCTCCGTTGCCCGATTAGGGTTAGGAAGCATTACCATACAATCGAAAAACACTTAACATCATAACATTTAAATAAATTAAACATATAATAAATCATTCATTCACATGCATTTTGTCCCTAAATCGAACCTTCGAGGACCTAACCATATGAAACACCCCAAACCCGGCCCACGAGCCTTGACCGGATCTGGTATGTTCCCCGGTGTAAACCGTTTCAAATTCTTTTGTTACTTGTGGGTTTTGAAAGAAAGACCGTTTTGGGTTGGGCTTGAGTTGAGAACAAGTTTAATTCATTAAAAAAATATCCTTTAATTTAGGTGACAAAACGTTTGGGCTTTGTTTTAAAAATAGATTGACTTAATCTTTTAATAAATAAAGGTTTGTAAGCTTGACAAATAAAAACAAAATAAAATAATTATTCTAATGCCTTATTACATCAAATAATTCCCAAATTTAAATTCAAAAACTTAAAATAAAATAGTCCAAATAAAAGAAATCAAACTTCACATGGCCTCCACTAATCATACGGTGAGTCAACAGACTCAATGTGTACATAAATACTAAGTCTTAACAAATTCGGGCATAACAAATCATATTCACACGTATCATAATTTCACATTTAATGATTCAAGATAATGATGCAACCCAAACCCAAACCTAGATACCATCCGCTACACATCCCCGCACCAACTCACACACAGTGGGGACTACTAAGTCAACCTCCATCCGCTACACACCATCGAAGGCGGCTGCGCAATCGGCGTGCTTTCGTCGACCATATAAAATTCGTGGCATAGCCACTCGATAATTGTGTCATGAGACACCACATTCGAGATAATGTAACAAAGTTACCACATTCGGATAATGTGACCAAGTCACCACATTCGATAATGTGACCAAGTCACCACATTCGGATAGTGAGACCAAGTCATCACATTCACTTCCCTTTCTCAAATAACCCGAATGCCCCATATTATTCATATCATGCATATCATACTTAAATTCACATTCATGTCACTTTTCACATGTTAAGTATAACATATTTCGTAATCCTAGTAGGAGTAGGAAAACGCGTGCACAGTACTTTGTACCATAACATGGTACTTTAGCCACATTCTTACACATTCATATTAACATATATATCAAGTTTAAGCCATAAATCTATTAAGATTAGTGTAGGGTACACACGTACCTTAGCCATGTTCTTACACTTTCATATTAACACATTTAATTTAAAACATAGCCATGAGCGTATTAAAACTTAGGGTAGGGTACACACTGATTAAGCTTAACAATTTCACTTGAAATCTCAAATCCGATCTACTACCTTAGATTTTTAATGCCTACATTCGCCAACATGGTAATATTTAGCAAAGGCCTATTCGGCCATAAAACCAAATCCTAGTAGGATTTGTGTACTTACCTTAATGCCGATTGAATAAAAAATCAAATCCCGGAAACTTGTATTCTTCCCCCTTTGAAATCGGCTACTCACTAGATCCCTTGAATCGGTTAGTTTTCACTTAAAACACATAATAATGGATCTACTACAAAATAGGGTCTTGGCCGAATATTCATAGTCACTTACCTTAAGGATCTTAAATCCCAAAATTCATAGAATAATTAGGGAACACGCGACCTATGGTGTACCTTCGGAAAAGAACTTCTCCTTCCATGATTCGGCCAAATTAATAATCAAAATTAGTCCCTAAATTTCGATAAGTCTAAAATATAAAAGAATGGAAACTAAACTTGGATCTTACCCTTATTTGAATGAATCGATTGCACCTTCACTAAAACCTTGGATATTCGGCTATGGCTAAATGATGCTCTCACAACTTTCGCTTTTGGAGGAATTAGAAAGAAAAGAAGGAAGAATAAAAGCTGTAGGAATTTAGCAGAGAGGAGAATCGCTTAAGAAATTCGCAAAGGAAGAGTGAATGAATGAATGAATGGCCTTCTTTCCCTTTTATAGCCGAAATTACTAGGCTAGAGTCCCCTACTTGGCCACCACTCTTGCTATGTGATAATTATCACTTTATCAAAAGAATTAATCCAACAATTATCTCCTAATTAGCCGAAATTCTAAAGGAAATAAAACTCCTCTTTTAAGAGCCCACATGCAGTCCACCTCTCTGCTCTTTGTAGCAAAATAAAACTTCTTTTATTTGCTTCCTAAGTGACTCGATCCCTGGCCCAAATACACTTGCATGTGGCGCCATTTCCAGAGGCCCTAAGTGGCATCTCCAAGCCACTTTTCCAAGCCCAATTGTGTGTCAAATTTCACATACTTTTTCTCTTAAGGCCACCTTGCCTTAATTTCCTCTTTTAAACTTTAAAACTCGACATTTCTAAGTCATTTCTAAGTTTCCAAAAATTTTAGTTTGGCTCTTTAAACTTGACATTTCCTAGGTTTCCAAAATGTTCACATTCCTCTTTTAACTTAGGTTTCCAAAATGTTCACTTTCCTATTTTACTTAGGTTTCCAAAATGTTAACTTTGCTCTTTTTGAAACTTAACATTTCTAAATCATTTCCTTACATTTCCTAGTTTCCAAAATGTTCACTTTGAACTTAACATTTCCTTACATTTCCATACATTTCCTTATATTTCCATACATTTCCATACATTTCCTTACATTTCCAAGGTTCTAAAAATGCACACCACACATTCATATCATAGTAAACATGCTATTTCATAAGATTAAGCAAAAATGCACACAATGGGATTCGAACCTCTTCCCTCAAAGTACTTCACTTGATGCCGTAACCCTTGCACCTTATGTGGCGTCCCTTGCCACTTTTCCACATCACTTCTTATTTTTAACTTAAAAACCAATAATTGTCCAAAGCTTTCTCTTCCATCCTAGGATTTTAAAAACCCTTAATTCACTTCCAAACACTGCCAAAACCTACTACTCATGAATTATGCACAAACGCATAACCCCTAATCTAGGATGTTACGGTTCTACCCTCCTTAAAAATAATTTCGTCCTCGAAATTACTTACTAACAATCGTACAATCCTTCTCACCGACTATGCTTACGTCTGCGCTTTCGATCTTAATAGAACCATCATACTTTCCAGCACAATCTCTAAGTTCACGTCCCTTAGAACTCATTTCTAACGTCACGATTTAATCGATTAAGAAGTTTTATGTATTAAAAATTTTTGTTTCACTGATTAATCGCGAAGAAGTTTTATGGAAATAATTTTAGGAGTGGTTCTTTCGTATTCATACATGCACACAGTCTTTACATTCATACATCCATCAATCAATTATGAACTTTCGTTCATTCAGAGAAATGTTGTAGTTTTCATTGTTGTTGTTTTTCCACTACCGAAGGGTATTTTCGTAATTTTCCCTACAGGGGTATTTTCGTAATTTGTCAAAATAAGGTTCCTCGGTGATTTTGTCAATAAGGGTATTTTGGTAATTTTTAAAATTTCAGGGGTATTTCGAAAATTTTGAAATTACAGGGGTATTTCAGTAATAAACCAGGGTAAATTTATAAGTCTGAATAAATCAAGGGTATTTCGAAATTTGTAAAACTTGAGGGTTCTTTTTGAGAATTTGTTTTCCGAATCGGTGCTGTTGCAAAAATTTTTGAAGATCGGGGGTCGTTTTGGTAATTTTATAACTCGGGGGTATTTCGGTAATTTGCAGGATAGGGGTAATTTCGTAAATAAATTTTTTTTCATAATCAAGGTATTTTGATATTTTGTGAATTTAGGGTTCCTTTAAGCAAAGTAGTGAAATTTTGATAAGAACTGTGGGTATTTTGAAAATTTTCACAAACCAAGGGCATTTTTTGTAATTTTACCACTAGGGGTATTTTTGTAATTTTTATAGATCGAAAATATTTCAAGAAAATTTATAAAAATAATCTTTTCAAATCAAGAGGGTAATTTAGAAATTTTAAAACTAGGGTTTCCAAAAAAAATACGGCTAGTCTCTTTCGGGTTTTAGTTAGGGGTTTAGCCCGTGAATAAGTCCTCTTGATTAGGGTGAACCGAGGCTACGCACCAGGTAGGATTCGAGTGGAGAGGAGGTGAGTCACACGGATTGCTTAAATACCAAGCTCCCACCGAAACCAATCCTAGACATGTGCACCATGGTTACCACACCCTAACTCAGCGACTTAACCACAGGTTTGTTTAGTTAGGCATTTAAGTCTTATGTAATTGTTGGGGTAACTAGCCCTAGGGTTCAAGTACTAAATCTCTATTCTACGTTCCATTTCTACCCCTTTTACAAGTCATAATATAAGTCACACAAGAGATCGGAGTACTTACCTGGTGGACTTCGGGTCGGAGACTTAGTGGGCCATGCCAGAAAAGCTCGCTTAATTCACAAAATCCTTTTGGGCTTAACTTTGAAAACGTTTTGGGCCTTAAACCCAAGGCCGAGAGTTTAAAATCGGGCTCGATACCAAATGAAACACCCCAAACCCGACCCACGAGCCTTGATGGATCTGGTATGTTCCCTTGTAAACTGTTTCAAATTCTTTTGTTACTTGTGGGTTTTGAAAGAAAGACCGTTTTGGGTTGGGCTTGAGTTGAGAACAAGTTTAATTCATTAAAAAATATCCTTTAATTTAGGTGACAAAACGTTTGGGCTTTGTTTTAAAATAGATTGACTTAATCTTTTAATAAATAAAGGTTTGTAAGCTTAACAAATAAAAACAAAATAAAATAATTCTTCCAAGGCCTTATTACATCAAATAATTCCCAAATTTAAGTTCAAAAACTTAAAATAAAATAGTCCAAATAAAAGAAATCTGAACTTCACATGGCCTCCACTAATCATCTGCACGCCGGTCCATCATCATTAAATGCTTTGAAACATGTTCCCACAACGGGTGAGTCAATGACTCAATGTGTACATAAACACTAAGTCTTAACAAATTCGGGCATAACAAATCATATTCACACGTATCATAATTTCACATTTAATGATTCAAGATAATGATGCAACCCAAACCCAAACCTAGATACCATCCGCTACACATCCCGTACCAACACTTGCACACCGTAGGGACTACTAAGTCAACCCTCCATCCGCTACACACCATCGAAGGCGTACATTGCAATCGACGTGCTCATCGCCCATATAAAATTCGTGGCATAGCCACCGAATAATGTGTCATGAGACACCACATTCGAGATAATGTAACCAAAGTTACCATATTCGGATAATGTGACCAAGTCACCACATTCGAGATAATGTGACCAAGTCACCACATTGAGATAGTGAGACCAAGTCATCACATTCACTTCCCTTCTCAAATAACCCGAATGCCCCATATTATTCATATCATGCATATCATACTTAAATTCACATTCATGTCACTTTTCACATGTTAAGTATAACATATTTCGTAATCCTAGTAGGAGTAGGAAAACGTGCTGAGTACTTTGTACCATAACATGGTACTTTAGCCACATTCTTACACTTTCATATTAATATATATATCAAGTTTAAGCCATAAATCTATTAAGATTAGTGTGGGTACACACGGTACCTTAGCCATGTTCTTACACTTTCATATTAACACATTTAATTTAAAACATAGCCATGAACGTATTAAAACTTAGGGTAGGGTACACACGATTCGCTTAACAATTTCACTTGAAATCCCGAAATCGATCTCGCCTTAGATTTTTAATGCCTACATTCGCCAACATGGTAATATTTAGCAAAGGCCTATTAACCATAAAACCAAATCCTAGTAGGATTTGTGTACTTACCTTAATGCCGATTGAATAAAAATCAAATCCCAAAACTTGTATTCTTCCTCTTTGAAATCGGCTACTCACTAGATCCCATGAATCGATTAGTTTTCAGCTTAAAACACATAATAATAGATCTACTACAAAAATAGGGTCTTGGCCGAATATTTATAGTCACTTACCTTAAGGATCTTAAATCCCAAAATTCACCGAATAATTAGGGAACACGCGGCCTATGGTGTACCTTCGGGAAAAGAACTTCTCCTTCCATGATTCGGCCAAGATTAATAATCAAAATTAGTCCCTAAATTTCGATAAGTCTAAAATATAAAAGAATGGAAACTAAACTTGGATCTTACCCTTATTTGAAGGAATCGATTGCACCATAACTACAACCTTTAGAGATTCAGATATGGCTAAATGATGCTCTCACAACTTTCGGCTTTTGGAGGAATTAGAAAGAAAAGAGAAGGAAGAATAAAGCTGTAGGAATTTCGAGAGAGAGGAGAATCGCTTAAGAAATTGACAAAGGAAGAGTGAATGAATGAATGAATGGCCTTCTTTCCCTTTTATAGCCGAAATTACTAGGCTAGAGTCCCCTACTTGGCCACCACTCTTGCTATGTGATAATTATCACTTTATCAAAAGAATTAATCCAACAATTATCTCCTAATTAGCCAAATTCTAAAGGAAATAAAACTCCTCTTTAAGAGCCCACATGTCATCCACCTCTCTCTCTTTTGTAGCAAAATAAAACTTCTTTTATTTGCTTCCTAAGTGACTCGATCCACAGCCCAAATACACTTACATATGGCGCCATTTCAGAGGCCCTAAGTGGCATCTCAAGCCACTTTTCCAAGCCCAATTGTGTGTCAAATTTCACATACTTTTTCTCTTAAGGCCACCTTGCCTTAATTTCCTCTTTTAAACTTTAAAACTCGACATTTCTAAGTCATTTCTAAGTTTTCAAAAATTTTCGTTTGGCTCTTTAAACTTGACATTTCCTAGGTTTCCAAAATGTTCACTTTTCTCTTTTAACTTAGGTTTCCAAAATGTTCACTTTCCTATTTTACTTAGGTTTCCAAAATGTTCACTTTCCTATTTTACTTAGGTTTCCAAAATGTTAACTTTGCTCTTTTTGAAACTTAACATTTCTAAATCATTTCCTTACATTTCCTAGTTTCCAAAAATGTTCACTTTGAACTTAACATTTCCTTACATTTCCATACATTTCCTTACATTTCCATACATTTCCTTACATTTCCATACATTTCCATACATTTCCTTACATTTCCAAGGTTCTAAAAATGCACACCACACATCCATATCATAGTAAACATGCTATTTCATAAGATTAAGCAAAATGCACACAATGGGATTGAACCTCTTCCTCAAAGTACTTCACTTGATGCCATAACCCTTGCACCTTATGTGGCGTCCCTTGCCACTTTTCCACATCACTTCTTATTTTAACTTAAAACCAATAATTGTCCAAAGCTTTCTCTTCCATCCTAGGATTTTAAAAACCCTTAATTCACTTCCAAACATTGCCAAAACCTACTACTCATGAATTATGCACAAATGCATAACCCCTAATCTAGGATGTTACACCTTAGCTTAGAAGTGATTCAAGACTAATTTAAAATAAAATAAGAAGTTTAAGAAAAAGTTACAAAATTTGGAAAACAGGGATCATAAGGCTGCGTGACAGCCCGTGTCCTAGGCCGTGTGAATCCAAAATTTACCTAAAAAACAAGCCATTTTAAATCCATTTCATAACTAACCATTCAAGCCATTTGAGGACACAATCAAGGGATTCAAACATCATCCAAATTCAAACAAACATACCATATCAAACAACCTAAATCACCTAACCAATATGCCATTCAAATGCACCACAATTGTATCAAAACATCAATTACCAAAACATGCAAAATTTTTCATTTTCCAAACATAATAACCTAGTTCAATTAACTACCACAAATAACCATTTGCAATCCATCAAAACATACCAAAAAACCTTATTTACAAGCACTTGAAAGTGACCAATATGACATAACTTTGTAAGGCATCAAAGTACACCAAACCAACATAACTTTAAATGTTTAAACATACCAAAACTTACATTAACACATTCAATAAATACCATTACAAAATAACCTATACATGTCATTATTAACCTTGGCCAAAATACTTAAAAACTATCGAATTGATTGCTAGATAGTGTGATAAGCCTTCGACGAGCTTCCAACCGGTCGAACTTCCGATAATCTATAAAACAAAAGAAAATAACTACGTAAGCAACGAGTTTTAGTAAGCTCATACAAACTTAAACATAACTTACACCTTAATAACACTATTTCATAGATTAAGCATAAACCATTACTAAAGCCATGAGATTAGTATAAGCCTATTCAAGCATCATCAAGCTCACATGTTAGTAGGTTCATCAACATCACATATAAGCTTATTGATATCATAAGTAGATTTCATAAGATACATTACACATGCATCAACCTTTTCATAAAATCATGAACATTTCCATTAACTTACTTATCGTTCCGTTCCTTTTCTTACCCATTGAACCATCTAGAATTACATCGGATACTCGAGAAAGCTCACGCATAGTATGCCTTTATATATAACCATAACATTTCCTTTACATCAATGCTCACACAAGCTGTGGGTCGGAATGTAAGCTACACGATGCTGCTCGCACGAGCTGTGGAGAATCCACAACAAATGCAAGACCTTAGCCATCGGTAGGACATTCAAGACCATCACCTAAAACATGAAATCCCTAATGACATATCATTCATATCATAAGAATTCTTAAAGTTCAACAGGGACTCATTATCCGTCAATTCATCATAACATGGATACATTTATATATAGATTCATTTATATTAAAACAACATAGTAAACATTCAATTTAGCTAACATTAAAATGATCACAGTTTATACGAACTTACCTTAATAACTAGGGTCGTAGAAGTAGAATTGAACACTAATCCAAAGCTTTAGCTTTTCCTCGATTTAAGTCCGAATGTGGTTTATCTTGATCTAAATAGATAATTTCAATCAATTAAGTACTTCTAGTATTCAATTTAATCCATAGTTCATATTTATGCAAAATTACAAATTTCCTCTAATACTTTGACTTTTCACAATTTAGTTATTAAGCTCATAACTTAAATATAACTCATTTTAGCCTAAATCAAACTTAATCATTGTTACAAGGGACCTTGAAATAACCCATATATACCAACATTTCACAGTAAAACCCATGGATTTACACTTCTAACAAATTAATCCCAAATTCCAAAATTTATCAAAAATCACTTAACAAAACTTGTTTATTTTACAACAAAGATTAATAATCTATCAACTAACATCCAAAAACATTCATGGAAAGTCCCTCAACCTTTAACACTTTTGCAAATTAACCCTTGGGCTAGCTAGATTAAGCTAAAACGAACTCAAAAACATAGATAATTTTAGGTTTTCAAATGAAAGAATAAGGAAGATGATACATAGTTTTAGTTTATCTTTTTCATTTATTTATTAAATTACCAATTTAACCTTTATAAATCATTTAAACTACCATAAAACCTATCCATCACAATCCACTATTTTAATTATGGTGTAATTACCTTATAAGTCCATTATCTTTCCTTTCCATAACCATTTATCCCTTTTAACTAATAGAATTCAACTTTTACACCTTTTATGATCTAGTCCTTTTTACTTAATTAATCATTTAAACATCAAAATTTCTTAACGAAATTTTAATATGACCTAAATTTAATCTCATAGAGAATAAATAAATAATAAAATAGTAACTCACTCGTCAGAATTGTGGTATTGAAACCACTGAAAATGAGCTGTTACAAAAGTAACGTTTTTTAATTTTGTTGATGTTGCATACTCGTAGATTGCCTTGTGAATGACACGTAAACGTTTAATTAATTTTTTAAATTTAAAATTTCAAAAAATTATAAAAACTATTTTAAAAATTAAAAATCATTAAAATTATTAAAATTTATAAAAAATTTATAAAAATATTTTTAACATTTTAAAAATTAATTAAATGCTTACGTGTTATCTATGTGGTAATCCACATGTATACCATGTTAGCAAAGTTAATAAACATTAATTTTTCCATCTACTTTGAGGTAATTTGACAAAAAATTACAAGCTAAAGGACTAAAACAAATGAAATATTAAATGGAGGTTAAAATAACTTTTTTTTTAAAGTTAGAGGACCAAAAAGTAACTATGCCTAAATAAATAAACGGAAATATTATAGTTTGTATAAATTCACTTTCTAATTATTTATATATTAATTAACAAATTATATATATATATATATATATATATATATATATGGGGACATGTCATACATGTTATAAATCCTTGATTTGTTTAAATGTAGGTTTCTGAATTAATTGGACCAACATATCTTATTTTTTAGTTTTCTTGCTCATAATGTTTTTCATTTCTTCTTCTTCTTCATTGGTGTTGATCAGTGTCATTGAATTTGTATTAATATAGCACTTTTTGTAAGGATATGTTGGCAGGGACCTTTTTTTGTCTGCTAATTTTTTTTTAAAAAAGCCAAAAGAAATGGAACCACATTCATTTAGATTCCCAGTAAGTTAGCTGGTTAGACGTAACTCTTTATTTCCAAATGATTTAGGGGTGAAATTCATGGAAGGATTCAATTTTCATAAATTTGGTAATTCAATTTCGGTTTAAACTTTAGGGTTAAATTAGAATGAGACACAGCTACAATTATTTATATACCATATACATAATACGTACGTACGTACGTGGGTGTGTAATTTTAAATGAAATAGAAGCACGTGTCTCCCTGTGCATGGGATCCCACGCCAATTTAAATCTAAATTTAGGTCAAAGTCATGCTTAATGAAAAAACAATAGCAAGAATTGGGTCATTCTGCCAAACACACTGTTTTGATGAATAAATATTTATCCCCTCAACAACAACTAAAAATATAAAACAAGTATGGTGTGCCAACACTTCCAAAACAGCCATGCTCTTATCTGTAAAGTCAGAAAATGACTTGTAAAGAAAGTGATTAGCATGAAACGAATTTCATGACTTAGGCCATGCCATTGCAGTAACTATTGTTTAATATACATTCTAGATCGTTGATCCTTTTATTTATTTATTTGGCTTTTGGCTTTACAAGTAGCTAGGGTCCCTCTCTAAGGCTTGATAACATCATGAGAAGGTGGATTTCATTTAGCCAAGAGTGGTATCCACCCCAGAAGTTCCCCTAATATCAAAACAATCTAATAATATATATAATATAAAAGTGGGGTAGAAGAGCATGATTTGATTTTATTTCTTTCTTTTTTATCCCATCCCATATTGTCTCATTCATACAAATTTTAAACAGTCACTGTTTATAATTCTATTGTATGCGGATTATATTACCACACATCATTTTAAAGTCAAATTTTGTATAATATATCATCACCTAATTTACACATCTACACACATAACAAGAATAATATAATGTCATAATCTTTGCTGTTGCTGATAAATTTATAAAATAAATCTAAAATAAAATTTAATAAATTAGGATCTATCATGTCAAATCATCAAGAACAAAATTAGATGCGAAAACGTATCTGCATTCATGAATTCTTAAAGTTTTACTGGATCTTAAGGATTTAATCTTCCAAATTAGTATACAAGAAATTCATTAATTAGAGAATATTTACTCTCTCTTTCCTAATGATAGGATATTAGAAAAGATATGTTGTGTATAATTTAGAGAGCATAACACTAATATTTATAACCTTGACATATTAATTCTAATCAAATTCTAATTAGCTCATCATTAATCAGAATTTAATTAGAATTTAATTACTAGAGTATATATACATATATTTGACTCATACTTTATTTAATAATTAAAACCCAATAAAATTTTAATCAAATTAGATCACTTTTAATTTGAACTAATTTATTATAATAATAAATAATAACATATAATTATCTTTATTATATATATATATATATATATATATATGATGTTCATAATTTTTAATAGTTGCTATTGTTATATATGTTAAATCAGTTCACACTGCACACATACGCAAAACTCAGCAGTAGCAGAGAGAGAGAGAGAGAGAGAGAGAAGGGAATATTATCTGTATGAATACCCCAACAACACTAGAATAGCCCTCAAAAAGTTGAAACTTATCTTCATTACAAAAAACAAAGAAAGCCAGCACATAATGCAATTAATGTTGCAAACCGAGGCTGTCCTGGTTTTGTGTCTCTAAATGGTATTGTGTTTTGTTTTGGCCCATAGAAAAACCGGTATTATTGGCAGTGCCATACGCCCCCATACCTATTTAGCTATGTACGAATTCTTTAGGCATACGGCATGGGCTGGCTCGCATTTAATATTCTCACCCCCCCCCTTTGATTATTTATTTTTGCTCCTTCACTGTACGGATATTAAAAAATTATACTCATTTCAACAGTAGCTATTATTTTAATCATCACAACTTGTTTCATGCACGTTTACCAGAGTCATGCAAACTTGTCGTGTTTAATCAATTGGGAAGAAAATGTGTGAGAAATTTCCTGGTCAGAGTTTATGATATTTAACTATCACCCAACTTGCTAAGACTTAAATACAGTGTCACTCACTCTATCCGTCTAATTATAAATTCCATTTCTTTATTTTACCAAGATTAATAAATTAATTTTTCTATTTTAATTTTTCTAATTAAATTATTAAACAATTCAATAATTTGTACATAAAATTAATAAATGTCTATAAAAATTAAATTTTAATAAATTAAAGATTTCTCAATCTTCATAAAATAAAAGAAATTTTAAGACATATTATAACCGAAAATGAAAACACAGAGTATTTAGGTCAAATCACTAAAAAAGGAAAACCCAAAAGAAAAATTCAATGTCAAAAAAGGTTCTTGCTGTACTAACTTTGAATCTGGTCAATAAAACCACACTTTGATCAAGTGATATTTTTGGTTGCAGAATTGATAACAGCTAATCATGTCTGAAGCTGATTTAACGTTTAAATCAGAGGCTATATGTTGTGGTTTTTGGTTTTGTTGGGAGTGGATTTAGAATGGATGGCCATGCTTAACTAGTCTTACGTCAAAAAGCAAAGAGCATATGGATAGATTTCCTTTCTATCATAAAAAGCTGAAAGCCATACATGCATGTGTTATTAAAATTGTTAACGAAACTCGAATTTTAATTTTATCGAAATAATAATAGAGCATTCAACCATTTAAACTTATCCATTTTAGTGGATTGATGGCACGTAGCCAAAAGTCACAAAGGGAAAAAACAGAATTTGTTAAATTGAAAAAGGAAAGCTGATGTCAAATTCCTACCCTAAAAATTAATAATAATGGGGTCATTTTTAAGTGGGACTGTGATGGATCCACAACCCTTCCTAAAGATAGGAGGATCTTGCTTTGATCATAATCTTTTAACCTCTTCCTTTTAGTGCATAAGGTTTGTTTGTTTTATGATGGCTACCCATTATGGTAAAATCAGAACTTAATAAAGAAAAGGTTTTTATTTCATGAGACCGAAACAACCAAGTGACTGTCATCTTCAGCAGTCACACACTTTTTAATAGTGGGAAATCTCTCACTATCTTCTCCCCCCTAAAAAGAAGACAAATGATAGCTGGAACCAAGTACCATTCAAAGAAAAGACAATCTGATTCCAAAAATCATTCACAAACAAGGCTTCGAGTCCAAACTTTTTCTGTTTCTTTACTCATTTTAAAATTACCTCATCACACATAGTGCTAATTAATTTATATGGCAACGGATGTTAATGATAGAGCGCTTATCAGGCTATAACCAACCAACAACCACTTTTCATTGTATTTGTATATAAATACCAAACTACAAATCTGTAAAAGCAAGCAAAATTTCTATATAAATATTCTAATGATAAAAGTGAGCTCAATTGTGTGCGCCTTGAATCGTTTGATCTTCCTAAACCAGTATTTACCATAGTGGAAACATATAGGTTTTGCCACAAACAAAGTTAATCTTTATATTATAGGTGTAAGATCAAAGTAGTGAGAAATTTAATCTTTATATATTTCATTTTAAAACAACTGAGTACAATTATAAATGATAGTGAGGTTGAATGTAATAAAAATGTTCATATGCTATGTTTTAAAGTAAAGTGAAAAAAAAAAAAAGGTGAGGAGGATAGTTTCTGTCAAGTTTTAAAAATTTTGAATTTTGGCAATGTTGTTTGAATCAAAAATCAATTGGAGTATTGATTTAAAGAGGGGTTTTGAACCAATTATGTAACACCCCTTACTCGGAATGAAACGATTCATCCTTGATGGGCGTCGAAACCACCAAAAATAATTCGTACAAATAACTCAAAATAGTAGTAAGAGTGGTAGTAGGGTCGAGTCCACAGGAATTGGATGTTATTATCAACTTCTGTGTTTATCTCGTGAACAGAACATTTGTCATGTTAAAGGTCATGGCAAAGGTCGTGCCCACGACTCCAAACGAACCTGCTAGAAAATAAATAAATCAGGACGGTTTTAAAATGTTTAGAAACTAAATAATTGAAACAGCATAAATAAATAATTAAATAAATTATAAATTAAATTGAAAATTAAATTTGGATTTTGTAATCAAAGAAAATAAGCCTTAGCCTTAGACTCCATAAATTTCGTGTTAAGAATCGATCCTCGAAAATTGATCTTTCCCTCCAAATGATAACCTGGTTATAGCGATTAAGAACGTCCTAACCGCCAATTCTTCCTCTCGTAATTGGTCTCGGTACGTCCTGCAAACCAACCCTTATCGATTATCTAACCGAGATACACGTGTTCCCGGTTGAAGATTCTGGTAGCCTTGCGTTCTGAAGAACCCAACTCGAATCAACAACCTCAACCGCGTGGGTCGTTTAAACCCGATCACTTCTTTGATTTGTTCTTGAAAATCCGAATACAGCACGGCCGACTCGAATCTCCAACTGTCAGCAAACACGATTCCAACCCAACGTGCACTTTGATTTGAAATCGAATTCAACCTTAAGGGATGATTTGTGCTATCCCGATACTTACGAAAAAGGTGAATACCGGTTGGAAGGATTTTTGCGAGAATACGAATCTCACGATTCCCAACTAGAAAGAGTACCGGCCTAAGGCTAAGATAGAATTTAGTGTGGTATGAATTTATTCATGCTTGTAAGTTGTGGAAGGTGATTGAATTTGTATGATAATGGGAGAAATTGGGGAATAAAAGGGCTTGGAAAGCAATTGGACGAATTTAGAAAGAACAAAGAAATTGAAATCAAATGAACAAAATTCCCACGTCAAATTGAAAGAGAAAGAGAATAATTCAATTCCAAATTGCAGTAGGAAAAGACAAAGAGGATAATACAACTCCAAATTGAAATAGGAAAGGAATTAATTGATGATTTCCTAAGAACAAAAAGCCCCTATTTATATACATAGGGTTTACTAAAAATAGCCTAAACTAATTTAATATAAAATAAAAAATAAAATAAAATAAGATTTTCCTATTTTTGGCTTTTACAAAGTCAAAATATTTGATGTGTCCTTGGCTTCCTCCATCTTTTTAATTTGGCCTCATTTCAATGATTGTCTTTCAATTTGGCCCTTTTTAGCTTGCTTTTGACCAATTGCATTCCTGACAAGATTTAAATAATAAAAACACTAATTTAGCAGGGATTGATTCAGAAATAAACCGAATTAAACACAAGAAATCATGCAAATTAACATGTTATCAAATTCCCCCTACTTAGCTCATGCTTGCCCTTAAGCATGTTGTTCTTTCAAACATTAGAATTGATTCTACAATTTATTAAAAATCGAGCCTCTTTTCTGCATCCATAATCAATACAAACAACATAGAAAAAAATAAATAAATGCTCAGAACATATAGTTTAATCAACAAGTGTCATAAAATTTGAAATATGTGAACTAGATAATTTCACTAAATTGAGTTTGAATCTAATAATTTGCAAGGCATCACTAATTAACTACGCTTTAGTAAAAAAAATTAGACATGGTCAAACCTTTTTACGCGAACTAGGATGACAACCCAAGCACCTTATCCTGGTTACTTAGTTCAAACAGTCTTTATTATTATTATTATTATTATTATTATTATTATTATTATTATAGGCTCTATTAGCGGAAAGTTATTAAGTTCTCGAATTGTCACTCGAACCTTTTTACGCGAGATGAGATGACAACCCAAGCAACTCACCCCTGTAACTCAATCTGGTCACGTTTTCGAAACTTTCACTCATAACTCGAACTTTTATTTATTTATTTTTTATTTTATTAATTTATTTATGCACAAGCAAATATTTTTTCAAACAATCAATTAATACGAAAAATCTAGCTACATATATCAACCCTAAAACACAAATGTCAACTAATCTATATATTTGAACATTTAAATTCAAAAAATTGCCCAATTGTCCAATTTGACTAAGAATGAGATTAAAGGCTCAATGTCAAATAAACTATCGAATGAATTCAACGTAAGATTGAACACAAGCAAAAGAGAGACATGCAGTAAAAATCAATCAATCATCTATGCATACTTTCAATTTTCAATCCCCTACTTACTCTATGCTTGTCCTTAAGCACGTTTTATATGCAACAAAGTTTAGTAACTCAAGCAACAAGCAAAGAGAAAGGTTAAGAATACTCCCTATGTGTTTCTCATGATGTTGTCGGTGTTTGAGAAATAATTGTCAACATTTAGCACGGCGTGCCCACGCCACCATCATTATCCGACTTTAGAAAAACCTCCATTACGTTCCTGAAAACATCAAATTAACTAGATTAAAAATTTTTTTATTTATTTACAACCTAAATCTTACCTAAACTCAAAATGAAAATAAAGTTGGGTTGCCTCCCAAAAAGCGCTTTTGTTTAACGACGTTAGCTCGACGACCTTAAATGTTATCCGTTTGGCTTATTGAGAATTAATTTCTCCATCTTATGCACTTGGATGTTCTTGCAGAAAGGTTTCGACCTTTTTCCACTATCCTTGAAGCCTTTCCCGGGTTCCCCTATCATTAGTGGATTGAGGCGTCTTTGAGCTTTTTCGTTCAAGTTTGCATTTTTTTCTGTCGGAATACTTGTACGTTCTGGAAATGATTTCAGCTCTAATTTCGAGGCTTTCATGACAGCTTCACGTATTGGTTTTTAGATTATCGATAATTCCTCTTGCTTAACATCAAGATCAACATTCCTGCAAGATACAATTTGTAACTTATCATTGGGATGTCCCATATCCTCATAAACATTAAACCTAACCACTTCACCGTCAAATTCCATGGTGAGTGTTCCACTCCAAACATCAATTTTCGTTCGTGCGGTACTCAAGAATGGTCTCCCAAGAAGCATCTCAGACAAATTGGCTGAGTTGTCATCCTCCATGTCGATAATGTATAAGTCTATAAGAAATATTAGCTCGTTTACCTTAACAAGAACATCCTCCAGCACTCCTTCCGGATGCACTATGGATCTATCTACAAGTTGAATAATTACACCTGTTTTCTTTAAAGGACCCACGTTAAGTAGTTTATAAATTGACAAAGGCATAACATTAATTGATGCGCCTAAGTCACACATGGCTTTTTTAATGTTGACACTACCTATTTTGCAAGATATGGAAAACATGCCTTGGTCCTTACATTTAGGTGGTATTTTTCTTTGTAAAACGGTAGAGATAATTTCTCCGGCACTTACATTTTCATTGCCCAAGAGCTTCCTCTTACTTGTGCATAATTCTTTTAAGAATTTTGCATATCGTGGAATTTGTTTAATCACATCAAGAAGAGGTATGTTGATTTCTACCTTTCGAAAGGTGTCAAGGATCTCCTTCTCTTCTCGCTCTTTCTTGCATTGGACAAGTCTTCTAGGAAACAGAGGTGGTACTGCAAATGATTTTTGTGGTGCTAACTCTACTGAGGTCTCTTTGTCAAGTTTCTTCTCATCTCGACCAGCGTCGTGGGCACGACTCATGCCAGGTACGGGCTTCAAAACCTTTCCACTCCTTAACGTCATAGCACTCACATTGTGTCGATGATTATACTCAGTTTGGGACGGTAGGTTACCTTGGGACTCCAAACAGCTAACCGTGAGCGCAAGCTTGCTCACTTGCTTATCTAACTCCTGTAAATGCATTTCAGTTTTTAGTTGAAACTTCTCAGTACTATTGGCTAGCCTTTCCACAATGGCTTCCAAAGATGACTTTGGGGACGGTAATTGTTGATTCTGAGGCGGCCTTTGTTGGTATGGTTGATTGAACTACGGATTTGTCCCATAATTGATATTCGTGTGATCCTTCCATCTTATATTATACGAGTTCGAGTAGGGGTCATATCGCCTCTAGGGCGGTCCTAGAAAGTTCTCGACAGCATTTGATTGTTCTGTTGAATCCTCATGTAAAATCGAACAGGAGTCCGTCGGATGGTCTGGTTTAGCGTAAATTTTACACAATCGTGCTAGGCTCGTTTTATCTGTAATCAAATTTTGAACAACGTTAGTCATCTTATCAATTTTATCTTCTAGAGATAGAGAACTTAACCCATGAACCCGTCTTGTGGGTTCTGTGGCCGGTCGAAATTGTTGAGAGTTAGCAGCCATGGTCGAAATCAACACTCATGCTCTCTGAGGAGTCATATTGACTAGTGCCCCCCACTTGCAGCATCTATCATCTTCATTTCCATCAGGAGTAATCCCTCATAAAAATACTACAAGAGTGACTGTTCAGTTAGTCCATGTTGATGGCAACTTGTACACAACTTTTTGTACCGCTCCCAGTAAACGTAGAACTATTCAACATCCTTTTGACGGATTCTCTGTAACACCCCAAACTCGGCCCAAACACTACTACCGGATCTGGTTTGTCACTAAGAAAATTTTTAGTAAAACAAATCGTGTTGACAAAAAGCCCAAATAGAAAATTACATAAAGTGTGCCTTAATAATCAAAAGCCCAAAACTTAATTACATGTCCTTGAAAGAAATTAAAATGAGAATAAATACTAAAGGCCCATTTTAAATCTAAAATGTAAACAAATGGCCTATGGCATTATTACAATGTATTTTAAATCCATCATATAAAGTACTTAAAAAAACTAATATGGGGAAACTTTGTCGCCGGATCCACCTTCTTTTGCATGGCCACCTTGCACTTCACTCCGGCCCGGTCCGATGCACTAATCGTCACCGAAGGTTAGTTTAAAGGGGTGAGTCATGAGACTCGGTGTGCAACCCTCATGCACCACTAGATTTGGGCCTCATTAAACATAATAATAAATTCATTTACATGGAAACATATAATATGCAAAGCCCAACCCATTTGCCTAGGTTTCCATCCGCTACACGCCTGTACCAACCAACACACCATTGGGGATTTTACAATCAACCCACACTCTACTCTCCAAGATGGCGGTCAAGTCGCTCATCAACATATATTGGCCAAGCCCTTATAACATATAATGGCGAAGCCAGATATAACGATTCACGACATTAACCACTACAAAGAGTTCACGGTAAAACCGTTACTCATATACATGTACATATAACTTCCTCCTTTCATCACCCACCCATGCAACATGCATAATAATTTAAAACATGTACAACAGTTTACTTGTAACATATAGTTAGATTATTTACTAACCTGAGGGTCCGTCGTTTAAATCCGAGATTTTGACTTTTAATGTAACATATAAATCTTGTGAACACACATATATATACATTTATTATTAATCAGATCTAGACGGTGGGGAAGTGTTACACACCTGATTACCGACAAAATGAGGCTTTCTATATCGACGCTATCCTTAGTCGACACAACTGCTATCTACCTAAGGTTTTGTTCAGAAGCTGGTCCACAACCAATTGGCCAATCTCGAGCAATGAGATACTACTCGTTTTTTAAACTTAGGATTCTTTCTTTTATCTGATCCATATTTAATTCCATCAAATCCTTATCAGAGCTACTATAACAATATTTAATCGTTAATCCTCCTTTTAGAGTTAAGATCATATATATATTGAACGAATCTAATAAAAATCTAGGGATAATCTTCTTACCTTAAAATCCCAAAATTGGAGACTTATGATTTTCGGCTTTTAGACCTAGTCGACTAAGCCTCCTTCAAATCCCGAATTGCCGCCCATCATAAAACCATTAACTATTAGCTTTCGGCTTCTAGGAGTAAAGAGTATAATCGAAAGGACCTTGGAACAATGGTTTAGATTAGGAGTTTGATAAAAATAAGGGAATCATAGAAAAGGAAAAATCCCAAAACTTACTGGATTACTAAGGAGTATACTGACTACAGTGTTCCTTCGGAAAATAGAGATCTCACTTGTAGATTGGCTATGGGAGATGAGGGTATGAACAAAGGAATTGGCTCTTAGAAAAGAAAAAGAAAGCGTAGAGAAGGCTTGGAAATTTTGGCGGAGAATGAGAGAAGAATAGGGTTTCAAGATACCAAATTGAAGAATACTACTCCCTATTTATAGAGAAAATTCGACATACCCACACACAGAGTTGGAATTTCGGCCAACTCTCCCCTCCCAAAGTTGGATTTTCGGCCAACTCTGCTGTCATCTGATAACTTTTAACTCTTCTGATAACTCAATCTTTATCTTACCTTTAGGAGAGCCCACCTTAAATCCAACTCCTCCTTATTAATTATCAGCTTTTTAACACTTAAAATAAAAGAAATAACTCCTAAAAAGTAGTCTAATTGTCGTCCACCCCCTTACCATTTAAGTGTCGAATTTGACCCATTTTCTAAGGCCCAATCGGTCACTCAGGGCCCAAATTCCTCCTCCCTTAAGGCGCCACCTTATGCCCACTTAATGCACTTTAATCCTTTGGGCCACAAGCCTAGCTTGTCACTTAATTAACCATCTTCTTAAATTATAAGCTAACACCATTTATTAGCCACCTAACCCAAATTTTTAAAGCCCACTATTTCACTTTAAATTATCCAGAGCACTAACATTAATCTTAATCCAAATATTTAATCAAAAAGCCAGCCCAACCTTTACAATCCCAACTTAACATATTAGACTATCATATAAATGAGTAGGCCCACTTTGAGGATGTTACAGTTCTACCCCCTTAAAGAAATTTCGTCTTTGAAATTTCCAACTAACTAGAAACCATACTATTTAAGTCTCACCACTAGACTTTCGCTGTGCACTCTAATTCTAAAGCCAAAATAAACACTTAGTATATTATGGTAGGGTACACACCATTATTCGCTTCTGGAGCGTCTTCGTCCCCTTGTACTAATACTATCGATTCGTGTTTATCTAATTAAGAATTTTATGAATTATTAGTTTTCTTCCACTGATTAACCATGAACAGTCTTATGAAACATAGTTTAAAAGTGATTCTTTCGAATTCGAACCTAACAACAGTTTTCAGTCTTCCTATTCTACGAATTATGCACACACAACGTTCATACAAGTAACATTCATTACCTAAGGGTATTTTCGTCATTTCGCTACCCAGAGGTATTTTCATAATTTTACCTACAGGGGTATTTTCATAATTTTCCAAAATAGGGTTCCGGGTGATTTGGCGAAATAAGGGTATTTTGGTAATTTTTCAACTCAGAGGTATTTTGGTAATTTCGCAAATCTGGGGGTATGTCGATAATTTTGCAAATCTAGGGTTATTTTGGTAATTTATAAAATCTGGGGATATTTCAGAAATTTCGCCAATCAGAGGTATTCTGGTCGTTTGTAAATTAAGGGTGTTTTGGTCATTTACAACTCAGAGGTAATTTGGTAATTTTACAATTCAAGGATATTTTGATGTTGTTGTTGTTGTTTTTGTTTTCTATTGAAAGATTCTGTTGACTTTGTAAATCGGGGTATATTCGCAAATCATAGGTATTATTTTCAAAGTAAGGATATTCTAAAAATTTTTGTGAGAAAAGCAATTATTTGGTCCCTTCGGGTTTTAATTATAGTTTTGGCACATCAACACGTACTCGTAACTAGGGCGAATAGTCACTACGCACCAGGTAGGATTCTAGTGGAAAGGAGGTGAGTCACTAGGACTACTTAAGTACCAAGCTTTCCCTGAATCCACTCCCAGACATGCATATGCCTATTACCACACCCTGTCATGGCTAAAGTGAACAATTACTATGCACCAGGTGAGATTCATGCGAAGAGGAGGTGAGTCACTCGGACTGCTTAAATACCAAGCTCTTCCGGATCTTCTCCTAGACATGCATATGCTTGTTACCACACTTTAGTCTTGTGGCTTGTTTACAGGTTTTGTTTAATAAAGTTAAGTCTTATGGATTTTAAGAATTTGTTTGTCTAAGCCTAGAGTCCATCAAGTTCTAACCTAAATAGTCTACGTCCCATAAGCCCGTTAAGCCCACATTTATATCACACAATGGTTTAGAGTACTTACCTGGCGAACTTGGCCAGAGACGCAGGTGCCATGCTGAGCTAATAAACCTTTACTAATAAAAGTCCATGTTTTAAAAACCCATTTTTAGAAAATCTTTTGGGCCCAAAATCCCAAAGTCGAGTTTTGAATCGGGCTCTGATACCAATTTGTAACACCCCAAACCCGGCCCAAACACTACTACGGATCTGGTTTGTCACTAAAAAAATTTTTAGTAAAATAAATCGTGTTGACAAAAAGCCCAAATAGAAAATTACATAAAGTGTGCCTTAATAATCAAAAGCCCAAAATTTAATTACATGTCCTTGAAAGAAATTAAAACGAGAATAAATACTAAAGGCCCATTTTAAATCTAAAATGTAAACAAATGGCCTATGGCCTTATTACAATGTATTTTAAATCCATCATATAAAGTACTTAAAAAAAACTAATATGGGGAAACTTTGTCGTCGGATCCACCTTCTTTTGCATGGCCACCTTGCGCTTCACTTCGGCCCGATCCGATGCACTAATCGTCACCTAAAAGGTTAGTTTAAAGGGGGTGAGTCGCGAGACTCCGTGTGCAACCCTCATGCACCACTAGATTTGGGCCTCATTAAACATAATAATAAATTCATTTATATGGAAACATATAATATGCAAAGCCCAACCCATTTGCCTAGGTTTCCATCCGCTACACCGCATACCAACCAACACACTATTGGGGATTTCTACAATCAACCCACACCGCTATTTCTCTAAGATGGCGGTCAAGTCGCTCATCAACATATATTGGCAAGCCCTTATAACATATAATGGCGAAGCTCAGTATAACGATTCACGGCATTAGCCATTCTGATGATTCACGGTAAAAATCGTTACTCATATACATGTACATATAACTTCCTCCTTTCATCACCCACCCCATGCAACATGCACAATAATTTAAAACATGTACAACAGTTTACTTGTAACATATAGTCAGATTATTTACTAACTTTGAGGGTCCATCGTTTAAATCTGAGATTTCGGCTTTTAATGTAACATATAAATCTTGTGAACACATATACATATATATACATTTATTATTAATCGAATCTAGACGGTGGGGAAGTGTTACACACCTGATTACCGATAAAATGAGGCTTTCTATATTGACGCTATCCTTAGTCGACACAACTGCTATCTGCCTAAGGTGTTGCTTAGAAGCCGGTCCACAACCAATTGGCCAATCTCGAGCGATGAGTACTTTCGTTTCTTAAACTTAGGATTCTTTCTTTGTGCGATCCATATTTAATTCCATCAAATCCTTATTAGAGCTACTATAACAATATTTAATCGTTAATCCTCCTTTTAGAGTTAAGATCATATATATATTGAATGAATCTAATAAAAATCTAGGGTTAATCTTCTTACCTTAAAATCCTGAAATTGGAGACTTATGATTTTTGACTTTTAGATCTAGTTGACTAAGCCTCCTTCAAATCCCGAATTGTCGCCTATCATAAAACCATTAACTATTAGCTTTCGACTTCTAGGAATAAAGAGTATAATCGAAAGAACCTTGGAACAATGGTTTAGATTAAGAGTTTGATAAAAATAAGGGAATCACAGAAAAGGAAAAATCCCGAAACTTACCAGATTACTATAGAGTATACGGCTTACAGTGTACCTTCGGGAAAATAGAGATCTCACTTGTAGATTCAACTATGGGAGATGAGGGTATGAACAAAGGAATTCGGCTCTTAGAAAAAGAAAAAGAGAAACTATAGAGAAGGCTTGGAAATTTCGGCAGAGAATGAGAGAAGAATAGGGTTTCAAGATACCGAAATTGAAGAATACTAGAAGAATACTACTTCCTATTTATAGAGAAATTTCGGCATACCCACACACACAGAGTTGGAATTTTGTCCAACTCTCCCCTCCCAGAGTTGGATTTTCGGCCAACTCTACTGTCATCTGATAGCTTTTAACTCTCCTGATAACTCAATCCTTATCTTACCTTTAGGAGAGCCCACCTTAAAATCAACTCCTCCTTATTAATTATCAGCTTTTTAACACTTAAAATAAAAGAAATAACTCCTAAAAGGTAGTCTAATTGCCGTCCACCCCCTTCTCATTTAAGTGCCAAATTTGACCCATTTCCTAAGGCCCAATCGGTCACTCAGGGCCCAAATTCCTCCTCCCTTAAGGCGCCACCTGATGCCCACTTAATGCACTTTAATCCTTTGGGCCACAAGCCCAACTTGTCACTTAATTAACCATCTTCTTAAATTATAAGCTAACACCATTTATTAGCCACCTAACCCAAATTTTTAAAGCCCACTATTTCACTTTAAATTATCCAGAGCACTTACTTTAATCCTAATCCAAATATTTAATCAAAAAGTTAGCCCAACCTTTACAATCCCAACTTAACATATTAGACTATCATATAAATGAGTAGGCCTACATTGAGGATGTTACATTCTCACAATGTCCCTTCTTAGTTCGGCTGCTCGAGCTGCAGGAAAGAATCTGTCAAGAAACAAATGAGACATGTCAGACCATGTGTTGATAGATCTCGGGGGTAAATAAAATAGCCACTCTCTAGCAGAGTCGGCTAGTGAGAAAGGAAAAGCACGAAGTTTGATTTGGTCTTCCGTTACTCCCTGAGGCTTCATGCTTGTCTACACCATATGGAATTCTTTAAGGTCGGTGCCCGGATTCTCGTTCTGTAATCCACAGAAAGTGGGTAGTAAATGGATCAAACCCGACTTTAACTCAAACGGCGTCCCTCTAGTCAGATAGGTTATACATAAGGGTTTTTTCATCCGGTGCCACAGCAAGTTGGCGTATCGTCTGTTCAACTATTCGAGTTCGTCGAACGAGAAAATTTCCTCGGTGTATGATATGGTTTTGAATCTAGAATTTGGCCATTTTCCATGTCGAATGGCTTCTTTTCGCAGTTTTTAGGCCAATTTCTCAATTTTTGGTTCAAACTCTAGAGTTCCCGATTCTGATCTGGTCATAAGGTAAACAAACAAAAATTAGAAAAATGTAACAACTCGATTTTGGGGTTAGTCGGGATAGTAGTTTCGAGACCACTAACCTGAGGTTGAAGAAAATTATTTTTGACACTATTTTATGTGTTATAGCATGATTATAAGGATGCATGAAAATTTTGGTGCATTAATTTTAGTGATTTAAGGCTTAATTACGAAAAGGGACTAAATCGCATAAAGTGTAAAAGTTCTATTTTACAAGCTAAATGTATTAAATAGATAAGGAAATTTAAATTGAAGGTCTTGAATGTGAATTTAGACCTTCCTAATGTTGATAGCCGACCATAGGGGACAATAGAATCAAAATTGGTCAAAATTGGGTGGGTTAGGTGGACTAATATGAAGGAAATAAATAAAATAAGAAAAGATGATATCATCCATTTTTATTCATCACCTTCACCACCGATAATACCAGCATAGAGGGGTGTTTTGAAAGCTTTGAAATTTCAGCTACTTATCCTCACACAAGTAAGTGATTTTGGTGGTTTTAGTTGATAATTTTTGTACTTTTGGAACCCCCAAAACTTAAGCTAGCTAATGAGGGGACTGATTTGCAATATGGTTAAAAGTATAGGGACTTTCCATGAGAGATTTTATGCTGTTTGCTCAGTTTTTATAGAAGAAAATGGATGTTAATGAGTTAAGGAACAACTTTTATGAAAGGTGTTACCATGAAAACACTTAAATGGGACTAAGTTGTAAAAGCTAAAATTTTATAATAAATGCATGAAATAGTTGTAATTATGAGTAGCTGTAAGAGAAATAAATGTTCAGATAGGATTATTTAACGAGAAAATGTGATGAAAATGATTTACGAGCCTAGGGGCAAAATTGTAATTTTGCCATAGTACAAGGGCAAAATGGTAATTTTTGCCTAAGTAGAGATTATGATGTATTATGATTATAAAACGATTGAATGAGTGAAATTTGTTCTTATAGATCAAGAAGAGTGCAGAATTAACCTTAACAAGGGAAAATGTAAGGTTTCAGATTAAACCGCAAATTAACACATATTGTACCGAGGTAAGTTTATGTGTAAATGATACATCTCTAATGTATAAATATTTTCAATTATTGGTGCATTTTATGAATGAGATCATTGTAATAGAGATGGATTGAGTTTGATAGTTAATGAATAATTCCCATATGAATTTCGAAATAAATATGTAGGTGTGGAAATAATATCCGTAACCATTCTTTTGGTGGGTTGTGTGTGATACCACCTTGATACACATTCATGATGGGCTGTGTGTGATACTGTCGTGTATATTATCATTTGGTGGGC
Organism: Gossypium rotundifolium; assembly: GCA_025506655.1. Lineage (NCBI taxonomy): Eukaryota > Viridiplantae > Streptophyta > Magnoliopsida > Malvales > Malvaceae > Gossypium > Gossypium rotundifolium. The sequence goes on from CP106729.1 coordinate 33,762,827, forward strand.
TATGTGCGATACCACCGCAATATTCTTGTTGGTGGGCTATGTGCGATACCATCGATTTATAGAATTATGGTGGGCTATGTGCAAAACCAGCGAGTGTTTAGTATTAATTCAAATGGTTTGTTGAGAAATTGTTTACGTGTTGTATCATGTGACCTTGTGGTGATAAGTGCAGGGATGTATGTTAATAAATGTGAGCATTATGCTTGTGATGTGGTTGGAATGTAGTAGGAGATGAAATGAGTAAGCATGATTATGGAATGTGGATTATTCTTGCTTAGTATGAAATGCTATTTATTGATTGGCATATGTTATGATATTTATTGTTTACATGTAAACTTATTAAGCCTAAAGCTTACTCCTTTTCTTTTCCCTTGATTTATAGTGTCAAAAAGTTGGGTCGGGATACGAAGTTAATTGGAAGATCACCCACACTATCAGCTCATCTCGGTATATCTAGAATTAACATTTTGAATATGACATGTATAGGGGCTAGACATAGTGAAATGTTTTGTTGTTTGAGCCAAGTATGTGATGGCTCCTTTAAAGAGTAACTCTTTTGTATATAGCCATAGATGATGGCTTAATATTGCTAATTTATAAAAAGATGAGGTTATTTATGAAAGTGAATGTTGTTTAATTGAGTTGCTTAGTGAATGATTGAATGTGATTGTGAATGTATGAGTTAGGGTGATGAAAAGAGCTTGGCAGATAGCCTTGTTCTTGTCTGCAGGGTAGGCACATGGGCGTGTGTGACACACGGTCAGTCCCATGGATATGTGACCAGGCTGTGTGTCCCTTGTATGTTAAAATTTCAAGTCAGTATGCTTGATAGTAAACACACGGGCAGAGACAGGACCATGTGTCATAGCCATGTGGGAGGCACGGTTATGGACATAGGCGTGTTCCCAGGTTGTGTGAAATCTGCACTTGATGTTAGAAATTTAATTCGACACACGATCTAAGGACACTAGCATGTGCCTTGGCCGTGTGACCATAGTGAAGTGATGACGTCATTAATAGAATGCCAAGGTTTTGGCACACGGGATGAGACACGGGCGTGTTGAGGCCATGTAAGGGACACAGGTCAGGGACACGGGCGTGTGTCTAGCCATGTAAAATAAGTCAGTGTCGACCACGGGTGAAGAACACGGGCATGTCTTAGGGGCACACAGGCGTGTGACCCCTATTTAAGCAAAAAATTTTCTAGGTGCATAAAAGTTCCCTATTTAATTTCGTAAACTTCCGAAAGTAGGTATAAGGCCTCGTAAGCCCAGGATGAGCAGGTTATGAGTTTAAATAGAAAGTTTTTAAGCTAAACTGAAGCTTTATAGCCTGATGTGTTATGCAAGTTAAGTTAGGTAATGCCTCGTATCCGATTCCGGCTTCGAACACGAGTAAGGGGTGTTACATTTAGTGATATCAGAGCTATGGTTTAGCCGGTTCTCAGACTACTATAGTGTGTGTAAAAGTCTAGATATACATGTCATAAACGTATATTAATAGTGTGGTGACTTCTAACAGTTCTAAACTTTATTTTTATATAGTAAATGGATCCCGATTGAGCGGCTGCTGATGACGCAAGTAGTAACGCACCAGCTCCCACACAAGGGACCGCGCTTGTAGAGTGTGGACCCTAGACTAGGGTCAATGAGAAGAGACCCAAGAAGCCTTTCTCCAAATAATGAGTAATTGGTACACGGAGTATGTACAAGCAAACCCTAATGCTCAACCTCCTCCACCCCCTCCTATACCTCAGCCAGTTCCTGTTGCTCCTTAAGGTATAGATTTGGTGAGAATGACCAAACCCCCGATAGATAAGAGTTAGAAGCAAGGGGCCGAGGAGTTTTGGGCTAACATAGATGATGACCTCGAGAGGGCGGAGTTCTGGCTTGAGAACTCAATGCGAGTATTTGATGAACTCTTCTATACACCTGAGGAGAGTTTGAAATGCGCTGTGTCATTGTTAAAGGACTCGGCCTATCGTTAGTGAAAAACGTTGACTTCAATGGTTCCAAGAGAGAGGGTAACGTGGGACTTCTTTTTGGAAGATTTTCGAAAGAAGTTTATAAGCTAGAGGTTTGTGGACCAGAAACAGTAAGAATTTCTTGAATTGAAGCAAGGAAAAATGACTGTGGCAGAATATGAGCGTGAGTTTGTTAGGCTCAGCAAGTATGCACCAGAATGTTTGTCTACAGAAACTATCTTGTGAAGAGGTTTGAAGATGGGCTGAATGAGGATATTAGACTTTTAGTTGGGATTTTAGAATTGAAAGCGTTTGTGGTGTTGGTTGATAGGGCATGTAAGGCCCAAGAACTGAATAAGGAAAAAAGGAAAGCCATGAGTGAGGCCCGATAAGCAAGAAAAAGGCCAATGAGTAAATCATACTAATAAACCATAAAAGTAACATATTTTAATCCCACATTTAGCATACTTTTGGATGATTTATTCCCTGAATTATATAAAAAAGGTGCTATTAATCCTTTCTTTTCATGCTTTATACTTAGGAAAGCACCTAGGGACGAAAAGAACGAGAAACGGGCCTAAAATGAACCAAATGGGCCATATCACGAAATCGGCACGGCTTGCATTTAAGCCCACAAGGCCGTGCCTCTTAAGAGAAGTCCGAACACGGCCTGACCACAAGTCACACAGCAGTACCTCATCAACAGGCTCGCACACGGCCTGGCCACAAAACACACGGGTGTATGCCCATGGGCGTGTCCCTGCCGCGGCCAAGAGGAGCTCTACTCAGAATAGGGTACTTAGAGGCAAAGAAACACATTCCAAAGCCTATTCAAGCACCCTAGTAGGAATTCTACTTGAATTAGGATATGTAGGGGCCAAGTAAAGCATCTCAAAGTCTATATAAACACCCTAGGGGGCAACCTAAGCGGGGAGTTCGGTAGAAACCTTCTACCAGAGCCAGCGGGTAGCTAGGCCAAGGAGCCGAGCCAAAGAGGTCAGATTTATGGGAATCACTCGAAGGAAGCTAGTTGATCCATCTCAAGCAGCCGGAATTCTACTCAAGATGGCGAATCTCTCCTTCAATTCCTTCAGGGAGTTTTAGGGATTTCTTATGTTTTGTTTTATCTTTTCTTCTGAGATGTTTTATTTTATCATTATAAACTAAACCCTTTAGATACCTAAAGGGGATGAAACCTAAGATGAATCTTGTTATTGTTTTCTAAACTATATGATAAATACTTGATTTGTTCTTAATTATGTGTGCTTAATTCTTGTGTTAATATTTTCGGGATATTGATTCAAGTTGAATGTACTTAGGTGGTAGAGCAAAAGTCTCTGTCTAAGAGTAGATCTAGCATAATTAAGAGGAGTTGATCGCACGCCTAGAGATAGGGTGATGAGATTTTTTGCCGAATTAGAGTGAAACCTAATATGGGAGTCCATAGATCGAGTTAATGCGATTCTAGGGGTTTTAATTAGAAAGAGATTTCAATTAATCAACCTAGGGTTAGACGTTATTAAGCCTCGAGAGGGTTTAATATAAATTAGGAATCCTACGGATCAAGTCAAGTGAATAAATAAATGCAGTTCAAAGTTAGATAACAAGTGAAGTCTAGGTGGATTCTTCCTAAGGGTATCATCTTAATCAACCGAGTTTTTCCAACAAGATTTCCCAATTCATCTTTTTGTCTTTGAATCTTAGCTTAGTAGTCGATTAGTTTTAGATTAAACAACCAATCACTTAATATTTAGGCTAAATAATAGAAAGAAGGTTAGTATTAGTACTTTTAGTTTTTTTGGGTTCGACAATCTGGTCTTACTTAAGCTATACTACTGTTCGATAGGTGCACTTGCCTTAAGTCATTGTTAGAGTTAGTTTCCAGGTTCGATCATTCTCTTTATAAATTTTAAAACTCGACAAAACAACGATCAAGTTTTTGGCACCGTTGCCGGGGAACTAAAATATTAAGAAAACTTAATTTTTATTACTTTAGCCATTTTTTTATTTTTTTATTTTTTGCAATTTAATTTTTATTAGTTTGCTAATTTTTTTATTTCGGTTTTGGCTGATAATTTTAGTCTATAGAAGATGGCACGGAATAATTATCAATGTCTATCGCAGGTACACCTAGAAATACAATATGATTCGAATTTAGGAGGCATGGCGAATCTTGAGTACCCACCTTGCGGATATGGCATGAAAAACGAGCAAGCTCACTATACGGGTAACTATTCTAGACCACAAAATAATTTTTATAATGACACTTATAATGCAGGTTGGAGGTACCATCCCAATTTCTCGTGGGATGATCAAAATACCCAAAGACCGGAACTCCCTCCAGATTTTCAACAACCACCTCACCAACAGGAAGAGGAGTCAAACATTGAAGAGATGCTGACAAAATTCATGGAAACCACAGATACCCGTCTCCAAGACATTGAGACCACCCTTAAGAGTCAATAAACATCGATTGAAGGGATCAAGAACCAAGTTGGTGAACTTACTAAGTCAGTTGGGGAAATTATTAAGTCAGTTGGACAACTTGCTAAGCTGATCTCAAAACTACCACAAGGAAGCTTGCCAAGCAATACTGAAACTAACCCGAGAGAGAAAAATCAAGCCATTTACGATAGTGAAGGGTTAGACGTACCAAACCCAAGGGAAGAACCTGTGGTAAGTGAAGGTAAGGTTGAGGTGTGCCATGATATACCAAAAACGGCAATTACAGAGTACCAACCTCGTGTGCCATATCCCGATGCAATAAAGAAAGGCCACACAGAGGAAGAATTCAGTGAACTCACACTTCGTGTAGACGACGAAACAATCACTCTTCAAGCTCTTGACTCAGCTAGGACATCGAGTAATAAAGGTACGAACGTTAATTCTATTGATAACCATTTGGTTCAACCTTCTTTACAGGAAGCATCAGAAAATCACCTAGCTAAGCCAGATCTTAGACCTCGTACCTATAAAGAAATAATTTATGAAGAACTAAGGCTTTAGGTCGATGAACTAGACGAGTGGAAAACACACTTTAAAGAGAAACTAGGAATACACGAAGTGAAACCAAAGGAAACCCCAGACGAGCTAATAACAAATCACTTCAAAATAAGGGATCAGGTATTGTTGAATAGGGAAGACCCTAGAATCGCCAATTCAGACCTCAAGATAAACAAAGAAATCACTTTTGAGGTACTTAATGTCTTCCTATACGGCATAGTTGAGGTAAGCAATCCTAAATTCAACACTTTTGAGGTAAACACTACTTGACTTAAACTATATATCCATAAAAGAATTGATCGCATGCGAAAGGATTTTCACCTCTTCAAACCACCATGACCATACTAATAACAGGTAAAGTCTAGCTTAAGACTTTAAATGAGCGCTTCTCGGGAGGCAACCTAAGCGCTAACCCTATTTATTTTTACATTTTTATTTTTTCTTCTTTCCTTTTCTTCTTCTTCTTTAGAACCGAACTAGACAAGAGAGCAGATCTCCAGACCACACGACCTTACACACGGCCATGGCCGTGGCTGTGTGGCAACAAAAAAAAAATATTCCCAAAACACGGGCTACATCTCTATTTAAACCTTCTTCTTCCTTTTTCTTTTCTAGTTGTCTTTCTTCTTTCATTTTCCATTATTTATTTTTATTTTTATTTTTATTTTATTTTATTTTATTTTATTTCCTTTCTTTCTTTATTTTATTTCCCTCATTATTTTCTTCTTATTCTTCATGCCATTTAAATTTAGCTTAGGATACAATAAAATCAGAACGGCTGCTTCGAGGGTTCAATTTTAAACGGTTCGAGACGCTTCCCCACTTTACCTCCAATCTTATCTGATTTCTTTTCATTGACTTCATCCAAAATCCAGGAAGTTTCACTTCTCTTCCCATCTTATGATTTTATGATTATTTTGGTATTATCTATCTTTGTACATTGAGGGCAATGTACATCTTAAGTGTGTGGGGGTTAACTATAGCATTATTCTCAAACCCCTGAATTATATCTAGTTCTCAAGTAATTTCCTCATATTACTAATTAGGATGAAATTTCTAATGATTTATGGTTCTTATTGATATATTTTTGAGTAAATCATAGTTAATTGTGCATTGATGATTTAAATTTTAAGATACTAGAGAATCAAGCATGATAAGTCTATTTTTCAAGAATAAAAAATTTTCTAGGTTGTCGAACTGAATTTGAATATTACCTTGAAGTTTGAAATTTACAGGGATTGATATCAAACACCCATAATTTTTGTGAGATTTGAGCCTCTTAGAGCATATATCTTTTCTATGTTCACTTTATTGATTATGAGTGTGTCAACACTGAATTGTTATTCTAGAACTTGCCTCGATTATACATGTCAAGACCACATTTTTGATTTGATATACTAAGATGATAAAGGCACCTAGGTTTTAACCCACTCTCTCCACTAAAAAGCCTACCTTCACAATTAACCCTTAGTGAACCCTTTGATCCTAATAACCCTTTTTATTGATTCACCCAATAAAATTAACCCAAAACCCCGCTCATATTTGTTATCACCATTCCTTTGACTACCCTTCTATCGAGAATTGATTTGATCAGTCACCTAATTACTTTATTTCAGTTGATAAAGTTCTTTTTTATATTATGTATTTATTTGATTTGTTCTTAAAAAAAACAAACAAGAAGTATATTTATTATTAGTTCTATGTTCTAAGAGCTTATATGTTTAAATTCAACATCTTGAAGAAGAAGCTCGTATTATTAGTATTTTAAATTTTCATGTGATGTAATTATTCAGGTTATTAGTTCATTTTTTCTAAAGTTAGGTAACTTGTCAATTCAATCTCGATTTTTAAACCTTCTAATTCAGCCTTTATCCACACCTTTAACCCAAGCCCGTTACAACCCTTAAATGACCTTTTGATTTGTGTATCATCTTATATTACAGTGGTGGAGATTTGATTTTCAGGCAAGCCTATGGGATTAACTTTTCAGGTTCGACTTATGAGTGCTTTTTCCTAAACCTTAAACACTTCGAGTGCTTTGAGTGAATCTTTAGTGAGGATGTCAATCCTTGTTAGTTTTGAACCAGAGGTAATTATTTATATAAAGGGAGACACCTATGTTTTCATGCTACAAATATATGACTTAGAATTGTTTGAATCTTTAGGATTCTTTGAGTTAAATTATCCATGTATAAATTACCTATGAATTATGATGAGACATTGTTGATAAGAATTATGAATTGTGGAAAGTTCATTTTAATTGTAAGTTGAGAATTTTACTTGAGGACAAGCAAAAGCTTAAGTGTGGGGGTATTTGATAAACCATAAAAGTAATATATTTTAATCTCCCATTTAGCATACTTTTGGATGATTTATTCCCTAAATTGTGTAAAAATGTGCTCTTAATCCTTTCTTTTCATGTTTTATACTCAGGAAAGCACCTAGGGACGAAAAGAATGAGAAACAGGCCTAAAACGGACTAAATGGGCCATATCATGAAATCGGTATGGCCTGGACTTATGCCCACACGGCTGTGCCTCTTAAGAGAAGTCCGAACACGGCCTGACCAAGATTCACACAGCCGTACCTCATCAACAGGCTCGCACATGTCCTGGCCACGAAACACACGGGCGTGTGCCCATGTGCGTGTCCCTGTCGCCGCCAAGAGGAGTTCTACTCAGAATAGGGTACTTAGAGGCAAAGAAACACATTCCAAAGCCTATTCAAACACCCTAGTAGGAATTCTACTTGAATTAGGATATGTAGGGGCCAAATAAAGCATCTCAAAGTCTATATAAACACCCTAGGGGGCAACCTAAGTGGGGAGTTCGGCAGAAACCTTCTGCCAGAGCCAGCGGGTAGTTAGGCCAAGGAGCTGAGCCAGAAAGGTCAAATTTGTGGGAATCACTCGAAGAAAGCTAGTTGATCCATCTCAAGAAGCCAGAATTCTACTCAAGAATGCAGATCTCTCCTTCAATTCCTTCAGGGAGTTTTAGGGATTTCTTATGTTTTGTTTTATCTTTTCTTTTGAGATGTTTTCTTTTACCATTATGAACTAAACCCTTCAGATACCCGAAGGGGATGAAACCTAAGATGAATCTTGTTATTGTTTTCTGAACTATATGATAAATACTTGATTTGTTCTTAATTATGTGTGCTTAATTCTTGTGTTAATATTTCTGGGATATTGATTCAAGTTGAATGTGCTTAGGTGGTGGAGCAAAAGTCCCTATATAAGAGTAGATCTAGCATAATTAAGCAGAGTTGATCGTGCGTCTAGAGATATGGTGACGAGATTTTACTGGATTAGGGTGAAACCTAATATGAGAGTCCATAGATCGAGTTAATGTGATTCTAAGGGCTTTAATTAGAAAGATATTTCAATTAATCAACCTAGGGTTAGACGTTATTCACCTCGAGAGAGGGTTTAATATAAATTAAGGAATCCTACGGATCAAGTCAAGTGAATAAATCATCTGGTTCAGTGTTAGATAACAATTGAAGTCTAGGTGGATTCTTCCTAAGGGTATCATCTTAATCAACTGAGTTTTTCCAACAGTATTTCCTCAATTTATCTTTTTTGTCTTTGAATCTTAGCTTAGTAGTCAGTTAGTTTTAGATTAAACAACCAATCACTTAATATTTAGGCTAAATAATAGAAAGAAGGTTAGTATTAGTACTTTTAGTTGTTTTGGGTTCGGCAATCCAGTCTTGCCTAAGCTATACTACTGTTCGATAAGTGCACTTGCTTTAAGTCGTTGTTAGAGTTAGTTTCCAGGTTCGATCGTTCTCTTTATAAATTTTAAAACTCGACAAAACAATGATCACATACCAAGTTCAATCGAAAAGGTCCAAAAAATAAACCCTCAGACGACTGTGTTAGTTGGACATTCACATCGAGATCGAGGTAACACATACTCAAGCTCGAGAGTTCAAGCCATTTTGATGGAAAGTGTGGGAAATCCAAAGTCTAAACCGAAGTGTCCAAATTGTGGTAGGTAACACACTCGGGAGTGTTGGGGAAACAACCGAAATTTTTACAAGTGTGGTTCACCCGACCATTTTATCCAGAATTACCCTGAGAGAGATGAGAAAGAAAAGAAGCAAGAGATAAAATCCAGCAATGTACCTTCACGGGGTAGATCATAAAAGAACCTGGGAGGTGGGACCAATAGTAGAGGTGCGCCTCAAGAATTTACTGTGAGACTAGAGGGTCGGGCACCTACAAAGACTTATTCCATTTACGCTCACGAAGAGGCATTATCTCCAGATGTGATAACGGGTACTTTTTCTCTTTATGACACCTCTGTTATTGCTTTGATTGATCCGGGGTCTACCCATTCTTATATTTGCGTGAGATTGGCATCTAATATGAGTATGATTATTGAGTTTACGGAATTTGTAGTAAAGGTGTCAAACCCGTTAGGCAAACACGTGTTAGTTGACAAGGTGTGTAGTAATTATCCTTTGACAATTAGAGGTTATTATTTTCCGGCAAACCTCATGTTGTTATCGTTTGATGAATTTGACTTGATTCTAGGTGTGGATTGGTTTACTGCTCATAATGTTTTAGTGAACTGTGGTAGTAAATTTATTGAATTGAAATATAAAAATGGAGATGTCATTCGGGTTGAATCAGGTAGATCAGATAATTTACCTGTGATAATTTCATCTATGGTAGCCGAGAAATACTTGAGGAAAGGATACGAGTCCTATCTCGCCTTTGTGCTGAATACTCAAGAGTCAGAAGTAAAGATTGAATTAGTGCCAGTGGTATGTGAGTATCCAAACGTGTTCCTGGAAGAGTTACCCGGATTGCCTAAAGTTAGAGAGGTCAAGTTTGGGATGGAGTTAGTTTCGGGTACGGCACCTATTTCGGTTGTTCCGTATAGGATGACACCATTGGAACTGAAGGAATTAAAAGTGCAGTTGCAAGAGTTAACGGACAACGGTTTCGCAAGATCGAGCTATTGACCGTGGGGTGCTCCAGTACCTTTTGTGAAGAAGAAAGATGGGTTGATGAGATTATGCATAGACTACAGACAGCTCAACAAGGTGACCGTGAAAAATAAGTATCATTTGCCAAGGATAGATGATTTATTTGACCAACTGAAAGGAGATACAGTGTTCTCCAAGATAGATCTAAGGTCTGGTTATTACCAGTTGAGGGTTAAGGAGTAAGATATGCCAAAAACTCATTTCAACGAGGTATGGCCATTATAAGTTTTTTGTTATGCCATTTGGCTTGACGTATGCTTCTATGATTTTTATGGATTTAATGAACCATGTCTTCTAACCGTATTTGGATAAGTTTGAAGTTGTCTTTATCGATGACGTACTAATTTATTCTTGGGATGAGAGTGATTATGCAGAGCACTTGAGAATTGTTTTGCAGACTTTAAGAGACAAAAAGTTGTATGCTAAATTTTGCAAGAGTGAGTTTTGGTTTGAGAGGTCGGATTCCTAAGACACATTGTGTCGGGTGATGGTATTAGAGTTAATCCAAGTAAGATCTCGACTATTGTGGAGTGGAAACTGCCAAGAAATGTGTCAAAAGTTCAAAGCTTTTTGGGTCTAGCGGGGTACTACAGACGATTCGTGAAGGGATTCTCCATGATTGCTACCCCGATGATGAAACTGTTGCATAAGGATGTTAAGTTTGAATGGACTGAGAAATGTCAATAGAGTTTCGAGAGATTGAAAACATTGTTGACTGAGGCACCGTTTTAGTACAACCTGAGTCGGGAAAAGAGTTTATAGTCTATAGTGATGCATCATTTAATGGTCTCGGCTGTGTGTTGATTCAAGAGGGTAAGGTAGTAGCTTACGCCTCCAGGCAACTAAAACTGCATGAAAGGAATTATTCGACTCATGATTTGGAGTTGGCTGCAATCATTTTCGCTTTGAAGATTTGGCATCATTATTTATACGGTGAAAAGTTTCGAATCTTCACTGATCATAAGAGTTTGAATTACTTGATGGATCAAAAGGATTTGAACTTACGACAACGGCGGTGGTTCGAATTATTGAAGGATTATGAGCTTGTAATTAATTATCATCTGGGGAAAGTGAATATGGTTGCAGATGCCTTGAGCAGAAAATCCATGTATGCTTTGAGGGCTATGACTACGAGCTTAGTGTTGACGGATGATGGTGCTATATTGGCCAAGTTGAGGGCTAGACCACTATTTATTCAACAGATACGTGAGGCTCAAAAGAATGATAATGAGATGCAAGCTAAGAAAGCTAAGTATGAATCGGGAAATGATTCTGATTTTCAGGTGAGTTCAGATGGTTGTTTGATGTTTCATGATAGGATTTGTGTACCTAAAGATGATGAGTTGATCCGAAAAATTTTACATGAAGCACACAGTGGTTACTTGTCAGTACATCCCGATAGCACGAAATTGTACAATAATTTGAAGAAATTTTATTGGTGGTCGTATATGAAAAGAGACATCTCTGAGTTTGTGACAAGATGTTTGATCTGTCAACAAGTAAAAGCCGAGCATCAAGAACCTTTGAGATTACTTCAGCTGGTGATGGTTCCCGAGTGGAAGTGGGATCGGATCACCATGGATTTTGTAATAGGGCTACTTTTGACTCTGAGAAAGAAAGATGTTGTGTGGGTTATTGTTGATAGACTAATGAAGTTGGCTCACTTTATACCGGTGCGAGTGGATTATTCGCTTGATAAGCTAGCTAAGTTGTATATTGCTGAGGTAGTGAGACTTCATGGGGTTCCTATATCTATTATCTCGGATAGAGATCCAAGATTTACTTCGAGATTTTGGAAGAAACTGCAGGAAGCGTTGGGTACAAGGTTGAATTTTAGTACTGCGTTCCATCCTCAAACCGATGGCCAATCTGAAAGAGTGATTCAAGTTCTTGAGGATATGCTCCGATGCTGTGTGTTAGAATTTGAAGGTAGTTGGGAAAGATACCTACCTTTGGTTGAGTTTGCCTACAACAACAGTTATCAGTCAAGTATACGAATGGCACCGTACGAAGCTTTATATGGTCACAAGTGTTTGACTCCCTTGTATTGGACTAAGCTTAGTGAGAAGCAAGTTCATGGGGTTGATCTAGTTAAAAAAACCGAGGAGAAAGTGAAAGTGATCCGTGATAGTTTAAAAGCTGTTTCGGACCGAAAAAAGTCGTACGTAGATTTAAAAAGGAAAGAAATTGAGTTTCAAGTGGCGAAAAAGTATTTCTGAAGGTATCCCTGTGGAAGAAAAATTAAGGTTTGGTCGAAAGGGCAAATTGAGTCCACGTTTCATGGCGCCGTATGAGATTACCGAAAGGATTGGGCTAGTGGCATACCGGTTGGCTTTGCTGATAGTGTGAGAGAAAATACACAACGTGTTTCATGTATCGATGTTGCGATGATATTGTTCCTATCCTTCGCATGTGATCCCTCCATCAGAAATTGAGATACGATCTGACATGACTTATGAAGAGGAGCCAATTAAGATATTGGCTCAGGAGGTCAAACAGTTGAGGAATAAGAGTATAGCTTTAGTAAAAGTGTTATGGCAAAAACACGATGTGGAAGAAGGTACGTGGGAACCGGAAGAAGCTATGAGAGAACAATATCCAAACCTTTTTACCGGTAAGATTTTTGAGGGCGAAAATCTCTAAAGGAGGGAAGAGTTGTAACAGCCCGATTTTGGGGCTAGTCGGGATAGTGGTTTCGAGACCACTAGTCCGAGGTTGAAAAAATTATTTTTGACATTATTTTATGTGTTATAGCATGATTATAAGGATGCATGAAAATTTTGGTGCATTAATTTTAGTGATTTAGGGCTTAATTGCGAAAAAGGGACTAAATCGCATAAAGTGCAGAAGTTCCATTTTACAAGCTAAAAGTATTAAATAGATAAGGAAATTTTAATTGAAGGTCTTGAATGTGAAATTAGACCTTCCTAATGTTGATAGCCAACCATAGGGGACAATAGACTCAAAATTGGTCAAAATTGGGTGGGTTAGGTGGACTAATATGAATGAGATATATAAAATAAGAAAAGATCATATCATCCATTTTTCTTCATCACCTTTACCATCGAAAATACCAGCATAGAGGGGGGCTTGAAAGCTTTGAAATTTCAGCAACTTATCCTTACACAAGTAAGTGATTTTGGTGGTTTTAGTTGATAATTTTTGTACTTTTGGAACCCCCAAAGCTTAAGCTAGCTAATGAGGGGACTAATTTGCAATATGGTTGAAAGTCTAGGGACTTTCCATGAGAGATTTTATGTTGTTTGCTGAGTTTTTATAGAAGAAAATGGATGTTAGTGAGTTAAGGAACAACTTTTGTGAAAGGTGTTACCATGAAAATACTTAAAGGGACTAAGTTGTAAAAGTTGAAATTTTGCAATAAATGCATGAAATAGTTGGAATTATGAGTATTTTTAAGAGAAATAAATGTTCAGCTAGGTTTTTTTAATGAGAATGTGATGAAAAATGATTTACGAGCCTAGGGTCAAAATCGTAATTTTGCCATAGTACAAGGGCAAAATGGTTATTTTTGCCTAAGTAGAGAATATGATGTATTATGATTATAAAATGATTGAATGAGTGAATTTTGTTGTTATAGATCAAGAAGAGCGCAGAATTAACCTTGACCGAGGAAAAGGTAATGTTTCGAATTAAACCGTAAATTAACACATATTGCACTGAAGGAAGTTTATGTGTAAATGATACATCTCTAATATATAAATATTGTCAATTATTGGTGCATTGTATGAATGAGATCATTGTAATAGATATGGATTGAGTTTGATAGTTAATGAATAATTCTCGTATGAATTTTGAAATAAATATGTAGGTGCGGACATAATATCTGTAACCATTCTTTTGGTGGGCTGTGTGCGATACCACCTTACAACACATTCACGATGGGCGTGTGTGATACCATCGTGTATGTTATCATTTGGTGGGCTATGTGCGATACCACCACAATATTCTTGTTGGTGGGCTATGTATGATTCCACCCTATCATAGATTAATGATGGGCTATATGCGATACCACTGATTTATAGAATAATGGTGGGCTATGTGCGAAACCACCGAGTGTTTAGTATTAATTCAAATGGTTTGTTGAGAAATTGTTTAAGTGTTGTATCATGTGACCTTGTAGTGATAAGTGCAGGGATGTTTGTTAATAAATGTGAGCATTATGCTTGTGATGTGGTTGGAATGTGGTAGAAGATGAAATAAGTAAGCATGATTATTGAATGTAGATTATTCTTGCTTAGCATGAAATGCTATTTATTGATTGGCATATGTTATGATATTTATTGTTTACATGTAAACTTACTAAGCTTAATGCTTACTCCCTTTCTTTTCCCTTGATTTATAGTGTCAAAGAGCTGGGTCGGGATGCGAAGATAATTGAAAGATCACCCACACTATCAGTTCATCTCGGTATATCTAGAATTAACATTTTGAGTATGGAATGTATAGGGGCTAGACTTAGTGAAATGTTTTGTTGTTTGAGCCAAGTATGTTATGGCTCCTTTAAAGATTAACTCTTTTTTATATAGCTATAGATGATGGCTTAATATTGCTAATTTATAAAAAGATGAGGTTATTTATGAAAGTGAATGTTGTCTAATTGAGTTTCTTAGTGAATTGTCTAATTGAGTTTCTTAGTGAATGATTGAATGTGATTGTGAATGTATGAGTTAGGGTGATGAAAAGAGCTTGGCAAATAGCCTTGTTCTTGTCCACATGGGTAGGCATACGGGCGTGTATCTAGGCCGTGTGTGACACACGGTCAGTCCCATGGGTGTGTGACTAGGCCGTGTGTCCCTCGTATGTTAAAATTTCAAGTTGGTATGCTTGATAGTAAACACACAGGCAGAGACACGGCCATGTGTCTCAGCTATGTGGGAGGCACGGCCATGGACGTGGGCATGTTCCCAGGCCATATAAAGTTTACACCTGATTTTAGAAATTTAATTCGACATAGGGTCTAAGGACACGGACGTGTGCCTTGGCAGTGTGACCATAGTGAAGTGATGATGTCATAAACAAAGTGCCATGGTTTTGGCACATGGGCTGAGACACGGACGTCTCGAGGCCGTGTAAGGGACATGGGCATGTGTCCGGTCGTGTGAAATAAGTCAGTGTCAACCACGGGTGAGGAACACGGGCATGTCTCAAGGGCACACGGGCGTGTCCCTTGAGCAACACGAGTGTGACCGTGCTTAGGCAAAAAAATTTCTAAGTGCGTAAAAGTTCCCGGTTTAATTCCGTAAACTTCCGAAAGTAGGTATAAGGCCTCATAGTCCTAGGATGAGCAGGTTATGAGTTTAAATAGAATGTTTTTAAGCTGAACCAAAGCTTTATAGCCCGATGTGTTATGTTTATGCAAGTTAAGTTAGGTAATGCCTCGTATCCGGTTTCGACTTCGAACACAGGTAGGGGGTGTTACAAAAAATATCTCCAATCCCCGAAAACGGAGCAATATTTGATGGGGGTTGAAACCACCAAAAATAATTCCTACAAATAACTCTAAATAGTAGTAAGAGTGGTAGTAGGGTCGAGTCCACAGGGATTGGATGTCATTATCAACTTCTGCGTTTTTCTCGTGAACAGAACGTTTGTCGTGTCAAAGGTCGTGCCCACGACTACAAATGAACCTGCTGGAAAATAAATAAATCAGGGGGTTTTAAAATGTTTAGAAACTAAATAATTGCAATAGAATAAATAAATAATTAAATAAATTATAAATTAAATTAAAAATTAAATTCGGGTTTTGTAATCAAAGAAAATAAGCCTTAGCCTTAGACTTGGTAAATTTCGCGTTAAAAATCGATCATCGAAAATTGATCTTTCCCTCCAAACAATAAGCTGGTTGTAGCGATTAAGAACATCTTCACCGCCAATTCTTCCTCTCGTAGCAGGTCTCGATACGTCCTACAAACCAACCCTTACCGATTATCTAACCGAGATACACGTGTTCCCGATTGAAGATTCTGGTAGCCTTGTGTTCTGAAGAACCCAACTCGAATCAACGGCCTTAACCGCGTGGTTCGTTTAAACCCGATCACTTCTTCCTTGATTTGTTCTCGAAAATCTGAATACAGCACGGCAGACTCGAATCTCCAGCTGTCAGCAAACACGATTCCAACCCAATATGCACTTTGACTTGAAATCGAATTCAACCTTAAGGGATGATTTGTGCTATCCCGATACTTAGGAAAAAGGTGAATATCGATTGGAAGGATTTTTGTGTGAATACGAATCTCACGATTCTCGACCGAAGAGAGTATTGGCCTAAGGCTAAGATAGAATTTAGTGTGGCATGAATTTATTCATGCTTGTAAGTTGTGGAAGGTGATTGAATTTGTATGATAATAGGAGAAATTGGGGAATAAAAGGGCTTGAAAAGCAATTGGACGAATTTAGAAAGAACAAAGAAATTGAAATGAAATGAACAAAATTCCCACGTCAAATTGAAAGAGAAAAGTGAATAATTCAATTCCAAATTGAAGTAGGAAAAGACAAAGAGGATAATACAACTCCAAATTGAAGTAGGAAAGGAATTAATTGATGATTTCCTAAGAACAAAAAGGCCCTATCTATATACATTGGGTTTACTAAAAATAGCCTAAACTAATTTAATATAAAATTTAAAATAAAAATAAATAAAATAAAATAAAATAAGATT
Organism: Gossypium rotundifolium; assembly: GCA_025506655.1. Lineage (NCBI taxonomy): Eukaryota > Viridiplantae > Streptophyta > Magnoliopsida > Malvales > Malvaceae > Gossypium > Gossypium rotundifolium. Next base: position 33,779,470 of record CP106729.1, read on the forward strand.
TTCCTATTTTTGGCTTTTGCAAAGTCAAAATATTTGATTTCGCCTTGGCTTCCTCCATCTTTTTTATTTGGCCCCATTTCAATGATTGTCTTTCAATTTGGCCCATTTTTAGCTTGCTTTTAACCAATTGCATCCCTGACAAGATTTAAATCACAAAAACACTAATTTGCAGGGATTGATTCAGAAATAAACTGAATTAAACACAAGAAATCATGCAAATTAACATTTTATCTGTCCCAAACAAGAGATGTCACATGTGGACACTAAAGCTCACTAAATTCAAGCATTAGGTTCAAGACTTTATTTTAACATAAAGAAATTATTTTATAGATAACTAAGTCATATTTAGGCTTACTTTAAAATTTGGTTACAAATGGGGTAGTTCGAGGCTCAATTGAAACAAAACAGGGTCAGTGTCACGACTCTAAAATCAGTAAGCTCAAAACCGTAACACTAAGCTTGGATGTCGCGACATTGACTTGGATGTTGTGATACCGAGACAAATTACTTTACTTCATGTTCAATGTCGCGACACTGTCAAAATATCAGAGACAGATTACCCAAAACACCTAAAACTAAGTCAAAACAATTTTCAAACATATTATATCATATCTAAACACTTTTAAAGCTTGAAATATATCAATTTAACATAAAAAAACTCCATATAACTCATAAGTATACCCATCTAAAGAAGTTCATTCCAAGGTAAAATGATATTTAAGATGTATGGTATAGTTTTAGAACCACATGACAATTTACAACAAAAAATTATATAATTCTAACCCTATGTACATGCCACTATATAACCAAAATATAAGTTCCATACTCTTCAAAAACTCCTTTAGTGATGTGATGAGGATGAGGTTGACCAAGACTTCCTTCAATCTTTACTTACATGTTTAAAACATGCGTTAAGCTTGTGAATATAACACCCCATACCCGACCCGATCACCAAGTTCGAGCTACGAGATGCTATTAGTTTAGTAATTTTAATTTTTTTGAAAAATTAATCACTTAAATACATAATTAATAGAATTCATGTACATAGAGTATTACACAATTGTCTTTGGGTCTTACACGAGCTTACGGAAGCTCTTTTATTAACCCTAACTCGAATTAGGACCAAATATAAAGTTTTGAAAATTTAGGGTTGACGTCGTGACCTCACAATCTCCATATCGTGATGTCGCGAAATTAGTAAGTCATGTTGCGACTTTGAACATGCCGAGGTCACGACTTCACTTACTATTGGCACCACGTTGCGATGTTAGATGTTTGTGGTTGTGACGAGGTCCCTATTTTTGAAAAAACATCTTTCTAGCTCCAATTTAACCCTATGCAATACTACCTAATTGATTCATACAATCTTATACCATTAAAACCAAATCAAATTCATACAATTTCAAGCCAAACAGATCACCTACCCAATTCAAAGAAACAACCAACTCAAACATGATTTCAGTCTATTCAAAATCAATTCAGAGCATTACATGCATTCAAATACTACATTTACCTATGCAAAAACATATTATGTAACACCCCTTACCCGTGTCCAACGCCGGGACAGGATACGAGGTATTACCAGACTTAACTTGCTTAAACATATATTATTGGGCTATAAAATTTCTTTTCAAACTTAAAACTTTTCATTCATATTCATAACATCCTTATTATGGGCCTACGAGACCCTAAACATATATACGAGAGGTTTCAGAATTAATCCAGAAACTTCTACGCTCTTAGAAAATTTTTGCCTAAACAGGGGCCACACACCCGTGTGAAATGGAACACGCCCGTGTGGGTAGGCTGTGTGATCACACACGCCCATGTTCCTAGCCCGTGTGGAATTTATATTTCAAGGCCTATAACAATACAAATATGATTTTAACAATTTAAGTGAACAGAATGTAGTCAATCTAACACAAAAAAGATTTAAGTTATCTTAATTAAATTAAGAGCATCAAAACAATAAACATTCATGTTTATGATCACAAAATAAAATAAAGAGACTAAGAGAAGGAAACTAGAAGACAAATCTCAGTGATTCTCCGAAGCTAGACTAGTGTGCTTCTCTTCCTCTCTACTTGTTCTGTCGATAAAAGGCCTTCAAGATGCTTGATTCCTACTGCTCCAAGAGGGGAAATCAGCAAGGGAAAGAAAGAAAAATGGACAGTCAAAGGAGAGTGAAGGAGATAACTGAATGGTGAATAAAGAGATGAGTGAGGGATTAGAAATGAGGAGGTGAAAGGGGTATTTATACTTGGAGATGGCAGCTTTATTTGGCTAAAAATAACATCCAATCCCCCTTCTCATGGGCAGTCCTTGATAGTAAGGAGAGGGGTCGAAATGGCTTTGCTAAATTTAGCTTAATGCCACAAGTGAGAATGCACAAAAAGATAAGGGGTTAGAATGAGTTTTGGGTGAAAGTTAAGGGCTACTTTGCAAATATTATTGTACAGGCCCAATTTAGCCCTGGCCCGAATCAGAAACAACAGAACAAAAGAATAAAAGAAAAAATTCTTAATGTCCAGATTACAAAAAAGGTGGCCCGATTGCAGTTGGGTCCAATTACATTAAACCTAGTTCTTACTAGCACAATAGGCCCAAAAATTAAAAATTTTCAGCAAAGCCTAGGGTTTCTAAAACCCTAGGTGCCGCAGCCTCGAGCGACATGCTTATGCCTCGTCCCAAGTCCCCCTAACACGCCCTATGCCATTTTGTACGGAAATGGAAAAAATTATCCCTCCTCCGCCTTCGTGACCCTCGAAGATACCTGCAAAGAGGACAAAGAAAACAACGTAGAAAATAGCAAATAGAAACAATAAGAAAACCAATGGAAAAAACAATAAATTTGTAATTCTATTTGGCTATATAAGCCCATCAACGTTACCAATGTATTTTTTACCAAGTCACAGAGACAACAAAATCAAATACAAAGAACAGTGATTCGGAAACAAAAATCAAAGGTTGTTCACTTTTTTTTATTTTTTATTCTTTTACTCATAGTTTAAATAAATAAAGAATAAAAAGGGGTAGTTTTTTTACCTGTTGGTTGCGCCGGGGAGTTCTTAAGGTCGCCGTATCCCTCATGGTTTGGCTAAATGTCGCGACGGGGACGTTGGAAGCCGAAAGGCTACCCTTTTAGGGTTTTTCTTTTTTCTTTTTCTTTTTTTTGAAGGTTTTTAGACTCAAAAAATGGATTTCATTTGAAAAATGGGACAAAAACAGGGTTTGGGCAATTTTCGACCACCATGCACGGCGACGCCGTCGCCGATGGCCGCTGTGGCGGTCGGTGACCGAAATAGGGGACTTACCTAGGGCCATTTCAAAGAATCCAAAACCCCCCTCTTTTTTCAAAAACAAACGCAGAAATGAAATTTTTTTAAAAAAATTGCTTTTGTAAATAGTCAAAACGGCACCGTTTTGGGCCTTCAGCCCGCATGCCAAAACGATGTAGTATGGGGTTGACCCGTCTGCGGCCCGACCCACATGAAAGGGATCCGCGCGTTTTTATAGATTTTGGGATATTTATGCAACTGACCCTTCCGCTTTTTCCATATGTTTTAATTTGGTCCTCTGTCGCTTATATATTTTCTTTTAATTCTAGCCTAAAATTTTAATAATATTTCAGTTTGGACCATATCAAAACGCTGTGCATGGGGCTTGGGGATAATTTCTCTTTCAGTTCTCCCAGTTCACGCGCGTTTCGTTATTGGTCCTCCTTTTAGCCCATTTCTTTTGTTTATTTATAATTTGTCCTCTTGACTTTATTTTAATTTCGATTTAGTCCTTGATTTAATAAATTTCAATCCTTTTGTATAATGTGTTTATATTTTCGTTTATTTTTACTTATTTATCCACTTTTTCTATTATTTATTTATATTTTGTTATATTAAATTTTTTTTCATCTAATGTTATATCGATCTATTATTTATTTTTATTATATTCGTTTGTATATTTGTTCATTTACCTTTAATTATTTAATAATACATATATTTATGTTATTTACATGTTATTATTTAAAAGTGTAAGTTATTTATTTGATTTACTTATTTATTTATTCATTTTATTCTTTAATGTTTATTGCTTTTGATTTTATTTTTATTTATTATTATCTTCACTTTCACTATTATTTGTTTATTATTATTACTATTTATTATTATTGTATTATTATTATTACCTAATGTTTCTATTATTATTAGTACTTTATTATTATTATCATTATTATTGTTGTTATTATTATTATTATTACCTAATGCACTTTGAGATTTGGTTTCATAATTGCTTATTTAAAAATTTCTCAAAACAAGGTAATATTTAGCGTTTGGAAATTTAAGAAATCGCGCCCTAACGTGTTGGGTTTCGATTTTTCGTTTGACCAAATATCTAAATATCCCTTCGGAATTTCATCCATATTTTCTTAATAAAAAAACAAGGTAATATTTAGCGTTTGGAAATTTGAGAAATCGTGCCCTAACGTGTTGGGTTTTGATTTTTCGTTTGACTAAATAGCTAAATATCCCTTCGAAATTTCATCCATATTTTCTTAATAAAAAAGACAAGGCAATATTTTGTGTTTGGAAATTCAAGAAATCGTGCCCTACTGTGCTGGGTTTCGATCTACCGTTTGATCAAATAAGCAAATATCCTTTCAAAAATCTTCAATGCATGAGTTTTGGAAATTACGAGATGATTTTGGTATCGAGGATTTAAATTGTCATATCCTAACATGCTGGATGTGATAATATATTCCTTCGGGGCAAGAGAATCTTAATATCCAATTCGAGTATATCCAAATATTTTAAAGGAGTTTGTATTTTAAAATCTTTTCAAAATTTCAACATAAAGACATTAGTTAATCAATTTGGTACCAGTTTTGGGCGTATGAGGGTGCTAATCCTTCCTCGCACGTAACCGACTCCCGAACCCATTTTCTCAAATTTCTTAGACCAAAAACACCATTTTAGTAAACTAAAACATTTTATTAAAACAAAGGTGATCTGATGACACCTAATAAAGATCGGTGGCGACTCCTATTTTTATTTTCGTTTTCAAAATCCTAGTCGATTCCCGTTTTCAAAAAAATGGTTTTGACAGCTTGGCAACTCCGCTGGAGATCTAAAGAAAGTCAGGCTGTAAATTGATTATTTTCTGTCTTTTTTCGAAAATTTGAAAATTCGATTTGAAAATTTGATTTGAAAATTACGATCTTTTTGTTGCATTTATTTGTGTCATTGCATATGATTGTTATTGTCTTATGCACATTGCATTGCATGACCGTTGTGGTCGCACCTTTGAGTGGGAGTGAGAAACTACACCTTCGTGAGGTTTTAACCTCCGCATGGGCTAGTGGACTGCTTTCTGGATACATCCGTACCTATGTGCTTCGTGAGATTTTCATCTCCGCATGGCCATAGGGAAATGTATTCCCCTAAACCGAACTCGATCCATATATGCTTATAATGGGTGAGGACTGAGGAATCTGCTGGTTTAGGTACTCATTACTTAGAACCAAATCACATATAGCAATCCTAAGAGCCCACCCTAGGTAGAGCTATGCCGAACTTTAGTGGTTACCCAAATAGGTTTGATAATATTTTGCTTATTTTGAATGTTATCATGCGATACTGACTTTTTGTGTTTTGATTTATTTTTTATTTTGCATGTCATTTCATATTAAAGAGGTGTCAATTCCTATTCAGGTACTAAGTCAAAAAGTTTGCCATGGAAAACTAATTTCTTGATAAAGTGGAGGACAATGTGGCTGTCCGCACATGGTTAGAAGAGTTGCAATTGGAAAAAGGGATAGTTTAGCTGAACGATACACATCGGAGCTATGGGACTTCACCCGTATCAGTGTGACGCAAAATGAGCTGCAAGAATTGAAAGATATTTGGACACATTGGGAGGACGAGACTAAGCTGATGTTCTATTGCAGCTATAATGATATTTCTTATTTACTTGATGTCAAGGTAGATAAACACTTGTTTAGGGCTATAGTTCAGTTCTAGAATTCTGCATATAGTTGTTTCACTTTTGGGAAGGTGGATTTGGAGCCTTCTAATGTTCCTTCTTTTGTGAAGAAGTTGATGAATATTACTGGAATGAGTGAGTAATCGATTTCAGCTCGAATTCAACAAAAGGGCAAGAGAAAATGTATTCCTTGGGTGAACTTGAGAGATTTGATCCTGGTGCACCCTGACGTAAAGAAGAAAATTCATATCTTTTCTTTGAGCATTTATGGATTAATCATCTTCCCTAAAGCTCTAAGGCATATAGATGAAGCAGTTACGGATTTATTTGATCGGTTGGATAAGCAAGTTACACCTGTCTCTGCAATTCTTGCTAAGACCTTCAGATCCTTAAATACGCGTTGAAGAGTAGGAGAAGGTAGGTTCGTTGGATGTGCATAGTTGTTGATGGTATGGTTTCATGGTCACTTTTGGAAGGTAGATAAGGTCTCTTACTGATCTTTCTGTGAGAATTATTCACCTTAAAAGAAGAAATGACTATGTCAAGGCACGAAGATATATCAGAATAAAAGTGGATGATGATTTTTCAGAATCTCCAAGAAGAGGATATCGAATGGAGAGCTCCTTAGATGGTGCCTGATGAGATCCTTTACTGATATGGAAGCTTTGATTGGGTTCCTTTACCTGGAATTTGGGGAGCCAATAGATATGCTCCTTTGCTTTCAACAAGACAGTATAAGTCCAGATAGTTTATGCCGACAATGCATGGGTTAGCTCAAAGTGAATTTTTCTATGGGGGAGAAAATTATAAGAAAAGGATTCGAGAAATTGCTAAAGCTTGGAAGCGTACTCGTCAGATGAAGAGAGTGATGATAGGAAAAATGAAAACTCCTGAGTATAATGTGTGGTTAAGCAAAAGGGTTAACAATAATATTTCAGGACCAAATTTAGAAGATGCTCGATCAGTGGAGGAATGCTTGCAAGTAGTCTCAACAGAGCTAGAGATTATAAAGCAGGACTTTGAAAAGAAAAGCTTCGAATTCGGGAAAAAGGTTAAGCAGATGGAAGAGGAAAAATGCACTTAAGATTAGATGTGGAAGTGCAAAAGGTAGAGGCTGAAAAGTTAAGAAAAGGGAAAAAAAGGATTGAAGAAGATCTGGGTAGTTTAAAGACAGACTATAAGAAGATGCGTCTATCAATGAGGGCTGCTGGATTAGGAAAAACTTTAGAACAGTGGCGTCAGGAGATTTAAGAAGAAAGGACAAAGGCTAATCAATGGGAAGATAAATTTTGAGAGGCACAAGCACAAAATGAAGACGTGGAAAAAAGTCTCTCAGAAAGAAGAAATGAACAAACCGAGTTAAGGGCTAGAGTAGCGGAACTTGAGAAATCTCTTCATCATTATCAAAATCATAATTCTGTGATGGAACTAAAAGCAAGTTTGAGCAGAATCGTAGAAATGAAAAAGAAAATTGAAGAATTAGAGATGACATTGCAGAATTGTCAAACTGTATTGAGTCCCTAGAGGTGAATGAAGAGCGATGGAAAGAGGAACTTTACTACTCTCAGAATCAAGTTAGAAATAGGGATTACATCAAGGGAGAAGCCGTAACCCAAATTCGAGAGATAGCTGACTACTTGCAGGCTTTCGCAGTACAAGCTAATATACTGAGTGTGAAGTATGAGTTGTAGTCAGATCGGGGGCAAGAGCTATCTTCACTGCTTAGAAAAATTAAAGCTTTAAGCATTAGGGCAAAACCTTATTTGTAACTTGATTTTATGTAAAGAATTTTGTTATCTAGTAAAGTTTTCTAAATGAAATTGAATCAGGATCAATGTCTCTTTGCATTCATTTCATGCATTCGCATTACATCACATCATGTGCACTTAAATTTCACAAAAAAATCCTAATTAAACGTAATTATCTCAGTTAATCTGGACAACAACAAGAATCAACCAATAGAACACCATTACAGTACTCGCTCCAAATCTAAAGTGATGGATTAAATATTAGAAAGATTAGAACAAATACAAAAAGAGATGCAAGACCAGTTACAAGGACAACTACAAGACCAGCTAGCGAAGGTGCAAAAGGAGATGAAGGATCAAATCTTGGAATCCCAAAGAAGCATGGTGAATCAGTTGGCGCAGCTACTGGCTGGAGAACGAGAGAAGGGAAAGGTGCTGCGGTTAATTCAGGAAGTGATAATGAAGATCCCACTTACCTCTCAGGTTTTACCCTGGTGAACATCCAAGCACATTGGATGCGTACCCACAAAGGGCACCCATTACAATCAGACCCCAACAGTATCAAGTCGATACCTCGGCACCAATCAACTACCAAACAGGCTCGGGCTCTAACCCGGGGGATAACCTAACCAACCCCGTGGTCCCTAACTTAGATGATGTGATAGAAACAAAAAAGGAAAAAACGAAACTACCAAAACAACTCGAGGATAGGTACAGGTGGTTAGAAGAGAAGTTCAGAGCAATGGAAAATGTTGATTACCATTGTAAAATTGATGCCAAGGATCTGAGCTTAGTTTTAGACCTAGTGCTCCCGCCTGTAACATCCCAAAGTTGGGCCTAGTAGGATTGGGCCCATTGGGCCTTAGGTGTAAGAGCGTTTAAAATTTTTGGGAATAAAAGAACGGCTCTATTACAAGTTGGATTTAGTAGGTGAGTGATTTTGGAAGGTTAGGGGGCTTCTTTGAAGTCCCGGGTTCAAGTTAGGACTTAGGAAAAATTTTGGTTCTAGGTGAAAAAAACCCTGGGAGTTGTAGGTAGGCTTTAAGAATAAAATATGGAGAGAATGACACAAGTGGAGTGTGTGGTGTAGTGGCAAAGTGACGCCACATAAGAGACAAGAGGGTGACACCACAAGGAAGGAAGGAGGTCCAATGTTGAAGTCTTGGCTCTTGTATTTTGGTTTTCTTTTTAAAGGGACTCTAGAATTTGGCCATAGAGTTATATTTAGTTGTGCATGGTTTTAGACACAAGAAGAGCTTGTGGCTAAGTGGTTAGCGGCGTGGATTGTGCTACAAGGGAGCCTGGGTTAGAATATCATGGAAAGCAATGGAGTATTTATTTTACGAATTGGACGGCAAGAGTTTGCTTTGCATTTAAACTCTACTGACGAAGGGATCCCACATCGGAAAGATACAAAGAATGAACATGAGAAGCTAGCTATATATAGAGCTGTCTAGGAGGAGAAGGGGCATACCTGGTTGGCATTGGGCATAGGAGTGCTCAAGCGCGGTTTAGCAGCTTAGTCATTCCTATCAGGTGTGTACCTCTCTCTACTCTAGCTGTAGAGCGACAAAATGCCGAAATGCCGATCACACGGTGATGATAGCCACACGAGCGTGTGAGCGTACGTGTGGAAGCTTCGACACGATAGTCGAGGCCATCATGAGTATTCTTGTGGGTGTGGGTGGTTGGGCCACGATGACCCGAAAGGGGCCAAGTGGGCCTAATGGGCCCGGGGGCCCATTTGAATAAATTGTATGATTATGTAGTAGATAGTGAACTAGACTATGTCAATCTCATATATGTGGCTAGGTTTGGGCTGAATGGGCCACACGAGTGTGTGGGCTCACTTGGGCCAAGAATAGGCCTTAGGCCCATTTGATTCATTATCTTTGTTTAGAATAATGAAGTCGTTCGAGGCGACAGTAGACCTTCTGTTGGGTTGTTAATACCCTGATTGGTAAAATAACCAAAATACCCCTGGTTTACAAAATTATCGAAATACCCTAATTTGTGAAATTACCAAAATACCCCTGGTTTACAAAATTACTAAAATACCCCTAATTTGTGAAATTACTGAATTACCCCTGGTTTGTAAAATTACCGAATTACCCTTGGTTTGCGAAATTATCGAATTACCTCTAGTTTGTAAATTATCGAATTACCTCTGGTTTGCGAAATTACCGAATTACCCATGGTTTGCGAAATTATTGAATTACCTCTGGTTTGTAAATTATTGAATTACCCCTGTTTTGCAAAATTACCGAATTATCCCTGGTTTGTAAATTATCGAAATACCCTCAATTTATAAAATTACCAAAATACCCCTAGTTTGTAAAATTACCGAAATACCCCTGGTTTGTAAAATTATCGAAATACCCCTAGTTTGTAAAATTACCGAAATACCCCTGGGTTGTAAAATTACTGAAATGCCCCTGGTTTGTAAAATTATCGAAATACCCCTGGGTTGTAAAATTATCGAAATACCCCTAGTTTTTGAAATTACCGAATTACCCTTGGTAGGTAAATTATTGAAATACCCTCGGTAGGTAAAATTACCGTTATACCCTTAGGGGTTGATTAACGTGATTGTGTGTAACTCTTACACACTTTATAGGTTAATTATGTTATTATCTGTGAATTGCCAAAAGTCGAAGTGATGGTACGGATCACTATGTTACCCTTGTGGGTAAAAGCGAGGACTTCAGGTAAGTTCTACTATGTGCTGTCATTAATGGATGCATGTATGAGTGGATTGATTGTTGTTGTACATTGAAAGCATGATCATACCATATTGTAAAGCATGAACATGAAGTTGGGGTATGATATGAAGAGGGAGGAAATATGAACTCTTTTAGACTGTCACTAGTGGTTAGGTACCAGAGTGGGTTGGCCCCACATATTATTACTTTGTGACTAAGTCTCAGTGGTTTGGAACCACCAGTCGTTAGGTACCACATATATCTTATTTCTGTGACTCATCCCAGTGGTTTGGTACCACAGTGGGTTGGCCCTACGTACGGATATTAGGGATTGTCACCTGTGGTTAGGTACCATAAGTGGGTTGGCCCTATATATGAATATTTGTGACTTCGGTTACTAGTGGTTAGGTGCCACCAGTGGCTAGGTGCCACAAGGGGTAGATTTGAGAGACTCGGATGGATATTTAAGTAATGGGTTTCATGACATGCATAATATCATATGAATCTGTGTATGAGTTTGACGTCTTTTGGGATGGGGAATTACACTTTGAGTCTCGATGACTCACCCTTCCATTACATTTTGCGATAATCGTAGATCGTGGATTTGGGCCGGTGGACTCATGGTGGCCATGCGAAATATCTATTTTGTTTCATTGTTCGTTTAGATTTTATTTTTATTTACTTTAAGTTGGGATTTTAGTTTGTAATAAGGCCACTTAAACTTTACTTTGGGATTTACTATTCTTTCCGTTTTCTCTTAAACTTTATTAAACGAAAATGGCATGTCAGGTAATCTATGGAATGGACGTTTTTATAAACTTAAGTAAATACTACGAGTTTTCTAAATTTATCGTCGGATAAATAATCAATAAGGTTAACAACGAAGTGATTCTATCATGCTGAATAATGTTTTAAAATGTTTTAACAATTCACTCAATTCAACCACGTTTTTTTTAAGTACACAAAAGTTTCTTTTCAAATCAAGTCGGCCAAAATGGTTTGTGAGATGTTTTCTTCCCAATGACACATCAGATTCGGTTGTAGCATTTAGGCCGGGTTTGGGGTGTTACACCGCCAAAGTTTAAAACTCCAGAGTTCGAGAAATATAATGGGACAAGTTGTCCTGAAGCTCACATTACCATGTTCTGTCGAAGGGTGACAGGATATATTAATAATGATCAGCTATTGATCTACTATTTTTAAGATAGTCTAATTGGGTCAGCAGCCAAATGGTACAATCGGTTGAGTCATGCCCAAGTCAATTCCTGGAAAGACTTAGCACAGGCTTTTATGAAGCAGTACAGTCATGTGACAAACATGACACCCGATAGGCTTACACTGCAAAATATGGAGAAGAAGCAGAATGAAAGCTTTAGGCAGCATGCCCAAAGGTGGAGAGAGGTGGCAACACAGGCTCAACCACCTCTTATGGAGAAAGAAACCATGATGCTTTTCATTAACACCTTTAAAGCCCCATTTATCAACCACATGTTGGAGAGCTCCACAAAGAGATTCTCGGACATAGTAATGTCTGGTGAAATGATCAAAAATACGGCGAAAAGTGGCAAGATAGATGCAGGGGAAAGATCCAAGAGATAAGCCCCGAGAAAAAAGAAAAGTGAAGTAAATAATATGGGCACGTACAACAAAGGCTATTCAAAGATAGTTACTTTTGGCCCACCAAAGACGGTAATCACCAGTTTCCAAGCCCCTCAGAGACAGGAATCCAATCAGAGGCTGAATAAAGAGAAAGTCCAGTTTACGCCCATCCCGATGACGTACAAAGAGTTGTACCAAAGTTTATTCGATGCACACGTTGTATCCCCCTTCTACCTGAAGCCAATGCAACCCCATACCCCTAAATGGTACGATGCAAACGTCCAATATGAATATCATGCCGAAATTACGAGGCACTTGATTAAAAACTGCACGGCTTTCAAGAAAATAGTCGAAAGGTTAATCGAAATGGGCGTTGTAAAATTTGATGATCAATCTAGTACAAAAAATTCGTTACCCAACCACACTGATAAGGGGGTAAACACGATCGTCGAAAACGCGGGGAGGAAAATTAAGATGAATACTACAAAAATAAAAACCCCGATGAGAGAGGTTTGGAAAAAGATGGTAGAAAGAGGGTTGATTAGGAAACACTCAAGGAACGGGTCCCGAAAAGTAAACAATTATTACGAGTTTCATGATGAAGAGGATTATGAGATTCAGGAATGTAATGAATTCGGGGCTTTAGTACAGGGTCTAATGGATAACAAAGAGCTCGAATTCTTTGAGTATGTTGAAGAAGCAGAGGCGTGCGCTTCTGAAGGAGGATCGACAAAGATGGTCTGTGAGGCCAATCATCTGGTGGTAATCATCTCATGTACAAAAATCAGTGAAGCTGGGGTGCAAGTGGCTCCAAGGGTCGTAATCCAAAAACCTGTGGCTTTTCCTTACAAGGATAGTAAGAAGGTTCCATGGAATTATGATTGCAATGTGACAATTCCGGGAAATGAGAGCCTGATCAGCGCTTCAAAAGAAGGTCAAGAGGTTTGTTTCTATACACGTAGCGGGAAGCGCTATGCAGGAGCTGAGCCTGTTAAAGGGAAGACACCCATGGCTGAACAAAAAGGGGAAAAGACGGCTAGGTCCAAATCACCAGTTAAAAAGCTAATAACTAAGAATGAGGCTAGAGAATTTCTAAAATTCTTAAAGCATAGCGAGTACAGTGTTGTAGAACAGTTACATAAGCAACCAGCTCGTATCTCAGTGCTAGCCTTACTTTTAAATTCGGAGGTACATCGTGAGGCATTAATAAAAGTGCTGAATGAAACCTGTCATCAACGGTATCTCCGTAAACAAGCTAGACCGTCTGGTCAACAACATAAGCGCTGACAACTTCATCTTCTTTAATAATGATGAGATAGATAATTTCAGAGGGCACGGGATCTACAAAGGCCTTACATATCACTATTCACTACAAAGGGTATATGCTGCCAAGGGTGCTGATTGATAATGGATCTGCATTAAACGTCTTACCCCTATCCATGCTAAATAGGTTGCCCATAGATAGCTCTCACACGAAAACCTGTCAAAACATAGTGAGAGCATTCGATGGGACCGAAAGGAGGGTGATGGGGAGAATTGAGATACCCCACTTGATCGGCACAAATACATAAGAAGTGGACTTCCTGGTGATGGATATTAAGCCCTCCTATAATTACTTGTTGGGGAGGCCCTAGATTTATACTGCTGGGGCAGTGCCGTCATCGCTACACCAGAAGCTAAAGTTGGTAGCTGAGGGTTGGCTGATAACAATAAATGTAGAGGAGGATATTATCGCATCCGTAACTAGCAACGCACCATATGTAGGGATGGACGATGAAGTGCTAGAATGTTCATTTTGATCATTAGAATTTGTGAATGCAACCTTCATCGTCGAAGGGAATAATATCCCGGTACCTAGAATATCCAAAATCACAAAGATGGGTCTGTAACTCACAGTAGGTAAGGGAGCCTTGCCTAGAAGAGGACTTGGAAAATGCCTAGAAGGAAAGGCTGAGGCACCAATTTTGAAAGACAAATGAGGTCGTTACGGTCTAGGGTTTAAGCCAGGCGCCAGGCAAAGAAAAAAGGAGATAGAAAAGAAACAAGAAAGGAGAAAGACGAGACTGAGCAGAAAAGAGGTCAAATGGGAACCGATGACCTTTCCCCATATATCCAAAACTTTCTATAAGGAGGGACCATCCACCCTGAAAGAAAAGTGCCAAGAAAGGAGTCTGTGAAAGAAATGTTGGAAAACTTGAACATTAACGCCATATTAGAAGAAGGAATTGGGAGAGAGATTCTATCAGGCATCTACCCCTATGTACTTGGAAGTATTTTGAACAACTAGACTATAGTAGAGATTCCTGTAGTTTTTAGAGCCAATACAGAGTAATGTTCAAAACACGCTTATTGCTCTAAGCCTAGGGCAATAAGAGTTTTTTTGTGAAATAGGCTTCTGTCCTAAATCTTTACTTCAATAAAAAATATATTTTTTGCGTATCATTTTGAGCCAATATTCTTTTATCTATTCATTCATAATCATACTGTACAAACAATCATTCTTAGATTCTTTTGTTCTGTGGATGTTTTTTTCTTCATCCTTATAACAGGTTTCCGGATATTAATGATATGAGCGACATTACTACTGACTCAGAATCTCCTTTTGAACAAGATTCGTGGATGAAAGATTTCCAAGATCTTGAAGATGATCGAGACTGTAATTTATCTTCTGATTTTTTGAGAATGGTAGAATAGGATGAGAAGAAAATCTTACCTCATAAAGAGTCAGTGGAAATTGTGAGCCTTGGAGATGAAAATGAGGTGAAGATAGGGGCCTACATTGCTGCAAAGACGAAGCAAGACCTCATTGAATTACTCCAAGAGTTTAAGGATGTCTTCACTTGGTCATACCAAGACATGCCCGAGTTAAGCAATGATATCGTGGTACATCGGCTCCCATAAAAGAAGAATGCAAACCGGTTCAATAGGAGCTCCGAAGGATGAGGCCTGACATTTTGTTAAAAATAAAAGAGGAAGTCAAGAAGTAATTCGATGCCGGGTTCTTACAAGTGGTTAAATACTCAGAATGGGTAGCCAATATTGTCCCTGTCCCTAAGAGACACGGAAAGGTTCGAATGTGTGTGGATTACAGAGATATAAACAAGGCCAGCCTAAAGGATAACTTCCCTTTTCCTCACATTGACACATTGGTGGATAATACGGTAGGCTTCTCGTTGTTCTCATTCGTGGATGGTTTCTCTGGATACAATCAGATAAAGATGCATCCTGAAGACATGGAAAAGACCACATTCGCGACCGTGTGGGGAACCTTTTGCTATAAGGTAATGCCATTTGGGATAAAAAACGTAGGAGCGACGTACCAAAGAGCCATGGTAACCCTGTTTCATGACATGATGCGCCAGGAAATTGAGGTTTATGTTGACGATATGATTGCGAATTTCTGAATAGAAAAATAACACAGACAAGTTTTGAGGAAATTATTCTTGAGGTTGAGGAAATTTTAGCTAAAGCTCAATCCAACAAAGTGCACTTTTGGGGCTAGATCAGGAAAACTGTTAGGCTTTGTAGTCAGCGAGAAGGGAATTGAGATAGACCCAGAAAAAGTCAAGGCTATACAAGAATTTCCTCCACCACGCACTCAAAAGAAAGTTCGAGGCTTTCTAGGAAGACTAAATTACATTGCCCGATTCATTTGACAGCTAACAGAGAAATGCGACCCCATATTCTATCTTCTTGAGAAACACAACCCAAGCGTTTGGGATGAGGAGTGCCAGAATACTTTCGATAAGGTCAAACATTACCTATCCAGTGCCTCAGTACTGATGCCACCTAACCCAAATAAGCCACTGTTAATATACTTGACAGTATTCAGGAATTCCATGGGATGTGTGCTTGGTCAACATGACGAGTCAGGAAGAAAAGAAAGAGCAATATACTATCTCAGTAAGAAGTTCATTGAATACAAGATGAGATATTTGCCGATCGAGAAGTTATGTTACGCCTTGATTTAGACAACCCGAAGATTGAAACAGTACATGTTGTACCACACGACTTGGCTCACCTCGAAGCTGGACCCTTTGAAGTACATGATGGAGTCGACTGCTTTAAATAGAAAGATGGCCCAATGGAAAATTCTACTTTCTGAATTTGACATACTCTATGTGAACCAGAAGGTAGTTAAAGGAAGTGCAATAGCTGACTTTTTGGCCATTAGAGCTCTAGAGGATTACGAGCCTTTGAACTTTGATTTCCTAAATGAAGATCTGATGTATGTTGCAACCACTGAAGTAGACTCGCAAGAAAGTCATTCTTGGAAGCTAAACTTTGACGGTGCCTCAAACGCTATGGGTAATGGAATTGGAGCAGTTTTGGTATCCCCAAACGGAGATCATTATCCCTTTACTAGCAAACTAGATTTCGACTGCACGAATAATATGGCAGAATGTGAAGCATGCATCATGGGTATCCGTGAAGCCATAGAATGTAAGATTAAAGTACTAGAGGTTTATGGAGATTCCACTTGGGTAATCTATCAACTCAAAGGAGAATGGGAGACAAGAGATCCTAAGTTAATCAAGTATTGAAAGTTGGTTCTTAAGTTAATTGATGATTTTGATGACATCACTTTCTATTATCTCCCATAAGATGAAAATCAGATGGCTAATGCCTTAGCTACTTTGGCTTCAATGGTCAGAGTGAACAAACAAGAGGATGTGCAGCCTATCCAGCTGAGTATTTATGAAACTCCAGCTCATTGTTGCAACATCGAAGAAGAAGAAGAAGAAAAGGATGATCACCCTTGGTACAACGATATATTACGATATGTGAAGAATTGTAAATACCCCGACCAAGCAACTGAGAATGATAAAAGGACGTTAAGGAGGTTGGCCAATGACTATGTCTTGGATGGGGAGATCCTATACAAAAGGAGAAAAGATCAGGTGCTACTAAGATGCGTAGACGCTGTTGAGGCTAAACAAATCTTGGAAGAGGTCCATGAGGGTGTTTGCAAGACACATGCCAATGGTTTTACAATGGCCAAGCAGATCATGAGATTCGGGTATTATTGGTCCACCATGGAAGGAGATTGCATCAATTACACCAAGAAGTGTCATAAGTGTCAAATTTATGGAGATAAAATCCATGTACCTCCTTTACCTCTTTACGTTATGACTTCTCCTTGGCCTTTCTCTATGTGGGGCATGGATGTCATTGGGCCAATTTTGCCTAAGGCTTCTAACGGGTATTGGTTCATCTTCGTGGTCATCGATTACTTTACCAAATGGGTAGAACCTACTTCATATGCCAATGTCACGAAATCAGCAGTCAGTAAATTCTAAAAGAAGGAGATCATATGTCGATATGGAATGCTAGAAAGGATCATATCTGACAACGCATTAAATTTGAGCAAGAACACAATATCAAAAGTCTGCAGTCAGTTCAAGATCAAACACCATAACTCATCACCATATCGGCCAAAAATGAATGGTGCAGTTGAGGGCCAAGAAGAATATCAAGAAGATAGTGGGGAAAATGATTAAGACTTATAAAGATTGGCATAAGAAGCTACCATTCACCCTTTATGCCTATCAAACATCCGTCAGAACCTCAATCGGGGCAACGCCTTTCTCTTTGGTTTATAGGATGGAGGCAGTTTTACCCATTAAAGTAGAGATTCCTTCTCTTCAAGTATTGGCAGAAGTAAAGTTGGATGAAGCGGAATAGATCCAATCCCATTATGATCAGCTAAATTTGATTGAAGAGAAAAGGTGAAAAGCCATCTACTATGGTCAGATGTACCAAAAGCGAATGATGCGAGCTTACAACAAAAAGGTTCATCCTAGAGAATCCATGAGGGGGACCTAGTGTTAAAAAGATCTTGCCCATATAGAAGGATTTTAGAGGGAAATGGATGCCAAATTGGGAAGGACCATATGTGGTAAAGAAGGCCTTTTCTGGAGGAATACTGATCCTGACGGAGATGGATGGTAAAAGCTTACCCAATCCTAGACTTAGTCAAGAAATATTTCACCTAAAAAAAAACGAGAAGAGGCCAAAGTGAAAACTCGTAAAGGGCGCCTTGAGACCAAAGGAGTTTTGGATTGAAAACCCACAAAAAGGGCAATTCAAATCTTGATTAAGAATGGGGAATGTGCAAGTCTTGCTATTCCTGAATGAACAAGGAAAATAGATGCTACGTCTTGGGGCATCAACAAAGTGCTTTGGATCTCCAAAACACATATCGAGTTCAAAGGGTCTTTTGGAAGTTAGTACAGAGAAACTCATGGTATGATATCCGGGGCACCTACTTTCATATTATTCACTTTGTATTTAAGCAAGCTTGCTATGTTGACAAATCTATTCATTTCGAGCCTTGCTCCTAATAAACTTTGATCTTATCCATTTCTACAAATCTCTTTTTCAAGCATTTTTATATTAAAGCAACGGTTAATGGACTAACATTCAAGTAAAGGAAGTTTTGCATAGTACTCTGAAAGGTTTAAAAAGATACAACGATCTGAGAATAGGACCACTATTCAACAACTAACCAAACTTAGGGGTTGGAAACATTTGAGAACAAATAGGGGTTAGAAACATTTGAGAACAGATAATAGAAATGATGACTATTTCTTTGGATTTTCGGTTAAAGATACTAGCTGAACAAGAAGGCATGGTAACACATCAGTAATAGAACTTGGAAGAACATCGAGCAATGATAATTCAAAAGGGATCATTAACACATCAGTAATAGAACTTGGAAGAACATCGAGCAATGATAATTCAAAAGGGATCATTCTCATGCATTCATGTAAAAATCATTCATACACATCCAATTAGGAGCATTTGATTTATTCTGATAATGACATCTTAATTATTTGGCATTAACATAAGCATACGAAATCGATTCTACACGTCATGTCCATAGAGGACAGTGTAGCAAGATTGATGAATCCAACCTTATCTCCCTGAAGTTGCAGTGGAGCAGATTAAAGCTATAAATCATAGATCTTATCTCTCTGAAGTTGCAGTAGAGCAGATCATCACAAACCTTATCTCCCTAAAGTTGCGAGAAGCGGACTAAGGCAGAAATCTTATCTCCACGAAGTTGCGATGAGAGCGATTAAAGCTATAAATCATAAATCTTATCTCTCTGAAGTTGCAGCAGAGCAGATAATCAAAAACCTTATCTCCCTGAAGTTGCATTGGAGTAGGTTGAAATTACCAAGTCTTATCTCCCTGAAGTTATAATGGAGCAGACTAAAGATAGCAAATTTTATCTCCTTAAAGATTCGGTGGAACAGATTGAACCTACAAATTACGGTGGATCCTATCTTCCTGAAGTTACAGTAAAGCAGATTGAAGCCACTAGCCTTATCTTCCTAAAGTTGCAGAGAAGCAGGCTGAAATTACCAATTCTTATACTTCTGAACTTGCAGTGGGTTAGAGCGAGGCTACTTGAAGAAGAAGAAAAGAAACACCGAGACTCGATAAAATCGGGCAAAATTGGTCCTTTTAAAGTCTTTGCTCCATTCTCATTACACGACAATGAGCAAAGAGGGGCAGCTGTACAGGCCCAATTTAGCCCGGGCCCGAATCAGAAACAACAGAACAAAAGAATAAAAGAAAAAAATCTTAATGTCCAGATTACAAAAAAGGTATCCCGATTACAGTTGGGCCCAATTACATTAAACCTAGTTCTTACTGGCGCAGTAGGCCCAAAAATTAAAAATTTTTGGTAAAGCCTAGGGTTTCTGAAACCCTAGAAGCCGCAGCCCATTGAGTGACGTGCTTGTGCCTCGTCCTAAGTCCCCTTGACACGCCCTATGCCATTTTACACGGAAATGGAAAAAATTAGCCCTCTTACGCCTTCGTAACCCCCGAAGATACTTGCAAAGAGGATAAAGAAAACAACGAAGAAAACAGCAAGAAAACCAATGGAAAAATAATAAATCTATAATTCTATTTGGCTATATAATCCCATCAACATTACCAATGTATTTTTTACCAAGTCACAGAGACAACAAAATCAAATACAAAGAACAGTGATTCGAAAACAAAAATCAAATGTTGTTCACTTTTTTTATTTTTATTATTTTACTCGTAGTTTAAATAAATAAAGAATAAAAAGGGGTAGTTTTTTTACCTGTTGGTTGCGCCGGAGAGTTCGCAAGGCCGCCGTATCCCTCGGGGTTTGGCTGAAGGCCGCGACGACGACATTGGAAGCCAAAAGGCTACATTTTTTGGGGTTTTCTTTTTCCTTTTTCTTTTTTGAAGGTTTTTAGACTCAAAAAATGGATTTTATTTGAAAAAGGGGACGAAAATAGGGTTTGGGGTGATTTTTGGCAACTGTGGCACTACGGTGCCGTCACGGTGGTCGGTGGTCGTGTGTGCTTAAGAATCGTAATAGGGGACCGCAATCCAAAACCACCCCCCTTTTTTTAAAAACAAACGCAGAAATGAAAATTTTTTAGAAAAATTTACTTTTATAAATAGTCAAAATGACGCCGTTTTGGGCCTTCAGCTCGCATGCCAAAACGACGCCGTATGGGGCTGACCCGTCTGCGACCCAACCCGCATGAAAGGGATCCGCGCGTTTTTATAGCTTTTGGGATATTTATGCAACTGACCCTTCCACTTTTTCCATATGTTTTAATTTGGTCCTCCGTCGCTTATATATTTTCTTTTAATTCTAGCCTAAAATTTTAATAATATTTCAATTTGGACCATATCAAAACGCTGTGCATGGGGCTTGGGGATAATTTCTCTTTCAGTTCTCGCAGTTCACGCTCGTTTCGTTATTGGTCCTCCTTTCAGCCCATTTCTTTTGTTTATTTATAATTTGTCCTCTTGACTTTATTTTAATTTTGATTTCGTCCTTGATTTAGTTAATTTCAACCCTTTTGTATAATGTGTTTATATTTTCGTTTATTTTTGCTTATTTATCCACTTTGTTCTATTATTTATTTATATTTTTGTTATATTTAAATTCTTATTTTCATCTAATGTTATATCTATCTATTATTTTTTATTATTCTATTCGTTTGTCTATTTGTTCATTTACCTTTAATTATTTAATATTACATATATTTATGTTATTTACATGTTATTATTTAAAAGTGTAAGTTATTTATTTGTTTTACTTATTTACTTATTCATTTTATTCTTTAATGTTTATTATTTTTCATTTTATTTTTATTTATTATTATCTTCACTTTCACTATTATTTGTTTATTATTATTGTATTATTATTACCTAATGTTTCTATTATTATTAGTACTTTATTATTATTATTATCCTTATTATTGTTGTTATTATTATTATTATTACCTAATGCATTTTGAGATTTGGCTTCATAATTACTTATTTAAAAATTTCTCAAAACAAGGTAACATTTAGCGTTTGGAAATTTGAGAAATCGTACCCCAACGTGTTGGGTTTCGATTTTCCGTTTGACCAAATAGCTAAATATCCCTTCGAAATTTCATCCATATTTTCTTAATAAAAAAACAAGGTAATATTTAGCGTTTGGAAATTCGAGAAATCGTACTCTAACGTGTTGGGTTTCGATTTTCTGTTTGACCAAATAGCTAAATATCCATTCGGAATTTCATCCATATTTTCTTAATAAAAAAGACAAGGCAATATTTTGTGTTTGGAAATTCGAGAAATCGTGCCCTAACGTGCTGGGTTCGATCTACCGTTTGACTAAATAATCAATATCCTTTCAAAAATCTTCAATGCATGAGTTTTAGAAATTACGAGATGATTTTAGTATTGAGGATTTAAATTGTCATATCCTAACGTGTTGGATGTGATAATATATTCCTTCGAGGCAAGAGAATCTTAATATCCAATTCGAGTATATCTAAATATTTTAAAGGAGATTGTATTTTAAAATCTTTTCAAATTTTCAACATAAAGACATTAGTTAATCAATTTGGTACCAGTTTTGGGTGTACGAGGGTGCTAATCCTTCCTCGCACATAACCGAATCCTGAACCCATTTTCTCTAATTTCGTAGACCAACAACACTGTTTTAGTAAACCAAAACATTTTATTAAAACAAAGGTGATCTGATCACACCTAATAAAGATCGATGGCGACTCCCATTTTTATTTTCGTTTTCAAAATCCTAGTTGATTCTCGTTTTCAAAAAAATGGGTTTGACAATTATAATCAGCTTAATTAGCTGATTTGGGCAGCAATTGGGTCGGCATTGGGCTGCTCTTCCCTTGGTGGACTAGTCCCTTTCAAATTAATAAATTTGGGCCCCTTTCTCTACATCAGACTAGGAGAAAATTCAACCCAATTTTTGTTGGATCAAAAATAAGTTTTCAATGGGCCCAAGGATTTGATTTAAGGCATCCATGGCTAAAAAAATGATCAGCCTTCCTCATGTGTCAAATGCTCTGAAAGGTGCTTCAAAAATTCGATCTTCTCAAGGTGACTACCGAGCTGATTTTTCACCTTTTGTGTAAAACTGTCAAAAATTGGCCAAATTATGAAAATTTAGTATAAAAATAATTAAAATTCAAAATGTTTCATAAATTAAGTTCAATTTAATTATTTTATAATAAAAGTATAAAATTCGACAGAAGTTACTTAGAAACTGCATGAATTAGTCCTCAAATGCTGCTGAAAATGTCTATAGATTTTAGTGTTTCCAACCATCCGTAAAGGTCACATGTACGTCCAAGATAGCGAATAAGTCTGTTAGTGATGAATCATGGAAATGGGGCAAGATTTTGACCACTCCGGTGAAATTTGCAGAAGGCCAAGGATAGATAGAGTGTTTGAAATCTTTGCTTAAGATTCTGTTTCTTAAAGATTCTGAATTTTGCTATAGCGCTGCTTTACAGAATGTCACTAAGTTCATTTGAACTTACGTGCTTGTTGCCTAATTGCAAGACAAATATGTGACTAGGACATTAAGTGGAGGGACCAAGCTAGGAGTCGCAGAATTTGAAGGTTAGGAGTGGAAGTTGTACATGTGTATAAAGGGGTTCCCTTAGGGGGCATGCCTTGAGGATTAAGTCGAATGTAAAAATATTTAAGTTTAAACTTAGAATAGTAAATACTACTAAGATTGTAAGGTAGTAACTTTTAGATGTTATATTTCTTAACATAGTTTAAAGTGTAAATTGAGCATTTAGGAATGAAATAAGAATATAATTCGAAACCTCTTTAAGTTAATTGGGTCTTGGTATCATCCAGTACCCAGACCTGGTGATCGGGTCGAGTATAGGGAGTTACATTAGTAATTTCATATGTATTATACAAGACTTACCTTATTTTTTCCCTAAACATTTTAAGCTACCTTAACTTGGCATAACTTTGGCTAGACATGACAATCAAAACACTAACAAGGTGGGCATTGACTTATAATCAAGATTATTTAATACTACAAGCACTTAACATGCCAATTCATGTCATTTTTATGTAACTTATCTCAAAGGCACATTCATTCAACAATTAATAAGATATTGACAAGTATACATGATTCAAGTCACTCATTAGTGCTATTATCGATCAAAAATATTGTATCATTTACAATTCAATCAAATCAATGACTTTTCAATCTAGATATCAAGTTCATTTATGACAATTCAAATTCTCAATTTCAATTAAACTATTTCGCCTGATGAACCTTAGTAAATAGAGTCGGATACATATGTAATTTGTAACAACCCAAAAGTCAGTGGTGTCAGAAAATGCGATTTTGAAACCCCATTTTTGATGTTCGAGTCTGTAAATATTATTATTTAATATTTATGAGGTTAGTATTAAGGTTAATTTAAGTTTGGTCCCTCAACTTTGTCAAATTTATAGTTAATTAAGGTACAAGGACTAAATTATAAAAGTTATAAAAGTTAATCGATATGAATTTTTAAATAATCGGAGGACCAATTGACCAATTGGACCAATTGGTAATGTCAAAACAATGTTGGGAATTATTTTTCATCCACTAACTATATTTGTAACACCCCAAAACTGGCCTAGATGTTATGGTCAAATCTGGCGATGCCACATGTTAGTGTTACCTCTTTACATTATCTTATGTTAATTCTAGGACGTGTAGTTCATTGTCAGAATGTAATTCATTATCACAAAGTTATTCTCTTTCAAACCGTTATTAATTTTCAAAACGTCACTTATAGTGGAAGCTTTTAAAAGCAATTTTCGTATTTGAGTGTATTTTGTTAAAACGTTTGGTTCTTTTTGAAAACTCGATTATCCCTACTACTAGCAGTTATAAATCAAAACAATAAAAATCCAAAATTAAAAATAAAATTTAAAAGAGGCCATTATTACATTAAACTACCCCCAAAATAAAATTATAATTATAATTAAGTACTAAGTCGAATTAAATAGGTCGTGTGGCCACCTCTGAGTCCTCTGTCGCACCGATCCGCCTATGTCTGGGGATTACCAGTACAGTCAAATCAGAAAGGTGAGTTTACGAAAACTCAGTGTGTAATCCCATATAAAGCAAACAGACAGAAATCAATCACAGCCTAGGCCTAAACCCTTTTCAGTATCAAATTCAGTTTCAGTTAGAGCCTTAGCCCATCTCAGTACAGGTACAGTCATGCATTAGGGCCTTGGCCCATTATAGTATCAGTAATCAGTACAGTATTAGATATGAAATCACAAAGTCCTACGCAACCAGCCTCTACACTCCATCTCCGTCTAACCCTACACTCCATGTGGGGATATAATCAACCCACCCATCCCTAAACTCCAAGTAGTACTGAATGCGACACTATACAGTAATATGCAGCTGAGCTGCCAGCAAGTTAAGATAGAAGCCTTTCAGTACATTCCTCTGATCAATATAACCCATCCCCAAGCAATGCATCATACAATCATGTCATGCCAAATCATGGTATCTCATGTCATGCCAAATCATGGTATCATACATATATTTGGTACAGTTTTAACAGCATGCTCAATATATAGTCGTACATATATGTATATACACCGTATAAGGGTATAACGGTCATTCAATCATTTCAGTCAATCAGGGGTCCAATTATGCTTACCGACCCTTTAGTAGGTTCACAGTCATCTCGGGAGACCCGTGCAACCTTAGTAGTAAAACAGTTAAAATGGGCCCACATGCCCATGTTGTCAGCTCGTGTAGGCTCACACGGCCCAACTTGGTCCGGTCCATGAATCGTACATGGCCTGCCTCATCGACCACACTCTCATGTTCGTTAACACGACTTGCCACACGGGCGGCCACACACCCGTGTGGTGTCGACAGTCTCACGTTTTGGCTTTTTTTATTATCGATTTTCAGTGTTGATTACACACCTGACATGATTTTTGTACGCAAACGCTCCTGATGTAAATAGAACCTGAAAATGACAATTCCATGTCCAAAACCAGTCACTCTTAAAAATAATACCATTAAAACAACAACAATCGAACTCCAATTATGTTGCTTACCCCTACCGCTCCAAAAGATATAGCCTATGATTCTGGTAGACCAAGTTCATTGCGATTTGTTGCTGCCAAATCACAATTCGACACAACAGAGAGTTAAGAACTTACCAAATTAACAAATAAAAACTTCTCCAAATCATTTGAGGCATAATTTCCCCTTTACCAAAAGATTTACCAGTCGAATGCAGCCAACGTTAAACAGGAATAACTAATTAAGGGAGAAGTCGACGAAAAAGGGAGAATGAGGGGGAGTCAAGAATTCGGCCAAGGGAAACAAAAAAGAACCAATGCCAATTTTCCCTTTTCAGAGAGAAACTAAAAATTTAGGGTGGAGAAAGAACAAGAATTTGGCAAAGGTTTTTGGGGAAAAGAGAGAAACTAAGGTGAGTAAATTAACAAAAGAAAATGAATCGGTAGGGACAGGAAGTAAAAAATTGGCAATAAAAGGGAGGTGTTTGGGGAAGCAACTGTAGCAAAGGGAGGAGTTTAGGGAAGCAAACAATTCGGCAGAAAGAACCAAAAAAAATGGAGAGAAAACCAATCCCAAGCCAAAATTTTGGGAAAAAAGAGTTCAAATTCGGTGCCAACTCTCATCATATCCCTAAAACTTCCGCTCAAAATCCTTACTACTAACCCACCATAATCCCCTCAACAACCAAAACCAACCCTCATTCAAACACTTCAGTATTTCGGCTAGACCAAAATACCTACACGGCAGAAGTAGTAAAATAAGTCCTCTGTTTGCGCAAAGACTCGAACCCCAGACCTCCTGCCCATTTGCATTCCACTTAACCACCAGACCAGCAGGCCCATTCTAACATATTTTACCAATATCTATTTATAACCCTACTGGCTAGAGGTAGGGGTTTATTCAATTAAAAACAAAAATTTTGCCAAAGATAAGGCTTGAACCCAAAACTTCTCAAACACTTCCCAGAACACTTATTAACTGAAGCAGATGTGTATTTATGTCACAAACATACGAAAATAAATATATAAGAGATTTTTAGGGCGTTACAACTCTACCCCCTAAAAGAAAATTTTGGCCTCGAAATTTTACCTGATCATAACAGATGAGGATACTGCTGTCACATCGCATCCTCATACTCCCACGTGGCCTCCTCAGAGCTATGATTACTCCAAAGAACCTGAACCAGTGGGTTGAATTTTCTCTTCAGAATCTTTACGTCACGATCCAATATCTGAACCGACTTTCCCTCGAAAGTCAGATCTTATCTAACCTCAATCTCCTCCACTAGAAGAATATGCATTGGATTAGATTGATATGCACCTTAACATTTAGACGTGGAATACATCATGAATCTGATCTAGCTCGGAGGTAACTCCAACTGGTAGGCAACTGGTCCGACACGCTTCAAAATACGATAAGGCCCAATGAATCTAGGGCTCAACTTGCCCTTACGGCCAAATCTCACTACCTTCTTCCATGGCGAGACCTTAAGGAAAACGAAGTCTCCCATAGAATACTCAATTTCACGTCACTTCAGATCTGCATAGGACTTCTTCCTATCAGCTGCCGCTTTCATTCGGTCTTTAATTAGTCTAACTTTATCCTCAGTATCAGAAACTAGTTCAGGGCCTAGAACATACCACTCACCCAACTCAGTCCAACATGAAGGTGTGTGACTCCTACGACTATATAATGCCTCGTACGGTGCCATTTGAATGCTAGACTGGTAACTATTGTTATAAGCAAACTCTGTTAGCGGCAAGTAATCCTCCTAACTGCCTTGGAAGTAAATCACAGAACTTCTCAACATATCCTTTAGTATCTGAATCACCCTTTCTAACTGACCATCAATCTTAGGATGGAACGCAGTACTGAAGTCCAATCTTGTACCCAGAACTTTATGTAGCTTTTTTCAGACACAAGACATGAAACAAGGATCCCTATTAGATATTATCAAAATCGGTACCCCATTCAGTCTCACTATCTCAGACACATACAGCTTAGCCAACTTCTGCAGAGAGTAGTTAGTACGAACCAGAATGAAATGGCGGACTTGGTCAATCGATCCACGATGACCCATACTAAATCCTTCTTAGTGGTTTTAAGGAGTAACCGACTAACAAAGTCCATAGTCACTTGCTCCCACTTTCAAAGTGGAATCTTAACTGGTTGAAGCAACCCCGAAGGTAACTGATGCTCAGCCTTAACCGGCTGACATGTCAGACATTTACCCACAAAGTCTATAACCTCACGCTTAAGACCTGGCCACCAATATAACTCGTGAAGGTCTCGATAAATCTTATTTCCACCAGGTTGCATAGCATAAGGGCTACTATGCACCTTTCAGAGTATAAACTGCCTCAACTCGGTATCATTCGGTACACAGATTCTTCTACGAAAATAGAGTACCCCTTTGCTATTTAATCCAAAATTCACAGTATTCCCACTCTCAATCTGTCAAAAACGAAGACCCAAAGACTCATCCTCTAACTGTTTACCCTTAATCTACTCTATCCATGTTAGTTTAACTTGAAGTTCAACCAACAGACTACCATCATCAAATAAACTGAGGCAAACAAACATTGCCCTTAGATCAGTCATAGCCCTATGGCTCAGTGCGTCGGCCATCACATTGGACTTACCAGGATGGTATTCAATCGTACAGTCATAGTCCTTAAGGAGCTCAATCCACCTACGCTGCCTAAGGTTCAGCTCCTTCTAAGTGATGAGGTACTTGAGGCTCTTGTGATCAGTGTAAATGATACACTTCTCACCATAAAGGTAATGCCTCCAGATTTTTAGTGTAAATACCATTGCGGCCAATTCCAAGTCATGCGTCAGATAATTTGCCTCATGAGTCTTAAGCTGTTGATATGCATACACTACCACCTTACCCTCTTGCATCAACACACACCCCAAATCGACATGTGATGCATTGCTATAGACAGTAAACTCATTTCCAAACTCTGGCTGTATTAGAACAGGGCCTCCATAAGTACAGTCTTGAGTTTTTCAAAGCTCTCTTACTGCGCGTCAGTCCAGTTAAACGGCACACCCTTACGTAGTAGCTTAGTCAAAGGAGCTACAATCATTGAAAACCCCTCTATAAATCGTCGATAATACCCTGCTAGTCCCAGAAAACTATGAATATCTGATACGGTCTTAGGCTGCTTCAAATCCAAGACAGCTTTAATCTTTCAAGAATCGACTCAAATCCCCTCAGTAAAAACCACATGTCCTAGAAACGTTACTTCACGTAACCAAAACTCATATTTATTAAACTTGGAGTACAGTTATTTCTCTCGCAGAATCTGTAGAACCACTCTGAGGTGTTCATCGTGCTTATCCTCAGTTTTCAAAAAAACCAGTATATCATCAATAAATACCACCATGAATTGATCTAGATAGGGCTAAAACACTCGGTTCATTAGATCCATAAAAGCTACTGAAGCATTCATTAGTCTAAATGGCATCACTAGGAACTCGTAATGACCATAATGAGTCCTAAATGCCGTCTTATGCATGTTGGTTTCCTTAACTCTCAACTGGTGATATCCTGATCGGAGGTCAATCTTGGAAAAAATTGAAGCACCTCGGAACTGATCAAACAGATTGTCTATCCTTGGTAGGGGGTACTTATTCTTTATGGTCAACTTGTTCAGTTTCTGGTAGTCAAAATACATATGCTTGGATCCATCCTTCTTTTTCACGAACAGAACTAATGCTCTCCACGGAGACACACTAGGGCGGATGAACCTACGATCCAGTAACTCTTGAATCTGAGCCTTAAGTTCCACAAGCTCCTTTTGTGCCATCTTATAAGGGGTGATGGACATTGGAGCTGTACCAGAAAGAAGCTCAATCCCAAACTCCACTTCTCAATTCAAAGGTAACCCAAGTAACTCTTCAAGGAAAATGTCTGAAAAGTCATTAACTGTCCTAATATCCTTAACTAAAGAATCCCAAAATCTAAAACAGTGATGTAGGCCAGATACGCCTCACATCCCTTACGAACTAACGTTTCCACCCTTAGTGTAAAAATCACATTACTCAAGTAGCTCTGATGTTCCCTAATTTAGACCACCTCACTGTCTTCCTCAGTTCTCAGTATAACCCTTTTTTTGGCACAATCTAAGCTCACTCGGTGTTTGCCTAACCAGTCCATTCCCAGTATTAAATCAAATTCTCCAAAAGGCAGTTCCATCAAATCAGCAAAAAAGATAGCTCCTTGAACCTCTAGAGGAACATCTTTTAACAGTTTGTTAACCCTTATTGACTGCCCCAACGGACTCAGTACAGTGACCTCACTCGTAGTGCTCTCAATTAGTATATCCAAGTTTTCAGATACAATACAAGCTATAAAGGAGTGAGTGGATCCTATATCTATCAGTGCAATATAATGTACATTATAAACAAAGAACGTACTCGTAATGAAATCCGGAGCATCTCCATCCTCTCGATGATGTGCAACGTAAACTAGACCCGACTGCCTCGCCTTAGTATGACCAACACCTCTGCCTGTTGCTCTCAACCACGGCCCAAACCATTACCACCTCTGGCCTTACCACGGCCTCTCACTGGCTACTGAACAACCCTTGGTGGCTGTGCAGTATGATTACCTAGAGCTTGCGTTGGATCGGCCCTCCACGGACAATCCCTAATAAAGTGGTCCAAAGAACTGCACCTCAAGCATGCCCTAGTTCTTTTCCAGCACTCGTTCAGATGGCATCTACCATAGTCAGTACACGACGGTTGTCCGGTAGTAGCAATAGGAGCCCCAACTTTAATCGGCCCATCAACTTTGACCTTTTTCTTAGGCCTCTGAATGGCACTCTGATTTGTCAACAGTCGAGTTTTAATATTTATAAAGAATGATCGAACCTATAGACTGACTGCGACAATAATAGAGGCAAGTGCACCTATCGAACAGTAGTATAGCTCAGGTAAGAATATCTTATCGAATCCAAGGGAATCTAAAAGTACTACTACTCACTTTCTTTCTATTATTTAGCCTAAAATATGGAGTGATTGGATTATTAAACTAACGAAATACTTAAACTAAATGCAAAGACAAAAGAATGAATTGCAGAAAGACTTTAAGAAAACTCAATTGATAAAGACGATACCCTCAGGAAGAATCCACCTATGACTTCACTTATAATTTATTCCTCAAACCATATGATTTCTTTACTTAGCTTGATCCGTGAGACCCCTAACCTATATTAAACCCTCTTTCGAGGTGAATAACGTCTAACCTTAGGTTAATTAGTGGAACTCTCGTTCTCTTATAATAACCCCCTGAGGAAGCAGTAAATCGATCAATGGATTCCCATATTAGGTTTCACCCTAATCTGACAAAATCTCGTAACCCTATCTCTAGGCGCCCGATCAACTCCGCTCAATTATGCTAGATCTACTCTTAGGCGGGGTCTATTCCTCCTCCACCTAAGCACATCATATTAAATTAAGCAACATAATTAGAACAAACTAAGTATTTATCATATAATTTAGAAATCAAATAACAAAATCCATCATAGGTTTCATTCCCTTCAGGTATCTGAAGGGTTTAGTGCATAACTAAATATGAAAACATCTTAAGAGAAAAGAATAAACAAAACATAAGAACTTCCTAAAACCCCCTGAAGGAATTAAAGGAGAGATCCTCCGTCTTGAATGGAGTTTCGACTTCTTGAGATGGATCAACTGGCTATCTTCAAGTGACTCCCTAAAAGATAAATGCTTCAGCCTAAAAGCCTCTACCCCTCTAAAAGCTCTCTTCTATGCTGCCTTGGGTTGTTTATATAGGCTTTGGGATGCTATACTTGGCTCCTAGGTATCTCCTTCAAGTAGAATTACTACTAAGGTGTTTGAGTAGACTTAGGAGTATGTTTCTTTGGTTTCAAGCATCCAATTCCGAGTGAAATTGCTCATTCCTGCGGCAGGGGCACGCCCATGGCACACGCCCGTGTAATTTCAGGGTTGGGTCGTACCTTGATTCTGTCATTTTGGGCACGACCATGTAGATCACCAGGCATGCCAGTATGTGGTAATGAGATGATGCACGGCCGTGTAACTCGTGAGTTGGGCCATGCTCTAAGTAATCGTCGAGACACGGTCGTGCAGGCTTTGGGCCAGGCTGTGTTGGTTTCTTGCTAAGGCCCAATTACTCCGTTTTAAGCCCATTTTGTGTTCTTCTTATCCTCGGGTGCTTTCCTGAGTATAAACATGAAAAGAAAGGATTAAAAGCACCTTTTTACATAAATCAAGGGTTAAATCATCCAAAAGCATACCAAATATGGGGTTAAAATATGTCACTTTTACGGTTTATCAAATACCCCCACACTTAAGCTTTTGCTTGTCCTCAAGCAAAATTCTCAACTTACAATTGAAACGAACTTTTCATAATTCATAATTCCTATTGACAATGTCTCATCATAATTCATAGATAATTTATACATGGATAATTCAACTCAAAAAACCCTAAAGATTTAATTACGATAAGTCATACCTTTATAGTACGAAAACATAGGTGCCTCCCGTTATCTAAGTGCTTACCTTTAATTCAAAATCGACAAGGACTGACATCCTCACAAAAGATTCACTCAAATCACTCAAAGGTGTTTAAGGTTCAAGAATAAGCACTCTAAGTCAAACCTGAAAAGTTAATCCCATAGACTTGCCTGAAAATCAAATCTCCACCACTGTATATGAGATGATACACAAATCAAAAGGTATTTAATCAAGGTTGTAATGGGGCTAAGGTTAAAAGGTGTGGATACAGGCTGAATTAGAGGTTGTAATTGAGATTGAATTGACTAATTACCTAATCTAAAAATAATGAACTAACTATGAATATTTACATCGAATGAAAAACTAACACTATCTACTATTGATAATTACTCTGCAATAAGAGTATTTTCATCACTCAAATTTTGAAAATACTTTAATACGAGCTTTTTCTTTAAAAATTAGAGTTTTAAATGTTCTAAGCTCTTTTATTTACTACTAATATTGAATATACTTGGATTTTTTTTAAGAACACACTAAAATAAACATAATAGAAGGAACTTTGGTGATTGAAATGATCTAATTCGGCAATTGATCAAATCAATTCTCGATAAAGGGTAGTCAAAGGAATGTTGATAACAAATACAAAGGGATTTTGGGTTAAAATTAGTGGGTGATTCAATAAAAAGGTTGTTAGGATTCAACGGGGTTCACTAGGGGTTATTTATGTAGGTAGGCTTTTTAGTGGAGTAAATGGGTTAAAACCTAGGTGCCTTTATCATCTCAATGTATCAAATCATTAATGTGGTCTCGACATATATAAACGAGGCAAGTTCTAGAATAACAGCTCAAAGTTGACACACTCATAATCAATTAAAGTGAGCATGAAAAAGGGTACATGCTCTATAAGGCTCAAAATCTCACAAAAAATTATGGGTGTTTTGACATCAATCCTTATAAATTCTGAACTTCAAGGTGATACTCAAATTCAGTTTAACAACCTATCAATTTTAATTTTTAGAAAGTAAACTTATCATGCTTGATTCTCTAGTATTCTTCAAATTTAATTATCAATGCACAATTAACTAAGACTTATTCTAAAACATATCAATAAAAATCATAAATCATTAGAAATTTCATCCTAATTAATAATATGAGAAAATACTTAAGATCAAAACTAATTTCGGGTTTTGAGAATTATACAAAAGTTAGGCACTATTACCCCCACACTTAAGATGTACATTGCCCTCAATGTACAAAGATAGATAATGAAATTTATGTGCCAAATCAAAAAGATAAGTGGGGAAAGTAATACTCCCTAAAATCTGGATGATCCCTGGCGTCTTTGGTGGCGGTGATGGTGTTTTCTATGGGCCCGATGGAGTGGCTACCGAAAAGCAATTTGCTAGATGAAGAAATTGGATAGCCTGTGAAGATATAGCCAAGAGATCTAGGGTAATAATAATATTATACTAATAATATAATTAAAGATTAAGGAAATAAAATGAAGGAGACTACGAAGAAAACTAAAATTAAAAGAAAATACTAATGGACTAAGGAGTCCTTATTGTTGGATGGTTCCCGAGGTGGATGTGACTTCGAAGGCTATGGTGCGTGATTCCCAAGTAGCCTTTAGAACTCTTGGCGTGTCAATTAAGTGAAGCTTCTGGCATGAACTCATGTTGAGTCTCCTCTGAGAAGATGATGCTTACGTTTTTTCAGCATGATCTTTGTGTTGCTCAAGTGTCTTAGATCTTTTCTATGAATAGGAAGAAAAATTTGAAAGAAAAGAGAAAGAAGGAATAAGAAAGAAGATGGGACAAAGAGGACAGGCTGTGGGGATTTAAATAGGATTTCAAACCTGGCACGTTCCCACGCTCGTGTACCGAGGGTGTGTCGATTCACACGGCCGTATCGCATGACCGTGTTGTGGGGTGTGTTGTCCTTCCATGCCTGTTTTGTTTGTTTGCATGCCCGTTCCTAAAATGCCAGTATAGGAGCACTGTAAGACTGTACGGGCATGGTCTGCCCGTGCTAAATAAGTCAGTATCTTAGCACAGTTGTGAGACACAACCGTGCTATTTTTGTCGGTGCCCGTGCTGTGGGTGGTTGGATCCGTAACGTTGGGGGTGGTTGGACTGACTTACACGGCTCTGCTCTATCAGTGTAGTGGTTCTGATGGTCCACACGGCCACGAGCACGGCCGTGTGGCCTGGAAACCTGCATCTTTATTTTAATTGTGGAGAGAGAAGAGAGAAATGAAAAGAAAAGAAGAAGAAAAAAATTTTGAGGAATAAAAAGTGTTAGCGCTTGGGTTGCCTCCCGAGAAGCGCTTGTTTATAGTCTTAAGCTAGACTGTCTTATGCTTTGAAAATTTAGGGAGGTTTAAAGGTGTGAATATTTTCCCTCTTACTGACAGTTTTATTTTCGTGACAAAGTTTAGGTTGAGAAGAGTTTACTTTGAAATTGTTGAACATTGGATTACTTATCTCGACTATTTTGTGTGGGAAAACATCGTGTACTTGAAGGAGTATTTCTTCCTGTTTCTTCAGTTCTGCTGAACTGATGTAAGGATCGGCTTTATCTAACAGCACTTGATCTTTTATTTTAAAGTGATTTGATGTCCCTATGAGCTCTTCTGGTGGTTCCTCAGGTTTTATTTCGTGTGGATCCGACTTTTCTTTGGTGTGTATCTTATGCTCTTCTAAATTGTTGATCATACGATTTTGTGTTGGCTCAGTTTTGATGCTTTGTGATGTTTCCTACTATGAAGGTTGAATAATTTGATTATCTATTGAAATGACTTTCTTACCTTCATCTTCTGTGGTTCTGGCTGAGTCAAGAGCTTGAAGACTGGCTGATTCATCTCCTACACGAAGTATGAGTTCTCTTGTGGCAACATCAATTTTAGTTTTAGCAGTTGCAAGAAAAGGTCTTCCTAAAATTAAAGGGATTGAATTTTCCTCATCCATGTCTAAAACAATAAAATCTATTGGGAAGACGAATTTATCGATTTTTACTAAAACGTCTTCAATAATTCCCCTAGGAATTTTAACAGTTTTATCTGCTAGTTGGATACTCATCTTAGTTTGTTTGGGCTTCCCTAGACCTAGTCGTTTAAACAGTGTATAAGGCATGACATTTATACTTGCCCCCAAATTAGCTAACGCATTATCAATAGTTAAACTACCAATTAAACATCGAATCGTAAAACTCCCTGGATCTTTTAATTTCTGCAGTAGTCGATTTTGTAGCATTGCTGAGCATGTTGCGTTAAGTTCCACATGGTGCTCTTCATCTATTTTGTGTTTGTTTGTTAAGAGCTGTCTTAAAAATCTCCTTGAGTCGGGCATCTGAAAAGAGCTTCAAGTAATGTGTAATTTCTTTAGAAGTTTTAGAAACTTACCGAATTGTTCCTCTGAATCATCTATTTTCAATGCTTCGGGATAAGGTATTCGAGGATGGTACTCTTTAATTACCAATTTTTCTTGTGCTACCTCTATTTTACCTGTTTTTTCCTTGGTTTCTTGTACTGAGGTGGGCTTGTCTACCTTTGTATCCTCTTAAGATGTGATGGTTTGTATCTATTCTTTTGGGTTTATTTCTGTGTTGCTTGGTAGACGTCTTTGTTGACGTTCTGAAACAAGCTTTGTGAGTTGTCCCACTGACCTAGTGATTTCCCCGACTTGTTCCTTGATTTCTTTGATCGATATTCCTTGGTTATCAAGTGTTGTATCAGTTCTTTGGAGACGGGCATCTGTGTCTGCCATGAACGTTTTCAGCATCTCTTCAAGACTCGGTTTCTTTTCCGATGGATAAGGTTGATTTTGGTAAATTGGAAGAGGTTGCTGCCTTTGATTTCCTTGTCCTCTCCATGAAAAATTTGGGTGGTTTCTCCAACCTAGATTGTAAGTGTTACTTTAAGGATTATTATTAGATCTGAAATTATTACCTATATAGTTTGTCTGCTCGTTTTCTGCTCCTGGTTGGTAAGGTGGGTAGTCAGAATTTGCCACATTCCCACTTGCTTCGCATTGCATGACTGGATGTACATGTGAAGAACATAAATTATCAAGCTTTTTATTCATTAACTCCATCTGTGTTGACAACATTGTCACTGCGTTTATGTTAAAAACTCCAAATGATTTTGTCGTTTAGCCCTTGTAATTTGCCATTGATAGGTGTTCAATGACATCTCCTCAATAAAATCGTAAGCCGCTTCAGGAGTTTTATTGTTCAAAGTTCCACCGGCTGATGAATCAATCATTTGCCTAGTTGGAGAATTCACACCATCGTAGAAAGTTTGGACTTGAAGCCACAAAGGTAATCCGTGGTGTGGGCATCTCCTTAGGAGATCCTTATATCTTTCCCATGCATCATATAATGTTTTTGTGTCATTCTGCACAAAAGAAGATATATCATTCCTAAATTTATCCGCTCGGTGGTGGAAAATATTTTAAAAGAAACTTTTCGGTCATTTGATCCCATGTGGTGATTGACCGTGTGTAACGAGTTCAACCAACGCTTTGCTTTGTTCCTTAATGAAAAGGAAATAACCGAAGACGTATGGTATCGTCAAAAATGCCATTTATTTTGAAGGTATCACAGAATTCTAAAAAATTAGATATATGAGTGTTTGGATCCTCATCCTACAAACCATCAAATTGAACGAATTTTTGAATCATTTGTATTGTGTTAGGCATTAATTCAAAATTTTTAGCAGCTATAGCGGGCCTAACAATACTAGATTTTGCTCCTGTCAAATTAGGTTTAGCATAATCATACATAGTACGTGGAGCATTCTACTCTTGCACATTTGGTGGATTGTTCTCGTCCATCCCTTCAGTAGGATTGGATCTTTGCTATTCTTCTCTTTGATAGTCTAGGGCTCGTCTTATTTCTCTGCGATTTCTGTGAGCGGTAGCCTCAATGTCACTTTCGTATTCTAATGGTTCTCTCAGATTTCTTCTAGTCATAAACTAGAGGTACCTGATATACAAAGAAAGAAAGAAATTTATAAAAACAAAAACAAAAACATATGTATAAAAGAGAAATTTAAAAATAATGGCTAAAGTAATAGAAATAGACCTTTCTTAATATTTTAGAGTTCCCCGACAATAGCGCCAAAAAATTGATCGTGTCAACAGTCGAGTTTTAATATTTATAAAGAATGAT
Source organism: Gossypium rotundifolium (assembly GCA_025506655.1). NCBI lineage: Eukaryota > Viridiplantae > Streptophyta > Magnoliopsida > Malvales > Malvaceae > Gossypium > Gossypium rotundifolium. The sequence continues at coordinate 33,816,555 of CP106729.1, forward strand.
CGAACCTGTAGACTGACCGCGACAACAATAGAGGCAAGTGCACCTATCGAACAGTAGTATAGCTTAGGCAAGAATATCTTATCGAACCCAAGAGAACCTAAAAGTACTACTACTCACTTTCTTTCTATTATTTAGCCTAAAATATGGAGTGATTGGATTATTAAACTAACGAAATACTTAAACTAAATGCAAAGACAAAAGAATGAATTGGAGAAAGACTTTAAGAAAACTCAGTTGATAAAGACGATACCCTCAGGAAGAATCCACCTATGACTTCACTTATAATTTATTCCCCAAACCATATGATTTCTTTACTTAGCTTGATCCGTGAGACTCCCTAACCTATATTAAACCCTCTCTCGAGGTGAATAACGTCTAACCTTAGGTTAATTAGTGGAACTCTCATTCTTTTATAATAACCCCCTAAGGAAGCAGTAAACTGATCAATGGATTCCCATATTAGGTTTCACCCTAATTCGGCAAAATCTCATAACCCTATCTCTAGGCGCCCAAACAACTCCGCTTAGTTATACTAGATCTACTCTTAGGTGGGGTCTATTCCTCCTCCACCTAAGCACATCAGATTAAATTAAGCAACATAATTAAGAACAAACTAAGTATTTATCATATAATTTAGAAATCAAATAAAAAATACATCATAGGTTTCATCCCCTTCAGGTATCTGAAGGGTTTAGTGCATAACTAAATATGAAAACATCTCAAGAGAAAAGAATAAACAAAACATAAGAACTCCCTAAAACCCCTGAAGGAATTGAAGGAGAGATCCTCCGTCTTGAATGGAGTTCCGACTTCTTGAGATAGATCAACTGGCTGTCTTCAAGTGACTCCCTAAAAGATAAATGCTTTGGCCTAAAAGCCTCTGCCCCTCCAAAAGCTCTCTTTTATGTCTGTCTTGGGTTGTTTATATAGGCTTTGGGATGCTATACTTGGCTCCTAAGTATCTCCTTCAAGTAGAATTACTATTAGGGTGTTTGAGTAGACTTAAGAGTATGTTTTTTTGGCTTCAAGCATCCAATTTTGAGTGAAATTGCTCATTCCCGTGGTAGGGGCACGCCCATGGCACACGCCCGTGTAATTTCAGGGTTGGGCCATGCCTTAATTCTATCACTTTGGGCACGACCATGTAGATCACCAGGCACACCTGTGTGTGGTAATGGGATGATACACGGCCCTGCAACTCGTGAGTTGGGCCGTGCTCTAGGTAATCGTCGAGACACAGCCATGCAGGCTTTGGGCCAGGCCGTGTTGGTTTCTTGCTAAGGCCCAATTACTCCGTTTTAAGCCCATTTTGTGTTCTTTTTATGCTCGGGTGCTTTCCTAAGTACAAACATGAAAAGAAAGGATTAAAAGCACCTTTTTACATAAATCAAGGGCTAAATCATCCCAAAGCATACCAAATATGGGGTTAAAATATGTTACTTTTACGGTTTATCAAACTCGAAGGCTCTGAATCCCTCTTATTCTTACCTCTCTCTATTCTGGTGCTCAGTGCGCTTTTCTTCCTCAGCGATCTTTGCCTTATCGGCTAGTATAACAAAGTCTCGCTCCCTCTGTGGAGCTATCAGTACCCTCAGATTATCCCTGATGCCATCCTCGAAGTGAACACATCTTTTATACTCAGTCGCCACCATACCACGTGCATAATGGCTTAGTCCTAGAAATTCAGCCTCATACTCGGCCACTAATCTATCATCCTGGGTCAAATTCAAAAACTTTCTCCTACGGGCATCCGCATAGTTGGCCCCACATATTTCACCTAGAAGGAGGTCTTAAAGAACTTCCAGGTCAGTCAGTCGGACTTAGTGCCCTCCTTAATTGTAAGCCACCACTGGTAAGCCTCATCTCTCAGCATGACACTCCACCCTTTGGTTTCTACTCGGTGGTGCAGTCCAAATCGTCCATAATCCTTTCTGTGGCCTCGATCCAGTACTCAGCCACGTTAAGGGAAAATCCAGCAACACCCCTAAAAATCTCAGGTCCATTACATCGGAGTCATTCCGTAACCAACCCCAAGCCTCCAGCTCCAGTATTGGGTCTAGGGTGTAACACCCCAAACCCGGTCAGCACCTTACAACCGGATCTGGCATGCCACGGAGTGAAAACCTTTTAAATCAAAGTTTGCCGAATAATTTTCTTAGAAACCTCTTTTTAGAAATCCTTACTTACAGTCTAATTATTGTTACAAGTTTTTAGAAAACATTCAAGTTATCTTTGTTATCATATTTAGGTGATGTTACCCGATGGCAACGTTTTTTTATTAAAACAGTACGATGGTGTTGTAGTTTTAAAAACATAGCATTTTGCTGGTTACTTAGTAAAACCATTTATCTCACATAGTTAAACTATTAGTAATAATAGAAATAACCAAAACAAATCTTAGCGGCCTTATTACATAACCCAAAACTGAAATGTAATAAAATTTAAATAGTAACTAAGAAATCAAGTCCATCGAACATGCATGGCCGCCTCGAGTCCTCCCGGCTCCATCTCCGCAATCTACTCATCTGCAAAATATAAGGGAAGGGGTGAGTCACCAAGACTCAGTGTATAAATCCCCAACCCGATGTGCATTCACTTACACAAGTTATCAGTAAAACATTCAAACCATGCAAAACATGCAACCCATAACCTAGCCATCCAAACACCTTTAACTACCCCTGTGGTCAAAACCACTGGTGGTCAAAAACACTGGTGACCGTAGACACAAATATATCGGTGTGGTCAAAACCACTGGTGACCGAAGTCACAAATCAAGTGATGGGGCCAACCCATCGTGTGGTCAAAACCACTGATGACAATCCCGTATATAATCTTGTGGGGCCAACCCACTGTGGTACCAAACCACTGGAACAAGTCACAAATCGGTATGTGGTCAAAACCACTGGTGGTCAAAACCACTAGTGGTCAAAACCACTGGTGGTCAAAACCACTGGGACTTAGTCACAAATTAAAATATCAAGACGGGGCCAACCCGTCATGTGGTCAAAACCACGGTGACAAATCCAAAATAAATCATTCCCTTCCTCTCATCAAACCCATCATCATGTCATAACATACATGTCATAATATCAATTAATCATGCTAATATCATATACCATAGCATTTAATAGATCACAATGATGTGTACCAAGAATCACATAATAGGGGACCTATCCGGAATCCAAGCTTATGTCCACAAGACAAAGTCACTAATATCAAGGGTTAAACAGTAACATAATAAGCAGTCTTAAACTAAAAAAGTGTGTAAGTGTTTACACACCCAACTATACGCGAAATCCTGAAACTATGCGATTCCACAAGATCCCGAAACGTATGTCTTCACTGCCCCTACAATCGGCCAATACCACCTTTAGATTTCAACCATCCAGCTTATTCACAAATCTCGAAGGATGAATCGTACAAGGTTACTTTCTTACCTCAGTGCCGATTTGGTCTCCTACCAATTCCCGAAACCACACACTAAATCCTCCTTGTAATCGGCCACACTAGCACACACAAAAGTTAGCCTTCGATTTTTGATCAATTAAGGAATAGATCTTAAGATATTAATACGCTTACCTAAATTGACCACCAAATCCCAAAGGCTCCCTGAATTCGGAAATAGCCCTCCCTACAATCGATTTTATCACTTCATTAGAGAATTAAAGGCCATTCGGCCAAAACATAAATCCCGAAAGAAGGATAGAGTTGCCGCACCCTTACCTTAATAATTGCTTTAGCCTTTAAACACCACAGATCGGCACCCACTATTGATGTTAAGGGTTTCGGCTACCACATGGAACAATAATAAGTTAAGATCTCGATTACTATGATTGAAGAAATATCAAAAGAAAGACAAAGAGGTTCGGCCTTACTCAAATCGACCAAGAAGAAAAGAAGAGATCCCTTACCAGAAGATTCGGCTTTGCCCCTAAAAGCAAACCTTGATTTCGGTACTTAGAATGGTGAAAAGAAAAGCGCAAGGGAAAGAAAGATTTGTGAGCCAAATATTCAGCCAAGGTTCTTGATGAAACCGAAAGAGAAACAACAACTTTTCGGCTTTCAAAACAAAATAGAAAAGATAGAAAAGATGGGATCAAGATTCGGCTTGAGTGGTGGTTTGATTCGGAAAGATGGTGAAGACTAGAGAAGATTCGGCAATGAGTTTGAGAGAAGAGAAAGACAATATGAGTGTAAGGGTTTGGTTATGGTGTTTTCGGCCTTAAGGTTTCAAGAAGAAAAGAGAGAGATGAGAGAGATGAGGATTCCGGCTAAGTACCTTAAAAGAAGAAAAAAAAATAACCCGAATGAGCTTAGGGGGGACATTCGGCTATACCAAATGCTCCCAAAACCGATAGCCCCCTTGCTCACAGTCCACTATTCGGCCAAGTCTTCCAAGTGAGCCTGATACACTTCAAACTCCTCAATTTCCCTCATCTACTTCCATCTAACTCCCTCTATCCTTATCCCGAAGAGTCCAACCTGAGCACTCCTCCTTCTAGCTTGTGGCGTCAAAATAAATAAGCAGAAAAGAGATTTCTGCAGCTTGAACCTGAGCTCCCTCATCCATGCATGTGGCGTCACTCCTTTGACACCCTAGTGGCGCCTCCCTTGCCATTTTTCCCATTGCTTCCTTGTGTCAACCTTCCCAAATAGAATTTCTTAACCTCTCTCTCCCTTAGCTCCATTTCCTTAAATGCCAAAACAAAAGTCTTAGCCCTAACTCAGGCCTATCTTAGGGTTATAACTAGACCCCAAAACATGTTAAATGAACATTATAATCAATTCATCACATGCAACATAAGCAAAACGCAGAACCCCATTTTAAGGATGTTACAGTTCTACCCCCTTAAAAATAATTTCGGCCTCGAAATTACCTAATCAAAAGATTTGATGGTATTGTTGCCTCATCACATCCTCGGGTTCCCACGTTGCCTCCTCCGTACCATGGTTTCGCCATAACACTTTCACCAAGGGTACTGACTTCCTACGCAGGACTTTGACATCCTGATCTAAGATCTGTACCGGCTCCTCCTCAAAAGACAAATCCGAGCTTACCTCAATCTTTGCAACTTGTACCACGTGTGATGGATCTGATCGGTAGTACCTAAGCATCGAAACATGGAAGACATCATGAATCTGACTTAACTCTGCCGGTAGCTCGAGCTGATAAGCTACTGGTCCCACTCGCTTCAACACTGTGTATGGCCCGATAAACCTAGGGCTTAGCTTCCCTTTCCGTCCAAATCTTAACACCTTCTTCCATGGCGATACCTTTAGAAAAACTTTATCACCTACCGCATACTCTATATCTCTGCGTTTAAGATAAGCGTAAGACTTCTGCCTGTCCGATGCTTCTTTGAGACGAGCCCGAATCACCTTAACCTTATCCTTAGTTTTTGCCACCAATTCCGGACCCAAAACATGCCGTTCACCCAACTCTATCCAACACGTAGGAGTACGACACTTCCATCTATACAGCGCCTTATACGGTGCCATCTGGATACTCACTTGATAACTATTGTTATAAGCGAATTCCGTCAATGGTAGATACTCCTCCCAACTACCACTGAAATCCAGAATACAGCCTTTTAGCATATCCTCTAAAACTTGAATCACCCTTTCAGATTGTCCATCAGACTGCGGATGAAAAGCTGTGCTAAAATCCAACCTCGTGCCCAAAGCTTGATGCAAAGCCCTTCAAAACCTCGACGTAAACCTAGGATCCCTATCCAAGATGATTGACACTGGTACCCCATGCAACCTTACTATCTCGGCCACATATAACTTGGCTAACTTCTGGAGCGAATAATCAACCCTCACTGGTATGAAGTGAGCTGATTTGGTCAGGCGGTCCATAATCACCCAGACTGAGTCTTTCTTGCTAGGCGTGAGGGGTAGCCCACTGACAAAGTCCATGGTAATCCTTTCCCACTTCCACTGAGGAATCCTTACTAGCTGAAGTAAACCCAATGGCAGCTGATGCTCAGCTTTGATCTACTGACACGTCAGGCACTTACCCACAAACTCGGTCACTTCCCATTTCAACCTCGGCCACCAGAACTACTTCCGCAAATCTCGGTACATCTTGATACCTCTGGGATGCATAGTGTAAGGGCTGCTATGTGCATCCTGAAGAATCCTCTGCCTCAACTCCACATCCTTAGGCATACAAGCTCTTCCTTGGAAACACAGTACTCCATCACTGGTCACACTATAACCCTCTACACCACCATTCTGAACTTGCAACCTCCGCGCATTCAAGCCCTCATCCACTAACTGTTTCTCCTTGATCTGCTCAACCCAAGTCGACTTAATCTGTAATTTCGCTAAAAGACTTCCATCGTTATACAAACTAAGATGAGCAAACATCGCTCTTAAGTCCGCTACCACCTTACGGCTCAACGCGTCTGCCACCACATTAGCCTTGCCCGGATGGTACTCAATCGAGCAATCGTGGTTTTTCAATAGCTCAATCCATCTGTGCTGTCTCAAGTTTAAATCCTTCTGAGTCAGAAGATACTTCAGACTCTTGTGATCTGTGTAGACCAACGACTTCTCTCCATACAGATAATGCCTCCAAATCTTAAGGTAAAAACCACTGCAGCCAACTCCAAGTCATGCGTCGGATAGTTAATCTCATGCAGTCTCAGCTGTCGAGACGCGTACGCCACTACTTTCCCTTCCTGCATCAGCACACATCCCAAACTAGTATGTGATGTATCACAGTAGACCGTGAATATCTTTCCTGCCTCAGGCTTACCAGAACTCGGAGCTTTCGTCAAAATCTTCCTCAACTTATCAAAACTTTCCTGTTGTTTTTCCGTCCACACAAATGGGACTCCTTTCCTCAACAGCTTGGTCAACGGTGCTGCGATCTGAGAAAATCCTTCCACAAATCTCTGGTAATACCCTGCCAGACCTAGAAAACTCTGAATTTCAGCCACCGACCTAGGCGGTTTCCAATCCAACACCGCTTCAATCTTGCGAGGGTCCACTCTAATCCCTTCAGCGGACACTACGTGACCTAAGAAAGTCATCTCCCTAAGCCAGAATTCGTACTTATTGAATTTGGCAAATAGCTGCTTCTCCCTCAGAATTTGCAATACCACCCGTAAGTGTGTATCATGATCCTCCTCAGTCTTTGAGTACACCAATATGTCGTCTATGAATACTACGACAAACTGGTCCAAGTACTGCTAAAACACCCGATTCATCAAGTCCATGAATGCTGTCGGTGTATTAGTTAACCCAAACGGCATTACCAAAAACTCGTAGTGCCCATACCGAGTACGGAATGCCGTCTTGTGCACATCAACCTCTTTCACTTTGAGTTGGTGATACCCCGACCTGAGATCTATCTTCGAGAAAATGATGCACCCTTCAGTTGATCAAATAGGTCGTCAATCTGAGGCAACGGATACCTGTTCTTGATCGTCAACTTGTTCAGCTGGTGGTAGTCTATACACATCCGCATCGTACCATCCTTCTTCTTAACAAAGAGCACAGGTGCTCCCCAAGGAGATATGCTCAGTCGGATGAAACCTCGGTCCAACAACTCTTGAATTTGAGCCTTCAGCTCCACCAATTACTTTGGCGCCATCCTATACGGGGCTATAGACACCTTTGCAGCGATTTGAATGTGTCTCTATCTCAATTCCACTTCCCGATCCAGAGGCAGACCTGAAAGTTCTTCTAAAATACATCAGCGAATTCCTTTACTGTTTGAACATTCTCTACTGCTAACTCCTTAGCCTCCAAAGCACATACTCGAACCAGAAATGCCTCACAGCCCTTCCTGACCATTTTCTCCGCCTTCAGTGCCGAGACCACATTCGATAGGTATTCCTTCCTATTACCTATCATCACCACCTCCTCACCTTCCATTGTCCTCAACACCATGTGCTTAGCTGCGCAATCCAACCTGGCCTGGTACTTTACCAGCCAATCCATCCTGAGAATCAGATCAAACTCCCCAAACGGCAATTTCATCAAATCAGCCAAGAACACGACCCTTTGAAGTTCTAGGGGTACATCCCTATATAGTTTACTTACTTCTATAGAGTGACCTAAAGGGCTTATCATAGTCATCTTTCTAGAAGTAATTTCAGAGTCTAGGTTCATAGTTTCCACTATGCTACTAGCTACATACGAGTGCGTCGAAACCACATCTATTAAAGCATTATAAGAACTTTCAAAGATTAGAAACGTACCGGTTATGACGTCCGGTGCATCACCCTCCTCCCGACACCTCACTGCATAAACCAATCCAGGCTACCTAGCCTCTGCACCACCTGCACCTCTGCCCCGTGTTCCACGACCTCTACCAGATCCATTACCTCCTCTAGCAGCACCACGGCCCCTTTGTGGCTGCTGAACATCCCTCCTGTTCTGAGTACGGTTCTGATCCCCAGACTGCATTCTAGCTGCCCGCTTCGGACAATCCCTCACTCGATGTTCCATTGACTTACACTCAAAATATCCTCTGTTTCCAGTCTAGCATTCCCCCGTGTTAGACTTTCCACACCGAGCACATTGTGACGGCCACTGAGTATTATCAGTAGTAGGCCTAGCAGCTTGATTCGGCCCACTATATCTACCCTATTTTTACTGATTCTTGCTAGACCCAGATGATCCAGCATTTTTTTTATTCCATCCCTTATCCTGATTCCGCCTCACTGACTGTTTCACCTCCTCGGCAACTTTGGCCTTTTCCACTAAGACCGCGAACTCTCTCTCCTGTTGTAGAGTAATCAACAGCCTCAAATCGTCCCTTAATCCATCCTTGAATCTAACATACCGTTCATGCTCGTAGCTATAATACCCCGAGCATATTGGCTCAACCTTAAAAATTCTGCCTCGTACTCCGATATAGATTTATTCCTCTGAACTAGCCTTAAAAATGCCTTCCTTTGCGCATCAATGTAGCTAGACCCTACCTATTTCTTTTGATAAGCTACCTTAAAATAGTCCCAAGTGAGGTCATCCACTGCTGCACTATCCCGAACCGTGAGCCACCACTGGTATGACTCATCCCGAGAAGTGACACTATACCCTTCAATTTTTCCTCAACAGTCAGATCCAAGTCATCCATAATTCGTTCCGTTGCTTCCAACCAATACTCAGCCGTATTAGGAGCCACCCCAGAAACACCTCGAAATACCTCGGCTCCATTAGCTTGAAGTCATTCAGATACGAATTTTTGAGCTCCTGCACCCCCACTAGCTCCAGCCACTCTTTCCAGCACTCGCAGCATCGCCTGGGACACTGCATCTTCTTCCATTTTATCTTGATACTCTATACCAGCAGCTGGTGGTGGTGGTATTTCATTCTCAGACCCTTGACCCGATCTAACGGGCTCCGACACAGTTATTCGGCCTCTACCACGGCCACCACATTACGACCTCGTCCTCTAGAACTCATCCTTCTGGGGTGTAATTATCTGATTAAGAAATTTTTATGAATTAGCTTTTGTACCACTTATTACCCACGAATAAGTTTTATGAAAAGTAATTTGGCAGTGGTTCTTTCGATCATCACACAGTTTTAAGTTCAATTTCCTACCCTCATTCCACGAGTAGGGGTATTCTCGTCATTTTACTACCCAGGGTATTTCTGTAATTTTAACCTATCGGGGTATTTTGGTAATTAAAATAGGATTAATTTGAAAACTTTTACAAATCGTAGATATTTTCAAAAATTTCCTGAAATCGGGTATTTTGGTAATTTCATAAACCAGGGGTATTTTCATAATTTTCATAATCCAGGGGTATTTTCAAAATTTTTTTCCAAAATATGGTTCAAGGTGATTTTACAAAATATAGGTATTTTGAAAATTTTCAATTCAAGGGTACCTCGGCAATTCTCCATACTAAGGGCATTTTGGTAATTTCACAAGTCGAGGTAATTTGGTCATTTTTCAAATCGAGGTATTCGTTTTTTTCCAAAGTAGGGTCTTGTGGTAATTTCAAACTAAAGTTTAAAGTGTTTCAAAACAAAACAGCTGGTCCCTTTCGGGTTTTAGTTATGAAGTTTAGCCTGTGAATAAGTCGTCTTAGCTGGGGTGAACCATCGCTACGCACCAGGTAAGACTCGGGTGAAGATGAGGTGAGTCACTCGAACTGCTTAAATACCAAGCTCCTCCACTGAATCCACTTTTAGACATGCGCACCACTTTACCACACCCTTGGCTCGATGGCGTCTTGTGAGTGTTTGTTTAGTGGATTATTAAGTCTTATGTACTTGAGTTGGGGTAAACTATTCCTAGGGTTCAATAATTCCTATTCTACTAATCTACGATCCCGAAATTCCCCTTTCCCCCCACATACAATTCACACAACAGTCAGAAATACTTACCTGGGCAGATTGGTGCCGGAGACTCGGTGCCATGCAGTTCAACCCATGTACCTTTTTTACAAAACTTTTCAAAGTCAAATTTAAAACATTTTGGGCCTCGGGCCCATAGCTGAGCTTTTGAACTTGGCTCTGATACCAAAATTGTAACACCTCAAACCCGGTCAGCACCTCACAACCAGATCTGGCATGCCACGGAGTGAAAACCTTTTAAATCAAAGTTTGCCGAACAATTTTCTTAGAAAACATTCAAGTTATCTTTGTTATCATATTTAGGTGATGTTACCCGATGGCAACATTTTTTTTCTTAAAACAGTACGATGGTGTTGTAGTTTTAAAAACATAGCATTTTGCCGGTTACTTAGTAAAACCATTTATCTCACATAGTTAAACTATTAGCAATAATAGAAATAACCAAAACAAATCTTAGCGGCCTTATTACATAACCCAAAACCAAAATTTAATAAAATTTAAATAGTAACTAAGAAATCAAGTCCATCGAACATGCATGGCCGCCTCGAGTCCTCCTGGCTCCATCTCCGCAATCTACTCATCTGCAAAATATAAGGGAAGGGGTGAGTCACCAAGACTCAGTGTATAAATCCCCAACCCGATAGTGCATTCACTTACACAAGTTATCAGTAAAACATTCGAACCATGCAAAACATGCAACCCATAACCTAGCCATCCAAACACCTTTAACTACCCTGTGTGGTCAAAACCACTGGTGACCGTAGTCACAAATATATCGGTGTGGTCAAAACCACTGGTGACTGAAGTCACAAATCAAGTGATGGGGCCAACCTATCGTGTGGTCAAAACCACTGATGACAATCTCGTATATAATCTGTAATATCCTGGATTATGGCTTGTGCATTTATGCTTAATTATATGAAATAGCATGTCTTATGTGTTATGAATGTGTTATGTGAATTTTTAGAACCTTGAAATGTAGGGGAAATGCCTTTGAAATATTGAGTTTTAAGTTTAAAAGAGGGAACTGAAGCAAGGTGGCCTTAAGAGAAATTGTAGGTGAATTATGACACAAGAACGAGCTTGGAAAAGTGGCAAGGAGGCGCCACTTAAAGCCCAGTAGGTGACGCCACAAGGAGTGTCAGGGAGGCCTAGGTTCGAGCTACAAGGGAAGCAAAATAAAGGTTTTATTTTGCAGCAGAAATGAGCAGCAAGGGACGGCACTAAGGCTAAATTTTAGGAGCTTTAATCCTTTTATTTTTTTTAGAGATAAATGGTGATAATTAATTTAGATAGGGGATAAATGTTGGATTAATTTTATTAATTTGAATAAGGTGATAATTGAGAGATAAAGCTATCAGAATAGGGAGAGTTGGCCGAATAAGGGTCTCTAGGTAGTTAAAAACAGAGCCAAATCTTTGTGGTTTTAAGCTAGGGTGCCGTCAATTGTAGTATTAAGGTAAGAGTAATTGATTTTTATTCTGATGTTCAAACTCTTTTAGCTGAAATCAAGGTACTAATCCCCTTAATTTCTATGGCCGACTACTTGAAAGAAGTTTCGGGATTTAGGTGTTGTTGACTTCAAGGAAGGATATTTCGGGATTTTAAAGATTCAAGGTAAGACATGTGTATGCTCGGCCAAGGGCTATCTACTTGTGATTTATTGTTAGAATCGGATCTAACATATGTGTATAGGTATTTTGACATCTCTATAACCAAGTGGTGCTTTTAGGATTTGGGATTTACAAGGTAAGTGAATATGTTATTCGGCCAAGGCCCTATTTTGGTACTTAAATCTATTCCTTACTTCGTTTAAAAGCCGAAAAATTAACCTGTAAAGTGATTTGGTGGCTAGCCGATTTCAAGGGTGAACATCACAAGTTTCGGGATTTGTGGAGTGATTAAAACAATAGCAAGGTAAGGATTCGGGATTTGATTATTTGGCCAAATGGCCTTTGGCTAAAATACTATATGTTGGCCAAATATAGGGGCTAGGGATCTAGGATGCTAGATCGGGATTTTCAGGATTTCAGTGAATTCGCTAAGTTAATCAGGTGTGTACCCCCCACACTATCTCTTAATCAGATCTATGGCAACGTTTAAAATATATATGTATGTGCTCTTAAATAATGTGAATATGGCTAAGGTACCATGCAATGGTACAAAGTACTCAGGTATGTTTTCCTACTCCAACTAGGAATATAATACGATCTATTATGGCACATAGGTGCAAATATAAGAATGTGAATAAAGCATAATATTGCATATGTTGTATGACATGGGCATATGGGTGATATATGAAGGGGAAGTGAATTGGTGGTTCTATACCCCAATATAAGAATGTGGTGACTTATGTCACAATATAAGAATGTGGTGACTTATGTCACAGAAATATATATCTGGTGGCTATGCCACGAATTTTATAAGGGCGATGAACACGTCAACTGCAGCGACTGCCTTCGATGGTGTATAACGGATGGAGGGTTGACTTAGTAGTCCCCACGATGTACAGGTTGGTGCGGGTGATGTGTAGTGGATGGCTATCTAGGTTTGGGTTCGGGTTTGCATCATATTATTTAAATGATATATGTACATGTATGATTTGATATGCCTGAATTTGTTAGGACTTAGTGTTGTGGTTACACATTGAGTCTGTTGACTCAACCCTTGTGGGATTGTTTTTCAGGTGACACTCAGTAATGGATCGGGTCGGGAGAAGCTCAGGGGTGGCCATGCACAATTCGAAGATTGTTATGTTTTGTTTTTTTTTTAGTTCTAAATTCCCAAGTTTTGAATTATTTTCGGGTTTTATTTGATGTAATAAGGCCAAAGTATTAATTTGTTTATGCATGCTTTTAAATTACATAGTATGATATAATTATTGTCGAATTAATGTTAAAAGTAAAATTTTCTTAAGTATAAATATCAAGTGTTTTGACACCTAATCAACACGGAAATTTAAGTTCGAACCCAACCCAAATCAACTATTTTCGAAAACACACAAGATTTTGGCAAAGCCCAAATAGAATTCGAAAGGTTTTTCTTTAGAAGCATGCCAGATCCAGTCAGGGCTTGTGGGCCAAGTTTGGGGTGTTTCAGTTTGGTATCAGAGCCCGGTTCAAAACTTAGCCTTGAGGGCTTTTAGGGCCCAAAACGTATTCTGTCTTTTGAAAGTGGATTTTTCTAAGTAATAAGTAGGTTTTTCTAGCATGGCACCTGAGTCTCCAGCCCGAAGTCCACCAGGGAAGTACCCCTAGCTCTTCTGTGAATCATATATGGGGATATATAAGGACGTAGATTAGTGGACTAGGAATTAAACCCTAGGGCTAGTTTACCCCAACATGAGAATTACATAAAACTTTAATGCACAATTAAACAAACCTGTGTCTAAGTCGCCGAGTTAGGGTGTGGCAACCGTTGTGCGCATGTGTAGGATTGGTTTCAGTGGGAGCTTGGTATTTAAGCAGTCCTAGTGACTCACCTCCTACCTACTTGAATCCTACCTGGTGCGTAGTGATGGTTCATCCTAACCAATAGGACTCAGCCACAGGCTAAACCTAATATCTAAAACTCGAAAGGGACTGGCTATATTTTTTATATAGAAACCCTAGTTTTAAAATCACCAAATTATCCCTTGATGTGTAGGAAAACTATTTAGAAAACTTTTCCAAAATATTCTCGATTTATTAAAATGACCTAAATACCCTGGTTGAAAAATTTTTTACTAAAATGCCCTTGGTTCATAAAATTTCTAAACTACCCACAGTTGTTCCCAAGATTCTTTTACTTTACAAATATCCAAAAACTTTACAAAATATCAAAGACATCCTGATTTGGAAATTTTACGAAATTACCCTTGATTTGCAAAATGACCAAATTACCCTTAACTTGTACAAATGACCAAAATACCCTCAGAAAGGAAAACTACCAAAGTACCCTCAATCTAGAAATCTTTAAAAATACCCTCATTTTGGAAAGTCACCAGGAACCATATTTTGTGAAAAATTACCGAAATGACCCTGGCTTGTAAAATTACAAAAATACCCCTAGTGTATAAAATTACCATTTCACCCTTGAAATTTACTTAGCAAGTATTCTAATTTTATAAAAATATCAACAATCTCTATTTTGAAACATTTTCAAATACCCTAATTTGAAAATTACCAAAATACCCCTATAGGATAAAATTACAAAAATACCCCTAGGTAGTGGAAAACAACAAACAACGACAATTACAACATTTCTCTATAATGAACGCAAGTTCATGTGTGTGACTAAATGAATGATGTGAGACTGTATGTGTATGAATCGAAAGAATTACTTCCTCGAACTACTAAACATAAAACTGTTCGTGATAAATCAGTGGAACAAAACTAATGCATAAAATTCTTTAATCAGATAAACGCAGAGTGAAAGTATGAATTCAAGGGGACATGGTCGTAACGTGCGTGGCCGTGGAAGAGGCCGAATGACTGTCTCTGAACCCGTTAGATCGGGTCAAGTCTTAGAATAAATGCCACCACCACCACTAATCGCTGATGTGGAATATCAAGATTAGACGGGGGATGATGCAGTGTCACAGGCGATGTTGTGGGTTTTGGAAAGGGTGGCTGGAGTAAGTGGAGGCATGAGAGCTCAAAAGTGGATACCTGAACAACTTCGAGCCAATGGAGCTGAGGTGTTCTGTGGTATATCAGGTGTGGCACCCAGTACCGCTGAGTATTGGTTGGGAAGCGACTGAGCGGATTATGGATGAGCTCGACTTAACTGACGAGGAAAAGCTGAAAGGGTTGGTGTCGCTCCTCCACGATGAGTCATATCAATGGTGGCTCACGGTGCGGGATAGTGCTTCAGCTGAGGATCTTACTTGGGAATATGTTAAGGTGGCATATCAGAAGAAGTATGTCGCACGCATTATATTGATGCGCAGAGAAAGGCTTTTCTGGGGCTGGTTCAAGGGAACAAGTCCGTAGCTGAGTACGAAGCGAAATTCCTAAGGCTAAGCCGTTATGCTCGAGGCATAGTGTCGACTGAGCATGAGCGGTGTGTCTGGTTTGAAGATGGACTAAGGGATGACCTGAGGTTATTAATAGCTCCACAACAAGAGTGAGTTTGCGGAGTTGGTGGAGAAGGCTAAGGTAGCCGAGGGTATCAAGGATTCTGTAAGCCAGAACACTGATCGAAACAGATAGAAGAGAGGTTTTAGGTCGTCTGGATCGTCAGGGAATGTGCAAAAGATGCCTAGAGTTGATGGGCCGCAAGGTCAGCGGGCTGTGACAGGAGGGCAGTACCGTACTTGCGATCAGTGTGGAAAGAAGCATCTAGGAGAATGTTAGAAGAAGACAGGAGGATGTTTCAAATGTGGGTTTAAGGACCACATGATTAAGGACTGTCCTATGAGACAGGATGGGAATCGGCCAGCAGCTCAAGGTGTTACTCAGGCTAGAAGAGGCAGACAGCAGCCTCAGCGAGGGCGTGGTCCGAATGGTAGAGGAAATAGTATCGAAAGAGGACGTGGAACACCGGATGAGGTAGTGGTAACACAGAGGCAAGACAACTGGGCTTGGTGTATGCGGTTCACCGTAGGGAGGATGGTGACGCACCGGACATTATAATCGATATGTTCTTTATTTATGGCAAGCCTTATGTGGCTTTAATTGATGTGGGCTCGACCCATTCTTATGTTGCATGTAGAGTAGTTGAAACTCTAGACATAGCCTCTGAACTTTCTGATAGGGAGATGACTGTAGTAAGCCCACTAGGTCAAACTGTAGTGGTGAATAAGATCTTTCGGAGTGTACCTTTAGAAATTCAAGGCGTAGTATTTTCTGCCGACTTGATGGAACTTCCCTTCGGAGAATTCGATCTCATACTTGGTATGGACTGGCTAGTGGAACATCAGGCTGTATTGGATTGTGAAGCCAAACGAATGAAGTTAAGGACCCTTGAGGATGAGGTGATGGTTATGATAGGAGAAAGAAAAAACTACTTGTCTAATGTAGTTTCAGCACTTAAGGTTGAGAAGATGGTTCGGAAGGGGTGTAAGGCATTTTTGGCCTTCATTTGTACTTTGGATACAAATGAAGGAGGAGTTAGTGGAGTTAGAACTGTAAGGGAATTTGTGGATTTCTTTCCAGAGGAATTACCCGGAATACCCCCGGATAGGGAGGTGGAGTTTGGAATTGACTTACTGCCAGGTACAGCTCCTATGTCCATTGCCCGGTACAGAATGGCACCAAAGGAGTTGGTTAAGCTCAAGGCTCAAATCCAAGAATTGTTAGAACGTGGGTTTATTTGACCCAGTGTGTCTCCATGGGGAGCACCGGTCTTATTTGTGAAGAAGAAGGACGAAACTATGCGCATGTGCATAGATTATCGTCAGTTGAACAAGCTGACCATCAAGAACAAGTACCCTTTGCCAAGGATCGACGACTGCTTGATCACCAAAAGGCGCAGATTTTGAAGATAGATCTACGGTCGGGATATCATCAGCTTAAGGTGAAGGAGGCTGATATCCATAAGACGGCTTTCCGAATAAGGTACGGGCATTATGAGTTCTTGGTAATACCGTTCGGTTTGACTAATGCCCCAGCCGTGTTTATGGACATGATGAACTAGGTTTTCCAACCCTATTTAGACCGATTTATCGTTGTGTTCATAGACAATATCTTGGTGTATTTGAAGTCGGAGGAAGAACACGATGAGCACCTCCGAGTTGTGTTGCAAGTGTTGAGGGGGAAGAAGCTTTACGCCAAATTCAGCAAGTGTGAATTTTGGCTTAAGGAAGTTACATTTTTAGGACATGTGGTATCTGCTGAAGGAATAAGGGTAGATCCTCAAAAAGTTGAGGCAGTTTTGGATTGGAAACCTCCTAGGTCGATGGCAGAAGTTCGAGTTTCTTAGGATTGGCAGGCTATTATAGACGGTTTGTGGAAGGGTTCTCGTCGATAGCCGCGCCCCTGACAAAGTTGTTAAGGAAGGAAGTGCCTTTCGTATAGACCGATAAGCAACAGGAGAGCTTTGAGAAGCTTAAAAGGGTCTTGACCAAAGCTCCAGTTCTGATTCAGCCGGAGGCATGGAAGGATTTTGTGGTGTATTGTGATGCTTCCCATACAGGATTGGGATGCGTATTAATGCAAGATGGGAAAGTAGTTGCGTATGTATCTCGACAACTGAGGCCACACGAGGTTAACTACCCGACGCATAACTTGGAATTGGAGGCAGTGGTCTTTGCCCTTAAGGTGTGGGGCACTATTTATATGGAGAGAAGTCGGTAATCTACACAGACCACAAGCGTCTTAAGTATCTGCTGACTCAGAAGGAGTTAAATCTGAGACAACGAAGGTGGGTAGAATTATTAAAGGACTACGATTGCTCTATAGAATATCACCCAGGCAAGGAAAATGTAGTGGCGGATGCCCTAAGTCAGAAGGTAGTGTCGGATCTGAGGGCGATGTTCGTGCATCTAAGCTTGTATGATGATGGAAGTCTGTTGGCGAGCGCAAGTTAAATAACGTCGTTGAATGAAGTGAAAGAGGGACAGTTGGTGGATGAGGATCTAAGTGTTAAGTTGCGACAAGTGCAGAATAGAGAGTTAGAGGGTTATGGTGTTAATGAAGAGGGAGTATTGTGCTTCAAGGGTAAGGTCTGTATGCCGAAGGACGAGGAACTTAGGCAAAGAATTCTTCGAGAATCGCATAGTAGCCCTTATGCTATGCATCCTGGAGGCACTAAGTTGTACAGAGATCTAAGGGAACAGTTTTGGTGGCCTGGTCTGAAGAAGGAAGTTACTGAATTTGTTGGCAAATGCTTGAGGTGTCAACAAGTTAAGGCAGAGCACCAAGTTCCGTCGGGATTGCTTCAGCCAATACAGATTCCCCAGTGGAAGTGGGAGAGAATTACCATGGACTTCGTTAGTGGGCTTCCCCTTACGCCTACTAAGAAGGACTCGGTATGGGTGATAGTGGATCGGTTGACAAAGTCCGTGCACTTCATTCTAGTGTGGATGGATTATTCTTTGCAGAAGTTGGCGAGGTTATATGTGGCAGAAATTGTGAGGTTGCATGGAGTTTTGGTATCGATCATTTCAGATAGGGACCCAAGGTTCACGTCTCGATTTTGGAGAGCACTACATCAAGCTTTAGGCACCAGATTGGACTTTGCTACGACTTTTCATCCGCAGTCAGACGGGCAATCTGAACGAATAATCTAAGTGTTGGAAGATATGTTGAGAGGCTTGTGATAAACTTTAGAGGAAGTTGGGAGGACTATTTGCCTTTAGCAGAATTTGAGTACAACAACAGCTATCAAGCTAGTATTCGCATGGCACCGTATGAAGCATTGTATGGACGGAGGTGTCGCACTCCTACATGTTGGACGGAATTAGGGGAACGTCGAGTTTCGAGTCCAGAGATTGTGGCAGAATCTGAAGAGAAGTTTAGTGTAATTAAGACGCAGTTAAAAAAGCATCGATAGGCGTAAGTCGTGAGATCTCAAATGGAAGGAAATAGAATTTGATGTGGGAGATCAAGTGTTTCTTAAGGTTTCGCCTTGGAAAAAGGTAATGAGATTTGGTCGGAAAGGGAAGTTAAGTCCAAGGTTTATAGGACCTTATAAGGTTTTGAAGCGAATTGGACCAGTGGCATATCAGTTGGAGTTGCCACCGGAGTTGAAGTAGATGCACGACGTATTCCATGTTTCCATGCTACGTCATTATCGATCGGATCCATCTCATATAGTGCCGGTTGAAGAGGTGGAGATAAGGCCAGATTTGTCCTACGAGGAGGAGCCAATTCAGATTTTAGAACGAGATGTGAAAGTGTTACGGAGGAAATCAGTTCCTCTAGTCAAAGTGTTATGGTGTAATCATGGATCGAAAGAAGCTTCGTGGGAGCGAGAAGAGACGATGCAACAACAAAGACCTCACTTATTTGGTCGGGTAATTTCGAGGACTAAATTATTTTAAGGGGTAGAAGCGTAATATCTGGATTATGGCTTGTGCATTTATGCTTAAATATATGAAATAGCATGTCTTATGTGTTATGAATGTGTTATTTGAATTTTTAGAACCTTGAAATATAAGGGAAATGCCTTTGAAATATTGAGTTTTAAGTTTAAAAGAGGGAACTGAAGCAAAGTGGCCTTAAGAGAAATTGTAGGTGAATTATGACACAAGAACGAGTTTGGAAAAGTGGCAAGGAGGCGCCACTTAAAGCCCAGTAGGTGACGCCACAAGGAGTGTCAGGGAGGCCTAGGTTCGAGCTACGAGGGAAGCAAAATAAAGGTTTTATTTTGCAGCAGAAATGAGCAGCAAGGGACGGCACTAAGGCTAAATTTTAGGAGCTTTAATCCTTTTATTTTTTTTAGAGATAAATGGTGATAATTAATTTAGATAGGGGATAAATGTTGGATTAATTTTATTAATTTGAATAACGTGATAAGTGAGAGATAAAGCTATCAGAATAGGGAGAGTTGGCCGAATAAGGGTCTCTAGGTAGACTAATTTTGGCAGAAAAAGGAAAAGGGTGGCTATTCTTCATTCTTTCTTTTCCTTTGCTGAATTCTCTAGGCAAGCCTTCTCTTTTTCTTTTGTTTGACAAAACCGAAAATCCTCTTCCCCAACTCTCTCAATTCTTTCTTTCTTTTTCCCCCCAGCCGATTCATACTTAAGCCTCTATAATATTCTTTCTCATCTCTTTCTTATCGCCACTACTGTTAAAAGCAGAAGCCGAATCTTTGTGGTTTTAAGCTAGGGTGCTGTCGATTGTAGTATTAAGGTAAGAGTAATTGATTTTTATTCTGATGTTCAAACTCTTTTAGCCGAAATCAAGGTACTAATCCCCTTAATGTCTATGGCCGACTACTTGAAGGAAGTTTCGGGATTTAGGTGTTGTTGACTTCAAGGAAGGATATTTCGGGATTTTAAAGATTCAAGGTAAGACATGCGTATGTTCGGCCAATGGCTATCTACTTGTGATTTAATGTTAGAATCAAATCTAACATATGTGTATAGGTATTTTGACATCTCCATAACCAAGTGGTACTTTCGAGATTTGGGATTTACAAGGTAAGTGAATATGTTATTCGGCCAAGGCCCTATTTTGGTACTTAAATCTATTCTTTACTTCGTTTAAAAGCCGAAAAACTAACCTGTAAAGTGATTTGGTAGCTAGCCAATTTCAAGGGTGAACATCACAAGTTTCGGGATTCACTACATCAAAACAGACTTTCAACGGCATTTTTTTAGGCTTTTAGCGGCGTTTATAAGCGCCACTAATAGTATTTGCGGCGCTTTCGAAAGCGCCGCAAAAAATGCCGCTAAAATAGACGCCGCTAAAGTTAGCGGCGTTTATGAGAAAAAAATGCCGCTAAAGGTCACGACTTTTAGCGGCGCTTTTCCCAAAACGCCGCTAAAGGTCACGACTTTTAGCGGAGCTTTTCCCAAAAACGCCGCTAAAGATCATGACTTTTAGCGCGCTTTTCCGCCGCTAAAGGTCACGACTTTTAGCGCGCTTCCAAAACGCCGCTAAAGGTCACGACTTTTAGCGCGCTTTCAAAAACGCCGCTAAAGGTCACGACTTTTAGCGGCGCTTTTCCAAAAACGCCGCTAAAGGTCACGACTTTTAGCGGCGCTTTTCCCAAAAACGCCGCTAAAGGTCACGACTTTTAGCGGCGCTTTTCCTAAAAACGCCGCTAAAGGTCACGACTTTTAGCGGCGCTTTTTCTAAAAACGCCGCTAAAAGTCGTGAAAAATAAAAAAAATTACAAAAAAAGAATAAGATTAAAATATTAAAAAAATTAAGCAAAAATTAGTAAAATTAAACATTTTTCAGCCCATAACATTTAAACCAGAAAAAAAATTAAGCCAATCAATACTAAAATTTTAATTAACAAATTAAGCCACACCGTAAAACCAGCCAATAAAAGAAGCAGGGAAAAGAAACTAGTTACAGACACTTTCTAGATTACTCTCATTTTTTTGGAACTGCAAGAATCAAAGAACATTTCACTAATTCTGAATATATACATAGTTTAAAATGTAAAATCCAATATGAATAACAAAAGGTGAGTGTGTTTGTAATGAGACATTAAAGGTTATCATAATTTAATGCATAAAATGACATAACCTCATCCTAAAACCAATAGTAACAAATCAATATGTAAAATATATTTACTTTCAAATAGTGAAGTGTTAAAATAAGGCATCAAACAATTATTAATTCATGTATCTAAAAGCTTTGCTACATAATACTCTATCCCCAAAGAAATGCTCTTCTATGTTACTTGGATTTGGGAGCAAATGTCATCTCCCACTTTACTTGATTCATGTACATATCTAAGTGATAAAAGAAAGCTACATCAGTGCATGATAAGCAGATATCAATGAAACGACCAACGTAGTAGTATAAAAGGAGTACATGTTTCATTGCATAAAGACTCAAATTTGTCCCGCAACATTGAAGAGGAAAAACAAGAAATAAGACATACTATATAATGGTTAAGAGAAGTAAGTGAGGCACCAAATAAAATTAACAAAATCCTCAACTGGACACCTAAGATGGTCATGTCTGGAAAAGTAGTGACTTAAGTACTACCTAAATTAACACCGAAAGTGGCACCAACTTTGATACTGGATATAAATGCTCCTACTACTTGCTCCATTACATTATATTATCATTTTATTCACTAATCAACTTAGTTCCATATGGCCAAAACGTTCCATTAGAATTAACATTATCCAAACAAAGCGGCGAGTTGAAAGCGATTGCTTTATGTGTAAACATCACTAGCTAGGAGTGAATGTGGTGACTAAATTATAGAAATTAAAGGGACGGTTACATTACAACTCGCAAAATAATAATCGAAAAAAGAAGGCATGATAAGCGAAAGACAATGCATACCTCTATATTCCCATGTAAAGAGGTAATGACCGAAAATTTGCCATAAATTAGCACCAATATTAGTATCGATTAAAAGTAGTCCTTAAAAGCTCTACACCCAAAATCAATGTAAAGCTAAGCCAGGATAATCTTGAAGCACAAAAGGGTAGATCATAACATGTCATTTTATTTCCCAATGAATCTCTTAACACATTGCAATTCATTCAAATGAAAAAGAATTTCAATTACCATATAGTAAGGCATATTATCAACATTATTGACAAAAGGGAATGACATGCATAAGAAATTTATAACATAATTTTAAATAAAGTGAAAAAAAGTTATTGGCACATCGGATAACAAACTTGTCCCACATGGGGTCATCTTTGAGAATGAAGTTAAGTTCTTGATGGAAAGAGTCCCGCATTTCCTTCTTCCCACCACGAAAAGCGCCTTTGAAACACCCCAAACCCGCCCACGAGAATGGATGGATCTGTATGTTCCTCAAGTAACTCGATCCAAATTCATTCAATATTTTGAAAATCGTGAGTTTTGGAAGATAGCTCGTTGTGGGTTGGGCTTGAGTTGAAAACAAATTTGTTTTATAACAAAACCCATTTGTTTCAAGTGACAAAATATTTAAACTCATTTCATATTAAGTGGGCTTACTCTTTATAAAGCCCTAAACTCATAACATAGTAATTATAGTAGAAATAAAAATTAAATCACGGTGGCCTTATTACATAAAATGAAACCCAAAATAATAAATTGTACAAGACTTTAAAATAAAATAAATATTCAAATTAAACTGAACTTCAAGTCGATCATGGCCACCACAAGTTCTGCCGTCCGGTCCATTATTGCTCATCACCAAACATATTCCCACAACGGGTGAGTCGATAGACTCGGTGTGTAACCAACACTAAACATAATAGAAATAGGCACACCATAAAATCATATGCATATAAAATTCAATATCATGATGCAAACCCGAACCCAAACCTATATGCCATCCGCTACACTCCACCGTACCAACCTCGCATAACCGTGGGGACTACTAAGTCAACCCTCCATCCGCTACACTCCATCGAAGGCGTCATTGCAATGACGTGCTCATCGCCCATCGATAATATTGTGGCATAGCCACCAATGTGATGTAACCGGTTACCACTTAGTGAGACCGAAGTCATCACATTCACTTAGTGAGACCAAGTCATCACATTCACTTAGTGAGACCAAGTCATCACTTTCACTTATAACGCTGGTGAGACCGTAGTCAACACCTTCTTCCCTTTCACATAAATCCCGAATGCCCCAAATTATAAATATCATGCATAACATATTTTTATTTCACTTTCACATCACTTTTCACTTGTATAACATTTATTTCGAAATCCTAGTAGAAGTAGGAAAACGTACCTGAATACTTTGTACCATAATATGGCACTTTAGCCACTTTCTTTCACTTTCACATTAACATATATAACATATTTAAACCATAAAACTATTAAGAATAGTGTGGAATACACACGGTACCTTAGCCATATTCTTACACTTTCATATTAACACATATAATGAATTAAAGTCAAATCTATCAAGATTTAGTGTAGGGTACACACCTGATTTGCTTAACGATTCCTTGAGAAAGCTAGATCTAAAGTTTAGATCCTTAGTCCCTACATTTGATTCATCATTTATTACTTAGCATAAATTCTATTTGGCTTATGATATCCAAATCCTAGTAGGATTTGTAAAAGACTTACCTTTGATGCCGATTTGGTGTTTATTCAAATGCCGAAAACTTGGTTTTCCTTCACTTGATATTCGGCCAACCTTGAATCTCAATATGGGTTAGTTTTCGGCTTTTTAATAATTAAAGAACTGATCTAGATAATCATACAAGCCTTGGCCGAATACTTTTAGGTGCTTACCTTGTGGATTTTAAATCCCGAAATTCACCGAATAACTAGGGAACACGTGGCCTATGGTGTACCTTCGGGAAAAGAACTTCTCCTTCCATGATTTGGCCAAGATTAATAATCGAAATTAGTCCCTAAATTTTGATAAGTCTAAAATATAAAAGAATGGAAAACTAAACTTGGATCTTACCCTTATTTGAAGGAATCGATTGCACCTTCACTTCAACCTTCAGAGATTCGGCTTAGAGACTTGATGAACAATCGGCTATGATTCCCTTATGTATTTGGTTTCAAAGATGAAAGAAGAGAGGAATAATAGGCTTAGGAGGAAATCGGCTAGGAGGCTTAAAAGAAAAGAAGAAAAGAATGGATGCTCAAGAAGAATATTCTAGCAGAGGAAAAGAGAGAGGAGAATGAATAATGAATGGCCCTAGTCCCTCCTTTTATAGCCGAATTTACTAGGCCAAGAATCCTTTACTTGGCCATCACTCTTCCTTATTTTCCTAATTAAAGAATAATTTATCCACCTATTTAGTCAATTTTAAAGAGAATAAAACTCTTCTCCTAAGAGTCCCTATTGCAGTCCATTGCTTCCTCTCTAAGTAATTAAATAAAAAATTACTTAAATCTTTAGCTAGGTGCCGTCCAACTCTTGGGCTTCTAGAAGCAAAATAAAACTTATTTTATTTGCTTCTTATGTGACTCGAACTCAAGCCCAACACCCTTGCATGTGGGCCATTTCCTAGGGCTTTAGGTGGCATCTTCAGGCCACATTTCCAAGTCCGTTATTGGGTCAAATTTTATGTTCTTTATATTTTTAGGGTCACTTGGCCCTAAGCTCCCCTTTGGGCTCTTAAATTCGACATTCCGAGGTCATTTTTAAGTTTCCTAAAATTTTCATGCTCAGATTTTCCAAGTTTCCAAAATGTTTAGTTTCCTATTTTGGTTTGGTTTCAAAATGTTTATTTTCCTATTTTGGCTTGGTTTCCAAAATGGTCACTTTCCTATTTTAGTTTAGTTTCCAAAACTTAACATTTCTAAAGCATTTCTTACATTTTCATACATCTCCTTGCATTTCCACACATTTCCATACATTTCCATATATTTCCATACATTTCCATACA
This sequence comes from Gossypium rotundifolium, assembly GCA_025506655.1. Classification (NCBI taxonomy): domain Eukaryota; kingdom Viridiplantae; phylum Streptophyta; class Magnoliopsida; order Malvales; family Malvaceae; genus Gossypium; species Gossypium rotundifolium. The sequence continues at coordinate 33,841,803 of CP106729.1, forward strand.
TTTCTTACATTTCCATATATTTCCATACATTTCCATACATTTCCATACATTTCCTTACATTTCCTTTCATTTCCTTACATTTCCTTTCATTTCCTTTCATTTCCTTTCATTTCCTTTCATTTCCTTACATTTTCCTTATATTTCCTTACATTTCCCTACATTTCCTTACATTTCCTTACATTTCCTTACATTTCCTTACATTTCCTTACATTTCCTTACATTTCCTTACATTTCCTTATATTTCCTTACTTTTCCTTACATTTCCTTTCATTTTCTTTCATCTTAGGGTTCTTGAAACTCTTCGAACACATCCAACACACCCATCGATCCCACTATCTCATGAATTATGCACTAACGCATAACCCCTAATCTAGGATGTTACAGCTTCTACCCCTTAAAATAATTTCGTCCTCGAAATTACTTACTATCGCTCATCCGCATGCAGTCTAACTCACCACACTACGCTTTTGTCAGACTCGATCTTAAAGAACTATCATACTTTCTAGGCACATTCTCTAAGTTCACGTTCCTTAGAACTCATTTCTAACGTCGCGATTTAATTAAAAAAAATTTTATGAATTAGTTCTTGTTTTACTTGATTACCCGCGAAGAAGTTTTATGGAAAGAATTTTTAGAAGTGGTTCTTTCGTATCATACAAACACACAGTCTTTTCCATTCATTCATTCATCCATCAAACAAGTATGAACTTTCGTTCATTCAGAGAAACGTTGTAGTTTTTATTGTTGTTTGTTGTTGTTTTCCACTACCCGGGGTATTTTCGTAATTTTTCAGAAGAAACACGTTCCTTGGTGTTTTTGTCAAAATTTAGTTTGAAAATTTTGAAGTCTAGGGTAATTTGAAAAAAAAATTTTAAATCTGGGGTTATTTCGGTAGTTTTTAACCTCAGGGGTATTTTGGTAATTTCTCATAAATCAGGGTAAATTTGTAAAATTTAATAAATCAGTGGTATTTCAAAAGTGGGAAAATTCTGAGGGTTCTTTTCGAAAATTGTTCCTTCAAAATGGGAATGTTGCAAAAATTTTGAAAATCAGGGTCATTTTGGTAATTTTGTAAGTTAGGGGCAATTTTGTAATTTTCCAAAATCAAGATATTTTTGATAGTTTTGCAAGTTAGGGTTTTTTTTTTGAATATTTATAAAATAATGAAATTTTGGTAAAACTATTGAATAGTTGAATCATTTTATAAACTAAGGGCATTTTGGTAATTTTACCACTAAGGGCATTTTTGTAATTTTTATGGATCAAATTTTTTTTTCGAAAATAATTGTGTACAGAAATAGTTTTCGTGAATTAAGGATAAGAGAAAGAAAGTGATTTAAGAATTTTAATATCAAGTGTTAAAAAAATTGGCTAATTCCCTTTCGGGTTTTAGTTATTGAGTTTAGCCTATGACCGAGCCTTCTTGGTCGTGGTGAACCAAAGCTACGCACTGTGCAGGATTCGAGTGGAGAGGAGGTGAGTCACGGATCGCTTAAATACCAAGCTCCCACTCAAACTATTCCTAGACATGCATGGGGTTGCCACATCCACTAAGTCCTCTAGATTAGGGTGAACCGCTACGCACTGTAGGATTCAAGAAGAGGAGGTGAGTCACTAGGACCTGCTTAAATACCAAGCTCTTCAGATCCACTCCTAGACATGCGTACCATGGTTGCCACACCCTAGCTTAATTGACTTAGTCATAGGTTGGTTGAGTGCCTTAAATCTTATGTGTTTGTGTTTGAGTAGTCTAATCCTAGGGTTCAAGTTCCTATCATGCTATTCTACGCTCCATGCCTTTTCTACCCTTATATAAATCACGTAATCACACATAGAGTTAGGGGTACTTACCGTAGATCATGGTTGGAGACTTAGGGCCATGTCTTAATACTGCCCATTTGAAAAATACTTTCATAAAACTCATTTGGCCTTATTTTAAAAACGTTTTGGGCCTCGAGCCACAGTAGAGAGTTTGAACTCAGCTCGATACCAAATTGAAACACCCCAAACCCGCCCACGAGAATGGATGGATCTGTATGTTCCTCAAGTAACTCGATCCAAATTCATTCAATATTTTGAAAATGTGAGTTTTGGAAGATAGCTCGTTGTGGGTTGGGCTTGAGTTGAAAACAAATTTGTTTTATAACAAAACCCATTTGTTTCAAGTGACAAAATATTTAAACTCATTTCATATTAAGTGGGCTTACTCTTTATAAAGCCCTAAACTCATAACATAGTAATTATAGTAGAAATAAAAATTAAATCACGGTGGCCTTATTACATAAAATGAAACCCAAAATAATAAATTGTACAAGATTTTAAAATAAAATAAATATTCAAATTAAATCTGAACTTCAAGTCGATCATGGCCACCACAAGTTCTCGCCGTCTCCATTCCATTATCGCTCATCACCAAACATATTCCCACAACGGGTGAGTCGATAGACTCGGTGTGTAACCAACACTAAACATAATAGAAATAGGCACACCATAAAATCATATGCATATAAAAATTCAATATCATGATGCAAACCCGAACCCAAACCTATATGCCATCCGCTACACTCCACCCGTATTCAACTCAGACAACCGTGGGGACTACTAAGTCAACCCTCCATCCGCTACACTCCATCGAGGCGGTCATTGCAATGACGGCGTGCTCATCGCCCATCGATAATATTGTGGCATAGCCACCACTGTGATGTAACCGGTTACTACTTAGTGAGACCAAGTCATCACATTCACTTAGTGAGACCGAAGTCATCACATTCACTTAGTGAGACCAAGTCATCACTTTCACTTATAACGTTGGTGAGACCGTAGTCAACACCTTCTTCCCTTTCACATAAATCCCAATGCCCCAAATTATAAATATCATGCATAACATATTTTTATTTCACTTTCACATCACTTTTCACTTGTATAACATTTATTTCAAATCCTAGTAGAAGTAGGAAAACGTATGCTGAATACTTTGTACCATAATATGGCACTTTAGCCACTTTCTTTCACTTTCACATTAACATATATAACATATTTAAACCATAAAACTATTAAGAATAGTGTGGAATACACACGGTACCTTAGCCATATTCTTACACTTTCATATTAACACATATAATGAATTAAAGTCAGAATCTATCAAGATTTAGTGTAGGTACACACCGATTTGCTTAACGATTCCTTGAGAAAGCTAGATCTAAAGTTTAGATCCTTAGTCCCTACATTTGATTCATCATTTATTACTTAGCATAAATTCTATTTGGCTATGATATCCAAATCCTAGTAGGATTTGTAAAAGACTTACCTTTGATGCCGATTTGGTGTTTATTCAAATGCCGAAAACTTGGTTTTCCTTCACTTGATATTCGCCAACCTTGAATCTCAATATGGGTTAGTTTTCGCTTTTTAATAATTAAAGAACTGATCTAGATAATCATACAAGCCTTGGTCGAATACTTTTAGGTGCTTACCTTGTGGATTTTAAATCCCAAATTCACCGAATAACTAGGGAACACGTGGCCTATGGTGTACCTTCTGAAAAGAACTTCTCCTTCCATGATTTGGCCAAGATTAATAATCAAATTAGTCCCTAAATTTTGATAAGTCTAAAATATAAAAGAATGGAAAACTAAACTTGGATCTTACCCTTATTTGAAGGAATCGATTGCACCTTCACTTCAACCTTCGAGATTCGGCTTAGAGACTTGATGAACAATCGGCTATGATTCCCTTATGTATTTGGTTTCAAAGATGAAAGAAGAGAGGAATAATAGGCTTAGGAGGAAATCGGCTAGGAGGCTTAAAAGAAAAGAAGAAAAGAATGGATGCTCAAGAAGAATATTCGGAGGAGGAAAGAGAGAGGAGAATGAATAATGAATGGCCCTAGTCCCTCCTTTTATAGCCGAATTTACTAGGCCAAGAATCCTTTACTTGGCCACCACTCTTCCTTATTTTCCTAATTAAAGAATAATTTATCCACCTATTTAGCCAATTTTAAAGAGAATAAAACTCTTCTCCTAAGAGTCCCTATTGCAGTCCATTGCTTCCTCTCTAAGTAATTAAATAAAAATTACTTAAATCTTTAGCTAGGTGCCATCCAACTCTTGGGCTTCTAGAAGCAAAATAAAACTTATTTTATTTGCTTCTTATGTGACTCGAACTCAAGCCCAACACCCTTGCATGTGGGCCATTTCCTAGGGCTTTAGGTGGCATCTTCAGGCCACATTTCCAAGTCCGTTATTGGGTCAAATTTTATGTTCTTTATATTTTTAGGGTCACTTGGCCCTAAGCTCCCTTTGGGCTCTTAAATTCGACATTCGAGGTCATTTTAAGTTTCCTAAAATTTTCATGGCTCAGATTTTCCAAGTTTCCAAAATGTTTAGTTTCCTATTTTGGTTTGGTTTCCAAAATGTTTATTTTCCTATTTTGGCTTGGTTTCCAAAATGGTCACTTTCCTATTTTAGTTTAGTTTCCAAAACTTAACATTTCTAAAGCATTTCCTTACATTTCCATACATCTCCTTGCATTTCCACACATTTCCATACATTTCCATATATTTCCATACATTTCCATACATTTCCTTACATTTCCATATATTTCCATACATTTCCATACATTTCCATACATTTCCTTACATTTCCTTTCATTTCCTTACATTTCCTTTCATTTCCTTTCATTTCCTTTCATTTCCTTTCATTTCCTTACATTTTCCTTATATTTCCTTACATTTCCCTACATTTCCTTACATTTCCTTACATTTCCTTACATTTCCTTACATTTCCTTACATTTCCTTACATTTCCTTACATTTCCTTATATTTCCTTACTTTTCCTTACATTTCCTTTCATTTTCTTTCATCTTAGGGTTCTTGAAACTCTTCGAACACATCCAACACACCCATCGATCCCACTATCTCATGAATTATGCACTAACGCATAACCCCTAATCTAGGATGTTACAGCCTTTAACCCACCCGAATACCATACCTTTGGGTTCTGGTTCTAATTGCACCCATTAATCATAAGTGATTACCTCAGGTGGAAAATTTCTATAAATCTCACTGCAATTGAAAAACTATTCAGTACAATCTCTTATAAAAGAACTTTTTAAAGGAAATAAAACCATTTTGTACATACTGGAAGTTTTGATTGGGAATTATAACTTTGCAAGAAAAATATCCTTCAGGTAAAGTAACTCCCCTTTGTTCAAGATATGATTTAAAGACTGAAGCTGTGTTTTTAGCCTCTGCAACCTGAAACAACAAGTTATTCTTAGCTTATTGTAACTATTTATGTATCATTTTTATTTTAATATGAGTATGTGTTATTGTGTTTTAGTATATAGTTTCAATTTATCATTTTTCAAAATATTATATATATAATACACTTGCAAATATTTCTTAATTATAATATGTAAAATAAATTTTAAAATTATTAATTAAGTTCAATAATTTAATGAATGGTTATAAATTAATACACATTGGTATAAGCCGATATTAATCAAACATATCAAATCACAATGAATTTTTAATCAAACGAAACTTAAGCTACTTTATACTAATTCAAATTATTAAGAAAAGAAAAATAATGGATTATAGGTCAACTTCATGAATTATAGGTCAACTTACTTTCATGCTTACAAAAAATTCCTAAAATTAAAAAAAACCCGATTTCGATTATTAAAGATCATATATTATATATAATACTATTATACTATATTATATACCGGTCTTTGGACCATTGATAGACCTTGCTTGCTTGAAAAATAATAACCCCAACCTCTGCATCACATAAAATGGATAATTCTTTAGCTTTCTTCAACAACCCATTTCGCTTCTTTGAAAACGTTACTTGCTCGCTATTCAAATTTTTAATCTTTTTATTTCAATTTTCCTCATCCATCTTAAACCGGGTTGGACACAAATGAAGTTTAGTAAAATTTTGAGGATTCACAACATGTTAAATACAACCTTAAAACTACATCACAAGAAAAGCGATGTGACCATCACCCTATTTCCTATAGCATAAACAATAGTAACGACTAAACAACATTCCACTTCTAAGCGCCTATCAATATGTCTAATAATAATAATAATAATAAAGTGGCAATTCCAAAACCACAAACAACTTAGATATGCAATAGAAGCAATGCCTACAAATGATCGGGCATGGACTTACGATATAAGACAAATTGAATTATCAATTGGCATGAAGGGCTTGAACAACTGAATGAAAGATTGTTGCTTCTTGTTTTAGAATTTTGGCATTATCAAGCAACATCGTTAAATTGATGTGTCTTCAAGCACCTAGTGATGACATGATAACCTCTATAAATTCATTACACGACTCTGAGCACCTTATACAACTTGTAGACTTACAAGTCTTGACAAAAGGCTTTGAAGATGTTGGGTTGTTTGTCAACTTGATGCAAACCTCACTATCATGTTATATTAAAATGAAAAACTGCTTAAAATACTAGAAGCATTAATTTCAGAGAACTCTATGAGTGTTAACATAGGATTCTCTTGGTTTACTTAAGAAAGGCTATTCAAGTAGCATCAGAAGAAACACAACCAGAAAATATCATCTATATCTATGAACATTTATTGTAAAAAGTTTTCATGAAAACTACAAAGTGCAATTCAGAAAAGCTATGAAATTGAATCACACTAGGGGGAATTAGCGGGATCAATCTCACTGCTATATATTACCAAGAATAAAATTGGATGTGAATCATACAGTGTCATCAGACTATAGTATACAAGTGAGTGAATATTTGGCTTTCAATCATACGAAAATAAAATAGCAAACAAACAAAAATGTTTACTTGTGTGTTAATCCAAAGAAAAAGGGATTCGACATCTAATCTCCGTGTGTGTGTGTGTCTCAGGGGTCAAACGCTTTCCAAACTTGCTGTAAAATCATTGGGGCGACTTCAAAGGCTTTGATAAGATTCAATAAGCAATGAATTTAGCATTGAGCCAAACTACATTGCAATACCTTTAGTCAAGCAAACAAGAACGTTCAGATGAAGATAACCCGCTGACTGGAGAACGACGCCTATATTGTCGGTTAGATGAGTCGAGAGAAGGCTTACTTAAATCTTGTTTTGCATCGAACTATTAGGCTAAGTCATAAATTGGAGTCCATTACCTAAAATAATACATATTTCTGCATTAGTTTAACATAATAAAGCAATAAAGGAACAACACGTTCTAAGACAACTTATTACGTTGGCTGCTAACATTAAGAAATTGATGTTATTGGAAGAAAATAAAAAGAAAAAAGAAAAACTGGATTTAACTTTTATGTTTTGGGCGTTTGTGAAATCAAACCTAGAGGACTAAAAAGCCAGAGCTCAGAAAAAATCAGTTATGCAGTACGGCTTGCACTCTTGCAAGATAAGGAAGAAACAAAAAAGTAAAATAAAAGCAGAAGGAGATGAGGGAAACTAGCGAAAAAGGAAGGGAAGGGTCTTATGTATCAACTATTCATCCTGGTGATGAACAAATATATATAATCCAGCAAACAGGGGTTTGTAAAATATCAATTAAATTGAATACACCCGAAAACCAAATCGAAATAACTTGATAAGGAAACAACTTCACCAAAGCACAAAGCAGTCGTTTCAGTTACCAAAAAATATACACGGAATAGGACTAACCTGTGAGCGAAGGTTCTCAGTTTTATCCACCAGCAACTCAATATTTTGGGATTTCAGAAGAAGGGGGGAAATGAAATTCAGAAGAAGGGGGAAATGAAATTCAAGAGAGCAAAAGGCGATCTTTTCCTAAAACAATCCACGCATTGCGGCGTTTATCAAAAAATGCCGCTAAAGACATATTTATTGCGGCATTTAAATAAAAAACGCCACAAACAAAATATAAAGCTACATCAATTCCTTTAAAACACAATAATATTTTTGCGGCGTTTTTGCTTAGCGCCGCTATATCCCAACCTTTTGCGGCGTTTTTGATAAAACGCCACTAAAAAATAAGCAGATAATTTGTGGCATTTCTTAATAAACACCGCTATAGCATATACTATTGCGACGTTTTAATTAAAACGCCACTAAAATCCTGTTAAATTGATTGCGTTTTTAGTCTCGGAGAACATATTCGCAGCGTTTTTATGAAAATGCCACTATTCTCTATTTTAATTTTTTTCATTTTTTACTTATTTTTGTCTTTCAAAATTTTTGTGTTGAGATTATCATTTTTTGAAATTTTTATTTTTTAAAAATTTTGAATATTAAACTTTTTAAGAAAATTTCAAAATTTTTTTGAAGATTTTTATAATTTTTAAATTAACATATAAAATTTTTATTTTATTTTTTTTCCAATTTTAATTTTAATTTTTTCAATTTTAATTTTAATTTTAACCTATATTTTTCTAAGTTTTTTCTTTCAAAATTTTGTGTTGACATTATCATTTTTTCAATTTTATTTTTATTATATTCGAGTATTGAACTTTTAACTAAAATATTAAATATCTAATTTTTAAGTTTTTAAGTTTTTAATTTTTATTATTAAAATTTAAAATTTAAAAATTTAATTACCATTATCAACTTTTTAAGATTTTCTTTTTCCTTTTTTTTTACACCAACATTAGTTGTTTAAATTTTATATAAATGGCATTTAATTTACATTTATCTTATTTTGATTTATATTCTAAAAAATCCAATATTAATCCCTAAATCATAAACCTTAGAACCTAAACATTGAACCCTAAACCACAAACACCAAGCACTAAATCCCAAACTCAAAACCCCAAATCTTAAATACTAGACCATAAAACTCGAACCCTAAACTCTAACCTACAAACCTTAAACCATAATCCGAGACCAACTTTTTGGGCATTTATGTGGCCAATATTAGTGTAGTACAAAACATATATTTTAATAGCTAACACATTAACCATAAATCCCTCATGAGGGATTTTAATTTTCGAGATTTTGGGTCATATAGCTAACACCCTAAACCCTAAACTTTAAATCCTAAACCTTTAAACTTTAAACCCTAAAGTCAAAACCATAACACATTAATCTTTCCACCAAAACCCCTAACCTTAAACCTATAAACCCTAAACCTTAAACCCTAAATCATAAACCATAAACCCTAACCCATTAACCATTTCCTTTAAACTCCTAACCCTAACCCTTAACCCCTAATCACTAACACTTAAACCTTAATACCGGTAAACTCTAAGATATTAAACACTATACAATAAACCCAAACAACAAACTTTAAAACACTAAACCCATACACTAAAATAACAAACCCTAAACCATGAAATTAACATACTAAACATTAAACCCTAAATCAATTTTAATAGCTTAATTTGAAACTTAAATGAAAACTTCTAAATTGTTTAGTTAGCAATTTGTAACTTTTATAATTAAGTAACTAAATGAAACCTTCTCATTGCTTATAAGTGAATTTATCAAAATAAAATATAATTTAAAGCAAGAATAAGAAAAAAAATGAAAAAATTATATAAGAAATTATTTAATGTATAAATTTAAAACAATTAGTCATATATATCCAAAAAACTTTAAAATTATTTATGGCTCAGACTTTTAGCGGCGTTTTCCAAAAGCGCCGCTAATGTCAGAACTTTAGCGGCGTTTTTCAAAAGCGCCGCTAATGCTCAGATTTTAGCGTTTTCCAAAAGCGCCGCTAATGCTCAATTTTAGCGCGTTTTAAAAAGCGCCACTAATTCTCGAACTTTTAGCGTTTTTCAAAAGCGCCGCTAATCTCAGATTTTAGCGCGTTTTAAAAAAGCGCTAATTCTGAGACTTTAGCTACGTTTTTACAAAAGCGCGCTAATGCTCAATTTTAGCTTTTCAAAAGCGCTACTTTTAGTGGCGTTTTAAAAAGCGCTAATTCTCAGACCTTTAGCGGCATTTTTTTAAAAGCGCTGCTAAATGTCTGAGCATTAGCGGCGTTTTAGTAAAAAACGCCGCTATATATCGTTTTTAGCGGCGTTTTGTAAATAAACGCCGCTATTGCTCATTTTTTTTGCGGCGTTTTCCTTCAAACGCTAATGTATAATATTTGCGGCGTTTTTCTTTAAAACGCCACTAAAAACACCGCTAAAAGTCTGTTTTGGTGTAGTGATTTGTGGAGTGATTAAAACGATAGCAAGGTAAGGATTCGGGATTTGATTATTTGGCCAAATGGCCTTTGGCTAAAATACTATATGTTGGCCGAATATAGGGGCAAGGGATCTAGGACACTAGATCGGGATTTTCAGGATTTCAGTGAATTCACTAAGTTAATCAAGTGTGTACCCCCACACTATCTCTTAATCAGATCTATGGCAGCATTTAAAATATATATGTATGTGCTCTTAAATAATGTGAATATGGCTAAGGTACCATGCAATGGTACAAAGTACTCAGGTATGTTTTCCTACTCCAACTAGGAATATAATACAATCTATTATGGCACATAGGTGCAAATATAAGAATGTGAATAAAGCATAATATTGCATATGTTGTATGACATGGGCATATGGGTGATATATGAAGGGGAAGTGAATTGGTGGTTCTATACCCCAATATAAGAATGTGGTGACTTATGTCACAATATAAGAATGTGGTGATTTATGTCACAATATAAGAATGTGGTGACTTATGTCACATAAATATATATATCTGGTGGCTATGCCACGAATTTTATAAGGGCGATAAGCACGTCAACTGCAGCGACTGCCTTCGATGGTGTGTAGTAGATGGAGGATTGACTTAGTAGTCCCCACGGTGTGCAGGTTGGTACGGGTGATGTGTAGCAGATGGCTATCTAGATTTGGGTTCGGGTTTGCATCATATTATTTAAATGATATATGTACATGTATAATTTGATATGCCTAAATTCGTTAGGACTTAGTGTTGTGGTTACACATTGAGTCTGTTGACTCACCCCTTGTGGGATTGTTTTTCAGGTGACACTCAGTAATGGACTGGGTCGGGAGAAGCTCAGGGGTGGCCATGCACAATTCGAAGATTGTTATGTTTTGTTTTTTTTTTTTAGTTCTAAATTCCCAAGTTTTGAATTATTTTCGGGTTTTATTTGATGTAATAAGGCCAAAGTATTAATTTGTTTATGCATGCTCTTAAATTACATAGTATGATATAATTATTGTCGAATTAAAGTTAAAAGTAAAATTTTCTTAAGTATAAATATCAAGTGTTTTGACACCTAATCAACATGGAAATTTAAGTTCGAACGCAACCCAAATCAACTATTTTTGAAAACACACAAGATTTTGGCAAAGCTCAAATAGAATTCGAAAGGTTTTTCTTTAGAAGCATGCCAGATCCGGTCAGGGCTTGCGGGCCGGGTTTGGGGTGTTTCATAATCTCGTGGGGCCAACCCACTGTGGTACCAAACCACTGGGACAAGTCACAAATCGGTATGTGGTCAAAACCACTAGTGGTCAAAACCACTGGGACTTAGTCACAAATTAAAATATCACGATGGGGCCAACCCGCCATGTGGTCAAAACCACTGGTGACAGTCCAAAATAAATCATTCCCCCTCCTCTCATCAAACCCATCATCATGTCATAACATACATGTCATAATATTGATTAATCATGCTAATATCATATACCATAGCATTTAATAGATCAAAATGATGTGTACCAAGAATCACATAACAGGGGACTTACCTGGAATCCAAGCTTATGTCCACAAGACAAAGTCACTAATATCAAGGGTTAAACAGTAACATAATAAGCAGTCTTAAACTAATAAAGTGTGTAAGTGTTTACACACCCGACTACACGCAAAATCCTGAAACTATGCGATTCCACAAGATCCCGAAACCTATGTCCTCACTGCCCCTACAATTGGCCAATACCACCTTTAGATTTAAGCCATTCAGCTTATTCACAAATCCCGAAGGATGAATCGCACAAGGTTACTTTCTTACCTTAGTGTCGATTTAGTCTCCTAGCAAATCTCGAAACCACACACTAAGTCCTCCTTGTAATCGGCCACACTAGCACACACAAAAGTTAGCCTTCGGCTTTTGATCAATTAAGGAATAGATCTTGAGATATTAATACGCTTACCTAAATTGACCACCAAATCCTGAAGGCTCCCTGAATTCGACAATAGCCCTCCCTACAATCGGTTTTATCACTTCATTAGAGAATTAAAGGCCATTCGGCCAAAACATAAATCCCGAAAGAAGGAAAGAGTTGCCGCACCCTTACCTTAATAATTGCTTTGGCCTTTAAACACCACAGATCGGCACCCCCTATTGATGTTAAGGGTTTCGACTACCACATGGAATAATAATAAGTTAAGATCTCGATTACTATGATTGAAGAAATATCAAAAGAAAGACAAAGAGGTTCGGCCTTACTCAAATCGGCCAAGAAAAAAGAAGAGGTCCCTTACCAAAGATTCAGCTTTGCCCCTAAAAGCAAACCTTGATTTCGGCACTTAGAATGGTGAAGAGAAAAACGTAAGGGAAAGAAAGATTTGTGAGCCAAATATTCGGCCAAGGTTCTTGAAGAAATCGAAAGAGAAACAACAACTTTTCAGCTTTCGAAACAAAATAGAAAAGATAGAAAAGATGGGATCAAGATTTGGCTTGAGTGGTGGTTTGATTCGGGAAAGATGGTGAAGACTAGAGAAGATTCGGCAATGAGTTTGAGAGAAGAGAAAGACAAGATGAGTGTAAGGGTTTGGTTATGGTGTTTTCGGCCTTAAGGTTTCAAGAAGAAATGAGAGAGATGAGAGAGATGAGGATTCCGGCTAAGTACCTTGAAAGAAGAAAAAAAAAAGAAAATAACCTGAATGAGCTTAGGGGGGGACATTCGGCTATACCAAATGCTCCCAAAATTGATAACCCCCCTCGCTCACAGTCCACTATTCGGCCAACTCTTCCAAGTGAGCCTGATACACTTCAAACTCCTCAATTTCCCTCATCTACATCCATCTAACTCCCTTTATCCTTATCCCGAAGAGTCCAACCTGAGCACTCCTCCTTCTAGCTTGTGGCGTCAAAATAAATAAGCAGAAAAGAGATTTCTGCAGCTCGAGAACCTGAGCTCCCTCATCCATGCATGTGGCGTCACTCCTTTGACACCCTAGTGGCGCCTCCCTTGTCATTTTTCCCATTGCTTCCTTGTGCCAACCTTCCCAAATAGAATTTCTTAACCTCTCTCTCCCTTAGCTCCATTTCCTTAAATGCCAAAATAAAAGTCATAGCCCTAACTCAGGCCTATCTTAGGGTTATAAATAGACCCCAAAACATGTTAAATGAACATTATAATCAATTCATCACATGCAACATAAGCAAAATGCAGAACCTCATTTTAAGGATGTTACATAGGGACCCTCTCCAAAATCCATAACATGGCTTAGGACAATACGTCATCCCCAGCCACACGATCATGAGACCCAGATCCAATCTCAGTCATCGGTGAAACAACCATCTCACTAGTATCCAAATTAGGCAGGTTACCAGAAGATGAGGACCCAGCTCAGGCCCCTCTATGGCCTCTACCACGGCCTCTTGTACCCCGTCTGCGAGTACCTCTCATGCTCATTCTCTAAGCACGTTTATCTGTATTAATAGTTTTATGCGTTAGTTTATAGTTCCAGTGTTTATTAATGGCTATTTTATGAAATCAGTATCAGAAGTGTAAAGTTTATTTTCGTACAACATAGTGTCTATCAGTGTCTATTGGTTTTACTACAGTATCAGTATACACTAACTTGAGTGTTTTCAGTGCAATCTATCTATAGTAGTCTTGGTACATACTATTTATAGCATTTTTAGTTTTTAAACAGATAACAGTTTAGAGGACTTATAGGATCGGCACTGAAGACTCGATGTGCCACACATTTAGTAAAAACATTTCACGTTATTTAAAAATTAGTTCTTAGAGAATCGAATCATAAAAACCCAAATCCACAGCCAAGTTTTACAACATGGCTCTGATACCACTAAATGCGACTCTCCAAATTTGGCCTAGACGTTATGACCGAATCTGGTAATGTCACATGCTAGTGTTTTTCAAAAAGTGAGTTGCCATCAAAAACCTCTTTTATATAACCTATTTACATTATCTTATGTTAATTTTAGGAAGTGTCTTTCATTGTCAAAACGTAGTTCTGTAACACCCCAAACTCGGCATAAATGTTATGGCCGAATCTGGCGGTGTCACATTGAAGTGTTTAGCATAAACTTGTTGTAGTTAAAATCCTCAAAATCAATTAATCATTTTGTTATTAAACGGTGATTCCAAAACGGGTTGTTCATTTTCAAAGCGTGCACCATTAAAAGCTAATCACTTTTATAATGTTATTAATTTTCAAAATATCATTTATTGCGAAGGTTTTTTAGGAAATGTTGCGAAAACGTGGTGTCTTTGAAAATAATTACCTTTTGAAAACCCTCTTTTTCTACAACTAGTAGTTTATATCGAACTAAAAAAATAAAAACCCCTATTTAAAGTTTATAACTTTAAAGGGGCCTTATTACATAAAAATACCCAAATTCAGTTACTTATAAATCAAAAAGCTAAAAACAAAAGCTGATGCGGTTGTGTGGCCAGCATCGACCCGCCTATGATTGGGGATTACCTGTACGGTTAAACAGAGGGGTGAGTTTACGAAAACTCAGTGTGTAATCCCCTAACAAGAAACCAGTTAATTAAACAGTAGATAAATGCAATTTAGGCCTGATCTCGTTACAATAACAGTCCAGTTCAGTGTGGCCTAAGCCCTTTCCTGTAACAGTAAATGATTGGGCTTGAGCCCATCAAAATGCCAGTAATCAGTAGGGCCTTTGCGTAATTTCAATATTAGTATCAGTCGAGCCTTGGCCCATAACAGTAACAGATATCAGTCATGTAGTGAATCGTATGTAATATCATTAATCGATGCAGTAACAATACAGTATCATTAATTAGTGCAGATATGCAGTCAAAAATCCTACCCAATCCAGCCTCTACACACCACTCCATCCCTCCAAACACACCATGTGGGGATAAAATTGACCCACCCAACTAGACACACCAAGATTAGCATCGGTTGTGGCACTAAACAGTATTGCATCAAAGCTACCAGTAAAATAAACGGCATATAGCCATCAGTAGGTCCACAATGCCTTGGGCACACCCGCGACCTTATCGAGACTGATACACTTCCTCCAAATATAACAACCCATCCCCATGCAATATGTCGTGACATAATATCATACGTGTATGCAAATTTCATGTTCAATCATAGTCATACATATCATAGAGCAAATTAGTCATACATAACATAAGGCCATAACAGTCATTCCATCTCTTCGGGTTATAATAGTCATTTTATCCTATGGAGGTATTTCGATCATTTTACCCTATAAAGGTATTTTGATCATTTTACCCTATGGAGGTATTTCGATCATTTTATCCTATAGGGGTATTTCAGTCATTTTACCCTATAGGGGTATTTCGGTCATTTTATCATATGAGGGTATTTTGGTCATTTTACCCTATGAGGGTATTTCAATCATGAAAATTATACAGTTTGGCCCAATATTCTCCACACGTTCGTGTGGTTTACCCCTGTGGGGCTCACAAGCCTGTTGGGTCCACACGGCCCATTTCGGCCCAACAGGGCCCAAAACAACCTAAGACCATGAGATCACTCATGGTGGCCTCAACAGTCAAACGCCCACATTTATGTATTCCGGTTACCACACGAGTGAGCGCATACTCGTGTAGTGCCAACGATCATATTTTTGGCTTTTGTCGATGCACGCTTTCGGCAGTGTTTACACACCTTGTTTCTGTTTGTTGAGAAAATCGCCCACACCTTGGAAACCTACACTTGATCAAAAATTCCCAATTAATCATTTAAGCATTTACTCAATCGAATACAACAAGATCCCAATTGATAAACTCACACCACGTTACCTTTGATCGAGTAAAGAGGGAAGTTTCGCCTATCCAACCATTGATTATAAACCTTCTACCCTTCGATAGGTTCCTAGGAACAAACTGAAGATTGGTAAGCACTTAATCGATCAGCAATAAGATAACATTTTACTATCTTCGCTTACCAATAACGCGAGAATAGGACCCACTACGAAGTGTACGACTATCAAAAAATAAAGAATGATATCCAGAACAATAGAGAAGGGAAAGCAGTAGGCTGTAAGGGAAAGGCAAGAATCAACAACAAGAAATGAAAGAACAAGGATAAAAAGAAGGTGGGAGATTCGACCAATGGGTGAACAGTGTGGAGAATGTTTGCTCACTATACAGTAAGAGTAGAAGAACCAAACAAGTAATCAAAAATGAAGGAGGAAACATTTGTGGTGAAGAAGGACAAAACCAAAAGGACAAAGTTCAGCAAAAGATGAAAGAAGGAGAGACGATAGGATTGAGAGCAGAGGAAACAATTGCCAAAAAGGGAAAAAGAAGAGAAAGGAGGCACAAGAAGAATTTTGGCCGAAAGGGAAAGGGAGTTGTCGGATTCCTGAGTGCCAGATTTCAATTTCGATAAACCACTCCCTCCCCTCTCTCTTCCATTGATTTTCTCCTATTATCTCTCCACAACAACAACCTCTCCAAATCCCAATATCCTCTCCTCAAATCTCTCCAAATATCCCTCCTCAATTCTCTCTATGACTAGTTCAAACTCTATTCAGTAGTATTTCAATCCAACTCTACCACCCACACAAATTAGGTAGCAAAATAAATACTCCCTTTTTGATGCGCTACCACCCGAACCTTAGACCCTATGTAAATTCTACACGCCCCTTACCACTACACTAACAACTCCTTTGTATCATATTTTAACCACAATAATTTAAGAACCTACTATCTAGATCCAAGGATTTTATTCACTTAAAAGAAAAATTTTGCATAGCCAAGGCTTGAACCCCTGACTTCTCAGACACTTCCAAACACTCCTAACTCACTTAACCACTGAAGTAGACATTCATTTATGTCACTTTCTTGCACAACTAAATATTTATATGCAGTTTCCTAACTGTTCCCTTGTTCAAAACCTATTTCTTCTAGGCCTAAAATTCAGGGCGTTACAAATTCATTATCACAAAGTTATTTTCTTTCAAAACGTTATTAATTTTCAAAATGTCACTTATAGCGAAAGCTTTTAAAAGTAGTTTGCGTATTTGAGTGTATTTTGTTAAAACGTTTGATTCTTTTTGAAAACTCATTATCCCTACTACTAGCAGTTATAATTCAAAATAATAAAAATCCCAAATTAAAAATAAAATTCAAAAGAGGCCATTATTACAGTAAACTACCCCCAAAATAAAATTAAAATTAAAGTTAAGTACTAAGTTGAATTAAATAGGTCGTGTGACCACCGCTGAGTCCTCCGTCGCACCGATCTGCCTATGTCTAGGGATAACCTGTACAGTCAAATCAGAAGGTTGAATTTACAAAAATTCACTGTGTAATCCCATATAAAGCAAACAGACAGAAAGCACTCACATCTGGGCCTAAGCCATTTTCAGTATCAGATTCAGTTTCAATTAGGGCCTTAACCCATCTCAGTACAGGTGCAGTCATGCATTAGGGCCTTGGCCATTATAGTATCAGTAATCAGTACAATATTAGATATGAAATCAGAAAGTCCTACACAACCAGCCTCTACACTCTATCTCCGTCCAACCCTACACTCCAAGTAGTACCGAATACGGCACTATACAGTAATATGCAACTGAGCTGCCAGTAAGTTAGGCTCGAAGCCTTTCAGTACACTTCCTCTGATCAATATAACCCATCCCCATGCAATGTATCATACAATCATGTCATGCCAAATCATGGTATCATACATATATTTGGTACAGTTTTAACAACATGCTCAATATACAATCGTACATATATATATACATCGTATAAGGGTATAACGATCATTCAATCATTTTAGTCAATTAGGGATCAAAGTATGCTTACCAACCCTTCAGTAGTTTCACAGGACCAGTGCAACCTTAGCAGCAAAATAGTGAAAATGGGCCCACATGCCCATGTTGTCAGCCCGTGTGGGCCCAAATAGTCATGTGGCCCACAAGACTCAACTCAGCCCAGCCCATGCATTATACATAGCCTGTCTCATTGACCACACGCCTGTGTTCGGTCACACAGTCTACCACACAGGCAGCCACAAGCCCGTGTGGTGTCGACAGTCTCACTTTTTAACTTTTTGCCGATTATCGATTTTCAGCGTTGATTACGCACCAGACATGATTTTTGTACACAAACGCTCATGATGTAAACAACACCTGGAAATGACAATTCCATGTCCAAAATCAGTCACCCTTAAAACTAATACCATTAAAACAACAACAATCGAACTCCAATTATGTTGTTTACCCTACCACTGCAAAAGATGTAGCTTACAATTCCGTAGGTAGACCAAGTTCGTTGCGATTTGTTGCTGCCAAATCACAATTCAAAACAGCAGAGAGTTAAGAACTTAACAAATTAACAAATAAAAACTTCTCTAAATCATTTGAGGCATAATTTCCCCCTTACCAAAAGACTTACCAACTGAATGCAGCCCACGTTGAATAGGAATAACTAATTAAGGGAGAAGTCGACGAAAAAGGGAGAATGAGGGGGAGTCAAGAATTCGACCAAGGGAAACAGAGAAGAACCAACACCAATTTTCCCTTTTCAGAAAGAAACCAAAAATTTAGAGTGGAGAAAAAACAAGAATTCGGCAAAGGTTTTTGGGGAAAAGAGAGAAACTAAGGTAAGTAAATTAACAAAAAAAAAACGAATCGATAGGGACAAAAAGTAGAAAATCGGCAGCAAAAGGGAGGTGTTTGCGGAAGCAGCAACAGCAAAGGGAGGAGTTTGAGGAAGCAAACAATTCGGCAAAAAGATCAAAAAAAAAAAAAGAAAATGGAGAGAAAGCCAATCCCAAGCTGAAATTTTGAAAAAAGGAATTCAAGTTCGGCACCAACTCTCATCATATCCCTAAAACTTTTCCTCAAAATCCTCACTACTAACCCATCATAATCCCCTCAACAACCAAAACCAAACCTTATTCAAACACTTCAGTATTTCGGCTAGACCAAAATACCTACAAGGCACAAGCAGTAAAATAAGTCCTCTGTTTGCGCAAAGACTCAAACCCTAAACCTCCTACCCATTTGCATTCCCCTTAACCTCCAGATCAGTAGACTCATTCTAACATATTTTTACCAATATCTATTTATAAGCTTACCGGTTAGAAATAGGGGTTTATTCAATTAAAAACAAAAATTTTGCCCAAGCAAAGGCTTGAACCCAAGACTTCTCAAACAATTCTTAGAACACTTAACCACTAAAGCAGACATGTATTTATGTCACAAACATACGAAAATAAATATATAAGAGATTTTTGGGGCGTTACAATATTAATTATAATTAAGTTCAGTTAATTATAGTTAATTAGGCTAATTTTGATTAATTAATAGTTAATATAATTATAAAAGTAAAAATTAAAAGAAACCAAGTCACTTATTTCCCCCACTTGTCTTCTCCACCAAAACATAAATAAAATAATAGGTGTTAAGGATTTCAATTTTTGGTCCCTCAAATTGGTAAGTATACAAGTCATTTTCTTGTAATTTTTATATTTTTTTTGAGGTCGTGGGAGCTTAATTTAGCTAGCCCATGTACCATTTTGAAAAAACTGTTAAAGTTTTAAAAAGTTTCCATTGATTAATTCTTGAAGAAATTGGTATTAATTGGTTAAATTTTAATTTTAGAAGTGAAAAAAGACTAGTTTGTAAAGTTTAATTACTAGTTTTTGAACGTAGAGACTAAAGTGTATACATTTTGAAATTGATGTGAAATTTTTGTAATTATAGATAATAGAGGGTTATAGAAGGATGTAATTGAGATCAGTTTTGAAATCAAAGCTCAATTTTGAAAGTTATGGCAAATTCAATTTTAGGGATTAAAATGAATAAAATGTAAAGTTTTAGGGAACATTTGAAAAATTAAATTGAACTGATACATGCTTGCAATAGGAAGAAATAAGAGGGTTGGAATTGATAATTGAATTGAATTATTGTTTAGATCAAGAATTGAATCAAATTGAAGATAAATGAGGAAAAAGGCAAAATTGTTGATTAATCTTCAAAGAGTGTTCATTTTTTGTTTTGCTCAAGAAGTTCATAAGGTATGTTCATATTTAAATTATTTTATATTTGAATTATGAATTTTATATGAGTGATAGTAATTTGAATTGTTTACAATTTGGTACAAAAGGTGAGATATGGACTAAATCGTAAAGAAATGATAAATTGACCGATAAATTAAATATGATGAATTGAAATTTGATATATTTAATGAATGGATAGATTATTATGATTGAAAAAATTTTATCGTATGTTTGTGAATGATTATTAAGAAAGAAGACTACATTGAATAAAATTGAAAATAGTATAACTTGATGAAACTGTGAAATTAGCTTGGAATTTAGATGAATTATTCTATGTTATGTGTGAAATGATAACATAATTAATGAATTGATGATATTGAAAACAATATATTATTCTATGAAATTGGACTGTTGACTACCCTATTAACAATTTGGGCAGAGTCACATATAGTTGACATGTCATAGTATAGATAGAGTACGGGTTACTTCAACTATTACTTCAACTATGTGTCGATGAGTGTGGGGCACAAATTTTACTTCGGCTATAACAATTAGAGTTGGGCACAAACTATTTGCTTCGGAATTGTCCAATAAGGCACTAGGTGCCAAATTGGTGTATTGGTTCGATACGTGTATCGTTTGAGTTTGAGTTAGGTTAATAGGGATAAAAGTAAAATGTAAATTGGGTAAATGATATTCGAATTTATTCGATATTATGTTTTCATGATACAAATAAATATTGCGATATACGAATACCGATAGCATATGAAAAATCATGAGAACCTATTATATGAGCTCGGAGGGTCAATATGGAAATGTGACAAATCCATGAAATTGATTCAAAATTCGAATAATGAAATACAATAGTCATAGACATTAAATGAAATTGGATGTATTATTAATAAATAGATGTAAAATGATATGAAATTGACATTGAATTAAATAAATGTTGATTTATTACATGAATGACATTGAAATGTTGATTATAAGTGAAATGGAATGTTGTATGATTGAGTTAGTATATGATGCGATATATTTTGATACTCGCCTTCTTGATATGTGGTTGCCTTGTTTAGGGAAGCTTGTTGATAAACCGTAAAAGTAACATATTTTAATCCCACATTTAGCATACTTTTGGATGATTTATCCCTTAATTTATGTAAAAAGGTGCTCTTAATCCTTTCTTTTCATGTTTTATACTCAGGAAAGCACCTAGGACGAACAGAACGAGAAACGGGCCTAAAACGGATCAAATGGGCCATATCACGAAATTGACACGGCCCAGACTTAAGCCCACACGGCCGTGCCTCAACAATTAACCAGAACATGGCCTAACCACGATTCACACGGTTGTGCCTCCATCAACAGACCCGAACACGGCCTGAAGACGATTCACACAGGCGTGTGCCCTAGGGCATGTCCCTACCGTAGAAAGAGCAAATCTATTCGGAATAGGGTACTTAGAGGCAAAGAAACACACTCCAAAGCCTACTCAAACACCCTAGTAGGAATTTTACTTGAATTAGGATATGTAGGAGCCAAGTAAAGCATCTCAAAGTCTATATAAACACCTTAAGGGGCAACTTAAGAGGGGAGTTCGGCAGAAGCCTTCTGCCAAAGCCAGCGATTAGCTAGGCCAAGGAGCCGAGCCAGAAAGGCCATATTTGTGGGAATCACTCGAGGATAGCCAGTTGATCCATCTCAAGAAGCCATAATTATACTCAAGACGGTGGATCTCTCCTTCAATTCCTTCAGGGAGTTTTAGGGATTTCTTATGTTTTGTTTTATCTTTTCTTCTGAGATGTTTTCTTTTATTGTTATGAACTAAACCCTTCAGATACCTGAAAGGGATAAAACCTAGATGAATCTTGTTATTGTTTTCTGAACTATATGATAAATACCTGATTTGTTGTTAATTATCAGTGCTCAATTCTTGTGTTAATATTTTTGGGATATTGATTCAAGTCGAATGTGCTTTGGTGGTGGAGCAAAAGTCCCTGCTTAAGAGTAGATCTAGCATAATTAAGCGGAGTTGATCGTGCGCATAGAGATAGGGTGACAATATTTTGCCGAATTATGGTGAAACCTAATATGGGAGTCTATAGATCAAGTTAATGCGATTCTAGGATTTTAATTAGAAAGAGATTTCAATTAATCAGCCTAGGGTTAGACGTTATTCTCCTCGAGAGAGGGTTTAATATAAATTAGGGAATCTTACGGATCAAGTCAAGTGAATAAATCATCTGGTTCAGTGTTAGATAACAAGTGAAGTCTAGGTGGATTCTTCCTAAGGGTATCGTCTTAATCAACTGAGTTTACCCAACAGCATTTCCCCAATTCATCCTTTTTAGCTTTGCATCTTTAAGCTTAATAGTTAGTTAAATTTAGATTAAAAAACCAATCACTTAATATTTAGGCTAAATAATAGAAAGAAGGTTAGTATTAGTACTTTTAGTTCCTTTGGGTTCGACAATCCGGTCTTGCCTAAACTATACTACTGTTCGATAGGTGCACTTTCCTTAAGTCATTGTCAGAGTTAGTTTCCAGGTTCGATCATTCTCTTTATAAATTTTAAAACTCGACAAAACAACGATCAAGTTTTTGGCGCCATTGCCGAGGAATTAAAATATTAAGAAAACTCTATTTTTATTAATTTAACCATTATTTTTATATTTATTTTTATTTTTGCAATTTATTTTATTGTTTTTGCTAATTTTATTTCTTTCTTTTCCTAGTAGGTACCTCTAGTTTATGACTAGAAGGAACCCAAAAGGACCACTAGTATGCGACAGTGATATTGAAGCTACCGCTCGCAGGAATCGCAGAGAAATTAGGCGAGCTCTAAATTACACAGAAGAAGAACAACAAGGCAGATCCAATCCTACTGAAGGATGGATGAGAGTAATCCACCACCACAAGATGTGGCAGAAAATAATGCTCCACGTACTATGTTTGATTATGCTAAACCTCACTTAACAGGAGTAGAATCTTGTATTGTTAGGCCTGCTATAGCTGCTAATAATTTTAAATTAAAGCCTAACACTATACAAATGATTCAACAATTTGTTCAATTTTATTGTTTGAGGGACGAAGACCCAAATACCCATATAGCTACCTTTTTAGAGTTCTGTGATACCTTCAAAATAAATGGCGTTTTTAATGACGCCATACGTCTTCGGTTATTTCCCTTTTCATTAAGGAATAAAGCCAAGCAGTGGTTAAACTCGTTACCACGAGGGACAATCACCACATGGGATCAAAAGACCGAGAAATTTTTATTAAAATATTTTTCACCGGCCAAAACGGCCAAATTACGGAATGATATTTCTTCTTTTGTGCAGATGGATTTAGAGACATTATACGACACATGGGAGAGATACAAGGATCTCTTGAGGAGATGTCCACACCACGGATTACCTTTGTGGCTACAAGTCCAAACTTTTTACAATGGTGTAAATCCCTCAACAAGACAACTAATAGATTCAGCCACCGGTGGAACTCTGAATAACAAAACTCCTGAAGCAGCCTACGAATTCATTGAAGAGATGTTGCTGAACAACTATCAGTGGCAAGTTACAAGGACAAAACCAACAAAATCAGCCGGAGTTTTCAACCTCGACGTAGTAACCATGCTATCAACACAGGTAGAGATGATGAATAAAAAGCTTGATAATTTGTGTTCTTCGTTGGTACATCCAGTAATGCAGTGCGATGCAAGTGGAATTGTGGCGAATCCTGGGTACCCACCCTACCAACCGGGCACAGAAAGCAAACAGATGAACTATATAGGTAATAATTTCAGATCTAATAATAATCCTTATAGTAATACCTATAATCCAGGTTGGAGGAACCACCCAAATTTTTCGTGGGGAGGTCAAGGAAATCAAGGAAATCAAAGACAACAACCTCCTCCTTTCCAAAAGCAGCTCTATCCATAGGAAAAGAAGCCAAACCTCGAAGAGATGTTGACAAAATTCATGGCAGCCATAGAAAACCGTCTCCAAGACACTAAGGCAACACATAAAAACCAACAAGCATTGATGAAAGGCATCAAGAACTAAGTTGGAGAACTTACTGAGTCAGTTGGAGAACTTACTAAGTCAGTTGGTCTACTTACTAAGATTGTTTATGAAATACAAGCAGAGATTTTTTCTAAAGGAACAAAATAAGTAAAGGCAGTTACACTGAGAAGTGGAAAGGAGTTAAGCGAACCAAAGAAAAAAACACCACACGAGGATAACAAAGCAAAGGATGTGGGAATTGAGGATGTAACTCCAGTTCATAAACAAGATAAACCATCAATCCCATATCCAACAAAGCTGAAGAAAGAACGATTAGATGCCCAATATGGTAAGTTTCTTGAACTTTTTAAACAAATACATATTGACTTACCTTTTGTTGAAGCCATTTCACAGATGCCGACGTACGCAAAATTCTTAAAGGAACTCCTGAATAATAAAAGGAAGCTCAAAGAAGTATCAACGGTGGAGCTTAATGAAGAATGTTCAGCCATCCTCTAAAATAAGTTACCAACAAAATTAAAAGACCCAAAAAGTTTTACTATTCCCTATTTAATTGGTAATTTAAATATTAAGAAAGAATTAGCTATTTAGGTGCCAGTATTAACTTAATACCTTATAAAATGTTTAAACAGCTAGATCTTGGGGAACCAAAACCCACTAGGATGAGTATTCAGTTAGCTGACAGATCTATTAAATATCCTAAAGGTGTTATTGAAGATGTCTTGGTAAAAATTGATAAATTTATTTTCCTTGTTGATTTTGTTCTGCTTGACATAATGAGGTCATTGAGGTTCCTTTAAATTTTGGGCACCCTTTTTTAGCTATGGCTAGGGCTATTATCGATGTAGGTGATGGTAAACTTGCATTAAGGATAGGGGGTGAAGAAATTATTTTTCAAATCTATGATGCCATGCGATATTCTAGAGAACAAGATGATTCTTGTTATTTTGTTGATACCACTGATCATATTATTCAGAATTCATTACAGGAAATTATACATAATGACAAGATGAAACTGCACCTTACTCAAGAAGACGGGGAAGAAGATGAAGTCGACGAACTAAATTTAAATACATCTTCATCCAGGCAAATAGAAAAAGAAAGCATTGAAATCAATGATGATTTAAAACAAAGGCTCTCTGTTGATGAACAACCCAAATTAGAATTAAAACAGCTACCGAAACACCTAGAATATGCATTCCTTGGGGACAATTCTACACTACCAGTAATTATCTCTTCAGAACTAGAACCCAAGGAGAAAGAGGAGTTGCTACAGGTACTAAGAGAACATAAAAAACCCATAGCTTGGAAAATCTCTGATATTAAAGGAATAAGCTCAACATTTTGTACCCACAAAATTTTAATGGAAGATGAGTACAAGCCATGTGTGCAACCTCAAGGACAATTAGATCCCAACGTAAAAGAAGTTGTGAAAGCTGAGGTAATTAAACTTCTAGATGCTGAAATAATTTATCTTATTTCTGAAAGCAAATGGGTAAGTCCTGTGTAGGTTATTCCGAAGAAAAGAGGCATGACTGTGATAGCTAATGAGAAGAATGAACTAATTCCCACCAGAATAGTTACAGGCTGGAGAGTATGCATTAATTACAGGAAGCTGAATGACGCCACTAGAAAAGATCACTTTCCTCTGCCATTCATTGATCAAATGTTAGAAAGGTTATCTGGACATATGTATTATTAGTTCTTAGATGGACTCTCCGGCTATTTTCAAATCCCAATAGCACCTGAAGATCAAGAGAAGATAACATTCATATGCCCATACGGTACGTTTACTTATCGTAGAATGCCTTTTGGATTATGTAATGCCCTTACTACTTTTCAGCATTGCATGTTGGCAATCTTTGACGAACTCGTGGAGGACATCATGGAGGTATTTATGGACAATTTTTCAGTATTCGATAATTCTTTCTATCTCTGCCTTAAAAATTTAAAACGAGTTCTAATGAGATGTGAGGAAACAAACCTTGTTCTAAATTGGGAAAAATGTCACTTTATGGTACAAGAGGGAATTGTATTGGGACATAAAATTTCTAGTAAAGGAATCGATGTAGATAAAGAAAAAGTCGAAACGATAGAAAAATTACCTTCTCCTAGCTTAGTTAAGGCTATTAGAAGCTTTTTAGGACATGCAGGATTTTATAGAAGATTTATTAAGGATTTTTCTAAAATAGCTAAGCCTCTAACGAAATTGCTAGAAAAGGATGTACCTTTAAACTTTGACCAGGAATGTTTAGATGCATTCAATATCCTAAAAGAGAAGTTATTAATGCCCCAATTATAATTGCCCCTGATTTGAATCTTCCGTTTGAACTAATGTGTGATACGAGTGACTTTGCAGTAGGTGCAGTTCTAGGACAGCGAAGAGACAAGCACTTCCGGCCAATCTATTACGCCAGTAAAACATTGACGGCTACACAAGAAAATTATACCGCCACTGAAAAAGAATTACTAGCTTTGGTCTTTGCATTTGATGAGTTCAGGCAGTATTTATTATTATCTAAAGTTTTCGTTTACACTGACCACTCTACTCTTCGTTATCTTTTAACTAAACCCGATGCAAAACCTCAACTCATAAGATGGATTTTCCTTTTACAGGATTTTGATTTTGAAATTCAAGATAAGAAAGGAGCCAAAAATCTTACAGCAGACCACCTATCTAGACTTGAGAATCCACACATAGAAGAACGAGAGGAGATAGGAATAAATGATTCATTCCCTATGAAACAACTATTTTCCATAAGCAACTATGAGGTACCTTGGTTTGTAGAATTGCAAATTTTTTAGCTGCTAATATCATACCGAAAAAGTTAACACATCATCAAAAGAAGCGAATCTTTTTGATGTGAAAAACTATTTTTGGGAGGATCCCTTTCTTTTCCGTATATGTGCAGGCAAGGTGATTCGGAGATACGTTACAAAGGCAGAAGCAAGCAAAATCTTAGAACACTGCCACTCCGGACCTTCAGGAGTGTAATATCCGGGATTTAGGGGTTATGCATTTTTACTTAAATGTATGTGGTAGCATGCTTGTGTGTGATTTGAATGTGTTTTGGGGGCTTCAAGAACCTTGGGTTGTAGGTAGAAGCCTTAGAAAAATATATGATTTTAAGCCTAAAAAGGGGAAACTAAGGGAGCTAGGCCTTAATGAGTTTATTGTGTGGCTTAGGACACAAGAACTCAGTTAGTAAAGTGGTTAGGAGGCGCCACTTAGGGCCTTGTGAGGTGACGCCACAAGGAGTGTGAAGGGGCCTAGGTTCGAGCAGCAAGGGAAGCATTTTAAAGCTTTTATTTTTCAGTAAGGAGGTGCAGTGATGGACGGCACAAGGACTCTGAATGGATGAAGTGTAGATTGGGTCTGACAGCTTAAAGATTCGGCTAAGTAGGAGTGAAAAGGGGGATTTGGATGAGGGAAGAAGAGTTGGCTGGTAGAAGGACTTTGCAGGGGGCATATTCGGTCATGCTTAGGAAGCTAGTGCCAAAATTGCTTAATTTCTTTACTCATCTTAGACCGAACCCATTTTCCTCCCTTTTCTTCTCTTTTATTTTGCTAAGGCCGAAACTTCTCCATCATTCATTCCTACCATTGTCAAAATTCTTAAGGTTCCAAACATCTCTTCTCCATTCTTTTGTCAAAGGCCGAATCATTCTTATTGATTCCTTTTCCATCTTTTTCATCTTGAAAAGCCGAAACCCCTTTGTATTCTCTTCTATTTTTTTTTCAAGTGTTTGGCCGAATATCCTTGGCCTTATTTTCTTGCTCTTCCCACGTGCTCTAAACTCCATACTAAGTGCTGAATCTATCTCTTGAAAGTCGAATCTTTTGGTAAGTAAACTTCCTACCTTTCTTCTCTTCTTGACTAGTTTGGGTTAGCCAAAATCTAGGGATCTAATTCCTCTTATTTTCTTTGGCCGAAACCATGAAAGTGGGTTTCGGGATTCTTTTGTAGCCGACGGTTTAAGAGAGATCTTCCAGGATTTCAGACATCCAAGGTAAGCAAGATATACCATTCGGGCAAGGGCCACTTCTGTTGGTTTTGAGGCACTAAGCCGATTCTAACCTAAGCTATGTAGGGATCTCGGTAACTTTAGGAGCAGACGATAGTTTTCGGGTTTTGAACAAGCAAGGTAAGGGAGTTGTAATATTCAGCCAAAGGCCATATTACCTATTGAGGGTTGCCGATTCTAACTATGATTCTTAGGGAGGAGTTCAACCTGATTTGGTAGATCTTCGGATTCGATGGCCGATCTAGTGGTTGGCCGATTGCAAGGGAAGTGCACCACATAGTTTCGAGATTTGGTTGGAAACCAAATCAGCATTAAGGTAAGGTATTATTTCCATACGACATATCCTTCGGGATTTCCAGTTGAGCTGAATAGGCTTTTGGTTACTATAAATGTTGGCCGATTTTAGGAAGGGGAAAGGCAAACGTTTTGGGATCTCGTTAGTTTCGCGTAGCTTCGAGATTTTGCTTAGATCTACGAATAGTCAGGTGTGTAACCCACCCTAAATTCCTGAATAATAATAATAATAATAATAATAATGTTATGTATATGTTAATAATGCAATGAATGAATATGGCTAAGGGTACCATTCAATGGTGCAGTGTATTCAGATATGTACCCCTCAATACTCATTAATAATGTTTATGAACATTGCTATGAAAATATGGGAAATTTCATTATGGCCATGGGGTAAGGTAGATTGCATGATATCTGTATAATTTGTATGTTGCATGGGCATATAGGTGATAATGATAAAGGGGAAGTGTTCTGGTGGTTTTTACCATATTTTCTGGTGACCTATGTCACATATTATGAATCCGGTGACTTTGTCACATTATTTGGTGGCTATGCCACAATTATAAGGGCGATGTGCAGTTGACTGCAGCGATTGCCTTCGATGGTGTGTAGCGAATGAAGGGTCGATTTAGTAATCCCCATGGTGTGATTGGCAGGTATGGGTGATGTGTAGAGGTTGGATATCTAGGTGGGTTTGGGTTGCATCATTACTTATAAATGCATATATGTGATTTGATATGCCTTAACCGAATGAGAATCTATGTTGGGTGTTACACACAGAGTCTGTTGACTCACCCTCCGTGGGCTAACATTTTGCAGGTGATACTTAGTAAATGGACCGGGTAGGCAGGGACTTAGTGGTGGCCATGCTCAGCTTAGTTTCTTTTCGATTTTCTTATTATGTTTTTCTTGAATTTATTTCGGGTTTTGATTTGTTGTAATAAAGCCATTACCATTTAATTGTTTTAAGTTTACGTTTTAATTTCTATTATGATACGAAAAACATTAAACAAATGATTAAACATTTTTCGTAAAACAACTTCAATTGTTTTGACACCCAAACTCCTACGGTTTTCAAGTTAATAATAATAAGCCCTAATATTTGGCATTTCTTTTAACTTGTAAATTTTTGAAACATGAAAATAACGTTTCAATACAAACTTCAAACACAACACGGTTTTCAAATTAATCATAACTCAAACCTATCTTTCTTCAAAACCACAAATTTTTTTCCAAGATGACAAAATGAGGTTTTAGCTACGTTTTACTCAAGGAGCATGCCAGATCCGGTCAGGGCTTGTGGGCTGGGTTTGGGGTGTTTCATTTTGGTATCAGAGCCAGGTTCAAAACTCGACCTTGAGGGCTTTTGGGCCCAAAAATGTTTTTATTTTGAAATTGAGCTTTACTAAAGGTTGCTTGTGGTTTTACGGCATGGCACCCGAGTCTCGGCCAAGTCCACCGGTAAGTACCTCTAATGTTGTGTGATTTGTATGTGGGTATTACGGGGCGTAGATTAGTAGATTAGGAGCTAATGACCCTAGGATTAGCTTACTCCAACACGTAATTGCATAAAATTTAAAGTCTAATCAAACAAACACATGGTCGAGTCAGCAAGTTAAGGCCGTGGCAACTGCTTATGCGCATGTCTAGGATTGGATTCAGGGGGAGCTTGGTATTTAAGTAGTCCTAGTGACTCACCTCCTCTCCGCTCGAATCCTACCTGGTGCACAGTGACGGTTCACCCTAACCAAGAAGACTTATTCACAGGCTAAATTCAATAATTAAAACCCGAAAGGGACTAGCTACACTGTTTTATAAAAACCTTAGTTTTAAAATCACCAAATTACCCCTTTGATTGTAAAAACTATTTTGAAAAGAAATTTTTTGAAATACTCCCCAGATTTTCAAAATTACCGAAATACCTCCTGATTTTCAAAATTATCGAAATACTCCCGGATTTCCAAAATTTTTGAAATACCCCCGAGATTACAAAATTACCAGAACACCCCTATTTCACAAAATCACCAAGGACCCTATTTTGAAAAAAATTATTATGAAAATACCCCTGTAGGATAAAATTATGAAAATGCCCTTGGGTAGTGGAAAATAACAACAATGACAACCATAATACTTTTCTGTAATGAACGCGAGTTCATGAATGTTGATGATTGAATGAATGAACTTGAGACTGTAGTGTGTGTATGAATTCGAAAGAACTACTTTTTAGAACTATTAATCATAAGACTGTTCGTGATAAATCAGTGGAAAGAAATAATGAATCATAAAATTCTTAATCAGATAAACGCAACTCGGAAGAATGAGTTCTAGGGGACGTGGTCGTAATGTGCGAGGCGTGGTAGAGGCGTAATAATCGTGTCGGAACCCGTTAGGTCCGGTCAAGGGTCCGAGAATGAGATGCCACCACCACCACCGCTTTGGTCTTGAATATCGAGGATCGACGGGGATGATGCAGTATTGTAGGCGATGCTGCAAGTTCTTGAGAGGGTGGCTGGAGCAGGTGGAGGCATGTGAGCCCAGAAATCTATACCCGAGTGACTCCGAGCCAATGGAGCTGAGGTATTCCGTGGTGTATCTGGCGTGGCGCCCAATACGGTTGAGTATTGGTTGGAGGCGACGGAGCGAATCATGAACGATTTGGACCTGACTGCTGAGGAAAAACTGAAAGGAGTAGTATCGCTTCTCTGCGATAAGTCATACCAGTGGTGGCTCATGGTTCGAGATGGTACTGCTGCGGATGATCTTACTTGGGAGTATTTCAAGGTGGCATATCAGAAGAAGTATATTGGGACTAGCTATATCGATGCACAGAGGAAGGCGTTTAGAGGTCGGTTTAGGGAATAAGTCATGAAGCGAGTACTGGCGAAATTTTAAAATTTGAAATGGTATGCTCGAGGCATCGTGGCTACGGCGCATGAACGATGTGTCAGGTTTGAGGATAGACTGAGGGATGACCTAAGATTGCTAATTGCTCCACAGCAGGAGCGGGAGTTTGCCGTGTTGGTAGAGAAGGCTAAGGTAGCCGAAGGGGTTAAGGAATCTGTGAGATAGAATTCTGATAGAAATAGACAAAAGAGAGGTTTTTGGATCATCAAGGTCATCCGGGAACGTTCAAAAGAGACCCAAAGTTGATGGGCCGTGAGGTCAGCAGGTTGTTACGGGAGGACGATACCGTACTTGTGCTCAGTGTGGAAAGATGCACCTAGGAGAGTGTTGGAAGAAGACAGGGGGATGTTTTAAGTATTGGTCCAAGGATCACATGATTAGGTACTGTCCTATGAAAACAGACGGGAGCCGACCAACAAGTCAGAGTCTTAATTAGGCTAGAAGAGGTGACAGCAGCCACCGCAGGGTCGTGGTCCGGTTAGCAGAGGTAATGGTTTTGGAAGAGGTCGGGGAACACCGGGCAAGGTGTTGGTAACACAGAGGTAAGACAGCTGGGTCTGGTGTATGCAGTTCATCGGAGGAAGGATGGTGATGCACCGAGTGTCATAACCGATACATTCCTTATAGCTGACAAGCCTTACTTTGCTTTAATTGATGTTGGCTCGACCCACTCATATGTTGCATATAGAGTAGCTGAAACACTAGGTGTAGTATCTAAACTGTCTGTTAAGGAGATGACTGTAGTGAGCCCATTAGGTCAAACAGTAGTGGTGAATAGGATATTCCAAAGTGTGCGTCTAGAAATTCAGGAGTGGTATTTCCTGCCAACTTGATGGAACTACCCTTCGGAGAATTTGATCTCATTCTAGGCATGGATTGGCTAGTGGAACATAGGGCTAAATTGGATTGCGCAGCTAAGAGAATGGAGTTGAGGACTCTGGAGGATGAGGAAATAATAATGATAGGAGAAAGAAGAAATTATTTGGCTAACATAGTCTCCGCATTAAAGGCTGATAAGATGGTTCAGAAAGGGTGCAAGGCATTTTTGGCCTTCGTGAGTGCTTTTGATGCGAATGAAGAAGGAGTTAGTGGAGTGAGAACAGTAAGGGAATTCGTGGATGTCTTTCTGCAGGAGCTGCCTGGGTTACCCCCGGACAGGGAGGTGGAGTTTAGAATTGATTTACTGCCGGGTACTGCTCCTATGTCAATTGATCCATACCGAATGGCACCAAAGGAGTTAGTAGAGCTTAAAGCCCAGATCCAAGAGTTATTCGATCGTGGGTTTATTTGGCCTAGTGTGTTTCCATGGGGAGCACCGGTCCTATTTGTGAAGAAGAAGGACGGGACTATACGTATGTGTATAGATTACTGGCAGTTGAATAAGCTGACCATCAAGAACAAGTACCATTACCGAGGATAGACGACTTGTTCGATCAGCTTAAGGGGGCCGTAGTATTTTCAAAGATAGATCTTCGGTCTGGATATCACTAGCTTAAGGTGAAGGAAGCAGATATCCATAAGACAGCTTTTCAGACAAGGTACAGGCATTATGAGTTCTTAGTAATGCCGTTCGGATTAATAAACGTCCCAGCCGCGTTCATGGATATGATGAACCGGGTTTTCCAACCCTACTTGGATCGGTTTATCGTTGTGTTTATAGACGACATCCTAGTGTATTCCAAGTATGAGGAAGAATAGGATGAGCATTTCCGGGTTGTATTGCAAGTGTTAAGGGAAAAGAAGCTATATGCCAAGTTCAGCAAGTGTGAATTTTGGCTGAAGGAAGTTATGTTCTTAGGGCATGTGGTGTCTGTGGAAGGAATAAGGGTGGATCCTCGAAAGATTGAGGCGAGATAGATTGGAAACCCCTAAGTGCGTGGTGAGGTTCGTAGTTTCTTGGGGTTAGCAGGCTACTACCAGAGATTTGTTGAAGGGTTCTCGTCAATAGCAGCACCTCTAACGAAGTTGTTAAGGAAGGAGGTACCTTTCGTATGGGCGGATAAGCAGCAGGAAAGTTTTGAGAAGCTTAAGAGAGTATTGACTGAGGCTCTGATTTTGATTCAGCCGAAAGTAGGGAAAGACTTCGTGGTGTATTATGATGCTTCCCATACAGGATTGGGATGTGTCCTTATGCAAGACGGGAAAGTGGTCGCTTATGCGTCTCGACAGTTGAGGCCACATGAGGTTAACTATCCGACATATGATCTGGAGTTGGTGGCAGTAGTATTCGCTCTAAAAGTTTGGAGGCACTATTTGTATGGAGAAAGGTCGGTGATTTACACGTACCACAAGAGTTTAAAGTATCTGCTGACTTAGAAGGGCTAAATTTGAGACAGCGAGGGTGGGTGGAGTTGTTGAAAGACTATGATTGTTCAATAGAGTATCACCCGGGCAAGGCGAATGTGGTGGCAGATGCCCTAAGTCAGAAAGTGGTGTCGAATCTAAAGGCGATGTTTGCACATCTTAGCCTTTATGATGATGGAAGCTTGTTAGCAGAGTTGCAAGTGAAGCCGACGTGGCTAAGTCAGGTGAAGGAGAAACAATTTGTAGATGGTGAACTCAGTGCTAAGCTGCTACAAGTACAAAATGGGAAGTTGGAAGACTATGGTGTAAACGGTGATGGAGTGCTGTGTTTTTGGGGCAAGGTCTGTATGCCAAAGGATGAGGAATTAAGGCAGCAAATTCTTCGAGAATCACATAGTAGCCCTTATGCTATGCATCCTGGAGGAAGTAAGTTATATAGAGATCTACGGGATCAGTTTTGGTGGCCTGGTCTTAAGCGGAAGTTACAGAATTTGTAGAGAAGTGCTTAACGTGTCAGCAAGTCAAGGCTGAACACCAGGTACCGTCAGGATTGCTTTAACTGATAAAGATTCCGCAATGGAAGTGGGAGAGAATTTGTAACACCCTAAAAATTCGAGTATTTATATATTGCATGATTTGGTGTTTAGATTTTAAAGGAAAATTTCTTACTTTTATTTTCGTGTTTATTGAAGTCCTAAAGAAGAGTATAGCATAATTTGGGTAAGGAATAAATTTAATATTTGAGAATTTATTGAAGAGAAGCAAGTGTCACTAATACTTAAGTTAAATTAAGTGTTAATAAGTGACATAAAATGAGTATATGGCATAGTGGTGTTGGCGCATGAGTTGTAGCATGAGGGAGAGGTTCAATCCTTGTTTAGCATCTAGATGAATTTTATTTTAATTTTCTGCACATGTATAGCAAGTGTCGGCCAAGAACATATATGGTAAGTGTTGACCATGTTATTTTTGGTTAGCATATCAAAGGATTAAGGAAAATTGTTAACTTAAGGAATGGAATCAAAAACTTAAGGAAAGATATGAGGACATAAGGCACATATCAAGGAAAAGTTTTGGAAACAAAATCATGGCCAATTGACCATGCATAGGGACGGCAATTTGGTCTATAGGGGGAGCCGAATTTTTGGTGATAGTTTGGCTAAGAATTGAATTTTCTCTTTGGTCATTCCTAGCATCCTTGTGTAGAATTTTGCTTTCCTCTTCTCAACTTTTTCCTTTGGCCGAAATTGAACCTTGGTAAAGCCAAATTCTTTTGACCATTTGGTCACTTTTGTTCATCTTTTGAGTTTTCTCTTGTGCTTCTTCTTAGTGCTTAGAAATTGTTAGTACCAAAAGCCATTCTTTTCTTTTCTTTTTACCATGGTCGAATGTACCTAGCTCCTAAAATCCATCTTTTCTTCTCTTCTCTTTGTAATCAAACAACATCATCACCATCTCTTCTTTCATATTTATTTCTTTTCACTCAAAGTTTCTCCATTAAACTCTTTCATGGCCGAATGCTAGAGTGCCCATAGCCGAACCTTTCTTTCTTTTCTTTGATCATACATAGTCGAATCTTCATCAATCACAAACATCTTTATCAATCGACTCTTTTCAACCGTGGAAATATAGGTAAGGGATTCTTTTTTTCGTTTTCGATTAGTTAATAGTGATATGGCCGAATATTGATGGTGTGATGAATGATCATTTGGATCGAAATAAACGTTCATTCTATTAACGTTTTATTGGTTATGTTTTAGTGCAATAACGGAAGATCGGAAATCAAGTGGTCGTGAGTGACATAGAAACGTTGGAAGCGATTTATTGTGGTAAGGAAATCACATCCTTTAAAACCTCTAGTATTATTTCAATATTATTTTAGATTGGATTAATGTTCTTTTGATCTTGAAGACTTTCAAAATAGGGAAGAAAAGGCGGTGTTTAGTCATATTAAGAGGCGGATCCAGTAAATCCCCATTTAAGCGAAGAGCGACTTGGCATCAGGGATTTTCCATCGGGTTGCGGACCATCTTAGAAGGAAGTCAATTATTTGAAGTGGTACAAACTTTCGAGCCTTTATCGTTGGTGGATTCTCGGTGACTAACGAACCAATAAGCGAGGAGAAAGCAAAAATCAAGTGATTCAAAATCAAGAGGGTAAGATTTTGGATCTATTATCGATAAAGTATATTTATACAAAATAGTGTTCTAACGGATCAAAATATGTTTTAGGTGCCGAGGAGCGAGAAGGATTAGTACTCTCGGTATCGAGGTGTGTAACTTTACACTTTTTCTCGGGTTGGATGTCAATTTCGGTATTGAAGTAAAATCGTAAAAATGACTAGATCGGTATAAAACGTAACAACTCATATTTTGACGAAAATTCATGAAAACGACTAAAATCGTGAAAATTATGAAAACACCCTCGAGAAATTACTTGTTAATATGTAAATCGTATGTTTCGTAAAAATGGACCGTAAAATATGCTAGATCGATAAATGGGCTGAAAACTCTGTTAGATTGATAATCGGGCCGAAATCACTGTTTGATTATAAATTGGGCCGAAATCTCTGTATGAATGTAAATTGGGCCGAAATCTCTGCTAGATCGATAAATGGGCCGTAAACTCTGTTAAATTATTAAACGGACTAAAATACTTGCTAGATCGTAAATTTGGGCCCTAGTTGATAAATAGTTAATTAGGCCAAAGTTTTATTTATGGGCCTTAATACAGATTTGGAAATATTAACTCTTGTAATGGGCCTTTTAATAAAATTATTATATGACCATAGTTTACTATTGCATACATATTGCATGGGTTGGGAAATGATGAAGAGAAGAAGGCCTGTTGCCAAAATCTAGTTCGGTGGCTTTGCCATAAAATTATGGCTTTTTGCCTCTAGTTCGGTGGCTCTGCCACAAAAGTTATAAATGGCTATTTGCCTCTAGTTCGGTGGCTCTGCCACAAAATAATAATTGGCTCAATGCCTCTAGTTCGGTGACTTTGTCACAATCTAGTTCGGTGGCTATGCCACAAAATATAAATTGGCTTAATGCCTATGATTGGTGTGATGGCGGGGTGGGTTGACTTGATCCCCACAGTGTGATGGTTGGTGCAGGGGTGTGTAGCGGATGGAATTAGGTTTGGGAGGAAAATTCATTTTCACATGCATGCTATTAATTATATTATTCATTATATTATTTTGCTTATGGGCTCAAGGCCCAAACCCTTATATTGAAAATCGGCCCGGTGGACAAGTAAGTGAGTTATACATTTGAGTTCTAAGTAACTCACCCCTTAAATTTTTCCATCTCGGGTAATGGAAATTGGCGTGGACTTGGGCCGAGGATGACTTCGTGGAGGCCATCTTGCAAAACATGGGTTTATTAAACTCGAACTTTTTAATAAGTATTTTACTATTTTAGGTTAATGTAATAAGGGCCTCTATAAATAATTTATGGATTTTTATGTGTGTTTGGTTTTAAACTATATTTTGGACTTTTAAATATGGGCTATGATTATATGATGTTTTATTAAAATAAATTTGGGTTTTCAATTATATGAAATTCCTTTATAAATATTTTATTATTGTTAACTCATAAACAAATTACCTAAGGGTTTTGATAATACAATGTTAATAATGTTTTTCAACTAACGTTTTCTAATATTCATCAAATTAAAATACTCTTCCGATTTTTATTAAACCCGTAATTAAAATAATATTGTAGTTTTCAACTTATTGAAGATTTTAAAATAGCTCGATTCATGTAACAAACCAAATCTAGTCTTAATGCATAGACCGGGTTTGGGGTGTTACATTTAATAATATCGAGCCGCTTTCAAAAACTTCGGTACGTGGTTTGGGTTCACAAATAATTTACGTATGAAATCGTTCAATTATATTTTAAAGATCGAGATGGCACCACAAGCATCCGGCAACAAGTCAAGTAAGTATTTATTGCTTAATGATTACTATGATATGATCATAGGAACACTCTAGAACTTCTAGTTTTAGATGTGAAAACCATAGAGATTGAGACTATAGGATATGTTGCGAAAAAACAACTTTATATCTCAAATCTCATAAAATATCGTTAATAACACGAAACAAATTTTACGATTCATAAAACTTGTAATCGATAAAAATGAACAAGCTATCATGAGCACTAGAGGGCGTGGTCGTGGGCGCGATAGACGTGGCGTGGTAGAGGCCGAGGTGCTACGATCAAACACCAAATCATATGCGAAATGGGCGCTTTTCGTCAATTGAGAGTGAGACGGGATCACGCGATCACATGGAAGAAGATAATGCATTGACTCAAGCTATGCTGCGAGTCTTGGAAAGGGTCGCTGGAACTAGAATTGGGCCAACAACTCGTGGGTCAATTTCAGAGTGACTTAAGTCCAATAATGCGAAGTTTTTAGAGGAGTCTCTGGTGTAGCTCCGAATGTGGCTGAATACTGGCTCGAAGCTGTGGAACGGATTATGGATGATATGGATTGCACTGTTGAGCAAAAATTGAGAGGAGCTGTATCCTTGTTAAGAGATGAGGCGTGTCGCTGGTGGCTCATTGTTAAGTGAAGGCACCGAAGTCGCGATTAATTGGGAATTCTTTAAAGCCGCCTTCCAAGAAAAATACGTTGGAGCGAGTTATGTAGACGTCGAAGGAAAGAATTTCGAATCTTGTCCAAGGAAGTAAGGCGGTGGCGATATGAAGCCGAGTTTTTACGTCGAGCCGCTATGCCCGCAATTGTAGCAATGATCATGAGCGATGTATGCGTTTGAGGATGGGCTTAATGATGAGTGAGGGTTCGATTGCACCACGACAAGTTAGAAATTTTTCCACTCTTGTGGAGAAGGCCAAAATAGCCGAGAGGCTAAGAATTGAAACAGCGAACCGAGAAAGATTTTGAAACAAGAGAGAGACACAACATCTGTTCTTCAAAGAGATTCGGAAGAGACCTCGGAATGATGAACTAGTTCAAGGTAGAACCCCAGTAGCAAATAATCAAGTCGAGATTGCATCGAGTGTGGGAAAAGACATTTTGAAGAATGTTGGAGGAAAGCGGCGCATGCTACAAATGCGGTTCAATGGATCATCGAGACAAAATTGTCCTCGACGTATGGATACGACTCAAGAAGTTCGTAATAATGATGCACAACCGGCGAGGTAATCGCACCACCAAGAGGTCGTGGACCAGGTCGTGGTGGTAATGGGGCTGGTCGTGGTCAAGGTGCACCGGTTGAGGCAATGGTCCTAGAGAAATGCAGATGCAAGACAAACATGGACCGGTCTATGCGCTTAGATGCCGCGAGGACGGTAATGCACCAGATGTGATAACTAGTACGTTCTTCATTTTTGATGTACCTGTTATTGCCTTAATAGATATTGGCTCTACCCATTCATATGTATCTAGTGCCATATCTGGAAACCTGAATTTAGAATCTGAAATTACCGAAAATGAGATGACAGTAATTAGTCCTTTAGGACGTCGGCAATTGTTAATAAAATGTTTAAAGACTTGCCCTTGAAAATTCAAGAGGAGGTATTCTTAGCAAACTAGATGGAACTACCTTTCGGTGAGTTCGATCTCATTCTGGGCATGGATTGGTTGGTTAAACATCGGGCGCAATTGGATTGTGCTGAAAAATGAATGTCAATAAGAACCTCGGATGATAAAGAAGTCATAATGATTGGTGAGCGAAAGAACTATCTGGCAAATGTGGTATCTGCATTAAAGGCGGAGAAGTTGGTGCGGAAAGGATATGGAGCATTCCTAGCCTTTATCTCAGGCTTTGGATGCCAAAGAGTTATCTCGTGAATGATGTAAGGACGGTGAAGGAATTTCTGATGTATTTCCCAAGAACTTCCCGTATACCTCTAGATCGGGAAGTAGAATTTGGCATTGAGCTTTTGCAGGGATGACTCAAAGGTCCATTGCTCCTTATAGAATGGCACCGAAGGAGTTGGTTGAGCTTAAAGCTCAAATTCAAGAATTATTGGATCGGGGATTTATTCGACCAAGTGTGTCTCCGTGGGGAGCACCAGTTTTGTTCGTCAAGAAGAAGGATGGATCGATGCGTATGTGTATTGACTACAGACAATTGAATAAATTAACGATCAAGAATCGGTACCCTCTGCCGAGAATTGATGACCTATTTGATCAATTAAAAGGAGCTTCAGTTTTTTCCAAAATTTATTTGAGGTCAGGTTATTACCAGCTCAAGGTGAAAGAAGCGGACATTTATAAGACGGCATTTCGGACACGTTACGGACACTATGAGTTTGTAGTGATGCCTTTTGGACTAACCAATGCACCAGCCGCATTTATGGACATGATGAACCGAGTCTTTCAACCATATTTAGACCGGTTTGTGGTAGTGTTCATAGATGACATATTGGTTTATTTGAGAAATGAGGAGGAGCATGACAAGCATTTGCGGATAGTATTACAGCTACTTCGTGATAAGCAATTGTATGCTAAATTTAGTAAATGCGAATTTTGGCTAAAAGAAGTGACTTTCCTTGGTCATGTAGTATCACCAAAGGAATAAAGTGGATCCTCAAAAATTGAGGCTATTCGGATTAGAAACCACCAACATCGGTGGTGAAATTCGAGTTTCTTGGGTTTGGTGGATACTATAGGCGTTTTGTAGAGGGTTTTCGTTGATTGTGCACCCTAACTAAAGCTGCTGCGAAGGGAGCTCCGTATATTTGGACCGAAAAGCAAGAAGAGAGTTTCAAGAAATTGAAGAAGATCCCGTGGAAGCTCGGTTTGATTCAATAGGAGGTGAAAAGAATTCACTTGCTTATTGTGATGCGTCTCACACGGGTTTGGGTTGTGTGTTAATGCAAAATGGAAAGGTGGTGGCCTATGTTTCTCGTCAATTGAGACCACACGAAGTAAACTACCCTACGCATGGTTTGGAGTTAGTCTGCTTTGTTGTCTTTGCTCTAAAGATTTGGAGGCACTATCTCTATGGTGAGAAGTCAATAATCTACACGGATCACAAGAGTCTTAAATACCTCCTTACCCAAAAGGAGTTAAATTTGAGACAAAGAAGATGGGTAGAATTATTAAAGGATTATGATTTCTCAATCGAATATCATCTTGGAAAGGCTAATGTGGTAGCTGACACGTTAAGTCGTAAGACGATGTCGATTTGAGAGCATTGTTTGCCCATTTGAGTCTCAGATGAGGATGGTAGTTTGTTAGCAAAACTTGGTGAAGCCTCGTGGTGGAACAAATCAAGGAAAAATGTACATCGGATGAGAAGTTGGGACCTTTACTTGACAAGTTGAAAATGGTGAAATCGAGGATTTTGGAATAAACATGGAAGGTGTGTTGTGCTTTCGAGGAAGAGTATGTATACCTAAGGACTCAGATCTGAGGCAAATGATTCTACGGGAGCTGCATAGTAGCCCTTATGCTATGCATCCCAGAGGAAATAAAATGTATCGAGATCTCCATGAACAGTATTGGTGGCCAGGGTTGAAGGTGAAATTTCAGAGTTTGTGGGAAAATGTTTGACTTATCAGCAAGTGAAGGCAGAACATCAATTACCGTCTGGATTGTTACAACCAAAAAGATTCCTCTTTGGAAATGAGAGCAGATAACTATGGATTTTGTTAGTGGGTTACCGTTAACACCTACTAAGAAAAATTCCGTTTGGGTAATTGTTGATCGGTTGACGAAGACTGCTCATTTCTGCCGGATTAAATGGATTATTCATTGCAAAAGTTGGCGGCTATGCGTATCCGAAATTGTGAGGTTGCATGGGTACCAGATCTATTATATCGGATAGGGACCCTAGGTTTACATCACGATTTTGGAAAGCTCTGCATGAAGCTCTAGGAACAAAGCTAAACTTCAGTACGGCTTTTCATCCTCAGTCAGATGGTCAGTCGGAGAGAGTAATTCAGATATTGGAAGATATGTTAAGGAGATGTGTAATCGACTTGAGGGTAGTTGGGAGGATTATCTACCACTGGCAGAATTCGCGTATAACAACAGCTATCAGTCTAGCATTCAGATGGCACCTTACGAGGCATTGTATGGTCGTAAGTGTCGTTCTCCTATTTGTTGGACTGAGTTGGGCGAACGACAGATGTTAGGTCCTAAGATGATATCTGAAACAGAGGATAAGGTAAAAGTTATTCGAGCACGATTGAAAGAAGCCCGGATAGAGCGAAGTCGTATGCGGACACAGCGTAAGGACATCGAGTATCTTGTAGGGGATCGGGTTTTCTTGAAGGTCTCTCCTTGGAAAAAGATCTTGAGTTTGGAAGGAAGGGCAAGCTAAGTCCTAGATACATTGGACCTTATCGTGTGCTGAAGCGTGTTGGTCCAGTGGCTTATTAGATTGAGTTACCTCCAGAATTGGATCAAATTCATAATGTTTTTCATGTTTCCATGTTGAGGCGTTATAGATCGGATCCTTCGCACATTATATCGGTAGAAGAATTGGAGTTGAATTCAGATTTCTCATTTGAAGAAGAACTAGTGGAAATCTTAGACCGAGATGTCAAAGTGCTAAGAAAGAAAACCGTGCCGTTGGTCAAAGTTCTATGGCGTAACCACGAATTGGAGGAAGCTACGTGGGAGCCTGAGGATGCAATTCAAGCAACAATACCTCACCTCTTTCAACGAGTAAATTTCGAGGACTAAATTTTCTTTAAGGAGGGTAGAGTTGTAACACCCTAAAAATCTGAGTATTTATATATTGCATGATTTGGTGTTTATATTTTAAAGGAAAATTTCTTACTTTTATTTTCGTGTTTATTGAAGTCCTAAAGAAGAGTATAGCATAATTTGGGTAAGGAATAAATTTAATATTTGAGAATTTATTGAAGAGAAGCAAGTGTCACTAATACTTAAGTTAAATTAAGTGTTAATAAGTGACATAAAATGAGTATATGGCATAGTGGTGTTGGCGCATGAGTTGTAGCATGAGGGGAGAGGTTCGAATCCCTTGTTTAGCATCTAGATGAATTTTTATTTTTAATTTTCTGCACATGTATAGCAAGTGTCGGCCAAGAACATATATGGTAAGTGTTGACCATGTTATTTTTGGTTAGCATATCAAAGGATTAAGGAAAATTGTTAACTTAAGGAATGGAATCAAAAACTTAAGGAAAGATATGAGGACATAAGGCACATATCAAGGAAAAGTTTAGGAAACAAAATCATGGCCAATTGACCATGCATAGGGACGGCAATTTGGTCTATAGGGGGAGCCAAATTTTTGGTGATAGTTTGGCTAAGAATTGAATTTTCTCTTTGGTCATTCTTAGCATCCTTGTGTAGAATTTTGCTTTCCTCTTCTCAACTTTTTCCTTTGGCCGAAATTGAACCTTGGTAAAGCCAAATTCTTTTGACCATTTGGTCACTTTGTTCATCTTTTGAGTTTTCTCTTGTGCTTCTTCTTAGTGCCGAAATTGTTAGTACCAAAAAGCCATTCTTTTTCTTTTCTTTTTACCATGGCCGAATGTACCTAGCTCCTAAAATCCATCTTTTTCTTCTCTTCTCTTTGTAATCAAACAACATCATCACCATCTCTTCTTTCATATTTATTTCTTTTCACTCAAAGTTTCTCCATTAAACTCTTTCATGGCCGAATGCTAGAGTGCCCATAGCCGAACCTTTCTTTCTTTTTTTTGATCATACATAGTCGAATCTTCATCAATCACAAACATCTTTATCAATCGACTCTTTTCAACCGTGGAAATATAGGTAAGGGATTCTTTTTTTCGTTTTCGATTAGTTAATAGTGATATGGCCGAATATTGATGGTGTGATGAAGGATCATTTGGATCGAAATAAACGTTCGTTCTATTAACGTTTTATTGGTTATGTTTTAGTGCAATAATGGAAGATCGGAAATCAAGTGGTCGTGAGTGACATAGAAACGTTGGAAGCGATTTATTGTGGTAAGGAAATCACATCCTTTAAAACCTCTAGTATTATTTCGATATTATTTTAGATTGGATTAATGTTCTTTTGATCTTGAAGACTTTCAAAATAGGGAAGAAAAGGGCGGTGTTTAGTCATATTAAGAGGCGGATCAGAAATCCCCATTTAAGCGAAGAGCGATTTAATGCATCAAGAGATTTTCCACCGAGTTGCGGACCATCTTTCGAAGGAAGTTAATTATTTGAAGTGGTACGAACTTTCGAGCCTTTATACGTTGGTGGATTCTCGGCGACTAACGAACCAATAAACGAAGAGAAACCGAAAATCGAAGTGATTCAAAATCAAGAGGGTAAGATTTTGGATCTATTATCGATAAATTATATTTATACGAAATAGTGTTCTAACGGATCGAAATATGTTTTAGGTGCCGAGGAGCCAGAAGGATTAGTACTCTCGGTATCGAGGTGTGTAACTTCACACTTTTTCTCGGGTTGGATGTCAATTTCGGTATTGAAGTAAAATTGTAAAAACGACTAGAATGGTATAAAATGTAACAACTGATATTTTGACGAAAATTCATGAAAACGACTAAAATCGTGAAAATTACGAAAACGCCATCGAGAAATTACTTGTTAATATGTAAATCGTATGTTTCGTAAAAATGGACCGTAAAATATGCTAGATCGATAAATGGGCCGAAAACTCTGTTAGATTGATAATCGGGCCGAAATCACTGTTTGATTATAAATTGGGCCGAAATCTCTGTATGAATGTAAATTGGGCCGAAATCTCTGCTAGATCGATAAATGGGCCGTAAACTCTGTTAAATTATTAAACGGACTAAAATAATTGCTAGATCGTAAATTTGGGCCCTAGTTGATAAATAGTTAATTAGGCCAAAGTTTTATTTATGGGCCTTAATACAGATTTGGAAATATTAACTCTTGTAATGGGCCTTTTAATAAAATTATTATATGACCATAGTTTACTATTGCATACATATTGCATGGGTTGGGAAATGATGAAGAGAAGAAGGCTGTTGCCAAAATCTAGTTCGGTGGCTTTGCCATAAAATTATGGCTTTTGCCTCTAGTTCTATGGGTCTCGCCACAAAAGTTATAAATGTCTATTTGCCTCTAGTTCGGTGGCTCGCCCACAAAATAATAATTGGCTCAATGCCTCTAGTTCGGTGACTTTGTCACAATCTAGTTCGATGGCTATGCCACAAAATATAAATTGGCTTAATGCCTATGATTGGTGTGATGGCGGGATGGGTTGACTTGATCCCACAGTGTGATGGT
Organism: Gossypium rotundifolium; assembly: GCA_025506655.1. NCBI lineage: Eukaryota > Viridiplantae > Streptophyta > Magnoliopsida > Malvales > Malvaceae > Gossypium > Gossypium rotundifolium. Next base: position 33,886,714 of record CP106729.1, read on the forward strand.
TGGTACGAAAGTGTAGCGGATGGAATTAGGTTTGGGAGGAAAATTCATTTTTCACATGCATGCTATTAATTATATTATTCATTATATTATTTTGCTTATGGGCTCAAGGCCCAAACCCTTATATTGAAAATCGGCCCGATGGACAAGTAAGTGAGTTATACTTTGAGTTCTAAGTAACTCACCCCTTAAATTTTTCCATCTCGTAATGGAAATTGGCGTGGACTTGGTAGAGGATGACTTCGTGGAGGCCATCTTGCAAAACATGGGTTTATTAAACTCGAACTTTTTAATAAGTATTTTACTATTTTGGGTTAATGTAATAAGGGCCTCTATAAATAATTTATGGATTTTTATGTGTGTTTGGTTTTAAACTATATTTTGGACTTTTAAATATGGGCTATGATTATATGATGTTTTATTAAAATAAATTTGGGTTTTCAATTATATGAAATTCCTTTATAAATATTTTATTATTGTTAACTCATAAACAAATTACCTAAGGGTTTTGATAATACAATGTTAATAATGTTTTTCAACTAACGTTTTCTAATATTCATCAAATTAAAATACTCTTCCGATTTTTATTAAATCCGTAATTAAAAATAATATTGTAGTTTTCAACTTATTGAAGATTTTAAAATAGCTCGATTCATGTAACAAACCAAATCTAGTCTCAATGCATAGTCCGGGTTTGGGGTGTTACAGAATTACCATGGACTTCGTTAGTGGGCTTCCCCTTACGCCTACTAGGAAGGACTCGGTATGGGTGATAGTAGATCGGTTGATGAAGTCTGCACATTTCATACCAGAGCGGGTTGACTATTCCCTGCAGAGATTGGCAAAATTATATGTAGCAGAAATCGTGAGGCTGCACGGAGTGCCAGTGTCGATTATCTCGGACAGGGATCCGAGGTTTACGTCTCAATTTTAGAAAGCACTACATCAAGCATTGGGCACTAGGTTGGACTTCAGTACAGCATTTCATCCGCAGTCGGACGGCCAATCTGAGTGGGTAATTCAAGTGCTAGAGGATATGTTGAGGGGTTGCGTGATAGATTTCAGAGGAAGTTAGGAGGAGTTCTTGCCTTTAGTGGAATTTGCGTACAATAACAGCTATCAAGCAAGTATTCGGATGGCACCGTACGAAGCGCTATATAGAAAGAGGTGTCGCACTCCTACGTCTTTGGATGTAATTGGGGAACGTCATATTTTGGGTCCGTAGATTGTGGTGAATCCAAGAAAAGGTTAAAGTAATTGAAGACGCAGTTGAAGGAGGCATCGACAAATGAAGTCATATGCAGACCTTAAGCGGAAGGAGATAGAGTTTCCTGTGGGGGATCAGGTGTTTCTAAAAGTTTCACCGTGGAAGAAGGTGATGAGATTTGGTCACAAGGGAAAGTTAAGTCCTAGGTTTATAGGACCTTACTGGGTTTTGAATCGGGTTGGACAAGTAGCGTATTAGTTAGAGTTGCCTTCGAAATTGAAGTAGATGCATGATGTGTTCCACGTTTCGATGCTACGTCATTACCGATCGGATCCATCTCATGTAATACAGGTTGAGGAGGTGGAGCTAAGACCAGATTTGTCCTATGAGGAAGAGCCGATTCAGATTTTGGAACGGGATGTGAAGATGCTACGGAGGAAATCAGTTCCTCTAGTCAAAGTATTATGGCATAACCATGGATCGGAAGAAGCTTCATGGGAGCTAGAGGAAGCAATGTGACAGCAATACCCTCACTTATTCTAGCCAGGTAATTTCGAGGTCGAAATTATTTTTGAGGGGGGTAGAACTGTAATATTTGGGATTTAGGGGTTATGCATTTTTACTTAAATGTATGTGGTAGCATGCTTGTGTGTGATTTGAATGTGTTTTGGGGGCTTCAGGAACCTTGGGTTATAGGTAGAAGCCTTAGAAAAATATATGATTTTAAGCCTAAAAAGGGGAAACTAAGGGAGCTAGGCCTTAAGGAGTTTATTGTGTGGCTTAGGACACAAGAACTCAGTTAGTAAAGTGGCTAGGAGGCGCCACTTAGGGCCTTGTGAGGTGACGCCACAAGGAGTGTGAAGGGGCCTAGGTTCGAGCAACAAGAGAAGCGTTTTGAAGCTTTTATTTTTTAGCAAGGAGGTGCAGTGATGGATGGCACAGGGACTCTGAATGGATGAAGTGTAGATTGGGTCTGACAGCTTAAAGATTCGGCTAAATAGGAGCGAAAAGGGGGATTTGGATGAGGGAAGAAGAGTTGGCCGGCAGAAGGACTTTGGAGGGGGCATATTCGGTCATGCTTAGGGAGCTAGTGCCGAAATTGCTTAATTTCTTTACTCATCTTAGATTGAACCCATTTTCCTCCCTTTTCTTCTCTTTTATTTTGCTAAGGCCGAAACTTCTCCATCATTCATTCCCACCATTTTCAAAATTCTTAAGGTTCCAAACATCTCTTCTCCATTATTTTGTCAAAGGCCGAATTATTCTTATTGATTCTTTTTCCATCTTTTTCATCTTGAAAAGCCGAAACCCCTTTGTGTTCTCTTCTATTTTTTTCAAGTGTTTGGCCGAATATCCTTGGCTTTATTTTCTTGCTCTTCCCACGTGCTTTAAACTCCATATTTAGTGTTGAATCTATCTCTTGAAAGCCGAATCTTCTGGTAAGTAAACTTCCTACCTCTTTTCTCTTCTTGACTAATTTGGGTTAGCCGAAATCTAGGGATCTAATTCCTCTTGTTTTCTTTGGCCGAAACCATGAAAGTGGGTTTTGGGATTCTTTTGTAGCCGACGGTTTAAGAGAGATCTTCTGGGATTTCGGACATCCAAGGTAAGCAAGATATGCCATTTGGCCAAGGGCCACTTCTGTTGGTTTTAAGGCACTAAGCCGATTCTAACCTAAGCTATGTAGGGATCTCGGCAACATTAGAAGCAGACGATAGTTTCTGAGATTTGAACAAGCAAGGTAAGGGAGTTGTAATATTCGGCCAAAGGCCATATTACCTATTGAGGGTTGCCGATTCTAACTATGATTTTTAGGAAGGAGTACAACCTGATTCAGTAGATCTTTGGGATTCGGTGGCCAATCTAGTGGTTGGCCGATTGCAAGGGAAGTGCACCACGTAGTTTTGAGATTTGGTTGGAAACCAAATCGGTATTAAGGTAAGGTATTATTTCCATGCAACATATCCTTCGGGATTTCCAGTTGAGCCAAATAGGCTTTTGGTTACTAACAAATGTTGGCCGATTTTAGGATGGGGAAAGGCAAACATTTCGCGATCTCGTTAGTTTCGCGTAGCTTCGGGATTTCTCTTAGATCTATGAATAGTCAGGTGTGTAACCCACCCAAAATTCCTGAATAATAATAATAATGTTATGTATATGTTAATAATGCAATGAATGAATATGGCTAAGGGTACCATTCAATGGGGCAGTGTATTCAGGTATGTACCCCTCAATACTTGTTAATAATGTTTATGAACATTGCTTTGAAAATATAAGAAATTTCATTATGGCCATGGGGTAAGGTAGATTGCATGATATCTGTATGATTTGTATGTTGCATGGGCATATGGGTGATAATGATAAAGGGGAAGTGTTCTGGTGGTTTTTACCACATTATCTGGTGACCTATGTCACATATTATGAATCTGGTGACTTTGTCACATTACCTGGTGGCTATGCCATGATTATAAGGGCTATATGCAGTTGACTGCAGCGACTGTCTTCGATGGTGTGTAGCGGATGGAGGGTCGATTTAGTAATCCCCGCGGTGTGATTGGCAGGTACGGGTGATGTGTAGAGGTTGGATATCTAGGTGGGTTTGGGTTGCATCATTGCTTATAAATGTGTATATGTGATTTGATATGCCTTAACCGAATGGGAATCTATGTTGGTTGTTACACACTGAGTCTGTTGACTCACCCTCCGTGGGCTAACATTTTGCAGGTGATACTCAGTAAATGGACCGGGTAGGCAGGGACTTAGTGGTGGCCATGCTCAGCTCAGTTTCTTTCCGAATTTTCTTATTATGTTTTTCTTGAATTTATTTCGGGTTTTGATTTGTTGTAATAAGGCCATTACCATTTAACTATTTTAAGTTTACATTTTAATTTCTATTATGATACGAACAACATCAAACAAATGATTAAACATTTTTCGTAAAACAACTTCAATTGTTTTGACACCCAAACTCTTACGGTTTTCAAGTTAATAATAATAAGCCCTAATATTTGGCATTTCTTTTATCTTGTAAATTTTTGAAACATGAAAATAACGTTTCAATACAAACTTCAAACACAACACGGTTTTCAAATTAATCATAACTCAAACCTATCTTTCTTCAAAACCACAAATTTTTTTCCAAGATTTACTCAAGGAGCATGCCAGATCCGGTCAGGGCTTGTGGGTCGGGTTTGGGGTGTTTCAAGGAGGGCACTACAGTGGCGTCAAGATAGTGCAAAAAATACTTGAATCAGGTTTCTATTGGCCGACTTTATTTAAAGATGCCAACAGGTATGTCACTTCATGTCATAAATGCCAAAGAATAGGTAATATTTCTAAACGTGATGAAATGCCTCAAACATACATGCTATCATATGAAATATTTGAAAAATGGGGTATTGATTTTATGAGTCCATTCCCTAGTTCATTCAGAAACAAATACATCTTAGTGTCTATTGATTACATGTCACAATGGGTGGAAGCTGAAGCTTTACCCACCAATGATGCCAGAGTAGTAGTTAAGTTTCTAAAAAAACTGTTCTCTCGATTTGGAACACCCAGAGCAATCATTAGTGATAGGGGTACTCATTTTTGTAATATCCAGTTTGATAAAGTCTTAAAAAAATATGGAGTACACCACAGACTAGCTACCCCATATCACCCTTAAACCAGTGGCCAAGTAGAAGTAGCAAACCGAGAACTTAAACGCATTCTAGAAAAACTGTTTAATCAAACAGAAAAGATTGGGCACTAAAAGTAGATGATGCCTTATGGGCCTATAGAACAGCGTTTAAAACCCCCTAGGAACATCCCCATACAAACTTGTCTACGGGAAAAGTTGTCATTTGCCATTCGAGTTAGAACACAAAGCTTTTTGGGCTATAAAATTCTTAAACTATGATCTTAAAACTGTAGGAGAGAAAAGAATGATGCAGATAAATGAAATAGATGAATGTAGAGTTGATGCCTATGAGAATTCAAAACTATACAAGAAGGAAACAAAGCAAAGCCACGATGCTCGTCTAAAGAAATCAAAATAATTCGAAGTAAGGGACTTGGTCCTGCTATACAACTCAAGGCTTAAACTGTTTCCTGGGAAGCTGAAATCAAGATGGTCAGGTCCATTCATGATCAAAACAATTTTTCCCTACGGCACAATCGAGGTAACTCATCCTGCTTAAGGCACATTCAAGGTAATGGTCACCGACTCAAAATCTATAATGGTGAAGATGTTAGGAATATGAGAGAGGAGCCCTAGCTCTGTGAACCTTCTTATAGAACTGAAAATAGGGTAAGTCTAGCTTAAGAATTTAAAATGAGCACTTCTCGGGAGGCAACCTGAACACTAACTTAAATAACATTATTTTCAACATCTAACTCCATACTAGTTAATCCAACAAAGCACAGGTTTTAGACCACACGGCCTTGCACACAGGCGTGCCCATGGCCGTGTGGAACCCGCGAGACAAAACACGGGCGTACTTATAGCCGTGTACAATAAAAGGCAAATTTTTCCCCATCACGGGTAGGACATGGCCGTGCCTTAAAATCGTGGACTATCCTGGCTTATCGAACACGGGCGAAACACGCCTGTACCTTAAAATCATTGACTATCCTGACTTATCAAACACAGGCAGAACACGCCCGTACCTTAAAACCGTGGGCTATCCTGACTTATCGAACACGAGAAGAACACGCCCGTTCTAAATGACTGTGTGAAGGAGAACACAGGCATGCCACTATAACCACGGCTGTGGCCAAGTACCTAAACACGCCCAAAATTCAAAATAACGAAGAACACGGGTGCATTAAAATTGAGCACGGGCGTGGCCCCTGCCCATGCTCTCACCCTTATTTAAGCAACTTAAACCGCTCATCTTCCCCAAATCAACCCTAAACGATTTCTCAACTTCTTTTTCTCCCAAATTCGATCACACCCATAATCTCAACCTCCACTTTTCTCCAAAAACTATACTAAAACTGTACCCACACCCTCACCACCACCGTGTTGCAGGAAGTACACGCCCTCTCCACCACTGTGCACCCCCAAAAAATCACTGCACTGTCGTGCTCAGCCCATGTTCTGTTGAATCACACCACCATGGGACCCGGCCAATGATGAGGACCTCTGAGTCCTTTTATTTATCTAATTTTTCTTTTCTTTATTTTAAGTTTTCTTTCTTTTTCTTTCTCTATTTTAATTTTTATTCGTCTTATTTTGAACTTTTTCTTTCTACGTTGCAATCTTTTATTATGATCATCATTGGTTATCTAACCCTCGAGTATGCCTAACACATATTTATTTACACCTCCGAGATATCTAACTGATGACTTCACAGTTTCAATTGCACACACCATATAAAGAAACAAATTTCTAGGAGTAATTCACTTGTAACATCCTAAAGGTGGGCCTGTGCATTTATATGTGGTGTTTGTTTCATGTGTTTAAAATAGAGGCCTAGATTAAAAATTTTGTTTAAGCTCACTTGGGTTAAAATAAAGTTTCAAGTAGTTTAATAAACATTTTGGGCTTGTGGCCCAGAAGGGAATGGTGCTATAAGGAAGGAGGGGAGTTGGCGTCAAAAGCCAAGGGGAAGAGGCCCAATTTGTGGCCACCAGAAGCCCAAGTTTTGGGTCAAAAATTCAGCACTTAGGAGCCTTAGGAGGGGACGGCACAAGGCATTTTCTTTTAGGAGTTTTATTGTTTTAATTAAGTGAATAAAAAGCTGATATTGGAAGAAGGTGTTGGAGCTAGTTAAGACTCTTCTGGGATGAGTAAACTTAGAAAGATAGGAGCCATCTTTAAGTGTCTAATGTTAGCCGAAACTTTGAGGAATTTGAAAAGAAAGGGGCATTCAGTTTTGGCTTCAGGTGTATATGCTGAAATTTTGCAATTTATTCTTCTCTTTTTTGCCGAAATCACTGCTAAAGCTCTCATATTTTCTCTGTTGAAATTTTTCCCCAATTCTTTCTCTCTTCTCTTCTTCTTTACTTAGCCAAATTTTCAAGCATCTCCTTGCTCTCTTTTCTCTTTTCTTTCTAGCCGAAACCATATCAGTTTATCCCTCTGGGATTTTTATCAAAAGCCAAAACTCTCTAGTTCTTCTCTTTTCTCCTAGATCTCTTCTAAAAGTTGAATCCCTTTAATCATACCCTCATCTCCCATGCCGAATCTACAAGGGTGGTTTTGTTTTCCCGAAGGTGCACCATAGTCGAATACTCCTCTCTAATTTGGTAAGTTTGGGATTTTACTTCTTTTCGATTTCTTCATTCTTTTTATCAAGTTTCTAATCCGAATTAGTTTTTTAAGGCCTTGTCGATTTCACTCTCTAATCTTAGAAGCCGAATCCTTTCTTGCTGAGATCTGTGGTGCCAATTTGTGAAAAGTCGAAGGTAGGTGGTCAAGGGTAGGTTCGGCCGAATGGCCACTTCCTTATCCTTTGTCTCTGGCCGAATGTCTTAAGGTGTTAGATGGTTGCAATCATCAATTTGGTTAACTATTTTGGTGATGGCCGAATGTAGGACGGGAGGTGATGAGTTTTTAATGACATTCGGGATTCGATTAACTAGGTAAGAATTCGATTTAAGTGTTATAGATGTTAAGTGATTAGATCTCATCGTTTAAATGATTTAGTGATTAAGGATGGACTCGAATAACAGTCAGGAAGAAAAGGTTGGATCTACAAAATCAACACCCAAATACAAGAAGCGATCTATTTCGGTAGTGCGAGATTGGCCATCGAGGTGTGGGCCGACATCGAAGTCAGATCGTGGGCCGATAGTGGTAGTCTCGAATGATAGTAGCGTAGACTTAGAGAAAGCATTAGTACGAGAATCAGGTGTGCAATACTTCCCCACCAACTAGATCTAATTATTAAATATGTGATTATAAGTTTTACATGTTGTGGAAAATACCAAAATCTCGGTTAAATGATGGAAACCCAAAGAGGGTAAAAGCGGACCACCAGGTTAGTAAACAATCTGATTAAATGTTATAAGTAAATTGTTTATATGTGATTGCATGGGTTGGGTGATGAAAGAAGAAAGTTATATGTATATGTGTAGCGGTTTTTTTGTGATTTACTGTAGCGGCTAATGTCGTGATCTATTATAAGGGCTTCGGCCATAATATGTTGATGAGCAGCATGAATGTCATCTTGACGTGTAGCGTTGTGGGTTGATTGTAGAAATCCCCAACGGTGTGAACGGTTGGTACGGGGGCGTGTAGCGGATGGAAACCTAGGCAAATGGGTTGGGTTTTGCATATTATTTGTTATCTATGTAAATGAAATTATTATTATGTTTTATGAGGCCCAAAACTACTGGTGCATGAGGGTTGCACACTGAGTCTCGTGACTCACCCAATTAAATTAACCTTTCATGTGACAATTAGTACATCGGACCGGGCCGGAGTGGAGCGCAAGGTGGCCATGCAAAAGAATATGTGGATCCGGCGAAAAGCCCCTACTTGATAGTTTTTTTAAAAGTATTTTATGTTATGGATTCAAACTTCGTTGTAATAAGGCCATGGGCCACTAGTTCACATTTTGGTTTTATTATGGGTTTTATTGTTTATTTTTAAACTAAGACATGTAATTCAGTTTTGGGCTTTTGATTGATAGGGCATATTTTATATAAATTACATTTGGGCTTTCTGTCAACACGATTGGTTTAACAGAAATTTTCTTAGTGACATGTCAGATCCGGTTGTAGTGTTTGGGCCGGGTTTGAGGTGTTACAAATTGGTATCAAAGCCCGGTTTAAAACTCAGCTTTGGGGTTTTAGGCCGAAAAGATTTTCTAAAAATGGGTATTTGAAACATGGGTTTTTTTAGTAAAGGTTTGTTAGCTCAGCATGGCACCTGCGTCTCCGGCCAAGTTCACCAGGTAAGTATTCTGAACTCCTGATTGTGATATCAATGTTGGCTTAACGGGTTTTATGGGACGTAGATTATTTATGTTAGAACTTGATGGACTCTAGGCTTAGACAAACAAGTCCTAAAATCCATAAGACGTAACTTCATTAAACAAAACCTATAAACAAGTCACAAGACTAAAGTGTGGTAACAAGCATATACATGTCTAGGAGTAGATCCGGAAGAGCTTGGTATTTAAGCAGTCTGAGTGACTCACCTCCTCTTCGCTGGAATCTTACCTGGTGCATAGTGATTGTTCGCTTTAGCCATGACAGGGTGTGGCAATAGGCATATGCATGTCTAGGAGTGGATTCAGGGAAAGCTTGGTATTTAAGCAGTCCTAGTGACTCACCTCCTTTTCACTAGAATCCTACCTGGTGCATAGTGACTATTCACCCTAGTTACGAGTACGTGTTGACAGGCTAAAACTTACAATAAAAACCCGAAAGGGACTAGTCAACTTGTTTTGTAAAATTCTAAAGTAAACCTTAGTTTTGAAATAACCGAATTACCCTTGGTTCGTAAAAATTACCCTGGTTTTGCAACATGACCAAAAATACCTCTTGTCTGAAAAAGGACCAAACTACCCCTGACTTGCAAAATTACCGAAATACCCCCGAGTTGAAAATTACCAAAATACCTTTATTTCAAAAATCACTCAGAACCATATTTTGAATTTTTTTACGAAAATACCCCCTATAAGATAAAATTACGAAAATACCCCTGGGTAGCGAAATGACAAAAATACCCTTAGGTGGTGGATGATACTTGTAAGAATGTTGTGTGTGCATAATCCCTAGAATTAGGAAGACTAAAAACTGTAGATAGGTTCGAATTTGAAAGAATCACTTTTAAAAACTATGTTTCATAAGATTGTCCGGGATAATTAGTGGAACAACTAATGACTCATAAAACTTTTAAAACAGATAAACGCGAACTAGAAGAATGAGTACAAGAGGTCGAGGACGTCCGCCACGTGGTCGCGGTAGAGGTAGGATGACCGTGTCGAACCCGTAGGATTGGGTCATGGGTCCGAAGTGAGATCTGGGTTCCACCAAATTGCTGAGGTGGAATTTCAGGACCAAACAGGTGGAGAGAAAGTGGTGTCTCAGGCTATACTGAGGGTTTTGGAAAGAGCAGCTGGGCATAGGAGCCCAGAAATCTGTGCCAGAGAGGCTGAGGAACAATGGGGCAGAAGAATTTAGGGGCATCTCTGGTGTATCCCCAAGTTTCGCTGAATATTGGTTGGAGGCAGTGGAACGTATAATGGATGACCTAGACTTCACGATGGAGGAGAAGCTGAAGGGGGTCGTGTCTCTTCTTCGAGACGAGGCCTACCAATGGTGGCTCACGGTGAAAGAGGGTACGGTCGCGGACCTGATTGACTAGGATTTCTTTAAGGAGTCATTCCAGGGAAAGTACGTTGGGGCTAGTTATATCGATGCTCAAAGGAAAGTATTCCTGAATTTGGTGCAGGAGAGTAAGTCTGTGGCTGAGTATGAGGCTAAGTTTCTACGCTTGAGTTGTTACGCTCGGGGAATGGTATCAACAGAGTATGAACGATGCGTTTGGTTTGAGGATGGGCTACGGAATGAGCTAAGGATTTTGATTGCACCACAGCGAGAGAGAATTTTCGTGGTTTTGGTAGATAATGTCAAAATAGCCGAAGAAGTGAAACGAGTGGAGAGACAAGAGAAGGATAAGGATCGAGGGCAGGAGTAAGAGAAGTTTTGGACCCTCTAGAGCAACTAAAAATTTTCAGAAAAGGCCTAGGACTGATGGGCCAGCTCGTGCTCCATCGGGCCAGAGTCAAGCATGTTCTACATGCGGGAGGACCCATTATGGGGAGTGCAGAATGAAAACTGATGGATGTTTTAGATGTGGATCCACAAAACACTTGATGAGGGACTGTCCTCAGATGGATTGGGGGCATCCAACGGGCCGAGGTTTTGATCAGACTAGGAGAGGTGATCAACTTGGACCAAAGGGTAGAGGTGCAACTAGAGGTGCAGGTAATACAGATGCAAGGCAGCTGGGTTTAGTTTATGCAGCTCGTCGAAGGGAGGATAGTAACGCACGGGATGTTATAACCGGTACGTTTCTTGTTACTGATAATCCTTTATTTTCTTTGATTGACATTGGGTCAACCCACTCCTATGTTGCAAGTTTAGTGTCTGAGACTCTAAGTTTAGCCTCTGAAATAACCACTAGAAAGATGACTGTGGTTAGTCCCTTAGGATAATCTAAGGTAGTGGACAAACTGTTTAGGGATGTACCTTTAGAGACTCAAGGGGTGGTATTCCTAGCAGATTTAATGGAATTACCGTTTGGAGAGTTTGACCTTATATTAGGAATGGATTGGTTGACTAAGCATCGTGCCAAGTTGGACTATGGGAATAAGCGTATGGTGTTGGGAACCCTGGAAGGCGAGGAGGTGGTTGTGTTAGGAGAAAGAAAGAATTACTTGTCCAACATGGTATCATCCTTAAAAGCTATTAAGATGATTCGGAAGGGATGTAGTGCATTTCTAGCTTTTATTAGTGCGTTGGATGCTAAGGAGGTGACTGTTGATGAGGCTCGGATAGTCAAGGATTTTGCGGATGTCTTTCTGGAGGAATTACCAGGATTACCCCTGGATCGCGAGGTGGAATTTGGAATAGACCTACTTTCGGGTACAGCTCCAGTATCTATTGCTCCTTATAGGATGGCGCCGAAGGAGTTGGTGGAGCTCAAGGCTCAGATTCAGGAACTATTGGATCGTGGGTTCATTCGACTGAGTGTGTCTCCATAGGGAGCGCCGGTCCTGTTCGTGAAGAAGAAGGACGGATCCATGCGTATGTGCGTGGACTATCGTCAATTGAACAAGTTGACGATTAAAAACAAGTATCCATTATCGAGAATCGACGATCTGTTCAATCAGCTCAAAGGAGCTTCGGTCTTTTCTAAGATTGACATAAGGTCTGGATATCATCAATTAAGGGTTAAAGAAGGGGACATTCATAAGACGACGTTTCGGATTCAGTACGGGCATTATGAGTTCTTGGTAATGCCGTTCGGGTTGACGAACGCACCAGTGGCCTTTATGGATATGATGGACCAAGTGTTTCAACCGTATCTTGATCGATTCGTCTTGGTGTTTATCGACGATATTCTGGTTTATTCTAAGTCTGAGGAGGAACATGATGAACATCTTCATGTGGTGTTGCAAACTCTAAAGGAGAAGCAGTTGTTTGCAAAGTTCAGTAAGTGTGAGTTCTGGCTGAAGGAAGTGACTTTCTTAGGACATGTGGTTTCAGCCGAGGGAATTAGGGTAGACCCTCAAAAAATAGAGGCTGTATTGGATTGGAAACCGCCAAAGTCTGTGGCGGAGGTTCAGAGTTTCTTCGGTTTGGCAGGGTATTACCGAAGGTTCGTTGAAGGGTTTTCTCTAGTAGCGACACCTCTAACTAAGTTGTTGAGGAAGGGAGTATCGTTTGTGTGGACCGACAAACAGCAAGAGAGCTTTGAGAAGTTGAAGAGAATCCTAACAGAAGCGCCAGTGTTAATTCAACCGGAGGCAGGAAAGGAATTTACCATCTACTATGATGCATCACACACGGGTTTAGGGTGTGTATTGATGCAAGAAAGAAAGGTGGTGGCGTATGCGTCTCGATAGTTGAGACCGCATAAGTTGAACTACCCTACGCATGACTTGGAGTTGGCGGCGGTTGTGTTTGCCTTGAAGATTTGGAGGCATTACTTGTATGGGGAGAAGTCGGTAATTTACACCGACCATAAAAGTTTAAGGTATCTCCTTACCCAAAGGAGCTAAATTTAAGACAACGTAGGTGGATCGAGCTCTTGGAGGATTATGATTGTTCGATCGAATACTACCCTGGTAAAGTAAATGTGGTGGTAGATGCGTTAAGCCGTAAGGTAGTATCGAAACTAAGAGCCATGTTCACTCATTTGAGTTTATTTGATGACGGGAGTTTGCTGGCTGAGTTGCAAGTAAAGCTAACATGGGTAAGTCAGGTTAGAGACAAATATTTAGGAGATAAAGACCTGAGTGCTCGACTATTGCGAGTGAGGGATGGTGGAATAGAGGACTATAGTCTGAACAATGATGGAGTTCTGTGTTATCGTGGGAAGATTTGCATGCCTAAAGGTGATGAGTTAAGACAGAAGATTCTTCGGGAATCGCATAGTAGCCCTTATGCTATGCATCTTGGAGGAGTCAAGATGTACCGTGATTTGCGAGAGCAATTTTGGTGGCCAGGTCTGAAGAAAGACGTAACGAAAATCGTAGGAAAATGTTTGACGTGTGAGTAGGTTAAAGCTGAACACCAAGTGCCATCGAGATTGTTGCAGCCGGTGAAGATTCCCCAGTGGAAATGGGAGAGAATCACGATGGATTTTGTTAGTGGGTTACCCTTACACCCACTAAGAAGGATTCAATTTGGGTGATTGTAGACCGACTGACGAAGTCTGCTCACTTCATACCAGTTCGAGTGGAATTTTCTCTACAAAAGTTGGCTAAATTGTATATGGCTAAGGTTGTAAGATTGCATAGTGTGGGTCTTGATCATATCAGATAGGGAACCTAGGTTCACGTCACGATTTTAAAAGGCTCTTCATCAAGCAATGGGAACAAGGTTAGACTTTAGTACCGCTTTTCACCCACAGACTGATGGTTAGTCCGAGAGGGTAATTCAAATCTTGGAGGATATGCTAAAGGGTTGCATCATCGACTTTAGGGGCAGTTGGGAAGAGCATTTTCCCTTGGTAGAATTTGCATGCAATAATAGTTATCAAGCTAGCATTCGGATGGTGCCTTATGAAGCGTTATATGGAAGGAGATGTCGTACTCCAACTTGTTGGACGGAGTTGGGTGAACGTAAGGTGTTAGGTCCAAAATTAGTGTCAGAATCGGAGGAGAAAGTTAAGTTAATACAGGCTAGGTTAAAGGAAGCGTCTGATCGACAAAAGTCTTACGCGGATCTAAAACAAAAGAGGTGGAATTTACGGTAGGTGATCAAGTCTTCTTAAAGGTATCCCCGTGGAAGAAGATAATGAGGTTTGGATGAAAGGGGAAGTTAAGTCCACGGTTTATTGGGCCTTACAGGGTACTAGATCGTGTGGGCCCAGTGGCTTATCGTTTGGAGTTGCTTTCGGAGTTGGAGCAGATACATGATGTGTTCCATGTCTCAATGCTGAGACATTATCGATCTGATTCATCACACGTAGTGCCAGTAGAAGAGATAGAAGTAAGGCCGGATTTGTCTTTTGAGGAGGAGCCAGTACGAATTCTGGATCGAGATGTGAAGGTGTTGAGAAGAAAGTCTGTTCCATTGGTCAAAGTCCTGTGGCGAAATCACTGCGCAGAGGAGGCAACGTGGGAGCCAGAGGATGTTATATGACAGCAGTATCCCCATCTCTTTCGATCAGGTAAATTTTGAGGTCGAAATTTATTTTAAAGGGGGTAGAACTGTAACATCCTAAAGGTGGGCCTGTGCATTTATATGTGGTTTTTGATTCATGTGTTTAAAACAGAGGCCCAGATTAAATATTTTGTTTAAGCTCACTTGGGTTAAAATAAAGTTTCAAGTAGTTTAATGAACATTTTGGGCTTGTGGTCCAGAAGGGAATGATGCCATAAGGAAGGAGGGGAGTTGGCGTTAAAAGGCAAGGGGAAGAGGCCCAACTTGTGGCAACCAGAAGCCCAAGTTTTGGGTCAAAAATTCGGCACTTAGGAGCCATAGGAGGGGATGGCACAAGGCATTTTCTTTTAGGAGTTTTATTATTTTAATTAAGTGAATAAAAAGCTGATATTGGAAGGAGGTGTTGGAGCTAGTTAAGACTCTTCTGGGATCAGTAAACTTAGAAAGATAGGAGCCATCTTTAAGTGTTTAATGTTAGCCAAAACTTTGAGGAATTTGAAAAGAAAGGGGCATTCGGTTTTGGCTTAAGGTGTATGTGCCGAAATTTTGCAATTCATTCTTCTCTTTTCAGCCAAAATCACTGCTAAAGGTCTCATATTTTCTCTGCCAAAATTTCTCCCCTATTCTTTCTCTATTCTCTTCTTCTTTAGTTAGCCAAATTTTCAAGCATCTCATTGCTCTCTTTTCCTTTTCTTTCTAGACGAAACCATATCAGTTTATCCCTCCGAGATTTTTATCAAAAGTCAAAAACTCTCTAGTTCTTCTCTTTTCTCCTAAATCGCTTCTAAAAGTTGAATCTCTTTAATCATACCCTCATCTCCCATAGCCGAATCTACAAGGGTGGTTTTGTTTTCCCGAAGGTGCACCATAGCCAAATACTCCTCTCTAATTTGGTAAGTTTCGGGATTTTGCTTCTTTTCGATTTCTTCATTCTTTTTATCAAGTTTCTAATCCGAATCAGTTTTTTAAGGCCTTGTCGATTTCACTCTCTAATCTTAGAAGTCGAATCCTTTCTTGCTGAGATCTGTGGTGCCGATTTGTGAAAAGCCGAAGGTAGGTGGTCAAGGGTAGGTTCGGCCGAATGGCCACTTCCTTATCCTTTTTCTTTGGCCGAATGTCTTAAGGTGTTAGATGGTTGCAATCATCGGTTTGGTTAACTATTTTGGTGATGGCCGAATGTAGGAAGAGAGGTGACGATTTTTCAACGACATTCGGGATTCGATTAACTAGGTAAGGATTCGATTTAAGTGTTATAGATGTTAAATGATTAGATCTCATCGTTTAAATGATTTAGTGATTAAGGATGGACTCAAATAACAGTCAGGCAGAAAAGGTTGGATCTACAAAATCAACACCCAAATACAAGAAGCGATATGTTTCGGTAATGCGAGATTGGCCATCGGGGTGTGGGCCGACATCGAAGTCAGATCGTAGGCCGATAGTGGTAGTCTCGAGTGATAGTAGCGTAGATGTAGAGAAAGCATTAGTACGAGAATCAGGTGTGCAATACTTCCCCACCAGCTAGATCTAATTATTAAATATATGCTTATAAGTTTTACATGTTGTGGTAAATGCCAAAATCTAGGTTAATTGATGGAAACCCAAAGAGGGTAAAAGCGGACCACCAAGTTAGTAAATAATTTGATTAAATGTTATAAGTAAATTGTTTATATGTGATTGCATGGGTTGGGTGATGAAAGGAGGAAGTTATATGTATATGTGTAGCGATTTTTACCGTGATTTGCTGTAGCGGCTAATGCCGTGATCTGTTATAAGGGCTTTGGCCATAATATGTTGATGAGAAGCATGACTGCTATCTTGGCATGTAGCGGTGCGGGTTGATTGTAGAAATCCCCAACGGTGTGAACAGTTGGTATAGGGGCGTGTAGCGGATGGAAACCTAGGCAAACGGGTTGGGTTTTGCATATTATTTGTTATCTATGTAAATGAAATTATTATTACGTTTTATGAGGCCCAAAACTAGTGTGCATGAGGGTTGCACACTGAGTCTCACGACTCACCCAATTAAATTAACCTTTCAGGTGACAATTAGTGCATCGGACCGGGCCGGAGTGGAGCGCAAGGTGGCCATGCAAAAGAATATGTGGATCCGGTGAAAAGCCCCTACTTGATAGTTTTTTAAAGTATTTTATGTTATGGATTCAAACTTCGTTGTAATAAGGCCATGGGCCACTAGTTTACATTTTGGTTTTATTATGGGTTTTATTATTTATTTTTAAACTAAGACATGTAATTCAGTTTTGGGCTTTTGATTGTTAAGGCATATTTTATATAAATTACATTTGGGCTTTCTGTCAACACGATTGGTTTTACGAAAATTTTCTTAGTGACATGCCAGATCCGGTTGTAGTGTTTGGGCCGGGTTTGGGGTGTTACATCACTACTACATAACTCATCCTTTACCATGACCACTGCCAATCCTGGAGTCATCTGAAATTCAGGAAGTGTTACTCCTCCCCTTCTCTTTTGATTTCATTATTATATGATTATTTATCTATCTTTGTACATTGAGGGCAATGTACATCTTAAGTGTGGGGGGGTTAACTATAGTATTATTTGAAAATACCTGAATTATATCTAGTTCTTAAGTAATTTCCTCATATTAGTAATTAGGATGAAATTTCTAATAATTTATGATTCTTATTGATCTGTCTTAGAGTAAGTCATATTTAATTGTGCATTGATGATTTATACTTTAAGGTACTAGAGAATCAAGCATGATAAGTCTATTTTTCAAGAATCAAAATTTTCTAGGTTGTTGAACTGAATTTGAATATTACTTTGAAGTTTAAATTTTACAAGGATTGATGTCAAAAACACCCATAATTTTTGTGAGATTTTGAGCCTTTTAGAGCATATATTCTTTTTTGTGCTCACTTTATTGATTATGAGTGTGTCAACACTGAATTGTTATTCTAGAACTTTCTTCGATTATACATGTCAAGACCACATATTTTATTTGATATACTGAGATGATAAAGACACCTAGGTTTTAACCCATTCACTGCACTAAAAAGTCTACCTTTATAATTAACCCTTAGTGAACCCTGTTGATCCAAACAACCCTTTTTATTGATTCACCCATTAATATTAACCCAAAACCCCACTCGTATTTGTTATCACCATTCCTTTGACTACCCTTCAATCGAGAATTGATTTGCTTAGTTGCCTAATTACTTTATTTTAGTTGATAATGTTCTTTCTTATAGTATGTAAATATTTGATTCGTTCTTAAAAATAACGAAGTACATTCATTATTAGTTCTATGTTCTAAGAGCTTGTACGTTTAAATTCAACATCTTGAAGAAAAAGCTTGTATTATTAGTATTTTAAATTTTCATTTGATATAATTATTCAGATTGTTAGTTCAATTCTTTTTCTAAAGATTAGGTAATTTGTCAGGTCAATCTCGATTCTAACCTTCCAATTCAGCCTTTATCCACACCTTTAACCCTAGCCCCGTTACAACCCTGGTAAAGACCTTTTGATTTGTGTATCATCTCATATTACAGTGGTGGAGATTTGATTTTTAGGCAAGCCAATGGGATTAACTTTTCAAGTTTGAATTATGAGTGCTCTTTTCCTAAACCTTAAACACTTCGAGTGATTTGAGTGAATCTTTTGTGAGGATTTCAATCCTTGTTGGTTTTGAATCAGAGGTAATTATTTTGATAAAGGGAGACACCTATGTTTTCGAGTACAAAATATATGACGTAGAATTGTTTGAATCTTTAGGAGTCTTTGAGTTAAATTATCTATGTATAAATTATCTATGAATTATGATGAGGCTTTATTAATGAGAATTATGAATTGTGGAAAGTTCGTTTTAATTGTAAGTTGAGAATCTTGCTTGAGTACAAGCAAAAGCTTAAGTGTGGAGGTATTTGATAAACCATAAAAGTAACATATTTTAATCCCACATTTAGCTTACTTTTGGATGATTTATCCCTTGATTTATGTAAAAAGGTGCTCTTAATCCTTTCTTTTCATGTTTTATACTCAGGAAAGCACCTAGGGACAAAAAGAATGAGAAACGGGCCTAAAACGGACCAAATGGGCCATATCACGAATTCGACACGGCCTAGACTTAAGCCCACATGGCCGTGCCTTGACAATTAACTAGAACACGGCCTAACCATGATTCACATGACCGTGCCTCCATCAACAGACCCGAACACGGCTTGAAGACGATTCACACAGGCGTGTGCCCTAGGGCGTGTCCCACCGCAGAAAGAGCAAATCTATTGAGAATAGGGTACTTAGAGGCAAAGAAACACATTCCAAAGCCTACTCAAACACCCTAGTAGGAATTCTACTTGAATTAGGATATGTAGGGGCCAAGTAAAACATCTTAAAGTCTATATAAATACCCTAAGGGGAAACTTAAGAGGGGAGTTCAGCAGAAGCCTTCTACCAGAGCCAGTGGTTAGCTAGGCCAAGGAGCCAAGCCAGAGAGGCCAGATTTGAGGGAATCACTTGAGGATAGCCAGTTGATCCATCTCAAGAAGCCAAAATTATACTCAAGACAGCGGATCTCTACTTCAATTCCTTCAGGGAGTTTTAGGGATTTCTTATGTAACATCCCGAAATTGGGCCTAGTAGGATTGGGCCCATTGGGCCTTAGGCGTAGGAATGTTTAAAATTTTAAGAATAAGAGAATGGCATTATTGCAAATTGGACCTATTAGTTAAATGAATTTGGAAGGTTACGAGGTTTCTATGAAGTCTCGGGTTTAATTGGGCCTTAGGAAAAATTTGGTATTTTAGCACTTTAAGGAGATGGAGTAAGCGACCTAAAAGCATATGGAAATAATTGATTAAATACCTAGCATAAAATGAGCTGCTAGTAAAGAGGTTATGGCGCCACTTGTAGCACCTTGAGGGAAGGAGTTCGAATCACTTTGTGTGCAATTTGACTTTTATTTTTGCTTCCCTTCCTTATGTGTCGGTCAAGGAATAAATATGGCAAGGGTGGACTTCATTATTTTGGTAAGGTGGCTAAAAGAATATGGCAAGGTTAAAGTTGGGGAAAGGAATCATGAGAAATAGGTAAGTAAGGGGGACAAGGGGCTTATTTTGAGGATGGTGCTTTGGAAAGTTTGGGTAGCCAAACTCTTATCCTAGGGGGGTTGAATGTGGACGGCTTGGGGCTAGGATGATAGCCAATTTGGTGCTTGATGTTTTGGTAAAAACAAAAGTGATAGTTTTGGACAAAATATCAATACATCAATTGTTTCTTTTTCTCTCAAAACTCCCTCTCCTAGCCGATTATGATCATTGGTAATTGGTACATTTTGGTTATTTTGGCCTATTCTTCATTGACAATTTGGTATCATTTTCTTTTCTTCCCAAATTTCTTTGTCCTCTTTTTACCGAATCCATGCAACCTTGAAGAGACTTATTCCATTTCTTTTCTTTGTCGAATGCATACAACTTGGAGACCATTTCTTTGTTCATTCATCATCCTTGAAAATTGAAACTAATCCATCATCTTTCTTCTTCTTTTCTTTTAGCAAAAATCCTTCAAGCATCACTTTCACTCTAATATTTTCACCATAGTCGAATCTTCCATCTTTCATTGATCTTCTTTCCATTCGAGTTGTCATTCATCTCTTGAACAATCATGCTTTAAGTGGGAGACCGTGTATTGTTCTAGCCGAAGTCAAATGGTGGTAATTGGATCCAATATCGATAAGGTAAGGGGTTTGTTTTGGATTTTTCGTTATATCCCTATTTGGCTTTGTTGTAAATCGGATTGAAGTTTCGACTAATTGACTATATGTTTTAGGGACAAATCACTCGATATATTTCTACCTTCAGATATAGTAGCAAGTGATTCAAGTGTAAGTGATATGAAATCTTTCGAAGATCCGAGGCTAACTTTTTGTTGGTATTGTTCTAGGTCAACGACGAGTGGTTCGTTAGGAAATCAAAATCAAGGTGTGTAATCCCGTACCTTCCGAAAATATGTTTGAAATGGTGTGTAATCTTACATCTCTCTGAAATTTTATATGATATGATCTGTGATTTGGTCGAAATACCAAAGAAAACTAGAAATCGGCATCCGGAATCACTCGGGGCGCGTAGGTTCATAGTGGTAACCATGCTTTTGTAATAAAACAATTTTGGTCAGTGGCAGTGACATGATTTCGAAAAATCATGAAAAATAGGAGAAAGGGAATTAATAAGTGAATAAGATATCAAATCAAAGCCTATTGTGTCTATTTTGATAAGGAAGAAACGGAGAAGGAAAAGGAATTTTATATTCTGAGATATGTTAATTTTAGTGAGACTTGTTCTAAATGATTTCGTGGTTCCATAATCTGTCTAGGAAAAATCATATAAAATTGTAAAAAGTGAATTAAGAGATATAGTTTATATTTAAAGATTCCTTAGTGAGTCTATTTTCAATAGAAACAAGTGGGAACAACATATGAAAATTGTACAGTGAGATATTTGAATTTTGGGTAAGAGAGGTCAGAATTGTTGGACAGTGAAACAAGGGAAATTTTAAGTAATAAACTGCACTAAATGGTTAAGCCAAAAATTCTGGAAAAATTGTTGTAAGGAGATATATGAGTCTAGTTTCAAGGAAAATTTACAGATTTAGATTTCAAGATTCTTCACTTGAGTTATGGTCAATTTAGTCAGTATGACGCAGATGGACAATTTCAAACTTTTATGCCCCAAATTAGTAGTTAAGCCTTGGTTACAAAATTATCAAAAAACCCTTAGAGGGTAAATTACCGAATTACCCTTAGTGGGTAAGATTACCGAATTACCCTTAGCGGGTACGATTGAAAAATTATGAAAATGCCCTTATGGGCCGAATTATGGAAATAGCCCTATTGGGCTGATTTGTAAAGTGTTAATGGGCCGATATACGAAATTGCTTAATGGGCTGAATTGACATATTGCCTTATGGGCCGAATGGACATATTGATTAATGGGCCAATCTGATATATTATATGGGCCGATCTGAAAATATGCAAAATGGG
The DNA here is from genome assembly GCA_025506655.1 of Gossypium rotundifolium. Classification (NCBI taxonomy): domain Eukaryota; kingdom Viridiplantae; phylum Streptophyta; class Magnoliopsida; order Malvales; family Malvaceae; genus Gossypium; species Gossypium rotundifolium. The sequence goes on from CP106729.1 coordinate 33,908,271, forward strand.
CCAATACGATATTTGCTTAATGGGCCAACTTTGATAATTTGTTATAATGGGCCATAAAATTTGTAAAGAATATATGAATACATCATTGTGAATTGTTATGCATTATATACATGATTTGCATAGGTTGGGATTTTGATGAAGAGAAGTTCTGGTAGCTTTGCTACAAATTACCAGTGGCTCTGCCACAATAAATTACCGGTGGCTCTGCCACAACAAATTACCGGTGGCTCTGCCATAATAAATTACCGGTGGCTCTGCCACAATTTGATATATGGCTTAATGCCCAGTTTGGTGTGTTGGCAGGGTGGGTGACTAAAGCTCCCCACAGGTGTGTTGGTTGGTACGGGTGGTGTGTAGTGGATAGAAAACTAGGTTTGGTTAGAAAATTGCATAACACATGCATATTATATATGATATTATGTTATGATCGTAAATGGGCTTTGGCCCAATAATTGCTTAATTGAATTTTTGGCCCAGTGACAACGGGAAGTGGGTTACACACTGAGTTCTTGTAACTCACCCCCCTTTCTTTCTTAACCCTTGTAGGTAATGCTCAGTGACGAGGACTTGGGGCCATGGATGACTCGGTGTAGGCCATACTTCAAAAATGGTTTTATTTGGACTTTAGTTTTTTACTTCGTTTACTTTATTACTTTACTATTTTTTGTTATGTGTTGTAATAAGGCCTCTGGATTATTTTATTTTGCTTTATGTTTGACGTGTTTATATTTTACAAAAATTATTTTAAATGGGATTTTCTAAAATCATAATAAAGGTTTTTTCAAAATCGATTAACAAATGAATTTCAAAATAAACTTTTACAAATATTTTTAATACGGAAATTTCTCTCGAACTATCAACGATATTTCTAAAAGTCACAGTTTTGTAAAATTATTACTTCAAATTTAATTGATCAATCTTCGAGGTTAGTAGTATTTTATTAAATATATCAAGTCAAACTTGATTTTCTTGATTTTAACAAATCAACATTCATTTTTGTACGAATAAAAAGGATCTAACATGTTTTTTTTTAATCTCATTTGACATGTTTTCTTTATACGTTATCGAAAAACTTTTTAGTGTGATACACCGTATTCGGGCCTAACTTCTAGGTCGGGTTTGGGGTGTTACATTTTATGGTATCAGAGCCCAGTTGCAAAAGTAAGCCGTGGTTTGGGTTCAAAAGCGCTTTCCAAAACTGTTTAGAATTTTGATTTATAAATATATGTTCTAAAGGAAGTATGGCACCACGAGTATCCAGCACCAAGTCAAGTAAGTAATTTTTTTCATTTTATGATTATTGTGTTATGAAAATTCTACAAAGTAGAATACTCTAGAACTGTTAGCTTTAGGAGTTGAAACTATAGAGACTGAGACTCTAGGATGCGAATTTGACTCTTGAAAACCACTTTTCTACCCATACTCCATAAAACATTGTTTAATAAACACCGAATAGCATAATGATTCATAAAACTCTTAATCAGATTATATTGACTTAGTGAACATGAGCGCTAGAAGACGTGGACGCGATGGACATAGACATGGTAGAGGCTGAGGTGTTAGGACTAGATCTTCGGCACGAAGGCATGCGCCCGAAAGGGAGGCGCAGACATCGTTAGTGGCTGAGATAGGATCTCATGATCGAGTTGAGGTTGATGAGCTGGCTCAGATAGTTAAGAAAGTATTGGAGGAGGTTAAAAGAATTAGTGAGGCACTTCGAGTTGGGTGCATGGACTGTATGAAGAAAAGAGATCGTGCTTCTTTAGGGTCACAGTCTCATTCTATGAAGCATGTCAAGGCACGTCCAAACTTTTTCGGCTTGCGATTATTGCAGAAGGCATCATCCGGGAGAATGTTGGAGGAGGTTAGGAGCATGCTTGAGATGCGGGTCTAAGGAGCATAAGGATCGGGATTGTTACATCACCATCAAGTCATGTATGTTTGGTTGGACGTGAAGATTGAATGTAGAAAATTCTAAGTATAAATGGTAGACAACTATTTGCTTTTGTGGTTAGATGTTTGGCTGTGTGAAAGAGGATTCAAGATTTTGTTAAAAGTACATTGTGGTTTTTAAGATCAGAGTGCACAGCGAAAGCTTAGTGATGTGATTTGAGCGATACGTTTAGTAGTTGATTGGAAATTTCAAGGACAAAATTTCTTTAAAGAGGGTAGAATTGTAACATCCCAAAATTGGGCCTAGTAGGATTGGGGCCATTGGGCCTTGGGCGTTGGAATGTTTAAAATTTTGAGAACAAGAGAATGGCATTATTGCAAATTGGACCTATTAGTTAAGTGAATTTGGAAGGTTACGAGGTTTCTATGAAGTCTCGGGTTTAATTGGGCCTTAGGAAAAATTTGGTATTTTAGCACTTTAAGGAGATGGAGTAAGTGACCTTAAATCATTTGGAAATAATTGATTAAATAGCTAGCATAAAATGACCTGCTAGTAAAAAGGTTATGACGCCACTTGTAGCACCTTAAGGGAAGGAGTTCGAATCATTTTGTGTGCAATTTGACTTTTATTTTTTCTTCCCTTCCTTATGTGTCGGTCAAGGAATAAATATGGCAAGGGTGGACTTCATTATTTTGGTAAGGTGGCTAAAAAAATAAGGCAAGGTTGAAGTTGGGGAAAGGAATCATGAGAAATAGGTAAGTAAGGGGGACAAGGGGCTTATTTTGAGGATGGTGTTTTGGAAAGTTTGGGTAGCCAAACTCTTATCCTAGGGGATGATGAATGTGGACGGCTTGGGGCTAGGATGATAGCCAATTTAGTGCTTGATGTTTTGGTAAAAACAAAAGTGATAGTTTTGGACAAAATATCAACACATCAATTGTTTCTTTTTCTCTCAAAACTTCCTCTCCTAGCTGATTATGGTCATTGGTAACTGGTAAATTTTGGTTATTTTGGCCTATTCTTCATTGACAATTTGGTATCATTTTCTTTTCTTCCCAAATTTCTTTGTCCTCTTTTTGCCGAATCCATGCAACCTTGAAGAGACTTATTCCATTTCTTTTCTTTGTCGAATGCATACAACTTGGAGACCATTTCTTTGTTCATTCATCATCCTTGAAAACCGAAACTAATCCATCATCTTTCTTCTTCATTTCTTGTAGAAAAAATCCTTCAAGCATCACTTTCACTCTAATATTTTCACCATAGTCGAATCTTCCATCTTTCATTGATCTTCTTTCCATTCGAGTTGTCATTCATCTCTTGAACAATCATGCTTTAAGTGGGAGACCGTGTATTATTCTAGCCGAAGTCAAAGGGTGGTAATTGGATCCAATATCCATAAGGTAAAGGGTTTTTTTTTTGGATTTTTCGTTATATCCCTATTTGGCTTTGTTACAAATCAGATTGAAGTTTCGACTAATCGACTATATGTTTTAGGGACAAATCACTCAATATATTTCTACCGTCGGATATAGTAGTAAGTGATTCAAGTGTAAGTGATATGAAATCTTTCGGAAATCTGAGGCTAACTTTTTGATGGTATTTGAATTTTGGGTAAGAGAGGTCAGAATTGTTGGACAGTGAAACAAGGGAAATTTTAAGTAATAAACTGTACTAAATGGTTAAGCCAAAAATTCTGGAAAAATTTTAGTAAGGTGATATATGAGTCTAGTTTCAAGGAAAATTTACAGATTTAGATTTCGAGATTCCTCACTCGAGTTATGGTTAATTTAGTTAGTATGACGTAGATGGACAATTTCAAACTTTTATGCCCCAAATTAGTAGTTAAGCCTTGGTTACGAAAGTACCAAAAAACCCTTAGAGGGTAAATTACCGAAATACCCTTAGTGGGTAAGATTATCGAATTACCCTTAGCGGGTACAATTGAAAAATTACGAAAATGCCCTTATGGGTCGAATTATGGAAATGCCCCTATTGGGTCGATTTGTAAAGTGTTAATGGGCCGAAATACGAAATTGCTTAATGGGCTGAATTGAGATATTGCCTTATGGGCCAAATGGACATATTGCCTTATGGGCCGAATGGACATATTGATTAATGGGCCAATCTAATATATTTTGTTATGTGGGCCAAATTGATACATGATTATATGGGCCGATCTGAAAATATGCAAAATGGGCCAAGATGATATTTGCTTAATGGGCCAACTTTGATAAATTGTTATAATGGGCCATAAAATTTGTAAAGAATATCTCAATACATCATTGTGAATTGTTATGCATTATATACATGATTTGCATGGGTTGGGATTTTGATGAAGAGAAGTTCTAGTAGCTTTGCTACAAATTACCGGTGGCTCTGCCACAATAAATTACCGGTGGCTCTGCCACAATTTGATATATGGCTTAATGCCCAGTTTGGTGTGCTGGTGGGGTGGGTGACTAAAGCTCCCCACAGGTGTGTTGGTTGGTATGGGTGGTGTGTAGCAGATGGAAAACTAGGTTTGGTTGGGAAATTGCATAACACATGCATATTATATATGATATTATGTTATGATCGTAAATGGGCTTTGGCCCAATAATTGCTTAATTGAATTTTTGGCCCAGTGACAACGGAAAGTGGGTTACACACTGAGTTCTTGTAACTCACCCCTTTCTTTCTTAACCCTTGTAGGTAATACTCAGTGACGAGGACTTGGGTCCATGGATGACTCGGTGTAGGCCATACTTCAGAAATGGTTTTATTTGGACTTATGTTTCTCACTTCGTTTACTTTATTACTTTACTATTTTGGGTTATGTGTTGTAATAAGGCCTCTGGATTATTTTATTTTGCTTTGTGTTTGACGTGTTTATATTTTACTCAAATTATTTTAAATGGGATTTTCTAAAATCTTAATAAATGTTTTTTTAAAATCGATTAACAAATGAATTTCAAAATAAACTTTTACAAATATTTTAATACGAAAATTTCTTTCGAACTATCAACGATATTTCTAAAAGTCAAAGTTTTGTAAAATTATTACTTCAAATTTAATTGATCAATCTTCGAGGTTAGTAGTATTTTATTAAATATCTCAAGTCAAGCTTGATTTTCTTGATTTTAACAAATCAACATTTATTTTTGTACGAATAAAAAAGATCTAACATGTTTTTTTATCTCATTTGACATGTTCTCTTTATACGTTATCGAAAAATTTTTTAGTGTGACACACCATATTTGGGCCTAACTTCTAGGCCAGGTTCGGGGTGTTACATTTTATGGTATCAGAGCCCAGTTACAAAACTCAACCGTGGTTTGGGTTCAAAAGCATTTTCAAAGCTGTTTAGAATTATGATTTATAAATATATGTTCTAAAGGAAGTATGGCACCACGAGTATTCGACACCAAGTCAAGTAAGTAATTTTTTTCATTTTATGATTATTGTGTTACGAAAATTCTACAAAGTAGAATACTCTAGAACTGTTAGCTTTAGGAGTTGAAACTATAGAGACTGAGACTCTAGGATGCGGATTTGACTCTCGAAAATAACTTTTCTACCCATACTCCATAAAACATTGTTTAATAAACATCGAATAGCATAATGATTCATAAAACTTAGTGAACATGAGCACTAGAAGACATGGACGCGGTGGACGTAGACGTGGTAGAGGCCGAGGTGTTAGGACTAGATCTTTGACACCAAGGCATGTGCCCGAAAGGGAGGCGCAGACATCGCTAGTGGTTGAGACGGGATCTCACGATCAAGTTGAGGTTGATGACCTGACTCAGATAGTTAAGAAAGTATTAGAGGAGGTTAAAGGAATCAGTGAGGCACTTCGAGTTGGGTGCGTGGACTATAAGAAGAAAAGAGATCGTGGTGCTTTAGGGTCACAGTCTTGTTCTGTGAAGCGTGTCAAGGCACGTCCAAACTTTTTCGGCTTGCGATTATTGCATAAGGCGTTATCCGAGAGAATACTGGAGGAGGTTAGGAGCATGCTTGAGATGCGGGTCTAAGGAGCATAAGGCTCGAGATTGTTACATCACCATCAAGTCTGGTATGTTTGGTTGGACGTGAAGATTGAATGTAGAAAATTCTAAGTATAAATGGTAGACAACTGTTTGCTTTTGTGGTTAGATGTTTGGTACGTGTGAAAGAGGATTCAAGATTTTGTTAAAAGTACATTGTGGTTTTTAAGATCGAGTCTTGTAATGAAACCTTAGTGATGTGATTTGAGCGATACGTTTAGTAGTTGATTGGAAATTCGAGGATGAAATTTCTGAAACACCCCAAACCCAACCCAAAGAAAAAGCCTGACCGAATTTGATATGTTCCTCTAGTAAAACTTTAGCAAATTCTCACTTTGTTTAAGAAAAACTTGATGATTTTAAATAAAACAGATTAACTTAAAGATAGGGTTGAAATCAAATTGTAAAGTAAATTTGTATCTTCTTAAAACATTATTTTTAAGAGAAATTAATAAGTTAAAAGAAAACCAAATTTAATGAAAAATTTATTAATATTGTGGAAATATATTTTGTTTTCAAAAAGCAGTTTAAATTATTTATCAAAAACTATTTAGTTATTTAATTAATAATTATTCATGGCGTAATAAAAATAAATCCAAACACAAAATTTAAAAAGCAGTTTATAATGGCCTTATTACAAAAATAGCAAAACCCATAATAAATCCTAAATAAGTTTAATAAGTTTAATTTGGAAAATCTCCAAAATACTTTGTTTGAGCATTGGCCACCACGAAGTCCTCGCTGACCCGATCCATCACGCTAAGAGTCATCTGAAAAATTATCCCACAAAGGGGGTGTAATATCCCGGGTTAAGGGGTTAATTTATTTCTGGCAATTGTTGCATGTTTATTTCTTGTTATAATGTTGTTTTGGTGTTTTGGGATTTAGTTATAGGCTAGGTGTGAGCCCGGTAGGTGGTGAAATTCTTGTTCTTGGGTTTTAGGGATAGAAGCGAAGGTGTTGGGGTTTATATTTAAATTAAGTGAAAATATAGCACAAATAAGGAGCTAGCTAAGTGGCAAGGCATGCGCCACAAGGGAGGAGCTTGGGGTGGCGTCATCTCCAAGGGGGAGGTCTGGGGTTCAAGTCGCAAGAATCCCACCCCTTTTGCAACCATTTTGGACGGCATAGGAGGAAGGAGTTGTGGATGATTTAAACTCTACCTTGGACTTGGTCAAGTGGTGACTTGGATGGTGGAGAGCAAAGTGGGAGGAGGACTTGGTCCACTCATTTCAAATGAGTGAATGGGAGCTTTGGGGATTGTGGCAAAATTTGGGGGAGTTGGAGGAGGGAGTGACGGCTTGGTGTGGGAGGGAAGGCCGAATATGCCTTTGCATTTTGGTGCATTGTTTGATCATTTTTTGGTAAGCTAAGTCCCTCTTTTGTCAAAAGAAACATTTCATTTTCCATTTTTCTTCTATTGGTAAACCGAAATTTTTCTTCTCTCAATAGTGTCAAATTCCTCCATCTCTCCTTTGTGAAGTCAAGCCTAGTTCTTAGAATGTACTTGTTGCTTTCATCCTTTTCTTTTGTTTTTTTCTTTGAAGTCAATGCCTCTCTAATTTCTTCTTCACCTAAACCGAAAACTACCATAAGCCTACCATTTCCGATTTTGGCCTTTAGTTGCGAAAGTACTCTCCTCTCCTACTTCTTTTATTTTCTTTTGTTCATTGTGTGTGTCAAACTCCACTCCCTAAACCTTATTCTTTATTTCTTTTCCTCCAAAACCAAAAGCATCTCGTACTTTTAAGAAATTTGGTACTTAAGTTTTATTATTACTATTTGGTTTTATTTGGGTTGTAAATGGCCTTTATTTTATGTTTTGTTTATTTATTGTTGGATTTATAATATGCTTTAACAAACTACTTGAGTTAAAATGTGCTAAAACTTGGAAAGACAACGCTTAAAAACTCCAAAAAACGATGTTTTAAACTATACCATCTGGTATCATACTATAACTTGGAACAAAATGAACTCGAATTGTTTTCTAACTTAAATATGATTTTCTATTAAGACAAAATACTTTAGTAATAAAATGAAACAACTTAAACTTCAAACCGATATAAATTAGTTTTACCTACATTTCGTATAAATTTTCAAAGCTCTCCGGTTTTCAAATACAACGAATTTTTAGTCAAAACCTACTCAAGTTTTTTTTTTCAAATACAAAATTTTAGCGGTGTGTTTTCTCAAACTTTCAAACTCAAACCTAAACCACTCAAACCTTTTTTTCTTCAGAAGACATACAGATTCATCGTGGTGTATTGAATTTGCTTGGGGTGTTACGGATGTGGTGTCGAGCCAAGTTCAAAGTTTTACTGGGCCCGAGGCCCAAAATGTTTTCAAAAGTCTGCTGTAAGTTCCGTTTTTACGCATTCATGTTTTGAAAAGTATGGTTTGAAAGGCATGGCACCCAGTCAACGGCACCAGCTCGCTTGTGGTACCTATATTATGTTGTGATATTGATTGATATGGTTGGTCGGCTAGTAAGACTACTTTAGAGACTAAACTAATAGACTCTCATGGACTCGCTAAAACAAAGCTTCTTTAAAATTCATAAAACTTTGCTTTAAACATGCGGAATAACGATACATACATAAAATTCTTTAATCGACGCGATTTAGTCATGAGTACCCGAGGTGGACGGTCGTGGACGTGGACGCCAGAGGATGATCTGCTTCGAGCCCGTGGGTTCCAAGGTGGTTCAGAGAATGAGATACCGCTCCGCCACCAAACCGAGGTGGTGAGTTCCGTGAATGACCTACGATGATGCAAGATTGCAAAGCGAGCGTCAGCGGGTCTTAGAGAGGGTAGTCGAGCAGTGGAGCGTAGGAGCTAGGAAATTGCGGTTCGAGCGACGGGCAAACATGGGGCCAATTCTTCCGGTATCTCCGTGTTGTTCTAGCCGCCGAAGATCGGCGAAGCGACGGAACGGATCATGGATTGATCCGGACCTAACGGCCGAGGAGAAATTAAAGGATCGATTACTTTCTCTCGACGGAAGTCATACCAAGCAGGCTCACGGTCCGTGAAGCGTCGCACCAAGATCCGATAATGGATTATTTTCGTACGCTTATCGTAAGACGCACGGAGCTAATTACATAAATGAGCAGAGGAAAGCATTTCTCGAGATTAGTCCAGGGGAGCAAATCAGACGGAAAGCACGAGGCCGAAGCTTCGAGGCCGAGTCGGTGGCGCCGTGGTATGGTGGCTACCAAGAGGAAAGTGCGCTCGCTTTGAGGATTGCCTCGAGACGATTTAAGATTGTTGATCGTACCAATAGAGCGTGAATTTGCGCCTCGTTGAAAAGCAAAGGTTGCCGAGGGCATTAAAGAGTCCGTGGAGGCGTAATATGGATAGGAACCGCCATAAAAGGAGTTTTGGGCCTTCCTCGGTCATCGCAATCAGCAGAAGAGGGCTAGACCGAAAATGCCAATCTCGGGTAGGTTTGTTGTCTTGCCAGGTGGGACCGCCGCATTGTAACAAGCTAGGAAAGGCTCATCGGGGAGGTCACTGGACTGATGGCGAGGTTGTTTTGAGTGTGGCTCACCGGACCACCGAGTGAGGGACCGTCCGCGAAGTTAGCTAGGATTCAATCAGAGAATCTCGTACGTAATCAATATAGAAGTAATGGACCGCCAGTAGGGGCCGAGGTAATGGCAGAGGAGGCATAGCCTGCCTGGGGCAGTGGAGCAACGGGCAGAGGTGCAGTAGTTCCGAGGCTGCATACCGGATTGGTATATGTCATGCGGCGCCGAGAGGCGGGGCGCACCTGGACGTCATTACGCCACACGTACTTGATTTTTTGGTTCTCCTTATAACGCTTTTAATTGGGGCACACACTTATGTTGCCGTAGGTAGAGACAATGGATTTAGACTCAGATATCTTCAGGCGCATGACCGCATAAGCCCTCTAGGTCACTCAGAGTGGTAGATAAACCAGATAGAGACGCACTCTGAACTCCAAGGGTATCTTTCGAGGTCGATCATGGAACCGCCATTCGGGAGTTCGACCAATTCTAATGGACCGGTAAGCATCAGCGGTTGGATCACGCGCTAAGCGGATGGTTCTCGAAAGCACCAATGAGGTGATGAAGTAGTTCTGACTGCATGTGAGAAACTATCCGTCTAACTTGGTATCTCCTCAAAGCCGAGAAAATGGTTAGAAAGGGTCACAAGCATATGGTATGTATGCCTGGAGGCTAAGGAGTTCTTCTGGAGACCTGCCTTGACAACTGTGAATTTGTGGATGTTTCCCAGGAGCCTTTGCCACCAGATCGAGGTAGAGTTATTGATCTGTTATCTAATCACGCCAAGATCCATTGTCTGCACAGATGGCACCTAAAGAATTAGTGGAGCTTAAGGCTCAAATCTGTGAGTTATTGACCGAGGTTTTATCAGCCAAGTATTTCCTTGGAGCCCGCAGATTTTGTAAAGAAGAAAGACAGATTATGCGAAGTGCATAGATTCATCATTAACCGAATAAGTCGACAATCAAAAACAAGTATCCACCGCTTTGGATAGATGACTTGTTTGATCACCGGCGGGGCGCCGCTTTCAAGATTGACCTAAGGTCCGGATATCACCACTTGAAGGTGAGAGGGATATCTCGAAGACGGCATTCGTTTCCCAGATGGGCACTTTGAGTTCTTGGTTATGCTGCTCGTTGACTAACGACGCACAGCCTTTCATGGATCTGGCGAATATGTTCCAAAGCAGATTCAGACGGCCTGTGGTGGTTTTTATCGACGACATCTTGGTATACCAAGGACCGAGAGGATCATGATGCTCATTTATGTAGTATTGCAGATTCTGCGAGGAGAAATTTCTATGTAAGTCGGTTGCGAAGTAGTTCTCAGTGGAGGTGACATTTCGTCATGTAGTGTTTACCAGGGATTAGAGGATCCTCGAAGATAGAGGCCGCCTCGATTGGAAGCCGCCTGTCAAGAGCGGAAATTTGAGCTCTTGGCTGGTGGATACTATCAAGATTTGTAGTAGGGTTTCTCGTTAATTGCGCACAAGACTCGACCAAATTATTGGTAGGAGTCCCGCTTGTTTGACCGAAAAGCGCAGGAGAGCTTCAAGTTGAAGAAGATTTTGACCGGGGTTCTGCTTATTCACTCGAGGTCGTAAGGAATTCAACGCAGATCGCGATGCATCACATATGTGCTTGGGTTGTGTGTCGATGCAAGGGAAGGTGGTGGCTTACGATCCCGCATACCGAGGCCACATGAGGTAAATTATCCCACGCACGATCCGAGTTAGCACCGTAGTATTGGCCCTAAAGATATGGAGGCATTACTTGTACGGAGAAAGATCAGAGTCTATACGACCATAAGAGTTCCAAGTACCTCCCACTCAAAGACTTGAATCGTGACAACATGATGAGCCGTTGAAAGACTACGATTGCTCAATTGAGTATCATCCGCATAACGAGGGCGCGTACGCTGCTGGACGTAAGGTGGTTTTGATCTGAGCGTTGTTTGCCCACTTGAGTTTGTACGATGACGGGAGTATTCTCGCAACCGCAGTTGCCTACGGTTGAGTGATCGCAGAGGCGTTGTTAGATGAGGTTTTGAACGCCAGGACTCAGCAGTAACGAGGGTTTGAAGGGTATAGCTTGTCAGTGATGGGGTTTTGTGTTTTCGGGAAGGCCCAGATGCGAGAGATGTCAATTGAGGCAAGATTTTCAGATGCTCATAGCAGCTTCTACGCTATGCATCCCGAGGTAAAGAAATGTATAGTGGATCTCGAGAATGCTCGTGGTCCGTCTCAAAAAGGAGGTGATGAGTTTGTAGGAAAGTGTCTCGATATGTCAACAAGTCAAGGCCGGCATCGCTTTGTTCGTCAAGCCAGAAACACAGGAAGGGAAAGAATAACTATGGATTTCGCTAAGGATTACCGCTACACCGAGCAAGAAGGATTCAGCTTGGTATCAGGATCTACCGACTAAATCACCACTTTATTCCGAGGGTGGATTACTCACTACGTAGGTTGGCAAAGTCGTATGTATCGGAGATTGTGAGATCCAGACTGGTGCCGATCATCATCTTGGAGGACCCCGATTCACGCCAAGGTTCGAAGGCTTTGCATCGCTCGGGTATACTAAGAGATTTCAAAGACAAGATTTCATCCCAGATCGACGGGCAATCGGAAGTGGTTATACAGATTTTGGAGGATATGCTTCGAGGGTGTGTTTTGACTTCGTGGGTAGCTGGAAGAGTATCTACCGCTATCGGTTGAAATCAAATTGTAAAGTAAATTTGTATCTTCTTAAAACATTATTTTTAAGAGAAATTAATAAGTTAAAAGAAAACCTTAGAAAACCAAATTTAATGAAAAATTTATTAATATTGTGGAAATATATTTTGTTTTCAAAAGCAGTTTAAATTATTTATCAAAAAACTATTTAGTTATTTAATTAATAATTATTCATGGCGTAATAAAAATAAATCCAAACACAAAATTTAAAAGCAGTTTATAATGGCCTTATTACAAAAATAGCAAAACCCATAATAAATCCTAAATAAGTTTAATAAGTTTAATTTGGAAAATCTCCAAAATACTTTGTTTGAGCATTGGCCACCACGAAGTCCTCATTGACCCGATCCATCACGCTAAGAGTCATCGAAACACAAAGGGGTACATTCAAAAAGCCCATTTGATCATTTAGTCATAGGCCCATTTTTATAGCAAATCAAATAATAATCATTTAAAATCACATGGATATATACATATAATGAAATGCAAGCCCGGCCCACCTAAATATCCATCCGCTACACACCACCCGTACCAACCAATCACACAGTGGGATTACTAAATCGACCCTCCATCCGCTACACACCATCGAAGGCGCTTCTTGCAACAACATGCACATCGCCTTATAATTTTGTGGCAAGGCCACTGGACAAATGTGACCGAAGTCACCAGATTCAAAAATATGTGACCGAAGTCACCAGATTCACATATGTGACCGAAGTCACCGGATTCAAATATGTGACCGAAGTCACCGATTATGTGGTAAAACCACCGGAATACTTCCCCTTTATCAATTTTACCCATGTGCCCATGCACATACTTATTATTCAATTTTCATGCCATTTACCCCAAAATCATAATATAGTCACACTTATTTCACATTTATGCATATAGCAAAATTAACGAAATATTGGGGTAAACATACCTGAATATCGTATACCACTGAATGGTATCCACAATCATTATCAAACATATTGTCATATAATCACATTTAATATAGATCTATGAGATTTTATTGTAAGGTTACACACCTTATGACTGTGAGAACGATACCTTCCCGCTCGTCAACACCTAGTTAATTATCACACTTGATTAGTATACAATACACTATTACTAATAAAACTATACTATTGATGAGAGATCTACATCCTTACCCTCGGATTCTCGAACAACCGTTATTTGTGGTTTTTCTCTGCTAGATGGATCAAAACCACGATAACCCACCAACGAAAAGTGGTTCAGTTATGCGCATGACTTCAAATAACCGATCATCGTTAGCGGAGGGTCCACAACCCGTGGAAAATCTCTTATCACCGATCTGACCCTTCGTTTGAAGTTTGAGGGTATAATAGTGCCTCCTCTCTTCCAAACACTCCGTACTGCTCTTTTCGAACCTATCTTGTTAGACTCAAAATCACCCCTAAAATAAAGTTGATTAATAATCTATCTAAAAGAATTTATATAACCGAAAGTGATATTCTTACCTTGGATGATTTCGAAAGGTTTCTCTTAAAACGTTGGTTTCCAAAAAGATTCTTAAAAATCTCTTCTAAGGATTCAGCCTAGGAGAGAAAAAAAATAAGAGAATTATGTTTCTAAATCGGCTATAATAAAAGGAGATAATGAAAACAATTGACCAAAAATCTTACTTGACCACTTGAAGATTCGACCTTGAACAAAAAGAAGAGAAAAATATGGTGTTTTGGCTATGGTGGTTTCGGGTTTCCAACACAAGAAAAGAAAGATTAAGATGAAAATGAAAGATGATTTGGTTTGACAGAAGAGAAGAAAAGAATGTTGATTTTGGTTTTGGTAGAAGGTAGTTTCGGTTGAGAGTGAAGAAGAAAGAAAATGAAACGAGAAAGAAAGAGAAAGGGAAAGAAAGAAATTAAGAATGCCCTTTGATGCTAGATGGTTCGGCACTAAAGAGGGAGAAAAGAAAAGAAAATTATCTTCAAAGTTTCTTTGGTGTTTTCAAAGAATGAGGAAAAGAAAAGAAGAAATGTTTTCCAAACTTTTTGATGCTTTTGACTATAGAGGATAGGAATTTGAGAGAATAGGCACTTTAACCAAAATGGTCAAAATGAAAACCAAAACAAGGCAAAACTTTTACCTAACCTCATTAACAGAATTCGACTAGGAAGAGAGGTTTTGGAGAAATGAGAAAAGATGCACAAAATGCTAGAATTTTTTTTGGCCAACTATCACCCCCTAATCCAAAGTCAAACTCGGCCAACATGTATGCCAACATAATCCCCCTTTTTCCTCCACATTTCTTCCCCATCAATCCTTTGTTTCCTAACACAATTAAGCCTTCTCCTTAGCCCCTAAAGTCGACTAGGTTCATGGTCAAATGACCATGAAAAAGCTTCAAAACATCCTCCTTTCTTCAAGCCTTTTGTCCCCTATCTTACCATATCATCATGATCCCATGCCATATCTTCTAGCTTGCCTTTTCCATATGGTCTACTAACCAAAAATAAAAGATGCTCATCCAATCTAGAATAGTCTTAGCCGACACTATAGGAAAGAAAATAAAAAAAAATAAAATTCTTCCATTTGCTAGCTAGGGGATTCGAACCTCTCTCCTCATGCATTCACTCATGCACGATTACCACTTTGCCAAATGACTTATTATGCTTTAAACCTCTTGTCAATATTTCTTAAAGCCTATCTTGCTTAGCTCCATCTTAATTGTTAAAAACTTAATATTTCACTAAGCATTCACTTACATAATGAAGTTCAAAAATAAACTTCCAAAACACACTCAATCATATTTAGGCATGAAACAACATTTAATTAAGTAGAGATGCATAACCCCTAATTATCAAGATGTTACAGTTCTACCCCCTTAAAATAATTTCGTCCTCGAAATTACCTGGCTGGAACAAGTGAGGGTATTGCTGTCGCATCGCTTCCTCCGATTCCCACGAAGCTTCTTCTGATCCATGATTACGCCATAACACTTTGACGAGAGGAACCGATTTTCTCCATAAAACCTTTACATCTCGCTCTAGAATTTGAATTGGCTCCTCTTTATAGGACAAATCTGGTCTTAATTCCACCTCCTCAACTGGCACTACATGAGATGGATCCGACCGGTAACGACGTAACATTGAAACATGGAACACATCGTGCATTTGCTTCAACTCCGAAGGCAAATCTAATTGATATGCTACAGGTCCGACCCACTTCAAAACCCGATAAGGTCCAATGAACCTGGGACTTAACTTCCCTTTGCGACCAAATCTCATCACCTTTTTCCAAGGTGAGACCTTTAGGAATACTTGATCCCCACAAGAAACTCTATTTCCTTCCGCTTAAGATCTGCGTCGACTTTTGTCATCGGATGCTTCCTTTAATCGAGCCGGATTACCTTAACCTTTTTTCAGATTCACCACTATTTTTGGACCCAAAATCGGCGTTCCCTAATTACGCCCAACACGTAGGAGTGCGACACTTCCGTCCATATAGTGCTTCATACGGTGCCATCCGAATCGGCTTGGTAATCATTATTGTACGCAAATTTCGCTAACGGTAAGAACTCTTCCCAGCTTCCTCTGAAATCTATCACATATCCCCTTAACATATCTTCTAAGATTTGGATTACTCGTTCAGACTGGCCGTCAGACTGTGGATGAAATGCCGTACTGAAATCCAATCTAGTGCCCAAAGCCTGATGCAATGCTTTCCAAAACCGAGACGTAAACCTCGGATCTCTATCTGAAATAATTGACACCGGCACTCCATGCAATCTTATAATCTCAGCCACATATAACTTTGCCAATTTCTGTAAAGAGTAATCAACCCGAACTGGGATAAAATGTGTAGATTTCGTCAATCGGTCCACTATCACCCATATCGAGTCTTTCTTAGTAGGCGTAAGAGGAAGCCCGCTAACAAAGTCCATGGTGATTCTCTCCCACTTCCATTGCGGAATCTTTATCGACTGAAGTAATCCCGAAGGAACTTGATGTTCAACCTTGACTTGCTGACACGTTATGCACTTTCCTACAAACTCCGTAACTTCTCGTTTAAGACCAGGCCACCAAAACTGATCTCGCAAATCTTGGTATAACTTACTTCCTCCAGGATGCATAGCATAGGGGCTACCATGTGACTCCTGAAGAATCTTTTGCCTCAACTCCTGATCCCTCGGCATACAAACTTTACCTTTGAAACACAATACCCCATTGTTGTTAATACCAAAATCTTCTAATTCCCCATTCTGTACCTGCTGTAGCTTTGCACTCAGATCATCATCTACCAATTGTCTCTCTTTCACTTGACTCAACCATGTCGGCTTAACTTGTAATTCTGCCAACAAGCTTCCGTCATCGTAAAGACTAAGATGTGCAAACATCGCCCTTAAATCTGACACCACTTTCTGACTTAGAGCGTCTGCCACCACATTCGCCTTGCCCGGGTGGTACTCAATAGAATAGTCATAGTCTTTCAACAACTCTATCCACCTTCACTGCCTCAAATTCAGTTCTTTTTGAGTCAGTAGATATTTCAGACTTTTGTGGTCCATGTATATCACTGACTTTTCCCCATATAAATAATGTCTCCAAACATTAAGAGCAAAGACTGCAGCTGCCAACTCCAAATCATGCGTCGGGTAATTAACCTCGTGTGGTCTCAACTTCGAGATACATACGCAACTACCTTCCTGTCTTGCATCAGAACACATCTTAATCCCGTGTGAGAAGCGTCACAATACACGACGAAATCCTTCCCTGCCTCAGGCTGAATCAAAACCGGAGCTTCAGTCAAAACCCTCTTGAGCTTCTCAAAGCTCTCTTGCTGCTTATCAGCCCACACGAAAGGTACTTCCTTCCTCAACAATTTCGTTAAAGGTGCAAATATCGATGAGAATCCTTGACAAATCTTCGAATAGCTCGCTAATCCCAAGAAACTGCGAACCTCGATTCACGGACTTAGGTGGTTTCCAATCTAGCACGACCTCAATCTTAGAAGATCCACCTTATCCCTTCTGCAGACACCACATGGCCTAAAATGCAACTTCTTTCACCAAAATTCACACTTGCTGAATTTGGCATAAAGCTTCTTCTCCTTAAAACTTGCAACACAATCCAGAGATGCTTATCATGTTCCATTTCAGACTGAGAATACACCAGGATGTCGTCTATGAACACCACGACGAACTGATCCAAGTAGGATTGGAAAATCCAGTTCATCATATCCATGAACGCAGCTGGGGCGTTCGTCAATTCGAATGGCATTACTAGAAATTCATAATGCCCATATCTAGTTCGGAAAGCTGTCTTATGGATATTCGCTTCTTTCACCTTAAGCTGATGATACCCCGACCTTAAATCAATCTTTGAGAATACCGCAGCTCCTTTAAGCTGATCGAACAAGTCGTCGATCCTCGGCAAAGGATACTTGTTCTTGATGGTCATCTTATCCAACTGCCAGTAATCTATACACATTCTCATCGTTCCGTCCTTCTTCTTCACGAATAGGACCGGTGCTCCCTATGGAGACATACTAGGTCAGATAAATCCACGATCCAGCAACTCCTGAATCTGAGCCTTAAGCTCAACTAACTCCTTTGGTGCCGTTCTATATGGAGCAATAGAAACTGGCGTCGTTCCAGGCAATAATTCAATCCCGAATTTTACCTCTCGATCCGGAGGCAATCCTGGAAGTTCTTCCGGAAAAGCATCTACAAATTCATTCACAGTCCTGACTTCTTCAACAGTTGCCTCCTTAGGCTCCAAGGCACTCACCAACATCAAGAAGGCTACACATCCCTTTCTAACCATCTTTTCTGCCTTAAGAGCGGATACTACATTAGATAAGTAGTTCCATCTCTCGCCCATCACTACAACTTCTTTGTCATCAATAGTTCTTAATGACATCCGCTTAGCAGCACAATCCACATTTGCACAATACTTCACTAGCCAATCCATGCCTAAGATCAAGTCGAACTCTCCGAATGGTAACTCCATTAAATCAGCTGGAAACTGTATCCTTTGAACTTCTAAAGGCACTTCCTTAAAAAGTTTGTCTATTACTACTGTCTGTCCTAAAGGACTAAGTACAGTCATCTTCCTAGGTACAGTCTCAGAAGTCACATGCAAAGTTCCAGATACTTCACTAGCGATATAAGAGTGAGTTGACCCTATATCTATCAAAGCAATAAAGGGCAACCTAGAAATTAGAAATGTACCCGTGATAACATCAAAAGGCCACTATCTTCTCTGCGACAAACTGCATATACCAGACCTGGCGTCTCGCCTCGAGCTACCATCGCCTCGCTCAAGTTCCGCGACCTCTACCAAAACCATTACCCCTTCCATTTGGACCACGGCCCCTTATCGGCTGCTGTTCACCTCTGCCAGCCTGATTAACACCCTGACCTGCTGGGCGGTTCTTATCTGAATTCATCGGGCAATCCTTGGTCATATGATCCTTAGACCCACACTTGAAACATCCCCAGTCTTTTTCCAACACTCTCCCGGGTGCATCTTCCCACATTGAGTGCAAGCACGATATTGTCCTCCTGTAGCAATCTGCTGACTTCACGGCCCATCATTTCTTGGTTTCTTTTGAAAATTCCCAGATGACCCTGAAGACCCAAAGTTTCTCTTATTCTTATTCTGGCCTCTGTCCCGGTTCTGTCTCTCAGTCCGCTTAACTTCTTTAGCTATTCTTGCCCTTTCTACTAAGATTGCAAAATCTCTTTCCCGGTGTGGAGTAATCATCACTCGTAGTTCATCTCTAAGTCCATCTTCAAATCTGATACACCATTCATATTCCGTAGCCACTATCCCTCTGGCATAACGGTTAAGTCGCAAAAATTCTGCTTCATATTTAGCTATCGACTTATTTCCTTGTACTAAATTCAGAAATGCCTTCCTCTGGGAGTCGATGTAGCTAGCTCCAACATATTTTCCTTCGAATTTAACTTTAAAATACCCCAATCCACTCGATCCATAGGGTACTCTCCTTGATAGTGAGCCACCACCGGTAGGCCTCATCGCGAGTAGTGAAACAAAGACCTTTCGCTTTTTTTCAAGAAGCGCGTCTAAATCGTCCATGATCCTCTCGACTGCCTCCAACCAGTATTCAGCTACATTTGGAGCTACTACAGATACTCCCCTAAAAACCTCAACTCCATTTGATCTAAGTCTCTCAGCTACTAACTTTTGAGACCCATTTCCAGTACTAGCTTCTGGTACTCGTTCCAAAACTCGCAGCACAGCTTGTGATACTGCGTCACCTCCTCCATTTTGTTCTTGAAATTCCACCTCAACAGTCAGTGGCGGAGCTTCATTTTCAAAACCTTGACCAGATCTAACTGGTTCCGACACGGTCATTCTTCCTCGACCGCGTCCGCGATGACCACGTCCCCTAGAGCTCATGTCTACTACGCCAGATTATCTGCTTTTTACTTAAAAAGTCTCATGTATTAGAGTCTTTTCACTTCTTATTAAAAGAAAGTTTTATGCAACAGATATTCAGTGGTTTTTCCGTAGTAGTACACATACACCTAGGGTCCATGTCTCTAAAGTATAGTTTCCTTAGGTTTATCATACATTCATATTACTTTTTCAATAAAGTACTTACCTGAAGGACTTGGGCCGAGAACTCGGGTGCCATGCTTCTATAAAACCATTTAACTTAAGAAAACTTTCAAAAAGTCATTTGGGCTAAATTTTTGAAAACGTTGTGGGCTTCAAAACCCAAGGCAGAGAGTTTAAAACTGGGCTCTGATACCAAGTTGAAACACCCCAAACCCGGCCCAAAAAAAGCCTGACCGAATTTGATATGTTCCTCGAGTAAAACTTTAGCAAATTCTCTCTTTGTTTAAGAAAAACTTGATGATTTTAAATAAAATAGATTAACTTAAAGATAGGGTTGAAATCAAATTGTAAAGTAAATTTGTATATTCTTAAAACATTATTTTAAGAGAAATTAATAAGTTAAAAGAAAACCAAATTTAATGAAAAATTTATTACTATTGTGGAAATATATTTTGTTTTCAAAAAGCAGTTTAAATTATTTATCAAAAATATTTAAATATTTAATTAATAATTGTTCATGGCAGAATAAAAATAAATCCAAACACAAAAATTTAGAAACAGTTTATAATGGCCTTATTACAAAAATAGCAAAACCCATAATAAATCCTAAATAAGTTTAATAAGTTTAATTTGGAAAATCTCCAAAATACTTTGTTTGAGCATTGGCCACCACGTAGTCCTCGCTGACCCGATCCATCACGCTAAGAGTCATCTGAAAAATTATCCCACAAAAGGGGTGAGTCATAAACTCAATGTGTAACACATACATTAAAAAGCCCATTTGATCATTTAGTCATAGGCCCATTTTTATAGCAAATCAAATAATAATCATTTAAAATCACATGGATATATACATATAATGAAATGCAAGCCCGGCCCACCTAAATATCCATCCGCTACACACCACCCGTACCAACCAATCACACCGTGGGGATTACTAAATCGACCCTCCATCCGCTACACACCATCGAAGGCAGTTGCTGCAGTCAACATGCACATCGCCTTATAATTTTGTGGCAAGGCCACCGGACAAATATGGTCAAGTCACCAGATTCAAAAATATGTGACCAAGTCACCAGATTCACATATGTGACCGTCAAGTTCAAATATGTGACCGATTATGTGGTAAAACCACCGAATACTTCCCTTTATCAATTTTACCCATATGCCCATGCATATACATATTATTCAATTTTCATGCCATTTACCCCAAAATCATAATATAGTCATACTTATTTCACATTTATGTATATAGCAAAATTAACGAAATATTGGGGTAAACATACCTGAATATCGTATACCACTGAATGGTATCCACAATCACTATCAAACATATTATCATATAATCACATTTAATATAGATCTATGAGATTTTATTGTAAGGTTACACACCTTATGACTGTGAGAACGATACCTTCCCGCTCGTCAACACCTAGTTAATTATCACACTTGATTAGTATACACTATTACTAATAAAACTATACTATTGATGAGAGATCTACATCCTTACCCTCGGATTCTCGAACAACCATTATTTGTAGTTTTTCTCCGCTAGATGGATCAAAACCCACTGATAACCCACCAACGAAAAGTGGTTCGGTTGTACGCATGACTTCAAATAACCGATCTTCATTAGCAGAGGGTCCACAACTCGGTGGAAAATCTCTTATCGCCAATACAGCCCTTCGTTTGAAGTTTGAGGGTATAACAGTGCCTCCTCTCTTCCAAACACTCCATATTGCTCTTTTCGAACCTATCTTGTTAGACTCAAAATCACCCCTAAAATAAAGTTGATTAATAATCTATCTAAAAGAATTGATATAACCGAAAGTGATATTCTTACCTTGGATGATTTCGAAAGGTTTCTCTTAAAACGTTGGTTTCCAAAAAGATTCTTAAAAATCTCTTCTAAGGATTCGGCCTAGGAGAGAAAAAAAATAAGAGAATTATGTTTCTAAATCGGCTATAATAAAAGGAGATAATGAAAACAATTGACCAAAAATCTTACTTGACCACTTGAAGATTCGGCCTTGAACAAAAAGAAGAGAAAAATATGGTGTTTTGGCTATGGTGGTTTCGGGTTTCCAATAAAAGAAAAGAAAGATTAAGATGAAAATGAAAGATGATTTGGTTTGACAAAAGAGAAGAAAAGAATGTTGATTTTGGTTTTGGTAGAAGGTAGTTTCGGTTGAGAGTGAAGAAGAAAGAAAATGAAAAGAGAAAGAAAGAGAAAAGGAAAGAAAGAAATTAAGAATGCCCTTTGATGCTAGATGGTTCAGCACTAAAGAGGGAGAAAAGAAAAGAAAATTATCTTGAAAGTTTCTTTGGTGTTTTCGGCAATGAGGGAAAAAGAAAAAGAAGAAATGTTTTCCAAACTTTTTGATGCTTTTGACTATAGAGGACAGGAATTTGAGAGAATAGGTACTTTAACCAAAATAGTCAAAATGAAAACCAAAACAAGGCAAAACTTTTACCTAATGTCATTAACAAAATTCGGCTAGGAAGAGAGCTTTTGGAGAAATGAGAAAAGATGCACAAAATGCTAGAATTTTTTTTTTGGCCAACTATCACCCCCTAATCCAAAGTCAAATTCGGCCAACATGTATGCCAACATAATCCCCCTTTTTCCTCCACATTTCTTCCCCATCAATCCTTTATTGTAGGGCAGTACGGCTGTCATTATTGTATGTAGCGGATGGAGGGTTGATTGTAGAAATCCTCAAGGTGTGATGGTTGGTACGGGTTGCTGAATAGAGGATGGACTTCTGGGATGGGTTGGGCTATTCATTATTTATTGTTTATCATGTATTTATGATTGTTGCCTCCATGTATGGGCCAAGGCCCATAATGTGTTTGTGGGCCTCAGGTCAATGTGTTCGGGATTTAGACACTGAGTCTTGGTGACTCACGCTTTCATTTTCTCTACTCTTTTAGATGAGCAATAGATCGTGGACACGTGAGCTGAGACGGACTCGAGGGGCCATCAAGTTTTTATTTTTATAGACTATTTCTGTTTTTCATAAAGTTTTATTTTATTTTGGGAAATAATGATGTAATAAAGCCCCATAGTTATATTCATCTCAGTAATTTTAATATTTGAAATTCATGAAATTTTGTCAAAGGTTTAATTATTCAAAATAATAAGAATACGAGGTTATATATATATATTTATTCAAATTAACTTAAGATTTTCGAACCAACCCTTAGCAAAAGTTTTCAATGTACAACCCGTAGCATACCAAATCCAGTCGAAACTTATGGGTCGGGTTTGGGGTGTTACACTAATATTTTCACCATAGTCGAATCCTCCATCTTTCATTGATGTTCTTTCCATTCGAGTTTTCATTCATCTCTTGAACAATCATGCTTTAACTGGGAGACTGTGTATTGTTCTAGCCGAAGTCAAACGGTGGTAATTGGATCCAATATCGATAAGGTAAGGGGGTTCGTTTTTGGATTTTTCGTTAGATCCCTATTTGGCTTTGTTGCAAATCGGATTGAAGTTTCGACTAATCGACCATATGTTTTAGGGAAAAATAACTCGATATATTTCCACCTTCAGATATAGTAGTAAGTGATTCAAGTGTAAGTGATATGCAATCTTTCGAAAATTCGAGGCTAACTTTTTGTTCGTATTGTTCTAGGTCAATGACGAGTGGTTCGTTAGGAAATCGAAATCAAGGTGTGTATCCCGTACCTTCCGAAAACATGTTTGAAATGGTGTGTAATCTCACATCTCTCTGAAATTTTGTATGATATGTTCTGTGATTTGGTCGAAATACCAAAGAAAACCGAAAATTGGCATCCAGTATCACTCGGGGCGCGTAGGTTCATAGTGGTAACCATGCTTTTGTAATAAAACAGTTTTGGTCCGTGGCAGTGACGTAATTTTGAAAAATCATGAAAAATAGGAGAAAGGGAATTAATAAGTGAATAAGATATCAAATCAAAGCTTACTGTGTCTATTTTGATAAGGAAGAAATGGAGAAGGAAAAGAAATTTTATACTTTAAGATATGTTAATTTTAATGAGACTGGTTCTGAATGATTTCGTGGTTCCCTGATCTGTCTTGGAAAAATCGTATAAAATTGTAAAAAGTGAATTAAGAGATATAGTTTATATTTAAAGTTTCCTTAGTGAGTCTAATTTCAATAGAAACAAGTGGGAACAACATATATAAACTGTACAGTGAGATATTTGAATTTTGGGTAAGAGAGGTCAGAATTGTTGGACAGTGAAACAAGGGAAATTTTAAGGCAAAAATTTACGGATATATGAGTATAGTTTCAAGGAAAATTTACGGATTTAGATTTTGAGATTCCTCACTCGAGTTATGATCAATTTAGTCAGTATGATGCAGATGGACAGTTTCAAACTTTTATGCCCCAAATTAGTAGTTAAGCCTTGGTTACGAAATTACCAAAATACCCTTAGAGGGTACATTACCGAAATACCCTTAGTGGGTAAGATTACCGAATTACCCTTAGCGGGTACAATTGCCAAATTATGAAAATGCCCTTATGGGCTGAATTATGCAAAATCCCCTATTGGGCCGATTTGTAAAGTGTTAATGGGCCGAAATACGAAATTGCTTAATGGGCTGAATTGACATATTGCCATATGGGCCGAATGGACATATTGATTAATGGGCCAATCTGATATATTTTGTTATGTGGGCCAAATTGATATATGATTATATGGGCCGATCTAAAATATGCAAAACGGGCCAAGATGATATTTGCTTAATGGGCCAACTTTGATAAATTGTTATAATGGGCCATAAAATTTGTAAAGAATATCTGAATACATCATTGTGAGTTGTTATGCATTATATACATGATTTGCATGGGTTGGGATTTTGATGAAGAGAAGTTCTGGTAGCTTTGCTACAAATTACCGGTGGCTTTGCCATAATAAATTTCTGGTGGCTCTGCCACAACAAATTACCGGTGGCTCTACCACAATTTAATATATGGCTTAATGCCCAGTTTGGTGTGTTGGCGGGGTGGGTGACTAAAGCTCCCCACAGGTGTGTTGGTTGGTACGGTTGGTGTGTAGCGGATGAAAAACTAGGTTTGGTTGGGAAATTGCATAACACATGCATATTATATATGATATTATGTTATGATCGTAAATGGGCTTTGGCCCAATAATTGCTTAATTGAATTTTTGGCCCAGTGACAACGGAAAGCGGGTTACACACTGAGTTCTTGTAACTCACCCCCTTTCTTTCTTAACCCTTGTAGGTAATGCTCAGTGACCAGGACTTGGGGCAATGGATGACTCGGTGTAGGCCATACTTTAGAAATGATTTTATTTGGACTTTAGTTTCTTACTTCGTTTATTTTATTACTTTACTATTTTGGGTTATGTGTTGTAATAAGGCCTCTGGATTATTTTATTTTGCTTTATGTTTGACGTGTTTATATTTTACTCAAATTATTTTAAATGGGATTTTCTAAAATCATAATAAAGGTTTTTTCAAAATCTAATAACAAATGAATTTCAAAATAAACTTTTGCAAATATTTTTAATCTGAAAATTTCTCTCGAACTATCAACGATATTTCTAAAAGTCACAGTTTTATAAAATTATTACTTCAAATTTAATTGATCAATCTTCGAGGTTAGTAGTATTTTATTAAATATCTCAAGTCAAACTTGATTTTCTTGATTTTAACAAATCAACATTCATTTTTGTACGAATAAAAAGGATCTAACATGTTTTTTTATCTCATTTGACATGTTTTCTTTATATGTTATCGAAAAACTTTTTAGTGTGACACACCGGATTTGGGCCTAACTTCTAGGCCGGATTTGGGGTGTTACATCTTACGTTTTGTTTTATCTTTTCTTCTGAGACGTTTTCTTTTATTGTTATGAACTAAACCCTTCAGATACCTGAAGGGGATGAAACCTAAATGAATCTTGTTATTGTTTTCTAAACTATATGATAAATGCTTTATTTGTTCCTAATTATGTGTGCTCAATTCTTGTGTTAATATTTTTGGGATATTGATTCAAGTCGAATGTGCTTAGGTGGTGGAGAAAAAGTCTCTGCTTAAGACTAGATCTAGCATAATTAAGCGGAGTTGATCGCGCCCATAGAGATAGGGTGACGAGATTTTGCCGAATTAAGGTGAAACCTAATATGGGAGTTCATAGATCGAGTTAATGCGATTCCAGGGGTTTTAATTAGAAAGAGATTTCAATTAATCAACCTAGGGTTAGACGTTATTCGCCTCGAGAGAGGATTTAATATAAATTAGGGAATCTTATGGATCAAGTCAAGTGAATAAATCTTCTGGTTCAGTGTTAGATAACAAGTGAAGTCTAGGTGGATTCTTCCTAAGGGTATCGTCTTAATCAACTGAGTTTTCCCAAAATATTTCCCCAATTCATTCTTTTTTTCTTTGCGTCTTTAAGCTTAGTAGTTAGTTAAATTTAGATTAAACAACCAATCACTTAATATTTAGGCTAAATAATATTAGTACTTTTAGTTCCTTTGGGTTTGACAATCTGGTCTTGCCTAAGCTATACTACTATTCAATAGATGCACTTGCCTTAATTCGTTGTCAGAGTTAGTTTCCAGGTTCGATCACTCTCTTTATAAATTTTAAAACTCGACAAAAAAATGATCACTTGTCAAACTAATAGCTTATCGTATTAAATTGTAAAATGGGGTAAGTTATTGTTTAATGCCTATGAACTTACTAAGCATTCGAAATGCTTACCCTATTGTTTTCTCTTTCCTTGTAGATTTCTAACTTGAGGAACATGTCAAGTGGATCGTCGAGAAGATCACAGTATCCTGTTATTGATTTGTTAGTATTTTAATCATTTAAAGCTCGATTTTTGTGGAATGTATATAGGTGTCAAGGAGCATGTATTTTGATATGTGGATATGTACCTTATGGCAAGTTTGTTTTAAGCATTACTTAGTATATTTGAATTGGTATTAGGTTGGCATATGTTCTAGATTTATAAGTACTTATATGTTAGTGGTATGATGTTTCAAATAGTACAAGAATGGCATATGGAATGGCCTGAAATGAATTAGTGGTGATAGCTTGAATTGGTTAGTGAATGAAATGGTAATGCATTTAAACAAATAAATCAAGAAATGTGTTGGTTGTGAAATCCACCTGAACATGGTTAGTTGGTAGTTTAACATAAGCTATAAATGTTATTGTAACACCCCTAACCCCTCTCCGTCACTAGATTGGGGTACAGAGTTTTACCGAACAATCCGAAAACATTTAACATCATAACATTAAATAAGTTAATCTTATTAAAAACCAATCAAACATATGCATTTGGTCCCTAAATCAAGCCTTTGAGGCCCTAAAAATAGCTTAGAAGCAATTCGAGACTATTTGAATCAAAATAGAATATTCGGAAAAAGTTGAAAAATTTGAAAATAGGGGTCACACGATCGTGTGGCAAGGCCGTGTGACATAGCCCAGGCCGTGTAACAATCGAATAAGGGACACACGTCTGTGTCCCAACCCGTGTCCTCATGTAACAGTCCGTTTCAGGCCCTAGTTGGAATTGTGGTTTCGGGACCACAAATCCGAATTAGAAAAATATTTTAATATTATTTTCTGTGTCTACTATATGTGTTTAAGTATGTGTTAAATTTTTGTGAATTAATTTTTCCATTTGTGTGCTTAATTTGAGAAAAGGACTACATTGCATAAAAGTTAAAAGTGACATTCTATATGGTCATTTAGTGAATTGACATGGCTTAATAAAGGTGAAGTCCTTAAGTGGCTATTAGACCACTAAACATTATAGTGGACGGTTATGGGCATATATTATGTAGTTTTCTTATTAATTCATTAAGGGTAAAAAGGGAAATTAATAATTATTTTTAATTAAATAAAACCAAAAGCATGAAATTAGCTATTGTCATCATCTTTTTACCAAAAATGAAAAAAGAAAATAAGGGTTTAAAGCTTTCACACATTTGGCCATGTATGTTCTTTGATCCAAGGTATGTTTTGCTTCGATTTTTGATAATTTCTATGCTTTTTGTAATCACTGCTTAGTGTTCTTCAAAACCCATGCTTCAATTTTATGAATTTATGATGAATTTGAAATGTGCCATGGCTGAATTCATGAGCTTTGTGAAGTTTTGTGATGAAATATGAAAGATTAACATAGTTTGTCTTTGGATTTTTGTTGAATTTGAGTAATTTAGATTAAATTGAGAAAATAATATTTTGAGGGACTAAATTGTGAAATAAGTGAAATGTATGGACTTGTATGAGCATGGGTGATATTCAGCCTAAGCATGGTGTATGTAAATTTGGTATATTTTGTGATTTTGTGAAATAGAGACTAAAATGTTAACATGTAAAAATGTGAGGGCTAATTTGCAAATTGCCCTAAATATGTGTTTTTAGATTGAATTGAATGAATTAGTGAATAAATGTGTTAAATTTGAAAATGTATAGATCAAGAACCGAAGAAAACAGACTTAGATCGTGGGAAATCGAAAGGAATTGAGTAGCCGAGTTTGTTTCCGTTATCCGAATCCGAGGTAAGTCGATATACAAATAAATGCATTTACATTGATATATGTATGTTCATATGAAACTTCAAATTGATGAATGTGTTCGAGACGATGAGTACATGAAATCTGAGATAATATCAACATGGTGTCAACATCCGAAAAAGCCTCGTAGGAACTTAGGAATAGGTACGATTACATATGTCATGACATAGGTGTCCGATATGTGATATCGTGTAAGACCATGTCTGGGACGTTGGCATCGATATGATACATCGTGTAAGACCACGTCTGGGACATTGGTATCGATTTGAGATTTACGTGTAAGACCATGTCTGGGACATTGGCATCGTATTGATTCGTGTAAGACCCTGTTTGAGATAGTGGCATCTATGTCTGGTTACATGTAAGACCACATCTGGGACGTTGGCATTTTATGACTATTCCGAGCATTCTGAGTATCCTATTTGATTCTGAACGGTTCAAAGGGCAAATTCGAGAAATCAAAGTCTACGTGAAATGTATAAACGAATCAGGTACGTTTGAATTGTACACTAAGCAAGTGTATGAAAGGTAAGTGTTTATATGAACTTACCTAGATAAGATATGTGAATAGATTTGATTAGGTAAAATGTGTTATATGTGTGAATGAGCCAAGAAGAATTATGAATGTGCAAATGAGCTAGTAGTAATCTCATATTTGATATGAATAATAAATGCCTATATGTTAAGTTTATTATATGTGGCTTACTAAGCTTTTGGAAAGCCTACTTTGTGTGTGTTTACTCTATTTTATAGGTCGTCAAAGCTACGAAAGGCTAGGGAAATCGTCGAGGATCATCACCACACTATCAAACTCTACTTTGGTACTTTTGAATGAGTATATAGTTAAATATGGCATGTATAGGTTAGATATTTTGGAATATGTTTGAGATATGTACATAGCCGTGTGATATGGCTAGATAAATGGTTGTGTTATGAATGACTAGTCATGTCCTATGATGCTTAGTTTTGGTATAGCTTGATAGCAAATGAAATGGTCATATGAATGGTAAGCTTTATGGATGCATAGTTAGCTTATTATTGTGGTGTGTTTATAAAGAAAATTTGGAATCATATTGATGAGAAGATGTCATATTGTATTGGTAAGATTGTGGATGAAGCTTGATTAGAGATGGTTGTTGTTTAGTTGAGCTAATTGTTGCATAAGATGTTGTGATTGAGATGCCTTTGAATGTTTGGAAAAGTTGGTTAATTTGGCATGAATTGAATTGGTATGATGCCTGTAGGGATAGCCCATAGTGTGGGTGGCATTTTGGCCTTGAAAATGGCCTATAATTTCCCACACGATTGAGCACACGGGCGTGTGGCTCGACCGTGTCTCTCGTGGTTGTATTTCAAAACAAGTCAAACTCGACCACGGGCTGGACACACGGGTGTGTGACTGGCCGTGTGGTGCAAGTTAGTAGTGGCCACGGGTGAGGCACACGGGCGTGTCCACGGCCGTGTGGACAAGTCAGTATGTATGCAATATCTTGACACGGCTTAGACACACGAACATGTCTGAGGCCGTGGGAGGCACACGGCCTGCCCACACGGGCGAGTGACCTCTATAACTTAGAAAAATTTTTAAATTTCCAAGAATTTTTGTATGTGTTCTGTTTAGTCCCGGCCTCTTTCTAAAGCATGATTAAGGTCTCGTAGACCTATTTTAGGGACACTTTGATGTGATTTGTCAAATTAATTTATGAAATGTCCGTAAAAGTTTCTGATTATCTGGTAATGCCTCTTAACCATAAACCGACGATGGTTATAGGTTAGGGGTGTTACACCTCACCTGTGTAACTCACTGAGTTGGGTCGCACGGTCGTATCGCAGGCCGATTGCCAGACCATGTAACTATCTAAGTTCCAACACACATCCATGTCACAGGCCGTGTAACTCATTGACTTAAAACACTAGAAATTTACAAATGACACACAATTGTGTAACCAAGCTGTGTGTGTCACACGACCATGTGATAGCCCATGTCCCAGGCCGTGTGATCCTTAAATTAACCCTAAATTCAAACCTTTTCAAGGCCAAACCATACCTGAACAACCATTCCATTTGTGCACACATTTAAGGACTTAAACATCATTCAAACACACTTAAACATACTATTTTAAACATTCTATTTCATCTAACCAATATTCCATTCAAAAGCACCACAGTTATACCAAAACATCACTAACCAAAACAAGACAATATTACCATATTCCAAGCACAAAACCTAGTTCCTTAACTACCAAATAACATCATATACAAACATTTGCATATCATCAGCAACATACCAACAAAGACCATGCATTTAAAGTTCCTAAAAGTGGCTAAAATAACCTAACTTAACAAGGCATTACAAATCCATTAAGCCAAACATAAACTTCATAGGCATATACATACCAAATCAACCATTAACACATTCATAAACTACCATTACAAAAGATCATATACATGCCATTTATAACCTTGGCCAAAATACACAAAAACTACCAAAATGGTTGCTGGATAGTGCGATTGATCCCCGAGAAACTTCCAATCAGTCAAGCTTTCGATAATCTATAAAACAAAGGAGAGTAACTACGTGAGCAAACAATGCTTAGTAAGTTTGTAAACTAAAAAAAAAAAAAAAAAAACCTTACCATTTCATTAGCACAATTTATAGAATAAATATAAGGTCATTACCAAGACCATAAACTTAGTAAAAGCCTATACAAACATTATCAAACTCACAAGTTAGTAAGTTCATCAATGATACATATGAATTCAACCATAATATAAACAGACTTTCATATGCACATCATTTATTACATTAGCCTATTCATAGATCAAGATTCAATATCCCATTATATACTTACCATGCCACTCATTTTCTTACTCATTGAACCATCTAGAATTATATCAGATACTCAGGAATACTCACACATAGTGTGCCTTTCCATATAATCGTAACATTTACTTTTCAATAGTGCTCACACGAGCTATGAAATGGACCTGCTCACAGGAGCTGTGGGTCAGAATGTTAGCTACACCATGCTACTTACATGAGCTGTGGACAATCCGCAACAAATGCAGAACCTCAGCCATTGATAGGACATTAAAGACTAGCACCTAAAACATGAAACCCCTAATGACATGTCATTCGTATCCTAAGAATTTTTAATGTTCAAGCGGGATTCATTTTTCATCATTTATTCATACATTGATACATATAAATTTCAAGTTCGCTTATATTAACACAACATAGTAAATAATCAATTGACCTAATCGTCAATATGATCATAATTCATATGAACTTACCTCGATAACTTTGGTCATAGATGTAGAGTTGTACACTAATCCGTAGCCTTAGCCTTTCCTTGATTTAAGTCCCATTTTTGTTTAATCTAAAATAAATAATGTCATTCAATTAATATTCAATTTAATCCATAATTCATATTTATGTAAAATGATGAAATTACCCCTAACATTTTAACTTTTCACAACTTAGTCCTTAAGCTTATAATTTGAAATTTAACCATTTTAATCATCCACTAAAGCTAGCTGAATTTCTTAGGGACATACAATCCACCTAAATCATTATTTCATATTTTTACCATGAAATTTTTCTCTTTTTACAAATAAATCCATAAATGCAATTTCATCAAAAATCACTTAACAAAAAATATTTATTTTACAATCAAGATTAATAATCTATCAAATAAGTTCAAAAAAAAAAAAACCATGGCAAGTTCCTCAACCTTTAACAGCTTTGCAAATTAACCCCCGGGTTAGTTATATTAAGTTAAAACGAACTCAAAAACATAAAAATCATTAAAAACGGGTTGAAAAACACATACCATGCATTAGAACAAGCTTAGCCAAGCCTTCAACAATGGAGTTCCTCTCCTCTTTTACAATCGGTTAAAGGCAAAATAAAAAGATGATAACATGTTTTAATTTTTTTTGTTTTAATTTACTTACTAAATTACCATTTAACCTTGTTATTAACTTACAAAACAACTATTTCATGTCCATAGTTGTCCACCATCAACATATATGGTATAATTACCATCTAAGTCCATTAACTTTCCTTTCCTTAGCTATTTACCTCTTTTAACTAATAGATACTCACTTTTGCAACCTTTATGATTTAGTTCTTTTACTTAATTAACTATTTAAACTTTAAAATTTCTTAACAAAATTTTAATACGACCTTAAAAGAATCTCATAGACATTAAATAAATATTAAATTAACAATTCACTCGTCGAAATTGTGGTCCTGAAACCACTATTTTCGACACCACTAAAACGAGTTGTTACAATTATAGCTTGGTATATGTGTTTTAGTTGATTGAAATGAAAGTGTAATGACATGGTTCAAAATTGTTTAGCTTAGTTAAAGTTTAAAGGTGAATGAAGTAGTTGATATGCTTGAATAACATTGAAATGCCTAAGTATAATTGGTGAATTTGAATTGAATATTTTGTAAGTAAGTTAATTTGATTGTTTAAGCTTATTTTGTAAGGTTTTGGGTATGTTTTGAATCTTCTAAAATTGGTTTATGTAATGATAGCTATGTGGAAACATTGAAATAAGTATCGAGATGACCTATGAGATACCAAAAGCGAGTCCATGTCGTGACATCGGGCGATGGTCGTCGAGACGAACTCTAAATTTCAGGTCACGGCGTGACGAGGAACCCCCTCACGTCGCAACGTCAATCTATAATTTTAAAACTTTTACAAACTGGTTAAACCATTATCACGACACATCAAGTTCCTTATCCGAGCTAAACTTGCTCACATATATATTGAAAATCTGCAACAAATGTTGGATCTCATTAACATTTGTAATAGATTTCGTACTAGCACACACAAGACCCTATTGGCATGCCAATCAGATCATAACCCTTTACTAAGTTCACACAGACATCTTTTACACATATAAATGTCACATTTCAATTCTATCCAACTCTAGCTGTAACATCCTGATA
Source organism: Gossypium rotundifolium (assembly GCA_025506655.1). Lineage (NCBI taxonomy): Eukaryota > Viridiplantae > Streptophyta > Magnoliopsida > Malvales > Malvaceae > Gossypium > Gossypium rotundifolium. The sequence continues at coordinate 33,941,535 of CP106729.1, forward strand.
ATTAGGGGTTATGCATTTTCTACTTAACGAATGATGTTGCATGCTTAATTATTATTGAGTGTATTTTGGAAGTTATTTGAGCT